>OVBL01000169.1:1256250-2512500 GCA_900406555.1 Pseudoturritis turrita | reverse complement strand
CTGCAGATTCTTCTTCTTGGAAGGATTGTAAGGTTCCATGGAAGAACTATGCAAATCTTATAAAGTCTCTACTTCAAAACACTGCTACTTCGTTTAGATGGATGGACTTAATAGCTGATCTCTCTTACTATGCCATGTTTCTTGCAAGTAATGATTTTGCTTCCCATGTTTACAGCATTATGTAGAAGAATCTTTCTCCAGATCATGACTCAATATTTTAATATCTGAATCGATGTTGTTATGCCAGATGATGTCGATGGGAGGCGGTGTGATGCCAATGATGTATACGCCGAATATGCAACAGTTCATGCCTCACATGGCGATGGGGATGATGGGTATGAACAGGCCTCCATTCATACCTTTTCCCGGCACACCTTTTCCTAGACAGGCTCATATCGCAGGTCAAGGTCCATCATATCCAGCACCGCGCTACCCTTTTCCAAATATTCAAGCCTCTGACCCATCCATAATCCATTTACCACCAAGTCAGCAGCCTAACCCGATGTTGAATCAACCTCAGTTTTCGGGTTACATGAATTCTTATGGCCAGTTTGTTGATCTCCAACAGATGCAACAACCTCCTCCATTTCATGTAATTTTTTTTGCAGTATCCATTGTGCTCATTCCTTTGTTCCTACAAATGGTAGCAAGGAACCAGAGGATCAAGAAAACCAACCAACAACAGGTTAGCAAGAATCAGGGAATGGCTCTAGCTTTTCTTGCGAGATGAGTTAATGTTTCCTCTGTCTCCATTGTGTCGTTGCAGGTTGATTGATTTTGGTATGCACTCGTTGAGATGTACATATGTGCATACCAAAAATTCTATTTTTGATTGTGACATACTGTATCTATCTCAACATATCCAATCCGTGACCAACCCTAGTTATATTGGGCCAATTGGTTACACTCAATGGCCAAGAATCTAAGGTCCAAAATAAACCTGGAAACCATAAATCGTTAGAAGTATGACGTATCACTTCTAGGGATGTTAAAAGTGGGTAAAAACCCAATGAGTACGTTAAACCCTCTTGAAATTTTAAGTCCACAATCCTACATTTTACTTAAAAAAAATATGGGCTTAAAATGGACGGGATTTGCTATGCAATTTACCCTATCATATTTACTAGGCCTGAACATTAAGGGTATAGGATCGGGTAATAGCGGGTAAGAGTCGGGTACGAATAATTTGGGTATCTAAAATTATTATCCAAAGTGTACCCGTAAAAATAAGGGTCGGATAATTCGGGTATCGAGTAGGGTAAGGGTAATTTGGGTACCTAAAATCACTACCCGAACTTTCAATAAAACGGGTAATGTTTGGGTAATTCGAGTAATCCGGATAATTTAGTATTTAGATTAATATTTTTAAAACAAACACAATAAAAATTAAGAAACAGTCTTCATAACGCCAAAGGTTGCAAACACATATATAAACGAGTTTTTATAAGTCTGCTGCAACTATAAGTCATTTATTTTATTATTTAGTGATTTTACTTTTCTTTTTTTTGGTTGTCCGGGAAAACTAATTCACTCTTTTTTGTTTGCCCGAGAAAACTAAAGTTTCACTGATTTGGGGTTATTGGTTTGTTGGGTTGGTGTTTGTTGGGCTTGTGTTGTTTGAGCCCAATGATAAAGCAATTAGGCTGTCATGTTTAGTAGTATTGTGTTCTATGATTTGTATTAGTTTATTTTAGTTGTTAGTATTTAGTTTTAGGGAATTTAGCTAATATTTAACTAATTATATATAATTTTAATTTTTAAAATTTTCAATTCCCCAAACGGGTAATTGGATACCCTAAATAATTATCCGACCCTTACCCTTTTCCGTCAAAATAAATTATCACTACCCAAACGAGTTTTGTCGCTTACTCTTACCCGAAAACTTAGGGTAATTTGAGGCGGTAAAGGTTGGGTCAGGGTACCCGACCCAAAATGTGCAGGCCTAATATTTACTCTATAGGGTTTAAGGTACCCATAGAATTTTCTGTATTTTACTTATTTATTTTTTTATTTTACAAATTTACCCTCGTTTATATTTAACTAGACTAGGATCCGCGTGATACGCGAGGTTTTTAATAATAATTTATATATGATAAGAAGCAAATTAAAATACTCGTTATCAGTAATCGATTAGATTTAATAAAGATAAACCTTCTGAAAATGTAATAACTATATGTTAAATCTTATTGATGTAAATATTTAGATTATGATTTGTTACTCGAATACTTATTTTAGATTATGATTGATTACTCGTACACTTATTTTGGATTTTGATTAGCACCTCTTTTTAAAATTGGATTTCAACTCCACTCCATCTCGCAATACAACCCAACTAATTCTTCTATCATATTAAAACTAAATTTCTACTCCATGCACTCTATGTTATTTAATAAGATCCAAATATTTCATATCAAATCAATAAATGCATAATACATTCTATCAAATTTATGTGCATATATATCATTAGTATTAAACAAATAGTTAAAAAATAACAAAACATAACTAGTAAAGAAATAAAAATATGTTAACAAAAATATATGGAAAACTGTATTAATTTTTTTACATATGTTGTAATCTCGTGAATAGCAAGTTTGTCATGTATTACTGTTTGGGATAAATTTACTCTCTAAACAATTATACTAATACTTTTAGAAATTGAAAATAATATGTTATATTTTCTTTTTTTTAGTCTTTTTGATTTACTATTTCCTTTTAATTGTCTAATAATATGTCTTTTTTGTTTTTTGGCTTATTATTTTCATTTAGGTACACAATAATTTGATTTAAGAAACAACTAATTTACAGAAGGAAAATTACTATTTTTACATTATTTAAATTTGACACATGTCACAATCTAAATTAAAATTAACACGTGTCGTGATCTGGTGAATTATAATTTTGCTTATGGGTCGCGCTCACGTTGAGCACATCCTCTTTTATATAATAAGATAATTATATTAAAATTTAACTAATTAAAATATAATAACTATTTTTTGCTTTAAAATACAATTTTTTGCAAAATCATTAATCGTGATAATTATCAGGTTTTTGGCGAAAAATTTGGAATCATGCTTTTAATGGAAAAGCGCAATTTTCCGCAAAATCATGATTTACTAATTTTGCAACAAAACGTGATTCTGCGTTTTTGTACCAAAAACTTAAAATTCCATTTTTAACCAAAAAACGTGATTATTTGTTTTCCCGCCAAAAACATGATTATAAGTTTTTTCGCCAAAAACGTAGAATAACGTTTTTCCGCCAAAAACATGATTTTGAGTTTTTTTCGTTTTTTTGCCAAAAATGTGATTTCGTGTTTTCCTGCCTAAAACGTGATTTTACGTTTTTTTGTTTTTCTGCCAATTACTTGATTCCATTTTTTCCTGCCATAAATGTGATTGTGTTTTCCCGTTAAAAACATAAAATCACGTTTTTCCACCAAAAACGTGATTCCATGTTTTTCGCCAAAATTTTTAACATACCGTTTTCCCGCCAAAACACATAATAACGTTTTCTGCTTAAAACGCGTTTTTGTGTTTTTTCGCAAAAAACACAAAATTCCATTATTCCGCCGAAAATATGATTCCGTATTTTCTCGCTAAATACATAAATAATGTTTTTCCATCAAAAATGCAAAATCGTTTTCGACATAATTTTTTTGACAAATAAGATATAATTACGTTTTTGACGGAAAAACGCGAAAACACAATTTTTTATTTTTTTGACGGAAAAACAAAATCTAAAATCTAATTTTAACGGAAAACACCGTGGAATCGTTTAGTTATAGTATACATTGTTATAACCAAATAAATGCAAGAGTTTCATAATAAAACTAACAAAAACAAAATTGGTTATTAAGTATAAATCTAACCCAAAAAAAAATGTTAGGATACCCATGGTTAAATCCAAAATTTAGGGGCTGATTGATTCTTTCTGTTACCATCCGCAAACGCTACGTTTGCGGCTATTGCGGTTGGTAATGTTTGACAATAATCACGAAAATCACTCCATACCGCTTTGTACCGTTTGGAACCGTTCTAAATCAAAAGCTTTTCCACGAGCGTTTGCGGTTTCGGTGGTTGAAAAAATATATTTAAAAAAAAAATTATCTTAAATATTAAACTAAAATTTAGAAAAATAAAAATTTATTTTCTTATATCGAATATTATCATATAGAATTATATATATTTGAAATATATTTTAATTAAATTAAAATAAACTTGTAATTATAAAACAAAAGTTATTGTATATCCAAAAATATTTCAAACCTCTTTAAAAAAATATTATTTAACTATTCTATGATTTATTTAAAAGATATTTAATTTTTGTAATAATATATTTTTAATTTTAATATAAATTATCTATAATGTGTATTTTGGTAGTTTTATGTAAATCCGCTATCGCGCCCGCTGTAAGTCAATCATAAATATCTCGTAAATGCATTCGTTTCCAGCCGCTTACCAGTCATATAAATAGTTCAATAATTTTAGAAACCGCTATCGCCCGTTTCCGCAAACTTTCGAAACCGCATCTACACCTACTACATTTAAATCAACCGAGCCCTTATACGTGGGCAGCTGCCACAAGTAAAAATATAAATTTATTTCCTAATTACTTTAACTTCACTTAAATGCCACCTTTAAATTATACTTTTCTGCCTTATAAAATTTTTGAATTCGTATTTTTGTTTCTTTCTTCTTTACATGCTTGCCTAAACTGGTTGCTATAATCAAGAAAAAGAAATATATATAATTGCTGAATGAAATATATATAAAATATGATATTGTGACCCCAAAAAATATATTGTTACAGAGGGTAACAGATATGTATTATGTTCCAAATCTCACCAGCAACCTACTGAGCATTGGTCAGCTACAGGAGAAACAGCTGACAATCATAATCAAAGAAGGGGAGTGTAAAATCTTTCATGCTCAGAGAGGGTTGATTGTTAAGACACGAATGACCAAAAATCGTATGTTTTTGGTCAACGCTATGAAAAAGCATGCTTCTGCAGACTGTCTTAAAATGGAAGATGAAGACTTGGGGGCTCTATGGCATAGGAGATTCGGACATCTGAACAACAAATCAATTCAGATGATGCATAAAAAGGAGATGGTAAAGGGATTACCAAACATGAAACATGATGATGACAAGGTGTGTACAATCTGCAACATAGGAAAGCAACAACGAGGAAAATTTCCGAAAAACAGCAAGTGGAGAGCATCAGAAAAATTGGAGCTAATTCACGCGGATCTCTGTGGGCCAATCACTCCAATCTCCCAAGGCGGTAAGCGTTATTTATTCGTGCTTGTTGATGATTATTCTCGGAAGACATGGATCTATTTTCTCGCCGACAAAGCAGAGACTTTTGATATCTTCAAAGTCTTTAAAAATTCAGTTGAGAAGGAATCTAAATATGAAATCAGAGGGCTGCGAACAGATAGAGGCAAGTTCACTTCAGACAACTTCAATAAGTTCTGCAGTGAAAATGGCATCAAGCGACAATTAACAGCTGCATACACGCCGCAACAGAACGGAGTGGCGGAAAGAAGAAACAGGACAATCATGAACATGGTCCGCTGTTTGTTGTCAGAGAAAGAAATGCCGAGATTCTTGTGGGCGGAAGCAGCTAGATGGACTGCTCATGTACTCAACAGAAGCTTTACAAAAGCAGTCAAAAACATGGTACCGGAGGAGAGATGGTCGGGAATCAAACCAAAGGTTGATTACTTCAGAGTTTTTGGTTCAGTTGGACACGTACACATTCCAGAGCAGAGACGTATAAAGCTTGATGATCGCAGCCACAAATGCATTCTTCTTGGAGTGAGTGATGAGTCCAAAGCCTATCGGTTGTACAATCCGGTGACAAAGAAAATCATCACAAGCAGAGATGTCATCTTTGAAGAAAATAAGAAATGGGACTGGAACACTTCGCAACCAAATGTCCTTGTCTGGGGAGATGACAATGTTCTTGAAGACGAAGACACGGATGATGACGAGGGAGGAGCAGAGGATACTGCAGAAACTGAAACAGAGGAAATTGCAGAACCGGGAACTGCTATAGAACCTGAAGCATCACGAGTCACAACTCAGACAGTGGGAGGTGCAGAAACCTCGAAAAGGATCAGGAAAGAACCTGGCTGGATGAGGGATTTTGTTAACAGTGAAAATATAAGTGAAGACGAAGAAGACATGGCAAACTTTGCAAACTTTGCTTTGTATATCTGCAGTGATGATCCGATGAACTACTATGATGCTGCGAGAGAAGAGAAGTGGAAAAATGCCATAGAGATAGAGATTCAGGCTATTGAGAGAAATCATACATGGGAGCTCGTGAGTCTACCACCACAAGCAAAGAAGATTGGTGTAAAATGGATTTACAAGACGAAATTAAACGAAGAAGGGAAGGTTGAAAAATGTAAGGCTCGACTGGTGGCAAAAGGGTACTCTCAAACAGAAGGTGTAGACTATACTGAAGTTTTCGCTCCGGTTGCAAGATGGGATACCATCAGAAGTTTGTTGGCAGTCGCAGCTCAACGAAGATGGTGTGTTTATCAGCTAGATGTCAAATCTGTTTTCCTATACGGAGAGCTTAAAGAGGAGGTTTATGTGGACCAGCCTGAGGGGTTTGTCAAATTAGGGGAGGAAGACAAAGTGTATCGATTAAAGAAGGCCCTTTATGGCTTAAAACAGGCACCGAGGGCTTGGTTTAGTCGAATCGAGAGCTACTTCAAACAGGAAGGATTCCAGAAAAGTGAGTATGATCATACCTTATTCTTAAAGAAATCAGAAGGGAAGCTACTGGTGGTGAGTCTTTAAGTGGATGATCTAATATTCACTGGGAATGATGAGGCTATGTGCTCGGATTTTAAATCGTCGATGCAAAAGGAGTTCGAGATGACTGATATGGGAAAGATGAAATTCTTTCTCGGAGTGGAAGTTCATCAAAGCGAAGATGGGATACATATCAGTCAAAAGAAATATGCTAAAGAAGTTTTGGAGAGATTCAACATGTGGCATTGCAACTCAGTCAAAAATCCTATCGTACCAGGCACCGCGATATCAAAAGACGGAAGCAAGGAGACTGATACAACACTCTACAAACAGCTCATTGGATGTTTGATGTACCTTACGGTAACTCGTCCTGACTTAATGTTTGTGGTATGTTTGGCTTCTCGTTTCATGGCTAATACAAAGGAAGAACACATGATGATTGCTAAGAGGGTGTTAAGGTACTTAAGGGGAACACTGGATTTTGGAGTCTTCTATGGAAAAGCACCAGATATGAGACTCCTGGGATTCACAGATAGTGACTATGCGGGCGATGTGAATGACAGGAAAAGTACTTCTGGGTATGCCTTCTTGCTGAATGGAGCAGCTATTTGCTGGAGCTCTCGAAAACAAGACATTGTTACTCTGTCTTCTACCGAAGCAGAGTATGTTGCGGCAACGTTATCGGCATGTCACTGTGTCTGGCTAAAGGGGATACTGCAAGAATTGGGTGTTGAAAACTGTGAGTGTGTTGACATCATGTGTGACAACAGTTCGACCATAAAATTATCCAAGAATCCGGTGCTGCATCGCAGAACTAAGCACATTGACGTAAGGTACCATTATCTTCGTAATTTGACAAATGAAGGAGCTATGAGGTTATTGTTCTGTGGAACAAACGATCAGATTGCAGACATCATGACCAAGCCAATCAAGATGGATCAGTTTGAGAAGCTTAAAAGAATGCTTGGAGTTCGGTGTTTGGAAGATTAAACTGAAGCTATTGAGCTTTTCAGTTTAAGGGGAGGAATTTGTTGGGTTGTTGAATAAGTCAATTCAAAGAACGAGTCAAGCTCGCTTGCTTCTCGGTGCTGAATTGGTCTAGTTTGTTTTAAGTTGTTTCCTGTTTTGTCTCCTAAGTTTTCGATAGATCGTTGTAAGGCATATTTATAAGCCATCTCCTCTAGTTGAATAATACACGAATCTTTTTCAGATATCTCTGTTTCCTTTAAAGATTACGTCATGCTGGATCCCCGTATCGTAATCGTCGATCTTGACCTTTATAGGGTCTTTCTTCATTTTATCAATCGACTCGCTCAGATTTATCAAAATATTTTTCTTAGTGTCGATGTTATCATCAAATTCTAACCAACCTTCACTTTTCTCTGTTAAGACCATCCTTATCTTCCACAGAGATGTTTTGTTTTCTTCACATATATCTTTCAAAGTAGACGATGATGAACACGATGATGACCTTTCCATTTTCCTTTTCTTTTTTATTTTCTGTTAATGATTTTTCGATTTTGTTGATTTTCTTATGGATGTAGTTAACATATACACATATATATGAGATTTTTTTAGATTAGGTGTCCGAACTCATTAATTTTGATTTAATTAAGGAAAAAGATTTCGGATTTAGTGTTATTAATCATGGATTTTTGAATTAATTACACAAAATTCGTTATGATCTTCTGTATATTAATTGAGAAAGCACAAGTGCAAAAAATTCGATATGTCGATCAAAGATGAATTTAAGGGACACATTAATTAAATTAATCAATCAAAATATTCCAATTAATTCTATATGCCATGGTAGAAATCTTTACATATTCTCATTAATTTTTTAACATAAATTCACAAATACATGTGTTACAAATTTAAACTCATTAAATGTAACATTTTAATATTTTAAAATGTTATATAACAATATTTTAACGATCTAAATTTACTTTATAAAAATTGTATTAATGTCCATTTGGATACCATATTTGAAATATGATTGATCATACAATTATTTTCTTTAATATCGTTTAATTGTATCCATATTACTTTAATTAAAATTGAGATTTTTTTTTAAACGTACAACTTTACAAATATAACATTTTTACAGAAAACACAATAGATTTATCGATAAAAAAATATATATACATATATATATATATATATGTATCTAAAGGTTTTGATAATTTCTATTATAAGAAGACACAAGAATTATTGCTATGTTTGTTATCAATCAAACTATTAGAGTTTATAAAACTATCAACCATATGTACAAGCGAAATCCAAACAATTCATACAAAATAAATCAAAAAAAAAAATTGTTTGAATTTCGAAAAATAATCAGTATTCGCATTTTTACTATTTCTTTGATTTTTTATTTTAAAAGATTTGTACATACTAACACGTTATTTTCTGGTTTTGGTGAACTCAAATAAGTTTGAGATTACTCATAATCTCAAACTTATTCGATTTATACCAAAATTGCTTACATACAAGCTAAGTGTCATGCAAATTAAATTTTATAAGACAAAATAAATTTGAGATGTACCACATATATTTAAAAAAATTCATGATTATTGTTTCAAATATTCTAATCGACAAAATCTAGTAAATCATTATTTGAGAAATTTACAACTTTCAATTTCAAACCCGACCTCAAAATCCAAATTTTATAACTTTCTGAATTAATTTTATGAATTAAAGAATAATATTCCTTTTGTTTTAGAGTAAATGTTTTAGAATAAATGTTGTTTTGACACTTTTCAATCAAATTAAGAAAAGTTAATATTACATTATATCCTTAAAAAAATAGGTTAATTCCTGGAATTTTATTATATTTTACATCTTTATCATTTTTAATTTTATGTTTTTAGATGAAATTTATCACATTTAATTATGGGCCAACTATATATTTTTGATAAAAAATACATTAAATTATAATATAACAATTCTTTTGAAAGAAAAACATTAGGATAAAAGGAGATTATTTTGAAAACATAGGAAATCTATACTTAATTAATCAACAACTTTTTAGTGGCTTAGTGGTAACGGATCAATCTTATAGGTCTAGTCCAAGATTCGAGTGACTTACTTTTATTTCAATTGCAAAAAAAAAACATGATTTTACGTGGGATTAGTTTAGGCCCACGTAACACCATGAATAAGTCAACGTGCGAAAACCTAATTGGACTTGGTTTTATAAAGATGTATATATATTAGAGTCTAATCTATAGACAAAAAAGCCCGCTTACGTAATTCTTCTTTGTGAAAGAATAGTTTACATGAGATAGTTCTAAAACCTTAGAAAGAAAAGACAATTCGTGTGTGACGAATTCAAGAAGGAATTTTAACGGTACTAGCATACTGCGTCTGATCCAGTTTGTGTGCATGTGGATACCGGTAGAGACAAGACACTTGGAGTGCTAAATAACCTCAGAAAGTTTTGGTTTGTCTTTCCGCTGCAGAATATCCAGGTATATTCAAAACCCTAAGATTTAGATTTAATTCAATATTTACACGAATCCTGGCAATTAAATTCGTAATTAGTATTTATAAATTATTATAAATCGGTACAAATTCTAACAGTGGTATTAGAGCCTACGTATTTAATATTGAATTTGATCTAGTTTCATGTATATATGTGATGTACATGATAATTGTGATTTATTTTGAAGCATGTTTACGCAAATATATGATTTGCTAGATTTATTGATTTTAATTTGGAACATGTTTATTGAATTGGGCATAAACTCTTAAGCATGTAAATCTATAATTTGATTATAGATGTTCAACGTGTTTGTTTTATTAGTCCATGTGAAATAGTATAATTATTTAATAGTAAGATAAGTATTTGCATCTTGAATATAAATATGAATATATGTTTGTTCGCATGTATATATATGATATGTGTTTCTGGTGATTGCTTTAAACTTAAGAGATGTCAACGAGCATTATTATTCAAAAGAAAAAAGGTAGGTCAATGGTCTTGTTGAATATGGTCGTCTGTGATAATTGTATCCAGAGATATCTAATTGTTCGTTGAGCACTCAGACTTGGCAATCTAGGGATAAATCTTAAAGAGGATTATTTATGATTAGATCGTCTTAATTGATTTAATTTTCCGAAAAGAAAATTAATGTCTATCTAAATACTTATTCGATAAGTATTACAGTTTTATTATTTTATATTAGATATAAATTCAAATAAAATATAAAATTAGATAATAATTTGTTCTTCAATAAATATCAAGTATTTTGTTGTCTCCCCAATCTCATCAACTGTTAAAGTTTGGATGGTTGTATGGCGGGTCTGTCAAAGCAGCGGTCCGTAATCATTTGAGGGTGAGACAGATGGTAGCGGTTACCATACGATTTAATATTGGTTTACTTGACTAGGCTATCAAAACGGTTTTGGGCTTAGAGACATAGGATTGGATAAGACATAAAATGTCATCCACAACCAAGAATTATATTAGATATAATTAGCAAGGGCGTTGCTTACCTAAATAACTAGAAATTCGGGGGTGGAGTCAAAGCTCACTTGAATTCTAGTGAAATATGGATCTTGGATACTATACTCATATTGAAGAAATTTTGTTTTGAGTATAGTATGAGTTTTCTTAATCGTTGAGAATGCTCGAAATTCATGAACATCATACTAACTCTTGCTTTTCTTTCCTGACAGTTATGTCAAACCTTCAAAGTTTTTATTCATTGCGATTTGTTCTTGAGAAGGACAAATTGAATGAATCAAACCACCTTGATTACTTGGAAGATCTAGAAGAGAAGAAAACATTTGAGATTTCTTCTCGGGGTATTGATGTTATAGAAGTAAATGTTACTACTTCTGGTTCTACTCCTTGGGTATTGGATACCGGCTGTGGAGCTCACATTTGTGTAAATATACAAGGTCTAAAGAATAGTAAAAATTTGGAGGAAGGACAAGTAGACCTACGTGTGGCTAATGGAGCAAAGGTTGCTGCATTAGCTGTGGGAACATATCCATTGTCTTTACCTTCATGTATGGTTTTAGAACTAAAGAATTGTTACTATGTCCCTGCTATAAACAAGAACATCATCTCTATTCCATGTTTGGACATAGAAGGTTTTCAATTCTCAATCAAGAACAAGTGTTGTTCATTTGATAGTGATGATATGTTTTATGGTGGCGCTCCATTAGAGAATGAGCTTTATGTTCTAAACCAAAGCATGCCCGTCTATAACATTCATACCAAGAGGTTTAAGTCTAATGACTTAAATCCAACTTTTCTCTGGCATTGTCGTTTGGACCATATAAACGAGAAACGCATCCAAAAGTTTCATAATGATGGACTTTTGAGCTCATTTGATTATGAATCATATGAGACATGTGAATCTTGTTTGTTGGGTAAAATGACTAAAGCTCCATTTACTGGACACAGTGAAAGGGCTAATGAGTTGTTGGGCCTTATACATACAGATGTATGTGGGCCAATGAGCTTAAGTGCCAGGGGAAACTACCAGTACTTTATTACATTTACTGATGATTTCAGTAGATATGGTTATGTTTACCTGATGAAACATAAATCCGAATCCTTTGAAAAGTTCAAGGAGTTCCAGAATGAAGTACAAAATCAACTTGGTAAAAAAATTAAAGCTCTTCGATCAGATCATGGAGGAGAATATTTGAGCCAAGTTTTTAGTGATCATCTTAGAGAATGTGGAATTGTTTCACAGCTCACTCCTCCAGGAACACCACAATGGAATGGTGTGTCTGAAAGGAGAAATCAAACTTTATTAGATATGGTTCGATCAATGATGAGTCACACAGATCTTCCATTATCCTTTTGGGGATATGTTCTAAAAACTGCTGCGTTTACGCTCAACCGGATCCCATCAAAGTCAGTAGAAAAGACACCATATGAGATATGGACTGGAAAGGTTCCGAATTTGTCTTTTCTGAAAATTAGGGGTTGTGATGCTTATGTCAAATGTATGTTTACGGATAAGCTTGGACCCAAATCTGATAAATGCTACTTCGTAGGTTATCCCAAAGAAATCAAAGGTTACTACTTTTATAACTCCACTGAGAACAAAGTGTTTGTTGCTCGGAATGGTGTCTTTTTAGAAAGAGAATTTCTTTCAAAGGGAACTAGTGGGAGTAAATTACAACTCGAGGAAATTCGAGATACACAGGAGATTGCTCCAACTTCTCAGGAAGAGCATCAGCTGGATTTACGAAGAGTTATAGAATCTACACCTGTGGAACATGATGTACGTAAGTCCAAAAGGACTCGTCACGAACCTGATAGATATGGGGGGGGGGTTGGGTGACAGATCATCATGATATATTGATTATAGAAAGTGATGAACCTACGTCTTATGAGGAAGCAATGATGGGCCCTGACTCTGATAAATGGCTAGAAACCGCTGGATCCGAAATGGAATCCATGTCAGAAAACAAAGTATGGACTTTGGTAGATTTACCTGATGGTGTTAAAGCCATTGAGTGTAAATGGGTTTTCAAGAAGAAAATTGACATGGATGGTAATATCCAGATATACAAAGCTAGATTGGTGGCTAAAGGTTACAAGCAAATTCATGATATAGACTATGATGAAACCTATTCCCCAGTCGCAATGCTTAAGTCCATTCGGATCTTCCTAGCAACTGCCGCTTATTATGATTATGAGATATGGCAAATGATGTGAAAATAGCTTTCTTTAATGGAAATCTCGAAGAAGATGTGTACATGACACAACCTGAGGGTTTCAAAGATCCTGAAAATGCTAGGAAAGTATGCAAGCTTCATCGTTCCATTTATGGCTTGAAGCAAGCATCTCGGAGTTGGAATCTTCGTTTTAATGAAGCAATCAAAGAGTTTGATTTTGTCAGAAACGAAGAAGAACCGTGCGTTTACAAGAAAACTAGTGGGAGCGTAGTTGCTTTTCTGGTATTATATATAGATGACATACTGCTCATTGGAAATGACATTCTTTTGCTTCAGTCTGTTAAGACTTGGCTAAGTAGTTGTTTCTCAATGAAAGACATGGGAGAAGCCGCTTACATTCTTGGAATAAGAATCTATAGGGATAGATTAAATAGGCTTATTGGACTATGTCAAGATACTTATATAGATAAAGTCTTGCATAATTCTAAGAAAGGCTTCTTACCAATATCTCATGGCATAACTCTTAGCAAGACTCAGTGTCCTTCGACACCTGATGAGCGAGAGCGCATGAGTAAGATTCCATATACTTCTGCTATAGGATCTATCATGTATGCCATGCTATGAACTCGCCCAGATGTTGCATGTGCTTTGAGCATGACGAGCAGATACCAGTCTGATCCAGGTGAAAGTCACTAGATAGTAGTCAAGAACATCCTTAAGTACTTGAGAAGAACTAAGGATAAATTCTTAGTCTATGGAGGAAGTGAGGAACTTGTTGTGAGTGGTTACACAGATGCCAGCTTTCAGACAGACAAAGATGATTTTCGATCACAATCTGGATTTGTCTTTTGCCTTAATGGAGGAGCAGTAAGTTGGAAGAATTCTAAGCAGAGCACTGTGGCAGACTCGACAATAGAGGCTGAGTATATAGCTGCTTCTGAAGCAGCTAAGGAGGCTGTTTGGATCAGGAAGTTGATTACTGAGCTTGGTGTGATTCCTAGTATTTCTAGCCCTGTAGATCTTTATTGTGATAACAATGGAGCGATCGCACAGGCAAAAGAACCTAGATCCCACCAGAAATCCAAACACATACAAAGGCGATATCACATCATTCGAGAGATTATTGATAGAGGAGATGTAAAGATTAGCAGAGTTCCAACATATGCAAATGTTGCTGATCCTTTTACAAAACCTCTTCCGCAACCTAAGCATGAGAGTCATACTGCTGCAATCGGTATTAGATTTATTAAGATGTGATCTTAATTCTAGTAGGAGGTTTTTCTATTATGATATGATGTTCATGTATACATACATTTGATTTTATTTTTAAATTAATAAAATTTGTTTCAGTATTATTTTATTATTGGATGATTAAATAATAGTTCCAGAATAATTTATGTCATTCTTATAGGCCATCAAGTACGTGACTTGATCATGAAAACCTATGAGTGCAAAATGACATAAGTTATTGAGGTCCCTAGTCAAAGTTATTATCATGGGACATTAATAACTATACGTGACTAGTATGTGAGGTGACTGATGACTAAGTTTCATGAAGTCATTGATATGTGGTATTAAGTCAATCACATAGATACGTGTTGGAGAACACAGTATTGGACTGACCCGCTATGAGAACTCTACGAGATTGTTATATGAGTGTCATAAGAGTTTCTCATCACAACTATAGAGTATAGTCCTTTTACCTGAGTTTGTCATGATTTCTTATACATGGATTGTTCCACTTTGACTTTGTCAAACGTCAGCCGTAAAAGGTGATTATAAAGACATTGATTGGATGTATTATGAATTGTGTAAGGAACATGGATAGAATAAGATGGGATTTGTCCCTCCTATATAACGAGAAATAAATATCTCTGGGCCTATCGAAGATTTGATACTGAGAAATGCATGGCCGCGCTCAAACGAGGTGAATGTCAGTTGTTTGTTTGATCAGTATAAATCAGAGTTCGATAAACGTGATCTAGCTTGATAAGGATGACACAGTTTCTTGACTTATGCTAAGATTGAGATATAGAGACAAAAGGATTATCGGAATAGATGATTCCAGTACAAGTGGGAGATTGTTGGGAATGTCCTGAAATCATTTGTACTTTACTCTAGTTAAAGTTGTAATGTCGAAGTTTGACAATCATATAATATTAGGTGGTTATAATGTTTTGCTAGAGACCGCTTATAATCTATGGGTCCGAAAGCTCATTACTAATATTATATGATCTTATAGGGTCACACACCTAAGCAGATTGGATCAAACGTAATTGGACCTAATAGAGATTAGTCCAATTCTTAATATTAAATGGGTTAGAGGTTTATTTTATATATATGATATATAAAAGAAATTAATATATATATATATATGGGTTAAGAGAGATAAATCCTAATTGGATTAGGAATTATAATTCTCGATAAAAAGGGCCTAGCCCACGTAAACAAGAAGAAGATTAAGTCCAATCCAATTTGGAATTGGATTAGTTTAGGCCCACGTAAGACCATGAATAAGTCAACGTGCGAAAACCTAATTGGACTTGGTTTTATAAAGATGTATATATATTAGAGTCTAATCGATAGACTAAAAAAAGCTCGCTTACGTAATTCTTCTTTGTGAAAGAATAGTTTACGTGAGATAGTTCTAAAACCTTAGAAAGAAAAGACAGTTCGTGTGTGACGAATTCAAAAAGGAATCTTGGCGGTACTAGCATACTGCGTCTGATCCAGTTTGTGTGCGTGTGGATACCGACAAAGGTACGACACTTGGAGTGCTAAATAACCTTAGAAAGTTTTGGTTTGTCTTTCCGCTGCAGAATATCCAGGTATATTCAAAACTCTAAGATTTAGATTTAATTCAATATTTGCACGAATCCTGGCAATTAAATTCGTAATTAGTATTTATAAATTATTATAAATCGGTACGAATTCCAACAGTATTAACATCACCCATATAATAATCGTATCACATTTGGAAATTGGAACAATATAAAACATAATTAAAGGAGAAAAAAAGAACAACACCACATGCCAAAATGACATATATCCGAATATGGTTTATCGCAAAAAAACATGTTATTGAGAATCGAAGAAGGCTTTGGCGGTCCAAATTTAATGCTAGCAGCTTGCAAGCATTATTATTATGTGCAAACTCGAAATCAATAAAAGGTTGTAGGTTGGTCTATTATATAAGTAGTTGTCTATCTTTTTCAGTCATCTAACATTCACATGCATACTTAACTCCTATCATCATCATAACCATCATCACCAATTCACCATTATGATCATCATTATATAATCATCATGAGCTGTACCTTTTGCAAGAGTCTCTAACAGTCTCCATGTCGTTGAACTTGAACTTGAGAAGCGGGAAGTCTCTTCATAATGAGATTAGTTACGGTAGCCTAATTAATAATGGGCCCAGTTGATATAGCCCATTTAGTTTACTCGGCCTCATTAACTACATTAATTGCAATCACCCTATAAAAAAAACAAACATTCGACCATGCCAAAAACAGTTGTTTTTATGGATATGACAAACATCATAAGCTATTCGGACGTGCCATGAATCCTTTTTGGTATCACGTCTAATCTACATACTGCAGCCAGTTAACTAATGCTTGGTCTACAAATGGATATATGACTCTCAACTCTGAGGATTTAAACTTTATGTTTGACATCAACTTATACTTTTTCTTCTCACCTAGTCACCTTAACCCTAAGTCTAGGTCCAGGCCCGGCTCAACTTTCAAAGAGGTCCGGTGCAAAATTTTTTTTTTCTTCAAAAAATCTTACCTAATTTTTTTTTAAATTGTTTTTTTGAAAAAAAAAAAACCTAGAAATTAGTTTTAAAATCGAAGATCCTAGTGCAAATGCACCCGTGGACCCCTCCAAGAACCGGGCATGTCTAGGTCTGACCTCTCCATCTTACCAGTTTCTCAACCTGGCTGACCAACCACCTTATTGTCCCACTTCCACCTATCTTCCATCGTTTTTTGGTACGATGATATGTTGTGCGGTATTTTCTATGGGTTTAACACCGGAAAATTTCAAGAAAAACTCTCTCATCATCTTTTTAAATACTATTTATAACGTAAACCCGTCTCTTGTGATACACACCGAAAATTTCAAGAAAAACTCTCTCTCTCATCATCCTTTTGATTTTTGAATACTATTTTAACCATGTTACCGTTTTAAGATAGTGTAACATGCCTCTCTTGTGATACACACAAAATATTTACAAAAACTATTTCATATTCTTTTTGAATACTATTTTAACAATGTCATTATTTCAAGATAGCATAATTCGCCTCTTGTGATATACACTTTCGTATACATAAGAATTTTAAAATTGATGTTTGGCCTCCTGAACGTTTCCAAGATAATTCCCGAGTGGGATATCCTCAAGACATGTGCCTCTAAAAGTCGATTCCCGAATTATTAAGATGACTATGTTTGCTCTCTTCTCTTATAGTCGAATTTATCCACGAATTCACCTCCTCCTAGCAAATCTAACAAATATCTAAATTTTGGTATATCAGTATATTTAATAGTTTTAGTTTATTAGACTTTCAAAAAAAATAATAGAAACAACAATGGGCGATAGAGACAATAATGGGCGATATTATTGTTTATTATATTATTTTATTAATAGAAACAATAATGGGCGATACCTTTTTAAGTTTCTAACAAACAAACAATAAGCAAAGTTTCGGATTCTCTCTTTAGTCTTCTTTATCCGTCAAAACAGCTTTTTTATTTATATTATATTATTATTATTTTTTGCCAGAAATCATCATTTCCTCAATTATAGTCTCTGTCGAGATCGCCGATCAGAATTTTGTTCTGTTTTTTTTCCATCTTTCTCCGATATCGAAAATCGTGTTAAGAAAATGCGACATAATTGCTGCCATGTCTCGTTCGCTTCCGTTCTCAAGATCCTCAATTTTCTCCAAGCTTTCATCGGTGTTTCGATCATAATCTACTCGATTTGGATGCTCGATCAATACAATCATCACGTACCCGTCGAACCTCCTCCGCCGCAGCCTCCGGCGGCTCCATCGCCGGGTTCTTATTCGTTCTCTAGCTCAAAAATTGAGATCGCCAGTGTTTCTGATTCCTCCTTGAAGGATCCCATCAATTTCGTATCGGGTTTCGTTCTCGGAGATTCAGGTTTCAACCTCCGTTCTCTAGATCTTCCTGCTCCATGGTATTGTTCTGCTCTTTTTGAAAAGTTTCCATTTTTAGGGTTTTCGATTAAATTCTCGCCCTAATTGACTAATCTTGGTACTTTGTTCGGACCCACTGATCGATTCTTGTAGATCATTTTGTGATTAGTCAATTTTGATTTTGATTGACTGTGATCTTGTTATCCATTACATTTGAAGAAGACATATGAAAAAAAGGGCAAAGCTTTAAACTTTTGGTTTTACATTGGGATTAAGCTAAGACACATTTTGATGCTTGAAGGAATTGTTCCGACGAATTGATTTGGTTGTGTTCTAAATTCAATGCAGGTTCATCTACTCTTTCATGGCGATTGGGATTTTGGTCTGCATTGTCACTAGCATCGGTTTCATAGCAGCTGAAGCTATCAATGGCTGTTGCTTGTGTTTCGTATCCTTAAACTCATTTGCTTCTGTCAATATTATTCACCAATGTGAAATTATGGGGATGTTTGATCCTTTATAAGTATTAGTATTCTATTCTCAAAACGCTTCTGATCGTACTTGAAGCGGCTCTCGTGGGATTCATAGCGATTGACCGTCACTGGGAAAAGGTGAGGTGCTTCTTTACATTTGAGGCTTTTATCTTGTGTGTTTCTGTAACGGTCTAGACTGTGTGCGGCTTTAGGATCTTCCGTATGATCCAACTGGAGAACTCAATAGTCTTCGAGCTTTCATCGAAGCAAACATCGATATATGCAAATGGGTCGGGATTGTTGTGGTAGCAATCCAGGTAACTATCTCAGATCTTGCCTTTCTGACATTCGAGTTATTTCATGATGATTATTTTTGTATTCATATCCGAGTTAGTGTTTCAGTTACTGTCGTTGCTACTGGCTATGGTTCTGAGAGCTATGGTTTCTCCTCGGCAATCAGAGCTTGATGATGAGGATGATTATGAGAATCCGATGAATAGAGGACGGGAGAATCTTCTTGGTCCACAGGCAAACCAGACATCTTCTGGATCGAGCAATATTGACAATTGGAGGTCCCGGATCAGAGAGAAGGTAAAAAAACTAAGTTTCTTGATCGATTGATCATAGCACTAAAGATTTATCAAGCTTGTGATTGATTGTCTTTATAACGGGTTTGGTTTTTTTCTGAATGTTCTTCTCCAGTACGGATTGATCAACGGACAGAGCCAGACTACTCCAGTTTAATCGAGTTCTTCGGTCTGGAATCATTACTTTGTTTTTGTTCCTCTCCTCTCAGTTTTTCTCTCTCGCTGTGTTTGTAGCTTTCGAGTGTGCATAAATATTATTACACAACTATGTTATCATTTGATGTGTTTCTTGAAACCCTGTTTAGATCGCAACATAGCTTTCATTTTGGTGTGTTTGTACAAAAGCGTAAAGTGATTTGTGTGTTTAAAAAGGGAACTGCTTATTTGCTCTCCTTCAACAATGGCTACATAACATTTTGGTTTCTCTCTCTCGTTACAAAAAAATCGAGACCCAAATTTTCCCAGAGACAAAAATTAAAAAACTTACACTATCTTACATTTTTATTCAATGTTGTACTACTGTATTGTTCTTGTCGTCTCATCGTGTAAAATCGATGACGGCTTCCTCTACCAGCTCTTGCAACAATCTGCTTTCCAATTCAATCCCAAAGTCGTCTATTTCGACTTGCAAGCCATGAGTCCATGTCCTCCCGACAATCTCGACTCTCACTAGACTCTCCGCAGCCAAACTGTTTGCGTCCATGTCCTCTCCTAAGTCACGCTTGCTAGGCTCATCAGAAACCCAGTCCTTTACCTGGGCCCACACATGCTCCACCAGGTCGAACCGGGGAGAATCATTGCCCGTGCGTGTAGTCGTTGTTTCTGAAATGATGGCATTGATGCGGTCGAAAATGAGCTTACAGGTTGATCGGTGTTGTCGGCGTTTGCCTTCGTGGATGAACTCCTTGATGTTGTTGTTATCTGGGTTGGTGTATTTGTCTCTAAGTGAAGGGTCTAAGGGACTGTTTGGCAAGTGCCACCAAGACATCGGTGGGTCATGAGAGACGGTGCTGCCTCTGCTGAGACCAGCAGCTGTCAAGAGCGTTTCGATGAATAAATACCAGTCTTGATCCTCGTGGACTCCCATTGCGGGTTTAGATATGTCTGTGCAAGAGTCATCGTCCCATGAGAGGACCCGAGCGATTGACCCGATTGGTGGTGATTTGTCGATTAAATTAGACTTAAGAGACAATTCTTCTCCTGTTGAGAATGGGAGACATTTTTGGATTAGCTGAGTAACAAAACTCTCTGCAAAAGCTAAGCAACCGAAAAACTAACCTTGGGTCGTCCATAGCTTGGTTGACCCAGAACATTCTGGAATCCCAACACCTTCCTCTTCAAATGGGGGAAACAAAACCGAAATTGGACTCGGCTCGTCTTGGTTTTCACTTGTATTTCCAGCCGCTTGGGGCTTCGGTGTAGTCAGTTCTTCCTGCAAACAAATCAAAATGGCTGCTTGCTAAACAAAGATATTCAGAACCATCAATGGCTCCTTGAGTACATTGGAAAAGGTTAGAGAATTGGTGGGATACCTCGCTTGGGATTATACTTTGCTGTTGTGATGCATCAGGAGGAGTACAATCTCTAGGAAACAAACAATCCTCGCTGGTTTTCCCAGGAAGAGTCGCAGAAGAAGGCATGGCTAATTGAGACATACTGCTGTACTGAGATGCATGTCCTTTCTCCTTGCTTGTTTTCTTATTCTTGAAGAAGAACAAGTTCGAGACTTTCCATGATGATTTCAGGCTTGCCGTGTCAGTCAGCTCTCGTGGAGCCTGTGCTCTGGAAGTCCCCAAAACAGATGTTTCTCCGTTGAGCCTAACCTCAGGGACTGATTTTGACCTCGCAAGGATATTCAGTGAATCACTTACCATTTCCACTTGATTCAGATCACTGGTTATGCACGATGTTGACACTCTTGTCTCTGGTGCTACTTCGTTGCTCTCTTCGTAGGATCCTGTTATCACTTTGGTCTCCGAGAGTGCAAGCATTTCGCCTAAGGTGCTCGAGGTTCTTGGGACATGTTTATGCGGCTGAGTGCCTCTGGTTACTGACATCAATGCCCATCTTTCAGAGAGTCGCTTCTTCGCCTCTCTGCAGACAGAAGACTCTGGAGAGAATGACGCTCGGCTGAAAGAAGGAGAGAAAGGACTTTCAAACCTATTTGGACAGTCCCATGAATGCCTAGAAGGTGGTGACATGATCTCAGAATCGCTAAAGTTTCCCACTGGATCTTCGTTATCAGACTTGTTAAACGAACTGTCATCACCGATGTAACCATTGGATAAGACAGAAGAAGATTGAGTCTCATTCCTGCGGTGACCCGTCAGATTTTCACGCACTTGACGAGTAATTTCCTTTGCCACTTCTTTAGTCTCAGCATCTCCAGGCTCATCAAAATAGCCCCCATTGTGCAGACCCCTCGGAGAGGATGGGGATGATGAAACAGCCTTTATATCTAGAGATTTCCCTAGACTAGGCTTCAAGACGACAATTCGGGTTGGCTGTACAGGATGGTCCTCGGTTCCCCGGTTGACATAAGATGAAGAGTAACCCAGATCACGGTTTCCCCATCCATTTTCTTGACTTGATGAAACCAACTTCTTAGACTGCTTGTTCTTCCTCCCTTGAACCACAAATTTTTCAGTTTCAACAGCCTTTGAAGGTCTCAATACTGTGATCCGCTTCGCCTCTGGATGAGGAGGAACATGCTGAAAGTCGGAAAGATGCTGAGAGAATGTATTTGATTCCTGGAGAAATTTAAGAAATAAATCCTTATTGGAGCTTAAAACTTCTAGTGCATCTTGGAACTCTTTGGATTGGTGAAGATTCTCATCTGTTACAAGGCGTTTTGCTTCTGTGAACTTTTGACGAACAAGTGCCATCTGTTTCTCAGTTATACTTTCATCATATCTTCCTTTTCTAGGCGAGCTATCCCTTGAACGACCCGCCTTCTGAGGGGACTGCCACATTTCATACACATCTTTAAATTCTCTGCTGAGATCCTGATACTTTTGGACCTCATTATCCATAGAAGACACCGAATGATTCAGCAAAGAGTGCGAACTGCTTCTGGATTTGCTTCGCGGTGCAGCAGTCTCAAGATCCGGCTGTGGAAGTGTTTCCAAACCCATTAACTTAGCAACCACATTACTTGGGCTCTGTTTATGTTCGACTTCTTTTGACATTTCTCGAGCAATGAGTTTCTTCATCGGTGTACCTGTACCGCTCACTTTGCTAGAAGCACTTCTCCTCAAATCAGACACAATCTGTGCAAACAACGCAGGCAAGAAATATCAGATGCCCTCACCGTAAATATTAAACATCAAGTGGTGCAAATAAGGACAACGATCTGAATATTAAAAACGTCTGGTGCTGGCATGCATATTAGTTCTAATTATTAACCAAACTTACCAATTCAGCTTCTGAATGGCCTTTATAAGAGGGGCTTGGCATTCGGGTCACATCAGATCGACTCCTTGACAGAGAGGATCCTGCCAACAAACTACCCCGTGTCAATACAAAACTCATATAGAGATATATAGAGGATAACAAGACATAAAACTTGGTGCAAGAAAGAACATCACCTAGTGTCAGAAACATAAAGGAAGTACATTGGCGATACGAATAATACAGAATTGCATATGGTAGACAGTAACAATAAACAGAAGCCTCCTTCGGTCAAAATCATACATGTTAACTAGTGAACCAATCAGTCACAGAGGGAAATAGTGGTTACCATCACGATGTGGTTTATCCGTAAGCAACTTGTTCCCATTAACCGCTGTTCCTAGATCAAATAGGTTCACCATCCTCCCCAAGCATCCTGGAACGGGACTTTCAATCTTTTGAACCTTTCTTCCTCGGAATTCATTCATTTTTGGGCCCTGCAGTTTCGCAGCTATTAGTTATTATAGTATCCCATCAGAAACAAACGGCATTTGGCTTGGAAGCAGATTACCATGAAAAACATTGCCTTGAAAGACAACAATGGTTGATGAAGGAGAAAACGAACATGTGGATATCGAAAAACTTTCTAGAAGTTCAAGATTGAGTTCAATTTAGGTGACATGAAGAAATGGACAAAGAAAGATTCCGAAATGAAGAAAATTTCCATCTCTGAAAGCTTCAAAATGAAATAGATTGGAACATATAGAGAGAAAGAGAGAGAGAGAGATAAAGATACAAACTTTAAAACCTAAAAGATCAAAGGAAAAGTGAGAGGAGGGTAGAAGAACAGAAAACTTGTAAGCAGCAAAGAGGAATATAAGCCAAGCATAACAAAACAAGAATTTGTGGTTAGAAAACAAAAAAAAGGAGAATAAAGATTCTGTAATCACAGTGACACTTCATAGTGTATGAACAAAAAGGAAAGAAGAGCCAATTAGCATTTTCACATGACCTATCACAATCAAAAAGAGAGTCACATTTATGCCTCTCTGGACAAAAACTCCTTAGTGAAAATTACAAAGCAACCTCTTAGCTCACCAATTATATAATAAGAAGGAAACAGGTTGTCGGATCCTCCTCAAGTCGGAAAATCACGAGAATGATGATAGAAAGAAACAATCTCAGGCACAGTGGATCTGCATTTACCAGATTCCAGTATCAGTGATTAGAAATCTCTAGTTGATGTGTGTTTGTGTATATACACTCAAATTTGTCCCCCTCTCCAAAGGAAGTAATAAATTAAATGCTGCAAATCGACAAAACAAGAGAGTAAATAAATCCACCCAAATTAGCTTATTCAATCAGAATTGGAAGAACATGTGACAATAAGAGAAGAAGAAGCTAATCGGTAGAGAGAGAGAGAGAGGGTAAAAGGATGAGAATCTATTTCTAGTAAGAACACAGAAAAGCAAACAAGAAATCGAAACGAGAAAATAGGAAAAGAGAAAAAGCATCGGAAACTGAGATCAGAGCTCAGACATATATTTTTGCTTTTTTACTCGGGGGAAGAGAGAGAGAGAGAGAGAGAGAGAGAGAGAGAGAGAGAGAGAGAGACCTGTAACTGTTGAGGAGCTAGGTAAGATACATCGGAAACTCCGCCGGAGAAGCTGACGCCGGAGATGGAGTAGCCAAATCTGTCTCAACGCGCAACACCGACTGAGAGAATGGCGTCGGACGCGAAAGGGATTTTAGTAAATTAGAGTTAATTACGGAATCTCACGTACAGACAAAACATATCAAAAGAGAGAGAGAAGAAGAAGACAATGGGGAAGTTATGTGTTATGCTGTCTGTATGCTCTCTTCTTTCTTACTCTCTCCCAATTATTAATTTTATCTTCTTCTTTTTTTGGTTTTATTACAATTTATAAATTCGATAATATTCAACTGAGATAGGGAAGATTGTTTATATAATTAATTAAATTAAAAACCTTCTTGGGTCTGAAGACAATAATACCACATCGGGAAATTAGAATTATTCATAAAGTTTTGTTAAAAATACAACGGTAGATGTAATTCTAAGGCCCGGCTAGTTACGGTGAAAACAAAAAAATTAGTTGGTGACAATTCTCATTAGTTGACTAAAAAATTCAGTGTAAACTAGCATGGTATAGTCAAATATTGGATATTAATAAGAGTAAATTGGCCAAATAATATTTAAAAAAAACAAACTTCAAATCTAACCAAATTCACCCTATTAATAAATTGAAGACCAATTTGTTTCATATAGTCAACATTTTTTTCTTTTTTCAATAACATGCGTTATATATATTCTCTCTGTTTTATTTTATATAATATTTAAGATTTTTACACACCGATTAATAAATTATTTAATTTTTTAGCTTTACAAGATAAATCATATTTTATTATCAATTCCAACAAAAAATTAACCAATAAAAAATCAAGATGTAGAATTTAAACAGTCAAAAACAACAAAAACACAATTAATTTTGCATAGAAACTTGAAAACATCACTTAAAATAAAAATAAAAAAATCTAAAATCTCATTTAAAATGAAACGGAGAAAGTATTAAATATTATAAATATATTGAAATTGTCAGAAAATTCGACACATTTTAAATATTATTCAAAAGAAGTGACATATTTTTAATCGTAAACAATGATTTTAATTTGTTTTTTAATAGTTGATTGTTTGCATGAAAAATGCAAATAAAAAATAATGTTTAACCACTTATCATGAAATAAATATCAAATATCCACTTGTTTGCTTAATAAATTTTTACTTATATTTTTTTAAAGTCAAAACGCATACCTTACAATTTTGTATTTTGTTTAGTGTTACACAAATTTATTTGATTGGTAAAATATTTACGAAATCGCATTAAAAAATACCATTCCGGGTTACTAATGAAAAACATAGTATTTAAGTTTTTGCAAAGAAAAATTGAAAACAGATGTGATAAAACTTGGAATGTTAGGGGCCAAAAGCAAAATCAAATTATGGTAATATATTTCTATTTTTGGTTGCACGGAACGGATAGTTCGTCCCAATTTCACATTCACAATGAATGCTTTGATCAAAATTTGGTATGTCCCAACAACCAAATCCGTTTGCTTGTGTTACTTCACAATTACTATAGTATATAATACATTGTTTTTATTTTTATTATTGATAATAACAAAGTTGTCTTGAGAAGACTTGCTTGGCATCGGTATGGGCTATTAAAATATACATATTATTAATTATTTATTTATTGTTCTGAATTTCAATTTATGAACTTTTGATAAGGTTGACCGCTAAAATAAAATAAAAATGCAATCGAGGAAGAAACGAAAAAAAGAACATCGTCGTTTTCTCTGGTGGCCGGCACGTCTTCACCGACGCCATGAGAACCTTAGTATATAAAAGTTTAGTTTTTTCTTTTGCTTGCCAATGACCTTTGCGGTGTTGTTCGAGGAGGTCAAAGATTTTAGGGTTCCGCCGTGATTTGGAGATCTCAGATCTGGTTTTGACGGTCACGTCTTCAGCAGATCTGTCAAACTCCGAGGTTCACCGTAGATTTCCGGCTACAGATTAGCCCGTTTCGAGTTTTCCAACTGGTCGTTTTCTTTTGCCTTCTCCTTCGTTGGTGTTTGTGATGAAGGTGCGTGAAGAGGTGTGGTTGGAACGGCAGTTTTGGGGAATAGATGAACTGGTCGTGGCGACGATTTGTGGTGGCCTTTGTGGTTAGTTTGATATCTGTCTCTATCCTGGTTTCCGATATTTTTTGACTTAGTCGATCTTCTTTAGGGTATTGATCTTTTGTCTTGTTGATTCTAGGTTGCGATTTAGTGCTATGCATTTCAGTTTTGGATTTAGGTTGCTGTCTCTCCAAATCGTTTTTATTTTTTCTTCCCTCGGTCTTAATCGGATCGCATCCTTCATCATTCCTTTCCTATAAAGTTTTGGTGAATCGATTCAGCGACTGCTTTAGCCTCCTCCACTCGAAGTTAACAACATGTTTGGTTTGTTGCGTCCAATTCACCGGTACATTGTTGACTGAGTTTCAACTTATCCGGCCTCGACTTCTTTGCAACGGTCCTAGCCTATGGGGAAGCACCGTTTAGCCATCCTAAGGTTTCGCAATTGTTAAAAATTCTGAAGTCTACACACATCAAGCGAGGACATGAAGAGCTGAAACCGCGTTTGGATATTTACGGATCTCCAGCGATATCTTATATATTTTTGCTCTCGGGTTGGACAGTTTAAAATATTTTGAGTATTAGGGTTAGTTTAAATCCTTATTAACGCGTTAGTTCTATCTTTGGCTTTGTGTTTATGTTTTAGTTTGCTTCCCTCGTGTGGGTATAGTCTCCGGGTTTTAAATGTTTATCCGTCGACTTAGTCTCCGGAATTTGTTCCGGCTTTGTATCCCACAATGTATTCCATCATGTTTAATATAATATTTCAGATGACAAAAAAAGAACTTTTGATAAGGATCCATTAGATAAAAGGTAGTGAAAAGGTAATTCAGTTCGGTTTGGGTTTAGAGTTTCAGATTTTTCGGTTTCTAAAAATTTGATCTCATTTGGGATCAAATTATAGTTTGGTGGTTCGATTCAGGTTTTTTTGATTTTCGAGTTTTTGTAGTTCTAGAAAAGAGATCCCATTCAGAATCAAATTAACTAATTTTAATTAATATTGTAAATATTTAGTATATATATATATATATTCTATATATTTCATTACAAATATTAGTTTTAAAATGCATTTCAGTTAGTTTGGTTAATTCGGTTCGAAATCAGGTAATTCGGTATAGAAATTTCTATTTCATTCGGGTTATTTTATAATTCGGTTCGGGTTCGAGTTCATGAATTTTGGCTCGGTTCAGAAATTTTACTCACACCCTAATTCCAACTTATTACAGGAGAGAGATGATTTGTTCTACCATTTTTGGCTAAGTTATCAGCAACACTATTTGCTTCTCTTATGATCTTCATGAACTTAAACTTGCATCTTTCTCTTGCCAACAACTTCACATCACTTATGTAGAGATGGGTGTGTGTCTATAGCTAGATAGTAGATACGTAGATTTGCCTTGTTACAAAAGACTATAAAGAATTCCAGAGTCTCCAGAGAATGTGACTTCCGCATAGCCTAATCTTTTGACTGGTAAGACCGCAGTTCTTAATGTTCCAACTTGTACTTATAGTGGTGTGGTTGTTGGGTTGATATATCCATGTCCTCTTATGACATGCATGTCTTCTTTGTTGTATAATTTTCAGCCAATTCCTGCTTGTTCCTTTGGTGAAACACATGATCCATCTACAAAACAACAATACGTATTAGCTTTGATATAATCTCTTGAATTGTTTTTCCTCGGCAAGTGTTATACTGTCTTTTTTGCTGGGTAAATTCCTGCAATTGCTTTATCTGGTGGCTTTTAAGACTAGAAGCATATGTCCATATGTTAAAGTCCACCAATGTTTTTGTTAATCACATCAAGAATTGTCCATTTCTTGCTTTGTAAAACTAGATCATTCATCATTTTTCATAGCCTTCATCCTATGAAGGGGGAATAGGCTAGGATCCTTTTTTTGATCTCCCATCAATATTTAAGAGAAATCATGAAATGAGTTATCCATAAGTTGTTCAACTTTTGGTTCCTCTAGTGGTGACAACTCCCATACCTCCTTACTAATTCGACATTTGAACATTAGGTGATTAATACTCTCTGATCTTTTTCCACATAAATGACAAGTACTATCTCTTATCAACTTCCTTCTGTATAAATTCTCCACAACAGGAAAAACATTTTCCACCAAAAGTGTTTAATTTTTGGAGGGATATTCAACTTTCAAATAGCTTGATAAATATTAAGCGACTAATTATTATCCACCAAACTCGTTGTTTGAAGTTGGTTTGAATCAGGCTGCTTACGAAGTAAATGGTATCCAGACTTCACTTAATAGTTTCCATCTTTTGTGTGAACCCATGATACATGGTCTGATGTTCTTGCAATAGAGGGCTTGATCAACTTAATTAATTGGGAGTCATCCCTGTCAATTAAGTTAAAAATTAGATCATCATTCCAGATATTGGTTCATGGGATTACTAGTTTATTGACTCTTAACTCTAGACTACTATTTGATCCACTTCCTCTAGCAGGTCTAGGTGGGATAGTAGAAAGCCAGTTATCCTTCCATATATTAATACATCCACCATTTTTCTACTATCTATTTCAAGCTCAAGTTTAGGAGTTTATTACCCTTGTAAAATGCTCTTTCAAGCATGGTTGGACCTCTATTTACTCTTTGCCTCCATGAGACTCCATTTTGGATAATATTTAGCTTTGTATACCTTTTCCAGAAGGGACTAGGGTTGCTGAAGAAGCCTCCAGCTTTGCTTGGCACTCATTGCAATATTGAAATCTCTAAGGTCTCTGATGCCTAGATCTCCCCCCCCCCCCCCAAATTAATTTGTATTTGTTGCCTTCGTCCAGGCGATCCAATGGATTTTTTTGTTATTTCTTATTAGATTACCACCCGAAATTCCTCATTACGCTTGATATTTGCTTGATGATCTTCATTGGGAGCATAAAGCATGACATGCAGTAAGAGGAAAGAGCAGTGACGACAACTTTGATAAGAATCTCCTTACATACATGAGATAATAGTATAGAGTACCAGCTGTCCATATTTTGCATAACTCTTTGTGTAATAAATGAAAATGCATCACTTTTGTTCCTTCCCATAAATTCATGTAATCCAAAGTACTTCCAAAAATAACTTACTTTATGAATTCATATCATTTGAGTAATTTGACTTTTGAGTTCAGGGTATATTCCCTTACCAAAAGCAACAGCAGACTTTTGGAAATTTACTGCTAGTCCTAATGCTTTCTCATAATACTTCATGATACTCAGGGGAGCATGACATTTTTCTACTTGAGCCTTGCAGAAAAGTAGAGAACCATCTGTAAAAAGCATATGTGAGTAGGTTGGGCCATTACGGCTAGCTTTTAAACCATGAAGGTATCCACTTTGAATTCCATTTTGTAACAAAGCAGATAGTCTTTATGTGCACATAAAGTATAAGTAAGGAGAAATTGGGTCACCTTGTCGTATACCTCTTTGTGGGATGATGTTTCCGAGTGGGGAACCATTTATCAACACCAAGTAAATAAATATTGTGATGCATTTCATTATCCAGCTGCACCATTTCTCAGTAAACCCCATTTTTTCATGATTGTTTCAAGAAAATTTTACTCAACCTTGTTAAAAGCTTTAGTGATATTAAGCTTAAGTGCCATAAATGGTTAACAAATCTTTCTAGTATTCAAGGAATACAACAGTTCATGAGCTATTAGAATATTGTATGTGAACCGTCTATCTGAGATCAAAACAGATTGGTTTTCTGAGATAATACAATGGAGTCAATGCTTTAATTTTTATGCTAAGACCTCTGATATGATTTTATATGCAACATTGCACAAGTTTATTGGCCGAAAGTCTTTGACTCCTACAAGGACATCTATCTTAATGATTAAGCAGATATGCGTGTGGTTTATCGTTGGAACCCAACCATTTTTAATCAAATATATAAACTAGTGTCCGATTAAAGTCACTTGAACTCAATATAATAATATCTAAATCTTAAAACAAAGTAAATTTTAGTTCATGTTTTTCATGTATTAAAAAAAATGGGTCGACTATCTATTTCCCCACGAGAACTATCGTATAACTACATATGCAGCCTAAACTAAGACTTCTTTATATACATTCCTGAAAATAAATTTCGAAATATATATCTCCCCGAAATAAAAATTCGAAACCTATATCATCCCCAATAAAAAGTTCGAAACCTCAGAACCCACATATATTGGTTTTAGTTGGTAAACTGTTTTTGAATTACATCTTAACCAATTAAAATGATACTAAACCGGATTAATACCGATTACAACACCTAAACCAAACTGGCGATGTAACAACCTCAGCTCTTTCCGATGTCTGTTGTCTTCTTTCTCCGAGAAGCATCACAATGCGAATCCTCTGAAATCCGATGAAATCGTCGAGCTTCCTCTTTTCTCTCTCCCACTCATTCTCTTCCCCGGAGCAATCCTCCCTCTCCAGATCTTTGAATTTCGTTACCGAATCATGATGCACACTCTCCTTCAATCAGATCTCCGATTCGGCGTCGTTTACTCCGATTCCATCTCCGGATCCATCGCCGACATCAGATGCGTCGGTGAAGTCGTTAATCACGAACTACTCATCGATTATTGATTCTTCCTAATCTGCAAAAGACAGGAATGATTTCGAGTCGTCAATCTCGTCCGTACGAAACCTTACCTCATCGCGGAGGTGACTTGTCTTGAAGATCGTCATTTCGGTGAAGAGAATCTAGACTCGTTAGCGAACAAAGTCGAGGTTCTGATGAAGGAAGTGATTCGATTATCGAATAGATGAATGGGAAACCTGAGAAAGAAGTGCAGGATCTGAGGAGAAATCTGTTTCCGATTCCGTTTTCGTTCTTCGTCAGAAGTGCATTCGAAGGAGCACCGAGAGAGCAGCAAGCGTTGCTGGAGCTGGAAGATACAGCTGCGCTGTTAAAGAAAGAAAGAGAAAAAGATATTAAACACCGACAAAATTGAATTCCATAAAAAATAAAAATCGGAAGTTTTCTCGAGATGAGAATTACCTTAGAAGGAGGAGCAAAAATTGATCCAAAAATCGCAGAAGAGGAAGAAGAAGGAGAAGGGTTTTCTCTGGAACCAAAAAGCTCAGAGGTTAACGAGGAAGAAAAAGAGGAAGCCTTCTTCTTTCTTCCTTCCATTATTGCTCTAAAACCACTATCAAACACCGATTTAGTGTGGTTTAATGTTTTAAATGGTTTGGTATTGGTTTAATTTGGTTTTAAATGGGTTGGTGTCGGTTTAGGTCATAAACCAATAAAACCGGTTTTTGTGTGTAATTAAATTTAAAAGTTTTAATTCGGGTGTAATTAGGTTTCGAACTTTGCTTTCAGGAACATATATAAAGAGGTCTTAGTTTGGGCTGCATATGTAGTTATACGATAGTTTTCGTGGAGAAATAGATCGTCGACCAAAAAAAAAAGCCGTGCAAATTAAAATTAGACTTAGTTCTTCTTTTTGGTAACATGCATTCTTCGAACTTAAACTTGGATAGTGACACATTGATAATAATATCACAAATCACTAGGCAACTTAAATACCTTTTTTATTTGTCACGATTAAAGTGGGTCCTAATAATTTAGATTTTATGTCTCTACATCTTTTCAAGATTAAATATCTCTCAATAAACTTTAAATTAAAAAAATCAGACTTTTTATTCTTTTAAAAGGATCTTATACGCTACTAGCATAAAAACCTTATTGATGACTTTTTTTTTAATATCACATTATAAGATTCTACTAAATAATCGAATTTGGATCGCACGTAAAACTAAAACCGCGCTAAACCAAACCAAACAAAAACTACACCAACATTTTTTGTTTTTTTTATAAAGGGCATTCTATTGAAAAACAGGTGAATTAATTACAATATGGAGAAATTACAAGATAAGAACAACTGATAGCTCTAAAGTTTCACCCTAGAAAAATCCCTGCAAGTGCACAGAACTGCAGTTATAGTATAAAAGGTTATCGTATCCCTAGAGACCTAATGTTGCACAACAAATTCTTAGTATCAAATCAAGCTAAGCTAAGTAAATAAAGTAACTAACGAAAATAATTAAGAAAATCAGTTGGAAAACTAGTTGGAAGCGGGTTTTAAATCAATGAGACAAACGTTAGGCCTTGAGAAATTCTTTGGTAAATCTGAATTGTGGATTAAAAGAACCGTTAGGATTTTATGAAGTTTCGTTCTCGAACTCGAAGCGCAATGTAAAATCAACCAACTTTCGTTGCGAGGATTATCTATGTCTAGACCCTAGAATTCCAAATTTCTTTGCAAATTCAAACAATTTAGACAAGCATTAGGTTCATGTTCGATTGTTCACAAAATCCCTAAGCCAAATTTCTTTGCGAATAGGAATTTTGCTCATCTAAGATAGTTCAGGCAATCAATAATACTTTCGCATCTATTAATCAACCTAAGTTCTGAATTCTAGGTGATCAAGCTAGAATTATCATTAAATACAATCTAGATGAAGAACTATATGATTATCCTAACAGAATTCTATCTAATCTAACAATTCATCTTCAACCTTTGAATAACCCTAAATCTAACAAGCAAACTACTCAGACATGGCGATTGAAACAAACATCATGAAAAAGAAAGTTTGCAAAAGATACAAAGGGGTTCGAATTCTTCTCTCAAACGAACAAAGTCTTGGAATTGTCTCCCCAAAAGCTCTCAAAGCAATCTCTCTCTAAGTCTCGATAAATTCAGAAGTGCCTCTAACAATGGCTTTTAAAAACCTAAATATAGTCTAAAACACGAATAGGGCTAATATGCAACTCCTGGAAATTTCTGGGTCAAAGATGCAATTTCTGAAAACTTGAGGTGCAGATTCGCAGGGGGTGTCGATCGACACTCTGGAAGGTGTCGGCCGACACCAGTGGAAAAACATTGCACTCTTCCTGATTCATCCGTCCTTCGTTTCCTCTTTGTTCGGTTTGACTCCAAATACTCCCAAAATGCTCCAAAGTCGCCTAACTCATGTAATAACCTACAAAGACTCATAAAGACTCTAAAAACACTTAAAAGACTCGATAAAACAACGGATATCATGGTCAAAAACTGGTAAAAACCATGATATATCAACTCCCCCAGACTTAGCCTTTGCTTGTCCCTGAGCAAATACTAAGAATAAAGTCGAGGTTTGAAAATCACGGGAACTCACCAACTCTCTAAAACACCACATTGACAATACTTTTGAACCCACATATCACAGAATCGAATTATATAGTATGTCAGTGTACTTACCACAAGCTTAGCAATCGTCCCAAGATACGGTTCAGCATTTCTTAGAGAAATTCGACTTCACCATTGTTGACTCCTTTAGTTATTTAAGCGTGCGGTCTCATCGAGAGAATATCGATCAAAAAAACCACAAACTCTTCTCTTCCAAGCTTCTGAACATACAGAAAGTGTCGGTACAACTCTTTTATTTTCTCTTCCCTTAGTTGATTTTCTCCCTACTTTTCTAGGGTGTCATTTCTATTTTTTCTATCAACCCTTTTTTTTATAGCTCAAAAACAGTGCTTCTCACTTTTCTGTTCCTTGTGAGGAGACGTTTTCGTGAGATGCTCGCCTTCCTAGTCCTTTCTACGGAACTCGGGCTGCTGTCCTTGAGCTACTTTTCATTATCTTCTTTCTTCTTCTTTTTTTTTTTTTTATAGGGAAGATCAAAAGGAGATTGCACCAACTTCTCTTGACAGTCATTGAAGAGGAATTAGGTTCGATGTATACCAAGCCCCAAGATGAGAGAATTAAAGTTCATTAGGTGCGGAGTCAACACTGGATCCTTCGAACTCTCCTGAAACATGAACTTTCTCTGGTAAACCGATCCACTCGTAGTGTTCTACTTTCATAAAATCTGCAATTAACTGCTGTAACAATGGTCCTTCAAGTATCAATGCAATGTGGTTAGTTCTAAAGAAAAGCTCATAATTCCCAACTAAGTTTTTGACTCAATAAACAACTTGGACTGACTCACGAAAAACATGAAAAAGAGTCAAAACAAAGAAAAATACATTAGCATTTTCCTCCCCCAGACTTAACCAACACTGTCCCCAGTGTGATAAAGACTAAAGATTGGAAATAAAGCAAAATAACAAACTGAAAATAGAAAAGAAAGGTGGAAAGTGGTAACCGAGATAGATGTCTAAATGGGCGGAGTTGGACTACGGGACCGAGAAGTGCGAGAAGTTGCAGCAGCCTCAGTATCAACGGTGTGTGGAGTAGGCTTCGGGGGTGGAGCCCTAGTCTCCTGAACATTAGAACTGTGTGTACAAGTAATCGCTGCCCACATCTTTCCCAACATTGAAGTGTGCTTCTTGCTGTTGGTAACCAGCCACTTGTTCACAGCTACCTGATCAGTAAACATGGGATCTGGTGATGGAAGAAACTCGCTGAGATCTGCAGGGAGAAAAGTCTCAAAAGCCTGTGTAGTGGTATCTCCAGCAAAATCCACAAAAGCAGCAGCAGGCTCATCTTCGCGCTCAGTCGCAGGTGCTCTAGAAGACGCTCCTCGACGTCTACCCCTAGTGGCATGAGTCATAAGGCTCAGAGGAGGTCTAAAGCTTAGGTCCACCTGTGTGGCTATGGAAGTATAATCAGGCTGAGGTAACGGAATGATGAAATCGTCATGCTCAGTGCGAAACACATACTTCCAACCAGCTTTGAGTACCCTAGAGACTTTGAGGTACTCCTCACCAATGACAGCCATTGTACTCTCAACATGGCAAGCTGATAAATCAATCCGAAAGTGCTAAAAAATGGGAGTGAGTAAATTCCCAACAGACTCAGTCTTCTGCGTTTGAGGATTCCCTTTGAAAGGCTTCATCTTCAAATCTACCAAATGATGAGCAAACACAGCACCCAAATTGACCTCATCCTTATTTGGGGCATCTCCAACGTAGTCATCCTCAACCAAGTGTTCCACAGCAAAGTGAAACAAGATTAGCTCCTGAACTCTCATCTTATTAGCCGCATCCTTACACAAGAGAGTGTGTCCAATGATCTTTCCCAAGTAGCGCAAAACCGGATGTCGGATATCAGATTGGGTACTACTCTTAGAATGGTAAGAGCCCGTACCAAAGTTAGACCAGAACACATCAGCATCAGGGAAGCTTGAAGGTATAGCCACATCCTGTGCCTGCCGATTAAACCCATAAATCTGGCATAATCTCCAGAGTGGAAGACGGTAACGCGTCCCTTGAGCCATGAAGGTCAAAGTCCCTGCACTAGCCTTCTTAACAATCCCACCATCATAGTAAACCCGAGCTGTAGCTAAAAATTGTCTCACCAACTCAGGATATAGCTTGTGAAACTTAGTTGCCAATGTACCCAAACCCAGAGTCTTCATACACTGCTTCACTTCATCCTTTATACCCATTGTCGTCAATGTGTCTTCACAAACAAAACGAGTAGGCTCAATCTTGACATCAATCCAAGCATTGTAGAACAGAGTATCATACTCATCCCAAGTCTCCTGAATTGGCCTTGTCAAACACTCAGGAGAATGTGCAATCTCGGCAAGGGGTTTATCCCAATCTCCAAATGGATCTTTGATCTTAAGCTTCTCTCTTCGTGGCCATGGAAATCGAGGTGACACATTAGAAGCTTCACCCGTCTCTCCTTGTCTTTCAACTGTTGTCTCAACACGTGGTCTTTTCTGTCCAGGCTTCTTCCGGGCAGTCTTTCCTACCATCTGTAAAACAAACAAGAGAGCAACCATCGAGAATTTCGTCGGAACGAGATTAGTCACGAGATTAAAAATTACGTTCCATCGAAAATAACATGACTCCAGCACAAATCTCATCATCACAACTGCATAATCATCAATGAGAATCTCCAAATTCGTCCAGAATTCCTCATAATTACAAGTTATTATGAAAATTTTCATAAAACCAAAGTCTAAGAAAATTGAATGAACTTGGTAAGGAAATCAACTATAGGGGTCGAAATTGCTTCTAAACAACCTAGATAGGCATGAATCCATCTAAAATCAAAGCAAAAGAAGCAAATTTCGAATTACCATAACCCTAAAGTCGGACTGAAATTTGGATATTACGGGCACATACCTCAGAGATCGGACAAGATAATGGAAGGGATGGATAGAGCACGAAAATCCACACAAATTAGGCGCTTGAATCACTCAAATCCGTCAAGAATTGAGAGAGATAGAAGTTTTCTAAGTTCTTAAGTGTTCTAATGGGGATTTTTGGGGAGGGGGAAATATAACTGGTTTGAATCGAGTAAATAAAGGGAAGAAGACTAACCTGGTGGATGGTGTCGGACGACACCAGAAAGAGTGTCGAACGACACCAGAAAGAGTGTCGAACGACACTCGAGCATGGTGCTCGATTTTCGTCCGTTTCGTCGTCGTCAGTGTCGATCGACACTTTTTTTTTTTTTTTTTTTTTTTTTTTTTTTTTTTTTGCAAAAGAAAGTTTAAAAACATATAAAACCAAAAGGTAGAAGACAAAAGATAAACAAAATATGTACACTTACCGGTGGGTTGCCTCCCACCAAGCGCTTGTTTTCAGTCATTAGCTTGACTTTGTCCGGACTCAAGTTTTCGGTGGATCCGATAACGGAACAATGTGTCCATTCGGAATTTCGGTTTTAGCCCAGTAATGCTTGATTTGCTGACCATTCACAACGAATTCCTTGCCTTCAGGATCCAAAAGAACAACCGCACCATATGGTCGAACCGATTTAACAGTGAAAGGACCTGACCAACGAGAGCGAAGTTTTCCAGGAAACAGTTGTAAACGAGAATTATACAAAAGTACCTGGTCATTCGATTCAAAGTGGCGGTTGATGATTTTCTTATCATGATATGCCTTAGTGCGCTCTTTGTAGATCTTGGAGTTCTCATATGCAAGATGTCGAATCTCATCCAACTCGTTCAGCTGTAACAGTCTCCTTTCCGTGGCGCTTTTGATGTCGAAATTCATCATTTTTACAGCCCAGGCAGCCTTGTGCTCTAATTCAACAGGAAGATGGCACGCTTTGCCATACAATAAATGGAATGGTGTAGTGCCCAGTGGTGTCTTAAATGCAGTCCTGTAGGCCCATAGCGCATCGTCTAACTTTGCAGACCAATCTTTACGTGTTTTTCCAACCGTCTTTTCAAGAATTTCCTTGATCTGTCTATTGGAAACTTCAACCTGTCCACTTGTCTGCGGGTGATATGGGGCTGCTACTCGATGATGCACGCCATGTGATCTTAGGAGTTTCTCAAAGACTTTGTTGATAAAATGAGAACCCCCATCACTAATCACAATCCGAGGAACTCCAAATCTAGGAAAGATGATGGATTTGAACATCTTCAGCACCACTGAAGCATCGTTGGTTGGACTAGCAATAGCCTCAACCCACTTAGATACGTAATCCACTGCAACCAAGATGTATTTATTCCCGTATGATGGAGGAAACGGTCCCATAAAATCGATGCCCCAGCAATCAAAAACCTCTACCTCTAGGATGAAGGTTTGTGGCATCTAATGTCGTTTGCTGATCTTTCCTTTCCTTTGGCAAGCATCACACTGCGAAACAAACCTGTGAGCATCCTTGAACATTGTTGGCCACCAGAAACCAGCTTGCAAAACCTTAGAGACAGTCTTGAATGTCGCAAAGTGACCAGCATATGCAGACCCATGACAATGATATAATACATCCCGAACCTCAGATTCTGGAAGACATCTCCTGTAAATCCCATCAGAGCAGTGTTTGTACAAGTATGGCGCATCCCAGAAATATCGTCTAATCTCCCGCAAAAACTTCTTCTTAGCATAACCTGTAAAGTTATCGGGTGTCTTCTCCGCAGCAAGATAATTGGCAATATCACCGAACCATGGATGCTCAGGAATAGCTACAACAGCTACAACATCAATATTTGCCCAAAAATCATCTGTTTCACAAATTTCCTGGCAGTCACGTGTAGGGTGTCGGTCGACACCCTGGATGGTGTCGGTCGACACCAAGCCTGCAATTGGTTTTTCCGGCTTTTTCCCGACATCCAGCTCAGCAATTTTCGCCTCAATTATGTAAACGTTTTCCTCAGGCAAATGGTCATTGAGTGGGACGTCATCTTCGATTTTAATCCTGGAGAGATGGTCTGCAACTCCATTATCAACTCCTTTCTTATCTTTAATCTCGATTTCAAACTCTTGCAGCAAGAGAATCCAGCGTAACAAACGAGGTTTTGCATCCTTTTTCTGCATCAAGTACTTTAAGGCCGAGTGATCTGTATGGACCACAACCTTAGAACCAACCAGATATGACCGGAACTTATCGAAAGCAAACACTACTGCAAACAATTCCTTCTCCGTAGTAGTGTAGTTCCTCTGCGCATCGTCCAAAGTTCGGCTGGCATAATAGATGGCATGGAGTTTCTTGTCTTTTCGTTGGCCCAGAACAGCTCCTACTGCGAAGTCACTGGCATCACACATTACTTCAAATGGTAATTCCCAGTCCGGAGGTTGCACAACAGGAGCGCTTACTAATGCATGCTTAATCTGCTCAAAAGAAACAAGACAATCAGTAGTAAAATCAAATTTTACATCCTTACATAGCAGGGCGGTCAGTGGGCGGCTAATTTTGGAGAAATCTTTGATGAATCTCCTGTAGAATCCAGCATGTCCCAAGAAGCTGCGGATTACTTTCACTGAAGTAGGCGGTTGCAGACTTGTCATAACTTCGATCTTCGCCTTGTCAACTTTAATCCCTGCCTCAGAAACTCTGTGCCCAAGAACTATGCCATCTTTAACCATAAAATGACACTTCTCCCAATTTAGAACCAAATGCTTTTCTTCACACCTTTGAAGCACCTTGCACAAGTTGTCTAGACATCCTTTGAATGATGGCCCATACACCGAGAAATCATCCATAAACACCTCCATGATCTCTTCTATCATGTCTGTAAAGATAGCCATCATGCACCTCTGAAAGGTTGCTGGAGCGTTACATAATCCAAATGGCATTCTGCGGTATGCAAAAGTGCCATAAGGACATGTAAACGTTGTCTTCTCCTGATCTTCTGGATGTATGGGGATCTGAAAGAACCCTGAATACCCATCCAAAAAGCAATAGTACGAGTGATTTGCCAGTCTCTCAAGCATTTGATCGATGAACGGCAATAGAAAATGGTCCTTCCTTGTAGCAGTGTTCAATTTCCTGTAGTCAATGCACATTCTATGCCCAGTGATTGTCCTTGTAGGAATCAACTCATCCTTATCATTCTTTACTACAGTGATTCCTCCCTTCTTAGGCACAACATGAACCGGGCTGACCCAAGAACTGTCTGAGATGGCATAAATGATCCCTGCTTCCAATAGCTTCATAATCTCTTTCTTGACCACTTCTTTCAGGTTTGGATTCAGTCTTCTTTGATGCTCAATCGATGACTTTGACTCGTCTTCAAGATAAATCCTATGTGTGCACAAGTCTGGCGATATACCTGAAAGATCAGCAAGAGAATAGCCAAGAGCTTTGCGAAACTTGCGCAGCTTGCTTAGCAGTAAAGTGAGCTCTGCATTGTTTAAAGAAGCATTAACAATCACAGGATATGTGGAATTTGGACCAAGAAATGCGTACCTTAGCCCTATAGGAAGTGGTTTTAGTTCGATTTTAGGAGCTCGTTCCTCACTCCAATCGCCTAGCTTAGCAGTTTTCTCAGAACTCTCAGTTAGTTTCTCTTGAACAACCAGCTTGTTCGCTTGCTCACTAGTATCCAGCATCTTGACATACCCGACAGTAATGTCATCCAAGTAAGCTTCAGAACTAGTAGAACAAACCAATGCCCTCTCGAGTGGATCCTTAGGATGCATAGACTGAAAAGCTTCTTCTGCAATATCAGTGAAGGTGTCTACGTAGAAAGTCTGACCGTTGATCGTGGGCCTCTTCATTAACTTGTCCATACTGAATTTCATGACCAAATCACCAATATTGAGACTTATCTTCCCATTCTTGCAGTCAATCAACGCTCCAGCAGTTGCTAAGAATGGTCTTCCCAAGATAAGAGGATCCTTGGGTTCTTCATCGTATTCCAAAACTATGAAATCTGCAGGGATGAAGCATTCACCAATCTTAACGGGAACGTCCTCAAGTAAACCTTCTGGGAACCGAACTGATCTATCGGCCAGTATCAAAGAGACCCTTGTCGGCTTGAAATCCGTCATTCCCATACGCTGAGCAACTGAAAATGGCATGAGGTTGACACCTGATCCGAGATCACAAAGAGAATGCTCAAACCTGTCTGTCAAAATTGAACAATCCAACACTAAGCTCCCTGGATCCGGTAGCTTCGTTGGAATCTTGTTCATCAGAACCACACTAACATCTTTAGTGATCATCAATAATCCTTCCTCAAGACTCTCATTGCTTGCAACCATCTTCTTAACATATCTTCTGAAAGCAGGCGAAGTCTTAACTGCATCAACAAACGGGAGTTCAACGACCAACCTTTCCATCATTGCCTTGCATCTAGCGTCTTCAATCTCTTTCTTGGACTTCTTAGGAGGCTTTGGATATGGAACATTGGGTTTGTAGACGCGTTTCCTGGAAGTTTCAGGTTGATTTTTGGCCTCCAGAATGGTGTCGGTCGACACTGGAATGGCCTGGCTCGACACCAGCCCGTTACTGATCGATTTTGGGTCATCTTGTATGGGGTGTCGACCGACACTGACAGGTGGTGTCGATCGACACCCTGGATGGTCGACACCCACGTTCCTCTGGCTCGATTCTGGGTCATTTGGGGTCGATTTTGGAACGTTTATAGGGGGTGTCGTCCGACACTCCCCTTGGTGTCGGCCGACACCTTATCTGCAAGATTAAAATCATCATTCCCTTCAACTTCTTCAAGCAAAATGAATTCTTCTTCATTCACCCCCTTTCCAAACACTGGTTTCACCTCTTTTCCACTTCTCAAAGTGATCGAATTGACATGTTGTCTTGGGTTCGTATCGGTTTTGCCTAGAAGAAAACCTTCTTGTCTCCTTACTGACTCTGCGGTCTGAGCAACTTGTGTGTCCAACTTCTTCACATGGATATTGAGAGCCTCAAATTTTCCATTCAGATCTGTGTACATGGCATCCATCTTACCATTGAAATCAACCGTCATCTTCTGCTGACCTTCAAGAAGCCTCTCAAACATAGACTCAATCTTGCTTGATTCTGGTGACTTAGGTTGTGGTGTCTGATAAGTTGAACTTCCATAAGTCCTGGTGTAGCCACTGCCTTGAGCCGGTTTTTGGTACGACTGATTGGAATCAAAGCCCATCGAATTACTTTCAGCATTTTTGTAACCTCCTCTCTGAGCATTGCTAGTGAAGTTTCTGTTGTTCTGACCATACTGAAGCCTCTGACCCTGATATCCTCCACCAATGTAGTTGACATCTTCAACTTCATCTTCTTCAATGGCCTCAACTTCAGCAGCAAAGTGAACGGCCTTTTTATTCTTACCCAACAAGAGACTATGCATTGAATCCAACTTAGCCTGGACCTCTGCAATCTGACTACCCTCTAGACTTCCAGCTTGCTTTTGCCTTTCATAATCTGACATCTTCGTGCTATTGCTCGAAGCCAAGTTCTTGATAAGAATCAAGGCATCTTGTGGGCTTCTTGTCATGAAATTCCCATTACTTGCAGAATCCAGTGACATCTGATATCTCCAATCAACGCCTCTGAAAAAGGTACTGAGCAACTGAGCTTCACTGAACCCGTGGTGTGGACAGTCCCTCTGATATGACTGGAAACGAATCCAAGCTGCCTTGAAAGACTCCATAGGACCTTGAGAAAAGGTAGATATCCTGGTTCTCAGCTCTTCAGATCTAGCATCGTCATAAAAATGGTTCAAGAACGCATTTTTCGTCGCTTCCCATGTAGTTAGCGAACCTGGAGGAAGTTGTTTCAACCAGCTAGCTGCTTCTCCTGCAAGAGAATATGGGAAAAGCTTACAGAACAGGTAGTCATTGCTGACTCCATTAGCTTTGATGCCACCAACCAGATCCTCAACTTTCTCGATATGATCCATGGGATGCTCATTGGAGAGTCCATGAAACTGATGCTGTCCCACGAGAGTGTATAACTGAGGCTGAATCTGAAAATCGTGCCTCTCAAAAGCAGGAGGTCTGATCGTAGATCTGTTGGCATAGAACTGATCAGGCCTGTTGTAGTCCGCAAGTGTCCTGACTACTTCGCGCCCTTCGAGTTGGAATTGCGCTTGATTGTTGTTCTCATTCTGATGCTCAAGTTGTTCCACAATCACATTACCATCAACACCAAGCTTCTGACCTTGCGCATTGCGCCTGTTTCCCTCTTCATCAAACAATAAACCAGCTTCATCCCGAATAAGTACTATCGGATTGACCATCTCGGCTGGTTTTTTTGCTTTCCTGTTCGTACGCTCCAAGTTTGCTAGCTCTTGATTACTGAGATTGACTAGCTTTTGATCTTTGTTGCTTCTGGTTCTGCGATTAGGCATACACCTGAAACACACAAGAGTAAGTGATAGAGCGCGTAAGTAACAAAAATAAAAATAAAAACTTAGACGAAATTCTACTACTAAAAATTCGTAGGCAACTATTAAGTCCCCGGCAACGGCGCCAAAAACTTGATAGCTCTAAAGTTTCACCCTAGAAAAATCCCTGCAAGTGCACAGAACTGCAGTTATAGTATAAAGGGTTATCGTATCCCTAGAGACCTAATGTTGCACAACAAATTCTTAGTATTAAATCAAGCTAAGTAAGTAAATAAAGTAACTAACGAAAATAATTAAGAAAATCAGTTGGAAAACTAGTTGGAAGCGGGTTTTAAATCAATGAGACAAACGTTAGGCCTTGGGAAATTCTTTGGTAAATCTGAATTGTGGATTAAAAGAACCGTTAGGATTTTATGAAGTTTCATTCTCGAACTCGAAGCGCAATGTAAAATCAACCAACTTTCGTTGCGAGGATTATCTATGTCTAGACCCTAGAATTCCAAATTTCTTTGCAAATTCAAACAATTTAGACAAGCATTAGGTTCATGTTCGATTGTTCACAAAATCCCTAAGCCAAATTTCTTTGCGAATAGGAATTTTGCTCATCTAAGATAGTTCAGGCAATCAATAATACTTCCGCATCTATTAATCAACCTAAGTTCTGAATTATAGGTGATCAAGCTAGAATTATCATTAAATACAATCTAGATGAAGAACTATATGATTATCCTAACAGAATTCTATCTAATCTAACAATTCATCTTCAACCTTTGAATAACCCTAAATCTAACAAGCAAACTACTCAGACATGGCGATTGAAACAAACATCATGAAAAAGAAAGTTTGCATAAGATAAATAAGCAAAAGATACAAAGGGGTTCGAATTCTTCTCTCAAATGAACAAAGTCTCGGAATTGTCTCCCCAAAAGCTCTCAAAGCAATCTCTCTCTAAGTCTCGATAAATTCAGAAGTGCCTCTAACAATGGCTTTTAAAAACCTAAATATAGTCTAAAATACGAATAGGGCTAATATGCAACTCCTGGAAATTTCTGGGTCAAAGATGCAATTTCTGAAAACTTGAGGTGCAGATTCGCAGGGGGTGTCGATCGACACTCTGGAAGGTGTCGGCCGACACCAGTGGAAAAACATTGCACTCTTCCCGATTCATCCGTCCTTCGTTTCCTCTTTGTTCGGTTTGACTCCAAATACTCCCAAAATGCTCCAAAGTCGCCTAACTCATGTAATAACCTACAAAGACTCATAAAGACTCTAAAAACACTTAAAAGACTCGATAAAACAACGGATATCATGGTCGAAAACCGGTAAAAACCATGATATATCAACAACTCTAAAGACTACAAAAGGCAAAGATAACTAATTGGAAGCTAAAAAGGATACTAAAAGGCATATAATGAAAAAAAGAACCGAGAAGCAACACCACGAACAGTTAAGCGAAGGCACGCACAGAGATTCAACAACCGGCGGCAATAGGAAAAGGAGTGTAGGAGAAACCACCCAACCTAGGCCAAGGACCCAACTTTGCTGAGAAGAGCCTTTGAGACTAAGAGGATAGCCAAACCCAAAATAACTCCAATCCTCCGAAGCCAAAAACCCAAGCAAGCCACTCCACAAACCCTAGGAGAGGGCTTAAAACGGAACCAGAGCAACCTCTAATACCGTTGAGAAGCCTCAATGGCCCGACAACACGCAACACAAACTACATTTTCTTGTCAAGATGGATAATCGAAAACTACGCCTTACTCACTGACAATGCACGAACCGGCAGAACCAGAAAGAGCGAGCTAGCAGATGGGGACTAAAGACGACACCAGCAACTCCAGACGATGAAAAAAAAGAGGTAGACACACCGCCTGAAAACCCTAGCCCCAACAGAAACACCACTACCGAGCTCGCTATCAAAGGAAGGCAATTCAAATAACAACAGCAACTCAAGCATATAGGTAGCACCAGGCTGAGAAGGAAGAGGCCTCTGAAGATCCAAAAACCAGCCGGTAAGGTTGGGGAAGAAAAGAAATGCCATGCCTGAAGACCCTTTACCCCGCGACACCTCAAACCTGATGCGGAGAAGAGAAAGAGAAGCATCGAATGGGAGATACGAAAGCAGCACCTACACAGACCCAATACCAACGCCACAATCAAAGTAAGGAGAAGTAGACATAGCCAAAAAAGCAGACACAACAACATAGACAACAACAACCAGCAACGATATGAACCATGAAAGAGAAAAAGATGCTGCCATAGAAAAGTAAAAGGAGGAAAATTAACCGGAGGATAAAAATCCAAAGCCTTTACCATAGCAAGGAGAAGCAGACCGAACTAGAAAAGCAGCCACAACAATATAGACAACAACGACCAGCAACGATATGAACCATAAAAGAGAAAAAATACTGCCGTAGAAGAGTAAAAGGAGGAAAATTAACCGAAGGATAAAAATCCAAAGCCTTTACCAAATACGTAGGAAGGAGAAAGCCAACATTACCATCACAATCATCACAAGTACATGAGGAAGCCAACATTACCATCACAATCTTCACAACTATACCAACATTACTATTACAATCATCTTTAAAATGCAATTAAGAAATTACATTTTTTCCATTTTTTTGTCCACATTTTTATTTTACATACATTTGCATTTTAATACAACAATAGAAGCACGTAATTTCGCACTGACGAGTATAAAGTTAATTAACTAACATGAAGCATATATATAAACATAACTTGTCCTTTTCATGCATGGGCAATGGAATGATGATCCATTTATGTGTTGTCAAATTACCGTTGGTGATGAATATCGGTTTTCCATGCAATTTAGAGTTAATTTATTGCATAACCAAAAAAAATATATATATATATATTTAAAAAACTAACCAAAAATTATAGATCTAATGGTTAAGAATTAGCCATACAGGAGAGTTTTAGTTAATTTTTAAGATATAATTTTTTTTTTGATTATCTTACCAAATTTCCCTACAATTTATTGTTTCATAATACTCTATTTTTAAAAAGTTTTTTAATAACCGAGTATTCGAAATGTTGATAATATATAGAACTAGGTAAATTATGAAGTCATAAAGGAGACAATGCGCCTAATTAACAATAATCAATATATATATATATATATATATATATATATATATATATGGCTTCAATTAATAAAAAGATAACGACTAGACTACTACTGTTAGATTGGTTCAACATGTTTTATATACATAAATAAAATCGGGACCAAATAAAAGAAAATCTGAAATGGACCAGCCAATATTTATATGTATCTTTAATCCCAATTAATAAAAAAATAACCGAACATAAAAGAGCAATAAAAACGTAGAGCCATAAACATTATGGCTTTTACTGACAATATCTATTCTGAAGAAAAAAATCGACTATTTTTTAGAGCCACAAAATTTTAAATCTGTAAAATTCACATATTAATTGAGAAGACATATGTGTAAAAAATTCTATGTATCGATCAAAGAAAAATTTAAGGAACACATCTATTAAATTAACCAATCAAAATATTTCAATTAATTATATATGGCATAGTAGAAATCTCTACATATTTTCATTAATTTTTTAACATGAACTCACAAATACATGTGTTACACATTTATTTCCAACCAAAATGTATTTTAAAAATGTTATATAACATAATATTTTAACGATGAATCATTTACCGATGTCAATTACTTTATAAAATTGTATTAATGTCCATTTAAATATCATATTTGAAAATATGATTGATCATATAATTATTTTCTTTAATATCGCTTAATTGTATCATATTACTTTAATTAAAGTTGAGGTTTTGTTATCAACGTATAATTTTACAAATAAAATATTTTTACATTTTTTACAGAAAATACTATATGTTTATTGATAGAAATATATATATATATATATATATATATATATATAAGGTTTGATAATTTCTATTTTAAGAAGATGCAAGAATCATTGTTTTGTTTGCTATCAATCAAATTGTTGGAGCTTATAAAACTATCAACCATATATATAAATTGTCAATATTGGTGAAATCCAAATAGTTCATACAAAATAAACTGAAAACAAAAAATTAATGCTTGAATTTCGAAAAATCATCAGTTTTACTTTTTATTATTTCTTTTGATTTTTTATTTTAAAAGATTTTTTATTTTAAAAGATTTTTACATAATAACGCGATATTTTTATGGTTTGGTGAACTCAAATAAGTTTGAGAGAACCCATAATCTCAAACGTATTCGATTTATACCAAAAATACTTACATCCAAACCAAGTGTCATGCAAATTAAATTTTGTAAAATAAAATATATTTATTTATATGAGAGATGTACCATTTGATGTTTGCTATTTCTAATTTCTCCAATATATTTAAAAAAATTATGATTTTTTTTTAATATTATAATCCTGCATTTGATGCGGGTCAAAATATAGTATATAATGTAATGGCGGAATTAGATACTTTTCAGTTTTTACTAGTTTCTTGCCAACTTGTATTATCATTTACGGTTAATGTATTTGAAATTCGATAAAAACAAAATATTTACTTGAAACGACAACATTAAAAAAGATTTCTATTTTTTGAAGTTTCTAGAAAAAAAAGGAGGTTTGGTTTAATAATCTAAAAATTTATGTAATTTGAAAACTAACCTATGTTTTCAAGTTTTTGAAAACTAATTTTTTTTAAAGTAATAATACAATAATTTTGCATAAAATTTGAATTAGAAAGAATGTATTTTGAAATAGATTGGATAAATTATTGACTACTACTAGTCCAAATGACCTCCAAACTAACACCAACTGTATCACTCTTGTTGTTGCTTTAAGTAGCTGCAAAAGATTATAATACAGTAGAATCAAAAAATCAATTTTCAATTGTGCCTTTGAAAAAAAATTTATAAAGCAATCTATAACAGTGTTATACATCAAGTTCAGGTAGTAATGTACAAGTTTTTCCATCAACAAACATTACTTATGTTTTTGGCCGTAGAAGAAGATCTGATGTACTTGCCAGAATCACGAGACTCATATCTTTTATGATTGTGCGTGAGTTCCACCATCACACATTAACTATATGTTGGTTAATATTCATCTTTTCTGACATTTTTCATTATTTCTGGCGATCTAATGCTGCAACTCCCCTTCAATCAATTATTATTATGCAAAATATAAAAATTTCGGTAGGCGAAAAAATTTTCAACTTAATTTTTCTATAATCAATTATTCATGAGAGACTGAATCAAGTGAACTTAACATTATATAACGTGAATACAAACCATAAATTTAATGGAGTTCATCAATTTTAATCTTTTCACGTGTGTAATTTTTTATGATTTTATATTTTATGTGCAATCCATTTTATTCACTTTTAATTGATCACGTGGAATGATATCCCTTTTTATTTTGTAAATTGTTTTATAATAGAAGTAATTATTTAATGATAATACAATTTGAATTAAAAATACTTTAAATATTTGATTTATTTAGGATATTTTGATAATTTCAAATGCAAAAAATTAGTTTTCAAAATACACAAATTTTTTGTAATATTTTTACAAATTTAGATTTAGGTTGATTTTGACTAAGATTGTTATGGGCAAAAAATATGGAAATGCATGTCTTTTTTAAAGATTTTTTTTTTTTTGTTGGTCTAAGGTTAATCGAATAGTTCTAGTTGAAGTTCATATATCTCTGTCGGAAAATATTTGTTTCTTTTCCAACTTAAAATCGAATTAAAAGGTTCCGCACAGTTTTTTTAAGGGTCCTAGAACTTATTACTAGTATAAAATTCATTGTATATAGTAGGGGTGAGACGATTCCAGATATTCTGGAATTTCAGGATATTCTGATCCGTTGGATCCATGGCAAAAGTATCCGGATCCGGATCCGTGGCGTTCGGATATCCCAATTTCGGGTATCCGACAAAAATTCAGGATATCCGCGGATATCTGGATCCGGATCCGGATCCAGATCCGAAAAAATAAAAAATAATTAAAATTCTATATATATATATTAATAGAGAAGGCATTCACTAAAAAGTTTTAGGTGTCGTTCCAAGAGCTTTTCAGGGGACATGTCATTTAATTTAACCAATAAAAATATTTCAATTAAAACTATATGTCATGGTGAAAATCTCTACATATTTTCATTAATTTTATAACATAACCCATTAATACATGTTTTAGAAATTTAAACCCAACTAAATGTAATATTTTAGACTTACCATATCATATATTTTTATTTTTTTATGATATATTAACAAACTTTTTATTATTATATTTATAACAATATTATCTATTATGTATATATGTATTTAGATTAGTATACTATACAAATATTGTTATTATGATGTAATCTATTATACATATTTAATCACACTTGTATTTATACAATTCATTATTGGAAAACATATATTTTTTCGTTTGTTATGTCCCACAAATTCATATAAATCTAAAATTTATCTGATTTATCGTATGCTCTATAATTTACACGAATAATGAAGATCAATTTTTATACTTAAAAAATATTGAAATAAATAACATTTGCATATATTTTGATCAATTTTACACATAAAATATTAAAACTAATGGCATTAACAGATAATTGATCAAAAGTATTTAACTTTATTATATTTATGCACAATACATATCATTTTTGTACGTTTATAGATGTTAGAATTCATATGTTTTGTCATACACGTTCAAATATTAAAAATTTATATATGTTAAAATGGATTAGTCAACCTATTTAATCATGCGCTTGGCGTAGGTTAAAATCTAGTAACTAAATTAAAATACTAAAAACTTTAAAAAAAATTATAATTTTAAATTTTAAATTTTAAATAATATTTTTCAAAATAAATATGAGATATTAGAAAAAGAATTAAAAGCAATTTATATATATATTTATATATATAAATAACTTAATATATGTAAAAAATATATATGTTTTTAATATTTTTAATGTATCCGGATCCGGATCTGGATATTTGGACCTTGAAATTTTACTATCCGGATCCAAGATTTTACTATCTTTATTTGGATTCGGACGCTCCGAATATCTTAATTTTTAGAGCGGATCGGAGCGGATTGGAGCGGATCCTGGATCGGATCTCGAATTCCGGATAATAATTCCACCCCTAATTTAACTATATAGTACTTATAACTTATAAGTATTAACTGATTATCTCATGATAACAAAAAACAAAAAAAAAAAGTTGAGGCCTTTCTGTACCTTTGAAGTTTATGGCCCGTGAGAAAACTAAATCAGGACAATCCATGGCACTCCGGTTCGGCTTCACGATACCGGTATAGAGCTAAACCATCAATTTATGATCCAGTTCATAGAATTTAAATACACTAAAACCAGATTTATGTTAAATCATTTGTTGTATGGTGATATGGGGTCCACTATACAGCGTCAACCAATCACAGGGAACATGTCAGTTGGATTTTTTATTTATTTTATTTAAGAGATTTTGTTCTTAATAATTGTTTTCTGTTATAAATTATATAATATACTAGATAAAGGACCCGCATATATGCGGGTTTGTAATCTAATATTTTATAATCTGTAAAAAAATTAATCAATTAAAAGTAGAAATCAAAATTAAACCACCCGTAAAAATAAATAAAATAAAATTGAAAACTCTGATGCAAAACTAATAATTCAGAAGTCTAACATTTATTTATTTACTTTGATTATTTTATTATTTGATTTTCAATTAAATTTTATCACATACTTTCAAATTATTAGGTTTCTATTCTATTTGAATTAATATTACCTTTTAATCCTTTTTTAAAATCTTGATGAATTTATTATCATATTTTAGTTGAATTATTTTGACTCCTTTAATATTTATAAACTGCACAAAAATGGAAAACAAAATCATAACATCCGTAAAAATAAATAAAATAAGATTAAAAACGTCAATGTGAAATCACTCATAAAAAAGCCTACAAATTATTTATTGATTTTGATTCTCCAACTTTTTTTTATATTAACTGAATTTTCAATTATTATTTTTTCACATTTTCTAAATTATTAGTTTTTCCTATTTCTATTTAAATTATGTTTACTTTTTATTATATAACTACTCATATATCTTTTTTTTAACTCTTGACAAATCGATTTACGTATTTTTATTTGAATTAGACTTACTCACATTTTTTAATCATTTTTGATTTTTTTTTTTCACTTATGAATCAAGTATTATCTTTCTTCCAATGAAAAACAAATTATATGTGTTTCATCACTTGGTTTCTTACTTTTTATAATTTTCACTGAAAAACTTTCAAAATAATTTTCTTCTCATACATCAATTTTACAGTATTTAGGATGTCTACGTAGTGGTAAGTCTTTAAAAAAACCACAATACAATGTAAATTTTTTTAGTCTGATTTCAAAATATAATGATATTAGATTTTTTTTAAATGGAAAAATTTATTTTGACATGTGGCTAAAGCTAATTGGAAACAAAATTTTAGAAGAGGTTATTGAAAATTTTATTTGCTTGGTGGAAAGATCGAGAGAGTACAAAATTGTTTAAATAAAGGTGAAATATTATAATTCTTAAAGATTTGGGTATGTAAATCTAATTCTATTCAAAATATTTTTACACGTGTATTTAATATTCTAATGAGAAAACGTGTTTGATTTTTTTGTCATATCTATTTCTGTTTACAATCAAAATATATGTAAGCGTGTATATATGTAGCTTATTTACTTTTTTTATGAATTACTAAAATAAGTTAATTGGAAAATGTTGAGATATGTTGTTTTTATTGAATAAGAGAGTAATGATGATTTTTTATAATAAAAAAGCTGAAATAAAATTTGTGGAAGAGATTATTGAAGTTTGAAATTTTGTGGTGAGAAGATTGAGAGAGCATAAAAGCTTGTTATATAAAGGCAAAATATTATAATCTTTGAAGATTTGGATATGTAAACCTAAATCTATTTGAACTCAAAATTTTTTTTACACATGTATTAATTAATATTCTAATGAGAAAATTTTGAAACATAATTCATCTTAATAAACGTAAAGGAAAAGAGGGAAAATAAAGAATGGTTGTACGAAAAAATAAAATCGAGGCATATAATAAAGTTAATATTTAAAAGAATAGACCATACTTATCAACTAATTATTTATTAAATTATTTATCAGAAATTAATTATTTTTTTTTTGATATATGTTGATTTTTATAATCTACTTGATAAATATAAATATATAAGTTTAAAAAGAAATAAGATTTGTATGACATAGTCAAAATCTAATTGGAAAAAAAAATTACATATGTCAAAATCCGATCGACCGGGTGACACATGTCATCATCGTGTTAATTACGAAGTTTGACACATTGAACTATATAATAAGATGTTTGTTTATATGATGTGTATATTATATATATATATATATATATTATTATATTATTAAAATATTTTGGTGAGGGGAGAAAGAAAGAGAGTTGGGCAGAGAGGAAAAGGAGAGAGAGATTTTTTTTTGATTTTTCTTACCATTTTTTTTACAAAGGATCAATATATTTATAGTGTAAAAGAAATAATAAAATCGATAAGATTAAGTCGGCAAAACTTTTTTGAATAATTATCTCTTAAGTTTAACACTTTCCCTTAATTATTCATAATATATTGTGTACTGCCTTGTTAAAAATCTTATCATGGAAAAATTCAGTAAGACAAAAACTATGAAAAGAAAAAAAGAGTGCAGTGTCCCTCTGGAAAAGATGTATATAATATTTTTTTTAGAGATCTCGTAGATGACGCATTCCGATACTCTGAACATGTTTCCTGAATGTTGTAGTCGGAAGCGCCTTTTTGAATAGGTCTGCTGCGTTGTCACTTGAGCGAATATATTGAACATCAATCTCCTTATTATTCTCGAGCTCTTGAGTGTACGAGAAAAATCTTGGAGGAATATGCTTTGTCCTATCGCTTTTGATGTAGCCTTCTTTGATTTGGGCAACACATGCAGCATTATCTTCAAATAATATTGTTGGCTCTTTGCTGGTGGTTATTCCGCTCGTATCTTGTATATGTTGAGTCATTGATCTGAGCCATACACATTCTCTGCATGTTTCATGAAGTGCAATAATTTCTGCATGATTTGAAGAAGTGGCAACCAAAGTCTGTTTCTGGGACCGCCATGAGATCGCAGTTCCACCAATTGTAAAGACCTATCCGGTTTGCGATCGAGCTTTATGCGGGTCTGATAAATAGCCTGCATCTGCAAAACCAACTAGACCAACCTCGGGGTTTCTTGAATAAAATAATCCAAAATCGATTGTACCTTGAAGATAACGGAATATGTGCTTTATTCCGTTCCAATGTCTGCGCGTAGGAGATGAACTGTACCTTGCAAGTAGATTAGTAGAAAAAGCTATATCTGGTGGAGTACAATTTGCAAAATACATTAGTCCACCAATAGCACTCATATAAGGTATTTCAGACCTAATACTTCCTCATTACTTTCACAAGGTCGAAACGGATCCTTGTCAATATCAAGTGATCTATTGACCATTGGAGTACTCAAAGGAGTCGTTTTATCCATATTAAAGCGTTTTAACACCCTTTTGGTGTAATTTGATTGATGCACAAAAATACCATTTTGGAGATGTTCTATCTGCCCGAGACAAAATTTTGTCTTTCCAAGATCTTTCATTTCAAACTCTTTTTTCATATAAGTTTTTGCATCATCAATCTCCTCTTGAGTTCCAATTATGTTCAGATCATCTACATATACAGCAATGATCACAAATCCTGACAAGGATTTCTTAATAAACACACAAGGGTATATCGCATTGTTGATGTATCCCTTACTCAACAAATATTCACTTAAGCGATTATACCACATGCATCCGGATTGCTTTAATCCGTAAAGTGATCTTTGTAATTTGACCGAACATAATTCCTTAGATGATACTTCATGCATTTTTGATCCTTCTGGGATCTTTAATCCATCTGGGATTTTCATGTGTATATCATTATCAAGTTATCCATATAAATATGCAGTCACAACATCCATTAAGTATATTTCCAAATTTTTAGATGCCGTTAAGCTCATTAAGTACCTGAATGTGATTGCATCCATGACCGGAGAATATGTCTCTTCATAATCAATTCCCGGTCTTTGAGAAAAACCTTGTGCCACAAGTCAGGCTTTATATCTTGTGACTTCGTTTTTCTCATTTCTTTTTCGCACAAAGACCCACTTGTACCCAACCGGTACTACATCTTTAGGTGTAATGACTATAGGTCCAAAAACATTTCTTTTATTGAGGGAGACTAATTTATTTCTTTTAATGAGGGAGACTAATTCATTTCTCATGGCCATTTGCCATTTCTCCCAATCATGCCTTTCCTCGCACTCTGATACGGACCTTGGGTATGGATCATCATGATAAATTTCTTTAGATACAGAGAAAGAGAATATTCCATCAGTATCATCTATTTCATTTCTCACCCATAATTTTCCATTTTGGGCGTAATTAATGGAAATCTCATATTTTCCTGTATCATGTTCATCTTCTGAACATTACTCTTTATCTAGTTCTTCTGGAACCCTTTCATATATGTCTTCAGGACATTTTTCTTTATGTGTTTCCTCTAGAACCTTCTCATTGTGTTCTCCCAATTTCTTTTTCTTTCGAGTATTTTTATCCTTAGAGCCCATCGGCCTCCTCCTCTTTAATTGAACCTTAGGTTCATTTGCTCTGCTCCCATCAATTTGTTCTTCTGGAACATCGATTCTTGATGGAGCATTTGCAGCGGGTATATATGATTTAGTCACCCTTTTTTGTTTGTAAATGCATCTGGTAACTGATTTGCCATCTTTTGTAGGTGTACAATTTTATGAACTTCCAGTTCACGTTATTTTGTAGGGGGGATCAAGATGTACCAAAGATGGTATACACCAAGTAATATCTTTTGGTATTCCCTTAACTTCTCCCCCTAACGCTGAAAATTCATCTTCATTAAAATGACAATCGGAAAAATGTGCCGTAAACATATCACCAGTTTTTGGTTCAAGATACCGAATTATACTTGGTGACGTATACCCGATATATATCCTCAATCTTCTTTGTGGCCCCATTTTTGTTCTTTACGGTGGGGCTATAGGAACATAAACCGCACACCCAAAAACTCGAAGATTGGATATATTTGGTTCCTGACCATATGTTAATTGTAATGGAGAATATTTATTATATGCACTTGGTCTTATCTGGACCAATGCCGCAGCATGCAATATAGCATATCCCGATATGTTAATTGAGAGATTTGTTCTCAATATTAACGGTCTTGCAATGAGTTGCAGCCGTTTAATGAAACTCTCAGCCATGCCATTTTGTGTATGAATATGAGGAACCAGGTGCTCAACATCTATCCCTATTGACATACAATAATAATTAAAGGCTTGTGAAGTGAATTCACCTGATCAAGCCTAACTTTCTTTATAGTATTATCAGGAAATTGTGCTCTTAGCCTAATTATTTGGGCAATAAATTTTGTGAAAGCCGTATTTCATGTTGTCAACAGACACACGTGTGACCATCTACTCGATGCGTCAATTAATACCATAAAATATCGAAACGGCCCGTACGGTGGATGGATAGGTCCACATATATCGCCATGTATTCTCTCTAAGAATACTGGAGATTCATTCCCAACCTTAGCTGGTGATGGCCGAGTTATAAGTTTTCCTTGAGAACATGCTTTACATGAAAACTTGCCCAATTGAAAAATCTTCTGGTTTTTCAACGGGTGACCACTAGAATTTTGCACAATTCTTCTCATCATGAATGATCCCGGATGTCCTAACCTTTCATGCCAGACTTTAAATGTACTAGTAAACTTCTGGTTTACTGTAACATATGATTCATTTATATTTATATTTGTGCAATATAATCCAGAGGACGTCATTGGTAATTCTTCCAATGTATGCTTCCTCTCTGATGTAATGCAAAGATATTCAATGCCATTCTTATTCATGGTCTCTATATGATATCCATTTCTTCGAATATCTTTGAAACTTAAAAAGTTTCTGTATGAATCGAGGGAATATAATGCATCATTTATCTCAAATTTTGTCTCCCTTGGCATTGAAAATCTGACTCTTCCTGAGCCCACAATAATCTTTGCATTACCAGATACAATACTCACGCTTCCGGCGGAGTCTTTCATTTCAAGATCGGAGAAATACTTTTTATCTTTAATCATTGTGTGTGTCGTCACACTGTCTACCAGACATGTATCTTCGTCCTTGATATCAAATTTTGACATCTTCTGGTGTCACAATATTAATAAAAGATGCATTAACAAAACTTTATATAACATAAAGTTACATTACAACAAAAACCATTTTAAAATATTACAAAAACACAAGCATATTATAGAAAGTGGTTAAATAACTAATTATCATTTCACATCGATTTTAGTTTTTATTTATACCCATTGATACTTCAGGATCAACGAGGTAATCTGCGACATGAAGATGATTATCATCACTCAGGCCATTAAAGGAAGGTCCAGATTCATCAGAGATGAAGTTCGTTTCAACATCCTTCTCTTTTGCCTTTTGTGATTCTTGATACAGATCGGCTAAATGTTTTGGCATACGACATGTACGTACCCAATTACCTTTAATGCCACATCTTTAACATGCATTATCTGTTTTCTTTTTATTCACGCGACCAACTTCATTTTCATGAAATATTTTGTTGGTTTTTCCCGCGTTAAAATAATAGGCCTGGAATCCTCTACCTTGTCCTCGTCCACCACCTCTTCCATGACCGCGACCACGGCCTCTACCGCGACCACGTCCTTGTGCTCGAAAACTGGATGCTACCACATTCGCTTCTGGGAATGGAGCTGATCCAGTTGGACGGGTTACATGGTTCATTATCATGAGTTCATTATTTTGTTCAGCAACAAGAAGGACTTGCATCAAATCCGAATAACGGGTGAATTCTCTCGCCCGGTATTGTTGCTGCAGGATTACATTTCCAGGATAAAATGTTTGGAGAGTTTTTTCAATCATATCATAATCACTTACACTTTCTCCACATAATATTATCCTGGAAGTTATTCCGAACAAAGCGGAATTATATTCACTAACACTTTTGTAATCCTCAAACCGCAGATTCAACCACTCATGTTTTGCCTTTGGTAAGATCACATATTTCTGGTGATCAAACCTATCTTTGAGTGATTGCCAAAGATCTGCAGGATCTTCTTTCGTGATATATTCATCATTTAAACCATCATGGATATGGTGGCATAGGAATATCATGACCTTTGCCTTGTTCTCATCGGATATCGTTTCCGATTTGGCACTGATATCACCAGAAGTCTTTTTCACTTTAGCGATGAAATCAAGAAGCCCATTCATTTTTAGGTGCATCTTTGCACTTGCTGCCCATGTCATATAATTTTTTCCAGATATATCAATGGCAGCAATCTCGAGCTTTGCCAAGTTTGACATAATAACTATATCACAAAATTTTAAACATTAAATTAGTGAACAGCCTTATTAATTTTAATTTTCAATTTAAAGAATGGTGATAAAATATTTAAAATGATTAAATATAATAATATCATAATTTAAAATAATTTCAGGAGGCAGAGCCTTCTATATAATAAGCAATAATAATAATTAAAAGAAACAATAAAAAAAAAATCAATAGGCACAGTCTTCGACATAATCTAGGAGGCAGAGCCTGCCATATGATTATGGAGACATAATTTTTATTTGATCGAGGAGGCAGCGCCTACCATAAATAACGATCAACTCGGAAAAGACATAGCCTATTATATGGCTTTTCCACTGATAATCAGGAGACAGAGCCTACCATCAAATCATGGAGGAGGCAAACCTACCACTCCGTAAATAACACATAAATTTAAATTGTATAAACATAAATTAAATCTCACCCTTTCGATATGGAACGGTATACGATTGATCGGAACGGATATAGAGACGCTCGTTCTAATAACGTGTTATAAATTATATAATATATGTTTGTTTATATGATGTGTATATTATATATATTATATTACTAAAATATTTTGGTGAGGGGAGAGAGAGAGTTGGCGAGAGAGGAAAAGGAGAGAGAGATATTCTTTTTTATTTCTCTTCTTTCTTCTTACCACTTCTTTACAAAGGGATCAATATATTTATAGTGTAAAAGAAATAATAAAATAATGAAATCGGCAAAATTAAGTCGGCAAAAATTTTTTGGATAATTATCTCTTAAGTTTAACATCTTCCTAGATGTATTTTTCTTAGTACTTTTTACTTTGTTTTGATTTTGTGTTTTCCAAAAGAAATTCGTCGTTGGTGTTTCTCTGCGTTGGTGGTCTCGGATTTGTCAAGGTTAAGAGCATCGGTGGGTCTGCGATGTCGGCTCTGAGAGCGACAGAGCGGCAAGACTGTTATCATCACAAATCTGGTCTGGTGGCTCAATTACCTTGTCGTCGTTTACGATTCTCTGCAGTGGCAGATTTGGATCTATGTTCCTTCGGAGGTTAGAGTTTTCGGGATCTTCTCATTAAGCCTCGCAGTCGTTGTCCTTTTTCGGTCGGTATGACCTACCCTTTTGTTAGATCTGGATTTTCTGGGTTGTGGTGATGAGTTGGTTTGTCTGCGAGGTCGAGATCTATTCGATTTTTTTGGTTTTTTTTTTGTTTTAATTAAGATCTATTTGTGTGTTTTTGTTTTCTTTTCACAATCTTTTTGGGTTTTGATTCGATATCATAGACCCTATTGGTGTGCGTGGAAATATTTCGATTCTTTTTAACCGTTAATACCTTTTGGTAAACGGTAGTGTAAATTGAATACTTTGAATAAAGTACTCTTGAGTGGAAAAAAAGAAGTTGTTTTCCAAACGTGAAATTGGCAATCTCCTTTTTTTTTTTGGGTTCCTAATGCTAATTGATAAAATATTTGGAGAGTTTTTTCAATCATATCATAATCACTTACACTTTCTCCACATAACATTATCCTGGAAGTTATTCCGAACAAAGCGGAATTATATTCACTAACACTTTTGTAATCCTCAAACCACAGATTCAACCACTCATGTTTTGCCTTTGGTAAGATCACATATTTCTGGTGATCAAACCTATCTTTGAGTGATTGCCAAAGATTTGCAGGATCTTTTTTCGTGATATATTCATCATTTAAACCATCATGGATATGGTGGCATAGGAATATCATGACCTTTGCCTTGTTCTCATTGGATATCGTTTCCGATTTGGTACTGATATCACCAGAAGTCTTTTTCACTTTAGCGATGACATCAAGAAGCCCATTCATTTTTAGGTGCATCTTTGCACTTGCTGCCCATGTCATATAATTTTTTCCAGATATATCAATGGCAGCAATCTCGAGCTTTGCCAAGTTTGACATAATAACTATGTCACAAAATTTTAAACATCAAATTAGTGAACAGCCTTATTAATAATTTTCAATTTAAAGAATGGTGATAAAATATTTGAAATGATTAAATATAATAATATCATAATTTAAAATAATTTCAGGAGGCAGAGCCTTCCATATAATAAGCAATAATAATAATTAAAAGAAACAATAAAAAAAAAATCAATAGGCACAGTCTTCCACATAATCTAGGAGGCAGAGCCTGCCATATGATTATGGAGACATAATTTTTATTTGATCGAGGAGGCAGCGCCTACCATAAATAACGATCAACTCGGAAAAGACATAGCCTATTATATGGCTTTTCCACTGATAATCAGGAGACAGAGCCTACCATCAAATCATGGAGGAGGCAAACCTACCACTCCGTAAATAACACATAAATTTAAATTGTATAAATATAAATTAAATCTCACCCTTTCGATATGGAACGGTATACGATTGATCGGAACAGATATAGAGACGCTCTTGCTGATAACGTGTTATAAATTATATAATATATGTTTGTTTATATGATGTGTATATTATATATATATATATATATATATATATTATATTACTAAAATATTTTGGTGAGGGGAGAGAGAGAGTTGGCGAGAGAGGAAAAGGAGAGAGAGAGATTCTTTTTTATTTCTCTTCTTTCTTCTTACCACTTCTTTACAAATGGATCAACATATTTATAGTGTAAAAGAAATAATAAAATAATGAAATCGGCAAAATTAAGTCGGCAAAACTTTTTTGGATAATTATCTCTTAAGTTTAACATCTTCCTAGATGTATTTTTCTTAGTACTTTTTACTTTGTTTTGATTTTGTGTTTTCCACAAGAAATTCGTCGTTGGTGTTTCTCTGCGTTGGTGGTCTCGGGTTTTGTCAAGGTTATGAGCATCGGTGGGTCTGCGATGTCGGCTCTGAGAGCGACAGAGCGGCAAGACTGTTATCATCACAAATCTGGTATGGTGGCTCAATTACCTTGTCGTCGTTTACGATTCTCTGCAGTGGCAGATTTGGATCTATGTTCCTTCGGAGGTTAGAGTTTTCGGGATCTTCTCATTAAGCCTCGCAGTCGTTGTCCTTTTTCAGTCGGTATGACCTATCCTTTTGTTAGATCTGGATTTTCTGGGTTGTGGTGATGAGTTGGTTTGTCTGCGAGGTCGAGATCTATTCGATTTTTTTGGTTTTTTTTTTTGTTTTAATTAAGATCTATTTGTGTGTTTTTGTTTTCCTTTCACAATCTTTTTGGGTTTTGATTCGATATCATAGACCCTATTGGTGTGCGTGGAACTATTTCGATTCTTTTTAACCGTTAATACCTTTTGGTAAACGGTAGTGTAAATTGAATACTTTGAATAAAGTACTCTTGAGTGGAAAAAAACAGAAGTTATTTTTCAAACGTGAAATTGGTAATTTTTTTTTTTTTATTCCTAATGCTAATGATAAAAAATTATAAAAAGAGACATATTATAAAAGTCTAACCATTAACTTATAAAGTTTATAAAAGATTATACATATTCATTCACCGTTGTATCTATATTCTAAGATTATCATTAACTTGAATACATCACTCAAGATACTATACAAAATCGAGAAAAAATCAAAAATCACTAAAACACAAATCTTGAAATAATCAGAGAAGAAAGAAAATAGCATGGCCATTTGATGGTGATGGATTTAGCACCCACAGAAAAAGAAAACTCTTAAAAAAATAAAACTATTGAAAAAAGAAAGGTCCTAAGAGAAAAAGAAAAAATGATCGACATAAGATGTGTATAAATAAGAGGTCATCTCAAGGAAGAGAAAAGAGAGAAATAATTGACCACTCACGAGATCAACAAGGAGATTAGTGTTGTGAACTCTCCAGCAATAAGACTTTAACTCATACGGCCTAACTCGATGGTCTAACTCGATGGCCTAACTCGCTCATCCGCCGAGTTACAATAAAATCCATGAAAACGAATTACGAATGGTTTGATCCCTCATCAAAGGGTACATAGGCAGCCTTTCATAAGGCGCATCTATAAAACATAAAACCACTCATGACCTAATCTCCATGTCATCGCCGAGCTCCGACTTCATTGATACGAGATTCTCCGAATCCCCTTATCACGTTTGATCGATCTAATACCTTGCGGTATCCGGATTGATCAATTGGCACTATCTGAGGGGACAAGAGATTTTTCTTACTCAAAAAGTCCAAAGCTCGACGATGACAGCGACACCACCTTCGAGTTAGAAGACAGAGAGCTCGTCCTCCGAGCTAGGCGTCGGAAGAGCTCGTCCTCCGAACTAGGCGTCGGAAGAGCTCGTCCTCCGAGTTAGGCGTCAGAAGAGCTCGCCCTCCATGCTAGGCGTCGGAAGAGCTCGTCCTCCATGCTAGGCGTCGGAAGAGCTCGTCCTCCGAGCTAGGCATCAAAAGAGCTCGTCCTCCGAGCTAGGCGTCGGAAGAGCTCATCCTCCGAGCTAGGCGTCGAAAGAGCTCGTCCTTCGAGCTAGGCGTCGAAAGAGCTCCTCCTCCGAGCTAGGCGTCAGAAGAGCTCATCTTCCGAGTTAGGCGTCGGAAGAGCTTGTCCTTCGAGCTAGACGTCAGAAACGTCGGAAGAGCTCGTCCTCCGAGCTAGGCGTCGGTAGCATCGGAAGAGCTCGTCCTCCGAGCTAGGCGTCGGAAGAGCTCATCCTCCGAGCTAGGCGTCAGAAGAGCTCATCTTCCGAGCTAGGCATCGGAAGAGCTCGTCCTTCGAGCTAGACGTTGGAAATGTCGGAAGAGCTCGTCCTCCGAGCTAGGCGTCGGTAGCGTCGGAAGAGCTCGTCCTTCGAAATAGGCATCGGAAGAGCTTGTCTTCCGAGCTATGCGTCGGAAGAGCTCGTCCTCCGAGCTAGGCGTCGGAAGAGCTCGTCCTCCGAGCTAGGCGTCGGAAGAGCTCGTCCTCCGAGCTAGGCGTCGGAAGAGCTCGTCCTCCGAGCTAGGCCTCGGAAGAGCTCGTCCTCCGATCTTGGCGTTAGAAGAGCTCGCCCTTCGAGCTACGCGATAGAAGAGCTCGTCATCCGAGCTTAAAGATAGAGGAACTCCTAGCTCAAAAAAAAAAAACCTCATTCAACCCCTCATTTCCAGTTACCAAAAAGACTTAAAACCTTTGCTCCGACTCGAAAGTTTAGTTCGGGAACACAAATACGGCCACCTAAAAGTCCATCCTAAATTAAGATCGGCCCGCTTAATATTCTAACCCATTCAGAAAAAAGAAACTCTTGAAAAAGGAAAGGTCCTAAGAGAAAAAGGAAAAATGACCGACATAAGATGTGTAGAAATAAGAGGCCATCTCAAGAAAGAGAAAAGAGATAGATAATTGACCACTCACGAGAACAAGGGAATTAGTGCTGTGAACTCTCCAGCAATAAGATCCTAACTCATACGGCCTAACTCGATGGCCTAACTCGTCATTTCGATGATCTTAACTCGCTCGTCCGCCGAGTTAGAATAAAATCCATGAAAACGAATTACGAATGGCTTGATCCCTCATGAAAGAATACGTAGGCAGCCTTTCATAAGGCGCAACTATAAAACATAAAACCACTCATGACCTAATCTCCATGTCATTGTCGAGTTTCGACTTCATTAATACGAGATTATCTGAATCCCTTTATCACGTTTGATCGATATAATACCTTACGGTATCTAAATCCATCAGATCACACTAAACAATTTGTTTGTGGAGATAAATAAGACAATAAACTGTACTGTTACGTAGTCAATATATAAGTATTCCACTTCATGTGAGTACACCATTACACTCATTACAATAGAAGAAGACCAACCAAACCTTATAATATAAGACCAATACAATTCATAAGTTATTATAAACATGCAGTATATTATTTATTTTATGACTCGATTCTGTATGCGTTTCCAAGTTTTTTATTTTGGTAGTTATGTCTTCGTATATCGATATGTACTGATCTTACAAGTTTTTTCTTTTGGTAGTTGTGTCTTCGTATATGCACAAACTAAATAATGTGGACAATCTAACCAAATTAACCGGGTTAAGACTTACCACGGCTCAAGACTTAAACTAATTTACTTTTTATAAATTTAGTTTTTTTTTTGTCAATAGCTTAATAAATTTACTTACCACGATCCAGTTACCCAATCCGGTGGTGACGAGTTTACATAAGAAACATCAAAATTAATTAATCGGACACAATTCGCAAGCCCGTCGGTCTTAAAATTTTGGGTGCGCGGGATGAGCTGTAGTGACTCTGACCAAGACTAAGAACTAGGTCAGAAACCAAAGTAGGTGGATCAAGAAAAGGTAAATTGGGATAGCTAGAATAGGTCTAAAGAAGATGTTTGGTCACATCAAAAATCAAATGGATCGAGTAAAATTAGTTTTACTTGAAGAGACTTCAAGATCAAGATGGATCCCTCAAGACAAAGTGGCGGTCTAGGCAAAAAGGAGATTGAACTCGGTAAAGGATACTTAGAAAGAAGTTCTACTCGAAGAAGATTTAAAAAAGATTGAGTAAATCACAAGTTGGATCGAGATCAATAATCGGGCAAATGGAACGATGCGACTTATGAATTGAGACGGGCAAGACTAAGGATGTGGGGTCAAGGGCAAGACTAAGGATGTGGGGTCAAGGACATGTTCAGGTAGGACGGACATTTCTAAGTTAAGGAAAAACAAGAAAATAAGTCTATGTCCCACCAAGTTTACCTTTTTGGGTCAAAGAAGTTGGACTCATGGTAATAATATCTATGGATACTATTTAATCAGAACATGGAGTAGGTCCATGAACAGTCCGAACCATATGCAACCTTCTCTGGTAAGGAATTGGATCCACCAGCCATGCAAAATGATTATTTACCCAGCATGGATCCTATGGATAAATTATTTCTGATCAAATCTGGAAATAGGACCAAGGTACAGTAGCCTTGGTCGGGAAAAATAGTATATGGTCGAGAAATTTATACCAGACGAGTCAAGGGTCGAAGAAATCAGAAATTGGATCGAGGGAAATAATTGATGGAATAAAACCAAAGAAATGGGATAATGTGTCTTGATTAAGAATGTACCATCGAGGAAATTGACCCCTGAAGACCCTACTATGGTATTTAATCAAGAAAAAGACGTGTGGGCCAGAAAAGATACAAGTTACTCGGTGGAAATAGTAACAGGATCAAGAAATAGGAAGTAGGGTCGAGGAATAGTACATGTGATCGGGAAATAGTGAAATGGATCGAATGGAACAGTATGTGGGTCGAGAAAATGTCAGACTAGGTCGAGCAGTCATGACCGCAGGTCACAGAAACACAACCAGGGTCGAGACAGCCATGACCCGAAGAAAAATTATCGAATGAACAGTATCAATAAACAAACATCCAGATTTTACGCTGGGATATTGGAGTGAGTGGGACACATGTCCGTAACAGACCAAGGCAGGTGACATTTGTTCGTCCGGATCGACACATGGGTGGGTAAGGTGCCGCGGTGTATGGCAGCCTGATTTCTCTTTAAAACTCGACCCAACACTTCACATTTTCGCATCCATCCTTACCCGGCAAAGCTCTGCTCGATCATAACCCGAAATCTGACCTAAACCCTTAGTAAAACCTTACCAAAACGCTGTCCTAGTTGGTGTATCACCCAGTTTTCACTCGAATGCTTACCATGGGTGGTTTCGGGTGAATCACGGGGTAAATTTTGGTGAGATTGTGGGGGTAACGAAAGTGATCCAAGTGTTAGCATAAGTTTTCTCAAGGGAAATCTAAGGGGCAGCTCTGTCCGAATCCTAGAGAATTTTTCCTTTAAGATTAGCTCGCGGTTGGTAAGAATTTAGTAATTGAATCCTTACTTAATTCTATCTAAGAATTTTGTCTAAGAATGGTTCATTTCTAGTTTAGGTTTGCTGGATCGTGGGAAGCTCTGTCCTAGATCGTAAGCCGAGTTGGTGAGTCCAGGATGTGTGTTGCATGATGAATGCTAGGACTTAGTTTTTATTCACAAATTAGCCTACATGCATTTATTCACTTAGTGAATGGACGGTTTGAGTGATGTATGTTGCATGCGTGTCTTTGCCTCGGTGAATGGATGGATTAAATGATGCATATATCCGGGTAGTGGGTTAATTGATGGATAGATAAAGCATGAAAAAATTGTTCATGTAAATTAGTAAAAATTCGCCTAAGGGTTAAGGACATGTCTCGTATAAATTTAATTCGGATAGTGGGAGATCCGCGTTAATACTCATGGATGGTACGATTAGTAGGGTTCCGAGTGTTTATAGGACAAATGCATGTTTAGAATAACATATATAATGCATGTTTAATGAGTTGGGTTCAATGAACGTTAAACGGATTATATTCGAAATTATGTGAATAATCGAATTGAGGTTCTTAATAAAAATCTCTGAAAATTGGCTAAGTGGAGAATTGTTGAATGAATATCTGTTGAGTGTAATACATAATGAAATGTGTGTTTATGGTATGATTGTAGGGTATGAGGAATCGCATGAAAATTGTGTGATGATGGTATGATACGGAAATGCATGTAAGATTGCATAATGGATGAATGGATGATGTGAATGTGTGAGATATTTCGTATAGGATCACGACTATTGTCTGTTGAAGCATAGTCTCGGATGTGATTAATACTTAATATGTGTCGTGGCGATATGAGTTATATATGTGCATGTTATCATTAGATGCATGCATAATAATAACTTAATGAATGAGAGATGAGAGACGATAGACGTTCCGGGGGTAAGTCGCGGTTAACGGCCGAGTGGTTATGGGATAACCTGCGCGAACCATGGACGTGACTCTGGGTCGTTCCCGAAGAACCATGAAATATGCATGACGATGCATCGAAGGTTCAAGATGAACCAGAGTTGGTGTGCGGGCCTGCATGGTTGGCCATCCCTCGTGTGTACCGAGAACGGCGACATACCGCAAGGCCTTATCGAAAGTGAAATTAATTGCATTGCATATAGATTAATAAATGTGTTATGTAATCTTTGAGTGATTACTTGCATTGAGGTTTTCCATGTTGAATCGAGTTTGTGCATGAGTCTAAAGTTGATCTTGATCGCACTCGTAGAACAATGCTTGGTTAATTGAATACTTGATTATGGATTGAATGTGATGATTGATTGTTATTTTGGGATTTGGGTTGGGATATGACTAACTCATGTTTTTAGAGGGCCTTGCCTCACGGAGTAATGTTAGATTACTCATGACTCTACTTGTTTTGCAGGAAGCCATAGACGGGGGCTGTAGAGGGAATTCAGATGTTAGGAAGCCAAAAGTAGCTTTTCGTGTGCTTGTAAGATATTTCTTTCAAGTGTGTTTGGTTTTCTCGCATGGATCCATTGTATTATATTTGCGGTTTGAACCCTACAGTTTTATGAAATCTTAACAATGTTAAATAAATAAAGCTTTTGTGTAAAGATTTTCTTACGGGTACTTAGCGAAATTAGTCCTGCCCGGGATAACACAACTCTTTTCTCTGGTACGGGTTGGCAAGCCTTAGGCTGGGGTTTAGAAGAATGGTGCATCGGAGGGATTGACCGAGTCTTTGGATTTGTTCTAAGGATTTAGTCAATCCATCTGTTGTATTCATTGGTTGTAGCATTCACGGGCTGTTTAGTTCATAGATCGGTTCGGCGGTGTTACAACCATATTAAGGTGGTATCAGAGCATGGTTCTGATTATGCTCAAAGGACCCGTGTTTTCAATGGTTTATCGAGTAAATGAGTCGCTACACACTTTTAAGTAATCTGATACGTTCGAATATAGGAATAGATGGGTGGGATTAAGATTTACCCTCAATTATGGATGCAGGAAACAAGGATGTTGTCTCAAAGACGGAGGCGTACAGGACTGTGGGGGTGGTTCAAGGGAGAAGCAGGGAGGATGACTTTGCCGAGGGAGACCATGTATTTTGACTCAGGTGATTCTAATGGGTCATCATCGTCTGACCTACCCGAGGGAGCAATAGAAACAGACTATGAGCCTAGTATCGAGTCAGATCCGTTCGAGGATGAAGAGTCTGAGAGGCTGCAGGGAGTGGAAGTAATTAAGATATCCGATGACTTTTCCGAGGTTGAGATTCTGGATCCACCATCACATGTTATCATCGATATATCTTCCGACCATACGATGCAAACATACTGGAGTAACCAACCACCACTCGATGAAGACGAAGTAAACTCTTACTACTGGTCACCGATGAGCATACAAGAAAGAAGTTCCATTCCACAAGAAGATACACGATCCAACTGGGAACGGATGTGCGACTACTATAGGAAACCTTACGTCCGAGAGATGTCTGTGGATTCCTTGGTCGAGATGTACGCAGTGAGAGTTCTAGCTACATGGTTGGGAGAAGAACAAGAGGAAAGTTTGGAGATTCGGATTCCTGTGGAGACAATACCAACTAGGGGAGCAGTTAAAGCTGAAGAAAGATCGGGTCTGGAAACATTGGCTACCGCCGGAAGAACCCCAGAAGAACAGGAGGCACATGTTGAGTATGACCAGAGTGTGGGTCAAGTTTCGAGAAGAGATATTCATGTGCGTGTGCAAGCTAGGAAGCGCATGCATGATCCAGCCTATGTGATGCCACAGTGTGAACTATGCGACCAGACCGGACACTATACACGTGTTTGCTCAAGTATCTATGCCCATCAGACTCCACGCTCTTCAATCATATGCTTCACTTGCGAACTGCATGGACACTACGCCTCCTCCTACCTGTCTGACTACGCGCCTCCACCCCCAGCTCCTACTACTCACTTCGCGGTTCATCATAACCATAGTTTTTCTAGCAGCGCTAGGTTCGGTTATCCTTGAAACCCCTTAGCCTGAAAATGGCTCTACGTTGGGTTTTAACTTATTTTTGATGAATGCATGCGAAGATATGAGATTGATTGTTGCTTGAGTAGATGTGAATTGCATGCATACATATCGTATTTGGTTAAATAGCCTGCTGATTGAACTAGTTTATGGTCGTATGGTTGAGCTTTAAGTATGAAAATTATTAAGTGGTGAAATTAAAAGTTCGAGAAAGATAGGATAAGAATTGCCTAGGTGGCAATTCTAAGAATCCTAGGGTAAGAAAGAAAACCTACTTGAGTAGTATAACCGTATAAGTTATGAAACCTTGTTCGTTGAATCATGGGGATCGGGTGAGAGAGTATCTTGGGAAAAGCTCGGAATGAGAAGAAGCTTTGAAAAAATATCAATGTTGAATGGGTGCTAAAAGAGAAACGGCGGTACAACAAAAAGAAAAGCAACAAGGAAAAACAGAAGAACCTGAGGAAGGATCATAAGGCGAGTGGTACCAAGACCTGTTCAAGGACGTGGATATTTGAAGAAGTGACCCGGGTATAGACAAAACAAGGGAGGAAGCCACAATGAGGAAACAAAGGAAACCCATAATGAAGAAATAAGCAATAACTTTGGAAAAGACTACAATTATTGGAGAAGGATTGGGAAAATGCTACAATACTTAGAATTCGAGACGAATTCTTTTTTAAGGGGGGAAGAGTGTAGTGACCCTGACCAAGACTAAGAAGTAGGTCAGAAATCAAAGTGGGTGGATCAATAAAAGGTAAGTTGGGATAGCTGGAATATGTCTAAAGAAGATGTTTGGTCACATCAAAAATCAAATGGATCGAGTAAAGTTAGTTTTTACTCGAAGGAACTTCAAGATCAAGATGGATCGCTCAAGAAAAAGTGGCGGTCTAGGCAAAAAGGAGATTGAACTCGGTAAATGATACTTAGAAAGAAGTTCTACTCGAAGAAGATTTAAAAAAGATCGAGTAAATCACAAGTTGGATCGAGATCAAGAATCGGCCAAATCAAACGGTGCGACTTATGAGTTGAGACGAGCAATAATAAGGATGTGGGGTCAAGGAAATATTCAGGTAGGACGGCCATTTCTATGTTAAGGAAAAACAAGAAAATAAGTTTATGTCCCACCAGGGTTACCTTTTTGGGTCTAAGAAATTGGACTCATGGTAATAGTATCTATGGATACTATTTAATCAGAACATGGAGCAGGTCCATGAATAGTCCGAACCATATGCAACCTTCTCTGGTAAGGAATAGGACCCACCAGCCATGCAAAATGATTATTTACCCAGCATGGATCCTATGGGTAAATTATTTCTGATTAAATCTGGAAATGGGACCAAGGTACAGTAGCCTTGGTCGGGAAAAATAGTATATGGTCGAGAAATTTATACCAGACGAGTCAAGGGTCGAAGAAATCAGAAATTGGATCGAGGGAAATAATCGATGGAATAAAACCAAAGAAATGGGATCATGTGTCGTGATTAAGAAAGTATCATCGAGGAAATTGACCCCTGAAGACCCTATTGTGGTATTTAATCAAGAAAAAGACGTGTGGGCCAGAAAAGATACAAGTTACTCGGTGAAAATAGTAACAGGGTCAAGAAATCGGAAGTAGGGTCGAGGAATAGTACATGTGATCGGGAAACAATGAAATGGATCGAATGGAACAGTATGTGGGTCGAGAAAATGTCAGACTGGGTCGAGCAGTCATGACCGCAGGTCACAGAAACACAACCCAGGGTCGAGACAGCCATGACCCGAAGAAAAATTATCGAATGAACAGTATCAATAAACAAACATCCAGATTTTACGCTAGGATGTTGGAGTGAGTGGGACACATGTTCGTAACGGACCAAGGCAGGTTGCATTTGTTCGTCCGGATCGACACATGTGTGGGTAAGGTGCCGCAGTGTATGGCAGCCTGATTTCTCTATAAAACTCGACCCAACACTTCACATTTTCGCATCCATCCTTACCCGGCAAAGCTCTGCTCGATCATAACCCGAAACCTGACCTAGACTCTTAGTAAAACCTTACCAAAACGCTGTCCTAGTTGGTGTATCACCCAGTTTTCACTCGAATGCTTACCATGGGTGGTTTCGGGTGAATCACGGGGTAAATTTTGGTGAGATTGTGGGGGTAGCGAGAGTGATCCAAGTGTTAGCATAAGTTTTCTCAAGGAAAATCTAAGGGGAAGCTCTGTCCGAATCCGAGGAAATTTTTCCTTAAGATTAGCTCGCGGTTGGTAAGAATTTAGTAATTGAATCCTTACTTAATTATATCTAAGAATTTTGTCTAAGAATGGTTCGTTTCTAGTTTAGGTTTGCTGGATCGTGGGAAGCTCTGTCCTAGATCATAAGCCGAGTTGGTGAGTCCAGGATGTGTGTTGCATGATGCATGCTAGGACTTAGTTTTTATCCACAAAATTAGCCAGTATGTGTTTATTCACTTTGTGAATGGACGGTTTGAGTGATGTATGTTGCATGCGTATCTTTGCCTCAGCGAATGGATGGATTAAATGATGCATGTATCCGGGTAGTGGGTTAATTGATGGATAGATAAAGCATGCAAAAATTATTCATGTAAATTAGTAAAAATTCGCCTAAGGGTTAAGGACATGTCTCGTATAAATTTAATTTGGATAGTGGGAGATCCGCGTTAATACTCATGCATGGTACGATTAGTAGGGTTCGGAGTGTTTATAGGACAAATGCATGTTCAGACTAATAAATATAATGCATGTTTAATGAGTTGGGTTCAATGAACGTTAATCGGATTATATTCGAAATTATGTGAATAATCGAATTGAGGTTATTAATAAAAATCTCTGAAAATTGGCTAAGTGGAGAATTGTTGAATGAATATCTGTTGAGTGTAATACATAATGAAATGTGTGTTGATGGTATGATTGTAGGGTATGAGGAATCGGATGAAAATTGTGTGATGATGGTATGATACGGAAATGCATGTAAGATTGCATAATGAATAAATGGATGATGTGAATGTGTGAGATATTTTGTATAGGATCACGACTATTGTCTGTTGAAGCATAGTCTCGGATGTGATTAATACTTAATATGCGTTGTGGCGATAAGAGTTATATATTTGCATGTTATCATTAGATGCATGCATAATAATAACTTAATGAATGAGAGACGGTAGACGTTTCGGGGGTAAGTTGCAGTTAACGGCCGAGTGGCTATGGGATAACATGCGCGAACCATGGACGTGACTCTGGGTCGCTCCCGAAGAACCATGGAATATGCATGACGATGCATCGAAGGTTCAAGATGAACCAGGGTTGGTGTGCGGGTCTGCGTGGTCGGCCATCCCTCGTGTGTACCGGAAATGGCGACATACCGCAAGGCCTTATCGAAAGTGAAATGAATTGCATTGCATATAGATTAATGAATGTGTTGTGTAATCTTTGAGTGATTATTTGCATTGAGGTTTACCATGTTGAATCGAGTTCGTGAATTAGTCTAAAGTTTATCTTGATCGCACTCGTAGAACAATGCTTGGTTAATTGAATACTTGATTATGGATTGATTGTGATTATTGATTGTTATTTTGGGATTTGGGCTGGGATATAACTAACACATGTTTTTAAAGGGCCTGGCCTCACTGAGTAATGTTAGATTACTCATGACTCTACTTGTTTTGCAGGAAGCCATAGACAGGGGCTGTAGAGGGAATTCAGACGTTAGGAAGTTAGAAGTAGTTTTCAGTGTGCTTGTGAGATATTTTCTTCAAATGTGATTGGTTTTCTCTTATGGATCCATTGTATTATATTCGCGGTTGAACCCTACGGTTTTATGAAACCTTAACAGTGTGAAATAAATAAAACTTTTGTGTAAAGATTTTCTTACGGGTACCTAGCGATATTAGTCCTGTTCGGGCTAGCACAACTCTTTTCTCTGGTACGGGTTGGCAAGCCTTAGGCTGGGGTTTAGAGGAATGGTGCATCAGAGAGATGGACCGAGTCTTTGGATTTGTTCTAAGGATTTAGTCGATCCATCTGTTGAATTAATTGGTTGTAGAATTCACGGGCCGTCTAGTTCATAGATCGGTTCGGGGGTGTTACATGAGCGATATAGAAAAGAACGAAAACTTCTCATTTAGCTTCAATAATTCTTCGAAGTGGATTCCAAATGCCAGCCACTCCGTCGGTGTAGACACCATCTTCACCAAATCAGAACAGTCTGTTGCGAAGGTTACCTCTTTCTTCTGCTGGTCAATGAAGCATTGCATTGCCCAAACTAGAGCTTCAATCTCCAAGTGTAGAGGGGAAAGACTCCTTCTCAGATTCCGAGCTCCCATCATAATCTCTGCATCTTCTTCCTGAAAAGCAAACCATCTGAGGCCCGAATACATGTCTGACTCTTTCCAAGAGCCATCAGTATAGCATTTCAACCATGTGTAATCTGGAGGTCCCGTTAGTTATCCGCCATCGTGCTGTAATGGGAGCGCCTCCTTGGATTGGGCCTTCTCCCATACCAACGCCTCCGTTTTTGCATTCCGTAGAACAAGATGTGGGTCCACATCCAGTCCTCTACAAACCTTATCGTTTCGTGCTTTCCATATTTTCATATAATCCATGGGAACCTCTGATCCTAATTTCCCAGAGGCACTCGCCAAAACAAGAAATCCATGTTAGTGAAGACTGGGGATACCAGCAAATCTCCAAGAGCCGTAAGAATTGTCGACAGAGCCCATGTTTGAAATGCTGGAGGGCATTCAAAAAGAACATGATTTATTGTCTCTTCCATTTCACAATGTACACATTGTGTCTCTCACCTTATTCCCCTATTTTTCAGGTTCACACTAACCGATAGACATCCCGTAATAATTTTCCAGAAAAAATGCCTCAACTTAGGCGGACATTGAATCTTCCATGACTACACTTGCATCGGTCGAACAGTTGGGCCCAAAGTTATATTCTGGTCCGTAAACATACTAACTTTTTCAATTTGATATTCCGATTTGACCGTTTTATTTTTCGGATTTCGTATAATGCCAACCTAAGGAGTCGGGTCTGAAGATGTCCCCCCACCGGAATACTGCGAATAATTTTCACATCCTCTGGGATTATGATCGCATTTAGCAGATCCATGTTCTAGGTCCTTATCTGAGGGTCAACCAAATGGTTGACAATGAAAGATGGGTACTAATTTATGGTTTTGCAAGTGGCTGACCTCGGGTGTTGAGCCAGAATCCAGGGATCCTTCCATACAGAGATGGAGGTTCCAGAATCAACTCGTTTAATTAGCCATTTTCTAACCAGGGGTCTAGCCGATATAATACTCTGCCAGCCAAAGGATAGTGAGTATGATTTATTTGAATCCAACATATTACATTTCCGAAAATAGCGTCCTTTGAATACTTTCGCAAAAAGGGACTACGGGTTGTCCATTAATCGCCATAGCTCTTTTGCCAGAAGAGCCGCATTAAAAGCTTCAATTGTCTGAAATCCGAGTCCTCCATCTTGTTTACCTCGGCATGATTTTTTCCAAACTAGCCAGTGCATACCTCTTTGATACCCATTGAAGCCCCGCCAAAATTGTGTTACTGCACTGGTTAATTTAGTGGTTATAGACTTAGATAACCTGAAAGTAGACATAACATACGTCGGCAAAACTGCTGCAACCGACTTTATAAAAACTTCTTATGAGTTTAGTTATTAATAGAATCGTTTTATATATTCATCTCTTAAAGTTTAGATTAAATTATTTGAGTATATTTTTATTGAAAGAATCAAATTACAAAATAGGAAATAGGAACAATTCGCAAACCTGGTTCTATGGCCGATCGACAAATGATACCCTCTTTTTTTCATTTTATCAACTTTATTTTTGATGAACAACAAATGATAAAAGACTATAGCAACGATAGATATAAAATTTGGTTTGGTCTAAAATTGATTTATGACTAGCTAGTGTAACTTACTATATTTGGATATTAAATTATGAACGTATAAAAGAGTTGGAGAAAATTTGTAGTTTTTTTCGGAATGACACGCTTTGTACTGCTCGAAGTGTTAAGATAGTTTGGAACGTTGTTTATTTTTTTCGTGGGATTGGGATTGAGAAGGTTGGTTGATTGAAATAGAGTGTTTGAGTTTAAACTCATATGGTTACTTTTTGTAAACAGCGAGGTTTTGTGGGTAAATAAGAATCTGATCAGAGAAATGTTTTTGGGATGTGGATTTTCAAAACTTCAGAAGTTGGGTGTGGAGGAGATTAATGAAGCTTAGGCCTCTTGGTCGGCCATAACTCTGTTGCCAGCTATATTCAGGTACGATTCTTTTTTGGCACGATAACTGGATTTTATTAAGGTCTTTGCTTGACATTATTGGAGAGAACGGGTATTGCCGAGAGAAAGACGTCCTTCAGTAGCTCTACTTCGAGCTTGTCTGCCACAGCCCCCTCCATTGTTATCTCCTCAAAACCAGAATATATATTTTGAAAAATAAAAAATTAGATGAGCCACCAGATTCTTTCTCCACCTCCAAAACTTGGAGGAGTCTACATCATTTGAGAAATACTATTTATTGTCACAAAATAGTTTGGTTTCCATAAAGAATATCAAAGCATGCTTTCATTCTTTTAGTGATAGCTAAAGATAGGTTACCTATCCGTGACTGTTTCATAAATTGAGAATTAAATATACCATCCTCGTCTCTCCTATACAATATTTTCATGCCCGGACCAGTCCAGTTAACCCGCGACCCGATTACCACTCCGATTTAAGTTTATTGCTAAAATCCGGTAAAATTAAAACCGGAAAATTCGCTAATGAAAATCAATGTTTTTTAACCCCAAAATATAGTTATCAAATGTAAATGTTCATAAATAAAATAACATTTGGGCCAAAATTATAATACCCATTAATGAGCCGGACCAATTCATTCAGATTTTGGGACACTGATCTTGTGTTTAAAATGTGGATTTTTACCTTTTACATATATTTTAAGAGTTTTGTCTTCGACGGTGAACGTTTCGTCTCCTTTTTGACCAGTTCGCCTTCTCCTCTGTGGCTCTGACTTCTCTTTTGTGGTTCAGATTTTCATTTTTTTATTTGTTATAGATTTTGTCTATGTATTTTTAATTGTTTGTGGTTTAATCGTCTCTTCCAACTACTAGTGTGTGACTTTGTGTTCCCAAACGGTGAAATCACTGAAATGAATAACTTTGTCGCTTTTGTTTTTGTGCTCTGCATAATGGAATATAATGCTCTTGTATTGTAGTAGTCCAAGTAATTCTCATGTTTGTGTGTCTATTAAGAATCGGTTATGTCTCATTAAAATCTGTTTTTGTGTGATTTTAACAGGCAATGGAAACAGAACCAAATGAAAACTATGAAGAAATAGCAGATGCAACCCGTTCAATCCAAGGAAAAAATGATTTTAGAATTAATGTGGATTTTGTCACAAACAAAAATTAGGAGGTGGCATTAAGCGGATGAAACACCATCTTGCTGGTGTGAAAGGGGATACAGAGGCGTGTACGAAGGTTCCTTGAGATGTCCGATTTAAGATTATGCAAGCATTGAAAACAAGAAGAAGAAGAAGAAGAATGTTCATTTGAATGATTAGAATTTAGACGGACTTGAAGTTCAAGATGTTGATGGAGATGATATCATAGTTGATGTTCGCCCAAGTCAAAAGGGGAAATAAGGTACTGATCTACATGCATACTTTAAAAGAGGTGTGCATGATCAGTCCCAACCTACTATAAAAGCATGTATGCAAATTAAAGAGAAAATACATGATGTTGACATGTCTGTTGCATTGTGGTTTTATGACGCTTGTTTTCCGATGAATGTTGTGATCTCTCGGTTTTACCAGCCTATGATGAGTAAGGTAGCAAGTATGGGTCATGGATATGTGGGTCCTTCATACCATGCTTTACGTGATGGATTGTTGCATGATGCTAAGATGCAAGTTTCTTTGATCATTGATAAAGCTTATAAGTACTTGGACTACTACTAGTTGTACTCTTATGGGAGATGGATGGAAGGACACAAGACAAAGGCCGTTGATTAATTTCCTAGTTTATTGTCCTAAAGGAATTACATTTCTCAAGTCAGTTGATACTTCTGATATTTATGCAAGTGCTGAGAATTTATGCAACTTGTTTGCTGATCTTGCGGATATGATCGATCCAAAGAATGTTGTTCATCTAGTGACTGATAATGCACCCAACTACAAAGCTGCATGAAAGATCCTTGTTAAAAAGTTCCCCACCATTACTTGGTCTCCATGTGATTGTATCAATCTGATTTTAGAAGATGTGGCAAAACTACATGTGGTTCACAATTTAGTGTATCGTATGTCTAAGGGAACCATTTTTGTTTACAACCATAAGTCGACGTTAAATTGGGTGAGGAAAAGATCTGGTTGGAGAACTTTTTAAGACGTCTAAACGAATGCTTGATAATTGTCAAGATTATGACTCATATCATCCGTCTGTTGTGTATTTGTGATGTTGATGAGAAGCTTTCTTTTCCATATGTGTATGAAGGGATATGTATCGAGCAAGATTAGGCATTAAAAAGATTTATCTTCCAAAAAGGGCGATCTCTACAAGCCTTATAGAAATATGATTGATCAAAGATGGGATCGTATATTCGTATGTTATGCCACGATCTTCATGCTGCAACATACTATCTGAACCCGGCTTTCATGTATGATCAAGATACATTTTGTGAGAAGTCTGAGGTTATGAGTGGGTTGGTGAATTTATTTGAAAAGCAAAAAGAGAGCAGCAAAACAAAGCTCTTCCAAGGGCTTAGGATTTACAGAGAACGCGAGGGCAACTTTTCTTGAGAAATGGCTCTAACTTGCAGCAAAACCTCTATGCCAGGTAAATTATAATATTAAACATGAATTTGACTTGCATTCTTACATAATATTCTGATATAATTTTATATATCATTATTTAGATGAATGGTGGAGATATTTTGGTAATGATGCTCGTACTTTGAAAAAGTTAGCAATACGAATTCTTAGTCAAACCGCTTCTTCATCTGGATGTGAGGAGCGTAATTGGACTGTATTTGAGAGGATTCATACCAAGAAAAGGAATAGATTAGAAAACCAACGACTTAATGATCTCATATTTGTTCACTACAATTTACATTTGCAAGATAAGTGAGCATATAATTATAAATTTTTTTTTTTTTATGCTGTTTAGTTTGTAACAAATGGTTTACATGTTTTTAATGTACATGTACAAAAAAAAGAGCGTATGATCTTGTTTACTGTAAATCTATTGATAAACAGAGTTTTGGATCATAGAAGAAGAAGAAGATGGTGAGCTTGATTATGATGAATTAGAGAAGGCTGAGGAATATTCCAAAGATAATGAAGAGACAAATCCCAAAAAGTCTAATTATATTCTTTTCAATTAAACTTTTTGTTTTCCTTTTAGTTGTATATTACATATTACTAAATAATATGATTTTAATTCTTTAGATTTTGGTGAAGACTTCACTATGCCACCTGAAGAAAATGAGGAGAATTGTGATCGAGATAACCAAGGTTGGTTGTTGTGATGTTTTATTAATTTATTTTCGTCATTTGTGATTTTTTTACTATCTTAGTATTTTATTTTGGGTTTAATTTGGATTTACAATGTTTAATCTATTATTATTGATGGACATCATATTTAGAATATTTTTATTTTACAATTATAATTTATAAAACTATATATATTTAAAATAATAATAAAAATATATTAATCTATTGATCCGTTCGCGATCGACCAAAATTGATCGAATGATCCGATGACCCGGAAAGTAATTCGGTTCACTTAATTAAAAAATTTATTCATATACAATTCATCTCAAGAAAATAGATACCATATCTTCTTCCAGTGTGAATTGTCAAAGCAGGTGTGGATATCCTTTTTCCAACTCAAATTAGATTACTCCACATTTTGTTGTGGATATCCTTTTGAACATTTTGTTGTGGATCAACTCTCCAATAAGAGAAGCCAAGGTTGATGTAAATCATTTTGTGATACTCAAATATATCCTAATCTATATCCAAAACACACTAATTAATCGTTATAGTAATGGTTTAGAGTCGAACCACAAGAAAAATTTGGAATCAACACACTAAGCTACGAAGGATTTTAATTAAGTTAAGGAATAAGATTTTTGTTTCTTAAACTACTAAATGCGTAAATGAAATAAGGAAAATCATAAACTAAACAAGAGAATATCAATTAACAAGAGCGATCAAAAGACAAAGTAATAAAAAGATCAAACAAGAAAAATGGATTAGCTTTCAATGGAAAGACAATGGATCATGGGTTTAGCAATGTATAAGGGAGTATGATGATTAATTAATGGACTGTAATTAAGTCTAATTCTATAACATGGATCACAATGATTTAACTAATCCATACTAATCACTTCACTAATTATCTAAATTTAGCTAAACTTTCATTTGCAAATTAAATAATCAACGAGCACTAACATTCGAGTCACTAAACTCACTAATTGCCATAACATCAACTTTCATTGGCTAAAAAAGAAAAGCTAATTTGAGATTGGTTCAAACATTTTATCAAACACTTTCGGACATGAAATAATCTATGATCTAGATTTGAGTGATCAAGTCAAAATATAGCATTAAATATATCACAAATTAAGGATCTAATAAGATCTAAGCCTAATCATCAATCACCAATAACCAAACATCTATAACCTATTAAACCCACAATCCAAAGATAAGACTACTCCCTCATAATAAAATAAATGATAAAAAGAAAATCTAGATTAAGCATAATGTAAATAGGAGATTAAGAAAGATAATAAAGATGAAAACTTTAAATCATAAGAAAATATCCAAAATGAAATACCATAAACTCTAGAACATAGGTTTTAATCTAAAAGAGGCAAGAAATTAAAAACATAAGATAACTTAGGTTTAATGTGGGCTAAAAACATATATATATATCCATAGGAAATGGACCCGGGTCAATCCAAAATTAAACCGGTTTGGATCCGGATCAAACTGAAAAAGTTAACAAAATAGTCAGAAAGTCAACGGGGTGCTCTTATCGGGTTAGGAACCGATAGGGAGTGCAAATATCGAATTTCCAGAACACACTTTGAGGATGCAGGTGCACGCCATATCGGGTTAGCTCCATTGGTTTAGGCCGATAGTAGGAGCTATCGGTCAGCTTATATCGGGTGAGTCTGATATCCCATGTGTAGGAACCGAAAAAACCGGATTAAAGAAATGCGAATTAAGGAGAAGATTAAACGATATAAGATAATAAAAACGATTTAAAAGAACACAGAGTCGAGATATGATCTCTCTCCTTAATTCATAAAATCTCCCGCAGTGTGGCGGATCTGTGAGATTCTGAATCCCAGGATAAAACTGTGTGAGACTATAGTCGCGACACTCGACTATAGAATCTACGAACCAAATATCTACGCTATACTCTCGAGACACTTACTGAAAAAAGAGAAAGAGAGATTGCTGGAGAATTTTCTTTCTGATGTTTTCAGAGATGAGTGAGTGAAGAATGAGAAACTGAGGCTTGTATATATAGCCAAGAGAGAGAGAGGTGATCAACTCCTCTATCATAAAGACAGGACGCAAATCACAGGCAATAAATATATGGCGTAATGTCAGGGCGTGGAGCACAAGACACGGAGCCATTAATAATCTGCAAGAAAGGAGAAACGTTTTGATTTCGTTTTTGATTTCAAAACGTGTTGACTTTTGTATTGACTTTGATCAAAAAAAATCTGATCATTCAAGAGCCCAAGTGCCCAAGTGCCCAAGTGCCAATTTTAAAGCCCACAAGCCCACGAGCCCACAAGCCCACGAGCCCACGAGCCCTCGAGCCCTCGAGCCCTCGAGCCCTCGAGCCCACGAGCCTCGAGCCTCGAGCCACGTGCTACGTGCCACGTGCCGTGCCGTGCCGAGCCGAGCGAGCGGCGGCGGCGCACGGATGTGGCTTAGCCATCTCTCTTTCTAGGTGCACACTTTTGAACATAGAAGTGTGTGTCCTCTCTTATATATCACTTGAATTTTTTTAATCTAAGCAATGTGGGACAAATGATAAAACACACTTAAACTCTTAAGCCCAAGTGGTTGATCATTTGCCCATTTCTCTTCACATTTTACCAATTAATCTTTTAATTAGTTTGGCACATGAAGCCTTTAATTCAAAAATGTTTAATTGGTCCAACAATCCCCCACATGAATAGAAATGACTCTAATCAAAAGAAGATTTTGACAGACTCGAAGTACGCTACTGACTAGACGGACTAGACTAGACAGACGGACTTATCGAGAGTATAAACAAAAAATCACTGTGTCTGAGATGGTTGCATTTTTCAGCTTTGAACCACTCATTGTTAATATCTGTCGGGTTTACTTGGCCAGATGGTGAATATGATGTCTTGAACCATCCGGATTTTTATGTAAACCTAGACAACAGTCATAACCCAGTTTTATTTTCTCGTAGAACTTGGTTCTCTATTGTGTTCATTTTGGCCTTGAACATGCCTGGTATCATGAGTGAATTCAGAGAATATAGCCTTTCGTTCATTCTCCTAGAAACGGCCTTTTTCTCACTCACTAGCTGATATGTTATTAGTCTTTGTTTTATGAAGTATCCTGTAATACTCCACGAATATATCAAAGCTATGGTGAATATCATTAAAAGCAATGCTTATCCTTTTTTAGACAGGAAGCACTGTATATCATCTTAGGAACTGGGTAATTTCCAGTGCTTGTAAGTAGAGTTAGTTTGAATTAGTTGTCCCTTTGAACTTATTTTCTGGGATCTCCAGTCATGTAAGTAGGGTTTCCATCAAAACTTCCTCTTTAATTAATAGGCTTTAAACCCATTCCTGTTGATGATTTAACTACTTGATGTCTTGGCAAACCTTTAGTAAACGGATCAGCTAGGTTGTCTGCCGATTTTATGTAGTCTACTGTGATTACACCAGTCGAGATCAAGTGTCGAATGGTTTTATGTCGTCTCCGGATATGACGAGATTTACCATTGTAAAGAGTGTTCAGTGCCCGTGCAATAGCCGATTGACTATCACAGTGTACACGTAGTGCCGAGACTGGTTTCTCCCACATGGGATATCTTCCAGAAAATTTCGAAGCCACTCTGCTTCTTCTGCAGCTTTGTCCAATGCTATGAATTCAGATTCCATAGTTGATCTAGCCAACAAAGTTTGTTTGGAAGATTTCCAGGACACTGCTGCACCGCCTAGAGTAAAGACATATCCACTTGTGGATTTAGAGTTTTTGGAATCGGATATCCAGTTTGCATCACTGTATCCTTCCAAAACTGTCGGTTCTTTACCGTAGTGCAAGCCATAATTTTTAGTGTATCGCAAGTAGTTTAAAACTCTTGTTATGGCTTTCCAGTGTTGTTTGCCTGGATTACTTGTGTAGCGGCTCAGTACATTGACTGCGTGTGCTAGATCGGGTCGAGTACAATTGGTTAAGTACATCAGACTACCGATAACCCGAGCATACTCCACTTGTTGAATTGCTTCACCCGTATTTTTCGACAAGGTAAGTTGCAAGTCTAAAGGAGTTTTTGCCGTCCCAATAGAGTGGTTTTTGAACTTCTCTAGGATTTTCTCGACATAATGATCTTGAGACAGAGTTATTCCGTCAGACCTTCGTATGATTTTTATCCCTAGAATGACATCTGCGAGACCCATGTCTTTCATGTCAAACTGTCCACTAAGCATATTCTTAGTTTGTTGGATAATATATTTGTTGCTCCCAATAATGAGCATGTCATCTACATATAGACAGAGCAAAATATACGCACTAGGTGTAATTTTGATGTATATGCATTTATCACATTCATTAATGTGAAATCCATTTGACATCATGACGTTGTCAAACTTTTCATGCCATTGTTTTGGGGCTTGTTTAAGTCCATATAAAGACTTCACAAGTCGACAAACTTTGTGTTCTTGTCCGGGGACTACAAAACCTTCGGGTTGTTTCATATAAATCTCCTCTTCTAAATCACCATTTAGAAAAGCAGTTTTTACATCCATCTGGTGGATTTCGAGATCTCGTAATGCTGCTATTCCTATCAGCATTCGAATTGAAGTTATTCTCGTTACCGGAGAATAGGTATCGAAGAAATCATGACCTTCTTTTTGTCGGAATCCTTGTACCACAAGGCGAGCCTTGTACTTATCAATTAGGCCATCGGTTTTCAATTTTGTTTTGAAAATCCATCTACACCCAAGTGGTTTAAAACCTGGTGGTAACTCGGTTATTTCATAAGTATGATGTTGCATAATCGAGCCCATTTTACTATTGACGGCTTCCTTCCAATAAGGTGCGTCTGGTGTAGACATGGCTTCAGTGTATGTTCTTGGTTCATTCTCGAGGAGAAAGACCATTAAGAAATCTTCACCGAAAGATTTTTCCTTACGAGCTCTTTTGCTACGTCTAGGTTCAACTTCCACTTCTTCTATATCATTAACTGATGTCCCAGAAGTGCTCGCCTCATTTACAGAGGCCGTTGCATCTCTTTCTTCACGAGTTCGCTTTGACCCTTGTTTATCCTTACAAGGAAACACGTGTTCAAAGAAAGATGCATTTCTTGATTCCATGATTGTGTTTATATGAATATCCGGTATGTCTGATTTATGAACCAGAAACTGATAAGCACTACTGTTGTGTGCATATCCAATGAATATACAATCAACGGTTTTAGGTCCGATTGCGACCTTTTTAGGAGGTGGTACTGCGATTTTTGCGAGGCACCCCCACACTTTGAGGTATTTGTACGAAGGTACGTTACCTTTCCAAAGTTCATATGGTGTTTTACCAGTGACTTTGTGAGGAATTTTGTTAAGGATATAGTTTGTGGTGAGCAAAGCTTCCCCCCACAGATTCTGGGCTAACCCAGATTCCTGTAACATTGCATTCATCATTTCTTTTAGAGTACGGTTCTTTCGTTCCGCAACTCCATTGGATTCTGGTGAATAGGGAGCAATGGTTTGATGGATAATGCCTTTTTCAGCACAGAATGCATTAAAAGGTCCATCATATTCACCTCCTCTATCACTCCGAACAATTTTAATAGTTTTTCCAAGTTGGTTTTCGACTTCGGTCTTGTATTCTTTGAATTTTTCCAAGACTTCGTCTTTGCTACGTAATAGGTATATATAGCAGTATCTTGTACAATCGTCGATGAATGTTACAAAATACTTTTTACCACCTCTTGTTTGTACAAATTTTAAGTCGCACAAATCTGTGTGTATTAAACCGAGAGGTTCGGTTGTTCTTTCAACCTGAGGTGATGGTGTTTTTGTTAGTTTTGCTTGTACACAAATTTCACATTTGTCTTTGTTTATTTTGCATTTCGGAATTAGGTTCAAATTAATTAATTTTTGAATAGATTTATAATTCACATGTCCTAATCGTTCATGCCAAATGTTATCAGACTCAGTCAAATAAGCAACTTGTTTCTTTTTCATTGAAACTTTGGAAGTGGTTACATTATTATTACGGATGACTGTCTGAACACAAATTTTGACAAGTCCATCCTTTTCATAACCCTTCCCTACAAAAATATCATGCTTCTTGATGATCAGCTTGTCGGACTCGTAGTTGGCGGCAAATCCATGCTTGCCCAATATGGTCCCTGAGATCAAGTTCTTCCTCATGTTTGGCACGTGTTTCACATTGTTCAGAGTGAGTTCCTTGCCGGAAGTCATCTTCAACACGATTTTGCCCGTGCCTTCAATCTTGGATTTTGACACGTTCCCCATCCTGAGCTGATTATCACCCTTGCTCTTCTGATAGGTGCTAAACATCGTCTTATCGATGCATATGTGGATAGTGGCACCGGTGTCGTACCACCATTCCTTAGGGTTTTCCTCAGCCATGTTAGCTTCCGTGACCACCGCGCACATGTCAGTTTCGGTCAGGTTTGCTTGAGCGTCCTTGACCTTTCGACGACATTCGGAAGCGAAATGCCCCTTCTTGTTGCAGTAGGTACACTTCCCTGCAAATTTCTGCGGGAATGTCTGCTTCTTGAAGGCCGTGGAAGTCTGAGGAGGGATCTTGTTTGGCACAGGTTTGTTGGGAACAAAATTGCCTTTTCCCTTCCTCTTATACTCCGCTACATTAGCATCATGAGTGACATCCGTGATGGATTTTCGCTTGAGCGACTCATTTTGCAGCCTGGATATCAGATTGGACAAAGTCAAAGCCTTTTGCTTATGATCGAGATAGTTCTTGAAGTCCACCCAATTAGGTGGTAACTTCTCGATGAAACAATTCACTGTGAAGGTTTCACAGATCTTCATTCCTTCATCGGATATCTCTTGGATGATCATTTGAAGCTCATGAACCTGCTCCATGATGGGTTTTGAATCCACCATTTTGTAGTTCAGGAACTTCGCAGCAGCAAACTTTCCAGAGTCCACATTGAAGGACTTGTACTTCATATCCAGAGCATTCCAGAGAGCCTTGGAGGTTGAAAACTCACTATTCACGTTGTATAGCTGGTCAACCAGGCGGTTCTGGATGTAGCCTTGGCACAAGTAGTCTCCATGGTTCCATGCCTCGACACTAGCCAGAGCTCGGGATCAGTATTGTCCGAAGGCAAAACAGGTTTGCTCTCCGTGAGATACTTCTCCAATTTCAGTGTGGTTAGAAAGAAATGCATCTTTTTCTGCCACGACTTGAAGTTGGTCCCATCGAACTTATCTGGAGTGATAGCAGCGAGGGAAGGCACAGCGGAGGTTACAACAGAGGTTTGCAATGGAAGACCATCCCCGATTTGGGGCGTCAACGCACTGGATCCTATTCCCGAGAGAACGTTGTCAGCACCGGTAGTCATGATTTGTATCAGAAGATAAACAGAATCAGTAACGATAAGTGAAAGTGATAGCTTTTTTATAAAGCGTTTTAATCACTGTATAAATCTGTGGAATTTAACCAGAAGGTTGTTTTCCCAGAAAATATTCAAGAAACGTTTCGCGAAACTCGCCCAAAGGCCTTCACGGAAATCGTTTATGAATTTGACAGATTAAAAAAAATCATAACAGATTGAAACCTTCCGCGAAATCGTTATAAAACGTTTGCAGAACTGTTTCAGAGATAAAAATTTTTTTTTTTTAAAAACGTTTTTGTTTTAAAATCGTTTAAAAAAGCAGATCGCAATTCTCAATCCGATTCAAGCGATAAGCAGGAAGCGGATTTTTATGAATTAAGATTGTAGGAACCGAAAAAACTGGATTAAAGAAATGCGAATTAAGGAGAAGATTAAACGATATAAGATAATAAAAATGATTTAAAAGAACACAGAGTCGAGATATGATCTCTCTCCTTAATTCATAAAATCTCCCGCAGTGTGGCGGATCTGTGAGATTCTGAATCCCAGGATAAAACTGTGTGAGACTATAGTCGCGACACTCGACTATAGAATCTACGAACCAAATATCTACACTATACTCTCGAGACACTTACTGAAAAAAGAGAGAGAGAGATTGCTGGAGAATTTTCTTTCTGATGTTTTCAGAGATGAGTGAGTGAAGAATGAGAAACTGAGGCTTGTATATATAGCCAAGAGAGAGAGAGGTGATCAGCTCCTCTATCATAAAGACAGGACGCAAATCACGGGCAATAAATATATGGCGTAATGTCAGGGCGTGGAGCGCAAACACGGAGCCATTAATATTCTGCAAGAAAGGAGAAACATTTTGATTTCGTTTTTGATTTCAAAACGTGTTGACTTTTGTATTGACTTTGATCAAAAAGAATCTGATCATTCAAGAGTCCAAGAGCCCAAGATGCCCCAAGATGCCCCAAGTGCCAATTTTAAAGCCCACGAGCCCTCGAGCCCACGAGCCGCGAGCCTGGAGCCTCGAGCCACGTGCCGTGCCGAGCCGAGCGAGCGGCGGTGACGCGCGCGTGTGGCTTAGCCATCTCTCTTTCTAGGTGCACACTTTTGAACATAGAAGTGTGTGTCCTCTCTTATATATCACTTGATTTTTTATAATCTAAGCAATGTGGGACAAATGATAAAACACACTTAAACTCTTAAGCTCAAGTGGTTGATCATTTGCTCATTTCTCTTCACATTTTACCAATTAATCTTTTAATTAGTTTGGCCCATGAAGCCTTTAATTAAAAAATGTTTAATTGGTCCAACACCATATTCCTCCAACACTTGGTCAATTTTTGCCATGTCTGCGTCCTCATCGGCACTCCTTATCGGTTAAACCCGATAGCATCAACGTCTTTGGATTCTTCTTTATTCTTTTATCCCTTTTGATCTCCTCCAAGTCTCCTCCATGCTCCATAAGCTCAAAACCACTTGAAAAGTCTAAGAAAACAATGTAAAATGCACAAATGCTAATCCTAAACTCTAAAATGTAGTCTATGCTAAATGAGACTCAAAATACTAAGAATGAGACAAATACTAATGCAAAATGTGATTGTAAACAAAGAAAACTATGCTTAAAATGATGCAAAAACCAATAACATCAACTCCCACGGACTTGCCTTTTGCTTGTCCGCAAGCAAACAAGAAGATGCAAACCGAGAAAGAGGTTTAAAGGCGGGAACTCAAATCCAATAGAATCACTAAAGATTTCAATATAATTTCCTAAGGAAAAATAATTCGATGCACAACAAACTCTACTCAAGAATATTTGCCAATACTCATCGTAAGTCCATCTTTTACTCCTAATCCCGAGACCTAGGAGAACTCTCGCAATCAACTAAAACTCAACTCTTTGACATTCAATTAAGTGTTTGGCGTGGACTCGCAATTGGAAAAATGATCAATTCTGTTTGGTTTGGAAATAATAGGCTTGAAAAACATGTTAAGAGCCGGTTTTGAAATCATTTTGGTGGCTAACTCTCAAACAAGCAAGTGTTTCATTATGCAAAAGCAAGAAAGAAAAGAAACAACAAATGCATACAAGACTTAGCATCCATTTTCTACCCAAATCTCCCTTGATGCACTCTCATTTCTTCTTTCTCACTTTCTCTTTACGCTCACCACAAGTCCTTTTTAGCTAATTTTTTTTTCTTTTTTAGAACTTTCAAACCAAACTCTTTCTTTCTTTTTCTTCTAAGTTCTAGGAAAATCTTTTCTTTATTCGGTTTTTGCTTTTTTTTTTCTTTTCACTTAGCCTCTCTAAACACTTTTCTTTTTCTTTTGATCTTGATTTCAAGACTAAGCACAATTTTTCTTTTTAACCACACTTAGAGCTATTTTTCTTTTCTTTTCTTTCCCTATAACCTTTCTTCTTTACACAACCTTTCTTTTCTTTTCATTCCTTTTCACTCACACCTCTCACCCAAATTATATTAACAAACACAACCAATCTTATGAATTCCCCCACCTAAAGACTAGTCTTAAATGGAAGCTCAACCTTGTCGTTTCTAAGGCTTGAAAGATTTTACACATGAAACACATAGAAAATGACTCACTCAACAAATATATTCAAGGGTTTCAAAGAAAGGTTTAGGATTTTCGGGTGAGGTACCATTCTAAAAATGAGAATGGCCATTCAAGTCAATCAAAGATTGGTAAAACAAGGATAAAATTACTTGAATGTAGAGTGTTTAACCACAGTTATGATCAAATGTCCAAAAGCGAGAAGAATTAGTCCAAGTTAAATTTCAAGTTATTAGAGTTGATTTTAGATCATGCAAGTTTCTCAAAAGTAGGGACTTTCAAAGGGAGAGATCCAAGCATGAATTAGATGTACTTCAAGAGTGTTAATACATCAAAAAAGTTCTAGCGAGGGCATTGAATTGAAACCTAAAATGAAACTTTATGAGGAAGAATCATTATTGTTTCCTATGCATATGCAATGCAATCCTAAAATGCAGTAGACTCAATCCTAATAAATCAGAAATAAAGATGAAAACTACAAGCATTTTTTTTTGATTTTTTGTTTTTTTTTTTAAAGTATGCAAATGCAAGACTCAAATGCAAAATGATGCAAAAACCAATAACATCAACTCCCACGGACTTGCCTTTTGCTTGTCCGCAAGCAAACAAGAAGATGCAAACCGAGAAAGAGGTTTAAAGGCGGGAACTCAAATCCAATAGAATCACTAAATATTTCAATATAATGTCCTAAGGAAAAATAATTCGATGCACAACAAACTCTACTCAAGAAGATTTGTCAATACTCATCGCAAGTCCATCTTTTACTCCTAATCCCGAGACCTATGAGAACTCTCGCAATCAACTAATACTCAACTCTTTGACATTCAATTAAGTGTTTGGCGCGGACTCGAAATTGGAAAAATGATCAATTCTGTTTGGCTTGGAAATAATAGGCTTGAAAAACATGTTAAGAGCCGGTTTTGAAATCATTTTGGTGGCTAACTCTCAAACAAGCAAGTGTTTCATTATGCAAAAGCAAGAAAGAAAAGAAACAACAAATGCATACAAGACTTAGCATCCATTTTCTACCCAAATCTCCCTTGATGCACTCTCATATCTTCTTTCCCACTTTCTCTTTACGCTCACCACAAGTCCTCTTTAGCTAATTTTTTTTTTCTTTTTTAGAACTTTCAAACCAAACTCTTTCTTTCTTTTTCTTCTTTTTCTTCTAAGTTCTAGGGAAATCTTTTCTTTATTCGGTTTTTGCCTTTTTTTCTTTTCTTTTCACTTAGCCTCTTTAAACACTTTTCTTTTTCTTTTGATCTTGATTTCCTTTTGAGAGAAGACTAAGCATGTTGGGTGAAATAAATTCATCAGCCCGTCACTGCAAAAACTCCAATTCATAAATTGGAGGATAAGCTGATTGATAACTTGCTCAGTCAGTCGCTGCTAATTCCTCGCTACATAAGGTTTTTGGCAGTTGACAATGAATATGAAGTCACAGTTCATGGCACTGGCCATGTCATTGCAGTCGAGAGAACGACGAGTGATGAGCACTGAAAAAAGGTCTTGAGCAGCGACGAGGTTCGGTTTATGCATCAACCAGCGACCAACGGTTTAGCACAGCGACCGACTTAGCATATTCCTATTTCTAAGGGAAATATGGCGAATGACCGACATAGCGTCCTACTCCTAAAATAATTAGGATGGAGCAGCGACAGACGAGGCCCAGTCCAACAAGGATTAGAGTTTACAAAATCTATAAATAAGAGGGTCCCAACATAAGGACAGGGGATCAGAGAAAAACACAAAAAACCCTAACTGGCAAAACTCTTGCCGCTCTTCAACGACGAGCGACAAATATTCTGACAGTGCTCACGACGAGCGATGAACGATCGATAAGATCATCTTTTTTACGATTTCTTTATTGATTATTTGTAACTCATATCGAAACTCATTAATCAATAAAGCTAATCTCTTCTCGTCATTCCGTAGAACTGTTTTCCATTCGAACCGGTTAAATTTTGCACAAACAGTTTGGCGCTAGAAGGAGGGGCACAGTTTTAACTACGTGAGATATGACGAACGGAGATAATCGCGAGGCTCCTTCAGGAGGTGACAACCCTCAAGATCCCGCTGCTCAACTGGTGGCACTCACCGCCCTGATGAAGCAGAACGAAGAACGACTAGCGTTACTCGAGGCGGAGAACGCTTCCTTGAGAACTGAGAATGCCTCTCTGGTCGCCGAAGACAGAAGCACCGAGGTTGAAGCTTGAAATCGATTTCAAAGACGCGTCGATCAGATGCAGCCACTGGACGGAACTACGCCGACTACAGATACCAGAACGGTGCTACTGCCAGAAACTGTTGCACTTAACGCAGCTGCAGTCAGGACGAACGTTGCTCGATCCTTGCTTCACCCTAATGAAGCAGCGACAACCCTATCAACAGATGACACACACCTGGTTTTCAAACGTCTGGAAGCAATGGAAGCGATGATTAAGCGACTTCCTGGAGTGGCACCACCAATAACGAAGAGCGCTCCTAACTGTTATGCGGATTCTCCATTCACGGACGAGATCGCGCTTGTGGAGATGCCCAAGAAGTTCACGTTCCCCTCGATGAAGATGTACGACGGAATGACAGATCCTGACAACCATATAGCACAATACAAGCAGCAGATGTTCACAACCGCAATTGAAAGAGAGTATAGAGAAGCTAGTATGTGCAAGGGATTTGGTTCAAGTCTCACGGGACCAGCTCTCCAATGGTTTATGAACCTACCAAACGCTTCGATAGACTCTTTTGCGTCGCTGACTGATCGCTTTGTCGAGTAGTTCGCAAGCAGCAGAAACCTGGAAAAGACAGCTGATGATCTCTACGAGGTCATACAGAAGAAAGGAGAATCACTGCGTAGTTATGTGGGACGCTTCAACAAGGAAAAAGTGTCTATTCCAAGTTGCATCATACCCACTGCCATCTCTGCCTTCAAGAGAGGTCTACTCCCAGACGATGACTTATACAAAGAATTAACGAAGTATCAATGCAGAACCATGGAGGACGTACTCTCTAGGGCGTGGGCACAAATCAAGTGGGAAGAAGATCCAGCTTACCGTTACCGTCATTCCCCACGGTCTGACTCACGCGTGTTAAGGCATGAGAAAACCCCTAGAGAGGATAAACCTTACCAGAGACCTCGTAGTGAAAATACGAGCAGCAGAAACGATAGCCGAGGCAGTCACCGACCATTCAACAAGATTGAAAGTGAGAAGCGACAATCTTCCACATGGCCAGACATTAGCAATCTTTCAGTCTCTCATGCAGAGCTGGTAGGGGCGTTAAAACAGCTGGGTGGAAAGGTAAGATGGCCTCAAAAAATGAGAACACCAGATGATAAGCGTGATACTTCGAAGTGGTGCGAATTTCACAACGATCATGGTCATCGAACTGAAGATTGCATCTCCCTGAGGATGGAGGTGAACGAGCTATTGAACAAAGGTTACTTGAGGGAATTTTTGTCTGACAAGGCCAAAAACCGTTTCGATGATAGGAACGATGACAAAGCGCCAAAAAAGTATGTCCCTGCTTCACCCCCGAAGTACGATCGGACAATTAATGTTATCTCGGGAGGTTCTGAAATCAGTGGTATAACGCATTCAGCTGCTAAAAAGAATACGAGAAGTGCCAGAAGTTGCCACACGAGAAGCGATGTTAGAGTTGAAGCTACACCGATGTGCACCATAAGCTTTACATCTGACGAAGGTGGAAACGTTTTAGCTCCACATCATGATGCACTGGTGATATCCCTGACAATGGCTAACTGCTTGATGAGAAGGGTACTAATCGATAATGGCAGCTCAACGAACATCCTTTTCATGCACGCCCTCAAAGGATTAGGCATTGATGAAGCTGAGCTAACACGAAAATCCACAACGTTGGTAGGATTCAGTGGTGAAGTAAAGCAGACTGTGGGTGAAGTGACATTACCTATGTTTGCAGCAGGGGTCAACCGACAAACAAAATTCCTGGTAGTGGATTGCGAATCTTCCTACAACGTAATAATGGGTCGTCCCTGGATCCATGATATGAAAGCAGTACCGTCAACCCTCCATCAAACCATCAAGTTTGCCACTCCATGGGGAGTGCAGGAGATCAAAAGAGAACAAGAAAATTCTCGTTCATGCTATCAAACAACCCTAAAAGGAAAAGGTCAACAGTTATAGCAATTATAGAGCCCACCCATGGCGCTCCACAGTGAAGAGCCAGAGGTGGAGCAACTTGACGAGGTTTCCCTAGCAGAGAGTGACCCTGACAAAAAAGTGAATATCGGGTCAAAGTTACCGACAGACGTACGAAAGAGATTAATCGACTTCCTCAGATCGAATGCTGATTGTTTTGCCTGGTCACATGCCGATATGCCTAGAATTGATCCCGATATCATTATGCACAAGTTGCAGGTGGATCCAGATCATCAACCAGTAAGGCAAAAACGAAGAAAGTTCGCTCCTGAACGCGACTTAATCATCAATAAGGAAGTTCAAAACCTGCTTCACGCTGGATTCATACGTGAAGTACGTTACCCCGAATGGCTTGCCAATGTGGTGGTCGTTCGCAAAAAGAATGGGAAGTGGAGGGTCTGTATTGATTTCACTGATCTCAATAAGGCATGTCCAAAGGATCCTTTCCCACTACCTCACATCGATAAGCTAGTGGACGCAACAGCTGGACACCAACTGATGAGCTTTATGGATGCGTTCAGCGGCTACAACCAGATCCTAATGCACCCAAGTGACCAATAAAAGACATCCTTTATGACATCACGGGGCATATATTGCTACAAAGTAATGCCTTTTGGCTTGAAGAACGCTGGCTCCACCTACCAGCGATTGGTAAATATGATGTTTGCTGATCAGATTGGTCACACGATGGAAGTTTACATTGATGACATGCTTGTAAAATCTCTGGTAGCAGAAGACCATATCGTGCATCTGCAACAGGCGTTTGCTACGCTGCGAAGATATAATATGAAACTCAACCCTATTAAATGCTCATTTGGTGTAAGCTCTGGCAAGTTCCTTGGCTACATCGTAACTCATCGGGGGATAGAAGCCAACCCGGATCAGATTAGAGCAATTCAAGTCATACCTTCGCCGAGAAACGTAAAGGAAGTGCAAAAACTCACTGGAAGGATGGCTGCACTAAGCAGATTCATCTCAAGGCTGTCTGATAGATCGCACACATTTTTCGCCGCCCTAAAGAAACCAAAGGACTTTGTGTGGGATAACAAATGCGAAGAAGCACTGAGAGAACTAAAAGATTACCTCACGTCGCCTCCCCTTCTTTCGAAGCCGAAGGACGGTGAAGTGCTGTTGCTATACCTAGCAGTGTCAGAACATGCTGTCAGTGCCGTGTTGGTCCGAGAAGACGAGAACAAGCAACATCCTGTCTACTACGTCAGCAAATCCCTCTTAGATGCAGAGACAAGGTACAATCATTTAGAAAAACTTGCCTTGGCATTGATAACCGCAGCAAGAAAGTTGCGTCCTTACTTCCAAGCACATCCTATCGTGCTAGTCAGTTCAACCCCCATAAAAGCTGTTCTACACAAGCCAGAAGTTTCAGGAAGATTAGCAAAGTGGGCAGTCGAACTTGGGGAATACGACATAATATACAGACCAACGACCGTCATTAAGTCTCAGATCCTGGCGGACTTCATTGCAGAGTTTACTCCGACTATAGTTCCTGAAGCGGAGGAGGAGGTCAGAACTTTGCAGGAAAAGACCTGCAAGGGAACGTGGAAGTTGTACGTTGATGGATCCAGTAATATACAAGGAGCTGGCTTGGGAATGGTTCTCACATCCCCAACAGGAGAAATGGCTTCAAGAGCAATCAGGTGCAATTTTCGAGCCACAAACAATGAAGCAGAGTACGAAGCACTGATCGCAGGATTGACATTAGCACTCGATCTTGGAGCAAAAGACTTGGATGTCTTTAGTGATTCGCAACTCATAGTTAACCAAACGCAAGGGGATTATCAAGCTCGGGATTCAAAGATGACCCTATATCTGAATGTGACCAAGAAGTTGGTGGAGAAGTTTGACAATTGCAAGATCTCACAAATCCCGAGAGAAGAAAATTGCCACGCAGATGCTCTGGCGAATCTTGGGTCTGCTCTTAAAACCGAAGGTCCTCTCAACGTTCCATTGCTAGTCCTACAATGGCCAGCCACAGACAAAGACCTACCAATCTCGAAAGTCACATCTATGGATGAGACACCAAATTGGATGATGCCTATTATTAACTATCTGCGTGATGACCTGCTACCAACGGAACGTGCTGAGTGTAGAAAGATCAAACAACAAGCAGCACGTTACTGCCTTATCAAGAATCAACTATATCGAAGGTCATTCTCTGGTCCATACCTGAGATGTGTGACACCAGAAGAAGCAACACGTGTTTTAATGGAATTACACGAGGGGGAATGTGGATCTCACTTAGGAGGACGAAGTCTCGTGCTAAGAGTGATGAGAGCCGGATACTATTGGCCGACGATGTCCAACGACGCAATACGATTTGCTCGTCACTGTGACAAGTGTCAAAGGCACGCTCAAATTTCAAAACTGCCGCCTGAGAATCTGAAATCCATAAGTTCACCATGGCCATTCATGAAATGGGGCATGGACATAGTAGGAAAACTACCCAAAGCACCTGCTCAAAAAGTCTTCATGTTGGTAGTAACTGATTACTTCTCAAAATGGGTAGAAGCAGAAGCATTCAGCCAGGTCACAGACACGGAGGTACGAAAATTTATATGGAAGAACGTCATCTGCAAATTCGGGGTCCCTCAAGAAATCGTCACTGACAATGGCCCTCAATTCATAAGCCACAACTTCAAAAAGTTTTGTACCGACTGGGGAATAAAGCTTAGCTTCACAACGCCCAGACACCCGCAGTCCAATGGACAAGCAGAGTCTTCCAATAAGACGATCATACAGATGCTGAAAAAACGTCTGGAAAGCGCCAAGGGAAAGTGGGTCGACGAACTCCCGGGAGTGCTGTCGGCTTATCGAACCACAACCAAGTCAGCAACCGGAGAGACGCCGTACTCACTAGTGTACGGAATGGAAGCAGTAGTACCTTCCGAAGTTGGTGTAAAAATGGTGCGGACAGAGCATCTTCAATACCAAGAAAATGAAGAGCTAATGAATCTAGACCTCGACTTGCTAGACGAGAAAAGAGAGGCTGCTAGAATTCGAAACTGGTGTCACCAACAAGACATCGCAAGGAGCTACAATAAAAGAGTACGAACGAGGACATTTCAACCAGGGGAATGGGTCCTTCGACGCGTGTTCCAAAATACGATCGAACGCAATGCAGGAAAATTAGGACCTAGTTGGGAAGGTCCTTACAAAATAATAGAGGTACGAGGATCGGGAGCATACAAACTGCAAGACAGGAAAGGCAAGAACCAACCTAACAGCTGGAACGCTCTGCATCTAAAGACCTACTACTTTTAGGTTAGTTCAAGTTTTCAGTTTTCAATTTTTGGTTTTTGGTTTTTACTTTACATTTTTCGGCGATCCAAGAGACGTCGACGTTTTTTACTTCTCAAGATTGTAATGTTTCGCCACACGTCTACGGACGAGCGTTTCAATGAATGAGCTTTTTAACATATAAATCTGATAAAATTCTCAAACCTCGCATCGATCGTCATTGCATGACGAGCAACGACATTGACAAGAGGAAAATCCTCAATGTGAACATTGACAAGTGTCATTTCGAAAACAATCAGGGGCAAGACCTCCATATACATAGCAGAGACAGTTACCAATACTAAGCAAGACAATGGCAAAGCCGTTGCACTTGACGGCTACGGTCTAAAAAAAAAAAAAAAAAAAGGGCAACGCCTCCCAAAAGCATGACAAGTAACACATCAAATGCGCAGTGCGTATGTCATAGAATATCTCTGAAGCAAGGTTACTAATCACTGCAAACTCAGGATATAATCCCGTAGGAAAATGCATGACCAACTAATGTCAACATTAGCAACGACACACAAGCAAAACATCAAATGCGCAGTGCGTATGTCATAAAATATATTAAAAACGAAAAGCAAAACGACGTCCACGACAATGGCAATTAAATACATAGCTCAAAGAGAGACATAAGTCTCGCAAAGAACCTACGCGGTCCACCCTCAAAAGCATAAGAATGAAGGAGTTCCATAAGCATTGTTCAAAACATAACAATAAGCAAAAACTTGAATGGGCTCCTCAAAAGAAACATTCGACCCATGATCACTGATCATCGCCGGGGGCATAGGCATCATCGTCAAAGTTCGTAAACATGTCAGGAAAGACCGGCGGTGTCTTCCCCTCGAGCTGAGCCTCCTTGATCTTAATATCTCGATAGAGTCTCTCAGCCTCAATAGGTGACCAGTCGTCGGCCTTGCCCCTCTTGAACTCTTGAACCATTTTCCAACGAGTCACGACACTCCATCCAATTGCCGCCAGGCGCACTCTCTTCTCTTGACGCTGCACCTCTTGTCGCAGTTCCTTCTCAGTGTTCTTTGCTGTAACCAATTGATCCTCGAAGTTAGTCTTCAGAGATTGGTACCCTTCGTCCTTCGCGGCTAGAGCCATCTTATGACGTTCTTTCTCTGAGTTAGAATCCACTTTCATCCTGCTAAGAGTGGCGGTAAGGCGCTTTACCTCCTTCTGCGAGGTACTAAACTCCGCCTTTGCATAATGGCAAGCCGACATCACCTGAAAAAAATTGGCATAAAAAGGAGCGATAGTCTCATTAGTTGTAAAATAAAAATATCTCTTGCATAAAAATCCATTTGGACTGACAAACCATATAACGGAAGAAGGACAGAACCTTGAAGAGATGAGATTGTGACTCATCAAGGACAGTGTTGTAACCAAGCTGAGAGAAGCCACTAATGTCTTGGGAGAAAGACCTCTGGTTAAGCTCTGTCAGCGCGTCTGAGTGGTCCGTGACAGCGAATAAGTCATCACGAGAAGATGACGCTGGACCCTTTTTCCGTGAGGGCCTGAAAGGGTGACGAGAGCCGTCAGTCGCTGTTGCAGGACGCTTGGACATAGCTCTAGAAGTCGGTACTTCCTCGGTAGACATCAAAACCTGATTTTCCGCCTGTACCTCATCCAAAGCATGCCTGTAGGCATCAAGAGCGCCCTCACCGTCTGGTACATCAAAAATCGATGACGACATGTAACCTGCGAGGTAAAAGAAACAGCAGTTACATCACGACGAATAATTCGTCCTCTTTTTCTTTTTATAAAAAGAAAAAAGAAAGAAAAGGGGGTGTAGTGGTATGGAAAACCAACCCCAAATTGAGCTCCTTTCTAAAGCAAAAGTGCTTGTCAAGAAACACGTTGAACGCGATATCCTGGAGCGTCCGATTAATGCAAGAGCGCCGTCCTCTCCCTGGTTACTTCGCGGATAACTGAAATCTGCAACGACAAAAACACATGATGTTAACAAAGAGAATAAGAATAATATTCAAAAGGAAGCGTGCTTCTACCTCTAAAAACCAGTCAACTGGAAAACAGGGGCTATAGCCCACATTCATAAACAAGTATTTGTTTCTCCACTCTTTTTCATAAGGTAAGTGTCTTATGACGTCTCTGTGGAGATCATAAACGAGAGGAGGGAAGTTCACATCCCGAGTATTGATCATGCATCTACTCGAGTCATTCGGGTGAGCCTTAAAGAAGTACGCGTAAAGGATCTCCTTCATTCCAACGTCCACTTTAGAGAACTCGCCAAGGACTTGGATAGCAGTTAATATCCTCCACGCAGTAGGGGTAAACTGACCAGGGGAAATGCCAAAAAACCTTGCAACATTCGCAATTAAGGGAGGCACTGTCCCACGCATACCCAAAGCAAAATAAGCCTCATAAACGACAATCTCATCCGGTCCAGAGTTATGGGCTCTTTCAGTCCTCGATGGAACTCTAAGAGCCACCGACTCTGGAATGTTGTACGCCGTTCTCATAGTGCGGACGTCACACTCTTGTAGCACAGACATTGGATAGTCTCGAAATGGGGTCAATGGCGCGGACGTGCGTCTACGCTTAAACCTAGGCTTAACTCCTGGCATAAGAATTGGTCGCTGCATGTGAAAAGCGTAAGAAAAATATGGCTCGACGTGCTCCACCAGCGTCGTCACGCTGTCAGAGACAGAAGAGTAACGACGTGACTCTAATCTACCATTGGTAGGTGACTCCTCATGAATGTAAATGGACGAGTCATGAACCGTCTCACTCTCACTATCATGCTCACCCTCAGATTCATCTTCATAGTCACTCTCCGGATCACTTAAATCCGAATCTACAAACATCGGACTTCCCAACGCACCAGAACCACTCGCCATCTAATTTATAATCGATGGAAGAAGAGAGCAGGGATTGCGTGAACTCACCAAGTAATGACGCTGCAAGGAACAACGATTGTCAGTGAACACAACGAACGGACTGACAAAATTCACCTACAAAGCAGTCGACCAACCATGAGCAGTTGCACACATCCAAAAAACAGAGCACTGAAAATGACTTCTACTTTACGTAAAGTAATAAGAGGTACAAGTGCCAGGCTAAGAGCTAATCTGTCCAAGCTACAGAATGCGATTCTGCAATAACAGGCACAAGCATTCCAAAAAAATGCACAAGGAGCAGTGACAGACAAAAATCCTTGCAAATTGTGGAGCAAACACAATGAGCAGAAATAAGAAAATGCGAACGACCGTACCTCGAATCTGAGACCAAAGGGAGAATCAAGCCTCGTACCCTTTGATGAAGCAATGAATCTACAAATACAAAGTGAAATGAACACATCAACATTTCTCGGTTCTAACCAAAAAAAAAAATCAGAAAATGGAAGGCAGATTAAGAGAAATAACGTGAAGCTCTCTGCAACTGAATCTCTTCTTGCTAAATTTGATTTAAAAAAAAAAAAAAAGATATAGAGGAATTTTTACCTGCAGCGCCGTATGCTCACCGAGGAAGAGGAAGATGAAGACACAACTTAACCTAATCATGGTTAAACTGGGCCCAAAATAATTAAAACCGAGTGGGCTTCAAGATTATATAATCCCATTCGCCCAAAACAAAAGAGAGAGTGGGGACCACTTGCTGTCTCTTAAACCCCATTTAAAACTTGACCACGTCACAAAGGAGAGAGGATTTCATGCTCATGCTCAGAACATATTGCTCTTTGGGCCCCACGAGAACCCTAAAAGTAAAGAGAAAAGAGAGAATGAGAGAAAGAGAAACCAAGAACCAAAGGGAGGATGAAGTAGTGTCTGTCATTGCTCAACAACATCACATGAGGTAATAATTTGCGACATTCATGATTTACGAGACCAGCATTCAAAATATCGGTGAGGCACAGACCTACAAGGTTGTGGATTTAAGCAGCATCGTTCAACGACGACCAACGACTATGAGAATAAATTACTCTACAAATTCTAATTTAGAAATTGAAGAGTAGGGGGCAAGTTGTTGGGTGAAATAAATTCATCAGCCCGTCACTGCAAAAACTCCAATTCATAAATTAGAGGATAAGCTGATTGATAACTTGCTCAGTCAGTCGCTGCTAATTCCTCGCTACATAAGGTTTTTGGCAGTTGACAATGAATATGAAGTCACAGTTCATGGCACTGGCCATGTCATTGCAGTCGAGAGAACGACGAGTGATGAGCACTGAAAAAAGGTCTTGAGCAGCGACGAGGTTCGGTTTATGCATCAACCAGCGACCAACGGTTTAGCACAGCGACCGACTTAGCATATTCCTATTTCTAAGGGAAATATGGCGAATGACCGACATAGCGTCCTACTCCTAAAATAATTAGGATGGACCAGCGACAGACGAGGCCCAGTCCAACAAGGATTAGAGTTTACAAAATCTATAAATAAGAGGGTCCCAACATAAGGACATGGGATCAGAGAAAAACACAAAAAACCCTAACTGGCAAAACTCTTGCCGCTCTTCAACGACGAGCAACAAAGATTCTGACAGTGCTCACGGCGAGCGACGAACGATCGATAAGATCATCTTTTTACGATTTCTTTATTGATTATTTGTAACTCATATTGAAACTCATTAATCAATAAAGCTAATCTCTTCTCGTCATTCCGTAGAACTGTTTTCCATTCGAACCGGTTAAATTTTGCACAAACAAAGCACATTTTTTCTTTTTAATCACACTTAGAGCTATTTTTCTTTTCTTTTCTTTCCCTATAACCTTTCTTCTTTACACAACCTTTCTTTTCTTTTCATTCCTTTTCACTCACACCTCTCACCCAAATTATATTAACAAACACAACCAATCTTATGAATTCCCCCACCTAAAGACTAGTCTTAAATGAAAGCTCAACCTTGTCGTTTCTAAGGCTTGAAAGATTTTACACATGAAACACATAGAAAATGCCTCACTCAACAAATATATGCAAGGGTTTCAAAGAAAGGTTTAGGATTTTCGGGTGAGGTACCATTCTAAAAATGAGAATGGCCATTCAAGTCAATCAAAGATTGGTAAAACAAGGATAAAATTACTTGAATGTAGAGTGTTTAACCACAGTTATGATCAAATGTCCAAAAGCGAGAAGAATTAGTCAAAGTTGAATTTCAAGTTATTAGAGTTGATTTTAGATCATGCAAGTTTCTCAAAAGTAGGGACTTTCAAAAGGAGAGATCCAAGCATGAATTAGTTGTACTTCAAGAGTGTTAATACATCAAAAAATTCTAGCGAGGACATTGAATGTAAACCTAAAATGAAATTTTATGAGGAAGAATCATTATTGTTTCCTATGCATATGCAATGCAATCCTAAAATGCAGTAGACTCAATCCTAATAAATCAGAAATAAAGATGAAAACTACAAGCATTTTTTTTTGATTTTTTGATTTTTGTTTTTAAATTATGCAAATGCAAGACTCAAATGCAAAAAAAAGCAAAACAAATCGAATGTGCTAAACTTTCCTCAACGATTACCCGAACTCATCCATTGAAAGAGTTTGAGTGAAAACTGGGTAATAAGGACAGGTTAGTGTGTTGGTATGGTGGCTTAAGGTCTGGGTAGGTTTTCTTGGCAAAAATCTTCAGAGCTTCGTTGGAAGAGATTCTGGGTGCAAAAACACGACCCTTGGGTCGATATTTATACAAATCTTCATCCTCCATGCAGGCTGCCGTGTGTCCCGCCGGGTGTCACAATATTCGGCAGCTGCCGAACCACTTCCATGCGGTTGAACACCTAGTACAGTACGTGTCTAACCTGCGCTACACGTGTCGAGCCTGCTCCCCATGCACCCGACATCCTAGCGCAATTTCCGGAGGTTGTTCCTTAACCACCGGACGCAACTTTGGCTTGGAATTTCTCGACCCTGGGTAGTGGTTCTGTGACCCACGGTCACGACTGCCCAACCACATATGATATCCGCATGTCCCGCGTAATGCTTCTTTCGACCTGATTTGCTATTGTGGTTCGATTGATCTGTCCGACCCAAGGTACCATCCGTGGTACAATCTGTCCGACCCAAGGTACCATCCGTGGTACGATCTGTCCGACCCAAGGTACCATCCGTGGTACGATCTGTCCGACCCAAGGTACCATCCGTGGTACGATCTGTCCGACCCAAAGTACCATCCGTGGTACGATATGTCCGACCCAAGGTACCATCCGTGGTACGATCTGTCCGACCGAAGGTACCATCCGTGGTACGATCTGTCCGACCCAAGGTACCATCCGTGGTACGATCTGTCTGACCCACGGATGGAACATGGGACTTGAGTGCCTCATAGGTTCGCGCGTGTTTGTACCTTGGGAATGGGAGAGAGACCGCTCTAGTGCTTCTGTCCGCGGAAAAAAAAATTGTATGTAGGAGGTCGGATGCTCAAACCTTCCAATAAGAGACTTGGTGAAGAGGAGGTACTCATAATCCATGTAGGCTCTTTCGGGAAGTGCATCCAGTATGCTCTAGTCGATTCCCACTTCTTGGAAAAGCGGGGTAAGCATGTCTCCAAAGTAAATAGTGGGGGGTCTCTCCATCATCCCACACATGCTTAGCGCCGAGGAGTTCCTTTAGAAAGATTGCACCCGGATTCGGTGGAGGGTTGTTTTCCACAATGATATCATCCCGGTTGATCCGCATCACTCGCTTGATGGCATAGTGCAACATCATGAGAGCCATCTTGGTTGTTGTGGTGACCCTTTCCTCAGCAAAAATAGTGTTTCTGAGTAGCCCTAGGACGTATCTCACTTTCGAGTTAGCAACCTTTGATAACCTAGCATTATCCTTATTGAAATCCTCGTGGAGTGATATGTTCTTCCAAACGTTGGATTCTTGATTGAACACTGGCATCTCCTCATATTCCATGTTGGAGAACCCGTATATATGATAAAATCTTGCCATCGTAATAGCATATCTTGTCTCACCATATAGGAATTGTATAAGCATGTTCCCTTCTTCATCGTAGACACGAGTGATAGTGGAGAGAAGATGTTTGCACGGTTGAGGATACATCTTGTAATCCATGGTGGCAAGACGACCGAGATCCATGTTGTTGATGAGTTCATCCACGTTGTGTGCAATCCCCATTTTGACCAATATATCCCGGCAAGCAAACCATGTAGGGAAAAACTCGGCGTTTCCAAAGCATTTCTTATGGTAGAGGTCCTCTTGTGCCCATACATCACCACCATTTTTGGTGTTTGATGAGCCAATCCTTGGGTAGTGTCCGCTAGCTTGTGTTGAGATACTCATAGTGGTACCTCCAACCATCATTGAAAGCATGAGCACAATACCATGGTATGTCAAAACAAGTTATGGAACATTACTATAACTTTAGCCTAAAAGCAACAACCAAGATCTTGCAAGCGTAGCACCTCAAGATCACGAGAATGACATTGATCAAGCACAAACAAAGAAATCACTAAGATGTGCAAGTCTTACCCTAAACAAGTATGGTTATCAATACCAAAAAAGTTTTAAAATTCCGATGAAAATTCAAATTTATCATGATGTAGCACCAAGCATCGAATGATAATGATTAGGCATTACTAAGCAACTTATTACAAAGAGAATGCACCAAAAATCAAAATTTTCCCCTAAATTTTTTCAATGTTCGCCACCTAGCTAGGGTTTGAAATGTGAAAATTTCAACATTTACCTTGAATCTTGCTAATTGACCGCGAAAATCACTAACCCAACAAGTTTCATCACAATCTAAGCTTAATCTATTAATATTGAACCCTATCGAACCCTATAAACAATTTAGTTTTCACAAAGTAAAAATCCATGGAGAGAGAGAGAGAGTTTAGTTTGCATACATTGGGTTTTGATGAATGAGTGATGAGAATCGAAAAGGGTAGTAAAAATCGGTCACCAAGAGAAAAAAATCAAGAATTTTGATGAAGATTTAAGCAAAAATCGAGTAGAATAAGTGAGACATGGAGAAAAAAAATTGTGTTCTTTGGGAGTAAAAATCGTGAAAGAGGAGAGTGAGGAAAGAGAGAGAGTCGCGTGTAACTCGGTGTAAGAAATAATAAGGGGAAGGAAACCGAAAATTGTATTTGAATTTGAACCGAAATATAAGCTAAACCAGAGTAAAATTGAACCGAAATTTAAATTAAATCGAAAATTCAAACCAGTGTAGCGTGTATCGGGTTACTGTGTATCGGTTTGGTGCTGATACAGAAGGATGTGCCATTTCCCAGTTTGGCAGTCGGATTTGTGTACCCCATATCGCCATTCTCCTATCGGTTTGAGTCGATACTGTCATATCGGCCTGAGCCTATCGGTTTGGACCGATAGACATGGCATTATTCCTTCATCGATGCTTCCCATCATCCCTATTCTCCGTGTAGCACTCATCCGTCGATAAGTCCTTGTCACCCAAAGACATAGAAACACACACAAAAATAAACTAAAAGAAAGAGAAAGAGGAAATATTTACAAATGATACCATGAGATTGCCTCCCAAGTGCGCTTATTTTAAAGTCAAAGGAAATTTCATGGCTTGGAAGATTGGAATTGATTATGATTTACAGGGATTTAGAACTCATCTATGCTTCACACATGATTACTTAGATTTACAACTTTATGATCTGTTATATATTGATCTCTTCTTCTTTAAAACTTGATTAAATTAATATGAACTAGTACTAGATAAGATAAGTATCAACTTATGCGGCATGCTTGTCTTTCTACCTTCATGGTTGTTGGGTGAATTAGGTTATTAGACATGTTTGATCATTGATATGAGAATATGATGATTAATTTACGACTGACTTTGAGTACTCTATTAGATCTGCCTGCCTAGCACCTGAATAGCTTAACCCATAAACCCTAGAGATTTTCCTGATGCCCGACGTTTGTTTTAATTGATTTCTTATCGTTATTTAATTATTTGCACTTTAGTTTTAGAAAACAACAAAAACCAACCTCTTATTTTGTCCTAACTTAACTCTTTTTCCAGAAACTTATAGTGTAGCCTTTAGGTCTTCAGTGGATTCGACCCTTAAGTACTACAATTGATCGTGGTGCACTTGCAGCAAGATCATTGTGTCATAAGGTAAAACCTGACACACGTCACTTTAACATAAAGCTTCTCAAAACAGAGCTGAACAAACTTCATCTTCTTCCTTGAGTCAAAAACACTTGCTACTATCAAAAGCTTGTTCATTTCAACCTATACCCCAAAAGGATTTCAATACTTCTCTAATTTTCCATCATAGCTAAGCTTTATTCCTTAGTTCTTCATCAAGACATGGACTCTTACGTATTGCACTAATGTTTCTAGTAATGGTGACTATCTCATTGTAGATTTTATGTGAGATAATAGAAGTTAAAGCTGAAAGACTCAATGTGGAATTGTAAAATATGATAAGGAAATTAACCAACCTGTCAACTACTTCCCAATCACTTGTAGATGGTGGCCCAATCCTTTTTTTCCCCTCCACATGTTCAACAAAGTAGTCGTTATACGGCTTATCTTTAGCCTCCATCTTCTCAAATGCCAATACGAACTTCATAGCTTGTTCTAACATTAGATAAGTGGAATTACATATGGTCTTAACATCTAAAGGTAGGCTTCCTCTTGTCATATTTCCTGTTTCTACACGAAACTCAAATGACTTGAGTATGTTTCTTGAAGACCTCACAAAATGAATACCATTACGAATAGTAGCCACAATGTTATCTATCTCCTGCAAATCTTCATTCACAACCAAGTTCAATATGTGAGTAGCACACTTTAAATGCAAAAACTTTCCTTTCATAACCAATGCATCATCTCCAAGTTGTTTGAATCCTTCTTTGAATCTCCTCATAGCTGAACTGTTAGTTGTGGCATTATCTACAGTGATGCAGAAGACTCTCTTTATATCCCACTCTGCTAAACACTCAAGTAGAACATTAAAAATTGTTGCCCCTTTATGATCAGAAATATTCTTAAAACCTATGATCAGCTTCCTTAACTGCCAACTTTATATGCCTCATCAATAAAATGAGCTGTTATGACCATATAATTAGCTCTAGTATAGGGAGCAACCCATATATTTGTAGTCAATGGCAACCTCTACTTGTTCTGCCCAAGAATCTTCCTCATAATTGCTTTTCTTTTTTAACATACATCTCCACAATGTCTCTCGTAGCTGTTCTCCGATAATGAGGCATATAAAGTTGAACTCTTGAGCAGAAATATCTCCAAGCTAAGCTCTCTATGAAAGCTAATGGTAATTCTGCTAAAACCAGCATCTCATTTGTAGCTTTCCTAAACACAGATTCAAAGACCTTACTCAAACAAAGATTCCCACCATCACCATTAGAAGTTAACGCAATTTGACTTTTTCTGTATTAGCGGATTGCCATACATTGAATGCCTTGCAGCCACTTATATGTTTCGTCAGATTGGATGTGCCAGACTTGGTTAGACAAGACATATCTTTCCCACAATAATGACAATTACATTTTTCATAATTGTCTTTGTGTCTGGTGAAGTGATTCCAAACCCAAGACCTTGTCTTATTCGTTGACTTAGAACCAGAACCACTCACTCCTGCAGCTTCTTTCCTCTTGCCTTTATTTCCAGGACTTGGTGTTTCAACATCCTCGTTTGTTCCATCTAGTTCATCTTCATCCATTAGAACATCATTGTTTGATGGATGATCACAAGACGCCATATGCATCAAAATGAAAAACACTCACATTAATCAAGCTAGAAATTGAATTGGAATGGACGAAAACAAAACCATTATCACACACAGACTAATAACACACTGCATTTTCAATTCAATCATAAAACTTCTAGACATCTAATACAGATACGAAGAGAAAGCAAACAGAGTCGACAGACAAAGAAACGAAGCTTGTAAAAGAATTATCAATGAAACGCAGAGGCATAGCAAACAAAGAAAAAAACCTAAAGCTTCTAATCGGATTACAACTGAGAGATTCATAGGAGAGAGACCCAGAACCTAAATCTTACTAGATCCATGACATTGAGGAAGAGATGAGATAAAGAGGATCGAAGAACATGATACATATTTGAGAATGCTTGAGTAATAGAAATAAGAAAGAGATGAGAACTAGAAGAGTAGGATCCACATATCTCTGATAGGTTTCTCGACGAGGCTGATGGGGGGGACGGAAAGGATTCGGCGACGGCGATCTTAGCTAGGGATTCCAGTTTTGTATTTGGAGGGTTTTGGTCTTAGACTGATAAACAAGATCGACAAAGTTTCTGGTTGGGGAGTGGAATCGACAAAGGCAAACCCTAGGTGGCTAGTGTAGAAGTGATTTTGGTTTTGGGTTCTTCGGATAATCGATCCGTTCTCGTGTAATACCCGGAACCAAACCGATATTCACGGATCCCATGTGCAGTAACCATCGGGTAAATTGGCCATATCCGAAACCGAACCAAAACGGATATTTCGGATCTGTTCCAGTTCGGGTTTTCGAGTCCGGTCTTTATGCGAGTTTGGGTTTATCGATTTTGATTGCAATGAGAATGTTTATGAATTAAACTATGTATTTCAAAAATATTTACCTTTTTCCTCATTATTCATTTTTATTTTTCATTCCATAAACGAGAAACAAACGAAATCTGCAAGAAGAGTAACAGAATACCACGTCACCACATTATCCTCAAGAACCGATATGTAATGTACACGTGGCAAATCTCAAGTGGAGGAAAACGATTCGTTTAACCCAAAACATCTTCAACACTTCCTCTTTTCTTAGCCTTTCGAACATATTACAACCAACAAAACACAAGAACCACCCTTTCGTGTCGGAACAACAATAAGAAAGAAAGAAAGAAAAAAGAAACCAAAAGATGGCGATGACGTCAGCATCCACGGTGTTTGTTCTGACGGCCAACGTCACGGCGTCCGGCGGCGCTTCGTCTTCCCGGAACTCCGTGTCTTTCTTGCCGATGAGAAGCGTCGGTTCTAGGCTCGTAGTCAGAGCAGCCGAAGATGCGGCTCCGGCGACTTCTTCGTCGGAAGGTTCACCGGCAACTGCCGTTGCTCCGGCTGAAGCTGCTGCCGCCAAACCCAAGCCGCCTCCGATTGGCCCTAAGAGAGGGTCCAAGGTCAGCTAATCTAAAACCATCTTGTATATATACTAACATAAGCATACGCCAAAGTGACATATCGATCGATGGATTCGCACGTCATTTTATTTGAATTGCTTTGATTTTCATTGGTGAATTGGTGAAATAACAAAATGACTATACGATTCCATACGCTTTACCATTTACACAATTATGCTTATGCAAAACAAAATCAATCGGTGATGAATAGATTGGTCAATGTCCATATATATATATTACTCTATGTTTCATCTAATTTCCAATGTAGAACTCGTAACAATTTCCATCATTCTGTAATTTTTTATTGCTACTAATTATTTACAAGTTACGAGTTATTTATATAAACTGTTGGGGTTCGTAGGTCAAGATTCTAAGGAGAGAATCCTACTGGTTCAAGAACGTTGGATCAGTTGTGGCCGTTGATCAGGTAACACATTTAGTCTTTAATCAACAATCTAATAGGCCATGTTCGCTTGACTGCGATTAGATATGGTTTGGACCATGCGGATTTCTAATTTTATTTTCCCGGGTTATAAATGGGCAGGACCCGAAGACCCGGTACCCGGTTGTGGTCCGGTTCGCGAAAGTGAATTACGCCAACATATCGACCAACAACTATGCATTGGACGAGGTTGAAGAAGTCAAATCTTAAAAGAGAGAACTACAAAAATTGTGTGTATTTGGTTTAATGTTTATACCGGTCTATCTGTTTGTAACTTGAACCGAACCGTATCTACCGAAAAGTTTACCAGTTATTTTCTCTTGTCATCTGAATCTAGAATCGGTTTCCGCGGTTGGAAAATCTCTCTCTTGCTCATGGTTAGGTTAACTCTTAACCATACCGCTTTATAAACATTTTCAAACCGGATCGGTCTGATTCAGCTAGACAACCACTCGGTTTGATAGCGAAAATCGAATTTTCCAAATAAAAATTACCACAAAATGAAATTAATAATTTTGAAGTCAAAATATTTTCAAAACTATGCATTTCCTTTTTTATAAAAGACTTAAAAAAAGAACTTATAATTACGTCCTAATTTGAAAGTATTTACACTCTACCATCCATACCGTCAAGAAGACCGGTCCAGATCCCCTTAACCGGAGGAAGCTGTGCAACGAAGGCTTGCCATGGAGGATAACCCACTCCACTTCCTCTTACACGCCCGTCCAAACGCAAAGACAAATACCTAAAAATCAACAACAATTACGGACCGCAAAACGCAGTTTAGATCGTTGATATTTAAGCAAAAACACTCATATTCAGGTCAAGAACCGATTCTCAACCGGTTTCAAATCAAGTGCAAAGAAGTACTTACACTGGAGAGTCTGAAGAAACACCAGCAAGTTTCTTCTGCTCATCCAACCACCTGTTAATGCAAAAAACAGAGATCAAGAACACGCGTAAATCTGATTCTTTTAATTCCGGTTTCACTCTCTATATCAAAAGATTCTTACCTGTCCCATTCCGAGACAAAAACAGGAGCCACACGCCACAATCTCCTCCTTCTCTGGCTTGTTTCTTCGTCCGCAATGGGAGTCTCGTCGAACTCCAAAACCGGCGAATTCCCATCCGTAGCATAAGCCACCACAACCACACCTCTCTCAACAAGCCCTTGTGTAAACTCTCTACTTCTCTTAAACGCTTCTTCGATATAATCCGCAGGGCCAGCGCAGATCACAAGCCTAGCAACCCCTCTAAGGTCGCCCACCGAGATAACCTTATTGTTCTCTTCAACCCTCATTTTCAGTTTGGCAAGATTCTCTTCCCTCGAGAGCCTCGCCATTTGCGCATTCTTGGTCTTGTTTTCGCGGAAGTATAGGAACGCAAAGAGAGAAGCTGCACCAATGTCAATGCCTAAACCCTTTAGGATCTCAAGAACTTCCCCTGATCTTGCCGGATTCACTAGGGCACCGATTAGCCTGGAAGTGGCTATTAGTCCTCCTAGTGAAGCGCTCGCTATGAAGGCGAGGTAGAAGAACATACGGACGGATCTGAAAGGAGTCAGAACCTCACTACGGATTCTGGCATCAGCACTGAAAGCATAAAGCAAAAGGGTTTGTTTAAGTTTCCCAAAATGCGCTCTCAAATTCTGGGAAATTCGCTAACTTTCCTAGAAAATGGTTAATATCAAAGTTGCAACCTTTCATCATCTCATTGTGCATAAATCTTCCAAGCACTAAATTGATTCAACAACAACTTAGAAACTAAACCCATTATTCATCAAAACACAAAGACGAAACCCAAATTTAAAGAAACAGATTACCTGATTTCGGATGAGGAAGATGGAGAGGGCTCGTCTGCAGCAGAACAAACGGTGTTGAAAGACAAAGGTTGCTGCTTTCTAGTTATCGTCAGTGGCCAAAATCTAGGGTTTACAGGAGAAAAATCACGTCTTTCTCTGTGTTTATGACGGGATAATCTACGAGGAGAGTATGCTTCTTTTGCCTGATTAAGAGCTCGTTTACTCATACGACAATGGTAGATGTAATAAGTCTGAGACGAGACCAGAGTAGCCATTTGGTCTCTGTAGATTCTCTGCAACTTCCTCTGCTCATAAGATTACTTCTCCTTTCATTTTGGATCATGTTTTTTTTCTTTTTTACTCTCTCTATCGGTTTGTGATCATAAGCTTGCCACGCTTCACATATCCAACATCTCTTTCTGGGGGGTCAATTTTTCTTCTTCATTTTACCAGTTCTGGTATTGGTTTTATTGTAAATTTGTGGATTACTTTCAAGGCTTGAAGCTGTGAATACAAGTGGTGAAAGAAAAGAGAGATCGACAATTACATGATATGTAATGTTATTCAATTACTTGTTTTATTCAAGTGAGGTTTAAAGAAAGAGAAAATTGTTAAAAACTTCCAAAGCTCCATATGCAAAATCTCCTCAAGTCTGATCGGTTTTACCGTTGGCTTCAGCTAACATTAATTCCAAATCTCCTTTCCTGTTCAGCTTCACTGTATCTGTAGTACAACAACAACAAGAAGAAGTTAATGCAGAGAATTGAAGTGAGAAAAAAACCTAAAATTGGACAGAAAAGTAAGAGAAAGTTTTCTCCTTGGCTGTGTAAAGTCTACGAAGGTTTAAACCGAAAGGCGAGAGAGGAAGAGAGAAGTACCTGTGCAGCCACCAATGTGCTTGCCTCCTGGTCATTAGGACAAAGATTAGACACTGTTATGTGTTGTCATAATCCGAAACTATGTTGTTCACTTCTTTGGGGGCATCTAAAGGTTTCATCTTTTGATGTAGGATAAGGAAAAAAAAGGTCGAATGCTCTTGAGTTTTCAAGCAAAGCATTCAAACGAAGATATGATCGATGCAAACTGATTAAACTACTAACCGACGAAAACATTGGGAACAGTGTGTTGCTTGGTAAGTCTTTCCAGAACCTTCTGCAGCTGTGGTCCTTGTGGACCTGAAATGTTTCACAATACCGATATAACCATGTGTCAAACCGAATTAACACACAACATAACAGATCTTTCGTTCTTGCCCCAAATCACCAAATCTTTTGACAATTGCATCTTCAACTGTTTTCAAAGAGAGACGCATCAACTAAAAGGATTCAAGTATAGACTAGTAATTCTACAAGAAACCAAAGCAGATTATCGCATATACAAAAGGCCGACAAAAGTCCCCAAAACGTAAGTTTCTAACCCAAAGTCCAGAAACAGGAGCTAAAGTAATCCGGAAAACTAAACCACATGAAAGATAAACAAGACTTGGACACTTTCAGCGAGTCTAAATGCCACAACATAAACTAGATTAGTTTTGTGCATATGAAAGCAAATCCGAAGGTAAAACGCAATACTAATGGATACTAACAAGCATTCCTTCATCTTCTATCTAAAGCCAATGATATAAACGACAAGTTTTAATCAAATCAATATAATCAAAAGCTAAAGATGAGCAATGTAGGAAAAAAGAAGAAATGTTAAGAAAATGTAAACATACCAAGTTCATCTAATTCAATCACCAGTGGCTGAACCCCAAGTCTCTTGAACAATGTCTTCACTTCAGTACAATATCTTCAATACACACCAAAACACCAACAAATTATCAACAAATATATAATGTTTAAAAATTAAGCAAAAGATTCATAATTTATGTTGAGAAAAAAAAGGTCAGCGGCAACATTAAGATCTAAAGAAGAAGAGCAAAACCCATTCAAAATAAGTAAACTTTTACAAGGATATATAACAAACCCATTCTCCAATTAAGTAAAAGAGTAACATTTCTAATTAAGATTGTCTGAAAATCCAGGAAAATGAAAAGAAATTCATGAGAAGTGAACATACGAGCACCAAGTTTTGGAGTAAACAACGACAGGGTTCTCAGTCACGGTTTTCTTCACGCTCTCCTCCATTCTCGATCCGAAGGAAGAAGACGAAGCAGCCGAAGAAGAAGACATGGCTCGAACAGAACATGTCTGCTTTAGACATCTCTTGAAAGGAGATCCGACGGAGTTTCTGATGCCGCTTATCAGAGAAAACGAATAGGACGAAGAATAAGAAGAAGAAGAGAGTGAAGGAATCGGATCTAGAGACGACGATGCAAGTTTCAAGGTGTTGAATGCTGTGATTGCCATGGCGATTTTAGATTTCTCAAAAACTCGACAGATTCTTGGAGCTTCTTTGCCTGTCTCGTGACTTGTCCTCTTTTTCCATTTGTTTTTTTTTTTTTTTTAAATCTGAAAATACGTATGCCAGGGAAAAAAAAAAACAAATCTTAAATTTTATTTTGCGGATTTACTATAATTCTTAATGGGCCTTTACTTTATTAAAGGGCTTTTTCTTCTATAGAAAATATTGTTCATTCCTTGGCTCTATAAACTAATAGGCCTAATGGGCTTTAGAAGAGAGTATCTGTTCAGGAAAAATCGTATCCGCAAACGATAAAAACTGTTGTCTCCCCAATCGCACATCATATCAAAAACTAGTTTTACATATCAAATTCAATATTTACTATATTTTTTTGGTAGATTTTAAGTTTCATGAGTTTCTAGTGTTTTAATTTTGATTTAAATATTATGTTAATTTTTATGAGCTTCCAATTCAAAAACTAAAATTGATTCGTCCGAAAATTACATGGCGTACCCACATGTATCGAACCAAATAAGCAAAAAAATAGTCGAAAAATGTGCTTGGTTTGGCATGAGCCAAGTCATATATACGCGTCAATCCAACCATTCACGACTAGAACTTGCCATATTTAGCACTCGAGATCAAACCCGTGGAACAGACAGCCATATTTGCATTATGGATTAACCAAAATCACCCAATCATTCTTGGATTAATCCAAGCCAAATATGATCAAGGAAGTGATCATAAGACTTAAATCTCAATATATTCTCATTTATATTTTATTTTTCTTTTAGCAGATTTTTGCATTTATGTTATAATTTTCTTTTGCTTCTTTCCAAGTTTTTTTGGCTTCTTTTCTAAGCATGAGACCTCTATTAAAAAAAAAAAAAAAAAAAAATCCCCCCCCCCCCAATTAGTAAGATTCATATTTGAATTTGAATATAAAGTTTTGTTTTGTTTTTAAAATTTTCGAAACATTGTTCTGAATTTTAAATTTTAAGCTTTGCGTGGTTATCCGTTAGCTTAGATTCTCTATGGCTTTATCACGGCTCAATCATAACCGTGTGTTGTCCATCCTTCCATCTTCACGTCATCTTATCCCCATCGGCCAACTTTTGTTATGTATTTGGCCGATTTCAAATAAGCATTTCCCTTAGTACATGCTTATATATATAATTTAAAAGTTAAAACCAATATTTGATAATGAATTGATTACTTCATATCACTTATATATTACTCCCGGTGTCATTTCACTTCCGATAAAAGATGTCTAGCAATAAATTTTGTCATTTTACAGTAATAGGCCATAACAAAATTTGTGAGAAAAATTGTGATTTTAAAACCAACTCATCTATATGGACCTACCTTTGATAAGATCATGTGGGGACTTTTGACCAGTTGTAACGTCATGGGTTCGAATTATTTCATTGTTTCTCAATTTGGTTTTGTCAATATCCCACCAACATTTTCTTCATTCATTTATAGCCCAAATCTTTGTTGCATTGACATACATATACATTTATGTATTTATAAACACAAATTTGATATGTACGTACATGATATATTAAATATTATATATATGCACACACGAAAAGTAAACCCACTTTGATTATAAACAATTGTATTATAAAACTGACAAAGAATCGCCAAGTACCCGTACTTGTTTAAGTTCCTTGAGTTGTTCGTGTCCATCCATGTGTATATATGTATTATATTAAAGATTTGCACAAATTAAAATACTTCAGAAAATTGAGATATATGTACCCAACGTATGAATATCTAAATTTTCGTATCCGATTCAAGTATTTAGGTATTTAGATCTGTGTGTGTCAGTGTGTGTGTGGGGTTGCAATAATGTTCCATTTGAAAATTTACCCATTCCAATGATTAAATCCAGTACATTTGAATTATAAATCACTCTTTAGAGTAAAGAACTAAAATTTGAGAAACTATATATACATATAGACCTAAGCAAATTGTAAGAAAACCCCTTTGATGAGCTTGTATAGTTACTTGTTGGAGAAGTAATATCTACTCTTAAAACATTACATTTTCTATTAATTTTTTTCCGGATCAATCCTAACCGTTAGACTTGTAAAAATGAGTTACTTAAATTTTTTTTTTTTTTGTCAACGAATGAGTTACTTAAATTAAACTTTCAAACATTGTGTGTGGTAAATATGAAGTGTTTCTTGGTTTCTTCTTTCTTGTGTTTAGTGTAGGGGATTTTTTTTTCTTTCACAAGAGGTAGTTCATCTAACAGACATAGGCATGTGAAAGGAACAAACCCTAGTTTTTGCAGACTTTGGTAATGTGTATGATGGACAATATGGGCCCTTGAACATGAGTGATTTCTCTATTGGAGAATTTGTGACCATCCCCATGTGTTTTACTCTTTGTCACTGATGATATCTTCAAAGCAAATCTCAACTTATTTTGACCCTTGTATACCTGCCTACTAATCAAAATTAGATGTGTCAATTAAGATCTAAACCCAAGATCTTCTTGTAGCCGGTACAAAACATTTTTAGAATTAGTTGTTTTTTAAAAAAATCTTCAAGGTATTTGCATTGCTCAGAAAATATATACTTGGGTTTTGAGTTTTTTTGGACTAATTCGATTGTTAAACTAGACCGAAATATAATTAAACACGTTAAGGATTAATTTGGTCGAAATAGGTCAAATTGCTCTGATTGACAACTTTAAATCAATGTCGTATAAAATCTTACTACGCAATTTTGGAAAAAGTAAATGACACTGAATATAAATCGACGCATATCTACCTATTTGATAGATCCTTAGCTAGCTAGGTCTTCGTAACCAAAACATATAACTAAAATTTAGGATGATGCCTATCTAGCTAGGGTTTTTGCCAAGGTGATGAAAATAGATTGAGGAATATGTGTAAAATGTGAGGTGACAAGTGACAAGTATGGCAAAAGCAAAGAAGAAAGCAAAAAGATAATGGTCACTCAAATTCAACATCTCAACTTCTAGTTTTTAAATAGGTAACATGAGGTGAGGGTACATGAGGCGAGATGATCACTCCTCCATGACTATTGAAATAGACTTCACACGGTGTACATGCATAATTTATATATATCATCATCAAAATTCTACTTCCAAGATATTATAGGAGATATCTAGTTCAAGTATTTTGGTGGAACTTAAAATTTACTATTTATAGAGCTAGCTGTTTTTTTCTTTTTCTTTAATCGATATATCGTCAATAAAAGATGATTACGACGTCTACTAGAAGACATTCTAATGTGTACATGCATGATTCAATACCTATGTAAAGTGTATTAATAATTTATTAATTTAATATGACATTTTTTAATTCAAATCAACTTTAAGCAATAATTTGTATCAATTGAAATCGAAACTATTAACTCCAACGTGAAAAATATGTGATTTTCGTATCGTTTATCGATTATGAACATTTTGATCATTCAAGATTATAATTTTTCTATATACGTACTAGAGAATGTAGAGGATTAAAATAGAAACGATAACTGTGTAATATGATAACAATTCCCTTCTATTTTCCATCAAAGAGGATAATATTTGACGAAGACTAAAAAAGGATAACATATACCAGCCAGAATTTGAAAAGTGGTATTATTAAAAACTCTACATATCAATAATAATAATAAATGGACAAAATGCTGTGGTCGAAATTGGTTTTGAACTGATGGCTTTATCCTTTGACGTTGGACATAGGCCGATCTACATTCGATGTGACATTGTAAGATCTCTTTTATTAATGGATTTAAATCTCTTCATTGGACCCAACACATGTGGGTTTTAATGTCATCATAAAATTTATTCACTTTTTTTTCCCCCCTAAGAAATTCTACTACATATAAACTGAATTTGCTTTTCAAATTACCAAGTTTTCGAATTTCGACCAAAGGTTTTCTTTAATTATAGACCAGTTTTTTTTTTTTGCTATAAAAATGTATTTTTGATAATGCTCATATATTTAATATTAATTTTAGATAAAATCCTATATGTAAAATAAATATTCAATAATACAAATTACTAAGAAATATAATCCACCAGTTTAGTTCATGTTAAAACTTAAAACACATTTGAAAGTGGTTATTAATCAGCAAGGGGCTATAATTTAGTAATTTTGGTGTAATGTTGGTCGACATTGGAAATCGTTTTTTTATTTTTGACGACTGAAATCGCTTCTATGTGCAGAGGGGTTAGCAACTAACGAAATTACATGATGTTTTTTTTTGGGGTCAATTACTCAATTACATAATGGCTTTTTTGTTGAGGTTAAATTATATAATGGTTAAAGACACTCTCTCTCTTTTAGATGAGTCTAAGGAGTCCAAACTTGATCGAAAAAAAACTTAACTACCTAAAAGAATGTACCTATTATTTACTCCGTCCAAAGCGGAAACTCGATGCATGAACCACGACACTAATAATTTCACTAATGGCACGGTTCGAATGTAAAGTGGGATTTAATTATATGTTTTGTTAATTAGGTTTAATCACCTAATTAATTAATTCCAACCCACATAAAACACCCTAGCTATCACATGTAGTTTTTGAGAATCATTTTTAATTAATTCTATCTAGACAAAATTAGTTACAAAGTTCATATTAAGAGATCTGCTTATATGATATGCATACCAATCGGAACATATACCCGTGAATTTAGTCAAACAAAAAGGTTACTGTACGTAATTAAATAATTTAAGAGTGAAACAGAAAATCAAATATATAATTTAATATGATTATATATATATAATTTTTTTTTTGTCAACAACTTTATAATACTAAAATGGTTCGATAATTCAAACCGGGGTATATGTTGTGAAATCTACCATTGTCTTCTGTTGATGGTAATATTAAATATTAGTTTGTTTTTTTGAGTTGTAATTTCACTTTCGTGTGTTTCTATTTTATAGGAATTTGTCTCCAGAAATTTTTATTTTCCACCGCTTGTATCCGGGGATATTAACTCTTTCCGCCGGCTTTGTATCCTTCAAGGTTCTAATGTTAAAATTTCAGATAAAAAATGTAATATGAATATACATAGTAGACATGGACATATTATCCGAACCGAATGGAACCGAACCGAATCGGAAAGACCAAATTACCCGAACGATTTCTACTTCTAATTTTTTTGGGTATCGGTTCGGTTTCGGTATTATCCGTCGAATATCCAAAAATACATGATATTAAACCAAATTTCATCGAACTTCGGGTATCCACCGAACCTGAAATTGGATTTTTAACCAAATTGAATCAAATATCATTGAATTTACCGAAACTCGAATTACCCGAATTATACGAATTATCATGAAACCAAACCTAATTATCATAAATCCATCCGAAATATTATTTCGGGTATAATTCGGTTCCATATATTTTAAGTTACCCAACCCAAATTTTAAGCTATCCGAACCGAACCGAACCGAATTTTATTTGGTTCCAATTCGGTTTCTATTTTCACATATCCAAATTATCCGATATCCGAAATATCCTAACCGAATCGACCCGTATACTTGAATATCCATGTCCACCCTAATACAGTAGTACCTTATACTTTATGTTTATAAATCTTGAAATTTATTTAAAAAAAACTTAGGTCTACTCTTAAACATGGCAGCGGAAATAGTAAACACCCCTTTTTCTTAAAATGTTATATAGTTAATCAAGTGTTTAGGATGTAATAAAATACTACTTCTTCCGTTTTAAAATATAAATTGTTTCAGAGGTTTTTTTTTTAAAATATAAGTTGCTTTCACAATCATATGTACTTTTTAATTTTATTGAATATTGTGTGACCACTAGTATTCTGAAATCTCTTTTATAATTGATTAAATTATTTTTATTATATATATTAAATGATACTTTTAAAAAAAAAATAGTTTCTTAATATTTGCATTTTTAACTAAAACAACTTATATTTTAAAATATAGAAAATATTATGATTTAAATATTATTGGCACTTTGGGTCTTTCAAATTTGACGTGAAGTCGTGCCTTTTTGTATATCCAAAAAAATGGAAAAAAGAAATTATAAACCGTGAGAGAAAAAAACAACAATCAATCATCTTCGTTCTTAACTTGCCATAAATTTTGGTCCATCCATATTAATTAGAAGTACTAGGGGCATTTAGTACCCGTGGGTTGGGCATAAATCACTCCGCCGTGGGACGGAGTTATTATACTCCTTCCGTTTTATAATATAAGATGTTTTGGAAGGTTTTTTTTTTTTCTAAATATAAAATATTTTTATATTTTTATGCACTTTTAACTTTATTGGATCTTGTGTGACCAATAATATTTTGTACTTTTTTATAATTGGCTAAATTATTTTTATTTTATATATTAAATGATATTTTTAAAAATAAAAGTAATTTATTAATTTCCGTGCTTTTAACCAAAACATCTTATATTTTGAAACGGAGTGAGTATAATTTTAAAAAAAAAATGACGGATCCCGTAGGGTTAGTCCATTACAGAAGCAGTTTTAAACGGCTAAAGCTGTGGTCGACATTGTTTTAAAAAATAAAAAATATTAATTGTTTTTAGTTTTAAATATAAATGTTTACAGTTTCGTATATTCAATTTACTAACTAGTGGTATTGACATAAAATAATTTAAAAAAAATAATAATTTAATAAAAATATTGAAATTTTAAAAAATCCGAAGACCGATCCGTAAAAACCATATTCACAAGAAAAAACGGGTTAAGATTGGTTTTTTAAAACCGCAGTCTTTGATGGATCAATCCGTTAAACCCCATTAAATAAATTAGTTTGCTTTAACATTCATGATAAGTAGGAGAAGCAATTAAAAGTGGAAAAGAATAACCCTAAACTAAACTATAACTTTAAGTATTTTTACTTAATCAAACCGGATCAAAGTTAAATTGAATAAACGTTAAACCATTTGATACAAATGATCTATGCTCTGTAGGTTGTTTCGTTCAATTTTTTTAATTGGAGCTGCACAAAACATAATAAAAGAAATTACAACTAGAATCTATTTAAGTAAAAAGAAATGATTTTGATCGATAAATCGTGTAAAATTATTATGATTTTGATGGATAAATCAGTTAACACGAAAATATAAGTTTTATAGAATTAATTTAAGATGTGTATTAATCACATATTCCAATTAAAATGATTAAGTATAAACTCCCAAAAGACAAATGAATTTTAATAATACAAATAACCAAATCATATAAAATAAAATAAAATCGTCCACAACAGTAAATCTGAAAAATTAGAAAAAAGAAATGTCTTTGTTTTGCATATTTGTTTTCTGTAGTTATCTCAGTTTGTATCGACGAATTGGCATGTCCCTAATTTACTTCAAGAAGCATTTGTTAATATCTCAACAGGACCCAAACAATGTTGGAGAGTCATTTGTAACAAGATTCGAACCCGCCACCTCAAAAATGAATTGTAATATCAAAATTGATTCAAACTACCATCATGAAGGAATTTGTTCAAATACCCAAAAGTGTATGGCCTAAAAAAAAGCACATTCTGATGGGTGAAAAGCAAGAGAGCATGACAGAGCTATAGAAAGATAGTAAAATGAAATTAGAACATATTATTAGTAGTTAGAATGTACATACGTTTGTTAGAGTTAGTTACCACAAACTATACAACCATACTTGTATATAAATATTTCTTTGTACATTCATTCACTAATTAATGAGAATCATATTTATTTTGTGCTTTGGTTTAATATGGTATCAGAGCAAAAATAAATTTTCTCTCTCTTCCGCTTCTCTTTTTTTTTCCGGCGATTTAGGGTTTCTCATCGATCGGACTTTTGAGCTTTGATTCCGCTCCGATAAGCATCGATTCATCTCCGATTTGCTTTATCGAGCTTCGACGTCTTTATTTCTATCTCCGATTTGGTTTGATGAGCATCTCTTGTCGTCAATTGATTCTCAATTTCCTCTCGCACTGCTTACTATGGTGCTTGAGATCTGTTGCTTCATCTTCTGTTTTCCGATTTGGTTCTCTTTCTTTTGATTGACCTCTAATTGTTGTCGATCTTTTGTTTTCTTCTTCGGCACAATTCTCTTTCTTATTTTATCAAGCTCGTTGAGTTTCTTGATATCGCATATCAATGGCGGTTCCAAATACAACCACTTCTACAACAGTTCCAGAGAGTCTTCGACAATCTACCGATCAGTACGAAAATCCATATTTCCTACACATTACTGACCACGCCGGATTGATTTTGGTGTCCGATCGTCTTACCTCTGGTGCTGAGTTTCATTCGTGGCGTCGATCGGTTAGAATGGCTTTGAATGTCAGAAACAAACTTGGCTTCATTAATGGTACGATTCCTAAACCTTCTGATAGCCATAGAGATGCTGGCTCATGGTCTAGGTGTAATGACATGGTTGCAACATGGCTTATGAATTCGGTTTCTAAGAAGATTGGTCAAAGCTTGCTATTCATGTCTACTGCTGAATCTATTTGGAAGAATTTGATGTCTAGGTTTAAGCAAGATGATGCACCTAGAGTCTATGAGATTGAACAACGTTTGAGTAAAATTCAACAAGGTTCTATGGATGTGAGTACCTACTATACTGAATTGGTGACATTGTGGGAGGAGTACAAGAATTATGTAGAGCTTCCTGTCTGTACTTGCGGAAAATGTGAGTGTAATGCGGCTGCTCTGTGGGAGAAGTTACAAGAAAGGAGTCGTGTTACTAAGTTTCTGATGGGATTGAATGAAGTGTATGAACCAACTCGAAGACATATCTTGATGATAAAGCCTATTCCATCAATTGAAGATGTCTTCAACATGGTGACGCAGGATGAAAGACAGAAATCTATCAAACCAAGTTCTAAATTGGATAATGTTGTGTTCCAGAACTCAAGGCCTACGGACCAACAAGAGAACTCTGTGTTTGCTGCTGCTCATCACACCAATTACCGTCCTAAACAAAGGCCATTGTGTACTTATTGTGGTCAACTTGGTCACATTGTTCAGAAATGTTTCAAGGTCCACGGCTATCCTCCTGGACACAGGAATTACAATCACACTCCTGGCTCTGGTCAACTCAAGAGTACCTATCAAAATGGTTTTATTCCAAGAGGACATAATAACTTCAATCCCAGGCCTTCGTTTCAGACACAGAATCAGTTTCCTTCACAACAGTTTCAGAAGACTAATGATGTAGCTAATGTGATGACTGGTTCTCCTCTGTATATGTCACCTCCAGCAACCAATGCTGCGAATATTGATCTCAGTAATACGAATCAAGATCAGCTAAAGACCCTCATTCAACAGCTTCAGGTTCATGCACAGACTTCAAAGCCTCAAGTTCCTCTCCAACCAGCTTCTATCACAACCACTGGTTATATGGCTGCTCAATCTTCTGCTGGTATCATCCCTTTTCCTTCTTTTAGTCTCCAGTTTCAAAATCACTATTTTACTTTTCAACATCAGTGTCTTACTTCTCTTTATAAATCTCTCCCTAATATTGCTTGGATAATTGATAGTGGAGCTACAACGCATGTTCGTTCTGATCTAGCTATGTTTAGTCAAACTTTTCCTGTGTTTGGACTAACAGTCTCTCTTCCTGATGGCACTAGAGTACCAATCACTCATACAGGCACTCTGCATATTTCCAATTCCCTTGTTTTGCATTATATTCTCCATGTTCCATCATTTCATTTTAACCTGTTAGTGTTAGTAGTCTGCTTAAAGATAATCAGTGTTCTGCTAATTTCTTTACTGATTCATGTTTCATTCAGGAGCATACTCAGGACTTGACGATTGGTAGAGGCATTCTTATACATAGTCTCTACATCCTAGAGACTGATGGCATTCCTTCATCTACCAACATTTGTGGATCCTTGATGGTTGATGGACATCTTTGGCATCAACGCCTTGGACATCCATCTTCTGCCAAGTTACAGCATCTTTATGGTATTATACCTATTACTAAGTCTAGTCTTTCTCATTCTGAACATTGCACTATATGTCCCTTAGCTAAGCAAAAACGTTTACCATTCATTTCTAATAATCACTTGTCTAAATCACCATTTGACCTTGTTCACTTAGACATTTGGGGTCCCTTTTCTGTTGAGTCTATAGAAGGTTACAACTATTTTATCACCATTGTTGATGATTGTACTCGTGTAACTTGGATTTACATGTTAAGAAATAAAAGTGAAGTTTCTCAAGTATTTCCTGCTTTTATCACACACGTTAAGGCTCAATATCAATCTGTTATTAAATCAATTAGAAGTGACAATGCTCCTGAATTGGCTTTTAGTAAAATTGTTCATGATCATGGCATGATTCATCAATTCTCTTGTGCATATACACCACAACAAAACTCTGTAGTTGAGCGTAAACATCAACATCTTTTGAACATTGCTAGAGCTTTGTTATTTCAATCAAATATACCATTGGTTTATTGGAGTTCGTGCATTCAAACTGCCGTGTTTCTTATCAACAGAACATCATCTCTTCTTCTTGATAAGTTGTCTCCTTATGAGCTACTCATGCATAAACAACCTGATTACTCCTTTCTTAGATCATTTGGTTGCTTATGCTATGCATCCACTTTGACAAAGGATATAAATAAATTCACTCCTAGAGCTGAACCTTGTGTGTTTCTTGGTTATCCACCTGGTTTTAAAGGTTACAAAGTTCTCAATCTTGGAACCAATGTCATCTCTATTTCTCGTAATGTTGTTTTTCATGAAAATATTTTTCCTTTTAAAACTGATTCTGCATATATACCATCTTTGGATATGTTTTCAAAATCTATATTGCCTATGTCCATTCCTGCTGTTTTGGATTCTGTCATAAGTATACCTAATCATCATTCAACTGTTCCTCATATTTCATCTGCATCTTCACCATCACCTGCATCTTCTTCACACTCTAGTGTCCCATCTGTTGCACATGAGACTGTTTCTTTGAGCACAGGTCAAGCCAGACTACTCAATGCTAGGCCAAAACGATCAGCTAAGGCTCCATGTTACTTATCTGATTACCATTGCTCTCTTACTCAAATTTCTCCTCCTGCATTTCCTACAACTTCTTCTCCTCCCCTTTATCCTCTTTCTTCTGTTCTCACTTACTCCCATGTCAAACCTCTCTATCAGTCTTTTGTCCTTTCTTATTCACTTGATACAGAACCATCTACTTTTAAGCAAGCCATACAATCTCCTCATTGGACTGAGGCTATGGATGAGGAACTTCGGGCTATGGAGGCTAACAGGACATGGACTGTTGAATCCTTATCTCCTGGAAAGAATGTAGTAGGTTGTAAGTGGGTCTATACTCTCAAGTACAAGGCTGATGGTACACTTGAGAGATACAAAGCTCATTTGGTTGCCAAAGGCTTTACTCAACAGGAAGGAGTTGATTATAGTGAAACTTTTTCTCCTGTGGCAAAGTTAGCTAGTGTTAAGCTCATGCTTGGTTTGGCTGCCATTAAAGGTTGGAGTCTTTCTCAGATAGATGTTTCTAATGCATTCCTTCACAGTGACCTGGATGAAGAAATTTTTATGAGTTTACCTCAAGAATATACTCCTGCTCCAGGTACTACTTTGCCTCCTAATCCTGTTTGTAGATTGCATAAGTCCTTATATGGCTTGAAGCAAGCATCAAGGCAATGGTATCACTGTTTTTCTGATGTGTTACTCTCCGCTGGTTTTGATCAGTCTCCAGCAGATAACACATTATTTGTCAGATCTAATGGTGATACTTTCACAGCAGTCTTGGTATATGTAGATGATATAATGATTGCAAGTAACTGTGATATTGACGTGCTGTCTCTGAAGAGTGTTCTCAGCTCCAAATTTAAGATCGAAGACGTAGGTGCTTTGAGATTCTTCTTAGGCCTTGAGATTGCTAGGAACTCAAAAGGGATTTCAGTCTCTCAGAGGAAGTATGCTCTTAATCTTCTTGCTGATTCTAGTCTCTTAGCATGTAAGCCATGTTCTGTGCCCATGGATCCCACTGTTAAACTCAGCAAGGACACAGGCACTGCTCTTTCTGATCCTAGTTCTTATAGAGCATTGATTGGTAGACTGCTCTATTTGACTATCACAAGGCCGGATATCACGTTTGATGTTCATTGCCTAAGCCAATTCATGTCTTCTCCTACTGATGTGCACCTCCAGGCAGCTTACAGAATATTGAAGTACATTAAGAACAATCCTGGCCAAGATTTTTTCTATTCTGCTCATTCTGAGCTTTGCCTCAATGCTTTTGCCGATGCAGATTGGGCCACCTGTCCAGACACTAGGAGATCCATCACTGGCTACTCTGTCTATCTTGGCCACTCATTAATCACTTGGAAGTCCAAGAAACAGGATGTTGTTAGTCGCAGCAGCACTGAGGCTGAATATCGGAGTATGGCTCATGCTACTTGTGAGTTGCTTTGGCTGCAACAGGTCCTAACAGATTTGAAGATCAAGGTACATACCAATGCCAAGTTCTTTTGTGATAACAAATCTGCCATTTACATTGCTACTAACCCTGTCTTCCATGAGAGAACTAAGCACGTGGAGATAGACTGTCATACGGTTCGGGATCAAGTCAAGAATGGTTTTTTAAAGTTGATGCATGTTTCTAGTTCCAACGAGCATGCTGATATCTTAACAAAACCACTTCATTCAGCCCTTTTCACTCTCTCCTTAACCGCATGTTAGTCTCAAGTCTCTTCTTTCCACAAGGATGTTCCAATTCAGAGACTTGAGAGGGGGGGGGGGTGTATTAGTAGTTAGAATGTACATACGTTTGTTAGAGTTAGTTACCACAAACTATACAACCATACTTGTATATAAATACTCTTTTGTACATTCATTCACTAATTAATGAGAATCAGATTTATTTTGTGCTTTGGTTTAATACATATTATTTTACATAAAAAAATGGTATACAATATAGATGTTAACTATGCAAATAGAAGAAAACGTAAACTTGTACAAAAGAATCAAAGAACCCCCAAAAAAGTAAGAAAAAGAAAAAAAAAACAAAAGGCCTCATCATCCTCTGTTTACACAAAACGCCCCAAAACAAACAGGTGGAGGAGGTAACAAAAAACACAAAACACACACAACACCCTTTGATATGCTTTTGGGTCAGGAGAGGGCTCTTCTCTTTTTGTCATCTATCTCTGTCCTAAAAACTCTATAATCTTCTTTTTTTTTTTTTTTTCCTAAAATTAGAACTGCTGAGAGATACATCTTCGATGACAAGACGTAGAGCGTTTTGTGGGTTGTTTTGTTTCGAGTTTCCAAACAGAGCCTATGTCTTGTGCGATCTTAACCGCGTCCATTGACGCACCTGAGAGCCCTCTCCTCGTAAACCCAACCGCATACAATCCGGTCCTCCCTTTCCAACCGCTATTTCCAACCGCTGTTTTCGGGAAACCATTCTTTGCAAAGAACTCACTCTCCTACACAAACGCAAACGCGAAAACAATCAGTACATTTGAAAAAACAAAACAAAAAACAAGATCGACCCGGTTCTTGATTTGGTTGTTTAAACCAAACCCGGTTATCAAATTTTAAAATTTGGTTGGTTTTGTCTTCTCACCTGTAGCCAATATGGGACGTTGCTTCGATAACCAGTAGCGAGGACAACTGAGTCGACGTCGAGTTGTTCTCCATTAACGAGTTCGACTCTGTTTCCGTTAAACATTTTGATTCCTGGAACAACATCGATCTTTCCTGACCGGATCTTCTCTAGAGCTCCGATGTCAAGCACCGGAGTTTTGCCTTTCGCGCTCTTTAGCTCCATCGGACCCATCTCCGGTCGTTTCAAACCGTATTTCTCGATGTTTCCTAACACGACCCAACTCAAAACCAACAATAGCTTGTCTACGAGCCATAAAGGAAGCCATTTTAGCATCGTCATTGCAAGCTCAAACGTTGATTTCCCCATTACTTCTCTCGGCATCACGTGAACCTGAAGAAAAAAACGTAAATTTGATCAGATTCTTGGTTTCTAAGATTGGATTTTTTATTTTGATCGGAAAAGTTTTGATTTTTGATGACTTACCGAGCTTCGAACGACCATGGAAGGCTTAGCGAAGTGGTTAGCGAGGTCGAGAGAAACTTCCATGCCGGAGTTTCCACAACCAACGACAAGCACTTTTTTCCCGGCGAATTTTTCACCGGACTTGTAATCACAAGCGTGAATCACCTCGCCGGAAAACTCAGAAAGTCCTTCAATCTCCGGCATCACTCGCTCCGCATTCTCTCCTGTAGCCACCACAAGCCACCGGCAAATATACTCGACCTCGGTCGGAGTCGACTCAAAGTTGGACACGGTCTTGACTCGCCACAACCCGCTGGTCTCATCGAACCGAGCGGTCTGCACACACTCGTTGAACTTTGGGTTAACCTCGAACCGGGAGGCGTAAGACTCGAGGTAATCGATGAACTGACGCTTCGTCGGGTACTCCGGGAAGTCCTCCGGGAAGGGCATTTTGGGTAATTGACAAAACTGTTTGGGTAAGTGAAGCTTTAGACGGTCGTAAGTACGTTTTTGCCATAGAGAAGCAATGCAATCTGCTCTTTCGAGAACAACAAAAGGAACGTTTTGTTCCCGGAGACAAGCCGCCGTCGCTAATCCCGACGGTCCTGCTCCGACGATGACTGGTCCGTTGACCCAAATGCACCGGCTTGTCGTTGGTAAGTCCTGATCGTTATCCATCAAACGAAACATATTCTCCTTTTTTTCTGGTTTTCTTTAAATTTCCTTTGTGAGTTTTGATGGTTTTTGTAGAGAGAGAGAAGCAATGGAGGTTTTTTGGGAAACGGTTTTGAAGTTGGAATGAAGATTGTGTTTGGAGGTTATGATGCTTATATAGAGGAAGATGAGATCCCATGTGGCGTTGAATATTTTTTCCATTCCATTAATTTTTTATAATGAGCTTCTGATTTTTTATTAATTAAATAATCATAACAGACTATTTGAGAGTATGATTGCTTAGAGTTGTAGTATTTGATTAATTTCTTTATAATAATTAAAAAAGGTAATGCTTTGTGACGGTTGAGCACTTGTAATAAACAGTGATAATGCTTGACGACGAAGTAATATTTTGGTATTGGGAATTACGAAAATTCTACCGACCATTTTTGTGTGTTATTTATTACATCTGTTGATTACTAGTAAACTAAAGAATACCACTCTAATAAATATTCTAATTAAGTAATTTTGGTGAGTCTCTAGTTAGGTAGCACAACAAAAATTTGGAATAGCGTAAATTCACTTCTCTCTTGATTTGAGTTTTCTTTTAAACAAAGTTATTTGTGCATTGGTTAGTCGGAACAAATAACATATCACTTCATTTTTTTTGCTAATGAAATTGTTGAATTTTGGACTATTCAATTGAAATATGGTAGACAAAAAACAAGTGTCATTAATTTTAGTGGAAAACACCAAAAACAGAATCTAGAGATGACAGGATCGAATGACATTCGAGACGAGATCATATGATATGTTATGGTCCCGGATCTGGAAACATGTACGGGTTTCAATCCATAATTTCCTAGTCATAACAAAATATGGTAGACAAAAAAAATTCGATGAATCTATCTACTTATAAGATTAGAGGTTGAACTAGATTAGAATTATGAATCTCAATATCTATATTGATCCGGAACATCTAAAGAATGAAAGTAATTTTGGTGAGGCGTAGAGAATCGAATTAAGGAGTGAAGGAATTAGGGAGCAACGATGGTGACGCGGATGAAGCGATCTTCGAGGGACCCACAAGAGAAAGCCACGTGGGAAGAAGAAGATGACGTGGAATGGGAAGCCACGTGGAGAGGATGAGGAGCCAAGCTGTGGAACCAAATGAATAAAGCCACATCAAACCCATTCCCTTCCATTAACGAAAGCTTCTCCACTATTATTATTTTCTTGGTCCCGCCATCTCCACATTTTTTTCCATTTTTTTTTCTTATATGTAAAAATATTTTTTTAATATTGATCTGAAAACATAGATGATATATACTGGTATTTGTTTTGCAACACATAATGATGATACAGGTACGGAAATATGATTTTTTATAACAACGTATCCATATATTTTCTGCTTATAATACAAAAATCCAAGAGACTTAGAGATATTTTTAAAGAAATTAGGAGAAAGTTTCTGTAAACTTGTCAAAATTTCCGCAAACTTGTCAAAAAAACATTATTAAAATTTCTGAAAACTTGTAAACAAAATTATTATGATATTGGAAATATATTTACATTATTGCAAATAATTCATGTAATGATTGAAAATATGTTTTTAAATAAGATTCCAAAAGTTTATTAAAAGTTACAAAACTATGTGAAAATTTTCAAATATTTGTGGAAAATTCCAAAAACTTGTGAAAATTTTCAACATTTTTAGTTTTCAGTTAACAGTGATAACACAAATAAGTTATGTCAACTTAGAAAGTAAAACTATGTTAACACAAATCAATTTCTTTAAAACTAAGCTAACTTGTAAATTTTGAAAATGTTAGTTACTAAATGAATTATAAAAATGCTATGTAGGTAAATTAAAAAAAACAATAAGATGTTATTTAGGGAATTGGCCCATATTTTACCGAATTTATTGATAAAATATTCTAATTTTTTTTAATTTTGTTTGGTCATAAAATATTATTCTCACTTAAAATAAATAAAATTTGTTGTGATCTACGAACTGTCGTTAGTCTTATCTAAAAGAGACTACTAATATCATTTGAGAAGTACATAAATTTTCTTTTAATTTATCATAAATTTCATTAAATTGTCATTAGAATACATTCTCATAACAATAAAAATCTTTCTAATAACAAGAGTTACATTTTTTTATTTAAAAAAAAAAAAATTGTGATCTGCAATCGGATCAGATCAACATGATGACCCAATGAGCAAGAAATTTTTAGAATTTTTTTTAAAAATATTACAAAAATATGTTTTTGTTCCAAATATACTATTACTTAGTTTTTTTTTCCAAAAATATCACTAAAATTTTTGTTTTTCCAAAAATACCACAAACACTAAAAATGAGTTTTAATGGTTTATAATTTAAATTTTTGGGTTTAGATTTAGGATTTAGTTTTTAGGGGTTATGGTTTATGATTTAATTTTGAGGGTTTAAAGTTTAGTTTTAATTTTATGGTATTTTGGGAAAAAAAAATTTAGTGATATTTTTGGTAAAAAAAACTAAGTAATAGTATATTTGAAACAAAAACTTATTTTTGTGGTATTTTTGAGAATTGCCCAAATTTCTATGTTTTACCTTCCAACCTAGTTTAAAAGCAATATTTTTATGTGATTTGGTTTTAAACAATGATATATACAGAACATTTATCTAAACCATAATCTAACAATTCTCTAATAATTAAAATATTTAATATGGTTATATGCAATCTAAATACTATAAACAACAATAATATATATATAGTCATTTTTATTCATGCATATAACCGGTTCACACATAAAATGAATAATTTTTTTTATATATGACACTATACCTATGTCTATAATAATATTGAATAATTTTTTTTATAAATAAATCTTGAACAATTTTAGAGAAAAATTGTTTATACCAAAATATAAATCACAATATAATTTTTTCATTAAAAAAAATATACTCTATCTATTTCATAATATAAGATATTTAGGCTAAAAGTGCGTAGAGTAAAAAATTACTTTTCTTCCAAAAAATATTGTTTAATATATAAACAAAAATTATTCAGCCAATCATGAAATAAACTGCAAAATACTATTGATCACCCAATATTCAATAAAGTTAAAAATTACATAGAAATGTGAAAATATTTTATATTTAAAAAAAAAAAATTCCAAAATATCTTGTATTATAAAACAATGGAGTTTATATTACCCTAGAGGATACTACCTAGTTATAGGTATTTAAGAAAAAATGTTGAAATTATCTCGTGTCTACTCATAATCCCAAGTCCCAACCCAAAGAATGTCACCATCTTCAAACTTTTATATGATTTTTCATATTAAATAAATTAGGCAATAGAATCCATCAAAATAAAATATGTGATAGGTTTATGATTAAGGAAGGCTTTATTAGCTTTGATAAAGTAGGAATAACACGATTTTAGCTTTTGTAACTAGCTAAGCTACGCTAGCCAAGTGATTGTGACTAACTTAGCTACAATGATAATATCTTTTTTCTCTTCATTGGAACTTGTAATCACAATTGTAAAGTGCATTTTTCAAAGTACACAAAAAAGCCACTCATATATATTGGTGGCTATGAGTTAAGTTTTTGAGTTTGTCAAAAGAAAAATAAAACTTTATTTATATTAGAAAAATAGAGGATCCCACCAAAACCCACTAGATGGGATTGTGGGAAGAAGAAACCTAAAATTAGAGATGTAAAGCCATGTGCACGGAACCTTGGTTTCCATGGAGTTTTCTCTTCTTTTCATGTCATAACGTTTTGGAAGTTTTGAGTTTGGCCTCTTTATATATACACACTCACTAATATGTATGTATATTATGTGTGTATCGACTTAAGTATATATACAAGAAGATATGCATTCAATATTTAAGTGTTAGTAGCTTAACCGATTAAAACAATGTTGTTTCAACGTTGTAGGATGTATTTTTAAATCTTGTTTGGAGAAGAGATTCATTCTTATTAAAAAAACATACCAATTCATATAGAACTTTCACGGTATTAAAAACTATATACATAATACATTCACCTTTTTCAGAAAGAATATTAAGCACTTTGGGATATGGGTTACTAGAAAAGCTTATTAGGTATGAATCAATGTATTATCATCGTGCATGAGTCACGACCACTTATAGTTAATAATTTTTTTTGTTTCTAATCACGATAAACGAAATGTGCCAAACTCTATAATTATTATTAATGTGTTATATTCGATATTAACCATATATTCAGAAAGCCTTAATTATTTCTATGAAAGAGAGAGCAAAAGAGTGGTCAATCGATTCTCTCGCTAATGTCGATCCCTTTATTGTACGAATTTTTTTTGTATACTTATTTTTGGTTTTTGTCGTTGGATTTTTGTAATGACATCGTGTTATTTCATATGCCAGCTCTATTCTTTCTCCTGTTTCTTTCCTATGCCAATTTTATCGAAGGATATGTTCTATTTTGATTTAGGAAAATAAAGTAAAAAACACTAGCTAAATAGAAAAAAAAAGAATATGAACTCATTCAAGCTGTAAGAAAAAAAGAATTCAAATATCCAAAATTATATGTTTATTACAATGAACTAGTAAATCAATGGAGTAAGTTTTAATTTGAACGCAAGCATTTTTACATTTATTATAGGAAATTGTTAAAATTTAAAAATTATTACTAAAATATTTAAGAAAACTTATAATTTTTTTAACAAAATTGTGAAAATACTTAAATACGCAAAAAAGAATTGGTGGCATGTTTCCTTTGACTATTGTATAACAAATTTATGTAGATTTTATAGTTTGTTTTTGTGAATTCATATAGTAAACGTAAAATACTTGAGTACGTATAGTAGTTTTTGGTTCATGCATGTTTATGATTTCTCCATCTCGATCCGATTAATGTGTTTTTAAAGTTTTTTTTTCGAGATTTTTCCTTGTAAATTTATCTTTATGAGAGAAAATAAATTGTTTCGTCCCAAACAACTCGAACTAGGAAGCACAGTTTCAATGGATCAGATCGTGCTTATTACTAAGACACCGCCTACTTAAGGTATTTTACCTTTAACTGTTTACTCTATTTGTTTTAATGCATTTGTTTAACTAAAATCATACTAATTAATTTCAATATCTACAACCGTTATATAACTTTTTATCTATAAAATGTGCATATATACCAAAATGAGAGCATCTCCAATCCATTTATATTTTTTAATCTAAAATAGAATAAAAAATAGCATTCATCTATCTTTCTAATTCACCTCTATTTTCAATTCTAAAATAGAGGAATGCTATTTTTCTTCTATATTTAAAGGAATAAATAGAAGAATGCTATTTTTTACACTAAAATAGATGAAGAAATAACATTCCTCTAAAATATAGACAACCATTGGAGGAAAAATAAAAAAATGCTATTTGTTACTCTATTTTAGAGTAAAAAATAGAAACAACCATTGGAGATGCTTTGATAGTCGATTTATGAGCTTGAAGACCAGAAAAATATTGCAAAGACGCACCGTAACTAAATTATCTTTGCACAAATGTTTTCAAAAGAAATGAAGATAATTTGTAACAGGTTTGTAATTATGCATTTCAAGTTCGTATATATCATAAGGGATCTTCAAAAATACTACAAATATGACATTGAATCTTTGAACCAACCTATATATTAAAATGATTGTCGATGGTGAGCAGAACTCCAACTCTTTTTTTTCTACTCGAAAAAGTGATCTTTAACAAAATTCGCAACAATGACTCATGAGTTAGTATATGCTTATATTAAAGAATTAGAGCAGATTAATAATAAATATATACAATTAAAAGTAATACATATGAAAACGATAATCAATTAATAGGTTAGTCACGCGTAAGGGAGAAAGGGAGGAAAATGAAATCATTGGGATATGAAAACGAATCGTTTCATCACAATTAGGCGTAAAGTGAAATTTGCAGCTCATTCGCGGCAGAAAGTTTTTAAATTTGCTCAATTAATTTTTAATTATAAAAACCTATATAACCATTATATATGTATATACATTGCTCATCGTTTCCTACAAATGGCGGTGCACTTCTATTTTAAAGTATTACTATATTATGGTATAACCTTTACGGTTGGTACGTATTAAGTTATTCAAGAATACTCCTTAAAAAGTAGTATTTACTCTTCTCTTGGTTTGTGGAGTCGTCTTTCATTCATGTTTATTAGATATAACGAAACTGGATAATTGATACTTTATAATAAATATCATATCAAAAGTTTAAAATCATATATATTTCATGAAAAAATTCTCAAAATTATATATAACTACAATAAAAATGTTACAAATTACAATATTTTTTTGTTATCAGTTTTAAAATCGATTTAAGACAGATTTCTTATTTTGTTTTTCCAACTAAGCATTCAATTAAAGTCGACTCTTTGATTGGTTGCTCAATTAGAAGAAGAGAGTTTTTACATATATATTTTTTAATTATAAAAAAAATATAAAAAGAGAAATATGGACGCAAATCACCAATATATAACTGTACATATATAATGTGTATCTCAATAATAAGTATTTTTATAGGTATAAGATAAATTCAAATCAAAGCTAAAATAATCATATATATAATCGTAAATGCAAACAAATTTCTTTTGTCAACAATATATACCATTCAACAATATATACCTTGCAAATTTAAATATGGATGGTGACACATTGACATAATTATTAAAAATTAATTACTAAACTAATTTTTTTGGTCGAACAAAACTATTTTCGACTAAAATAAACAATTATCCCTACATTGGCAAGTGCTTGTGGATTTATGTGAATATGAAATTTACTAGAGTTATTTAATCATATAGTCCAACTGAATATAGTAGTTTGTATCATGTCAGCATCTGATATTAAACTCATATAATGTGTTGCCGATAAAAGATAATTAGCCACATAATTATTATAATTAATTTAAAAGAGAGAATCACGATCTGAATTAATTTTAATCATTGTGATTTTGTGGTATTGTGGATCAGTTTTAGTTTGTCAATCTGTATTTTATCTTTCCATACTGCTTCTGGTCAACAATTATTAAAGTAAAAGAATACTTGTACTGCCTACAAATACACGCATATATAATTTTTAAATTATGAATTTTTATTAATTTTAGGATTACGCTCAGAGCATGATTGTAAAGAGGGGCCATTCCCGAGATTAGAACAGCTTTTTCTGATTTAACAATTGATTTTTGCAATGATAAAAGGACTCTTTTTGTTTATTACTCATGTATTTCTTTTTACTTATTTAATCAATTAATTATATATATACGTTTCTTTGCTCTATACTTTTATAGCAATTAGCAACTATCTATTCATTAGACCGCATTAAGTAAGTTCCTTGGAATCATCTTCGGAAAATATCTCCGACGTTTTTGATTGGTCATGTGTAAAGTGTACTATAGAATAAGAGAACATTCTGCTATTTCATGAGCTTTTTTTATAATCACAAGATTTTGCTTTTTTGTTTCCTGCAAATTTGACAATTGTAAAAATAATAATTTTTATTACATGAGTAGTGAAATAATAAAACTGCGATATATTTTAGAGTTTATCGTTTTTACCATCTTATTTAAATTTTAACACGTATGTAGTATATAATAGAATTATGATTAATATTGTGAAAACAATATTTTCTTATAAAATATCGCGAGATCATGTTTTTAAATATAAAAAATAAAATAAATTCCGCCATTCTATATATAATGAGTTCTAAAAATATGATTTTTCTATGTTTTATGTTTCAAAATTATAAAAACGTGATTCCACTATTCTTTATCCTTAAAAATATCCATCAAATTTTTAGGTTTTTTAAAAAGTAATTCATCTATATATACTATGAACATGTTAAAAATAAAATTAGAAAAAATCAAAATCTACTAAAACTATTATTTTACGTTTTATCAATTTTTTTTCGAAAACATTATTCGACCAAAATGTTTATATTATTTGACCATTCAAATACTTCGCCATTATGCTATTTCAAAGTTGACATACCATTCAAACTTAAAAAAAAAATCGTTTAATAATTTTGTAATCTCATATTCAACATCCCCTATTTCAAAAAATAATGTCAATCACAACCAATATATCTTGAAAGGTAAATATAATATATATAGATATGAAAAATAAATAACTTATTAAGTCACTATATATATATATATATATATTTTTTTTTTTTTGTCAACGAGCTCCATAGATTTAATCAAGTGACAACGAAATGGTGATTGCTCCGGGAGGCGAACTATTCCGGTTCTGTCTGACTTACATAGAAAAAAGATAACTACGTACTCGTGCTCTTTTTGCAAAAGCATCGGCACAGACATTTTCACTTCGAAGGATAAGAGTCAAACTAAAAACCTCGAAAAGCCTCCTAAGATTACATAAATGATCTAACTCCGAATGAAAGGCTGGCCAATCGAAAGGATCCTCCGTCATTTTTAGCAAACTTGCACAGTCCGTTTCAATCCTCACTGAAGAGACCAACATCTCTCCTAGGCATGCCATCACTCAAAGGAGTTCGTCCAACTCCTCGTGGAGCGCCGATAGGCTTCTCCGGCACCCTCGCGCTCCTAGTGTGTTTTGACCCATGTTATCCCGAAAGCTCCACCCTAGTCCATTGACCGGTCCATGATCGATCCAAGAGGCATCGATTTGACAAGTCAGAATTTAAGGGTCCCCAGGGGGGGGGGGTCCTCGTGGTCCACTATGGGGTTGTGATCGCTCTAATTCTTCTTCGTCGTCTTTTTGGTTTGCTATGTTCCAACTTTCCGCTTCCAGGGTAGCGAGTTGAAGTGTGTCTCTCGGTGAGATCTCTTTTCCGTTGAAAACCAGTTGGTTTCTTGCCATCCATATAAACGAGGATCCATGGAAAAGCGTCTCTTTGAAGTTCGGTGAGTTTGACCTCTTTTGTTTTCCAAAATATAAAGTCCATATTTCGGTATAATGAGATACTCGGGAAGCAACTCGGAAGGGATGGAAAGTACGAAAGAACCCACACATGTAGAGCTGGTGGGCATTCGCAGATGAGGTGGTTTATTATTTCTTCCGACGCACCACATCACGGGCAAGTCATGTATGTTCCCAAATGGCGGTAGGTAAGACATTGGCATGTGGCCACACATCCCGAGAGAGCTTGCCACATGAAATATTTTAGCTTTTTGGAAGCTCGTGTCTTCCAGACTTGACTTTGGAGACACGTGATGCTTGGTTCAGACACCACAAGGGGTCTTCGTGAGAGTCTTGTCTTGGTTGCTAGTTCGTAGCCTTATTTTACTGTATACACCCCTGATTTTGTGTAGCTCCAAGCATATCTATCTAGGACGCGGGTACGACTAGGCCTCAACTCCAAAATGAGGGGGATATCTTCAGGATGGACAAGATTCCTTAGGATAATTACATCCCATTCATTCGTCTATCATCTGATGAGTGATTGGACTTCGAGAGTCAGATCTCTATAGCTGGAGCTCGTCAGCTCTCTCGCCGGATGGGCCGGGATGGCTGGGATCAATGGGTTGCTCCACACTCTAGTATCGCAACCGGAGTTTATCGTTCTTTTGAGACCCTGTAATAGGAGTGTCTTTTTCTCCATGATGCTGCGCTATTCAAAAGATGGGGAATAGACCTCCCTGTCTCCAAGTGGGTTCGATCGTATGTAGTATCTTTCCTGGAGCACTCTAGCCAATAATGATGTGGGGAATTTGAGAAGCCTCCATAATTGCTTAGCCAGAAGGGCTAGATTCAAATCATGCAAATCTCGGAATCCCAACCCACCCAATTCATGGAGAATATAAATTTTGTCCCAAGCGATCCAATGGAGACCCCCGTCTGTTCTGCTTTTTCCTCCACCTGAAGGTGGAGATAACGCTCTTTAGTTTATCCATGATGCATAATGGTAGGAAAAAGCACGAAATAACATATGTCGGAAGCGCCTGAGCAACTGATTTGATTAAAACCTCTTTTCCCCATTGAAAAGGAATCTTGCAGACCAAGCATTAATGCGGTTATTTAATCTATCTTGTACAAATGAAAAGACTTTTTTTTAGCCGTAAATCTGTCCAGGTTGTCCCAGGTACATCCACATACCCCCTTCATTATTTATACCACTTGCCCTTTTGATTTCTCGTTTTAGCCCATAATCTACCTTGCTTCCGAACGTGATGGAAGATTTTTTAGGGTTTAATAGTTGCTCCGAGGCATCTCCGTAGGTCCGAATAACCTTAAAAATCTCTGCATATTGCAGAATTTATGTTTTACAGAAAAAACTGTCATCCGCAAAGAGTAGATGGATAACCGGAGGAATAACCCTTCCTATCTTCAGCCCTGTAATCCTTTTTTCTTTTTCCGCTCCATTTAGAAGGGAGATAAGCACCTCTGTACATATAATGAACATGAAAGGTAACAGAGGGTCTCCTTGGCGAATACCCCTCAAGGGTTTAATCCTACCCTTTGCTTGTCCATTAATAATGACTTGGTATGAGACCGAGGAGATACAAAACATTAGGAGATTAACCCACTTCTCCGCAAAACCCATTTTCAGCATCAGAGCCTTTAAGTAATTCTATTCCACTCGATCATATCCTTTACTCATATCCGCTTTTATGGTCATGAAATTTGATTTGCACATCGGGCTTGTACGTAGAGCATGAAAGTTTTCTTGTGCAAGCAGGATGTTGTCTATAATCAAACGTCGGGCCATAAAGATAGATAGAGTCTTCGAAATTAGGTTCGAGAGTGTCTTCTTCAATCTTTTACATAAGATTTTTGAGATTATTTTGTAGCTCACATTGCAAAGACTAATCGGTCGAAACTCCGACATCTTCCTCGGTTTATCCTTCTTTGGTATCATGCAAATTCTTATTTGTTTTAGTCTTGGATCGAAGCTCCCCGATACGAAGAAATTTTTTACCAGTCTTGTTATATTCTGGTTCATGGCTTGCCAAAATATTTGGTACAATCTAATTGTCATCCCGTCTGGCCCCGGTGCCTTATCCGGGTTAATGTCAAAGAGGGCTTCTTTGATCTCTTCCTCCGATGGATCAATGACTAGGATGCGATTTGCCATTTTTGGGACTTTAGCGGTAATAAACCGGAGTGACTCCTCCGGGTCTGAGGGATGTGAAGTGGTGAAGAGATCTTGAAAGTAATGAACATCCACCTTTTCTATCTCCGCCTCACTCTCGATCCAGTTCCCACTCTGATCCTTTAAGCATAAAATGCGGTTTCTCGCCCTTCTTTTCTTGGTAGTGGCGTGGAAGAATTTGGTGTTTCTATTTTCCTCCTTTAGCCATGAGACTCGGCTTTTTTTGTTTCCAAAACTGCTCTTTCTCTCGGAATGCTGAACACATCCATTCCCATTTTGGGCCGAACCGATCTACTAATTCTTTGATTCCAGTTAGTATCCGGTATGGAATGAACTTATAATCATGGAATCTACTCGATCATCATATTATAGATTATAATCGTCATCTGCTTGTGCTTGGTCAATTTGTTTTTTTAGGTCCTCTATAAGTCTTGCCGTGTTCGACGTTAGAGATTTCTTCCATATAGAGATGTTTCTTCTGCATGCAGTTATTTTTTTATGGAAAGAACTACTCATTTGGCCCTCGGGTGGCCCCCACCTTGAGGTTACCACTTCTTTGAAGCCTGGTTTTCCGATCCATCTCTTATCAAACTGAAAACATTTTTTCGTGTTCTAAGGTCCAGATTGTGTACGGGTGAAAACTGGTCGATGATCCGATCCCCCCAGCTTCAATTACTCCACACTAGTGTGGGAAAATAAGTAGTGCCATTCCTCATTACCAACCGCTCTATCCAATCTACACATAACTTTCTCTGAGCGTCGTCTTCCCACCCAGGAGAGAGAGTTCCCTTTATATGAAAAATCTATCATTCCACAATTGTCGAGCATAGTGCAAAATGGGATAAAAGATGTCTCTGCTCGCCTCCGTCCACCACGTTTCTCATGGTTTTCCGTAATCTCATTAAAATCCTCCATCATTAGCCAGACACCTCGCCTGTTTAAACTAATCCTTTTGATCCTTTCCCATACTTGTTCCCATTTCTCAACCACTGGGTCGTCGTAAACGAACGTCATAATATTTTTGTGTCTTTCAAGAGTGGATTCAACATCAATCATACAATTATCCAAATAAGAAATAACAACCTTTAGCTCATCCATATAAAAGAGAGCTAATCCGCCACTTCGGCCTCTCGGCTCAACGGTAAAAATATGGTCATACTCGGAAGAAACTTGCAAATCTTGCAGAAACAAGCGATTGTTTTTTTTTCTCCAATAAGGATAAATTGCTAGATAAAAACACCGATAACGCTCGTCTAAGTGTCCTTTCGTCAAATCGGCTCCCATCCGCTGGCAATTCCAAGCTATCGCATTCATTTTGGTGTCTTGGATGGTTTCTGATGTATTCACTATATATTGGAGTATGTAATAATATATAGATATAAATCTTTCTATGTTTGGATTATTGATCTTTTATATATTGTTTGAGAAGTTAGATAAATAGAAAATTCTTTCTTTTATAGTTTATGGGTCATCACCACACTGATTTTAGGAAGATATTTTAAAACAATATTTGTTTTGTAAAAAATTACATCATATATCATTATTCTAATACACATAGATGAAATAAATGATACTTTTGACTTTATTATAGAAACTAAAAAAGTGTAAATAATTTTTTTTATTGGAATTTTATATTAAAATTGAATAAGAATACAACCGCCGGCAAACAAAAAAAAAATATATAGAAAAATATACCGGTGAAAACTTACGGAACCACAAGCCCTATCATAAAAAACTCCGTTTTTTGCAAAATAAAAACAAACAAAGGAACTAGAAATCTAATTGTAGAGATAAAACTTCATCTTTTCACCGAAGAAGTCCTAGATCGAAAGCTTGTCTGATGTCACTGGAAAAACTGACAACACCTGAGAAAACTTCTGGTCTTCTTGTCTCACTTTGTGATTTAAAGACTTCGAAAGTTAAAATCTTAAGCATCCTTAATTCGGCCTGACAGTAGTGCTTTGCTGGAGGATTAATGAGACCGTCAGATGTGGCATGTGTCGGTGATGTTGAGCTAAGCGACTTCGATCCGGAAGGAGGAGCCAAGATCTAAGAGTTGAAGTGGAGAAATCCAGCAGAAAAGCGCAGCCATCCACATTGTAATCCAGATAGATCGGCATGCTTCGCCAAAACCAGAACACCGAACCAAAAACGGATTTATCACATCGACCGCTCCAGTACTAAAATCACCGCTCTAAACTAATACACAAAAATAAAAGCTAGACCGACGATGTGGCTATGGAAGTCCACATACACCGACCGAGAAACAAAATTTTCTTCGAAAGGATTTATTTTTTTTAAAAACGACAGCTGATCTAGTGTAAATAAATTAATATATCAATCTTTATACCTTTTCAACAAAATTATTTATTTATATCTACAAAAATGATTGCCAACTACATATATGCCTACTATATGCCTACTAAATACAATAAATGATCAAACTAAAATTAATCAACTATAATAGTTTCAAAACGAAATTAATATAAAATGCACCATTATATATATCATATGATTATAATAATTAATTAATGATAATATGCTTCTACATCTTTTACAAGCTAAATATTGATCACAAAAAGATATCAATATGTAAAAATGCATAAATTATAATTACACAAAAAACTATGATTTTTATTTTATATGTAAAATATCTAAATATAAAGTTATAACATAAATATATCAAATTAATATATATATATATATATATAAATATATTCCTATATATTATTAATTAAATATATAGTGAAAATCAAAGCTAAATTTATTTATTCATTTATTTAAAATCGAATTATTTTTCTTTATAAACAAAATATCAATATTCAATAAATATGGATATCCCATATCAATCTACATATAATTTGTTTTTCAACCAAACACTAAATTTAATCAAAAGACAACCCCATGGTAACCCACCTAAGAGGAGAACCATTTACAAATGAGAAAATAAATAAGCGTGAACGAGAAGAACGAGGTAAGCAATATACCTTCGAATTCCAAAAGCGAGGGATCAAGGAAAGAAAGAATCGAGAGAATTTCTCCCTAAACCCACTAAACTTCTCTAGCAGAATAGCAAAATTCGGCCAATCCTCGGGACTTCTTGTAATAGTCACTAGCTCCCAACAATCAGTCTCAAAGTATTGACATGCTAAACTATTGAGTAAGACCAATGACACTGTCCTAAGAAGAGCTTCAAATTCTGAATGGAGGGGAGAAAGACTCTGTCTGAGACCTCCACCTAATAGAATAGTATGATCATCCTGACGCAAATCGAGCCCAACTCAGAAGTGGGGTCCAAACTTTTCCAAGAACCATCAATTTGACACCTCATAATTGATGGTTGATGAACTATATTCTCCTTAATCTCCACACCCAAAGATGAGATTAGTTGCGCGTCCTTCCAGGATGAATATTCATTCTTAGCGTGCGAAAGTATATCCGGAGGTTCCAGTTCTGATCCTTAAAACACCTTATTATTTCTCGCTTTCCAAATAAACCACAATATCCATGGAAATAGCTCTTTATCCTTAGGCCCATCTCCTACCTGAATACTTCTATTTGGGTTTCGAAAAAAGAGAATCTATATTGGAGTCAAACCAAATTATTCGGAAAATTATCCCCATCCGATGGTATATGTGATAATGCCCAAGTTTGTAATGATAGAGGACACTCAAAAATTGCATGATTAATTATTTTTTTCCTCCGCACCACACATTTGAAACCTTTTAAGAATATTAATACCCTCTCGTTTAATTTCTTGGACACTGCAGTCGAACCTGACAAAACTTGCCAAATAAAGTGCTTTATTTCCGCCAGAAAAATTAGTTTCCATACATGGGCTTTTGTAGTACTTAGTTCATTTACATAATTATCTTCCAATCCCTGGATCCCATTATGGGTTAACCAATATCCCGATTTTACCGTATATTTGTCAGACTTCTTAAAGTGCTAGATCAGACTGTCATGTCTATATGACAGACTTCTCACGAGCCCTCGAATTAACTGTATGTCCACTGGATACATAAACTCATGTAGAATTGGGAGATGCCAATTCTTTGTATCTGGATTAATTAAATGGATCACTTTCAAATTTGGGTGTAAAATTCTTCTTCTCCCATGTGCCGGTCTTGGATAATCATACAGGATCCAAGAATCATTCCAAACCGAAATATTTCACCCCAACCCAACATTATACGACTGCTTCTGATCAATAAATCCCTATAAGATAAGAGGATTTTCCATCCGAAAGATGGAGAGTGCGCCTTCTTTGCTCGTAAAGGATGAAAATTCATATAATATCGTTCTTTGAGAACTCTCGCAACCAACAAGTCGAGATATTTGTATAAACGCCAAAGCTGTTTAGCCAGTATGGCTGTGTTAAAGTTTTCCAAAGAACGGAACCCAAGTCCGCCCTCTGTTTTTTGTTTGCATAAATTATCCCATGCTATCCAATGGAGACCGCAGTCACATCCATTAGAACTCCACCATAAATTGAAAATTGCACTGGTTAACTTAGAGGCTAACTACTTGGAAAGTTTGAAACATGACATAATATGAGTCGGAAGAGCAAGAGAAACTGATTTAATCAGAATCTCCTTTCCCCCTTTTGATAATAGCTTTAACGACCAACCATTGACTCGATCATATAGTCTCTCATTTACATAACTAGATTTTTTGCTCTTCGATGCAGCCAAACTTTCCAGTATCCCAAGATATGTTCCCATTCCTCCTTCCTAGTGTATAACAATGGTCCGTTGAAGATTAGTCCTCGTTTCACTCGGAAAATCCTTCTCAAACATGACCAATAATTTTTCAAAATTTATCTTTTGACCCGAGACTTTACCATATTTCCCAAGAATTTCTAAAACTACTCGACATTCGTTTTCCTCCGCTTTACAGAAAAATATGTTGTCATCTGCAAAAAGAAGATGTGAAATCGCATGACTTCGGCGTACTATCTTTAACCCCGATAGAATCTTATCTTATTCTCGTCTTCGTAAATTATCAATAAACATACACTTTTGTATAGAAGATGAATAAATAAGGGGATAACGGATTCCTTTGTCGTAAACTTTCTCCCTGGTTCAATATGACTATGGGTTGACCATTAATCAGCATTTGGAAAGAAACCGATCTTATACACCACATTATCCAAGACACCCATTTGTCCCTTAATCCTAATTGAATTAAAACCCCTTCCAAAAACGCCCACTCCCACTCAATCATATCATATGCTTTACTCAATCTACATAGAACTTAAATATCTTTAATTTAATAATTAAATATATGATTAATAAAATATGTCAAACTTTATTGGAAATAACTTTATGTAAACGAAAAACATATTCGATTTCTATGACAAAAATATTACTCGTCAAAATAAGCTAAAACGTTAATTTCTTTATTTGAAATCATATTATTCTCCTTCAAAAACAAAATAGCAATCTTCAATAGAGATTGATATCTCACTATCAATTTATATAAAAGTTAAATATAATTACTTGAATACATTTGAGGAAGTGTTTTTAATTAAGTGGTTAAAATGTCTATCTCTCCGACATTTTTCACCGCAATTAGATTTTATTTCTCTCCAAAGAGTTGAAAAAATTGTCTAGTGGAGTCAGTTGACAAAAAAACCCAAATTCATTTATATATAGCTAATAAAAGATATTAATATTTTTTGTAAATAAACAATATGCAAATGAGAGACATATTTTTAATTTTTATAACGAAAATATTAATACCAATGTAAGCATATATGTTGATTTTAAGTTGAAGAAGAAAAAAAAAAAATTTAATTATGTGAATGGAACAGGACAAAAATATCTAACTGATGTTTTTTTTTGTTTTTGTTTTTTGCTAAAAGGCTTTCTCTAATTGATATGTTAACAGAGATGAATTTGGAGTGGATATAAGATACACGGAAAAATTGTTACAAGATGAAAATAAAAATAGCATTATTTTCTTTGTCGAATGATACAAGATAATTAGTATTCAAGAGAATAATTAAAACCAACAGAAAAAAATAAGAATAACATGTCACATGAAAAACCTTCGAAAGAATATGAAAATAATCATAGAGAAAGGAATAAGAGATCTTGAAGAATCTATAGGAGCCAAATAAAAATATTATTTAATCCATTTTATTACATTTCATTTTATATAGAAATGATTGGCAAATTAGAACTCCCTAGATTTTCCAAGATCTTGTGAAATTAACTCCTCCCATACATTACTCAGATCTGACTATCACTATACCTAATATGTATATTATATATATACACACTACACAATTAGTGGTGTTAATAATGGAACAAACCTCATAAACTTCAATATCGAATATATGGTCGCTTTGTTTTGGATTTTTCTTTAGATCGTAATAAACATATGGATTTTATTTACATAATTATATATATTTGCTGAGAGTTTCAAGACAGGAAATCTGAATAAAGATTATAGGCACCCAAACCTTAGCAAATAAGGGATTTTGTTTTTGCCAAGACAAGAAAAATTTCAACACTATAACAAAAAAAAAAAAAAATGCTTGGTACATTGTTTCAGAATTTTATTGTTTCTATTCTATAAATGATGTGTCAAGTATAAGGAGCAGATCTCAAGAGGTGATCGTTTTGAAACATCTGACAGCTTAATTGGTCTGAAATTTTTGATCTTTAGTGCACTGTTAAAGATTATAATTGATATCTTTGTTAGAGAAGTCTTCTCTGGTCTAGCTGATATGATATATTTCATCATGACCAAAATCAGCTACCAAACTAATCAAAAGAAGAAAAAAGCATATTTTTCATTAAGAAAAGAATATAGTTTCTAATGAACATATGGATGTTTGATCAGACAAATCTTTTGAACTTGAGTAGTGGTGTACATATGAGGCAGAACATGTGAAGGTTAGATCGAAATTTTTCTTAACCTGATTGAACTTGAGTAGTGGTGTACGTTAATCCATGAGTTAGAGTTAGACAAAATTAGATTGATGCATACTTTTTTACGAAAATTTAATATTTCCGTTAATATATCGAATACTAATAAATTTCATGACATATTATACAATGTAATATAAAACAATCAATCTTTTCCAGATTAGGAGTTTCCATTATATGAAATTTTACAATTGTTTTCAGATTTTATACATTCCACATTTGATATTGTTAAAAACATTATTCTGAAAATAAACTTATATTACTTCTTTTTTGGTCAACAACATACGTTATATGAGTTTGAATTCGGATAATGACGATCGATAACATTAATATAAATGATTAAGTTACATTATTGTCTTGGTCAATATCACTTTCTTTCTTATGTAAGAAAAATATATATATATGTAATAAGTCAACAAATGATATGACTCATATCATATGAGTACATAATCAATATGTAATCTTATAGGTATGATCAAAGTAGTTGAAACATTTTTTTAACAAAAAGTAAAACTAATTGATATCAAGTTATTGGGTAGAAGATTCAAGATATAGTGTGCGTCATACCAATACCCTCGAAGTGGTCACATGCTATATAGAATATGATTTTTTTAATAAACTAACTAAGAAATCATAATAATTAACGAGCTATTTGTCTCAACAATTATTACACTCTTTTTTATAACCAAAACAAATGAAAAAGATTCTTGCCTACGTCGACGATTGTTAACAAGAAAATAATCACCACAGAATTGTATACAATTTTTCGTAATAATTGTTTGTTAAAGAATAAATGTTCATATGTACACACATAAAAACTAGTATTGCATTATTTTAGGAAAATAGTCATCTGTAGAGCTAAAATTAACAAAATTGCATGGTAGCATTTTTTATAAGGATTTTTGTTTTTTTTTGTTAATTGCAAAAATTATACGCTTTGTCCAGACTAATCACTAGAGTCTATGAAAATCTGAATTTTTTTGTCATTCGAGGCATTTACGGTAGTCAACCATGATTAAAATCGTAGTAGAATAATTCAAATTTTAATTCTTCAATTAATATTGTAAATTTTCAACTATGGTTATAACCACTATGGTTATAACGATTTATGTCTCTTACAACAAACACACATTATTAATTAACAGTACACTTTTAAACTTGAGAAAATATACTTCGATTGAATGTCTGAAAGTAAATCATTGTAAACGATAAATTAACCCAATGTAAAATTCAATAACTCTATAAATATAATTTATTTTGGTACCGTGACAGGACCATTGCACCTGGCCCAACCGAAGGTTTTTCATGTGGCAGCCCAGGTTTGTATTTTATTAGAATTTGGGTTACATAATTAGTTAAATAACCTCCAATAAAGGTAGGTATATATAATATTTTTGTTGAAAAATAAAGTAATGAAAAAAAAACTTCGAACTAGGTACCGCCCAACTTCGAATGAAGAGAGAGAGAAACCAATAGACTCAAAACCCAATGATTTGTGGTCCCGATTTTTTATCATATTTAGCTGTAAACCGGAATTTAGTTAAACCGAAGGCTGGACCAAAGTTATTAAAAGTTATTACTTCATTTGTTTTTGTTTAATTCAAATAATGGATTCAACAGATGAATCAAATGTATCGTCTAATTATTGTTGCATACCCTATATTATTTACGAAAAAATGTATACAGGATACCTTCTCATACGAAGAAAATGCAAAACATTAATCTTTAGTAATTAGTAACATCGGTCGTTTTTTTTGAATGGTATGGTTATGTTTTTGAATAACTAGATTAATATCCACGTATACGCGTGTATTTTTCTTATAAAAATTGTTGAAACAAATTTTTTAATCAAAAAAATATTGAAAATATTATTTATCACTAATGTAGACTTGATAGTTAATATATATTAAAAATGAATGACGAATCATTGAATCTAAAAAATTAATTTGTATTGTAATTACAAATGTAAGAAAATATGATGAGAATAAAGATCAAATTTCTAAAAAGAAGAAAATGTAAAGATAAACTAAGTTTAACATTCATATTATTTAATTGTATTAAACTTGAATTTAATTTATTTTGTGTTTACGTTTTATGACATCCACTACAAGAATTAGTTAAAATAGCCATAGTTTTTACTACAAACACAATTTGTAGTAAATTTTAACTATTATTCAATACAAATTTGCCACAAATTTAATAAATTATTAATATGTAGCAAATTCATCACTTTTAGTAGCTAATTTGTGACAAAATAGCAACAAACTCGAAATTGTAGCTAATTTGCTTCCATTAGTTACAAAAAAAGTTGTGACAAAGATTGCTACAAATTTTTTGAAGCTTTGTGTGACACAAGTTACGGTTTGCTTTAATAGTGTTGTAGGAAAAAAAAATTGAAGTTGGAGGAATTTTTTTTTGTAAAATTCGAACTAGTGACAAATAACTACAAGTGAAATTGTCGCAACAGTTACAGTTAGTTACAAACATAATGTTGTAATTAACTTGTTACAGTTGGCTACCAAAAATATTGTTATAAATTTGTGGCAAAATTATACCCTAAACCCCAAATTAAACTATTAAATAAGTTTTAGGTAATCAAATTAGAATATTTGTAAAACAATGACAATATGGCATAAAACCAAACCCTAAGTACCAAACTAAATTGCTATGTAAGTTTTTGAGAATCAAATTATAAATTTTTTAAAACTATGACAATATATGTGGCACAAGATATGTAAGTTTTTGAGAATCAAATTATAAAATTTTAAAAACCATGACAATTTAAACACCAAACTAAATTACTATATAAATTTTTAAGAATAAATTTTCTTAAAACAATGACAATGTATATGGCACGAAATCATACCATAAACTCCAATTTAAATTATTACTTTTGGAAATCAAATTATAAAATTTATAAAACTATTAAAATATGGTATAAAACTCTAACACCAAATTAAAACCCTTTTTATGTAATTATTATACATGTGACGATTGATTATAATGTTTCCAATGATCATAATAATGATTTATTAGCTTAATTATCAATTATGTGATTGCATATAAATACATTTTTTTTACTTTGTTATCCCATTATACTTAAATATATAACGAAAGTAGTAATTTAACATTAAATATAAATATATACTCTAACATTAAACAATTATCTTATACCCTTCATTAACCAAAAAATAGTAGACCCTAAACTAACTCTACACTTATAATTTTTTCAAGTTTTAAGACCAAAAGTTTGGTTTCCCTTGAGCGCCAACTTTGAAAAATTAAATTTTTTGGGCCCGACCCAAATGAAAAATCTGTGAAACCTTCTCTTTTCACAAAAAGTTCTCTTTCTTCCTCCTTCAACACCGAAACCCTAAATGTCTGTGAAACCTTCTCCTTTCACAAAACATTCTCTTTCTTCCTCCTTCAACACCGAAATCCTAAATGTCTGTGAAACTTTCTCCTTTCACAAAAAATTTTCTTTCTTCCTCCTTCAACATCGAAACCCTAAATCTCTCTCTCTCTCTCTCTCTCTCTCTCTGCTATGAAATCGTGAGTAAATTACTTGTCAATCGACTTCTCTAACAAACCCTAATTTTTAGTCCCGTCTCTGATGTAATCCGCCACTACCAATAATTCTTCCTCTTCCTCTTCCTCTTCTATGAATGAGAATCGAGGTAGTCCTCAATCTCAATCTCGTTTTTCCAGGAATCTAAACACACCGTTAATCGTATCGCCGAGAAATGTCCGGTCACCGGCAACATAAAGCTTCCACCTTCTCAGGTAGATCCACCGGAGATTCAACCGGGTGTTCTTCCGGAGATTCTACATCATTCTCTTCCTTATAGAATCGATGGTCCTCCTCCTGATCCTTCATTTCTCTCTCAGTTCTTTAAATGGGCTCTTGAATCGGATCGAAACAGAGCTGTTTCTATTTCCCCTGATGTGTTGAATCCTCTAAGAGGTTATGTGTCTTTGCCTCAGGTCACGTTTGGTCGCAGAAGGTATATTCTTGAATCGAAATTAGGGTTTTGTAGTCTGATGGGTATTTTAAATTTTCGATTTTTGATATTGATTTGTTGATTTTGTTGTAGATGGGAGATGCCGGAATCTCTGCATTTTTCAGCGAATATTCTGTCACCGGTGAACATCTCTCAGATATCCATTCCGACTCCATCATCTTCTGAGGTAGCCGCCGAACCCTAATTCGCGAACTGAATTTCCAGATAGCGAATAAGACATCGAACCAGATGTAATTTCGGCATCTGCTGAGCCTTAATGATTGTTGAGCCTTAACCTTCTTTGATTTCTTTGATAATGGAATTTTAAGCATGAATAGTTGTTGTTGCAGGCAATGTGTGTGATGCTCTGTCGTTGGATTCTCGAACTCGTTGTCTATGGAAAGGAGAAAGATTCTCTTTTCAGTGAGTCATTTTTAAGAGGATCATTAAATTTTAATCTAGAAATTATCGATTTTTTTATAGATTTCTGTGTTTTTAATCAAACTTCTTGTTTTCTGGTTTGGCTTGAAGTGGATGCAACCTTTGGTTTTGAATCCGACTCAGGTATTCTATGGAACCCTTGATTTTTTTCGGATTGTTCTCTGTTCTTGGTTCATCTTTTTTTTTTTTTGCTCATGAGCATTTATCTTTTGCAGACGCTTCTTGAGCAGGTGGTTAAAGTAAAAGTTGCAAAGCCTTCTACGGCAGGTAAATTGTCCTTTTAAAGCAACTCTTCTTACCAGAATTATCTTTTAAGCCAATGATCAACTCATGTTTAAGAGATTTATATATATTCAAAACTTGCAATTTGGGGTTCACATAGTTTTTTCTTCTTTGTTTGCTCAGTATGCAAAGATACATGACCAGCAAAGACTCGTACTTAGCAAGTGTCGGGGTTGACCAACCTGCTGAAGTTGTCGATGATGCATCCATTATGATATGTATATATTTTTCATAATTTAGAATAGAAGTTAGGCTTTTGGAATAGAAGTTAGGCTTTTTAGATTGTAGAAATTAGTTGATTAGAATTTTGGAAATTATGTGATCACTACAAGAATGTGATAGTATAGCTACGATTTTTGTTACAACACTAATTTGTAGCAAAATTTCGTTACGAATATCCACAATTTTGTGACAAATATAGTCAAGTAATATCGTGTAGCAAATTTGAAACAAACTGTGGCTAATTTGTTACGATTTGCGACAAATTTAAAATTGTCTCTAAGTTGTTTCAAATAGCAACAAATTGACTTTAGCTAAAATTGCGACAATCAATTTTGTAACAATCTGTTACAAGAGCAACAAATGGATACAAAAATCTTTGTAGCTACAATTATTCATATTTTTTTTTTAAAATTGTGTGCCAAAACCGGTAACAGTAGCTACATGTTTTTGTAGCATGAGGGAAGTGGGTGTAACAAAATGTAGCGACAAACGTTTTTGTGTCTTATTGTAGCAAATTGCTACAGATAGATACGAAAGATTTGTAACAAATTTTAATTACTGATATTGGCTTGTTCTGCATGTGATGAAGCATGGCTAGGAGATAAAATGGTGTCAATTTGTTGTCGAATAAGTAGTGATGTCTTCTCAAACAACTCAGCATGAATTCATTATTTTGCTACAAATAATTCGTGACAAGTTGTGGAAAAAATATAATAAATAGATTCTTGATGCACGCAAGTTTTCATCAAAAATTTCTCATCACATAGCATACCTCTATTTTATGCTTTTTTCTTCTACGACACTCATATAAATTTTTTTTTTTTTTCATTAAGTTTTTTTTCAGTTTTATTTTAAACTTGGTTTTATTTAAAGACGGGAAAAATTATGTCTTCGAGCAATTATAATGATCTTCCAAGACAGTGAATGTACAATCGGATCGATCCAGAAACAAGGTGTCCAACCGAAATATTTCAAGAGGGGTTAGATGATTTCATACGATTTGCAAGCCAGAATACGTACGAAGACGGCAAAATATGGTGTCCTTGCGTAAATTGTCAAAATAGCATTCTGAAGGACGTGAATAGGGTGTGCAACCACTTATACAACCACGAGTTCACACCAAATTATTTTGTGTGGACCGCTCACGGGGAATAGTTCGAGCATCCGCCAATATTTCAAGACGAAGAGAATATTTATGGAGAGCACAACAGAGGTCAAGAAACCTTATTGTAAGTTCCACTACACATATAACTCCTCTTCCAATTACATCAACGGTTCTAAACTAAGCTGTGACTTGCTCTATGTTATCTTATGCAGAGACAAAGGGAAGGTATAGAGCCATCAATGCTCCGTGTGCTCAGAGAGACACATAAAAAACCTGATGGCACCTATGTTGATGCAAGGGCGCAGTCCATAAACGAAGAAATTCAGAGACAAATACGATGAGATAACATTCTAGGTTCCGAAACACAGTCTTTTGATGGAACATGTGTTACTGGTTTGTCGCAGCTAGAAGCCTAGAAGAAGACCAGCTTTACTTGAAGGTTAGCCTATTGATCCTTTACTTACAGTACCAATAAGAAGCGATATCATGTACTTATATGGTGGTTTAAACTGCACAGTTGCAGTTTAAGAAAGTATATTTCTCTGTTAGTTTGTTACTGTTAAATTTTAATCAGAGCCTACTAAGATATATATTTGTATCTCTTACCATTAAATTACAATTTCTTTCTTAAGAATCATTAAATAGGCTGTTGTTATTCCTGTTTAATTGGACAAGTGTTGTCCACAGTAATGGGTTAGTCCTTCCTGTCTTGATCAATTGAGTTTGTTTCCAAGTATGATTTATCTTATATAATGTAAATAACAGTTGCAATTGTTTTAAGTATATGTTCTTTTTCCTTGTAGGTTGTCACGCCAAGCCAATCAGGACGTATCTTTGGTGTCGGTGGAAACCAGCCAATTCGGGAGTGCGGAGAAAGCTCAAACATGGCTGCGACAAGGCTAACACTCGAGCGCCAAGTAACTGCTTTGCAAGAGCAGTTGTCCTCAGTCGTCGACTTCATGGAGCGCTACATGCATCCAGATGGTGTAGAAAATGCTGATGGGAACATGTCCTCCACTCCCCGACGATGGCTTCAGCTACAGGTCCTGCTCGGGTACATCGCATCGACTTGGAGGCTAGTCTTGACGCAGCCATGAATCTTGTTCATGTGGCGCCGTATCAGCTTCCAAACCAGGATGCAGCAGAGGAGAACGATGAAGAAGAAGAAGGCCAGGACCTGGACGGATATGCATCTTCTTGAAATTTGCAATGAGTTGCATCATCTCATCTATTCTGCTTTCATGGTACATATAGTTAATCTTATGAAAACTTGAACTCTTTTGGTATATATGTTTGATGTGTTACCAATAGTTTTACATATCAAATGTGCATTTGTATTATATATTCGGCTTTTGTACTTGTACTAATTCGGCTAATGTAATCGGTGGATGTACTCTTGTAACATTAACAAATGTTTGGTATTGAGAAGTTTTTTTGTATTTCTAATTAGCTTTTTATGTTTTAATGTAACGTTTTGTTTTTTTGCAACAAATTTTTTTTCTTATTTGTATCTAATTTGTCCATATTAGTAGATGTTTGTAGAAAATATTTACAACATTTTTGAAGCATTTGAAACTAATAGCGACTAATTATTTGTGGGTAAAAGTTACTACTAGCGACAAAAAGTGTAACTCTTACACCTAATGGCTGCAAAAATGTTGTGAAAAATTGTAACAATTTGCGACGATATTTTGAAACTATTTGTCGTTATTGGAGATGATTAATTTCTATCTTTTTGTGGATTTTTTCCAACTTCCTTTGTATTTTTTTGTGTGAAATTACCACACCATCTTTGTAACAAAATTGAAACAAATTTGTAACATAATATATCGTAACTATTTTGTCGTCATTGGTGACGATTAATTTGTAGATTTTTGTGGGGGTTTTCCATACTTAGATTGTAGAATTTTGTGTAAAATTACCACACATTATTTGTAACAAAATTGAAACAAATTTGTTACAGAATGTATCATAGCTAATTTGATTCAAATTACTACCATTTCAAACTGTGAGTAATTTGTGGCAAAATTGCTACACATAACTACAAATTCGAAATAGCTACCACAATATAGTTTCGCTGGAAAACTTGTAGCAAATTTTAGCAAGACGATATTTGGTACAAAAACATCCTCATACCTACGAAAAAATTGAAGCAATGATGACAGATTTTTGTAGTGATCGTATTATTTATTATTATGTATTTATAATTTTTTAAAATATTAAATTAGAATAAATTTAATTTAATGGTTACCATTAATATTTAGACACATGACAATTTCTGGAGTGATGACGTGGTATTGGAGAGGGCTCACCTCCTTTTATATATACGATTTTCAACAGAAATAATGACAATACATCAACATTCTTATTGAACATCGCTTTCATTTGAGTTTCGAAAGGTTAAAATTTAAATTTAAAAAGCGTGAAGATACAAGAGGTCTAAATGATTTATGTCCCTTTATTCTTAGATGTTAATAACCGTACGACATTTATAATGGATTAGTGATATTTCATGTAATGTCGTAAAACTAGTATGCTTTCTTTTTGTCAAACAAAGAAAGATAAGATTTTAACCAAAAAAAAAGATAAGCAAGATAAGGACGTAGGTTGATTATATATTTATATAAGAATTTTTTTAAATAATGGAAACATGTGATCCAGACTTAATGAGACGTGGTGGATGGTGATTAACTTCAGGTCCATGGAAGAGTTTTCTTGCATGGTACATGACTTATATTCACATGCTGCACACACATATATAATTTTCTTATAATATATATAACTAATGTGACAAATGGGAATCAAGCAAACATGTTCTCTAATTCCCACATTATGGTAACCAACTATTGATTATAGAATTCAATTTTAAATATAAAAGAAATTACCACTCTGCAGGTTACTTAAGAGTTTTCATTTTTGACCATCTTTGGGTCGACGATTATCTTCGTAACTAATTTACATATGATGATTAAAATTATAAGAAAGTCCACATGATTAGTTAGTGTATTTGAATTCTTATGTGAATTCAACAATTTATTTGAGCTGTTTTATTGTAAAATTTGGTTCATTTTTCTGAATACTTTCATCGAAAATAAGTCGAACGACACAAATCTACCAATGCAGCTAGCTAAACAAATGGAGAATATTTCTAAATGCATTTTTTTTTGTTAAGTATTATTCCGCTCATGACTTGAAAAAACTATTAGTCAAAAATATCATTTGTTCAATTTTTTTTTTGAAATATTGTATTTTGTTAAGTATTACGTAAATACAATTTTTTTTTGTTAATATTAGAGTTTTAAATTTATAATACTGTAATTAAAAAGTAGAAATATAGATACTCATAAAATAGAAATATTCGCTATATATGTCGAATAATTGATTTGTGTGGTGCTAGTTACGATTTTATCCAAATATACTAGCAAAATGTACATGAAATGGTTGGAATAATTTGTTGTGTAAAACTGCATATGATTATTATAAATGATTTAAAATTGAAAGCAATACGAATATATACCATTGAGTTTAAGCAGGCAGAACAATTTTATATGATTAGTCTAGTTGGACCAGCCGCCATTCATCTAATTTTTTCCATCAAAGAACTAATTATAGTATGATTAACAAATTTTAGTATATTATACAAAATTTCAGTTTCTATACATCCAAAACAAATTTTAGTTTCTATTATCATTTGACAAGGAATTTTCTATCAAGATATTATTCCGGCTCTAGAAATAATGACTAAGAAAGGAATATTCTTAGACTCATTAGTTTTCTATCAATTATGAATTAGACTCATTAGTTTTATAATCGTTCAAGTACATACGTAACACTAACAAGAGTGGATGGACATGAACCGAATTAAAAAAAAAAACTCTCTAAAAATAATGATTTATTTGGCCCAATCGAGATGAAGTTTGGAATGTCAAAAAATTGGCTACGTCCAAAAAGGATAATGCATGAACATTCATGAAGAGCCACGTCCTTTCACCCTTCGATCAACCCTTGAGATGCTCTAGGGACATTTGTTTACTTCATTAATCTCATTTTATTAGTTTTATATTAGAAAAAAATAATTGTTTTATGGCTTTAATCACACACTAATGTGCCACATGCATATTCTTCGCATACTATACGTCCCGCGCATGACGCTATTTTTTTTTGTATCACGTGACAATGCATATGCTATATATATATATATATTATATATATATATATATATTTTTTTAAATATATATTTTATTAATAAACCGGTTTCAAACTATAACCAAAGTCATGTAGGTTTTGAAAGTAGATAAAGTCACAACAAAGAGATTAGATAAAAAGCGAATCTTCCGCTTCGATTTAGTTGAGATATTGTTCGAGAAATCGTTTTAGCCACGACCACCTTTACCACGACCGCGATTTCCACGCGTAGCTGATACGAAATGCAATTGCATCTCTTTAGCCTTTGTTGATGGTTTAACCGGTCTTTCTCTAAGGATCCTTTTTTCCGATGGAGTCAATAGATCCATCGGGTCCGATTCTTCTTCCGAAATCTGAGTTCCGTCATCATCCTATGAAGAAACCAAAGAGGCACACCGATTGAAACGAAGACCATGCTCAACATCGTTACTTCCCCCTTGGGCAGTAGCAACAACATGAGAAGGAGTGGAGGATGGTAAGAAGGGGATTGTCTCCGGAAAAAGAGACTCGATAGTATCAAGTGCGGTGTTAGCTGGAAGCACATGTGACTGTGCTACTGTAATGTTGACATTTTCAGTCACAACAGTAACTGAATCATTATCCAATATGATTGGCAAGACCATGTTGAAAGAACGAACTACCTCAGTGCTTGTAGCAGGAACTTGAGCAGACTGTGTTGCAACAACTGGGGTAGGGATGGCAACCACATTGCCATCAACCAGATCATTCGCTGTTACAGGTTGTAAGCAGCATTTGATTTTGTGCCCCAACTGTCCACATCTACTACACTTGGTAGGTGACCATGCATATTCTACATCCACCATAGATATAAAACCCTTTTCATCACCAGCAGCAATCCTTGGAGGGAAAGCTTTGCTCAGCTCAACCTCTACCAAAATCTTGGCCTCACCCATGAGAATTAGGTCTAAACGAGGCTTATGAGTTGCCATTGGAGCACCTAATCCAGAAGCTATGTGACTTATCCCAGGGATTGAGTAAAGAATATTGGATATTTTCCTTAAGGTTATCCAAACTGGAATCGTTTTGATCTCAGGGATAGCTAAAGTTGCTTCGGAAGAGCAAGAAACAACAAACATCAGACAATCATCTACATGCCATAGTTTCCTTTGAAGAACCCAATTCCTAATTGCTTCATCAGGAATATGGAATAGGTAATTTGATTCACCAAGCTTCGAATGGTGATTCTACACTTCCTACCCCATAACTTGTTAAACACTGCGAAAATCAGTCCACCAGGAGGAGGCGAGCATCTATAGAACTGACATAAGATGTACTCTTTCTGATTCTCCAGACCTTGTAAAAGAACATGTGGGAGAATTGTTACCTTAGGAGTACCATCATCGAAGTATTCTGGCTCCGTTGCTCTGTACAGGTTTTTGGAAATTGGATTCATTCTCATTGCCCAGGGAAAACGGAGATCATCCTCCTTTATGTGATCCTTTAACGGAACACTAGCCACAGGTGAACTGTTGTTGCCAACTACCTTTGATATTGGGTTTGAGGCCGATAGCGATGGCCATTGCTCTGGAGATGGCTGCTGGAATGATGGTGACACGGCAGAGACCAGAGGCACTGTCCAAGCACCCTTAAGAGATTGCGAGATAGGCGATGCAAGTGCATCCTCACCTAGCTATTTGCCCTTCATAGTAGATACAGAGAGATGACTCAGAGACTCCGTATTTTCAGTGACGATTTCTTCGCTAGAATTGTGACCGAAGACAACATATATTATTTCTTTTGCTGGCAGTTCTAGGATTTTCGGATTTTTTCAACTACAGATGTTTTCGCCATTGAAGGAGGTGGAGGAGTGGCCTTGTTCTCCGTCTAGCGATTCAGGTAGGGCCAACAAGGATCCGGTACATCAGTGGGAGAAGCAGCGGCGGAACCTACAATGGCGACAGCAGCATCGACAGACGCTTCCTTCAGATTCGGCGATTTTGGGTGAAAATCCATGGATGAAGCTTGAAGAGAAAGACGAGAGTAGGATAGACGAGAGTAGGATGGAGAGATAGCTCCGTAATTGAGCTCGATTGAGCAGCCGGGACGATTCCACGAAATAAAGTTTAGAAATATATATAGCATTTGATTATGTTACTCTTTTAAGTCACATCTTTTCTGTTTACTTCTAAACTTTATGTTATTGTAGTAACTTACAAGAGTCACGTAAGAAGTTCATCAATAGAGACCGTCCATAGCTAAAATATAAAATATAAAATATTTCTAATCTGATTTAACCCAATGCCAATTAAAGTCCATTTGATTATGCCCATAACTAAAAGTTGGACATGTGGAGTAGTTTTTTTGGACTTTCCATAACTAGAAAGTCAATTTTGTTATGTTTCTTTTCTTGTTAGAAATGTGTAATGCAAGTCCTAAGAGAAAAATAATAAATGATAATTCTTAAATATAAAGCATTTCGAAACAATTTTTATATCGTTTGGTTGGCGGCTTGGCGCAGAGAACCGACTTACGATACGAGATAGACTTATCAATTGGGTATTAAAAAGTTCTCAGAACTGAAGATGCAGAGGTCTGTGAGCTAGAAGTTGTGAACACAGAGGTTGTTGCATCAAACAGAGAGTTGTACAGGCGGCAAGGAACTTGGAGTGGCGGGCAAACTATCGGTCAAGTTTTGCTGAGCTAGGCAGAAAATATTAACGCTGAAGATTTGAAGATCTTGGCGTACACCAAATATAGAAAGGATTAACTTGAAGAAAACGTTTTTGCCTTTTGCATATTTTGAAAATATTTAGAGAATCCTAGGGTTAGGGTTTGCAATATTCGTATATAAAGTCTAAGGGTCGTGCCTAGGAGAGATAACACTTAGAGCCGCAAAATATAGAGATTGTAACTTGAAACTTTGACCAAAAAACAGAAGATGTCAAGGAGAGAGTGTTCAACCCTTTGATTAACTAAGAACGTGAGATTATTGGGTATTATAGGCTATTGATTCGTGGATAGAAAACAGTCTAAGAACTAGACGTGTATAGATCCTTATAGGTGAATCTTGTAAAGGTTACTTATAAAGAATAATAGTAGATGCGTTGGCTTGGCACATTCCAAGCGAAATTCTATGTTGTGCACGTTCTCTGCACTTTCAATTGGTATCAGAGCAGACATCTGTTAAAGATCGTTTGTTTCTTCGAACAGGTGTGATCCTGAGATGAGTATCGAGAACCCACAACACGTGTACGCGATGACCAAATGACTGATTCTGGAAGCTGAGAACTTTGGATGGTGGAAGGTTCAGATTCAGGCGCTGATTCAAGGGATTGATGAAGATGCTTGGACTATGGTTGAGGAAGGCTGGGAGAAACCAACCGTCAAGAATGATGAGGATAAGACTGTGGTGAAACCCAAGAAATACTAGAGTGTTGAAGAGAAGACTCAGTCTAAGTACAACTCAAAGGCACTGTCTGTGATTTGGAAATCACTGTCCAAGGACTAGTTTGAGCAAGTTCAAAGCTGTACCACAGCCAAAGAAGTATGGGATACCTTGAAGACTCAATATGAAGGGACAGACAGTGTAAGGAGAATGAGGATTGACATGCTAGCATCCAAATTCGAAACCATGACGATGGGGGAGGATGAGTCAATTCAAGCATACAGTGGACGCTTGATTTTCATGGCGAACGAAGCGGCTGTTCTGGGCAAAAAGTACAAAGGCAAGAAACTGGTGAAGAAGTTTCTCAGGAGTCTGTCAGAAAAGTTCCAGTCACACAAATCAGCCATTGATGTGTCGATGAACTCTGATGAAATGTTGTTCAATCAGGTTGTTGGTATTATGCAAGCTTATGAGTTGGAATATCAGAAGAAGCTGGAAGCCAAAGCCAAAAGTGTTACACTTACTGTTAACAAGGATGAACACAAATCAGATGATATTGAGAATCAAGTTGGGTTGATTGTCAAGAAGTTCTTCAAAAGGATGGAGATGGGACAACGTAAAGGGTCTAGTTTCTAACAAAAAGGTGTGACAAGTCAACCAAGGATTGATGTCAACAAAGGTCTGGAGAAGAGTGAGGGACAATGTCATGAATGTCAAGGATTTGGGCACTTCATCAGAGATTTTCCTACAGCCAAGAGACGTGAACAGCTGAAGTGTTATGAATGTAAAGGATTGGATCACACAAATGCAGAGTGTGTTGGAAACACTAGAGGAAAGGATAAATCATACATGACCTGGAGTGAAAGTGACTCAGATGACGGTGACTATAGTAAGATGTTAAACTATGCATCATATCTTAGTGTGATCAAGGATGAGGAACAAGTGGAGTCTGATAAAGAAGATGTTGATCTAACACTGTATAATGAAAACAAGATCCTGTATGAAAATCTCATCAAGACAAAGAATGAGAACAAGGAGCTTGAAAGTCATAACAGTAAATTGAATGATTATGTTAAACGTCTGCGATCAGATCATGACAAGCTTAAGAAGAAGAAGATCGCAAAAGCTTGTTTGGGTGTTACTACTGTGGTAAACCATGACATATGAAGGTACACTATTTCAGATTCCAGAAGAAGATCGAACAGCTGTTGAAGTACAAACCAGAGCATCCAGACAGGAGGTTGAAACATAAAGTGTGGGTAGAAAAGCGAGACCTACGCTGCAATGTTGGTGAGTATGAAGACCTACGCCGTCAAGTCAATCTTGGTGAGTATGAAGATGTAGCATCTGAGAAGGTGATCTTTGGTGATGGAGAAAATGGCAAGATTAAGGGAAAAGGAAATACCAAAGGACCGGACAAACCTGATCTTGTGAATGTTTACTGTGGCGAAGGGCTGAAGGCGAATGTCATCAGTATCAGGCAGCTGTGTGATGAAGGATATGAGGTAGTCTTCACCAAGACAGACTGCAAAGCATTGAATGAGAAGCAAGAGGTAAAACTCAGAGGTATCAGGATAGGAAACAACTGTTATATGTGGAAGCAGACTGACATGTGTTACAATGTCACATATGACAATGAGTTGCAGTTGTGGTATCAGAAGTTGGGTCACATGAATGTCAGAACATTGACTAAGCTGGTCAATCAAAAACTGGTTCAGGGTGTTCCCAAGTGTGTGTCAGATCAGAAGTTTGTGTGTGGACCATGCACTAAAGGGAAATAGGTAAATGTTCAACACAAAGGGATTCATGATATCTAGACCAAGAGGGCTCTAGATCTGGTTCACATGGATCTCATGGGACCAGTTCAGGTGGAGAGCATTGTTGGGAAGAAGTATGTGTTTGTTCTAGTGGATGACTACATCAGATACACATTGGTTTGATTCTTGAGGAAGAAGTCGGAAATTTTAGAAAGCTAAAAAAATCTGGCACTCCAACTGAAGGATGAGGAGTGGGAATAAATACTATCAGGAGTGATCACGAAGGAGAGTTTTAGAATGCTCTGTTTGAACATCTCTGTGGTGCACAGGTGATCAGACATCAGTACTATACTCCACGTACCCCACAGCAGAATTGAGTAGTTGAAATGAAGAATTGAACACTGCAAGAAATGGCTAGAGCAATGATGCATGGAAATTAAGTGGCAAAGCATGCCTGGGATGAAGTAGTCAACACCGTGTGTTACATCATAAACATGGTGTATATGCATGAGGGTACAAACATGACTACCTACGAGATGTGGAAAGGATCAACTTGGAAAGTTTGAAGCTAAGAGTGATAATGGTATATCTTTTGGCTACTCTGGTACAAGCACATCGTACAGAGTTTTCAATAAAAGAACCAGGATGGTGATGGAAACATTGAATGTGGTTGTTGATGAGTCACCAGCTCAGAAGGTTGATGTCAAGCTGCTTTACATAACTGATGCATCACCTAAGGAGGTTAAAGATCGACATGTGATTGATGAACAGGGATGTGATCCGGATTCAGAATTCGATGAAGATGGTTCAGATGATAGAGCTTAACCTAAGGTTCATAGGAATCACTCTCAGGAAGATGTGATTGGAGATGATACTAGTGGTCGAGTTACACGCAAGAAGTAGATTGAATTCAAGGAGATGGTGACGTTTGCTTGTTTTGTTTCAACAATCAAACCTAAGAACCATAAGGAGGCATTGGTTGATGATATTGGATTGCTGCAATGAAAGAAGAGTTGGAACAGTTTGAACAAAGTCAAGTTTGGGATTTGACACCGAGGCCAGACAATGTGAATATGGTTGGCACTAAGTGGATCTTCAAGAACAAGACTGATGCACTAGGAACAAGGCAAGGCTGGTTACTCAAGGTATTCTCAGATTGAAGGAATTGATTTTCATGAAACTTTTGTACCTGCTGCACGTTTGGAATCGATCAGATTTCTGTTTGGGATGGCTTGTGTGTTAAAATTCAGACTACATCAGATGGATGTTAAGAGTGCATTTCTGAATGGGATTCTGCAAGAAGAAGTGTATGTTGAGCAACTAAAAGGCTTTGAGGATCCAAAACATCCAACATATGTCTACAAGTTGAAGAATGTACTGTATGGGTTAAAACAGACACCACAAGCCTGGTATGAAAGGTTAACTACATTCTTACTTGAATAAGGATACACACGAGGGAGTGTGGACAAGACTTTGTCCATTTTGAGCAAAGGAAGCAGTGTGATGGTGGTACAGATCTATGTTGATGACATTGTGTTTAGGTCAACATATCAGAAGCTTGTGGATGTATTTGTCAAGAGTATGATGAAAGAATTTGAGATGAGTATAGTCGGTGAACTCACATACTTTCTGGGATTCCAAGTGAAGCAGACAGATCAAGGTATCATTGTTGAGTACCTATGCTCAAAATCTAGTGAGTTGGTGTGATCTTCAATCATGTAAGAGTGCAAAGACACCGATGGGATCAACCACTAAGCTCTCAAAAGATGAATATGGAGAAGCAGTGGATGAGAAGCTGTATCGAGGGATGATTAGGAGTCTGTTGTATCTGACTGCAAGTAGACCAGACATATGTTTCAGGGTTGGGATGTGTGCCAGATATCAGGCTAAGCTAAAGATGTCTCATCTTCAAGCTATGAAGCGGATCATCAAGTATATGAAGGGAACTATTGATCTGGACATTTACTACACCAAGGATACCAACAAGAATCTGGCTGGGTATTGTGATACTGATTGGGCTGGCTGTCTAGATGATCAGAGAAGCACAAGTGGTGGATGTTTCTTTCTGGGAAACAACCTTGAGTCCTGGCATAGCAAGAAATAGAACAGTCTATCTCTATCAACGACTGAAGCAGAGTACATTGCATTGGGGACCTTTGCACACAACTCATGTGGATGAAACAGATGGCTACAAATTATGGTACACTTTCTCATTCCCGGTTAGTGCACTGTGATAATCAAAGTGCCATCAATATTGCTAAAAATCCTGTTCAACATTCACGCACAAAACACATAGATATCATGCATCATTTTATTCGTGAACTTGTTGAGGAGAAACTGATTGTGGTTGAACATGTGGGCACGAATTTCCAACTTGCTGGTATATTCACAAAAGCTCATGATTTTAATTGATTTGTTAATATAAGAAAGGCTATTGGCATTTGTGAAATCTAACTTGCTTGTTGAGCTTTGTATATTGAGACAGGGACAAGTGCTGGAACATGTCTAAAAGAAATTTTCAAAACCTTGTTTTCAAAGATTTTTTGGTCCCTGTCTATGTAGTGTTTGGTGGAAAAAAGCTGTCTGTCATGTCGGTTCTGTACAGTCAAGTACAAGTGTGTGCACAGAGGCAATGGCAAAAAAGGCTAGAAGAAGAGGAAGATCTGGGGTAAAGAAACTCTTGTCACAGCAAACTAAAAATCAAAGTGATGTTTCTGTGTCAAGATGCACCAGCTATACCACTGTGTATACAATCATCAGGGAGAGAAAGGAGGAGTGCAAAGAAACTCTTGTCACAGTTAACTGAAAATCAAAGTGTTATTTCTGTGTCAAGATGCACCAGCTTCAACACATTGTGTATGATCATCAAGAAGAGAATGAGGGATGCAAATAAAAAAAAAAGACAAAAGAAAAACAGAAAAAGGGAAAAAGAAAAAAAAGCAAAAAGAAAAAAGAAGAAAAGAAAGCACCCCCTGAGCTTATCCATCTGCTCATAATACATGACAAGTCAAGTGATGGCATTCTCTAACTGACTACCCTCGCAAAACAGGCTACGCTGTCTTGTTCCTGAGAAGTCAAGTGATGGTACATACATCTGTTCAAAGCCACTCTTCCAGAGAGTTTCTAGCCTTGTCACTGGAATCACCAAGCTGAAAGCTAGATTGTACGGGATGCGGGCATGCTTGTGCGAAGTGACTAGCCATCGAACCCAGGGACTGAGCTATTTTCGTATAAAGGATTTTGACATGTTCTGGTGCGTGTCCTGGATCAAGTCTTGATACCACACTGACCAGAAAGCGGATTTCCAAGGTAAATGACATATCTTTAAAACTCAAAAGCTCATATAGATTATCATTTTTTGGGTCACTTAATATTAGTGTGATATTTGATCTTGATTGTCTAGTAGTGTTTCCTGTGTTTTAAAATATCTGTTGGAGAGAGCAAGTGAATCAAATAGGTTCTTGATTGGCGCTTTGTATTGTATATCACAAAGTTGCACTGATGGGATTTGTGAGTGGTTTCAGGTCCGTGTAAGTCAGGCCCAAATAAATCTGTGCAGACCCATAAATGATTTTGGAGGAAAAAGCCTAGTGTTTTACTTGTCACGTCAATCAAAAGGAAGAAAATGAGGAAGTGAATGGTTATTGATATCTTTGTTCAAGATTCTCAATTCGTTGTTCTTTTCCACAACTACTATCGTCTTCGAAGGGCTCGGATGGTTCTGGTGGTTCCAACGAGGCTGCGTCAAGCTCGATTATGGCTATGCAAGTGGTTTCGGATGGTTCTGGTGGTTCCAACGAGGCTGCGTCAAGCTCCATCGGGATTTTCTTCACCGTCGAGAGTTGTTTTCTCCGATGCTCTCTCCGCCTACGACTAGGGTTTCATCACCGGTTTGTGTGGATGAACAGAGAGGTGATAATTCAGTCTATTCTGGTTCCAAAGTCCTCCAAGCATGAGACCGCTGCTGCTGGGTCTCAAACAATGAAGAAGAAGAGTCGGCTCCATCCCTGCAAGTCTGAGCGTTCACCTTCTCAGGTTAGAACTGCTAGATCTCAGCCATCTTTGTCTCAGACCGTGTTTGATGCCACCAGGTTCCTGTCTCCCACTGCGTAATCAAGGTACGATATCTTTGTGACTCATCCCTTTCATGATGAACAAGTGGTGGATTTTGATGCACATCCTTCTGAGGTTGAGAAGATTATCAAGGATGCTGGGTTTCTGGGTATTGTCACCAAGGTGAAACCGTTTGTGGCTGAGGGTGTTAGAGAATTCTAGGCACATCTTCATACTGTAAAGATTGAGGGTGAGTCTGTGTCTGTGTAGGTTCGAGGTCATGAGTATGAATTCTCTCATGAGAAGATCAATGCTCTGTTTGGTGCCTGATGTGGATGACACTAACTATCTGGTTGTTACTGCCAAGGTTTTTGAAGGAGCTCTGGTTCGGTTCATGACTGGTGGGAAGTACAAGTTATTGGACGAGATCAAGTCCACTGCTCAGTACACGGCTGACATGAACGCTCTGGTCAAGATCTGTAGTCTGAATTGGTTCCCCACAAAGAATGCAGGCTACAGGAACAAGACGCGGTTCATGATTCTGTAAAAGATGGCTCACAAGATCCCGTTCAACTTTGGGAAAATGGTGTTTGTCATGTGTTGCCAATCGCTCTCTCTCCCAGCTCCAAGCTGTTTCTATCGTATCATAGTCTGATCTACAAGCTGTTGGAGACTCAGCACCATGTGCATGATATTCAGGGGGAGCGTATGCCAAAAAGTCAAGGTCTTCCACAAGGATGGTCGGGTTGACAAAGGAGAGAGTAAGCTGGGCAAAGCTGCGAAATGGATAATTCAGATCCTTGAGGAAGCTTTGGCAGGTAAGTATTTCTCCCTTTTGCTCTTGTTTGTGCTGATTTGGATATTTTTTATCTTAGTTGTACTATCAAGCAGGGGGAGATGAGGCTGTTTTTGAGTCTGATCACTCAAAGGAGGACACAGCCGCCAGAGCCAAGAACAAGAGGAAGAGGAAGGCATAGCTGCAGGGGGAGCTGCTGCTGTGTCATTGTGTTTTAACGTTTAGATCTAACACATTTCTCTGTTTTTGGCATGTTACTTTACTTTGAACTTTTTAACCCAGGATCACATTCAGTGTGATTCTGTCTTTTACCAGCTTTCTGTAGAGAAGTTGGCTTCTGTAACCAGAACATGATCCGTGTATGATATGTTTGGTTATCTGGCTTGTGTAACCATAACATGATCCATGTGTGATATGTTTGGTTATCTTGCTGTTGTAACCAGAACATTATCCGTGTGTGATATGTTTGGTTATCTTGATTACTAATCCTCTGTTTTTGCTTGAGTTGGTGGATATTTTCTTGGCTTTGTCTTTGTGTGTGATCTGTGTTGACAGGTACCAAAAGATGGAAGTGCTTGATTCTCAAACTAAGCTAAAAAGGGGGAGATTGAAGATGCAGAGGTCTACGAGCTAGAAGTTATGAACACAGAGGCTGTTGCATCAAACAGAGAGCAGTACAGGCGGCAAGTAACTTGGAGTGGCGGGCAAGCTATCGGTCAAGTTTTGCTGAGCTGGACAGAGAATATTCACGTTGAATATTTGAAGATCTTGGCGTGCACCAAATATGGAAAGGATTAACTTGAAGAAAACGTTTTTGCCTTTTTGCATATTTGGAGAATATTTAGAGAATCCTAGGATTAGGGTTTGCGATATTCATATATAAGGTCTAAGGGTCGTGCCTAGGAGAGGTAACACTTGGAGCCGCAAAATAGAGAGATTGTAACTTGAAACTTCGACCAAAAAACAGAAGCTGTCAAGGAGAGAGTGTTCAATCCTTTGATTCACTAAGAGCGTGAGATTATTGGGTAATATAGGCTATTGATTCGTAGATAAAAAACAGTCTAAGAACTAGACGTGTATAGATCCTTATAGGTGAATCTTGTAAATGTTACTTATAAAGAATAATAGTAGATGCGTTGGCTTGACACATTCCAAGTGAAATTCTGTGTTGTGTACGTTCTCTGAACTTTCAGGAATATGTAATGATTTGTGACGCATGAATGGAAACCGATAAATCATCTATTATACTTTGACACACAAACAAAAAAAAATCTATTATGCTCCTTTATCCATATAACAAAACTTTTTTTGTTTCTAATGTAGATGTCTACTTCTTCCGTTTCAGCCAATTAGAATCGGAAAATCCTCTTTTTTTGTGAACTCTTCCTTGATATATATAAAATTGTCTGACTAGTGATCTATAGGCTAAAATTAAATTAGATGTGATTGTCTCATTTCACGGCTCTTGATATCTTAATTAGTGGAAAAGCTTGCCAAATATCCTCTGTCTCTTTCAACGTGCCAACGTCTCATTACTATGACGAGGGTAGGTTTTCTAAAAAAAAATTGTTATCTGTTTTAAAGTGTCTCTGCCTTAAAATATTAACAGTGGCTAATGAAAACATTAACCAAAAAAAAAAGCTAATGAATCCTAAGATGTTCATATTAGATTATGTTAATCATGCTAATTAACTTTTCAAGTAACAGTCGCAGATATAATTTGCAAAAAATATCATAAATCCATTGCTGCAAATAGATTTATATAACAAATACTCCATCTGTTTCATTTTAAATGATGTTTTAATTTTGCTACAAATAAATTATAAAACAAATACTTCATATGTTTCATTTAAAAATGATGTTTAAAGTTTTTGCACACAAATTAAATTTTTTTTTTTTTTTTTAAACTAAAACATCAATTATTATCTCTCTAAAAACAATTTAACTAATAATAAATCGATCCACATAATACAAATGGTCATAAATAATATGCAATTAATTTTGTATTAAAAGCTGAAAATATCACTTAAAATAAAACAAACAAACAAATATTTGGCTAAAACATCACTTAAAATGAAACAAAAAAATATTTGGCTAAAACATCATTTAATATGAAATAGAGAAAATTTTTGTTTGGGATACAAATTCTATTATGATATTCTCATATTTTACCTCATCTCGATACGTTTTCATCTCACATTTGCATATTATTTAGACATTTTCAGGTGCATTTGCATCTCTTTTTGTATTTTTACAGGTTTGGAGATGGTAATTCCGCAACAAGGCGATATGGAACGTATTTGAGTGCAAAAAGATGGAAACCAAAAGACAACCAAGATGGAGCTTAAAAGGGAGTGATGGAGATGAAAAAACAAATTTAAAGAATTTGGACAAGGCACATCGACCATGTGCATCGGCCAGGAGTAGTCCGGAGTGAAGAATTTTAGTTTGGTATCAGAGATTACATCGACCTCGTGCATCGACCTCAAGTCCCCCGATGCAAATCAGTTTTCTCACAAGTTTTAAGATCCGACCCGGATCCAACCGGATCGACCCGGTTCCGTTTTATTTTGATATAAATAGTATTTTGGACTTGTAAAAACCTAAGTTTTGATTTGTCTTTTACCTCTTTTGTGCTAAACCTCTTTTCTTATGATTTGTGCTTGGATTCTTGATACCTTCTACATTTAGTGAAGTTTCCCTTAAACTTTATCAATCTCTTTATGTTTATGTCTTTTATTATGTTTATCTTTGTGTTTAGCATGATGATTAGTGATTAGTTATTTAATGGGTTTTGGACTTAGTAGATTAAGGGTGTTTGATGGATGATTAGTGATGCTTAGGATTAGATTCTTATGATTTCTAATGTTTAAGGTGTGTTTAAAGCTAGATTTGACATGATCAATCAAAATCTAGAACATGGACATTTCATGCGCGAAAGGTGTTTGATGAAATGTCTAATAGAACTTTAAACTTGCTTTTCATTCTTAACCAATGAGAATTGATGCTTAAGGTGATTAGTTGGCTTTATGGACTTATGCTTAATGATTATTGATCATTTAATTTCAATTGGAAAATTAGCTTAATTAAGTGGTTAGTAAATGGATTAGTGTCATGGAAATGAATTAGTCTATTGTGTGTGATTCATGTTATGGAATTAAGTTTGATTGTTAGCTTTAGCATCATTAGTTAGTCATTATTCATCCCGAGTCAATTTTTTTGCCGAAAGCCCATGCTTTTCCTTATCTGATCAAGTTCTTGTTTGTTGACCTTACGGTTGACTTTTTTGACTTTTAGTTGACTTTTGTATTTGAGTTTGTTTAAGTTTATGCTTAGTCTGCTTTGACCTTTCGTAATATTTATTTAGTTGTTTAGCCTCATTTACCTTCTTTTTGTATTCTCATTTCACTTGTTTCGTTTAATTTCGTAATTATGACTTTTAAAAACCAAGCATCGAATCGCTTAGCTTAGTCTTTTACTTGTAATCTTAGTGCATTATTCTAAGCTCCCTTGATTTGACCGTATACTATGTTACAATAACTAGAGTGTGTTGTTGGATAAGTCTAGGTATAAATACAATTTGACACACATCAAATTTGGGGCCATTGCCGGGGAGTTTAGCAATAGCCATTAAAATTTTGTATTTGATTAAGACTAAGTCTTTATTTTACTTTTGATACACTTTTCTCATTTATGTTGCCTTTCTCAAACTCTATAGGTGCATGAATTTAAAGAGTAGAGGACCAACAAACCTCTAACCCCTTGTTTTGGACATTAGGTGTTTGGAAAGAGAGACGAGAAGAGAAAAGGAACGGCAAGATCATTTAAGAAGGTTAGACATGAAGCCACATAGGAATGATCGAGAATGTGAGGCACATGGGGTTGGCCTTGAAAATGCGGGAGCTAGAGGGCCGGTTCATCAACCCCGAGAGGCAAGAAGAATAGGCGACTTTGATGAGCCTATAACGAATGTCACAAATCAAGAATAGTGCGGATATTGGAAAAAGGTTTGTTGAGATAAATACCAAGATTGATGGGATTTACAATGAGTTGGATGGTAAGATCACAAGCCTAGCTTCCCACATGAAAACCATTGACTTACAAGTTGCTCAAGCCGCCTCTAATTCCAAGAGTCCAATGGGTACTTTACAGGGTAAGCCCGAGTCAAACCCAAAGTCCTTGTAATATGGTCCTCTTGGATGAAAAGAAAGTCTTGGAGACTAACCAAAGATCCATTGGAGACCTAAAATTGGATGAGGATGAACAGTACTTGGAGGAACTAGCCAAACTTCTTGAGTTTCCCAATGATGAACAAGCTGTCAAGAGTGATGAGGTTAATGTGGAAAGCGCTAAAAGAGAAGAGAGGGTGCCTAAGAAGAAGGAAAGGGAAGGAACCCCTAGGGTTGAACCCCCTCTCTATCTACCAAAAATTCCATACCCACAACCGGTCTACACTAAGGCACAAAAGAAAGTTTTCTCCAAGTTTAAGGAAGATACGAGTGACGTAGGAGTGATTTTACGAAAGAATGATGACTTGATTCAAGTCCCAAGCCAAAAGAGGTTCATCAAAGACATCTTAGCGAATCACACAAAGGGTTATGGATGTGATAAGACTTATGAGCAACAACATGAGAGACCTCTTGAGCCAAGATCAATCCTTAAGAAGAATGATCCCGGTAAATTCACAATCCCTTGCTCTCTTGGTATTTGAAATTGGATGATACTTTGTGCGATTCGGGTTCTTGCATCAATTTGATCTCCCTTGAGATAGAAAAGAGCCTTGCGATAAAAGAGTTGAAAGAAAACACTAACTCAATCTCATTTGCGGATGCATCTTCAAAGTGTCCCATTGGTATGCTTGAAGATTACCCACTAAAGATTGGAAATTGTGTGGTTCCAACGGACTTTATGGTAGTGGAGATGGAAACCACGCGGAAGCTATCTCTCATATTCGGAACTCCATTCTTGGCGACCGCGGGATTAAGCATAGACTTCCCGAATAAAAGAACCATACTCTTCAATGTGGATTCTAAGGTGTATTATCCCATTACTCCCACCACTTCCAATTTGTGTGGCACAATTACATGCACCAAGGAGATGAATGAGGGTGATTCGATGAGTATTCAAGTGAAGGAAGAATCCCTAAGGTGGTTATAGAGCCTTCATGTCTTGATGGTAAGAAATTTGGTGAAGAAGCCTTTGATGAGAGTTGCTTGGACTTGAAATTACTCTTTGAAGAATTTTCGAAGTTGGGTTTGGAAGTTAAAGCACCTAGAATCACAAGGGAGAAGCCCAAGGAGTACAAGAATTCAACCATCCTCTTATATCCTATAAATTTTTTTGATGGTGCCATAGAGTGCAAAGTGAAGAGCACAGGTGGTTCTAAGCCATTCTCTGAGGCAAAAGTGATCTTAACTCCCGGGTTGAATAAAAAAAAGCTAGCCGTTATTAAAGATAAAATGGCAAAGGTTTGGAATATTGAGCTCACCGATTGGAGACCATGCTTTGAAGATGGATCCCATTCTAACTCCGCCTAATCTCCTCAAAATGCCAAGCTAGAGACATAAAATAAGCGCGTTTGGGAGGCATTCCCATGGTATCCTTCGTATATAATTTTCAATTATTTTTACTTTGAATTGTTTTGGATTTTTTTTTTTGTCTTTGAGTTGTAGAGACACCGTCAAGCTAGCGACGTTAAACGCGCCCTTAGGAACTCTCCCAAGCCTATCATTGTCAAGCTAGTGACACAAAACAAGCAAAGAATACCAAATCCGCGAGGTACTCTCCCCACATGCCTCCACCACCACATCCACACTATTAAGCTCCAAGGTACTAATTTTCTCTCTTGTACATATTTTTATTTTCTTTTTTTGTGTTTTGGTGTGTTTTTCCCCTTCTTCGTTTCTTGTTTCTCACCGAGACAGTGAGAGATAAGTCTGGAGGAGGGAACACATTTTCTAATGACGTTTTTAGTTGTTTTTTTTAATTTTATTTTGAATCTTGCATTGTGCATACTTCTTAAACCGAAAAAACCAAAAAAAATGAAAATTTTCGAAAAATTCAAAAAAAAAATGTATGTTTTCACATGAAATCTTTGCATATTATGATTGAATCTAGTGCATTCCTAAGTTGCATTTGCATATGCATTGGGAACAATGATCGATTTCCTTGTAAAACCAAGCTTTAAACCGAACTAAAACCCCAATTGATATTTGAGCTTGAAAAACACTCTTGAGATGTTGTAATCACTAAGTTTTGATCATTCGCATTCTTGGATTTTTTTTAGACTAGAGAAGTCTTGCATGATTAGAATTAAGACTCTATCAAGTGATAACCTTAATGAATGATTGATTATTCTTGCCTTGGGGCTTGATTTCGCATATATGGTGCTTATTAGCTAATCATTCAAGTCCTAAACAATATTTTACCAACCTTTTTGAAGATCTGAATGACCATTTTCATCTTTAGAATGGAACCTCACTAATCATCCTAGCCTTCCTTGAAACCACTTGCATTGTTGAGTGAGGCCTTTTTGCATTGCACTTCAAGTGTAAAATGGTCGAAGATACGGAACGATAAAATCAATGCTTCCATAGGCTAGCTTGGAAATCATATTAAGCTAGCATTTATGAGTAACTTTACTTCATTGACTCTCCAACCAGTCTAGACTTGATAACTTCCTTCTGATGAGTAGCTGTACTTCCTTGACAATGAGAATTGCTTGCTTAGAGGTGGATTAATGTAGCTTTGAGAGTTTTTCTTTCCAAATTTCATAAATAACCGCTTGAAAAATCAGTTTGCAGATTGTGTTAATCTTAGTAAAATGGGATGCTCTCAAAACCCAATGAACAATCGCTTGTAACCCAGCTGGTGGAGAGAGGCTTTAATGGTTGAAAAAGGATGACCATATCTGTGATGAGAAAGCACAATTGAAAAACAGATGATCTTTGCTCTCTGTGTTTGAATTGCAAAGGAGACAGACATGATCAATTGCAAGTCCACAGCCCATCAATTTGTCTCTTGTAGTTAACCTATCTCTCATTACAACCCAATGCAGAAAAGCATGTTTTCGAATTCGATTCATAAACCAAACAGCAGAGTACCAAGGAACAACAAGACCCAAAGGATGAAGACTAGTCTAAGTTAATGAAGAAGAGAAGATACCTGGATTGGTATTTGGAGAGTGTCTCCACTGAAACTGATCTTGAAGGTTTGCATCAAAACTAGGAACAATAGGGAGGCAGGCACGTAAGAGGACACATATAGGATTTCTTCCTTGAGGAACTAACCACCTCTGATTACATACTGTTTGCGCCACTAAAGCCATGATATTGATTCCAGTGACCCTTGGACCTGTTAAACATGTAAGATCAATGAGAGGGCCTAAGGAGGTCCAATTGTCATGCCAGAACAAAGCCTTGTTTCCAGAGCCGATCATAGTTGAAAGAAATGGCCTGGCTAAATGTCTTTCTTTTAGAATTTTCTGCCACAACCAACTTCCAGCAGACTGAGATGAGATATCCCCAAATAATCGTCCTTTTACCAATACTTTACCAACCCAAGAAACCCACAACGATCTGCTCTTTGTAAATAAGAGCCATATAAGTTTGAGAGTGAAGACCTTATTACAAGCCTGAAGTCTTTGAAGTCCCAAGTCTCCTTCCTTCTTAGGAGTGCAAACCGAATCCCATGAAATTTTAGCTCCTCGAGCCGAGGTAGGAACACTCTTCCAAAGATAGGCAGAGCACATCCTCTCTAGGGCTGCCAAACATTTCTTCGGAAGGGGGAACACTGATGTCCAGAAGTTGATTAGGCTAAACAATACCGATTGAATGAGTTGAAGACGACCAGCAAACAATAGGTGTCTCACTGTCCAATAAGTAATTATTTTATAGACTTTATCAAGCAACGGTTGATAGTCCTTTGGCTTCATCTGGTGAGGGAGAAGAGGCAACCCTAAATATCTTACTGGAAGAGATCCATTGACAATTCCAAAACGGGAAGCCAAAGAAGAGGACATGTTGTTGTTATTACTGTATAAGAATGACTGAGATTATTAGATTAAGTTGAAGACCAGAAGCGATATAGAAAGACCTTAGAACTTCTATGATACTAGCCAATGAGTGTTCTGAACCATCGAAGAATATAAGAACATCATGGCAAAGCTCAACTGTGTAACTAACAGGTCTCTACAAGCTGGGTGAGCCGTGAACTGATTTATTTCAGCCGCTTTGTCCAAATCCTTAGACAAAATGTCCATTGCCAACACAAAGAGAGACGAAGATATATGATCTCCTTGCCTTAATCCTTTCTTTCCCTTGAAAAACCCAACAAGTTCTCCATTTAATGAGACCGAGAAAGAAGTGGAGGAAAAGCATTCTTTTACCCATCCTATAAATCGTTGGGGAAGCTCTAGTGAAACAAGAATATTCATAAGAAACTTCCAGTCAACATTATCATACGCTTTGGTGAGGTGCCACAAGAATATCCTCTCGTTGTACTCGCTGGTTTATGAAAATCATACACTAACTTCGAGGCCAGCAATACATTTTCACAGAGAAGCCTCTCCGAAATAAACCCAACCTGATTATTCTGCACTGCTTTATCCATAATTCATTTTAATCTTGCAGCAAGAATGCGAGAAATGACTTTGTACACCGTGTTACAACATGAGATAGGTCGGTCGGATAATTTTTTTGATCCCACTTGGTTAGGAATATGAGAGATAATCGTGGAATTAATCTGACGTAACAGCTTGGAGGACGTAAAAAACTCGATTATTGATGTGGTGAAATCTGAGCCTACAAGATCCCATGAGAAAATGAAGAATTCCGCAGAGAAACGATCTGGACCGGGTGATTTATTTTTTGGTAAAGCTAGTAAGGTTATCTTTACTTCCAAAGCAGTCGGGATAGCTGATAGTCGCGCTGCTAAATCCAAGGGACAGCAAAAACTATGCAGAGACTTAATATGATCAACAGTATACGGTGTAACATCAGAATTGGTAACACCAAGCAAACCAAAATAAAACTGCTCCACCATTAACTTAATATGAGAAGGGTATGTAATCTTCATACCATTGTTATCTCTTAGATGATGAATCGTGTTCCTCGACAGATTCGACTTGACCGAGTTGTGGAAGAACTTAGTATTTGCGTCGCCTTCCTTTAACCATATGATCCTAGACATCTGTCTACATAAAGACTCTTTAATTGCAGACCAAGCATTCCACTAGTTTCTCCTATTCAAATAGAGCCTGAGATGGGTTGGAAAGAACTAGCTTTTGAACTGATACTAACTGTTCGAACGCATCAAAGTTTTTTTTTTTTAATATTGTTGAACTTGGATCTATTTAGAGACTTGCAACAATACTTAGCTGATCTTAAATTTTTGCAGAACACTTCCATATCTGATCCCAGAGGTAATACATCATCCCAAGCCTCAAACAGCAACTGCTTGAATTTCGGATGAGATTGGAAGAAATTAAAGAACTTGAAAGGCATTTTCCTAGGTGAGTGACCGGGTCCAATGACACTAAGCAGGGAGAGTGATCTAACCCACCAGGAGTATCAAAAACCGCTGCAGCCAGAGGATAAGCATCTAACCATGCTTTGTTACACTCAACCCTATCCAATTTTTGGGCTATTGGGTTGAGTGGTTGTATGTTGGTCTAGGTGTAGAAGCAACCACATCTGGTAAGGTCAGTGAGTTGGCTAGATGCAATACAATCTTGAAACTCCAACATCCTAAGCCTTGAAACCACAAAAGGGTAGATAAAAAACATCTCATCCGAGGACAGTACCTGATTCAAATCATCCAATACAAACCACGGAGATCGAGAGATTAAAGACAGAGATGCTAAATGGACCAACAATTCCCATACTGGACATCTCTGATAGTCACGATTACGAGCGTAGATAAAAGCAACTGTAAATGACTTATTGGAGGCAGGATCATGAACTCCACAGAGAATGCACTGATCATTCTTTAAATAAGTAACTACCGATAAGGAAGGCTTCTATATAACTACAATCCTTCCATTCAATGCAGATTGAGAGTAATTTCTTCAAAACTCCAACTAGGCAAAGACGTACTGAGTAGTGTAGAAATCTTGTCTTATTTGAATATGGTTTCCAAAAGGCCTCCAATCAAAAGCTTATTATAAGATAACCATTGAGCAACAACTCTCCATTTTTACGGCCATTAAGGCCTCTTATATTCCAGGCAAAAATCATAGGGGGTGGACAAAAAGGTGGACGCGTTAGAAGCAATTAAGCTTCAAGCTGAGGATCCTTCGGCTGAAGCGAAATACCCCGAAACTCTAATTCCATATCATCCCTGTGTAGGGAAATTGAAGTTGATACAATCGGTGTAACCTCTGTACCACTCTGAGACTCTTGGAAAACCCTCTGCCGGAGCTTCTTTCTTGCTTTTTTTCAGAGATTTTGCAGATTTATGAGTATTGATGGCTGGAGTTGTATATTTCAAATGACCCCAGAGAACTCTCTGAGCTTCAATTATGATGTCCTCTTCGTCAATAAACTTAGAAGAAGTGAGCGAGGTGACTTTGTGCGACGAAATAGAGTTAGATTGAACTGCCAGATTCGGTTTGGAGCATCTGGCAACATAGGTCCAACCGCTAGAGGAACTATCCTGATCTGATAGAGGGAAAGATGGAAGACTCGTAGCTCAGGAAATCTGACCTATGGGGACAGTGTCTAACAAAGCTACAGGGGAAGACCGCGTTATAGGTGGATTAGCTGCCTCATTAACCAACACTCCACCAGAACTTGGGACAATAGATCGAGCCACTTCCGGAGGTAATGAAGATGTTGTTGTTGTAGTTGGTACGATGATTTTTGGGCAGCAGAGAGGTAGATGACCAAACTCATTACAACCTTGGCACTTATGTGGAGTGTGAGAATACTTAGCCAAGACTGTTACTGTATTACCCAATTTGTCACAAACTCTCACAGCAGAAGGAAAATTCTTGTCAAGCTTCATAACTACTTTGACCTTGGCTATACCAAACCGATTCGAGACTAGCTTTGACCTCTCTGTATAAAGGGGTTCACCAAGCCCTGAGGCCACAACACTAAGACCCTCGAGAGTGTATAGCAGATTAGGGACATTTTTCTAAACAACCCATATAGGAGCATAGTCGAGCTTCATAAGAGATAGAGATGTTGAGGAGGACCAGCCAGTAATAGTGAACGCACAATTCTCTGTTTGCCAGAAGGCCACTTCCAAGACCCATTTCCTTGTGGCTTCAGAAGGAATATAAATCACACAATTTTGTGCAGAGTAGTGACGAACTGAAATACCGCCGTGAGTTCTCCAGATTGGATTGAGGTCTGAAAAGATTTTTCTAGGAGACGGTGGGGAGCCGTGAAAGTGAGCAAGAAGGTGATCCTTCCACACATCGGAAGATTGGAACAAGACAGAGTCTGGAGCCATTAGTGATGGAGTTTCATCCTCAAGGAACGATGGAGATTGGAGATCTAGATTTCTTCAAATTTCTTAAGGAATCGGATCCAAAGACCTTTGAGTAGGAAACATGATTATCGCCAAAAGTCATCGGAGTTGAATCTGTGATAACCATACCTAGAGAGATGGAGAGAGCCTCAGCTTCAGTTCGGCACATCAGGGGGGGCTACGAGCACTGGTAGATGTAGGAACTCCCGGAGACTGACCCAAAGATGGAGCAGGGGACGCGACAAAGAAGGCTAATAGATCTGGAGGGATTTCAGAGAGCGGCGGATCTAGAGTAGACTTGAGGGGAGCCATAACATGAGAACCGGCCGAAACAAAGGGAGAAAGGAAAAGGAGGAAGAAAGATGAGAATTTCTCGTCGGATGGCGTGAGGCCACGACGCCGGAGATGCTGAAGGGAGTCAACCCTAAATCGTCTTTATTATCGTACGAAAAGAGAGAAAACTCTAATTTTGATTTTATTTGATTTTATTCTAATCAATATCACTGGAATTTATAATTTGGTTTCACTATTTTAGTTCATTCTTGTGTAAAATAAATAAATTAATATATATATATATATATATATATATTTTAACATATTTAACATTTTCTACTTAAGTGATCACAAAAAGGATTCAAAACAGTGGTCATTACTCTTTTTCTATGTATATATATAGCTATATAAAATTTTAAAAATTAACTTTTTGTCAAACTTTTAGATTTGTTACATTGTTTATTAACTTTATAAACTAACCATAAGGAGTTTTTAAAGCAATGGAAAGTTCTAGCAAACAGCAACTATGGGCAGGGTTAAATGTAAGTATAATTTATGGTACTTACAGACCAAATGACCCAACAATAGGAGAATGATATCAGAGATGATCAAAGACATTTACTCTCTTGAAGTTATAAATTAACACAAGTGTTCCATCTTTGGAAGCGGAATGAATTAGATTTTTTTCATGCTGCGCAATTGGCTTGGTGTTGCGGTTTTTGTTGAAATCATGAAATTTTTTGTAAAGAGTTAACGTAACACATTACTAGAAAAAGAAGAAATGCTAATATGACTCATATGTTGACGGACTCAAAGATAAATGAGAATTGAATTCACACATGGTTTTCCGCTGCAATGGCATATGGTACCGATATGGACAATGACTTGTATGATCGGATTTTTGGGAAAATGACAGTGGCTTCTCAATAGCCTGTTTCGAACTAATATTGAAGATACATATATTTTTGCTCAATAGTTTGTCTTTTCGACACTTGAAAGAGTTCGTGAAAATGATATACAAGCTTTTTTCTTCTCTCTTTCTTATATTCGATGTTTGATGAATACCAAGTTCGCAATGCAAAATTATACTTTTATGATCTTTCTTTTGTAGACTATCACTTGTTTGAATTTCTAAACCAGTTTAATTAATCATATATATTGGAAAAAATGCAGATTTCCTAGAGTTATGTATATCATCCATGTTACTTAAGTAACTTATTGTTCAAAGATTATGTAAACATTTTTCGAAATAATACCACCAAACATAAACCGTTTAAAAGAAGTTTTAAAGCAATAGTACAAATATGCATAGACTTTTTTTCATTTAGACGTCATAAGCATAGATATCAAAGGATTACAATAAATATATTTATCAGCTATTTATTAAATTTTGTTTGGCAGATTAAAATTTGTTAATAATACAAATACCTTTGATTATAAGAATATTAAAAAGTGAATTTTTGTATAATATGGAAAAAACTTGAATAAGCCCAAATCAAAGCCAAACAGTTTCTTCTTGTTTGTCCATTGAACTTGAATGAAGCCTTTCCCAATCATTTCTCGTCTTTCTTAATTGTAAAAGACGCATGCAAGAGCTTTCTTAACTCTTATGATTTAATGATTTTGTGTGGTAGTAATTGACATTAATTTTGAGTAACTTCATATAAATGTGATTTTATGAGATAAAAGAAGAAGAAACTTGAGTAAAATGAGTTCCCAAACCACAGAATTGATCGTATGGAGCATTGTCGCGGCCATCATCATCTTGCTCGGTTTAGTATCGTGGCGGATTAGCATCATTTTACGAAAGAATGACAATTGTGGTTGTTGTGGTGATGATTAATAGGTAAGTTTGATATTTTTAAAAATTCTTGTTTATCTATTTTCTCTCTCTTTTTCGATTTCGAAATTAACATAATTACGGTTGACCAAAAAAAATTAACATAATTACGATGACACAAAAATACAAATTTAGCAATGCATTTGAAGATATAATTACTCGATTTATTTTCCTTTTTGGTGTGTGGGTTTCAGGGTCAATAAGAGTCGGAAAACTGATTGATAACCGGGTAAATCATTTAAAGGAGTGTATCAGGTTCTTAAAAAACAGAAGTTCTGGTGATATTTTTATTTATCAAAATAATTGAATTTTCATATTAAAATAATTGATCTTCTTAACAATTTTATTATGTTCCACCAAATCGAAATTATTTACAAATGCATGTTTTAATTTAAAATTTTATATTCCGTAGCGAATAAGGCTTGTGTACGGAAAACATCGTCAAATTCACTTCTTTTCATGTATCTTTCTCATTATATGGCGTCTATATTTATTTATGTAATAATATGTTTTCTGAAAGTTATGTATATTGACTTTGTAATTTCGATTTGAAATCAATGAAATTGTAGACAGGAAAAAAAAGAAAAGACATGACCAAAATTTAATATAACATATCCTAACACATATTCAAATCTCGTAGTATTCCAGTTTGTGAATTGTAATCCCTCTGTTTCTAATTGTTAGATATTTTAGAGTTTTCACATATATTGAGAAATAAATTAATATTTAATTATAAATGCATTAATTTTTGTACTATAACGATTTTCCATAACTTTTAGCCAATACTAATTCAATAAATCAAATTATTTTAATTAACTATTTTTAAAAATTCTTGTTTATCTATTTTCTCTCTCTTTTTCGATTTCGAAATTAACATAATTACGGTTGACAAAAAAAAATTAACATAATTACGATGACACAAAAATACAAATTTAGCAATGCATTTGAAGATATAATTACTCGATTTATTTTCCTTTTTGGTGTGTGGGTTTCAGGGTCAATAAGAGTCGGAAAACTGATTGATAACCGGGTAAATCATTTAAAGGAGTGTATCAGGTTCTTAAAAAACAGAAGTTCTGGTGATATTTTTATTTATCAAAATAATTGATTTTTCATATTAAAATAATTGATCTTCTTAACAATTTTATTATGTTCCACCAAATCGAAATTATTTACAAATGCATGTTTTAATTTAAAATTTTATATTCCGTAGCGAATAAGGCTTGTGTACGGAAAACATCGTCAAATTCACTTCTTTTCATGTATCTTTCTCATTATATGGCGTCTATATTTATTTATGTAATAATATGTTTTCTGAAAGTTATGTATATTGACTTTGTAATTTCGATTTGAAATCAATGAAATTGTAGACAGGAAAAAAAAGAAAAGACATGACCAAAATTTAATATAACATATCCTGACACATATTCAAATCTCGTAGTATTCCAGTTTGTGAATTGTAATCCCTCCGTTTCTAATTGTTAGATATTTTAGAGTTTTCACATATATTGAAAAATAAATTAATATTTAATGATAAATGCATTAATTTTTTGTACTATAACGATTTTCCATAACTTTTAGCCAATACTAATTCAATAAATCAAATTATTTTAATTAACTATTTTTAAAAATTTACAATTATAAAATTAATTGTGCATTGAAAATAGAGAACATCCATCTTTTTTAAATACATTGATATTCATTAATCGTAAGTAACGAATCCAATAAATATAGCAAACTATATCTTTTACCCCACTTAAATCGTTTCCTTTTGTACAAACAAGAACATGAGGTGTTATATCTTTTGCTATAACAACTGGTGATTTCACCAGATTTAAAACCACCAAAAATTAAAATCAAAGTTAAACCAAAAATAAAAAACTGCACAAGAAGAACAAAACATAAAGAGTTTCATGTCTCTTCTATTTTTCTCCCAGCCAAAGAATAGACCTTAAGGAACTTATGGGATGATCAGAGACAATGAATAACAAAGAAATGAAATGGAGAATCAATCAATCAATGACTCGCCGTAACGGTGAAGAATGAAAAAAGAATCTGGAGATCTCCGGCGACATTTTGTTCTTCTTCTTCCTCATGCTTTTATTGGTGTGTTCTTCAAGGGACAGTACACCTGCAGCTTCGTTTGGTATCTTCACCATTATAGCAAGAAACTGAAAGCTGGGTTTTCTTCAAGTTCTTCAGCTGGTCTCATTTCCGCAAAGTCCTTATCTTGCATTGAGCTCGATATATCCTCAACCGAGAAGGGAATGCTGAGATGGACACACAAAAAAAAAAAATGGTTTGATTTAAAGCAGCTAAACAAAGCTTCTGTATAGCCATATATAAGGTAGGGTTATATTGTTACCTAGAATCTTCGTCTAACAAGAAGGCGCTGCTGTTGGCATTGTTGGAATCCTCTGTCATAAGCACTTTCATGCTTGAAATCACCTGTTCATGAACATTAGTAGTACTGTTCAGAGCAAAGCATATAAGAGCGGATAGACCGAGAGAGAGCTATTTCTGCAGAAAAGCTTACATCTTGTGATACACTTCTTGTGTTGTAGCTGTCATCCCAGTACAGTGTACATATTCTATAAAGTTGCTGGACACTAAGGATCTGCAAAAGTGACCACAACATTCAAAATTTTCAGAATCAAAAATCTTGTCTATTATCGGTAAAAGAGACGAGCCGATGCAGGGACTCACGGGGCATAAATCATGTGCTATGTCATCGTATGAGATTCTGTACTTCTTATGGATGACCTGTTGGTAAATGCCAATTCAAGGGACAATCATGAGAACTGCACAAACCTCTTACCACCAGATTCAGGAAATGAAGAAAATAGAATAGACGATTAAGTATGAAAGAACACACCAAGAATCCAACAGCTTGCCTAATGTGTTTAAGTTCATCCCAAGACGAGCCAGCATACTGCATTTCAAGAGATCAGGTATAATGAGCCAAATTGTGCTACGCATAAATCAATCAATAATTCATAAAAGTAGAAAGGGAGATTCACTAGGGAATACTTCTTCTTTTGTCTCCGCGCACCATTCCTCTAGCAATGCTAAACCAGATTTTACAAATTCTCCGTTGCTAAATGTACAACATTCTCGTCGCAAAAGAAGGCTGCAGAAAAGAATGAACCCTGTTATAATAATGCCTTACACGGACATGCGTAGTTGATAATAGAGAATAAACCAATCTCTCACCTGTTAAATAATTGGACATTGATGAAAGAGAATGTCTGAGTAAATATCCTTTGGATTAGAACCGGAGGAACCTGAAAATGGAAGAAATATAAGAACTTCCAGATATTAAAGAAAAAGAAAACGTGACTGGAGAAGACGAGTTCCATGGATTTCCCATACAAAGTTCTCCTTCAGTGTGCTTAGAAGTGCATTTAAGCCGTCATGAATCCCGTTCCAGTGGTCTAAAGGAGAATCCTTGCCAACTGACTTTGAAGATCGTAGCGAACGTAACGAACGTCCCGTTGATGTCCGTGGTGCCTAAAGAGGTCCGTTCATATCAGACCCCGCCGCATACATAGAAAGAAAAGAAGTCTGATAGTATCAAAGGTAAAAAGAGAACAATGAATTTTTTCTTAGCCAACCTGGATGCAAAGGGAAAGCAAAGTTTGCAACTCGTTTTTCAGGTTATCCCGAATCATTCCAAATATCTTTTCTACGTAAGCTGTAAGCTGCAGTTTGAAAAGCAAAGCTGGATCCTTGGCCTCAACCGGGCGAATCACTGCAGCCGCTGCAGCTGCTGCTGCTGCAGAAGTCTCGGCAGAGGAAGGCGCTGAACGGAAACCCTGGTATATTAGAAGAATATGCTTCAGAAAAGTTTATTTGGAACAAACCTTCATTAACATAGACAAATAAAGGCATATATACCATGGCCATTCTTCCAAACAAGGAAGTCGAAACAGGTGGTTTTCGCTGTGTAGTGGCACCGGTTCCACCGGGTTTCAGACTTTGTTGGATCATGAACAACAAAGTTGAAGTATTGGACAACCAATATGCCAAATGCTCGTTGTCATCTTCAACCTGATAGTAAAGATCGTTACAACTCAATTGTGATTATTATATATATAAAGACTTGACATGTAATTCAGTACCTCGATAGCAGAACCAATCATTTGAACAAGACGATCAAACACATTGGTCCTTTCAGCTTCAAAGGATTTCCAATGAAGGAGGCATTTGTACATCGTAAATGCCGCTACAGGCTTCCCCTGGTTGAATCCGATATTCTTTATTACGCAGTTGATAAGAGCATCAACACTCTCCTATAGCAAGAACAAATATCTCTCTTCAATCAAAGAAGGCACATCCGACAGATCAGAAACACAGAATGAAGTAATTAAACTAAACAACATACATGTTGACGATCCATATGAGATCTCCGAGTCTTTGCATCAGATTCTTGTTCTTGGGTTCTTACATATGTTTCAATCTCAGATCCCTGCAGAGATGTCTTTAAAGGACAGACAAACAGATGGAACACAATTAAGGGAAAAAGGGATAGAGAAGCAAGACACGACTTACATTGAACAGACTTTCTTTGTTAGGAAGGTGACTATATTGTGAGTCCTGCAAGTAGGAGAGCAATACTTTAAATATCATGATTGCGTATCCATCCAAGTATGTTTTTGCTCAGATATACCTTAACTGGAGTTGGAGGGAGATGTCCTGATGTTTGTAAGAGTGATTTCTGCCTCAATATTTTGTTTTCAGATTCCACATCCAAGATTTTTTCTTGAAGTCTGCAAATAAACATGTGAAAAATTATGCTTAATGCTGAGTGCCAATGGGATCTTTGGTGAATTCATTAAGAGACCCAGAGATGTATAGTGGGTACTCGTGCACAGCAGTTTTTAAATTGACAATTGTAGTTTCAGCCTCCAGAGCCTGCTTCAGCCTCTCCTCACTTATTTTGCTCGTCTCCTCGAATTTTTTCTCTGTTTCATCAATCTTCTGGTCCAATGAACTTACCAGGGACTGAAACCAAATGAGAAATAAAGGAAATATGAAACCTTCCTTTCAGATATTTCACAGCTTTGAGAGACGCAAAAAAAAAAAAACAGCTAATTTCCTACCTTGAGTGTTTCGTTTTCACTAGCTAGCTTTTCCACTAGCTCCGTGTCAACTACGGGAACTTCCTGCAACACAGGAAAAATTTCTGCCCTTTTTTTAGCAGCTTCCATTTCCTTAGATTGAAGTTTCATTTCCTCCAATTCTGATCGCAGTTTTGCATTTTCTTGTGTTTTACTTTCTTCCATGTCCATCTACATCGATAAAGTCACAAGAATAGATGAAGGATATGTTATATATCTGAGTCCAGTTATTTCAGAGAAAAGCTTTTGAAATGAAATTATTTTAAGGATAAGAGGGAAACCAAAAGACAAAGAGTGCTTTTTTATTTACCCTCATGCGTTTCTCTAGCTGCAGTCTCCATGTGAGTTCTTCTACTTGTTTCTCAAGCTTATTCTTGACAGCTTGAAGGGCTCCTGTTTCCTTTGCAGCCTGCACAAAATATGAAGGCAACATTGCTGCAGTTATTTATACATTAGGAAAAGAGCCAACATCTTCTGCCTAAATTTTGAAGACCCTCAAACGGCAAGGATAACTTCCAGCTGCTAGCAATCGCGTCAAAAGAGCCAACTCAATTATAAAACCTCACCTAATCCGCTATATAAGCTCATCTAAAAGCCCGCATTATCCGAAGTGTTGTGATTTCCATATACTACGCTTAGAATGAGAAATGATACATAAAAGAGGATACACACAGAAGTGAAGAGAAAGCTCACAGTCTTAAGCTTCCGCAGTTCTTTACGAGCTAACCTTGCTCTCCAGGCACTTTGTGTTGTAATTGCTGCTTTCTTTAGCCTCTGGAAGTGCAACACGGCCAAGAATTTGCGGCAATGACTCTATTATATACAAAGAGAACAAATTCAATGTCATAAATTGCACAAAAAATTTGGGACGAACAAGAAAATCCCGCAACATCTAGGAGATGAACCAAAACAAGAAAAAGAAAACATGTATTCTTCACAACTTTCCACCAGAAACATGTACACCACCTGAATCATAATTGCCGCCTTGTTCTCCCTTTGGAACCGTATCTCATCACGGGAAGCCATACCACGCATTCCTGATTGAATGGAAACAGCAGCAAATGATAATTCACTGTAAGACTTCCTAGCAAGGTGCATCCGTATGTCTCTCTGGATCTCCAAAACAGCAGCTTCTCTGCGCAATCCCTCAAAGATATTTCGACAAAGTTGACCTATAGATCACGGACAACAAAGAAGAGAGTGAATAATTAGTAACATTTCTAATTGCCTGAGTAGTAAAGTCGGATATTATCCTTTTAACTTCAAAGTACCTCTGCACACAGCCTGCATATTTATTGCAGTCTTGCGGAGCATCATAAAAGTTTTGCGAGACAAGTAGGAGCGGAATTTCCTCTGGATGCTGCTGGCTGCTCTCCCTAAGACCTCATTCCTCCGAGCATCTAAGTCAGCCATCTGTCCAGCCCTGAGGAAAACCTTCGTCTTACCAATCTGGAAAAACAAAGCGCATCATAAAAGGAGGATCAATCAGGCGCTCTTCATCAGATTTTTAAATCTCGGCCACATTGCGAAGTATTCAAAAAATGGTGGTCCAAAACATACCTGGTATCCTTGGAGTGCAACTTTTTCAAGAAGTTTCTTGCAGGCAACTACATCATCAGAACTAGAAAGAAGCCAACCAAAAGTTAGAACGTTTCCAATATCTCAAAGATTGGTAAGACTGGTAACTTTCCAAACTCTAAATTGAAGAGAGGGGAACCTCTTATCCAAAACTTCAGGAGCAAGGATACTAAATCTGTCTAGGAATTCTTCAAATTGTTTTCTAGTAGGAAATCCTGCACAGCTAATCCTGATTGCCTCCATCACACCCTGAAAGATATGCATGTCCAGAATTTAAAACTTGCATGTAACCATAACAAGCATATTTGTTAGAAAAACCAAAACATGGAAATCCCACCCCACATCGTAGCTGTTGCAAAACATTTTGGTTCTCAAAGATCAAAGGCTTCAGAAGATTGTTGGGCTTCACGCACCGAATATAGTGAGGCTCAGTAGTACTCAGCGTTTCAAGCAATGTCACCAATTGTTGCTGCATTAAGTAGGAAAGTAGCTTCAGTAGTCATGAGATTAAACAGACAACAATTTGCATAAAACGACCTCATTTACTGCACCTTAAATCGTGAAGCAATCGAAGAGAACTTTGACTTTTTGTTAGCATCTTCCGCAAGAAGAGGAAAGAGACATGCAACAAAGGTGCACTTTGAAGCATTTAGCAGAGCCTGATGCTCAGCAACAACATAATCTTTGTTCTTTTCCAGGAACTGTTCGGTCTGATAAGTGACCTGAAAATATGATTCAGTACTTATTAGGGTATGAACAACTAGTTTTTAGGGGATTATTGCATTATAAATATTCAAAACGGCGAAGCAAGCGTATACTCACATTACCAGCATAGTGGCAAATTGTGAAGTCAGTGCGAGCTAATTTTGGCTTACTAAAGTGCTTGTGATCTTTGAACGTTTGATACATCTTTTCAGCAAATGTTTCATGTGTTGATCTTGGGAACATGCTGCAAGATACAGGTATGAAATTTGGATATGAAAGGAGAAAGAGGCAACGCATGCTGAACAATACTAATTCAAGTTCTTAGCCATACCAAGCCTCGTTCAGGAGAGAAATGATGCCACCGGGACTCTGAGACATGACAAAACAATGATGATTAGTGTTTAATAAATAATACTCAGTAAAGAGGTAGCAGATGACGCATAATGAAACTAGCGACCTTTTCAATAAGATCCAAAATATCTTGATTATCTACGAACTCTATGTAGCTCCAATCAATTTCTTCTTTATTATATTCATCTTGTTCCATTTTGAAGACGTGCTGCCCGGGAAAAAAATATTGTGGGTCACTATTAGGGACAAATCAGGCTGAATAATGGCAGCAATCTGAAGATAAACAAACCTCAGACAAACCTGATTAAAATGTTGCTGAAGTTTCTCATTTGTCAAATTGATGCAAAATTGCTCAAAACTGCAAAGCACATGCAATACAAAGCAATTTTCAAGGAAAACACAAGCAAAATCCATTTGATATTTTCACTTCCCTTCCATTTCAAAATATATATGTAAGAAAGGAGAGCAAAACATATCTCCAAAAGTTGGAAAGGTCCCTCGCTAGGTAATTTTGAACCCTTTTACTTGATTTCAAAAGACTTCTAGGAGTTGAGATACAGCAACATTTACTACCCTTTCTATTGCTTACTAAAACTAGAAATTCAGAGAGCCAACAAACTAAACAACATAACTATCATGTGAAAACACTGAGACCTATTTTCATATCAGGCTAAGTTCCATAGTATTTCTCTAAAGTGGTTCCTTCCCCTTATTATCAAACAAAAGGCATACCGCTTAAGCACCTGTTTGTCTTGAAACTCTCAAATCCATAGATATCCAGCACTCCAATTAAATATTTTGAATCATGATCTTGCCCAATTGAACTATTGATCTTGTTCACAATCCTGAAAGAGCAACAGAGCAGGTTAAGAAAGTTTAACCAAACTAAGTTTGCGAATCTGCAAAGAAAGAGAAGCATCCAGCTACCAAAATTCCTAATGTATTAGGAATAGACATACCAATCAAACAATCTTGAGTACACAGTTTTTGCCAATGCATCTCTGCTGAGTGCCGCAGATTCTGGATCAAGACATTTTGTAATGGATTCATCACGTGTCACAATTACACGTTTACAAAGAGAATCTTCCAGTGCCTGCTCATCGCACCTGACGAAATCCAAAGAGTCAGGAAGGACTTCTTTATTCCATATTAAATGAACTAGGCTCAGAAAGGGCGCTTTTCACATTTCAATGTCATAGATGATCAATTAGTTACTCACATGAATAGCTCAGCAGCAGTCTTCAAATGGTAGTAGGACTTCTCATCTTTTGGGGCTGACGAGTCTGCTTCTTTTCCTTTTCCAAATTCAACATTACCTAAATGAAGAATGGCAGCCACAACTCGAAATATTGCTTCCTGACATAAATTTTATATCCAAAGACACTCATATGTCGATACCATAATTTTTACTAAGGGAATCACAAAAAAAAAAAACCTACCTGCTCCTCTGAATTTATCCCAACAACATCCATTGCCTTTCTAGTTTCACGATACTCCTTCGAATCATCCATTCTCTCCAACTCAATGCATTGAGATTGATTCAGGTAATGAAATGTTCTTGGATCCGCCAATTTCCATTTTTTTATGTCCTGATCAAATAATAAAAGGAAAATCAGAAAACATCAGGGAAAGAATTTCAATGACACTTCCTTAATAGAAGACTGCACAATTTTAATGATGCTTCCAACTGACTTTTAATAAACGTGAACCAAACATAAAAGCAACTGAGGTTAAAAGAACTTATTTATTGTATTAACATAGGTGGGAGAAAAGCAAGAGCAAAATCTGATCCATAGCTATTTCAAATACCAGATCAGATTCTGACGTCTCCAATGAGAAGAACCCTTAAGAAGTTCTGGAAGGCCTATAAAAGGAGAGAGAAGCCATATGTACCTCAGGTGGTGCAGCACAGAGCATGTAAAAACAGTGATAGTTCCTCTCAGGATCTGAGACCTGGCAAACCCGCGATCTCTCTAACAAATAAGTCCTGATAGCAGCTCCTGATATCCTTCCCCTTTGATCGAACTGAATCTCCACAAATTTACCAAATCGACTGCAACATTAGATGATCATGAACATGAATCAGCACGTAAAAGGATATTCAACTCAAGAAGAAATGAAAAGGTATGTACGCACACACACATGGATATGAGAGGTATATTGTATACTATATACACCTTGAATTGTTGTTCCTAACGGTCTTTGCATTTCCAAATGCTTCTAGAACAGGGTTGGACTGCATACAAAGAAAACATAAACATATCTAAGAATGATTTTCAAATCAACTTCAACAAAATCTGACTTTAACAATCCAGAAGGTCTATAAAAAAGATATGCCATGGATAACCTCCAAAACTTTCTTTTCGACTGTCCTTCCTTCTGAAACAGCTCGACCTCCTATATCTGCCAGATATTGCATGAGCAATTTAGTAGTCTCAGTCTTCCCTGCTCCACTTTCACCACTTACCAAGATTGATTGACTAATGCCTTGATTTGTCATTTGTCTACCAACAATGGAAAACAAGCCAGGGAACGTCAAACAGGAAACAACTAGTAGCAAAAGGAGAATAAAGCAAGACTCCAAAATTACATGGCAGGTACCTGTAAGCTGCATCCGCAACTGCAAACGGGTGGGGGCTCAGTTCTCCAAAGCCTGCACCTTTATATTGTTGCATCATGTGGTTGGTGTAAAGATGCGGTAGTCTTCTAAAAGGGTTTACAGCAATCAGAATATTCCCTGTGTAAGTCTGTAACAATGTGTATATTAGCACAAATGCCTAACAAAGTGAAAGAAAATATTGACGTTCAAGAAGCTCCAGTCAGCCGAGGAAATTGAAATATATATAAGAAAAACTCGTGCGCAACGAAATTTAATAATATACTCACATATATTGTGTTGGTATCAAATCTTATCTTCATATTTTGGAGGACTCCTGGTTCATGTAAATATGCTAGCCTTGTCATATCATCCACTCCAGAAGCTGGAGCTTCAACATCTTTTGGGTATGCATTTGAAATTTTAACAGCCACCTGAAAATTTCCAATAATGTAACAAAGCCGCTTAAAATAAACTTAATCCCCGATCAAATATACAGACAAACAAACGTAAAACTCCATACTTGAGAAGTTGACGCGTATTTAATGATTCAAACTTGTTAAACATACCGTATTCCCTGAGGTACATTTGACCTTAATATCATTTCCTTTAACCTCGATAACTTCACCGTCTATCCATGCAACCTCTGGATCTTCCACCCAAACGAAAGAGCCAATATTAACTGTAGTACAAGCCTGCAAAACCAACATTTCAGATAAATCTTATCTTCACAACTAAAATATAGAGTGAGCATATTCCCTCCAAACCAGTAACAAGCCATATCTGCTACGACAAGAGACTAAAAACTGTTGGAGATTAAATTTTCAATAAGAGGATTTGAGGAGCAATCCGTACTCTAGTTTGTATACTTGTGTCAAAGAACAAAACCCCTACATATATGCTTTGTATGGTTTTTGATCAAAGAGAATGTAATCATAACCCGAGAGCATCACATGATAAAACTGGTCAGCTACAGAAACTCAGAACTTTGAACACCAAATCAAAAGATTTAGATGAAACCCATTGGATCATATTCAAATGGTAACGTAAGGTCGAGCTCAACCATTCTAGTAAAATCGGTCCTGAGGCATCAAAATCCTGGTCAATCACGAATCAATGGAAAGTCATATCATCCGATTTAGTCGGATTCTAGCTAAAAATCTATATCCCCAGAAGGATCAATCTATGCATGAAACCAATTGGGGCATTCAATATAATCCAACTCGAAGAAACAGATCATGTGAAAAAAACATTGAGCTTGAACAAGCGAAAAAATCTCCGATCATAGTCCAAACCACGGATGAGTCAAGCAATAAGCTACTCATCACAACAGAGAAACAATTTCAACGATACGAAGAACACAATCGCAATAGAAAAGTTTAAAACCCCATGTGGAATGTGAACGGAAATAAACCCAGAAAACGACAGGAAAAATAAATAAAAGTACCATTTTCCACCGGAGATTTATCAGATCACGAACTAGTTTTTGCTTGGTTTTGGATCTAAACTCCTCCGATAACAGACGATCGTTCACAAAAACCCAAAACGGCGGAAAAATGTCTGTATGAAACTTGCGCAAGGAGCAGAGACCAACTCGAAAACCCAGAAACCCAGAAATGCGATTGAATGAAATGAGAAGCTTAGAAATCTTCAAGCAAAGAAAAATTAAAAAATTCAAAATCTGCTCGAGAAGAAATCCAAAGCCCCCTCTTTGGGTCTGTTTCTTTTTTTCGCCTATATATATTAATATAATTTTTATTTTCTTCTGTCTTTCTTTTTCCGAATTCTCTGAGCAATTAAGTCGTCGGAGCATTTACTCTGTGATTAAGGTAAGTAAGCGTTAATTTACCATTCAATTCCTAAAGTACCCTTTCATAACTTAACTCCAATAGATTATGAGTTGGCCCCCACACTTTCTCTTCTTCTTCCTTTATTTTTTCTCTATCTTTAGGGAAAATATATATATGTCAACTAGCTTTCTGGTTTTTGTAATGGAAAAGTGATGGATAAAAAAGTATCTTATAAATTATAATAATATCATTAAGCTGATAATAGACAATGTAATCTTTTATCTTGTTGACCCAAAAACAAAACACAATGTAATCTTAGCCAAATAAATAAACAAACAATGTAATCTTTGCCACAAAAAACAAACAAACAATCTAATCTTTTGCTAGTATATATATTAAACAGTAAGAGAGAAATATGTATATATTTATATACACAATTTGTTGACAAAAAAAACAATTTATATGATATCTATTTTTTAATTAGTTTATCGTCAATAAAAACACTTTGTTAAGGCATGTATGTACAAATTGATCCAGATATATAATCTAGTGGTTTTTATTAGTATTGTTACTACATCATTACTCAGATTCAAATTCGCAAAATATATATTGTTAAACAAAAAAAATTCAATATATTATACATACGAATTCAAACATTTTAAGGTTATAAGGAAGCACAGTAAAAAGGGTTATAAAGAGAAGCTAAAATAAAATTCGTTACTTAAAGATAAGTGAAACATATTTGCTATCTATAAATATCTTTAATTGAATTTACCTAATGTGCTAGAATAATTCTCTATGTATATAGAGAAATAATCGCAAAAAGGAAATTGTACTTTACATTTTTGTCATTGGAATACTTTTATTTTTCTTATTAAAGATTTGAATACCCTACTTTTTTAAAAAAATTGCCAAATAAAAATTTGATGAACACAAAATTAACTGAATAATAACATCACTTGTCAGTTGTTTGTAATTAACTCATTGTTAAAAGTAGACACTGTTTGAATAGTCAAATCCTTTCACGGCGAAGACAACAAGGATACATTGAAATCCAACCTCTTCCATGAAACCCAATCAGCCTCTTTAGTCATCAATGTTTTCTTCGTTGGAGTCTGTCACTGATTTGCTTATCTGCATTAGTTACTTCTTTATTAACTTTGGTTTTTTTCAATAACATACTTCTAATTTAATATTGACATAATAACGATATTAACATAAACCAATATACTATATGTTATAGTCTTTTTACTAGTTTATATATGTATCTCGATTCTTAATATAAAAATTATTTGAGATTGACGTTCATTTGATTTTGACAAAAAATATAAGATATTAACCTTAAAATCGAAAGATTGAATGCGAAAAACTAGTCACAATTTTAAAAAAAAATTATAATAAGAACAACGATTGTCAAATAGTGTTAAGTGCAAATTAGTGGAGATTTTCTTTTAAAAAAACTAGAAAATATAAATTAGAAATTTAATATTTTAATGAAAAAATCATTTTTCATAAAGGCGTACATAAAATACAATATTTTTTGTATGTTTTATATATATATATATATATAATGCAAAAAATATTATATTTTTTGTATTGTTAGGTCATTTAAAGAGATGATCGGGTATGATATATAGCATAGTAGTTTGTGCTAGTGTCGTTGTTATTTTACCATTCATATTCAAATCCATATATAATGCATTATGTTGACAAAAAAATAAAAAATAGATGACCATATTAATTAGGTAGATAACAATATTTTTTAGTGTGCAAAAATACTTAATTGGAATGCTATTTCTCTAAATAATAAAATAATATGTTATATACAATTACAATAAAACAGAGTGTTATTTTGTAAAGTAAGCATTTTATTTAGAAAATAGCATCCAGTTATGTGTTTTTAAAATGAAAAAACCCGAGTCATTTATCTAATTAAAAAAAAAAATCATGACCATTAGTGTAATTACTCTATATATTATTTCCCTTTTCTTAAATTCATGTGGTACATATATATATATATATAATTGTTAAGATTTTACACCATTTTCTGTTTTTAATATATTTGTTATATGCTTATATGGCTTTCGAGAACATGGCAAAAATATGAACAAATAGATTTAAGAAAAATAAAAATGCATTCATATTGTCTTTCTTCCTTTTTTTTCAAATCATATTGTCTTTCTTCCTACCTAATAAAAGTTTGCGTGGAATGTTGATAGAAAAGAAGAAAAACAAGTTACGTGCAAGACTGATAGATTTCCTTTACTACGATCGAGGGCATGGAAACAGAATATTTGTCAGTTGTCACTCGTCCACATGCCAAGGAGGACATTTGAGTAATTTCATTTAGGTAATAACTTTTGTTTTTCATTATTAAGGATTATAATTAGGGCTGGCCAAATACTCGAAGGACTTCCAAGATTTGGAAAAAACAAAATTTCACTGAACGGTCTACAATTAGGTATAAGGATCTTAAGGAGAAGACCAAGACGTAAATGCCATAGTCAGCTATTCATAAAAGAAACGATAAATGGCAACGAAATAGTTAAAAGAAGTAAAAAATAAAACAATAAAAGATAAATATTGGTATCGCTTTAAATGATACTAATATTCATTTTTGTGATTAATAACTATAAAATGATATATTATTTACTTGAGCTATAAAGAGTTACCAGTTAAATCCATCGTCCGTTTACCATGGGACTGTTATACTTCTTCTTTTGACATAACATTTAGCTTCTTTTACCATTCACACGCCCCGATCATCCCGCCGTCATTAAGACACGGAAATGGGGTCCACAGTATTAGCCAATCAGAGAGGCGCGTGTACTCCGCATTTTTGATATTTGATTATGTCTTTTTAAGTGTTAACATCAGCAAGTGGAGAGAGCAAGTGAAGGCGCGTGTGCGTAGCGATCAACCTTTAACTCGGAGCAGTCGACGGCTATGATTACCTGCATCTACTGTTCGGTGCAATCCTAGCCGTTGATAATAAACGCCTTTACGGACGCGATCAACAATGTTGAAGCGTTCACATTTGTACGAATAAGTTTATAATAAAACCACTATTCATTTCTCTTTCTGTTTATAATTAGAAGAAAAAAAGAAGTCAAACCTAACGAGAATATTATTTGACACCAAGTCTTTATTTAGTTTTATACGTAGAAAGTTTTAAATATATGAAAGTGGGAGATGGAGTAAGTGGCTCGGAAGAAAATTTAGAGTTGACAAAGGAAACATAGAACATTAGGAGTTGTCAAACCAGAAAGGGCACAAGTCGCGGATCAGTACGGTGAGGAAGACCGGCACGAGCTCCCAAAGCTCGGCAGTTGCAACCAGCCTGCGATACAAAAACATTGTTAAAAGATGGGTCTGAAAATGCTTATGTATGTTCCATTTGGAAAAGAGCGGTTTTTGGACGGTTTGTGACGGTTCAATGAGACTAGAAAACATTGGAGAAAATGGCCATTTATAAGAGTCTCGCACTAATGGCAACCACGGAATTCACGTGGTGGCTCCAGACTTCGAAATTAGTATGTGTTTCGGTTTAGGATTAGGAAGCTCGGTTATCCAAAAGTAAGTCCTAGATTCACATGATCTATACCGGGAAAAGATGTGTATAGTTGAAGATTTAGGTGCATTGGTGAAAACAAAACAGAGAGGTTCTGTGGAATATGTTTTCGGTTTAGGAGAGTTACCACTTGAGCAGCGAGCGGTAACATTTTCTCTGGGGGCATGCCGGCGCATATGGCTACAGATCGAGGAAACAAGTAGAGATGGGTCAGTAAATATTTAAGAATTTGGGTTTTAGGTTCTGATTTTTGAAGGAGTGTATTAGAATCTTTGCAAATCTTTTACCACATAGAACCGCTCCTATGAATGCATCGCCTGCACCGGTCGTGTCAACAAGCTCTTCTGGAGGAATTTTCTCTGCTGTTCCAAGAAACAATCTTCCGCTCACTGTTCCTATCCCGTTGGCCTTCACCTTTGTTGTCTCCTGCAATTGAATATGTGTGGAAAAGTTGGAGTGTCTTTATATGAGTGAGAAGTTATTTAGGAATTAGAACGTTTGATTACCGATGAAACACATGTTGGAATTGCTGTGGTTGAGTCTGTTCTATGCTTCAGTGTCTCCAGCAAGCTCTCAATGTCTGTCTCTTGAGATTCTAATACTTCTGCTGAAGGCGACAGAGCCAAAGGATGGTCACGACCCGTGGAAAGGATCATATAAGAAGTTTTGATTTCTAGAGAGTGACATGAAGTGTCGGGTTTTTGTACCTTTTGAAGCTCGTTGAAGCATTAAGCATCCTTCTTCACCTAAGGTCACGATCACAAATTTCACTTTCGGCAATCTCAACAACATGGAAACGAGTGCACCAGGAGTTGAAGACACCTCTGTCCATGCCTGCAAGACGCGAGAGACTGAGAATGTTCGGCCTCAAATGCTGAAAAAGATGCCGGAAATCAAGACAAACTTGCCTGAGGAAATTTTGCAGAGCAGACAACGTAATCGGCGAAACTCAATAGATTATCTAATCCATCTCTTTTCTTCTCTGCATCAACTAGAATAGGTATCTTCTTGCGACTTGCCTGCTCTGGATAAACACAACAAGCACAGGAGGAAATGAACATGTAGGTTGTGGGGCATATTATGTTTTCGTAGAGAAAACAGAAAATAGAGAATCTTGCGAAATCCTCAAACATCATGAACTTATCAAAGACTAATCCTACATACATACCAATCAATCTACTATTTGCACGACCGCACATGATAAAAAAAAAAACCTTGTTTTGATGTACTTGGGAGAAATCAAGAAACTTGTGAAGCCTAAAAGCTATTGTAAAGAGATGCGTGCTTACCTCTTTTGCAATCACCAAGGCGGTTTCGTGTAATCTTACATCAAAGTATACGATGCTTGCTCTGTCTAAAGCTGATAACATGCTCGATTGAGAAAGGTCAGTTGGTACCATGGGTGGATCTCCAGGCGTGTGAATACAAGTACGCGTCTTCCTGAAAAATATAACCCCATGAAAATCTGATGACCTACACAACAAATCAATTCCAATCCATAGGACTACCATTTCATTCTAATTGTTAGTAGTAACTTTTGCTTGAATTAATAGACTTGATACAACAACAAAAAAAGTCAAACAGCACTCCAAACTAACTGTTTACAATATGAAACATGGCCCCAAGTTCACAAACAACATCAGGGCAAAAACACTCACGTTTGTTTATCAACAATGACGTAAGTAAATGGTGTATTGCCCTCTTTCGAGACCTGGCATGAGATCAGATTACAAAAAAAAAACATCAATTACTGGAAAGATTAGAACAATTAAGACAAAACCACAAAACACTAGAGACAATCCCACTATAGAATATATAGACTATGGATGATCAAAAAGTTCAGCATTACCACAAGAAAGGAAGTATCCACACCATCAGATTCCAGCTCCTCCAATATACCTTTTCCTTGAGAGTCATTTGCTACCTAAAAGATCATCACTACCCAATTGTTGAATCTGTTCATTCCAAATTTACAAATCGAAAACCATCTCTACTCAGAAAAGAGAAGCAAGTTAAACCTTACTAATCAGCCTCGGATTCAAGCCCAGACGAGCTACGCAGGTTAACGCGTTTCCAGCATTTCCCCCTCCTCGCACCTGAACAAAGATAACACATTTTCAAACCCTAAACCTAAACACTAAATCACTACCAAAACAAAAACTACCGTCAAGCTAGTGCTTCGGATCTTTTCATCGGGTTGAGGATAAGAATCCACCGTCGCCAAGAAATCAACAGCGATCCCGCCGCAACCAAGCTGCCAAAATCACACGGGAGACGAGCATCTCCTATAAGCGCGATTAAAGTCAAAAACACCCAAATCACGAGAGTCAGTGATAGAGGAAGCTCAAAAAAACTCACAACGATGCCGTTATCCGGCGGAGGAGAAACAGAATCGATGGAGGAAGAAGACATTCTAGTCCTGAAACTGAATCATACAGGAAGAGAGAAGAATCTATCAGAAACCCTGAAAGAGCGAAAAGAAACGGAGAGTGAAATCCACGCTCGGAAACTGAGAAAGCGACCTCGTGAAATGACGGGAGGGCGGAAGAGAGATGCCGGAGAAGGAGAAGAGAGGGAGAGGTGAGAGATGAGTGAAGCAGAGCATTTCTTTGTCTCTATAGTCTCAGTCTGAGACAGAGAGAGAGATTGTGTGAGGTGCCATTTACGGTGTTTTTGATTTTTAAATTCAGATTGACCGGCCGGTTCGATCGGTTGAATCGGAAACCGGATGATAATTCGGTTTAGGCTTACATTTAGAAGCCATTAGTGTACCAGAACCTTTTTTACTAAGCTAGAAGGTTTTTCTTTTTTGTTTTTCAATAGGAAAAACATTTTGATGTTGTAACAGTAATATTGTTATAAATTATAACTATATATCATACTATTATTTAGCAAGTGCGAAATCCTACGTGGCGGTTCCAGAATCACTCTCAGACCTATTTTTACCTTTATGCCATTAATAAAATCGTTTAATTACAATCTTTTGCCATCAAAATTTTATGACTAAAATAATCATGTTAAACCCACCTAAAACGTTTCCATATCATAAATCCTTGGATTTGGACTTGATTTTAACTTTGCCCCATCACTAGAGAAGTCGATTTTAATTATAACCCTAGCTGCAACCTCCATGTTTTCTTATATATATTAGATTTAGGATTTAGTCGAATGTATATTGTTTCTTCACGTTGATTTCGTCTTTTTAGTCTGGTATGTATCTCCGTATTGTTTGGTTTATTGTTGTTCGTTGTTTTTCATATTCTTCATAACATATATATGTATTAAAGGCATCATGTACATATGACTTGCAGGTTTATGTGCTGCCTATATGTATTCTCGATTTTATTATTAAATAGATCTTCTCAGCCCGATTAATGTCGGCCAGATGAACTTATATACGATGTTCTCTCAATATATGTATTAAAAGCATAACGAAGATTCTATTTTTGATCCATACCCATAACATGTTGTTATCGGATTATATTGTTGTTAGGGTTTTGTTTGAAAATTTTGTATTGCTATCGAGGTATGAGTTTTTTATTGTTTGGTTTCATTGTTGATCCATATATATTAAATCGGGTTATGTTTTATTTATTCATAATGTGTTTTTTTTCTTTTGAAACCGGTATATGCTGGTGTTCTCTCTATTGTGTATTGATTTTTGTTCCTTTTTTTCTAATATTTATTTTAAAATTTTAAATTAATATTAATTTATTTACGTGTCTTGAATCTATGATGACATATATTTTTAGTAATTGTGTTTTTGTGTTAGTTATTTGATCTATTTAGTAATTGTGTTTTTGTGTTAGTTATTTGATCTATTCATTTTCTTCTTCTGGAAGACTTTCCATAGGACTAGGTCTCCTTCGCAGAACTGTCGATTTCGTACGTGAGAGTTGTAGTATTTTGCTGCTGTGTTTTGGTAATTCTGAATTCGGATCAAGGCTTGACCCCGTCTCTCGTTGATCAAGTCAAACTCATCAAACATCAACAAGTGGTTGAGCCCTTCTTGTTCTGGGAGTAGTCTTCGGCGGATTCCAGAATGTATCTCTGGTTGAATGACGGATTCTGTCCCATAGACGAGGGCTAATGGGGCTTCATTGGTTGCTCGTCTCGGTGTTGTTCTATGTGACCATAATAGTCCTTCCAGTTCGTCGGCCCACCGGCCTTTCTTTTCGTCAAGGCGTTTTTTGAGACCGTCGAGAATTGTCTTGTTTATTGCTTTAGCCTGGCCGTTTCCTTGTGGATATCGTGGGATGGATTTGCTTAGTCGGATCTTCTACTTCTCGTAGAAAGCTTCGAACCTTGTGGAAATGAACTGCGTTCCATTATCGGTGACGATCTCGAACGGGACTCCGTGTCGGCAAATGATATTTTTCCATACGAAACTTTTGACTTGTGCATCCTTGATGCTGTTGTAAGAGTCTGTCTCCATCCACTTCGAAAAATAGTCCGTCAAGACCAATAGGAATCGTTTCTGCTCGAGGGATGCAAAGGTTCGACAATGTCCATGGACCATCGCATGAATGGATAGGGCGACGATATCGAGGAGAGCATCTCGGTTGGCTGATGAATCATTGGTGCGTGATTCTGGCACTTCTCGCATTGAGCGGAAAACTTCTCGCAATCCTGTATCATAGTTGGCCAGTAATAACCATGTCGTTTGATTTTTATTGCCAAGGCTCGTCCTCCCGAGTGGTTACCACATGATCCGCTATGGACTTCCTCCATGATTGCTCTTGCCTCCTTTTCTTCTACGCAGGCGAGTAATGGTCCCGAGAATCGCCATTTGAAAACATTCCCGTCGAGCAAGATGTAACGAGCCGCTTGTGCCCGAAGCTTACGAGCTGCCCATTTGTCAGAAGGTAAGGTACCATCGCAAATGTACCCATGGATGTCGTCAAGCCATCCTTTGTCACAGCCATATTCAAGTTCTTGCGTTGTTTCATCCGTTCCAACGGCTTCAGCTGCGTGACATGGGTGGGAATCGGGAGAAAGGGGAGTTGGATCCTGGTCCATGGTCGTTGCTTTTTCTTCAACATCTACGGGATTATCGTTCTCGTTGATTGCATCTATTTCCATCCGAGAGGCGTGTCCTTCGTCTGTCGCGTATGTCTCGTCCTGGACCATTGAGTCGTTGGTTACTGCTTTTCGTTCGTCAGTGTAATCTTCAGCATTGTCCGGTGCACAGGCTTTCTCCCTTGCATTACTGGCGGCTTGAGACCGCGTAACCACACTCACTGTTTCTGAAAGAGTGATACTCGGGCGTTCGATGAATTCTACCGGAATAACTCATTTCAAGGCTGGATCATAAGTGGATGCGAGAGCGGCTAGCGCATCAGCCGAAGTGTTTTCTCCTCATGGAATACGCGTGAGTGTGAACTCTTTAAACTGTGGAGTCAAGTCTTTGACGACTTTCAGATTTGCCTCCATACGATCGTCTTTAGCTGCGTATTCCTCGCTGAACTGGTTCGCGACTAACTGTGAATCGTAGAACGCGTGAATGCAATCAATCTTGAGTCCTTGCGCAAGCTTTATTCCGGCAATAAGGGCTTCATATTCTGCTTCATTGTTGGAGGCGCAAAAACCTAGGCGGAAGGATTGTTCAAGTATCTCGCCCGTTGGTGACGTTAGACGTATCCCGACCCTTGAACCATTTTTGGATGATGAGCCTTCAAGGTGAAGTTGCCAAGTCGAATTCGGGTTTCCTTCAGCGAGGCTCTCCTCCAGAAGTTCGATTAAAAAATCGGCAAGCACTTGCGATTTTACGCAGGTTCGTCCGCGATACTCGATGTCATACTCGCTGAGCTCGATAGCCCACTTGGCCAATCTCCCGGATTGACTTGGGCTGTGCAAAATCGACCGTAGGGGGAAGGACTAAGGACCACAATGGAGTGTGATTGGAAGTACGGCCTTAGTTTCCTGGCAGACATGACCACCGATAAAGCCAACTTCTCCATCTACGGGGATCTTATCTTTGCATCGGTGAGGGTCTTGCTGACGTAAAAAATCGGTTTCTGCTATCCCCGTTCGTCGCGAATAAGTACTCCACTTACTGCCGTGGTGGAGATTGCGGTGTACAAGAAGAGCGGCTCTCCCTCGTCTGGCTTTGCGAGCGCCGGGGCACTGGCGAGATACTTCTTCAACTGTTGGAAAGTTTCTTCGCACTTCTCTGTCCATTCGAATTTCTTGTTTCCTCGTAAAGTGTCGTAGAACGGTAAGCATTTATCGGTGGATCGCGAAATAAATCGGTTGAGTGCGGCCACCCTTCCAGTCAGTTTCTGTACTTCACGTTTTGATTTTGGAGAAGCCATCTGGATAAGCGCATCGATCTGCTTTGGATTCGCTTCGATTCCTCGATGAGTAACTAAATAGCCAAGAAACTCGCCGGACGTGACTGCGAATCGACACTTTGTCGGGTTGAGCTTCATGTTGTGCGAGTTGAGCCATTGGAAACATTCCTCCAAATGTAGTACGTGATCCGTTGCCTCTAGCGATTTCACCAGCATGTCATCTATGTAAACCTCCATCGTTCTTCCGAGTTGATTAGCAAACATCTTGTTTACTAAGCGCTGATATGTGGCTCCAGCGTTTTTGAGGCCGAAAGGCATCACCTTGTAGCAGTAGATTCCATGATCCGTAATGAAGGTTGTCTTCTCACGATCGTCGGGATTTATTAGAATCTGATTGTATCTAGAAAATGCATCCATGAAAGATAGGAGCTTGTTACCGGCCGTTGCTTCGACGAGTCGATCAATGTGTGGTAGTGGGAAACTGTCTTTCGGGCACGCCTTGTTTAAGTCGGTGAAATCGATGCACACCCGCCATTTTCCGTTCTTCTTTTTGACTACAACATTATTCGCCAGCCAATCCGGGTACTTGACTTCCATTATCGAACCGACTCGTAGGAGTCTTTCAACTTCGTCGTTCACTGCTTTCGCTCTGTCAGGACCCAACTTTCTCCGTTTCTGCTTTACTGGCTTGAAGGTTGGGTCGACATTCAATTCATGACTAGTTACACCGATATCAATTTCGGGCATATCTTCTGCTGCCCATGCGAAAGTGTCCACGTTTTCTTTTAAGAATGAAACCAGTTCGTCCTTGATTTTTTTGTCGAGGCCGAATCCAATCTCTACGCATCGTTCCGGATGTTCGTCGTCGATATAAACTGATATTACGGGGTCGCAGGGCTGTTCAGCTGATTCTTCTTCGCGATCCTCCGGAATCTGTAATTGCTATAAGAGTTTGGAGAGTTCTTTCACTGGCTCCCTGTCTGTCTTCATCTTCTTGCGTTCTGACTTGGCTATTGGATCGGTGACAGGATTCCTGAGTTGGTGTGCAGCTAGGAAGCATACGCGGGACTCCTTCTGACTTCCCAAAATTGTTTTGACTCCGCTCGGTGTTGGGAATTTTACGCAGAGATGGTAGGTCGAGGCTACGGCGTGAATTGAATTTAACCAAGGTGTTCCGATGATGACGTTGTAGATTACCGGGTGATCGGCTACCGAAAACTCGACGAGCTTGATTGCGCCCCCAGCTTTGTATAGGTAGCTTGATCGTCCCGATTGTCATCGTTGTTTCTCTGGAGAATCCAGTCAATGGTTTAGGGGAAGCCACTATGTTGGACAGATTGATGTCCATTCTTTTGAGAGTTTTTTTGAAGATTATGTCCACTGTGCTGCCCGTATCCACCAGCACCAGGGCTACGTCATAGCCATTGATGATCAACTCGATCACGAGAGGATCGTCATGCGGTTTATCGATTCCTGCTGTTTCTCTTTCTTCGAAGAAGATTACGTTGTCAGGAAACTTGGACGGTGCAGACCAGTTAACGCTGATATCGGCTCGTCGTTTTAAAGCTTTAATCGACGTGACGGTATCAGAGCAATAGTGAGATCCACCCATTATCATTTTGATCCGTCTTCTTGGTCCAGATTGTGGGCTTCGTCATTCTGCCTCCCTCGCTTAGGAAGATCTTCATCCGCCTGCTCGGGGCGGTTGGCGTTGGTATCCATGTCGAAGTCCTTAAGGCTGATATCCCCTTTGAGTTTGCCAGCCGCCAGTCTTGCAGCGAGTTTCAAACCTAGGATACGGTAATTTGCAGTCGAGTGTCCGAAGATATGGTGATGTTCGCAATAAGCCGCTTCGTCGTAAGTTCCTTGGCCCCTGGTCCACATGCTACTCCATGTACCTCTTCCTTGGCCTTGACCTCGTCCTTGTCCATAGCCTGACAAATCAACTTGGTAGTTATGGGCTCCCTTGAATCCTCCTTCGTGTTGGATGTATCCGGAACCTTGGTTGACCTTTCTGTTGTTCGGTGGGTTCGGAGCAGAGGGAGGATAGTTCGTGGACTTCGCCTTTCCGTGCTTTTGGGCTAGGATCTTCACTTCTTCTTCGTTGGAGGCAAAGTCCGTTGCTCGATGCAATGCATCCTGGATCGTGGTTGGTGCATTTAGCGCAATCTCCTTCCGAAAATATGAGTCGAACCACATGGCCTTATTCAATGCTTGCAGCGCGGCTTCGTCACTTATCCCTTCTACTTTTGATATTATCAACTTGAATCGTTCGATGAAAGTTCGTAGAGTCTTGTTTTGTCCTTGTCCCATGGTCCATAGGTCCACTTTGGATGTTTGGCGCTGCATGAATATAGCGTAATGTTTGAGGAATGCCGATGACAGCTGATTGAAATTGTCGATCGAGTTTCTTCCCATCCTGGAGAACCATTGGAGAGATGGGCCTTTAAGGTGCTCGATGAATAAGAGACATTGACCAGCGTCTTCTTCTCCTTCTCTGAAGTTTGCTCGTCCCATCGCTATCGCGAAGGCGGTTAAGTGCTCCTTTAATCAATTTTTCCTTCGTAAACTGGTATCTTCATCTTCCCCGGATCGGAAACCTTTGCCTTGGTAATTCGAGTTGTGAATGGGCCCAGAGGATCTTCTCTTCTTCCTCCGTAAGGTATTGATCGTGGCCGATGTTGGCACTGCTTCGTTCGACTCGAGTTTGGGTCTCCCCTACGAGTTCAGCTACGAGGTGGTTGTCCGTGTCGTGTCCGCCCTCTGGGTTGTCTTCCAGGTCGATCACTGGGTTTGTTCCATCCACAGTTTGCGTGTTTGTTTCTTGTGCTGCTGCGTTCAGTTTGGTGGTTGCGGTTGGTTGGATCGGAGGAGGTAGTCCACCTAGGATTCTCGGCGCGTGGTGAGGCATGGAAAAATTGAGGGCCATTTGGTTGAGACGCCGGAGGGGGGGCCTGATTAGGTTAACTCCAGAACTCCTACCTCGGGCTCGGTTTGCTGTTGCGAGGACTTCCATCTTGTCTGTCATCATTGTGTTTCGTTTATCCTGCTCCTCCGCCTTTTTGAGCAGCGTCTCTAGCATCGTCTTTATCTGAGTCAGTGCCTCTAGGCTTGTCTCCGCGACTGCAGGCATTGGTGTATCCGTAGCTCCAGATCCATCGATCCCCGTGTCCTGCGGGTCGCTAGTTCGTCCGTTGCTAGTCATCTTCTTCGAATCGTTTGTGCAGTTGTTCCTTGGAGTAAGAAATTTTCAAATGGCCCTCCTTATAGCGCAAAATTGTGGGAGTCAAAATCAACACAATTAGATTTGTCGGAGGTTTGTTAAGAGGGATGAAATTTCTGCGGATGAACCAAGCAAGCGAAGATCCAAAGATGGTTTTTATTAAGCTGCTTTCGAAAAGCTTTTGCATACAAGAGTCTGAGAGCAAAAAGTCTAGGGTTTTGCTAAGTAAATTTCAGATCCCATTTTCAAAGGATGTACATAGATATATATACTAGTTTAAGTCGGCCAGGTCAATCCTAAAGAGATAAGGAAAACTTCCTAATCCTTCGAGATTTCCGTTTTAGTAAGTCGGCTTGACTTTGTGGGCCTTTGCATCGTTGTAGGCCGAAGATGGGCTTGTTGTCTTTGTATAGAAATGACTTCGGCCGCGTCGTCTTCTAGCTTCGTGTAGAACTGACCTTGGTAAGACAGCTCCGTATGGAAACGATTTCGGCCAGGCAGTTTTGTATGGAAATGACTTCGGCCAGACAGCTTCGTATAGATTTGGCCATACAGCTTTGTATGACTTCGGCCAGGCAGTCTCGTATGAATTCGGCCAGGCAGTTTCGTATGACTTCGGCCAAGCAGTTTCGTATGACTTCGGCCAGGCAGTTTCGTATGACTTCTGCCAGGCAGTCTCGTATGACTTCGGCCAGGCAGTCTCGTATGACTTCGACCAGGCAGTTTCGTATGACTTCGGCCAGACAGTTTCGTATGACTTCGGCCAGGCAGTTCTGTATGACTTCGGCCAGGCAGTTTCGTATGGAAATGACTTCGGCCAGACAGTTTCGTATGGAATTGACTTCGGCCGGACAGTTTCGTATCACGGTCGAAGTGAGCTCGTATCACGTCTAAATGAATTCATATCATGGCCGAAATGAGCTCATATCGTGCCTAAGTGGGCTGTACCGAAGTGAAAGCTTGCCGAAGTGAGGGTTTGCCGAAGTGGCCTGGCTTGGCTGAATGGGTCATTGCCGATGTGGCCTGGCTTGGCCGAAGTGGGTCATTGCCGATGTGGCATGGCTTGGCCTAAGTGGGTCATTGCTGATGTGGCCTGGCTTGGCCGAAGTGGGTCATTACCGATGTGGCCTATGTTGGCCGAAGTCTCCGCGTTTGACCGAAGCGGCCGTATGGCCGAAGTGGTCATGTTGCCGATGTGGAACACTTCGGCCGAAGTCTCTTTGCCGATGTCTCTCCTTTCTTGGCCGAAGTCTGGCAGTCTCGTATGACTTCGGCCAGGCAGTTTCGTATGACTTCGGCCAGGCAGTCTCGTATGACTTCGGCTAGGCAGTCTCGTATGACTTCGGCCAGGCAGTCTCGTATAACTTTGGCCAGGCAGTCTCGTACGACTTCGGCCAGGCAGTCTCGTATGACTTCGGCCAAGCAGTTTCGTATTTGGCCGAAGTGGCCGTGTGGCCGAAGTCTCCGCATTTGGCTGAAGTGCCTTGTTGGCCGAGTCTTCGTACTGGGCCGAAGTGGTCATGTTGCCGATGTGGAGCACTTCGGCCGAAGTCTCTTTGCCGATGTCTCTCCCATCTTGGCCGAAGTCTAGCAGTCTCGTATGACTTCGGCTAGGCAGTTTCGTATGACTTCGGCTAGGCAGTCTCGTATGACTTTGGCCAGGTAGTCTCGTATGACTTCGGCCAGGCAGTCTCGTATGACTTCGGCCAGCAGTCTCGTATGACTTCTGCCAGGCAGTCTCGTATGACTTCGGCCAGGTAGTCTCGTATGACTTCGGCCAGGCAGTCTCGTATGACTTCGGCCAGGCAGTCTTGTATGACTTCGGCCAAGTAGTTTCGTATTTGGCCGAAGTGGCCGTGTGGCCGAAGTCTTTGTACTTGGCCGAAGTGGCCTGTTGCCGACGTGGGCTATGTTGGCCGAAGTCTCCGCGTTTGACCGAAGCGGCCGTATGGCCGAAGTGGTCATGTTGCCGATGTGGAGCACTATTGCCGATGTGAGCCAAAGCCTGCCGAAGTGGAGCTCAGCCTTGCCGAAGTGGACCAAAGCTTGCCGATGTGAGCCAAAGCTTGCCGAAGTAGAGCTTAGCCTTGCCGAAGTGAGCTAAAGCCTGCCGATGTGAGCCAAAGCTTGCCGAAGTGGAGCTCAGCTTTGCCGATGTCTCTCCCTTCTTTGCTGAAGTGACGAAGCGGGGAAGTGATGCCATTGCCGAAGTCCTCCTTTGCTGAAGTGTAGCTTCCTTGGCCGAAATGGTCCATATTTTGCCTAAGTGGATTCGTACATAAACGACTTAGACACAATTCCGGCCTTGTCCCATTCTTCGTATTTTCGTACTTAGCCATTTTACCATTGATCACAGCTGGGTGGGTTTTGACCCCAACAACATGATAAATAATTGAACATAATTATAACATAATTTAAAACAATTATTTCAGGAGGCAGAACATTCCATAAATTTGCGATAATAATAATTAAAGGAAATAATAAATCAATAGGCATGATCTTCCACATAATCAAGAAGGCAGAGCCTACCATAAGATTACAGAGATACAATCTTTAATTTGATCGAGAAGGCAGAGCCTACCATAAATAACGATCAATCCAAAAGAAATAGCCTATTATATGTCTTTCCATATAATAATTTGGAGGCATAACTACCAAAAATTTAAGGAGGAGGCATAACCTTTCACTCTGTAAATAATACAAATTTAAATTTAAATTGATTAAATATAAATTAAACTTCATTCTTTCAGTATGGAACAGAATATGATCGGTCGATATAGAATGGATATCGGTCGATATAGAATGGATAGAGACGATCGTGCTGATAAAAGGAGACCTAGAAAGAGGGAACTAAGAAGTAAAGGAAATAAAAGAAGAAAGAAGAAGACTTCGTATTAACTCTAAGAGGAAGAAGAATTCACTTTCTTATTATTATCTTTTACATAGCAACTCCTATTTATAGGAGTGAATAAGCCGGTAACATATATTAATATGATAATGGACACTTATCATTTCTTAATAATATAATAATAAAGGATACTATCCTTTCTTAGCAAATATAATTTACTATAAGAATAAATATAAATAATGACAAAAAATTTATATCTGGTTGAAGAACAGGATACTGAAAAATATAAAAGACAGAGAGAAACTCTTGTATTGATTTTTTTGAATGTGTTGTAGTTTACAATCAAACGAATTCGTTCGTTTATATAGAAGTAAAAAGAAAAACTTATCGTGTCTGCATAGTATCGGTGGGCTCCACATAAATTATGTTAAACTCTCGATATTTAACACATGCAGTATACTTTTTATGACTTTTGTAGTTGCCCATATTATTGACTTTCGTAACACTCTCACTTGGAGACCAGTGTCACTATTGCCTCTTGCTTAAAAGGATATGTTTGGTTCTATCACTTTTGATATATCCTTCTTTTGTTTGAGCGACACATGCAGCATTGTCTTCATATAAGATAGATGGATCACACTGCTCGATTGGATGTGTTGGCTTATGATCTCAACCATTCACACTCTACTCGCTTCATGGAGCGCAATGATTTCAACATGATTTGAAGAAGTTGTCATGAGCGTCTGCTTCTGAGAACGCCAAGATATAACAGTGCCTCCGATCGTAAAAATGTATCCAGTGAACGGCTTTATGTGGATCTGACAAATATCCTGCATCTACAAAACCAATCATTTGACCATTTGAATTTTTAGGATAAATTAAACCTAAATCAGTAGTCCCTTGAAGGTAGCGGAAAATATGTTTAATCCCATTCCAATGTCTTCGCGTAGGGGAAAAACTGAATCTTGCCAAAAGATTAACGGCAAATGATATATCAGGTCTTGTACAATTTGCAAGGTACATAAGGGCTCCAATCGCACTCAGATATGGTACTTCGGGACCAAGTATCTCTTCATTTTCCTCATGTAGTCGAAAGGGATCATTGTCAACTATGAGTGATCTAAAAACCATAGGAGTAGTTAGAGGAGTTGCTTTATCCATGTTGAATCGTTTTAACACTTTTTTAGTGTATGTTGATTGATGGACAAATATACCTTTTTGGAGATGCTCAATTTGTAAGCCAAGACAATACTTTGTCTGGCCGAGATCTTTCATCTCAAATTCTCCTCTTAAATAGTTTGATGCTTTCTGTATTTCTCCTCGAGTTTCTATTATGTTTAGATCATCAACATATACCGTGATAATCACAAACTCGGATGTTGTTTTCTTGATGAAAACACATGGGCATATAGGATTGTTTACATATCCTTCTTTGTTAAATGCTCACTGAGACGATTGTACCAGATGTTTCCAGATGGCTTTAACCCATATAATGATCTTTGCAATTTTATTGCACATAACTCTTTGGGTTTGGAACTTAATGCTTCTGGCATTTTAAACCCAACTGGAATTCTGATATAGATATCAGTATCTAATGATCCATATAAATATGTTGTAACGACATCTATGAGACGCATCTCTAGATTCTCGTTAGTCGCTAAACTCATTAAGAATCTAAATGTGATTGCATCCATAACGGGAGAATATATTTCCTCATAATCAATCCCGGGTCTTTGAGAAAATCATTGAGCCACAAGGCGGGCTTTATATCTCATAATCTCATTTTTCTCATTTCGTTTTCGAACAAAGATCCATTTGTATCCAACCGGTTTCACATCTTTGGGTGTGAGTGTAATAGGTTCGAATACATTTCGTTTATTAAGCGAATCAAATTCGACTTGAATTGCATCTTTCCATTTCATCCAGTCATGTCTATTTTGACATTCATATACAGACTTTGGTTATGGATCTTTGTTTTCCTCATCTATTTCCTTTGACACAAGGTATGAGAAAACGTCATCAACCACATTCATATTATTTCAATTCCATATCTTTCCACTATGAATGTAATTTATAGAAATATCATGATTTCCTTCATGATGTTCAGTATTGTCATTAGTCTTATGATTCGTTTCTTCTAAAATACGTTCTGTGATTTTGGGATCTATATGCTTTTCAGCTTTTTTCGTTTTCTAGGAATTTTATCCTTAGAACTGATGGGTCTTCCACGCTTCAAGCATGTTCTAAACTCATGTGTAGCATCTGGTCTTTCACGTTCATGTGGTATCCCAATACGAGCAGGTTACCATTTTGGTATCTGCAAATGCATCAGGTAGCTGGTTTGCTATATTATGCAAATGCATTTTTCGTCGAATTTCTAATTCCGACTGTTTTGTAGGAGGATCAAGATATAACAAAGATGGTAAACACCATTTTATATCATTTCCTACTTGTTTATTTTCTCCCCTTACAACCGGAAATACTTTCTCCTCGAAATGATAATCGGCAGATTCTTGCCGTAAAGACGTCACCAGTTTGTGATTCTAGGTATCGTATAATTGATTGAGAATCACAATCGAAATATATTCTCAACCTTCTTTGTGGTCCCTTTTTTTGTACATTGTGGTGGTGCTATAGGCATGTATACCACTCCCCCGGACTTGCCTTTTGCTTTTCCGCAAGCAAACAAGGTAATGCGGACCGAGAAAGAGGTTTGAAGGCGGGAACTCAAATCCAAAAAATATTCGTTCAAAGGGTCCAACTCAAAGTTCTTGAAAGCAACTATGTAATACACAAACAAGTTCACTTAAGAATGCTTCGCAAAACTCTTCACAAAAGACTCCTACTCCAAATCCCGAAACCAACAAAAACTCTCATTATCTATTGATCCTCTCTTTAACATTCATTAATTTTGAATTACGCGCGGTCTCACAAAGGGACTAGTTGTAATAACCTGGATTAGGGCTAAGAATAGCCAAGGAAAAATTTCTCAAAAATCATCAAAGAAAGACCTAGGAAGCCTTTGGGATGATACCATGGTTAGTTGTGTTGAGGGACTATCTAGTGGGTATGAACAAATTTTAAAATGGGCCACGTGGTACAAATCTGGTCGAGAATTCGGGAAGCCTTTTACGACAGATGGGACAAAAAATGACCAGATTGTTTCCAAGCACTTAGTGAACCATGAGAATGATAAAAAAGACTTATAAAGAGAGTTCGGGTCGAGGAAAAATCAGTCTGGATTGAGGAAAAATCAGTTTGGGTCGAACCAGACCAAATCCGGCAATTTTGCCGTTAACCATGGGTAAGCAGCTGGATGACTCAGCAGCCTGTGTGCTTGTGTGGGTCATGTGTGGGCGTATGTTTTGACTGACCAGAGTCTGTCATTTACACGTATGGGTGTATTGGCCACACGCCTGGGCAGAGCTTCATCACTGCCAGGTGTCGCGACCGTGGCAGTGATTGGTGGAACCAGAACTGGCAGTTGGTTCACCTGCTTCACCTGCTTGGTCTGACCTTCCATCAGCTTATATATACATCCTGCTCTGACTTGATAGTACCAGACACACAAACCACATCACACAGTTCATACAAATCATAACAATCAGTCAGCTGTGACCGAGCATACAGTCCAGACGACCCATACCAGGCAGTCTGTCGTGACCACGATCAGGCAATTTTGGGAAAAATTAGGGTAAGGTCTCAGAATCCGAAATCCTTCCAGTCCAACTTGATTTTTCATTCTGGACGTGTTTCTGACTTTCGTTTCTTGATGAAATGGCTGGAACTATCCCAAAATCGTCGGTTCAGTTTTGGTTAGGTTTTGGAAAAGGCGACAAACTCTGTGGAAAATTCTAATTCGGTTTAGAATTTTCAGCCCGAGTTAAACAGATCCGTGGGTAGAAATTCGTGACCAGAACCAGGATCTTTCACCAAGTTTAAGGTGAGTCTTGGTGATGCGTGTTGTGTATTTTACTTGATAATATTTTGAGGTTATTGCACGTTGGAATTATTTCACTTGTTAGGTTTTCTTAAAAGCTTAACTTGTGCAATACGTTTAATGCTAAAATGGTGAATTAGGTTAAGACTAAAAATGGTATGATATACCTAACCTAAGTCTGAAATTATACTATTTGATATAAGTTTACTTGAACTTAAGTGTCTTGTAAACTTTATAAAATTGTGATGAACGCGGTATGACATTTCACTAAAATTCGTGGCTTAGCTAGTACTATTGTGTATTGGTCTAAGTGCACGAAGACACGGAGAGACGGGATTGCAGCCTTGGGCCGTGTACTACATGACGATGCCATTTTTTGGTGCGATTTCCTTATTTATATAAGGCCATTGGAATGTTGGAGCATCATCAGAAGTTTAGCCTTTGTGGCTACGGTTTGAGTGATGTCTTCTGGTGTGACGTGATGGGAAACAGTCAACACGCAAGGTCTTATTAAAAAACTAAAGTTAATGCATAAAAATACTTATATTACGCATGTTATCCATGTTGCGTGTGATTGTTATTTTGGATTTGGTTGGGTGATTATACGTTTGTTTAGGGGAGTGTTGACTTACTAAGCAAATTAGTTGCTTATGACTCTACTTGTTTTGCATGTAACCACTAGTGGGTAGTCCAAGTGAGTGCAGAAGGAACGATAGACCCAGTGGTAGTTTTCTGCCTTTTTGTAAATAAATAATGTTTATTATGTATTTTATCATTTTGAGTTTTAGACTCGTGGCCAACAATGTGACGTATATGTTTTGTATCATGGTTAAACCCTATGTATAATTAAGTAATAAAGTGTGTTTGTGTAAACTCGGGTTTCATGTGATACTAGTCTCAGTCCGGACGAACTAACTATTTGGTATAGCTCAGGTTGGCAAGCCTTGAGTTGTATCCAATAGGTATTCATACTTAGGAGTTTGGTCTAGGGTTTTTGGATGCGTTCCGAAAACCTCGGATCGGACGTCTAAGTTTGAATCAGTGACAATCCCGGTCAATCAATATTCGGGTGTGTTACAAAGGTGGTATCAGAGCATAGTTTTTACGATGCTCAAATGGGATTAGTTTTCAATTAATTATCGAGTCAAATGGTCGCAAAAAGGCAATTAGGATAAACTGGTTATGTTCCTTCTGTATATAATTAAGTGGGGTTAAGACTTACATGATTCCTTGTTGCAGATGTCAACCCCACCAAGATGTATTCATCCGCGTCATCAGCGGATACATGCCGGACCACCGAGACCCACGTGGAGGGGACGTCCTTATGGACCACCCCCAGAACATGGGCAACCAAACTACCGTCACCCAGAGTGGTATTACAGTCATCGTCCCCCACCTTCTCATCCAGACATATCTATAGATTCTGATCCATATTAGGAGTCATCACCAGAGCAGTTTGAAGAATTTATTGGTATATCATCTCCACGTCCTGAACCCGAGTTGGAATTAAGTGAGTGGAATGATCTAGAGCTAGAAGGATCAAATCACGCGGGATGGTTGTCGGAAGAATCTTCCGAGTTGGACCCAGTGGAGGATCATGTACAACAAAATCCTAGTAGTGAAGATCCAAATGGATCAGATTACGAAGGATGGATATCACCAATGAATCTACCAGATAGACACAATGAACGAGTTCACGAGTCAGTTGAGCAGACAAGTCAAGGGCAACCAGATCAAGAACGCCCTAACCTACCAGAGGCTGGTCCAAGTAGAACTCAACCTGAACCAAGTCGAAGAGAGGATCAATTGTTGGATCTAGTACATCAATTGATAGCTCGAATGAATGAGCTGTAACAAGCACCAGTAGTATCCTATCACCATGCACCACCATCGCCGCCTGACTACCTCAAAATTGTCATGATGATGAAGAATTTAGGGATGAGAAGCTACTTTGGTGGAATAGATCTGTTTGAGGCTGATGCCTGGTTGCAACATATATAGCAGAATTTTGATGCAACCCGCTATCCGGGAAGCTTCAAAACGGATGTAGCTATGCATTATTTGATAAAGGATGCGAGCAACTGGTGGAGCAGTGTGAAGGACCGTTATGGAGCAGTAGACCCTACATGGACAGATTTCCGTAGGGAGTTTGAGAGGAAGTATTTTCCACCTGAAGCCAAGGACAGGTTGGAAAGGCAATTCCAGGAGCTAGTTCAAGGAGACCGTAGTATTTGTGACTATGAAGCTGAGTTTACTCGGCTTAGGCGTTACGCACATTATGGACCGGATGGAGAAACGACTATGAGTAGGAAGTTTTTACGGGGGTTGAGACCGGAGATTATGAGTCGACTACTAGTGGTCGACTTCCATAGTCTGTTTGAGTTAGTGGAGAGAGCAGTTAATGTGGAAGAGGTTATAGAAGTAGAGCGAGCATTCTATGCCCGATTGACTCAGCAACCCCGGACGCAGAGACAAGCTCCAAGACAACAAGGGACCCAAATTGCCACCCGAGGCCAGCCAGTGTAGGCCACTTGACCACCAGCGGTCCAATCTTTGACAACCCAAGCAGCGATAGAACCAGCGCCCAAACGTCAAGCGATAACAGGGCGGGTTTACTCTTTAGATATACCTGAACCTTCAAGGCCTTCTAAAGGTCCCATATCAGGTATGTATGGGTTTATACTTTATTAAGTGATTAAGTGAATTATGATTTTGATGATTGTGTGATAAATATAAGAATTATAAAAGAAAAATTAAATGCATGTGTAGCAACATTACGTGTTGGTGGTATACCCACACACGTTTTGTTTGACTCAGGCGCAACACATAGCTTTGTGTCTCCTGAGGTCGTAGCAAGGTTTGAGGGGACTTTACGATAGTAAAGGTATGTATACATGTCCTAACACCCAGAGACCAAATCCTCCATGCCGAAAATTGCTATTTTGAAGTTCCGATTGTAGTTGAGAAGAAAATGTACTTAGCCAATCTCCTAGTCATTCCTTTAAAACGATACGAATTTATCTTAGGAATGGACTGGCTATCAAACTACCGAGCGCACCTAGATTGTGGAAGAGGGATAATTATCTTTGAAGAATTTGGGCAACCTTCCATAGCCTATTATGGAATAAACCCGAGTTCTGGGATATCTTTCGTGACAGTCTTGAGAGTTGAAAATGTCCTTGTAGAAGGTGAAGCCTACTTAGTGACCTTGTCTATTATCGGAGGAGACTCAGAATAAAAACAGAAGTTTACAGAGATTCCAGTAGTTTGGGAATTCGTAGATGTATTCAAACCTTTGGAAGGGTTACCTCCATCTCGAAATGACTCTTTTACTATTTCCCTGGAACCGGGAGCAGCACCAATAGCTAAGGCACCATACCGTATGGCTCCGACAAAATTAGCAGAGTTAAAGAAACAGTTAGATGATCTAATGGAGAAATGGTTTATCCGACCAAGTTCTTCTCCTTGGGGAGCTCCAGTTCTCTTTTTTAAAAAGAAGGATGGAAGCATGCGATTATGCATAGACTATAGAGGAATCAACAACATTACCATCAAGGAACCCATTGCCCAGGATCGATGAATTGTTGGACCAATTGCAAGGGGTAAGTTGGTTTTCAAAAATTGATTTGGCATCCGGCTATCATCAAATCTCCATTTCGGAAGATGATGTGATGAAGACTGCGTTTAGAACATGATATGGCCACTATGAGTTTGTGGTCATACCGTTTGGTCTAACTAACGCACGAGCAGCATTCATGCGACTGATGAATGAAATATTCCGCGATTATTAGATGAGTTTGTCATCATTTTTATTGATGACATTCTAATCTATTCACGAAGCGCAAAAGAACATGAGGAGCATTTGAGAAAAGTTTTGGAATGCCTGAGAAGTCAAAAGCTTTTTGCTAAGTTTAGCAAATGCCGTTTCTGGAAAAGAGAGATAGGGTTTTCAGGACATCGGGTATCAGAACAGGGAGTTTCGGTTGACCCTAAAAAGATCATAGCAATCCAAGAGTGGCCACAACCAACCAATGCCACAAAGATTCACAGTTTCTTGGGGTTAGCAGGGTATTACCGAAAATTTGTGAGAGATTTTTCCGCGATGGCTAAACCTTTAATCCGTTTGATTGGGAAAGCCATAACTTTTAAGTGGAGTGAGGAAGCAGAAAAGGCATTCAATAAATTGAAAGAAGCCTTAACCACTACGCCTATCGTAGCATTGCCAGAATCGAACCAATCATACACGGTTTATACAGATGCTTCAAGAATAGGATTAGGATGCGTGTTAATGCAAGGCAACAAGGTCATTGCCTATGCATCACGACAATTAAGGAGGCACGAAGAGAACTATCCAACCCATGATCTTGAAATGGCTGCCGTAGTGTTTGCTCTCAAGATATGGCAATCTTACTTCTATGGAGAAACCGTGCAACCAGATCTTAATCTAAGACAAAGAAGATTGATGGAGTTTATAGCTGATTATGATCATCCGGGGAAAGTAAACGTAGTAGCAGATGCATTGAGTTCTGCAAAGTAGATGCTGATGTTGAAATAGACTTAATAACCTTAACCACATAATTTAAGATGATAAGTTTATCATTCTTAGAAGGAGAAACCAGTGAGCCATTAGGGTTACAAGTGGTAAATTAGGCAAGTCTACTACAAAGGATTCGACAGAAACAGAAAGAGGATGCCAATCTAAAAAAAATAATAGAGGAGCTTCATGATCAGGATAAAGCCAATGCTAGTGGATATCATGTAGCTGCGGATGGAACTTTGCTGCTAAACAAAAGAATAACAGTGCCTAAAGGACAATGTGGGAGTCGAAACTCGCACAACTAAATTTGGTAAGGGAAAATTAGGGATTCGATAAACTTCTATGTAAAGAAACCAAGAACAGAGATCCAAAGATGGAGATTTTATTCAATATATTTTGAAAGCTGTTTGTAAAGTAATCAGTGTGTTGCTAGGTCAATTTTTGGATCCCCTTTCTCAAAGGGGTACATGTCTATTTATACGAAAACAAGTCGGCTAGGCCTTTTTCTAAAGGAGAAAGGAAGACTTCTTTATTCTTCGGGATTTCCTTTTTTTTTGGTTGGTTCGGATGTGGGCTTCTTACCTGCTAATTTGGCCCAACCAAACCCTTGTGGCCTGTTGCCTCGGCCCAACAAGATATTGGGCTCGTTGCTTCACTAGGTCGTTGGCGAGTTGGCTCGTCGCTTGCCTTGCCCGCTACTCCCAATTCCGAGCCAGAGGATTGGTTTACCGACATGTTGGCTCATCACCGTTTGCTGTTTTGCCAACATGTTGGCTCGTCACCGTTCGTTGGTTTGCCAACATGTTGGCTTGTCACTTGTTTCTTCCTGCTGCCGAGCCAAAATGCTGGCTCGTCTCCTGCTTCTTCCACTGCCTAGCCAAGATGTTGGCTCGTCACTTGCTTCTTCCTGCTGCCGAGCCAAGATGCTGGCTCGTCTCCTACTTCTTCCACTGCCTAGCCAAGATGTTGGCTCGTCACTTGCTTCTTCCTGCTGCCGAGCCAAGATGCTGGTTCGTCTCCTGCTTTTCCACTGTCTAGCCAAGATGTTGGCTCGTCACTTGCTTCTTCCTGTTGCCGAGCCAAGATGCTGGCTCTTCCACTACCTAGTCAAGACGTTGGCTCGTCACTTGCTTCTTCCTGCTGCTGAGCCAAGATGTTGGCTCGTCTCCTGCTTCTTCCACTGCCTAGCCAAGATGTTGGCTCGTCATCACTTCTCTCTGCTGCCGAGCCAACAGGGGTATTGGCTCGTCGCCCTTTGTCAACAGCGAGCCAGAGAAGCGTTGATCTCGATCGGGTGAAAACCGACCCCAACAGACAAGGCCTGCGAGAGAAAATCCTAAGAACGGCACATCATTCATTGTTTAGTATCCATCCGGGAAGTACCAAAATGTACAGGGATATTCACTAGTACTATCATTGGCCCGGAATGAAGCGGTCCATTGCGCAATGGGTAGCGCAATGTCAAACTTGTCAACAGATTAAAGCCGAACACCAAGTACTGGGAGGTCTACTGCAAAGCCTACCAATCCCAGAATGGAAATGGGAAGCAGTAGCCATGGACCTTATAACTGGATTAGGGCACCAGGGCGTGACAATGATGCAATATGGGTAGTTATGGACGATTAACCAAAAATGCTCATTTTCTACCCGTAAAATTGGTTGACGTAGAAATATTGGATGGGCTATATTTGAATGAAATAGTAAAGTTGCATGGGATTCCAGCCAATATAGTATCCGATCGTGAACCAAGGTTCACAGCGCAATTTTGGCGAGCCTTTCAACAAGCCTTGGGTACTAACTTGCATATGAGCACAACATTTCATCCAGAAATTGATGGGCAGACTAAACGAACTATAAGAACTATGGAGGACCTACTTAGAATGTGTGTGTTAGACTGGTCTGGAAACTGGGAGGGCTTCTTATCATTGGTAGAATTTTTTACAATAATAGCTACCATGCTAGTATTGGTATATCACCCTACGAAGCCTTATACGGATGACCTTGTCGAACACCCAATTGTTGGATGGAAGTAGGAGAACGCCAGACAATAGGACCAGAGTTAGTAGCAGAGACAACAGATAAGATCAAAAGGGTTCGAGAAAATATGAAGGAGATTCAGAACTGGCAAAAGAAGTATGCTGATCAGAATAGAAGAGAAATTATTTTTAAAGCTGGTGATTAGGTATACTTGAAAGTAGCTGCTAAAAAAGGAAAGGATAGATTTGGGAAGATAGAAAAGTTGGCGACACGGTTTATAGGACCCTACCGCATTATAGGAAGGGTAGGAGAAGTGGCCTATCGCTTGGATATTTTGTCAGATATGGCACTACATCCAGTGTTCCATGTATCTCTGCTTCCTAGACATATCTGTGATCTGAACTTTTAGAACCAGAGTGGATAAAAGATCTCCGGACCAACCTCACTTATCCAGAAGGCCTGTTACAGATAGGGGAGAGACGGATTAAGAAGTTGAAGAATAGGGAGATCTCACAAGTTCAAGTGTTTTGGGGAAAACAACATAGGATTGTAGTCACCTAGGAAGATGAAGAGAAATTTCAGATGTCTCACCCAGAGCTATTTTTAGAACCTGGAGAAGCTCAAGAAATGGGAACGTCAAACCCTTAAGAATTCAGGACGAATTCTATTAAGGGGGGGGGGATGTAATAACCCGGATTATTGCTAAGAATAGCCAAGGCAAAATTTCTCAAAAATCATCAAGAAAAGACCTAGGAAGCCTTTGGGATGATACCATGGTTAGTTGGGTCGAGGGACTATCCAGTGGATAGGATCAAATTTTAAAATGGGTCACGTGGTACAAATCTGGTTGAGAATTTGGGAAGCCTTTTACGAATGATGGGACGGAAAAATTACCAGATTTTTTCCAACCACTTAGTGAACAATGAGAATGATAAAAAGAAATTATAAAGAGAGTTTGGATCGAGGAAAAATCAGTATGGGTCGAGGATAAATCAGTTTGGGTCGAACCCGACCAAATCTGGCTGTTTTACCGTGAACCATGGGTAAGCAGCTGGATGACTCACCAGCCTGTGTGCTTGTGTGGGTTGTGTGTGGGCGTATGTTTTGATTGACCAGAGTTTGTCACACACACGTCTGGGTGTGTTGGCCACACGCCTGGGCAGAGCTTCATCACTACTGTGGGAGTCAAAATCAACACAATTAGAATTTGTTGGAGGTTTATTAAGGGGGATAAAATTTATGCGTATGAACCACGAAAGCGAAGATCCAAATATGGTTTTTATTTAGCTGTTTCGAAAAAGTGTTTCGTACAAGTGTTTGAGAGCAAAAAGTCTAGGGTTTTTTTGCTAAGTAAATTGTGGATCCCTTTTTCAAAGGATATACATAGATATATATACTAGTTTGAGTCGGCCAGGTTAATCCTAAAGAGATAAGGAAAACTTCCTAATCCTTCGGGATTTCCGTTTTAGCAAGTCGGCTTGACTTCGTGGGCCTTTGCATCGTTGTGGGCCGAAGATGGGCTTGTTGTCTTAGTATAGAAATGACTTCGGCCGTGTCGTCTTCCAGCTTCGTATAGAAATGACTTTGGCCAGGCAGCTCCGTATAGACTTGAATTTGGCCAGGATTGTCTTCGGCATCTTTGACTTCGGCCAGACAGTTTCGTATGGAATTGACTTCGGCACGATAGTTCCGTATGGTTTTGACTTCAGCCAGACAGCTCCGTATGGACTTGACTTCGGCTAGACAGTTTCGTATCACGGCCGAAGTGAGGGCTTGCCGACGTGGCCAAGCTTGCCGAAGTCTCCAAGCTTGCCGAAGTCTCCGTGTTTGCCGAAGTCTCCAAGCTTGCCGAAGTCTCCGTGTTTCCCTAAGTCTCCAAGCTTGCCGAAGTCTCCGTGTTTGCCGAAGTCTCCAAGCTTGCCGAAGTCTCCGTGTTTGCCTAAGTCTCCAAGCTTGCTGAAGTCTCCGTGTTTGCCGAAGTCTCCAAGCTTGCCGAAGTCTCCAAGCTTGCCGAAGTCTCCGTGTTTGCCGAAGTCTCCAAGCTTGCCGAAGTCTCCGTGTTTGCCTAAGTCTCCAAGCTTGCCGAAGTCTCTGTGTTTGCCGAAGTCTCCAGTGCTTGCCGAAGTGTCCGTATTTGCCTAAGTCTCCAAGCTTGCCGAAGTCTCCAAGCTTGCCGAAGTCTCCGTGTTTGCCGAAGTCTCCAAGCTTGCCGAAGTCTCCGTGTTTGCCTAAGTCTCCATGTTTGCCTAAGTTTCCAAGCTTGCTGAAGTCTCCGTGTTTGCCTAAGTCTCCAAGCTTGCTGAAGTCTCCGTGTTTGCCGAAGTCTCCAAGCTTGCCAAAGTCTCGAAGTCTCCAAGCTTGCCGAAGTCTCCGTGTTTGCCGAAGTCTCCAAGCTTGCCGAAGTCTCCGTGTTTGCCTAAGTCTCCAAGCTTGCTGAAGTCTCCGTATTTGCTGAAGTGGAGTGAAGCTTTGCCAATGCGAGCCAAAGCTTGCCTAAGTGGAGACAAGGCTTGCCTAAGCGGAGACAAAGCTTGCCTAAGCGGAGACAAAGCTTTGCCGATGTCTCTCCTCTCTTTGCCGAAGTGGAGCAAAGCTTTGCCGATGTGAGCCAAAGCTTGCCTAAGTGGAGATAAGGCTTGCCTAAGTGGAGACAAGGCTTGCCTAAGTGGAGACAAAGCTTTCCTAAGTGGAGACAAGGCTTGCCTAAGCAGAGACAAGGCTTTGCCGATGTCTCTCCTCTCTTTGCCGAAGTGGAGCAAAGCTTTGCCGATGTGAGCCAGAGCTTGCCTAAGTGGAGATAAGGCTTGCCTAAGTGGAGACAAGGCTTGCCTAAGCGAAGACAAGGCTTTCCTAAGCGGAGACAAGGCTTTGCCGATGCAGAGAGAAAGCTTTGCCGATGTCTCTCCTCTCTTTGCCGAAGTGGAGCAAAGCTTTGCCGATGTGAGCCAAAGCTTGCCTAAGTGGAGATAAGGCTTGCCTAAGTGACGACCAAGCTCGTCGAAGTCTCTCCCTTCTTCGCCTAAGTGGAGCAAAGCTTTGCTGATGTGAGCCAAAGCTTGCCTAAGTGGAGACAAGGCTTGTCTAAGTGAAGACCAAGCCTTGCCGAAGTGACGACCAAGCTTGCCGAAGTCACTCCCTTCTTCGCCGAAGTGGAGCAAAGCTTTGCCGATGTGAGCCAAAGCTTGCCTAAGTGGAGATAAGGCTTGCCTAAGTGACGACCAAGCTCGCCGAAGTCTCTCCCTTCTTCGCCGAAGTGGAGCAAAGCTTTGCCGATGTGAGCCAAAGCTTGCCTAAGTGGAGACAAGGCTTGCCTAAGTGGAGACAAGGCTTGCCTAAGCGGAGACAAGACTTGCCTACGTCTCTTCCTTCTTTGCCGAAGTCTCCATGCCGAAGTGAAGCTTCCTTGGCCGAAAATGGAGCTGCTTTGGCCAGAATGGCCCCTCTTGTGCTTAAGTGGACTCGTACAGAAATGACTTAGGCACAATTTCGACCTTGTCCGATTCTTCGTATTTTCATACTCAGCCATTTTTCCATTGATCACAGCTGGGTGGGTGTTGACCCCAACAACTGCCAGGTGTCGTGACCGTGGTAGTGATTGATGGAACCAGAACTGGCAGCTGGTTCATCTGGTTCACCTGCTTCACCTGCTTGGTCTGGCCTTCCATCAGCTTATATATACATCCTGCTCTGACCTGATAGTACCAGACACATGAACCACATCACACAGTTCACACGTCAGTCATGACCGAGCATATAGTCCAGACGACCCATACCAGGCAGTCTGTCGTGAACCACGATCGGACAATTTTGGGAAAAATTAGGGTAAGGTCTCAAAATCCGAAATCCTTCCAATCCAACTTGATTTTTCATTATGGACGCGTTTCTGACCTTAGTTTCTTGATGAAATGGCTGGAACCATCCCAAAATCGTCAGTTCAATTTCGGTTAGGTTTTGGAAAAGGCGACAAACTCTGTGGAAAATTCTAATTCGGTTTAGAATCTTCAGTTAAATAAATATGTGGGTAGAAATTTGTGACCAGAACTAGAATATTTCACCAAGTTTAAGGTGAGTCTTGGTGATACGTCTTGTGTGTTTTACTTGATAATATTTTGAGGTTAGCACGTTGGAATTATTTCACTTGTTAGTTTTCGCTTAAAAGCCTAACTTGTACGATATGTTTAAGGCTAAAATGGTGAATTAGGTTAAGACTAAATATGGTATGATATACCTAAGTCTGAAATTATACTATTTGATATAAGTTTACTTGAACTTAAGTGTCTTGTAAACTTTATAAAATTGTGATGAACGCGGTATGACATTTCCCTAAAAGCCGTGACTTAGCTAGTACTATTGTGTATTGGTCTAAGTGCACGAAGACACGGAGAGGTGGAATTGCAGCCTTGGGCCGTGTACTGCATGACGATGCAGTTTTCCGATGCGATTTCCTTATTTATATAAGGCCATTGGAATGTTGGAGCATCATCAGACGTTTAGCCTGTGTGGCTACGGTTTGAGTGATGTCTTCTGGTGTGACATGATGAAAGTAGTCAATACGCAAGGCCTTATTAAAAATCTAAAGTTAATGCATAAAAATACTCTTATTACGCATGTTATGCACGCTTGCGTATGATTGTTATTTTGGATTTGGTTGGTTGATTATATGTTTGTTTAGGGGAGCCTTGAATCACTAAGAAAATTAGTTGCTTATGACTCTACTTATTTTGCAGGTAACCACTAGTAGGTAGTCCAAGTGAGTGCAGAAGAAACGATAGGACCCAGTGCTAGTTTTCTGCCTTTTTGTAAATAAATAATGTTTATTATGTACTTTATCGTTTTGAGTGTTAGACTCGTGGCCAACAATGTGACGTATACGTTTTGTATCACGTTTAAACCCTATATATAATTAAGTAATAAAGTGTGTTTGTGTAAACTCGGGTTTCATGTGATACTAGTCTCAGTCCGGACGAACTAACTATTTGGTATAGCTCGGGTTGGCAAGCCTTGAGTTGTCTCGATAGGGATTCATACTTAGGAGTTTGTTCTAGGGTTTTTGGATGCATTCCAGAAACCTCGAATCGGACGTCTAAGTTTGAATCAATGACACTCCCGGTCAATCAATATTCGGGGGTGTTACACTAGTGATCACACCCACTTGGCTAGGAAGAAAGAGGCTCAAAACAATGTCAAGAGGAGGGTTTAAATTATTTTCGTGGGTAACTCTCAATACAAAAGAGTGTAATAAGCATTACGTAAAATCAAGAAAGAAAGAAAAACCTTATGCATACAAGATTTAATTTCCAATCATCTACCCATTCTCTCTTGTTGCATTCTCAATCTCTCTTTCTTTGTCTCTTATTTTCTTTCAAAACTCAAACCACAAGCCCTTTTGGCTAGATAAACATCAACAGCTCACTATTTTCCAAGTCCTTAGGAAAGGTTTCTAAACATTTTTGCTCTCCTTTTCTTTCTATTTTCTTTAGCTCATCTAATATCTTTTTCATTTCTTTTATTTGCTTCTTTTCTAGAGGAGGCTAGCATATTTTTCTTTTTTTTTCAACTTAAAGCTATTTTCTTTTCATTCCTTTCCCTAGAACTTCTTTCTTCTCTTATTCTTTTTTTTCACTTCCCACACTCACCATTTATGAAATCAAAAACATCCACTCTTTGGAATCCCCATCCTAAATGCTAGTCTTAAACACAAGAAATTAGCCTTAATGGAAGCTAAACCTTATCTTTTCCAATGCTTGCAAACTTTTACACATGAAACACTATCAAGAAAAGGCCTCACTCATCAAATTAACACAAGAGTTTGAAAGAATGGTTTTGGTTTAGGGTGTGGTACCATCTTAAAGATGAAAATGGCCATTGGAGTCATTTAAAGAGGGGTAAAATGGATAAGATGACTCAAACGTTAGTGTTTAAACCGTGGATAAGATCAAAAGGTCCTAAGTGAGAGATTAATGTCAATATTAGAGTTCAAATTACTAGAGAGAATCAACATCAAGCAAGTTTCAAGAAGATAGGGAATTTCGAAGTTGATGATCCAATTAAGTTAACAATCCTAACTCAAAAATGTTTAATGCATCAAACAACTACTAACAATAGCCTTAGGCCAAACCCAAAAAAAAAAAGCTTTACGAAGAAATTTTTCATCATTGTCCCATATGCATATGCAATATAATCCTAGAATGAACTAGACTCAATCCTAAAAATGTGAAATAAAAATGCAAACTACATGAATATTTTTTTTTTCAAAATTGTTGAATGCGTATGGTTATTCATTATGCATGACTTAAGAAAAACAAAACAAAGCAATTAAAACATTCATTAGCAACGGTTCTCTTCCCCGGATTTACTTCTCACCTTCTCGGTGAGAGAGTAAAGTGGAAGGAGAGAATGAAACATAACAAACTCAAAGAAGAAAAATAAAAGGTATTTACAAAAGAAAAAGAAATGGTACCTTGGAGCTAAGGATTGGAGAAGATAAGGATTGGAGGAGCTTGGTCTTCTTTATTCATGCTTATTTTGTGTCACTAGTTTGACAAATGATAGGCTTGGGAGAGTTGCCAAGGGCGCGTTTAACGTCGCTAGCTTGACGGTTACTTCCTCTTATTCACTCCTTCCTTGCATGTTTCTTTTACTCATAGTTGTACACCTAAGAGATCAAGATCATAAAAAGGAGAAAAGACTAACAACAAAAGAAAATAAAAACACTATAGTCTCAATTTGAATCCTAACTCTGATGGCAATCGTTTAGTCCCCGACAATGACAATTTGAATCCTAAGTCGTTGTATTATAGTGGTAAGTATTTCCGCCTGTCATGCGGGTGATCCGGCTTCGATCCCTGGCAACGACGTCAAAAACTTGATACACACTATTTTACCTTCATTATGGAGCAAAGATCCAATAGATGATCGAAACTTTAAAATTTATAAAGCCTCAAATTGTTGTCGATTTGATCACCCATTGTGACTTGATTCGACCTTGTCTTCCTGTTCTCCCTTTCTAACCTTGCAAGTTCCTGGTTATCGAAGTTGAAAAGGTTGTCAGCTCCTTTGCTTCTTCTCTGCATACACCTGAAACGTGCAAGAAAGAAAGTTAGTAAATCTTAGTCTAAACTTCAAACTTAAATTCGAAGGTAACGCAATTGGTCCCCGGCAACGGCGCCAAAAACTTGATACGATGAGTTTTAACCCTAAATATCACTGCAAGTGCACAGCAAACGGAGTAGTAATTAGGGATCGAATCCACGAGAACCAAATGAAACACTACGAATTCTTTTGAATGAAATTAAGTTAAGATGGTAAAAATAATGTTGATTGCAATAACAAAGGTAAATAGCAATTTAAACGATGTGAAATCTATTAAAACAAGCGTTAAGTCTAGGGCGTTTCGCAGGAATTCAGAGATCATGAACCAGACAATTATAAAGGGAACGATAGAACGCAGTCTCAACTCAAACAAGAATGTATAATCAGTCCACTTTCGTGGTATCAACTACTTTATCTAGCAACCTAAGAATCTAATCTGTCGTTTGATCTTAAAATTCTAAACAAGTATTAACGAACAAGTTTGATATGTTCACAAATTGCCTTAACATCAGCTTTCGTTGGTTAAGGACAATTTGTTCACCTATGTTCTATCAAGCAGCACTTTTGGATGAATAGATTAAACCCTAAATCAGAGATTAAGTGATCAATTTAATCTAAGCAATAAGAATAACAATAGGCGAAGACGATATAAATCCCTATCTATGTTTGATTCAACGATTCATAAACTCCCTTGAAAACCCTAAACTCAACTAAGGATATACTCAGACATAGAAAGAATCAAAACAATTGAAGATGAAGAAAAACTCATGATAAATTAGAATAGGGTTTAGAAATCTTCTCAACAATTGAAGAGTCAGAGATTCGTCTCCCACGGCTTACAGAATTGCAGAAAAACTAAAATCTCAAAAGTATGGAAGAGTAAGAAAAAGCTTAGCCTAAATAATGGCTTAAACTCGAATATATGTCTAAAAAAACGTTTGTGAGAAAAGCCACGGCAAAACCCTGTGAAATTAGGAAATTAGAAATTTCCTTTTTCTGGCCCAAAAAGACTTGGATCGATCGATCCAATATTGGATCGATCGATCTGATGTTGGCACGATCGATCTGATGCTTCTCATGTCGATCCAAAAGGTCTTGGCATGTTGGATCGATCGATCTAGACTTGCTCCTTATGCCTCTTTTATCATCCAAACATGTTCTGATCTTGAAAAGACACTAAAACCATGGAAACGACTCGAAAAACCGTTAAAAACATATGTTAGAGTGCGTAAAAACGCAATACATCAACTCCCCCAGACTTAGCGTTTTGCTTGTCCTCAAGCAAACACTAAATATAGAGTCGAAGTTTGAAAATCACGGGAACTCACCTTCTCTTTGAAATGCTGTAATGATCATTCACCTTATAATCCACATATTTCAAGATCAATCTTAACCGAACCATTATGTACTTCTCCGCAGACATTCGCAGCCTTCCAGATTCAACCCATAATTTCACAACGTTGTCCATAAGCCTTTCATTGCTGGCTCTCATCAGTGATCTCAATGTCAAGAATCTTATAGACTCATTCCCGTCCAATGCCATGACAACCATCCACACGATTGTTGGTACTCTTTCTCTCCCCCAGACTTGTTCTTTGTTTTCATCTTTTCTTTTCTCTTTTGTTTTTTTTTTTCGTTTCAAGGGCGTAGGCGAATAATGGCATCACGGGAAATTTTCCTAACCTCGCTTCCAACCCTTGTGTGATCATTCCTCTCAAAGTAAAATAATGGGATCATGGGAAATTTTCCTAGCCCTTTACCCAAGAGGAAATCCTTTCATCTTTTCTACTTTATTATTTTTAGAATAGGGGAGAGGAGTACCATTATGTTTCACACAGGATGTGTTTGTCAGGCAACGAACAGGGAGTCAGACCCTTGGCATCAATCACGCCTGATGAGGTAAAAGGAAGAGCTCAGAAATTAGCTCGGACTTAGTGGATTCTGTTGGAAATGTGGATGTCTCTAGTTAGCTGGTCAGCTTTTGGATTTTTCATTGGTCAAGTCTGAATGGATTCTGCAATAATGGTCACTAAGATAGAAAAAATCAGACAACAAATCAAGAGAAATATCATAATCCCCAACAGAGTTTTGACTCAATAAAACATCTTGGATTGACTCAATAAAAACATCAAAATGACTCAAATAAACAAAACAAAGAAAAATGGCGTTAGTCCCAGCAAATAGCCTCCCCCAAACTTACTTCACACCGTCTCGGGGGTGAAAATAAATCAGAAGAAGGATACGACTTACACAAAAAGGTACATAAAAATGAAAAAGGGAAAAAGTACAAGGGAGATAGAAATGATACTGCAATCAAGGATGGTCATCTGGGCTGACACTCTCTCGTACTCCTGGTGCTCTCCTACGCCTCTGAAGGTGTGGTCCATCGTAAGACTCATCCTCATCAGTGGTCCTGTGTCCAGCAACATCAGGAACTGCAGTAGTGGGGACGGGACGTCTAGAGGTGGAGGCTCTGAAACATGATGGTGGTCGTGGGCATGTGAGCCTAGAGAGTGCTCCCCAAATCCTCTGCATCATGGAGTTGTTGGTCCTCTGAGACTCAACCATCCAGGCCCAACGAGCATCATCTGTAGCATCTGCAGGTAAAGGGGGAAGATTGTACTGACCAGTATAAGCAGGAAGCAGCTGCTCCGTCGTATCCTGTGCCGGAAATGTCTGCTGTGTAGTGTAATCCGACACTCTATCATCCTCCAGGTGAGGCTGTGAAGTACTGGCTCGCGCAGAACTACTCCATCGTCTAGGTGCAGTGGCACACAGGAGCTCCGGGGCAGGTAAGAACTCCAGGTTGTCCCTGGATGTGAGAGCGGTGAGGGCTGGGAGTGGTAGCTGACACAGATGAAACACTCCCGCGCGATCATGGAACTGATACTTCAGGCCAGCCTTGAGAATGGTGTTGTGCCTGAAGTACTGCTCGTCAAAATGGACGAGTGTATCGACACACTCGGTTGCAGTGAGATCAATCCCATGGTGCCTGAAAATGGGAGTCAAGAGGCTCCCAACACACTTTGTCCTCTGTCTCAAAGTGTTAAGCCCTCGAAACTTCTTATGGACCAAAACTGCAGCAAAAATTGCTCTGAAGTGCGTGTTGAGCCCAAATCGAGGTGGCTCGTGGTAGATGTCATAGACAAAAGAAAGAAGCCCGTAGTGCAACATCTGCAGCTCATCAAAGCTCAAAGAACCTGCTTCCTCCTTAGCGAACAAGCTGTGCCCGATGATCTTAGCAACCACTCTAATCACCGGGTTCCGGATCAATGTCAACTTGGCCTCCCGTGATGTGTATGGCCCGGACCCAATCAAATGCCACAGCTCAAAAGCTTGTGGAAAGTCATCCGGGAACCTGCAACTCTCTCTGTGAGTATCAAAGTCGTAGAGGTTACCTAACTCGTTGAGTGAAATCTCGTAGAGGAGACCGCTGGAGAAGTAGGAAAGCTTCCCTTCACTCGGGACATTGATCGCGATGTCCTCATACTTGATCTCTGCAGAGGCTAGGAATTGTCTGACCAACTTCGGGTAGAGGGGATACGTCTGATACACAAGTGTGCCTAGGCCCATCCTCTGCAACATGGCTCGTACATCGTCCGCGATGCCCATCCTCTGCAAAGTCCACTCACAAATAAACTTAGTAGGTGCCATCTCCACCCGAAGCAGACCGTTGTAGAAGGTGCTATTATGAATATCCCATGGGTCTCCATAACGCCTCATCCGATATCGGGTGTCTCGCTGCATCTCCCCAACCGTCATGTGAGGAACCGTGACAGCAAGAGAGTCTTTGATGGGCGTGTTATCAGGGCGAGGCCATGGAGCAGTTGTATGCTCTCCTTCCTCCTCGTACTCGTCCTCTGCTCTATTAGGGACCGAAGATTGAGCTACGCCTTTGTCTTTTCTGCGCCTCGAATTTTGTGCATTCGGGTCAACTCGTGGTTGTGGTGGTGGTGGCGCTAGACCCCTTGTTGGATTTTTCTGAATAGCTCCCGTTTTAACCATTTTCTGCAAATTCAAACAAAACGTATATTTATCGAAATTTCCGAAAAACACACAATCGAGTAGAAATTCGCAAAAATCTATCATCTTGCAGTATCACATGCAATTCCAACCACCAATGCAACGCAATGAGCCACAATTACTATCCAAATCGGATTTTCATCAAAATTTTGCAAAAATTTCTTCTAAAAATCCAAATTTCATGTCCATTAACACAAATCAACGAAACAAAACATGGTGGGGTTCGAAATCAGCCTAGAATACCATAGCAAGCCACGAAAATCACTAGAAACAAACCACAAATTCGAAAATCCAAAGTTACCTCAAACTTTTCGGACTGAAAAAGTGTAAAAAGAGGGGCATACCTTTGCAGATCGAGTGAGTGAGTGTTAGAAACAGAAGGAGGAGGAAAATCCGAGTGAGATAGGCACAAAAATCGTCGAAATCCGTCAAGAATTGAGAAAGTTAGAGATTTTGCAAAAATCTCCCAAGAACACCCAAAAATCGCGAGAGAGAAGAAGAGAAAAGGAGTTTCGGGTTTTGATCTTTAAAATCGGGTGTAGGATGTTAAAAACATGTTTTCGGTTCAGTTTTAGTGAAATCTAACCGGAGTAAACCGGTTTAAACCCAAAAAATCGTATAAGAAAACTTACCTGGGATATGGATCGATCGATCCACTGTCGGATCGATCGATCTAAAAACTTTCGGCTTTTTGGCTGGGTGACTGGATCGATCGATCTGGGTCTGGATCGATCGATCCGACCCCCTTTTTCTTTTTTCTTTTTTTTTTTTTGAACCTGAAACGGTGAAAACCAAAACTAAAAATTAGAAAACAAATGAAAAGCTAAGTATGTACACTTACCGATGGGTTGCCTTCCACCAAGCGCTTGTTTTAAGTCATGAGCTTGACTTGGATGCCGTCTAGGCTTGAGGCGGATCACTTAGGGGAACGGTATCTCCTTCAGTGATTTTGGTATCAGCAAGATATGGCTTTAGGCGTTGACTATTAACCACAAATTCTCCTCCTGCAGTGTCCAGCAACACAACAGCTCCATACGGTCTTACCTCTTTGATGGTGAACGGACCAGACCATCGCGATCATAGCTTTCCAGGGAAAAGTTTCAGGCGAGAATTGAAGAGCAACACCTGATCATTTGCAGCAAAGTTCCTCGGAATGATCCTCTTGTCATGGTAAGTCTTAGTCCTTTCCTTGTAGATCCTCGAGTTTTCATAAGCCATATGACGGATATCATCTAGCTCGTTAAGTTGCATCAATCGTCTCTCACAAGCAGGCTTGATGTCGAAATTTAACAACTTAACTGCTCAAACTGCCTTGTATTCGAGCTCCACTGGAAGATGAAAAGACTTTCCATAGACAAGATGGAATGGTGTCGTTCCTAAAGGTGTCTTGTACGCAGTCCTATACGCCCAAAGAGCGTCGTCAAGCTTCACGGACCAATCTTTCCTTGTGGTGCTTACAGTCTTCTGCAGAATGCTCTTAATCTCCCTGTTGGAAATCTCAACTTGCCCACTCGTCTGTGGATGGTAAGGGGTGGCTACCTTATGCTTAACTCCATGCTTCTTCCCTCGAAGACCTTGTTGATGAAGTGAGATCCACCATCGCTGATTACAACTCGAGGCACCCCAAAACGTGGAAAGATCACAGATTTGAACATCTTCAAAACTACCTTGGCATCATTGGTTGGACTAGCCAGCGCTTCAGCCCATTTACACACGTAGTCCACTGCGACAAGGATGTATTGATTTCCAAAAGAAGATGGGAATGGATCCATGAAATCAATACCCCAAACGTCGAACACCTCAACCTCCAAGATAAAATTCTGAGGCATCTCGTTCTTCTTGCTTATGTTCCCTTGCCTTTGACATGAATCACACTTGGAGACGAAAGCGTGAGCATCTCTAAACATAGTTGGCCACCAGAAACCAGCCTGTAGAGCCTTGGACACCGTCTTGAAAGTAGCAAAATGCCCTGCATAATTAGAACCATTGCAATGAAAGAGAATACCTGGGATTTCTTCCTCTGAAATGCATCGTCTGAAAACTCCATCGGAACACTGCTTGTACAAGTACGGCTCATCCCAGAAGTAGCGTCTGATGTCTCTCAAGAACTTCTTCTTCTTATACCCAACAAAGTTCTCGGATTCCTTTTCTGCAGCCAAGTAGTTCGCAATCTCACCAAACCAAGGGATCTCAGGAAGTGTGGTGTCGCGAGAAGGTGTGTAATGGTCCATGTTTCCAAGGCTGATGGCATACACGTGCTCCTCAGGAAGGCAATCGTCCATCGGGACATCCTCCTCTACACGTAGTCGAGACAAATGATCTGCAACACCGTTCTCAATGCCTTTCTTATCTTTGATCTCCAATTCAAACTCCTGCAGCAGGAGAATCCATCGTAGCAGCCTAGGTTTGGCATCTTTCTTGGTGAGAAGATACCTCAAAGCAGCATGATCCATGTGTACAATCACTTTAGACCCAACAAGATAGGACCGAAACTTCTCGAAAGCAAATACTATGGCAAGAAGTTCTTTCTCTGTTATAGCGTACTTGCATTGAGCATCATCAAGAGTCCTACTCGCATAGTAGATGATATGAAGCTTCTTCTCTTTCCTTTCTCCCAAAACAGCCCCTACCGCATAGTCACTAGCATCAGTCATTACCTCGAAAGGTAGCTCCCAATCTGGTGGTTGGACGATTGGTGCGCTAACAAGTGCTCCCTTGATTGTAAGAAAGGCCTCAAGACAAGCGGTATCGAAGTGAAACTTCACGTCCTTGCACAAAAGCTGAGTCAAAGGTCTAGCAATCTTGGAAAAATCCTTGATGAACCTCCTATAGAACCCAGCATGTCCCAGAAAACTCATAATCCCTTTGACAGAATCAGGTGGTTGCAGACTTGCCATCACCTTGATCTTTGCTTTGTCTACCTCAATGCCACTTTCTGAAATTCAGTGTCCCAAAACAATCCCATCTTTGACCATGAAGTGACACTTCTCCCAATTTAACACAAGATGCTTTTCCTCACAGCGTCGTAATACCCTGCACAAATTAGAAAGACAACCAGAAAAAGAAGATCCATAGACAGAAAAATCATCCATAAAAACTTCCATTATGTCCTCAATCATGTCAGTGAAAATCGACATCATGCATCTTTGGAACGTGGCTGGTGCATTACACAAGCCGAATGGCATTCTGCGATAAGCATAAGTGCCATAGGGACATGTGAATGTGGTCTTCTTCTAATCGTCTGGATGGATAGGAATCTGAAAGAAACCAGAATAACCATCTAGAAAACAGTAGTAAGCGTGGTTAGCCAACCTTTCAAGCATTTGATCAATGAAGGGCAAAGGAAAGTGATCTTTACGAGTAGCAGAGTTCAATTTCCTATAATCGATGCACATACGATGGCCTGTGACCGTCCTAGTTGGGATCAACTCGTCCTTATCATTCTTAACTACGGTCACTCCACCTTTCTTTGGCACAACATGGACCGGGCTCACCCATCTACTATTCAAGATAGCGTATATGATGCCCGCTTCTAGAAGTTTCATTATCTCTTTCTTTACAACATCTTTTAGATTTGGGTTTAACCGTCTCTGATGTTCTATAGAAGTCATTGACTCATCCTCTAGATGGATCCTGTGCATGCAAAGATCGGGTTAAATGCCTGTGATATCATCCAGCGAATAGCCTAAAGCCCTGCGATACTTTCTAAGTTCACATAAAAGTAAAGCAGTCTCCACATTATTCAAATCAGCATTGATGATCACAGGGTAAGAAGAGTTAGGACCTAGAAACGCGTACCTTAGCCCGGCTGGAAGTGTTTTGAGTTCTACCTTAGGAGCTTTCAACTCGCTCCATGGGTTAGATGATGAAGGAAGGATTGTTGCTGGAGTTTTCTCGACAGCCTCGTCCAAGCTCATGTAGGCGACCATCTTCCCTAAAATCTGGCTCGAGTTCAACATCTCTGCATACCAAGTCGCGTCATCACTCAAAAATCCATGCTCGTTTGCAGCCCTTGTCAAAGCAATCTCCAATGGGTCATCCACTAGAATCTCGTCGGCAGCCTCGTTAGAGATCTCTAGTGAGTCATCGACCGAGAATGTCTGCCCATCCAACATAGGTTTTTTCAGCAGCTTGTCCATCTCAAATTTCATGATGATGTCTCCCAGGTGGAGATCTATGCGCCCATTCTTCACGTCTATTATAGCCCCGGCAGTGCATAAGAAAGGTCGTCCCAAGATGAGAGGATCCTTTGGCTCTTCTTCTAGCTCTAGAACCACAAAATCAGCGGGAACAAATGAATTGCCAATCCTCACATGTAAGTCCTCTAGAATCCCAACTGGCAACTTAACAGAACGATTGGCGAACACCAAGGAGATCTTGGTTGGCTTGAACTTTGTGAATCCAAGTCGCTTAGCCACGGAATATGGCATCAAGTTGACACTTGAACCTAAATCACACAAAGAACAAGCAAACGTCATTGCTCCAATCTGCACATATAAAACAAACCTCCCTGGATCTCCAAGCTTCTTGGGCATCTTGTTTTGAAGGACGGCGCTGCAGTCTTTTGAAACCTTGACAAAGTCATCTTCTCCAGAAACCTTGCTTGTCACCAAGCCTTTCACATATCTCTTCATCGCTGGTATCATCTGGATTGCATCGGCAAGAGGGGGTTTCACTGTTAGATCATCTAGCATCTCCTTGCACTTCGCCTCTTCTAAGTCCTTTCGCGACTTTTTGGGGCGAGTAGGGTATGGAACCCTTGGAGCATAGACACGTGCAGGTAGTGGTTCCTTTGCAGTCGTGTCATTTGCAGGTTCTCTTGCTAACTCAGCTTCTGAGTCGTCCTTCTCCTCCAAGTCAATGACTTCATCGGCATTTTCCTCTTTTCGCGCAGCAGGTTCTATCACTTTTCCACCCCTGAGTGTAATAGCATTGACAAACTCGTTCCTAGGATTCTGCTCTGCCTTTCCTGGAAGGACTCCCTGTGGTCTCTTGATTGCTTCAGCTGTCTGAGCTACCTGAGTATCCAGGTTCTTTACATGAGCAGATAGCGACTCAAACTTGCCATTGAGATCACTGTACATGTTATCCACCTTAACATTGATCTCGTTGGCAGATTTTTGTTGATTGAGCAAGAGTTGCTGCATGAGAATCTTGAGATCATCACTAGAGTTGTTTGCAGAGCTTGTAGAGGCTTGGAATGGGGCTTGGTTAGTCGGTTGGAAGTTGTTGAACGGCTGTTTCTGTGTAAATCCCCCCTGAAATCTGTTCTGGCCTTGATTTTTCACGAACTGATTTCCCTGAAAACCCTGAGAGAAGTTTTTCTGGAAATCCTGGTTTTGCACGCCAGTCTGTCCTGAATATCCCTGAAAAGCAGGAACGCCCGCGTTTTGCACGGTCAATTTTCCTTGAAATTGTTGACCCTAGACGTTGGCTTGCTGTGGGTAGACTTGATCTTGTGGGTTTTCGACGTTCGTGCTCCGATATGACAGATTCGGGTGATTTCTGAAATTTTGGTTAAAACCCTTGTTTTGCACGAAACCTTGTCCGTTCACATAGTTCACCTCTTGCAACTCATCAGCCCCTTCTTCAGCAAACTCTTGAGCAAACTCTTGACAGAAAACTGGATCTGCTCCATTCTCGCAAAACTGCACGCTTCTCTGATTCTGACTCGCTTTCAAAAGCAGATTCACCTTCTGATTTAGCTCGTCGATTTTCTGAGACTCGACGCTGTTGACTCGCTTGGTCCTGTCATACTCTGCACAGCGATTGTTGGAACTTGCAGCCAAGTTCTCAATCAATTGGTAGGCTCCTTCCTTGCTCTGAGTCATGAAGTCCCCATTACTAGCAGCGTTGAGAGCGTTCTTGTAGTCCCACTCTACTCCATCATAGAAGATGCTTAGAATCTGCCCATCTGAGTATCCATGATGAGGGCACTCTCTGCGATACTCCTTAAACCTTTCCCAAGCTTCACAAAAAGACTCTCCCGAATGTTGTTGAAAAATAGTGATCTTGTTCCTCAACGAAGCCGTCTTGGACTTAGTGTAGAAGTGATCCAGGAAAGCAGCTCTGCATTCACCCCAAGTGATGATAGACCTAGGAGGCAGAGACTTGAGCCATCTCGATGCCTTGTCTGCCAGAGAGAAAGGGAAGAGTTTGCACATAATGTAGTCGGCGGGTACCCCATTCGACTTGGTAGTGCTGCAAATCTCCTCAAAGTTCTCTATGTGGTCCATTGGATTCTCAGCGGGTAGACCATGGAACACGTGCTGCTTCACCAACCCTATCATCTGAGGTTTGATCTCGTAGTCATTCCTAGCGATGGCTGGTGGACAAATAGCAGCTCTGTTCTGGTAGAAAGAGTGGAGAGTGTCCGCATCCCCAATTGCAGGCGGTCGTTGTTGTTGCAGCAACTGTTGCACCTGCTGCTGTAGCCTCTGAAGTTCGGCTGCAGTAGCTAGTGCATTGTTGTCGATTTGATCACCCATTGTGACTTGATTCGACCTTGTCTTCCTGTTCTCCCTTTCTAACCTTGCAAGTTCCTGGTTATCGAAGTTGAAAAGGTTGTCAGCTCCTTTGCTTCTTCTCTGCATACACCTGAAACGTGCAAGAAAGAAAGTTAGTAAATCTTAGTCTAAACTTCAAACTTAAATTCGAAGGTAACGCAATTGGTCCCCGGCAACGGCGCCAAAAACTTGATACGATGAGTTTTAACCCTAAATATCACTGCAAGTGCACAGCAAACGGAGTAGTAATTAGGGATCGAATCCACGAGAACCAAATGAAACACTACGAATTCTTTTGAATGAAATTAAGCTAAGATGGTAAAAATAATGTTGATTGCAATAACAAAGGTAAATAGCAATTTAAACGATATGAAATCTATTAAAACAAGCGTTAAGTCTAGGGCGCTTCGCAGGAATTCAGAGATCATGAACCAGACAATTATTCAGGAAACGATAGAACGCAGTCTCAACTCAAACAAGAACGTATAATCAGTCCACTTTCGTGGTATCAACTACTTTATCTAGCAACCTAAGAATCTAAACTGTCGTTTGATCTTAAAATTCTAAACAAGCATTAACGAACATGTTTGATATGTTCACAAATTGCCTTAACATCAACTTTCGTTGGTTAAGGACAATTTGCTCACCTATGTTCTATCAAGCAATCTATAGTACTTTTGATGAATAGATTAAACCCTAAATCAGAGATTAAGTGATCAATTTAATCTAAGCAATAAGAATAACAATAGGCAAAGACGATATAAATTCCTATCTATGTCTGATTCAACGATTCATAAACTCTCTTGAAAACCCTAAACTCAACGAAGGATCTACTTAGACATGGAAAGAATCAAAGCAATTGAAGATGAAGAAAAACTCATGATAAATTAGAATAGGGTTTAGAAATCTTCTCAACAATTGAAGAGTCAGAGATTCGTCTCCCACGGCTTACAGAATTGCAGAAAAACTAAAATCTCAAAAGTATGGAAGAGTAAAAAAAAGCTTAGCCTAAACAATGGCTTAAACTCGAATATATGTCTAAAAAAAACGTTCGTGAGAAAAGCCACGGCAAAACCCTGTAAAATTAGAAAATTAGAAATTTCCTTTTTCTGGCCCAAAAAGACTTGGATCGATCTGATGCTTCTCACGTCGATCCAAAAGGTCTTGGCATGTTGGATCGATCGATCTAGACTTGGATCGATCGATCCAGTCTAGATCGATCGATCTGGTCTCATCATATCCATCCAAAAAGTTACGATGTTTTGGCTTGAGACTTGGATCGATCGATCCATGCTTGGATCGATCGATCTGATGATTTTTCTGCTACTTTGCTCTAATCCTTGCTCCTTATGCCTCTTTTATCATCCAAACATGTTATGGCCCTGAAAAGACACTAAAACCATGGAAACGACTCGAAAAACCGTTAAAAACATATGTTAGAGTGCGTAAAAATGCAATACATCACAACACGAAAGATACGAGACACAAACTAATCTATAGCAAATATTTTTGGTTTTTTGTTTTGTTTAAAAGATAAGAAATGCAAGAAATCAAAATGCAAAAAGCAAAAAGCAAAACAAGGTAAAAGCATTGGACCATGAGTTTAACTATCATAAAAATGGTTTAACTATCAAACAATGATTCAAAAGATTGCACTAAATATCATCCTAGAACATGGAACTCACAAATATGACTAATCCACTTTCATGGCACTAATCACTTCACTAATTAGCTAATTATCATAAACTTCCGTTTGCAATTAGATAATCAATGAGCATTAAGAAAAAGTCCAATTAGTTCACCAAACACCCTAATCATCAATTCCCATTGGCTAGGTATGTAAAGCTCACAAAAAGTTTGGTTCAACCATTTTCACAAACACCTTCCGGGCATGAAAACCTAAAGTCTAGATTTTGAGTGATCCAATCAAAACTAGCATTAAGCTCAACCTTAAGTGAAGGATCTAACAAGGATCAACCTAAATCATCATCATCTAACCATTAAATCATCTTAATTTAGCATTACCATGATCCAACTAAAGACTAAGTGCTAAACATGATGAAGAATAAGTAAAAAGACATAAACATAATAAAAATGCATAAATAAAAAGATAAGGGATAAGAGTTTGAAGAATCTTTCTCTAAAGTGGCATGAGATGTTGAAGATCAATCCAAAATATCAAAAGAGGAGTTTGAATCTAAATACAACTCTAGAGGAAAGGAAACTTGGATTTTTACAAAGCTAAAATGGTATTTATAGAGGTTTAAAACGCACCCGGATCGACTCGAGACAAACCGGGTCGGATCTGGATCAAATAGAAAAAAGTCAATGAAATCTGAAAAAGAAACTATGTGCATGCCCACTTGGTGTAGCTCCAATCGGCCTGGAAACCGAGTGAAAAACATGTCACAAAATTTCCAGATTCCAGTGCAGTTTTGCACTCCCACTCGGGTTGCTTCACTCGGGGTAAACCGATTGGAGACGTAATTTTGTCTTTTTCACTCTTTTGACTCCATTTTTCTTGTGCCATTTCCATCCTAAGCCCTCCTTGCATCCAACCCACTCTAAGGTCTCCAAATACACCTAAAAACACTCAAAACAAGATGCAAAATGCAAGAACACATATCCTATACTCTAAGACACAACTTTAAACTAAATGAGACTCAAAATGGGCAAAATGCAATGCAAATGATATGAAAGGAGATTGAGAACAAAGAGAAGCATGGTTTAAATACATGTAAAAACCACAAATATTAAAACCGCACAACAAAAACTTCTCAGATGGGAAATATTTGGTTCTCGACCAAATGCTAACTGTAATGGAGAATAATTATGATATGCACTTGGTCTTATCCGAATGTGTGTTTCTGCATGTAAAATGGCATGTCCCCATACAGAGGTTGGAAGTTTTGATCTCATGATCAATGGTCTTGCAATCAATTGTAAACGTTTAATTAATTATTCAGCCAAACCATTTTGTGTATGAACATGAGCTACAGAATGTTCAACTTCAATCCCAGTCACTATACAGTAATCATTGAAAGCCTGGGACGTGAATTCACCAGCGTTGTCTAGTCTAACTCTCTTAATGGGGTAATCAGAAAACTGAGCTCTCAGTTTGATGATCTGAGTTATAAATTTCGCAAATGCCATATTTCGAGATTATAATAGACAAACATGTGACCATCCGCTGGATGCGTCAATTAATAACATAAAATAGTTGAATGGTCTACATGGTGGATATATCGGTCCACAATATCGCTTTGAATTCGTTCAAGGAATTTTGATGATTCTTTATCAATTTTGGTTGGCAATGGCCTTATGATCAATTTTCAAAGAGAACATGCAGCACATGTCTTTTTATTCCCTGATATATCTCTTGAATTTTCAGTGAATGATCATGTGAGTTCTCAATGATTTTTTCCATCATTGTGGTGCCTGGGTGACCGAGGCAATCATGCCATAATATGAAATCTTCTGGATTTCTTTTAATCACTAGATGCAATTCAATTGTATCTATATAAGTATGATGCAATCCCGAATGAAGTTTTGGAAATTTTTTCAATATAAACTTTTTCGGATTTATCGGATGTTATATACATATACTTTTTTCATCCTCAGTCGCAGATTGAGTGTCATATCCTTGAAGGTATATGTCTTTAAAACTCAACAAATTCCTCTTAGAATTCGAAGAATATAAGGCATTATTTATGGAAAATTTTGTTCCATTAGGCAACGTGAAGTTGGTTTTGCCACTTCCTTAATCAGGCCTGTAGGACCTGATATTGTGTTGACAATAATTTTTATCGGTTTTATGTTAGAGAAATATCTCTTGTACTTCATAATAGTGTGCGTTGTTCCACTATTTGGTATACAGATTTCTCGAACCATTTAGATAGTGTTCCATCCATTTCCGAAATTAACAAAACATTAATAATAAAAATTAAATTTCATTTATTAGAAAAAGCCATTCAGTAATTAAACATTAGATTGTTATGAAAACCCACATTATTCCCTGAAAACCAAAATGCATAATAATTATACATGGCATAACTGGAGACTATTTAGCAGTCTCACTACAAGCATTTCAGTTATCTGCTAGAGCGGTCTCGTCGAAATTGTTCTCAAAGCCAGGAGAATCAAGGTACGATGTACCCTCAAAGTGTTCCGTAAGGTTCACTTCTTTCCCTTTGCCTTTAATGGACCCTTGGTATAGCTTGCAAAGATGTTCGGGAGTTCGACATACATTAGACCAATGTACTTTGGATCCGCATCTATAATAGATGCTCTCACGCTTCTGCGCGGTAGTCTCTAGAGTCTCTTTTCCTTTGGGGGTTTGTTCAGGACGAACCCATTGGAAAGACTTTCTCCCTCGTGGACTGTATGTTCTCACACGTCCGCGATTAAATCGACGGCCACAACCTCGATAGGTTTGACTTTTCTTCTCCATATTTTTCACATCCGTTCCATTCACTGATGGGAATGCTTTGGCTCCCGTAGGTCTAGAGTTGTGGTTTTTGATGAGAAGTTCATTGTTCTTCTCTACGATTATAAGCGTTACAATCAATTCAGAGAACCTTGTGTACCCGTAATTTCTATACATTGCTTGCAGGACAGTGTGTTCTTTGTGAAACTTGAGGTATATCTTTTCGAGCATCTCTGCATCGGTGACAGGTTTACCACAATATTTAACTGTGATACTATCCTCAACATTGCGGAATTATATTCTTCCAATTTTTTTAAATCCTGAAATCTCAGGTTTTTCCACTCTTTCATCGCATGAGAGATTTATTTTCCTTTGGTAATTAAGCATTTCTTTAAAAACTTTCCAAAGTTATGTTGGGTCTTTTACGTGCGCATAATGATGCGTCATATTTTCATCTAAATGTTTTCTTAGAAATATTATTGCATTTGCCTTAACTTGGGCGGATGATTCATTTCCCTCTTTGATGGTCTCGGATAATTTTTTTGATTCCATATAGAGTTCTGCATTGGTTGTCCATGCTATGTAGTTAGCTACAGTAATTTTGAGGGCTAAAAATTTAAGCTTTTTAACGTTGGCCATTTGATTTTTAAAAATAAAATTGTAATAATATTATTAGAAAGATGATATGTTTTATATTAAAATAAACCATTTACATTAATAATTAAATCAACGATAGAAAAAATTATTGCATAGAGAAGTAAACTAATATTTATGGTAAACTCTTCCGGAGTAAATTCTCCAATGGAAAGACCATAAATAGAAGCAAAAATTACACCGATAATTAAAATAAAAAACCAACGAAACATTTTTCTTACAAAATGAAAACTAAACAATTATCTTGTAAAAATGTTTGGGAGATTGAAAGAGTGAAATATAAGTGTATTTATATATTGAAAACACTGTTCATACCCATTTAAAAGGTAAAAAAAATTTGAAATTTTTTTTTTGTGACCGTTGGTGATAAAAAGTTAAAACAAAAAATTAATCTGAAAATTTTAATAAGCAATCAGTTAAATTTATCAATTTCAGGTAAAATATTTATATACAGATGACCGAACATCCTTGTATAATAACCATAATATAAACAAATATTTAACGGTGATATTATGATGATGGATTCATCCACACAAATATACTAAATAAATTATTCGGCGGCTTAGCGTCCAGTAAACATATGGTTATGGTGTGTTGAGCAACCATGACATAAAAGCAGTAAAATAATAATTATGGTGCATTTAGCAACCATGATATAAGAGCCGTAAAATAATAATGAGGCGACAAACCACCCACTATAATATCAAGTGAATAGTGGTGTGTTAAACAACCACTGTTAAAATAATAAATTATAATAGAGGCGACATACCGCCCGCTATAGCGGTGTATATATTATAATTATATATTTTATCAGAATGTAGAGTGATCGTGCTGATAACGTGATATAATAGTAATATAATTTATTATAAAAATAAATATAAATAATGGCAAAAAATTTATACCTAGTGGAAGAATGGAATACTGAGAAATATAAAAGACAGAGAGAAACTCTTGTATTGATTTTTTTAATGTGTTGTAGTTTACAATCGAACGAATTTGTTCGTTTATATAGAAGTAAAAAGCAAAAATTACTGTGTCTACATAATAATAATGGGCTCCACATAAATTATATTTAACTCTCGATATTTAACATATTTAACACATACAGTATACTTTTTATGACTTTTGTGTTTGCCCATATTATTGACTTTTGTATTCTGCATAGTGAGGTGTGGCATGTGCCATACTTTTTTTTTTTCTTTTTTTCAATATATAAACTAATTAAAAAGGGGTTAATTTGTCAGATGACTATATCTGTCGAAATAATTAAGAATATAGCACCTCTTGTACAATAATTAGGTAAATAACATAATGGATATATGCAAAGTCTATATGACCCTTCAAAAAGTGAATCGTGAAGAGGGAAACAATGTAATATAACTATGACCAACTCTTTTATCTTTTTCTCGTAGAAAGAGGACACATACCTTGTTTTTATGTACTGTTTTGTTTAGTTTTGTACAAATATGACATGACATCTCATACTTCTGTCTATACTATTTTTAGTTATGTTTTGTGCAGAACAAAATAATTTATCCATTTCATTTTATTTTTAATTTAATATCTTAATTTAAATTGATTAAATCTCATGATCACAATTTAAATTTTAAAAAAATAGACAAAAAAATTTCATGGTGACAACATATTTTGTTTATGGTTGGCATATTTTAATTTTAAAAAAGGGATACAAATTTTTCAAAATAATGAATAGTGTTCTAATATCGAACATGTCATTCTATATAGAAACTTATTGAATAGAATGTTATATTATACTATTTACCATAATCCTTATTTAAATAAACTCTAAATCTAAAATATTAAACCCTAAATCCAAAAGACAACCATAAAAGGTCTTGACTATAATACATGAAAAATAGTTAATACATGAAAAATAGTACAGACTCACACATTATAATTTTTAGGATGTGTAACATAATTTTTGGTTATGGTTTATGATTTCAGATTTGGAGTTTAGTTTTAAAGATTTAGTGTTTAAATTTTGGGTGTTAGGGTTCAAAATTTAGAATTTAAGGTTTAGTTTCATATTATTTTGTTAAGTTAAAAAACTATATTTGATTAATAGAACATGAATATCATTCTATTATATTTAGTATTTATGTTATTTTATATAGAATAGAATAATGTATAATTAGTTACAATAATGTATCATTTTCCGATTAATTTATATTCATTTAAAAAAATTTAAACTATGATATATGCGGAAAAACTCTATATATTTTAAATATAATCACAAGTTTGAAACAATTATTTTTAAAAATATTAAAAGGAAATAAATTGAAATGTGGAAAGAAAAAGTATTAGCAAAGAAGAAAGAGAAAGAAAGAAATAAAAGAAAAATGTGTGGTGAAAAATTGATGAGGATAGAATTGCAATATTATATATTACACACATAATATCATAGTTATTATACCAATATGATTATATGATTAAGTATCAAAATTTTGTTAGCTATTGATGCTAATATCCCTTAAAAATTAGTATAAACGGAAAAAGTGCTCCACATCCCAAGTAAAAACAAAACAAAGTGTCCAGTCCAATAAAAGCAAAACAAAGTGTTTGGCACAAATCTTTTATTAATCTAATAACTAAAAAAACTACTTTATTTCTACAGTTTTTGTTCGACAAAGTGCCTCTGGCGTCTATGGCTTACTAAATTTACTTTAGTTTTTAAGAGCAGTACGGATTTTTAATTGGTTCATTTTATGGTGTTTTTGGAACTATATTACATATTTGGTATTTGAAATTGTTCAATCCACCGTGGTGCTTCTTTGCAATTTTGTGAGTGATATTATCTATCGACTTTATCAGCTTGTTACAATTTGATTTCAAATAGGTTCTTCACTTCTTCTTATTGTTTGCCTTCTGGCTTCTTCTAATATGCTAACATACTTTTTTTTTTTATTGGGTACCAATGGAAAAATATTTTAAAAGAAAACATGTGTCGACGTCTGAAAAATGAATTAGAGGATTTGCCTTCAGATCCCGCATATAGAAAAAAAAAATATTGGAATATCATCCTAATGAAAGAGATGAGATAAAACACAAATATCTGACTAGAGGTCCTTACCAACCTCGCAGTCATAAATTTCCTAAAACACCGGTAGGAGATAAATTGAGACAATTCAATCCATCTTGGTTTGATGATTATGGCAGTTGGTTGGAATATGGAAGTGATGAATTTGTTATCTGTTTAGAGATTACCAAGAAAATAAAGGTGGAAGTGATGAATTTGTGACAAAAGACTTTGATACTTGGAAGAATTCAAAGAGATTAGGTGCTCATGTGGGATCGGTGAATAGTTTTCACAATAATGCATTGAAATTGGCTGATAATCTGATTATGCAAACCCAGTCAATCGTTCACGCTTTTTATAAGCAGGATGACGCACTCAAAAATGAATACAAGATCAGATTGAATGTTTCAATTGATTCTTGTAGATATTTATTAAGACAAGGATTGTCTTTTCGAGGTCATGATTAAAAGGACGGATCATCTAATAAGGAGAATTTTATAGAGCTTGTGAAATATACTACAGAGCAAAATGAGCTTGTAAGTAAGGTTGTGTTGGAGAATGCTCCGAAGATAATCAAATTATGTCTCCCAAAATTCATAAAAATATAGTGCATTGCTTTGTAGAGGAAGTTATTGAATCTATTATTTAAAGAGTTTATCATGATGTGTTTTGCTTATTGGTGGATGAATTTACAAATAAATCTAATAAAGAGCAAATGGCAGTGGTTTTTTTGCTTTGTTGATAAAAGCGGAATACTCAAAGAAAGATTCGTCAGTCGCATTCATGTTAAAGAAACATATTTTCCAATTATAAAATGTGTTATTGATTCATTGTTTGTTAAACATGAATTGAGTATGAAAATGTTAAGAGGACAAGGTTACGATGGAGCAAGTAATATGAAGGATGAATTCAATGGGTTGAGATCTCTGATTTTGAGAGAAAATAACTCTGCATATTATGTCTCCACCGTTTTGCTCATCAGCTTCAGTTGGTTATCATGGTTGTTGCTAAAACACATCTTGAAGGTGGAAATTTCTTTGACATGATTTATGTCTTGTTAAATGTGGTTGGAGTTTCTTGTAAGGGAAAATAATTGATTCAAGAAGACCATCGGAAATTAAGACAGGAAAATGATTGAATCAAGAGCTTTCACTTCAAAGACCTTGTAATACCCAATGGGGTTCTCACTACAAAATCTAATTACCGTAGGTTGATTTATTTTATACTATAATTAAATTGTTTGAGTATCTCCAAAGCGGAGGGAATAATAGTATCAAAAGACGCCAAGTTAATGGTCTTTTTAAATACTTTCACACTTTGTGTTCTACCTACAGTTGATGTTGCTTCTTCTTGGGGTCACGGATAATTTATCTAAGACTCTACAAAGAAATGATCAAGACATTTTGAATGCTATGTCTCTAGTAAAATCACCAAGCATCAATTGTACAAGATAAGGAATAGTGGATGGTATTCTCTGATTAAAAAGTAACTTTTGTGATAATCATAACACTGAGTTGCTCGTTATGAAAGAAGAATTTGCGGATCCAAAAAAGCCAAGACAAAGAAGCAACATAACAAACTTGCATTACTAGGTGAAATACTTTTACACAGTATTGGATATGCAAATTCAAGAGTTTAATGATTGTTTGCATAAGATAAACACTTAATTACTTGGTTGCACGGTGTCTTTGAGCCCTATTGATTCATTTAAAGAGTTTGATAAGTCAAAACTTTTGAGATTATATGAGTTTTATTCAGAAGATTTTAGTCACATGGAACGAATATCTCTTGAGCATCAACTTGGTATTTACATCGACAATATCCGAGAAGTTGAAAGATTTGCTAATTTGGAGGATCTTAGAGATCTTGCACGTGTGATGATGGAGACAAAGAAACGTCGTTCAACATCCTCACTTTTATCGACTTTTGAAACTATTTTTGATTTTACCTGTAGCCACTACTATAGTTGAGAGATGCTTCTCTGCGATGAACATTGTGAAGACTACCTTACACAACCAAATGAGTGACTAATTTCTAAATAATTGTCTGGTTTGTCTTATTGAAAAGAAACACTTTGATAAAGTGACTAAATGAGGCAGTCATGAAAAGATTTCAAGATATGGAATATCGCAGAATAATTTTATTTTTTTCATTTATATGTTTTTTGTTTGGTCGTAGACATTTTTTATATTACTATTATTTTTTGATAAATATTTTATTACTTATAAAAAGAAAATTATGTGTCCCTGGCTAAATAAATTTTCTGGAACCACCCCTGGAAATGAGACAATTATAAATACAAGCCAAAATTTTCTTATTATTAGGAAAGATGGTAATACAAGACTAGTTTATATGTTAACACTTTTAGATGTTTTTTTCTTTGATAGATGATTACAAATGCCACCCTACACTTCTATTTATACTAGTGGTGACCATAATCCATTATAGCTTCTTCTAGAATGTTTTCTAATCCTTATCCATTTATGCTTTAGCATGTTCTGGAGTTATCTCTAAACCTTATCCTAAAACAACTTATTATGATAATTCTAGAAGCTTCTTCTTCTCCATATTCCTACTTAATCTTCTCCATAACTCTAGAATTTTTTTCACTCTTGAATTTCTTTCTTGAGATTTAATTTGGGCTAATGGAGGGTATTATCCAACATAACTAAACACCAATCAAATTTTTTTTTTTAAATAAGGTGAAATATTTTCCTTTCTTTTTTGTTAACCAGAGTTCAAACACTAATAACACTAAGAGTGTGGTATACGAGTTTAGAAGAAATTTCAATCTCGATGAAGAGATATACGAGTTTCGCCTTACAAGTCTTCGATTAATTAAAAAAAAACAAATTTCAAACATATATTTGGTTAGAGTGTATTAGCCCGTGGTGTAAATGGTAGTCATTAGTAGAATAAATGGAATAAATATGAGTGGAATAAAAAAATAAATTCCTCACATTCATTCCTCCAATTCTACTGCAAAATAGTAGAGGAATATTTTCCTCCCAATTTGTTCATTCTTTCAATTTTTTAGTGGAATAAGTTGAATTGTTTTCCACTCCAATTCAACTCAAATAGTGAAATTTTAGAGAAATATTTAGTTCCATAAAAATTTATTCAACTTAAATGGTAACAGTTTATAGGAATGCTTAATTCCATCCATTTTTGTTCCTCTAAATATATATCCATTTGCACCAAAAGATAGAGATATAAATTATAAAATGACAAAGTTGAATGTCAAAGATACAAATTTGTTAACTATGCGCTAGTGTTTACGATAATACCCTTGCATCATGACGTTGAAGAGGAGCAAAGATAATCTAAACGTAGCCAATAAGATTTGCTAGGTTACTCTTGAAATAGTAGGGAAATCCTAGACTATTCACAGCCACACGAAGCTGTGAGTCATACAACCACATTAAATGCAATATATCTTCAAGATATTATGTTAGAAGCATTGGAGTGTAAGCGTGAGTGGTTGTAATTGCTAGCAGATATTTTGTAGATATATATAAACCGAGACTCTTTTATAGAATTACAACAATTTCTCCCGCTAGGTGCCAGTGACGATGACGATGGTGTCGACGACGATGACGATGGTGCTGACAAAAATGACGACAATGCCGGCAAAAATGACGATGGTCTCGATGACTATCTTTGTTATGAAATTGTAGCACTAACAAACACGATCACATAACACTTCCATTGTACCTTGTTTAATTCCATCAATCATATATATATATATATATATATATATTAGAAAATGTTAAACTATTTATTGTACCATATAAACACATAAGTATATTTCTAAAGTTTTGTTTAACTCAATAACTCAATTATTAACTAGTTAACGTTCATGTTAATGTATATAACATTTTCATATGGGATAAAATTTTATTTAACTAAATGTTACGATATAAAAAATTCATGGTAGTTTTTAGAGGCGTCTGAGAATTTTTACCCGGTGCGGTGGCTCGGGCCACAATCATAGTACCTTTAAGATTTCTACATAGGTTTATAGCCCAGATGCAGGGTTTGTTAAAGGGACAACCGGAACGAAGAATGTGTAGATTTTTGGAATATATGTAAATGAGGCTGTATTCGGAACAACTGGATTTTCACCTATAAAATGGTTATATCATTAGTTCATATAAAAATACAAATGCATAGACAAGCATAAATAATGTTACATATCCGGTTACATTATTTGTCAGCAGGTAATGTTGTCGTTAAGTTGTGAACTTGGAAACTATCTCGGTAAATTTACAATGGAACTGTGTTATCTAGTGTATTATTAATGTACGGTTACACTTATTTGGTTAACTTATATATAAACTGTTTTACTTTACAATGACATTCTCTAAAACAAATATGAGCTCGATACTATATGGTATCAATAGTCATAAATTTTATCTTTAAATTAACAAAAATCCGACCATATGGTTTGTTAATATAATATGATGTTTTACTGAAACTCATATTTTGGGGTACCCGAGAATTCAAATTTAATTAGTCAGCGTCAGCTACCAAACATGGCAGTTGTTGATTTAATCAGCAGATAATGTTTGAAGATTATCTTGGTTACTTTACGATGACAATAAGTTAACATAAATATTAACTAAAATATACATAAATTAGCTGGTTAATTTATGCGAGCAATCGTTTAACTGAAACGTTGCCTGGAAAATAAACAATGAAGTATAATATGTATAAAATTAAGAAAATAATATAATGTACCTCATGCAATATTTGTTTGGATAATTAACTCGATGATTATCTTAGTAACTTTACGATAATAATGAGTTAACATAAATATTAACGGAAAAATGTATAAGATAGTTGGTTAACTCTACGTGAGCTCTGGTTTAGCCGAAACGTTACCTAGAAAAAAATATAATAAACTTTGAAAATATAATCTAGATAAAAGTAAGAGAGAGAGAGAGAAAGAGATAGAGAGTGACCAGATTTTCTTTCATTAAAAAAAAAGAAAAAATCTAACATGGTCTAATGATTTGTGTAGGTAGTTAACTCGGTTATTATCTTGGTAACTCTGTGATGACAATGAGTTAACATAAATATTCACAAAAAATATATAAGATAGCTGGTTAACTCCAAATGAGTTCTAGTTTAACAAAATTTTATCTGAAAAATAAATAATATAGTAAACTTTAAAATATAATCTAGATAAAACTAGGAGAGAGACCAAATTTTCTTTCATAAAAAGAGAAAAATCAGGTGGAGGAGAAAACCTCCGGCTATGGCCTTGTTCTTTTAGGTGTGGCCAGCGACGATAACCGACGACGAAGAATAACACTACTTTTTAAACTAAACTTTAAAACTAGCGACTAAAAATCAAGGAAGAGACAAAGACCAGCGACGACTTTACCGGTTAAAAGTGACGCTGCAAAAACCGGCGACACCAAATACTCAATTTTTTGTGACCAAATTCATCCAGCGACAAAGTTACAGAGATTATAAAAATCAAATGTATATTTCCGTAGCCGTTTTTGTCATTGGCGACAAGGAAAAGAACAAAGCAGAAAGCATCTTCACCAAATTATGAAACCATATAAAATTCTTCACTGAGAAATCTACAATGGGAGAATTTTAGCTCCAAGATTAAGTAAGACATGCAAAAGAGAACACTAGAACCGCAAATTGAACAGTGTGAAAAAATCATATGAATCTTAAAATGTCATCTTAAAGGAAGAGACTCCAAATGAATCACGTCTCAATTCAGGATGACCCAATGCAGAACAATCGACCTGAAACTTCTTTGGGTTCGGGTCCATTTCAGACTAGAGAAAGCGAATCAGAGTGTTGAATCGATTCATAGAAGTTTGGCTATGTATTAGTAAAGATTGTGAGTGAGGGAAGAAGAGAGAAGTTGACTTGACATCCGATCCGCTATTTTTTCATTTCATGGATTTCTCTCTTATTCTTTCTCTTTTTTTTTTCTTCTTCTCATTTATATATTTTTTAGCTTTCCACCCTGTTAATTGGTTTTATCTGACAAGATATCTAATGTGGATATCCCCTAAATCTACACTACCTTATATCACCTATGAAAAACACATAAGAGCAAAAGTGAAATATACATTTCCGAACAGTAAAGCAACATATGATGATTTGTTCTTGTTTTAATTTTACTCATTTGTTCTTGTTTCTTGTTTCTTGTTCCTCATATTACTACATATGATAAATGGGATATGATTGGCGAAATTATTTTGTTTATTACATAAAGCTTTAATTTTCGATGATTTGCTATAGTTTTAATTTTAAGACTGTAAAAATATTTGGGGTGGGGTTTATTGGTTCATGAATTTTAATGGATTTAGAAATCCAAACAAATTCTTATGTTATTTAGTTATTGATTTTTAAATCTTTATTAAAATTATGTGTTATTCAATATCAAAGAGTTAAACATGGATTTGATTTCAGAATGGTTTTTAATGGATTTGAGAATGATTTCATGTTAAAAATACAAAGACTGAAATTTTTAGCCAAACCTTGTTATTTTGAATTTGATTTGACAAAACAAACTATTGGACTACCCTTTTTCCCAAACACACTTCATCTATTTCTCATATTATCCCACATATCTTCTTCATTCCAATGTATGATAAAATTTAATATTTTATGTTTCTATTGTATAACAATCAATATTTGTTCATGTGTCTATCCATATACGTATTTTTCTATTGTATAACAATATTCTTTTGTTCATGTGTCTATCTATAATCATAAGTTACAAATTGGCTTTTAATCGAATAAAAAAAATTATCCAAGAGCAAACTGCAAGTTTGAAAAGAAAATAAGAGATTATTGTTTATATTTTTGTTTATATCATAATATTTTAGTATAAACCAGTTTTATTGATTTTACAAGGTATTTGTTTGATTTCTAAATTCACTTTATTTGATTTTCAAATCCATTTTATTTGATTCTTAAATCCACCTTACTTGATTATTAAATCCAATATATTGATTTTGAAATCAGAGAATTCTATATGGATTTTCAAATACCCATGGATTTTTTTTTTGGTCAAACCAAAATTTAAAATCGATTACACCCATCCAAGGAGAAATTGTTCAAAGTAGATGACAACAAACCAAACCGGCTACAATAACAAAGCGGAGAACAAAATAAAAGATAGAAGCAAGCATCACACATAAGCAACTAAAGTCGTGGAGGAGTCCTTTAACCTCGATGCCAATAATACTAAGACGTGAGACGATGCAAACTGAGTTAGAAAGCACATTCAGTTGACTAAAACCCGAGATTGAATCGGCAACTAGTGCTAAATAAACAATCAGGAAATCGGCTATAGAAGCATAGGTGACAAAGCACCAACTCGCTGAGTCTTTACAAAAACCAGACACCGTAGTGTCTGTACACTTTGACACAATACTTCCTGCAACACAACCACTCATAACAAGTGGAAAATATAGGAGGGAAACATGCTCCATAATGGAGAAAGTCGAGAAACCAACCAGATTCATCAACTGAGTGGACACATCAAGAACTAATTCTTCAAATTGCCACTAAAGAAGAGAAACAAGAGAAAACCACCTGCATGCTGCAGTAAAGGGTTGCACAGATGCAAAGGGTATGTCACTAATGGACACAAGAGTAGAATCACCACAACATGAAGAAAGAACCGGGGCTGAAGGAGGGGGGCGTTCAGGCCTAGAGACTGGAGAAGCGGAAGTGCGGAGGAGCAGGAAGAGGAGGCTGGAGACACGGGTCCGACTAGGCAGGATGATGGACTCGAAGGTTTAGCCTTTGAGGGTTGAAGCTCCCAGAGAGAAAGAAACATCAAACTTCCAAGATCTAGAGTGAGACCAGGAAAGAGGCTGCATACTGTAGTAAGAAATCGCACAAAGGCGAGAGAGTTGCCAACAAAGGACATTAGAGTACAAGCTATTGGGATGTAAGAAACAACATACTGATGTAGAGAACACGACAGAAAAGCGAGGAAAATATATAGATTTGGCAGATCCGGTGACTCCAAAGGAGGAGATCCGATGTCGAGAGCAACCATGGCGAGGGTCGGATGAAGGAGAGCTTTTGTTTCTTTTAGGCGGTGAGGAAAAGAGAGAAACGGGGAGTAACGGCAAGGGACGGAGAGTCAAAGGCGAGAGGCGGCGAGGAAGCGACGAAAAATGGTGAGTGGTTGCGAGGAGAGACGGCGGACAGGCGAGACCACAGAAGAAGCATCATCGAGAAAAGAAAAGCGGCTAGGAAAAACACAGAGGAAGACGGATTTGCCGGAGCTTCTCTCACGACCTAAGATCGAAAAAAAGCTCGACTCAACACCAGGCAATAAATGGTCACTGGAGGAGGAGACGAAAGAGGCTGTATCGAACCGGAGTCGAAGAGATCGGAGGAAAAGTTTTGGAGATGCGATTCCTCGAAAAGTGTATCTGAAATAACAAATTTTAAAATGAACTGCTGTGAATTATTTAGTACTAATGGATTTTTAAATTCATTAAACTCCATAAATCAATAAATTCCTCAGATTTAATTGATAAATACTCGATGGGTTGTATTATTTCTTCCAATTCGACTTTAAAATCGATGCATTCAATGTAAAACATGAGATCAATGTAAAACATGAGATCCTTGCCTAAAAGCTAAAAAAATATGGAAAGTTGACTGGTCAAATTATTATTATAGAGGCATATAGGGACAAATAAAGAAGATCACCTCTTGTTGACTTGAGAGGATCCAACGTTTGACGAAAAAAAATTTCAGACATTAAAATATCATACTTATGAGTATACAATCTATAAAGTTGTAAACCCAACCCCCACCCACAAAAAGAAAGTATATATATTAAATTCTCTAAAGTTTATATGCCTGACTTTTTCTTTATCCTAAAATTTTGTTTCAGAATTATTCGATCCGAATCGATGAGGTTTACTTTAAAAATCCGGTCAAAAGCATAAATAAGTGAAGGTTTTCACATCTTTAAACGTCAATTTTTGTAGGAAATTTTTTTTAACAAAATAACATATAAATAAAAAGAACACAAAGTTTTAAATTTTGTGCGAAGACATCTGAAAATTTTGGACTGATTGAGTAAGAAAACTATAATTATACGATTGTTAATGCACATAACTATGTTTCCTTATTAAAAACAACAAAAAGAACACAGAATACAACAATTAATACGAATCAAAATGTTAGAAACACAAAAAAGGGTAAAAAAAACTAAGAAGAAGAAGAAGAATGGTGGAGGAAAATGTAGTGTTTGTCAACAGAGAGAGATACATCCCAAGTACAAGAAAGTCCCTTTGGAAAAGTGACAATATCACCTGCCCCAAACTCTACACACCACTCTACTTCTGCATCCAATGATGATGATGATGGTGATGGTTTAGGATAAACCTTAACTTTACCCTTCACAATGTAACATATCTCTTCTGCTTCATATTTCAAATGGTACTTCCCTGGTGAACATCCCCACCTAATTTCATTCCCCAACAACAAAGAAAACAAAAATTTCAATTTCATCCCATAAGTTGCGAAATTTTTTAATTTGCTAAATCGATCTCACACCATCCAATAAAAGAAGAAGTATGAATTTGAACTATGAGATAATCGATCTTACTTGGGCCATGACTTGATCTTTAGTTCGTCAAGACGAGCTTGAGATGGGTTTTTCTCGACGATGATTCTTGGATTATGATCTGCCATTTACTATTTTCTCCTTTTTCTTTTAATCAGATATTTTTATTTTCAGAAAAAAAAACAGAGAGGAGAGAAATGAGAAACATAAGAGGAGATAAGTATGAGAAGTGTGTAGTTGTTATGGCTTTCTTTTGACGTATTTATTCAGTCAAGAGATGGGAAGAAAGAGAAAATATCTCTATAGTATTGACTAGAAAAAAAAACAAAATGATAATAATCTTGTCCTATATATATTAATAAAGAAGATATTAAAAAAAGTTATATGTGTCAAGTAAATGAGTAATTTAAAAGATACATTATTTAATTTTAACCAATTATAATATTTCAATTAAAAATATATATCATGGTGAAAATCTCTACATATTCTCATTAATTGTATAACATAAGCCTATTAATACATGTTTTACAAATTTAAACCTAACTAAATATAATATTTAGATTTGCTATATTTTTTTTTATAATATATTAACAAGTTTTTATTATTATGAAGATCAATTTAGACCGAAAAAATAAAAATCTATTTTACATTTAAAAGATATTGAAATAAATAATATTTGCATATTTTAATCAATTTTACACATAAAATATTAAAACTAATGGCATTAACATATGTTTGATCAAAAATATTTAATTTTATTACATTTATGCACAATATATATCATTTTGTAAGTTTATAGATATTAGAAATTATATACATTTTTATACACGTTTAAATATTAAAAAATTGTATATATTAAAATCGATCAATCAACCTATTTAATCGTTTAATTCCGCGTTTAGCGTGGATCAAAATCTATTAAACAGTGAATATTGACCTACTCACTCATAAATCATAATCATCTGGGGTAATCTGGTTTATATAGACTTGGAAACTAAACAATTTTATTACATGTAAGAAAATAGCTTTTCTTTATGACAATATATTCAAGGATATCAATGAATCTAAAATGGTAATGTAAGTTTTGCGATGACAAATTAAATAAATAATGAAAAATTGATCAACCCACTTATCAGTTATCACCATTTAGTCATGCTAATATATTTAGTTCCGTATGATAATCTTGCCATAGTTTCAAATGTTTTCTTTTAGTTGATTGATAATTAGTTAATAACACAAAATAAAACTAATAAAAAATAGGAATTCCATTTTTGTTATGAACAAAAGAGAACATCTAACCTTATAGATATGGTTAGGGATGTTAAAATGGATATGAGATTGTGGGTTTAAATGGATATATTAAATCCATTTAGATTTATTTATTAAATAAAATTAAATGGAGTTAAATAGGTTAATCCTATTAGATCTATTTATTAAATGGGGTTTTGGGTAAATAAATGGCTAACCTGATTAGACCCATTTATCTATTCTTATAATTAATTTAAAATTTATATTTAATAATTAAAATATTAGTAAACTAATTTTTCGGAAAAAAAAGATTTTATGTTTTGACAGAAAAATACAAAATTAGATTTTTTTTTGCGAGAAACATGGAATTTTTTTTGCGCAAAGACACGGAATCACATTTTTGGCGAGAAAACATGAAATCACGTTTTTGCTGAAAAACACGAAATCGCATTTGGCGGACGAAATCGCATTTTTGGCGGAAAAATACGAAATCGTGTTTCTAGCCGGAAAATGCAAAATCACATTTTTGATGAAAAACGCGGAATCACGTTTTTGGCGGGAAAACGCGGAATCACGTTTTTGGCGGAAAAACGCGGAATCGCATTTTTGGCGGAAAAATGCGGAATCATGTTTTTGGCGGAAAAACGCAAAATCTTATATTAGCGGAAAACATAAAGTTGTATGTTTAGCAGAAAAACGTGAAACCGTGTTTTTTTACAAGAAAACACAATTTTTTTTATAGCGAAAAAATATAAAAGTGTGTATAGCATGAAAACGTGAAAATATGTTTTTACAAGAAAATGCAGAATTTTATTTTTGACGGAAAAACATAAAACTGTGTTTTTAGCGATGATAAAACTTAATTATTATTTTAAAAATTTAATTTTACTCAGTAGAATTGAATTACTTTTTTTTTACTGAATTATAATATACAATACTAAATTATCTAAATTTAATTTTTAAAACATATATATATCTTAAATACTATTTATTACATAATAATTAGATATATATTATTAAAATTATATATATTAAGTTAAATGAGTTTAAATTGGTCTAAATGGATTAGTGCAATATAAATGAGACTAAATGAAAAACCTTAATAAGTATAAAAATTAAAATAGATCTAAATAAATTTAGATCTTAAATAAATTTGGATTTAAATGGGACAGATTTACCCATTTAACATCCTAGGATATGGTAATAGATTTAACTTCTTCGCATATTTCTATCATATTTTAAGTGACATGCATGTGTATTTTGGTTCACTGGTCAAAGGTTTGACTGAGAATCCAGTTTGACCGTAACGTGGCGAAACTTGACGGGTTGTGGATAGTACATTATCTGACTAGATAAGGGAATCAATGGTTCTCGAAGATACCGACATAAATACTCAAAGTCATTTTGTCGCTACTTTTGATTTTTGTCTCCTACTTTAGGTATCATTGCATTTGTAATCAGGTCCCCATGTAAATCCCATCTTTTTTTTCTTTTTTTTCAAACTTTGTAAATCCCATCTTCTTCCTACAAAAATTACACCTAATTTATAACTTTCAAGCACAAACCTCGTATTTGAATGTAAGATTTCTGAAGATTTTAACATTTCAAAAAGCTCACAAAATAAATAGAAATGTCTAGAATCCTGAATATTTAATTAGTTGAATGTAAGATTTAGGATACAAGATTGGCTTGAGTTTTAATAGCGGGAAGAAATAAACCCCTTTTTTTATTGCAGTTTTCATTTTGTTAACTGTGTTTTGAGAATTACAGAAATTTTAATAGTAAAAAATATATAATCTGTAACAATTATAAATTTCAAAACACAAATAAAAATATGTATAGAAAGTGGCAGTGATGCAGGTATGTTTCAATTATATACTTTACGTAGTCTTTTTTCCCTCTTTCCACGTTTTATTTATATATATTTGAATATTTTGGCCATTTATGTATCTCTTTCCAATTCCCGTGTGAGTGTTTGTTTTTATCTTTGCTGTTTTGATTGTCGTCTTTTTTTGCATGGGGTGATGAATCATGTCCCTCGTAGTTGTGTCTCATTCGGATGTGTCTCATAATTTTTCTAATAATATAAATTTTTCTATTGAAAATGCAAAGAAAAATATTATTTGGTGATGACTTTATGCGTCATATAGTTTAGAAAGTAGTTTGAGAGAGGGGATTAAACATTCAGTTAAGCTAGTTTGAGCATACAGACATGTTGAAAAGATAGATATAAGATGAAGAGAAGAAGTAGCTCACCGAGATCATTAGGTTAGTTGTCTTCGATCACTTCAGTCTCCACGACTAACTACTGTAGTTTATTGCATTTTTTACTTTTGGAATTGGTTTTATAGGCCTTCTTTCTCAAATCATTTGAACAGAAACGAACAAGTCCATATCTTGCAAGAACTTTTCCAAAGATGATTCTCAAATTCCAATAATGCATTCCCGCTTCTGTTTCCACATTTTTTTCAATCGTACACAGTTCCATATGATATAAAATTTTAACTCTATTTGGTATGCTTAAATTATTACTTAGAAATTGAATAATTTTAAAATTTGTTTACCATATTTTAAAAAGTTATTTTTGTTAATGAAAAATCCAATCAAATATCAATTGATCTATTTCAAACATCTTACCTAAATTATTAATGAAAAACTCCTCAAGTATTGGCTGATCCATTTGAAACAAATCAACTAAATTATTAATGAAAAAATCTCTTAAGTAAAAATCCATTAACAAAAAAATTCTTTTATCTATAGTACTGTCAATATCCTAACTATTGCAATTAAATCGATACTCTACGTTTTAATTTGTTAAAAAACAGCGTGTATATCAACATTATACTTTTTATTTCATATTTATATTATAAGAAATAGTTCAGTTTTTAACCACCATCTTCATTGGAAAAATGTTGGAAACACCCCTTTTCGACCAATTTTCAACCACATAAAAATCGTCAGAAATTAATTTTAGTCAAAAAGTGTTTATGACCGTTTCAGGTGGTCGGAAACGTCGTTATAAAGTGGTCGGACATTTTCTGTCCACTTCATGATGAATTTCCGACCACATTCTTTTTAACGAATTTCCAACCATTCGTTTTCTGATGAATTTTCGACCATTAGAAATTTAAATATTTTTTTAATTACCGAAAATTATAGTAAATTTAAAATACATTTAATAGCTAAAATTTGAAAATTATTTGAAACATGAAATAAAATTAAAGTTTAAAAACATAAAAATAAAAATAAAACCGCAATGACACAGAATTACTCTTTAGCTTCGTTTTCATCCTTTGTTAAATACTTGCTTCTCTTATACTTCTCAGTCTTATCTTTATGTATTGTCGCAATATTCTCGCTAACCTTACAACAAAAGCATATACATTAGTAAAAATATAAATTATAAGTAAACAATTTAACGATAACTATAAATATGCTAACCTTATGTATATTTTAACAAAATCACATACAATTACTATGTAAATTCCTATTTGTAAATGTGCTTGTAAAAATAATTCCAAAAAAAAAAAAAAAAAACTGAACTCACTTTTGCCCACCGGATGTTGTTCCAAACAACGCATAAATTCCTCCCGAGACACAAAAAAAATCAAAGAAGTAAATGTTTTCTCATTCACACACTAAACTATAATATTTGAATATGAGTTACACTACCACATAATTTTTATCATCATATCCCACGAAATCACATGAGGTCGATTTTTGTTTTTTCTACAAAATGTTTGTTTCTCACGATTTTTGGTTCTAAATTCATTCTCACCACATTTTAGTTTCTATTCAAAATTACATACTTAAACTCACACAAATTTATTCTACGAATCCATGACTAAAATACGAATCCATTACCAAAATACGAATCTAAACTAGCACAAATCCATGACTAAAATACGAATCTAACACCTAAATCAACACAAATCCATTCTGAAAATTGAATCGACACATAAATAAGATCCAAATCCATTACCAAAATCAAAACTATACCTAAAATCACACAAACACTTTATCACAATTATTCCTAAACTCGAAACTAACCTTGCAAAGGTATAAATAATGAACGGCGGTAAGGAAGATCGGAAGTGCGACGACAAAAAATAGAGAAACAGCAGTGGTGGCAAGGCTGAGAAGGACAGCGGCAGTTCGGCAAATCTTCTCAAGTATGACCAGCAATAAAGAAAAGAGAGGACATAAATGAATATCATAAAAGAAAGAAAAGAAAGGCGAATGAGAAAAGAAGAAAAAGGAGGCGAATTCGGAGGAGTAGAAGAAGAAAAGGAGAATGTAGAAGGAAGCTTATCGGAGAGGAGGAGACGAACGCGGTAAATTCGTTGTAGGCTGGTAAAAAGACACCACAGTGAAGGAAGAAAACGAAGTGGAGCGAATGAGTGAAAAATATTTTAGAACTATGTTAAATTAACGATGTTGTCGGAAAATGATGGGAAAGTAGTCGAAAATTTTCTACGAAAAATAGGTGGTTGGAAAGTTCTAACCACCTTCCGACTAGTTTTCCGCAATGCTAATATGGTAAGAAAGTATAAAAAATTTGACCACTTTCCGACCACTTGTTTACGTAGAAAATTTCTTGCTTCTTTTTAATCACTTCTCATATTCATCGTATAGTGGTCAGAATAAAGTCAGGATTATTTCCGACCATTTTTTTTGATCGGGAATGTGGTCGGAATTTGACATGTTTTTTGTAGTATTAGTGAATTGCATCTCTATCAATCTAGCATTCTAGTTACCTAAATCAAATCAAATAAAACTTTACTGTGATTTATATCCGAATTCAATTTTTATTGTGGAACCAATTTATGGATCCACACAATACATTCAATACAAATATCAAACTTGACAGATAACAGTGAACGAAAACATATTATGACAAATTGATTAAACCGAAGTTCTACAAATTGAGCAGATATCATTCGAAATTAGTCTTCTTTGATGCATATTGGTAGCAGAAGCTAAGGCTCTCGATAGTGCTTTCCACATGAACACACGAAATTTCAAATCTTCGAAACTGTCTTTATTTCCTAAAAAAGGTAGATGTTGAACTTATATAAAAAGTTATCTAGTAATTTTTTAACAACTAGTCTAGTGATATCTTTAATATTTTTTTTCTTTTTTTACTGATATTTGGTGTTTTTACACCTTTCAAAATCACGTTTTCCCCATCTTCTATCCATAACTTCGCCATACTTGCATCATATTTTGGTCTTTTGAGTCCCATTTTAGCTTTTAGGTACATTTAGGACTTAGACTTGAGTTTGTGCATATTGCATCTTGTTTAGAGTTTTTTCAGGTGGTTTTGGAGATCTTGGAGCTGTGAAGATGCATTGGAAGCTTAGGAAAACAATGGAGATGGAAGGTTGAGCTAAAGAAGCAAAGGAATGGAAATTTAGTTGGAGATGACTGTACACCGAGTGGGAGAGCACCGAGTGGAGATGCATGTATGACCACTCGGTTTGCACCGATTAAAACTAAGCCGATTGAAGACGCAAAAACGCTTTGGAAACTGCATGTTTCACACTCATTTTCAAGACCGATTAGAAGGAAACCGAGTGCTCATCTTTTGTTGAATTTTTCCGATTTTGGGTTGACTTTGCCCATTTGACCCGGGTCCGACCCGGTTTGTCCTGGATTGACCCAAGACCCTTTTTCTGAGCCTATAAATATGTTTTTAGGCCAAAACCTAATTTTTTGTTAGACATTTTCCTCTTTTAACTCAAAACACTATTTTTATGATTTTTGCTTGGATCTTTGCACTTTTCACTTAATCTAGTGAATTTTTCTTTATCTATGTTTATTTTTTATGATTATGTCTTTATCTATCATTATCTTTGTGTTTAGCATCATGATTAGTGAGTAGTCCTTTAGTAGGTTTTGGACTTAGTAGATTAGGGATGTTAGATGATGATTAATGATGTCTAGGCTTAGATTCTTATGATTTCCGAGGTTTACGATATGTTTAATGTAGATTTGACCTTGTTAATAAAAATCTAGAACATGGACATTTTATGTCCGGAAGGTGTTCGATGAAATGTATAGGAAAATCATAAACTTGTTTTTCATTCTTAACCAATGAGAATTGATGCTTAAGGTGTTTAGTTGGCTTTATAAACTTATGCTTAATGATTATTGATCATTTAATTGCAATTGGAAGATTAGCTTATTAAATGGTTAGTAAATGGATTAGTGTCATGGAAGTGAATTAGTGTATCTTGTGAGATTCATGTCATGGAATTGAGCTTGCTTATTTGTCCTAGCATCATTAGTTAGTCATTGATCATCCCAAGTCAATTACTTTGCCCAAAGTCCATGTTTTTCCCATATTTGATCAAGTTCTTAATCTTTGACTTTAGTTGATTTTTGCATTTTGAATTTGTTTATGCTTTTGATCTTGCTTAGTATTTATTTGAGTTATTTAGACTTGATTACTTCCTTTTGCACTTTCATTTTGCTCATTTAACTCAATTGCATAATTAGAATTTAAAATCACCAAAACCTTGATTAACTTAGCTTAATCAATTACTTGTATTCCTATTCGTAATCCTTGTGGATTTGTTACCTATCTACTACTTGATTACTTGCACTTGGGTAACATTTGGAATTTAAAACTTTGTCTCAACAAGTTTTTGGCGTCATTGCCGGAGAGTTTAGTAATAGCCATTAGGATTTGGTATTTTACTAAGCCTAAGTATTTATTTTGTTTTGATACTAACTTGTCTCATTTGTGGTTGTTTTTTCTTGATTCTAAAGGTGCGTGAACTTAAGGAGTAGATGACCAACTAACCTCCAACCCTTAGTAGTGGATCTTGGGAGATTGGAAAGGGAAATGGCAAGAAAGGCAAGAAGAGAACGAGAGCGACAAGATCATTTGAGGAGGTTGATTATGGAACCACCAAGAAATGATCAAGATGGAGAGTTACATGGGGTTGGTATTGACAATGTAGGAGCTCGAGCTCCCGTTCATCAACCTCGAGAAGCTAGGAGGACATGCGACTTTGATGAACCCATTACCAATGGTACAAGAACCGGCATTCGTCCACCTCTGTGCCCAAACAACAATTGGGAGATAAAGTCGAGTTTGATAAATATGGTCCAAAACACTCGATTCTTCGGGTTGCAAATGGAGCATCAGATTGAACATTTGGAAAATTTTGATCGGTTGTGCAGAACGGTAAAGATGAACGGTGTCTCCGAGGATGTGCTCAAGCTCACACTATTTCCATTCTCACTTGGCGACAAGGCCTCCCAATGGGAGAAGAGCGTAGTGACATCTTCGATCACTACATGAGAGGAATGCAAAAGGAGGTTCTTAGCAAAAAAATTCTCGAATAAAAAAACTGCCAAGATTCGTAATGATATTACGAGCTTCAAACAAGGGCTACATGAGACATTGTATGAAGCATGTGAGAGGTTAAAAGGGTACACACTGTCATGCCGGATTCTATAGGAGGTTCATCAAGAACTTCTTTAAGGTTGCTAGACCTTTGACAAGGCTTTTGCGCAAAGAGGTAGCCTTTGTGTTTGATCAAGATGTCATGAAGCCTTCTTGAAGTTGAAAGATATTTTGGTTAGTGCACCTATTGTTCAACCGCCGGATTGTGATTATCCTTTTGAATGATGTGTGATGCTAGTGACTACGCGGTTGGAGCGGTTTTGGGCCAAAAGAAAGACAAAAAACTTCATGTGATCTACTACACTAGCGCACTTTAGATGATGCCAAAGTAAAGTATGCAACAACGGAGAAGGAGCTCCTTGCGATTGTGTTTGCCTTTGAGAAGTTTCGCTCTTAATGACAAAGAAGGATGTTAAACCGCATTTGTTGCGATGGATTCTCTTCCTACAAGTGTTCGACATTGCTATTGTTGATAAGAAAGGCATTGAGAATGGAGTTTCCATTGATGATTCCTTACCCGAAGAGCAAATTAATGTCATATGGGCGCTCCATAAAGAGAATTTGATGCTAGATGAGTTTTTAGCGGTTGAGGCTATGGAGATGAATTTGCCTTGGTATGCGGATTTAGTGAACTACTTGGCTTGTGGAACGGAGCCACCGAATCTCTAAGGTTACCAAAAGAAAAACTTATACAAGGATGTCACACAATTCTTTTGGGATGAGCCCTATCTCTATTGGCAATGCAAGGATATGCTTTATAGGAGATGTATCCCGGAAGAAGAAATACCTGGTGTTTTGTTTTATTGCCATAGTTCGGATTATGGAGGTCATTTTGCCACATTCAAGACGGTCTCCAAAGTTCTTCAAGTGGAGTTTTGGTGGCCAACAATGTTCAAGAATTCACATGAGTTCATTGTTGGATGTGATGCTTGCCAATGGAAGGGCAACACTGGAAAAGGAAATGAGATGCCGATAAACCCAATTTTTGAGGTAGAGATCTTTGATGTGTGGGGAATTGATTTCATGGGCCTATTTCCCTCATCCTATGGGAACCAATACATCCTAGTGGTGGTAGAATACCTCTCAAAATGCGTTGAAGCTATAGCTAGCCATACCAATGATGCCAATGTGGTTTTCAAGTTGTTCAAGCCCATCATCTTCCCAAGATTTGGCGTTCCAAGAACTGTGATAAGTGATGGTGGTAGCCACTTTATCAACAAGGTGTTTAAGAGTTTTTTGAAGAAGTATGGTGTCAAACACAAGGTAGCTACGCCTTACCATCCCCAAACCTCAGGCTAAGTTGAGGTTTATAATCGTCAAATCAAGGTTATTCTAGAGAAGACGGTTGGGAAGACAAATAAAGATTGGGCAAAGAAGTTGGATGATGCTTTGTGGGCATATTGCACCGCGTACAAGACTCCTATTGGGACAACACCTTTTAATTTACTCTACGGAAAATCTTGCCACTTTTCAGTAGAACTTGAGTACAAGGCTTTATGGACAATCAAGTTTCTGAATTTTGATGTTAAGACGGCTTCCGAGAAGCGGTTGATTCAATTGAAAGAACTAGAGGAGATACGCCAAGATGCCTATAAAAGCTCTAGGATCTACAAGGAGAAAACCAAAGCATTTCACGACAAAAAGATATTGAAGAGAGACTTCAAAGCGAGTGAACAAGTGTTGCTTTTAAATTCAAGGGTCAAGATGTTCCCGGGCAAACACAATTCAAGATGGTCGGGGCCATTCCAAGTCAAAGAAGTCCAGCCTTATGGTGCACTCGTGTTGTTCAACAAGTCCGGGGGAGAGTTTACAGTGAACGGGCAAAGATGTAAGACTTATCTCGTTGATGTTCCGATTGAGAAAGCTACTGTAGTTCCTCTTTCAGATCCTCGAAGTGCCTAAATCACCATCAACGTCAAGCTAGAGACGTAAAACAAGCATGCTTGTGAGGCAGTCCCATGGTATCCTTTGTAAATATATTTTATTTCTTCTTATTTTGAGTTGATCTAGTGTGTTTTGTGTGTTTTTGAGTTGCAAGAGCACTAGGGATGGATAAATGAGGTGATCGTGGGATCAAACATGGAGCAAAACAGATTTAGGGACTGACATGCATCACAATATATTTAAACCGATTACACTAAACCGAGTGATAGTGCAATCGGCCCACACTGATTGTGATGAAGCCAATGGGAAGAGCAATTTCGGCTCTGGAAACTGGAAAATCAGCATTCTCCTTACTCAGTTTTAAAACTGATTAGGCCCAAATCGATTGGCGCAACAAATCGATCCAAATTCGTTCGGTTTGCTCCTAATTCCCGGTTTGATCTCTGAAACTCCGGTTTAATTCAAAATTGATTCCGATTTTGTTCAAATTCAAATTGGTTTGTTTTTAAAAATGGATGGGGTACACGTTTCTATTTCTTCTCCTCCTCTCTCCTCATCTCTCCTTCTCACGCTACTTCCTCTTCTCTCTCTCTCTCTCATGTTTCACGATTTTTTGTCCTCAAAAACACAACATTTCACTCTTCTTCCCACACTTGATTTTCTCAAATTTTCACCAAATTAAATGGTTTGTGTTGCAAATTGACCGAATTTCACCCTCTTCTTTGATTCTTACATACCCACATTAAGTCTCAAAGGTATCGATGCTCAACCCTCATTTTTCCATAATTTTTTTCCCTAAGAAGAAAGTTGTGCAAATTTGATTATTATGCTTCTATGGGATCCGAAATTAGTAGAAAATGGTTGGGTGATGTATGGTGCGTGGCTTAGTGATTCTCATGTAGGTACCATGGTTGAGACACGAAAGAAAAAAGCTAAGGTAGCCAATCCCAACACTTCTCAACCCTCAACTTCAAGAGGAACAGGTGCAAAAGGCAAAGGAAAAACATCCGCAAAACCATCCAAAATGAAAATCCAAGAGAATGATGTTGAACCGCAAAGGCAAGAGCAAGTGGCTCCACCACCTCAAGATCCTCCGGTACTTGAGTTTCCGAAAGATCCAGACTCACCCATCTCGGTACTTGAGGCCACGCCTAATGTCACACATTGGGATCTTGGATGATATCAACACAATTTTAATATGAATGGAACTTGACTTCTTACTTAACTATGGAGAAGTGAATTACCCGAAAGCTACCAAACAAGTTTTGGCTACTTTGGAGGTTCGGTACAAGCATCCAGGAAAGAAAGAATTGAGTGAATGAACTTTATATTTCAAAATTGAGCAAAATGCCTTCTCCCTCTCCATGAACGAGGTGTGTGAAGCATATGGGTTTACCAATGGTTCCATGGCAAAGTTCCCTAAGTTTCAAGACGCCGAAATATTTTGGAAAGTAATTGCAAGTGGGCCACTCAAGTCCGGATCGACGAAAGTCGCATTGATCAAGAACCCCATCATAAGCATCATTCATAAGCTCCTAGCGAACACCATCTTCACTAGATATGATGAAAGTCAAATCCAAACCGGAGAGCTTTGTCTCCTCTTCCAAGGTCTTAAATACATATTGACGGATGACGAGGGAAACTCGTTTAGAGATGATTTTGGAGATGACATGAACTTGGGATGCGTCTTTGCTAAAGAATTAGTTTCTTTCTGCACTTGGGCCATTAACACTTCACACCCCGACCTTTTCATTGGTGGATTACTTGTGCCTCTCTTCAAGAAATCCAAGGTACACTTACATGCCTTTCACTACGAGAACACCGGGAGTACCTAGATCTCCAATACCTCTCCAAGTGCCAAATGATTAAAGCTTCACCGGATGAGATGGAGTTTACCTATCGATTTCGGGATTGCAATGGTAAGCACTACATCTTCTATCTCCCTAACAAGGAGAAGACCACTCCTACATCAATGGAGAACATTGCATTCACTCATCAAGTGGAGGAGTATCACCCTCCAAGGATAGCTCAAGCTGCTCTTCAAGACCAAGCACTGCCTCCATCTCAAGCTTTGCTGGACATCAACTCTCTCGTTTTGCCGGACATCAACTCTCTCATTTTGCTGGATATTCCATTCAAGCCAAAGGGGTTCCGTGAGAAGTGGCTCCACCGAGCATTTAAGATTTAACAAAAAATCAACAAGTGGCTCATGTTTAAGATGAACAAAAACGACGAGCGAATGAGGAGGATACCGGGGTTTGTTCCCTCTCCGGAGGAATATTTCCAAGAGGAGGACTTTGATGATGATGATGATGAGGTGCAAGAAGAGGGCTACCAATTTGAAGAACAAGAAGACGAAGCACCAATTCCCAACCCCATCTTCTTTTCCCCGAGGCACTCATACGCGGAGCAATCCTTTTCTTCCGGTCCAATGGACTATGAACCCGCGAGGCACTATCTTCACATACCTCTACCGTAACCTCCACACCACTAGCTCCAAGGTACCACCTTTTTACCATTGTATATACCATTTTTCACTAGTATATTCTTCTTTTGTGTCATGTCCCCTTCTTTACATTTATTTTCTCACCTAGACGGTGAGAAGTAAGTCCGGGGGAGAGACATTTTTTGCTATTGACGTTTTAGTTGTTTTGTTTTCCTTTGGTTTGAGTCTTACATTTGCATTCATTTGCATTCGATAAAAATGAAAAAAATAAATAAAAAATTGAAAAATTCGAAAATTACAAAAAAAAATTCATGTAGTTTGCATTTTCATTTCACATTTTTAGGATTGAGTCTAGAGCATTCTTAGGATAGCATTACATATGCATAGGGAACAATGATTAAAAAAAAAGTTTCCTTGTAAAGTTTCATTTTTTTGGGTTTGGCTTAGGGTTATTGTTAGTCATTGTTTGGTGCATTAAACATTTTCGAGTTAGGTTGTTAGATTGCTTGGATCATCAACTTCTAAAGGTCCCTACCTTGTTGAAAATCACTTGATGTTGATTCTCTCTAAGTAATTTGAACTCTAATATTGACATTAATCTCTCACTTAGGGCCTTTTGATCGTGTCCACGGTTTAAACACTAATATTCGAGTCAACTTATCCATTTTACCACTCTCTAAATGACTGGAATGACCATCTTCATATTTAAGATGGTACCACACCCTAAAACCAAACCATTCTTTTGAACCCTTGTGTTAATTTGTTGAGTGGGGTTTTTCCTTGATAGTGTTTCATGTGTAAAAGCTTGCAAGCATTGCACAACAAAGTTTATCTTCCATTAAGGCTAGTTTCTTGTGTTTAAGACTAGCCTTTATGATAGGGGATTCCAAAGAATGTGTGTCTTTGATTTCATAAATGGTGAGTGTGGAAAGTGAAAAAGAAAAGAAAGAAGCTCTAGGGAAAATAATGAAAAGAAAATAGCTCTTAGTTGAAAAGAAAAGGAAAATAGTCTCCTCTAGATAAGAAGCAAAGTAAAGAAACAAATAAATCGAAAATAAAAGAGCAAAAATATGAGAAAACTTCCCTAAGAGCTTAGAAAAGAGTGAGTTGTTGATGTTTATCTAGTCAAAAGGGCTTGTGGTTTGAGATTTAAAAGAAAAAGAGAGACAAAAAAAGAGAGATTGAGAGTACATCGAGAGAGAATGGATAGATCATTGGAAATTAAATATTGTATGCATAAGGCTTCCTTTTTCTTGCTTTTTCATAATGTTTACACTCCTTTGCTTTTAGAGTTAACCACTAAATAAATTAAAACCTCCTCTTGACATTGTTTTGAACCTCTTTCTTCCTAACCAATTAGATTTGATCACTAGTCCTTTGTAAGACCGCGCGTAATTTAAAATTAATGAATGTTAAAGACCGGGGGAGTTGATATTTGGTGTTTTTACGCCTTTCGAAATCACTTTTTCCCCATCTTCTATCCATAATTTCGCCATACTTGCATCATATTTTGGTATTTTGAGTCTCATTTTAGCTTTTAGGTGTATTTAGGACTAGAACTTGAGTTTGTGCATATTGCATCTTGTTTGGAGTCTTTTTCATGTAGTTTTGGAGATCTTGGAACTGTATGGATGCATTGGAGGCTTAGGAGAGCAATGAATATGGAAGGTTGAGCCAAAGAAGCAAGGGAATAGTGATTTAACCGAAGATGAGTGACCACTCGGTTTACACCGAGTGGGAGAGCACTGAGTGGAGATGCATGCATGACCACTCGGTTTGCACCGAGTAAAATGAAGCCAATTGAAGACGCAAAAACGCTCTAGAAACTGGATGTTTCACACTCGGTTTAAAGACCGATTAGAAGGAAACCGAGTGCTCCTCTTTTGTTGACTTTTCCGATTTTGGATTGACTTTTTCTATTTGATCCGGGTCCGACCCGGTTTGTCCTGGATTGATCCGAGTCCCTTTTTCTGAGCCTATAAATATATTTTTAGGCCAAAATATACTAAGTTTTGATTAGACATTTTCCTCTTTTAGCTCAAAACACTATTTCTTATTATTTGTGCTTGGATCTTTGCACTTTTCACCTAATCTAGTGAAGTTTTCTTTTATCTATCTTTATTTCTTTTATGATTATGTATTTATCTATCATTATTTTTGCGTTACACTACAAGAAAACAGGCCAATTTGCGACTAAATTTCCATTTGCGAGGCATTTGCTACCAAATAAGAATCGTCGCAACCAGCTAGTCGCAAACGAAAAATCGTCGCAATCTCGTCGCAAAATATGCGAGGAAAGAAATTTGGTTGCAAATGCCTCGCAAACATTTGTGAGGCGTTTGCGAGGCAATGTTTGCGAGGCAGTTGCGAGGATATTTTGCAAGGCATTTGCGAGGCAAATTTTGCTACTAGTTTGCGAGGATTATATTTGCAAGGCATTTGCGAGGCAAATTTTGCTACTAGTTTGCGAGGACAATTTTGCTAGGCATTTGCGAGGCAAATTTTGCTGCTAGTTTGCGAGGAAAATTTGTGAGGCAGTTGCGAGGAAATATTGCGAGGCGTTGTGGGGTTTGGACGGTCGCAAATCAGTTGCAAAAAAGAAATTTTTTTTTTTTTTTAACAGAATTTTTTTAATTGTTTCGTAAATAAAATAAAATTTAATTAATATATTACATAAAACGAGTATTTAGTACAACGAAAAAAATAACTACAAATCATCGATATCCTGAAAATCCGAAGCTTCATGAAATTCCGAACCAGAAGCTGAAGATGAACCAGCTTCTCCTTGTTTCTTCTTCCTCAGCATCTCCCGAATCGCCGGGTTCGAATCCCCAAGTAACTCGAACATCATATCATAGGCGTCGTGTTGCTGCTTCAGCGATCTGATCTCTGCTTCCGCGATCTCTAGCTTCTTCCCCTTTATCTCTAATCGGGTCCGGGACGTATGCCGAAACCGGGCAAAAGGGAACTCCCTCGGCATCCGTCGGAATAGATCCCATGAAAGCAATCTTCCCCTTTCTGGTACGGGGAGCTAGCTGTAAAATAAAATTTAATAAGGAAATAAATAAATACTTAAATAATTATATATGAATTAGTAATAAAAGTTTGTTTTCGTTACCTGAGTGGCTATGCGGTTTACGTCCACTGGGGTCATTTGGACGGGTTGACCATCGGGAGTGGACTGCGATGTGATTTCCTCGACCCGGGCAGTCACATCGCCGTGAAGCTGCTGAACTCGACTATCAACCCACGTACCGTCCTGGCGTCTGTGGGTCTTCTCCCAAATCTCGGGCATCGTAGCCGGGGCACCTTTCGTCTGTGCCTGAAAAATGGTAAAAATATGTTAAATCGTGAGATATTTTAACTTAAAGAATTTTTAAAATTTGAACTATAGAAATTGAATTCAACTTACAATACGGCGCGCTTGTTCGAAGAAGGACAACTGCCCCGAGACATGCTTCGAAATGCCTTCTCCGTCAACCTTGGTGTACCGCGCGGCCCGGCACTTGCTGCTTGTGTCTTCGGAAGTCGGCAACTGCCAGTAGGCAATGAGACCCGCCCAAACCGTCGGGTTGAACCACTCAGGCATCGCATGCTCAGGGTCCACCTTCCATTTCCTTTTCCAGCGGCCGACTTGATCAGTAAGGCGATGCATCGCCTTGTCATCGAAGGCATCCTGGACCAGTCCCGTGATCTCGACATCCCATCTATATTTTTGCTATAAAAAATAAAAATTCAAATTAGTAGAAATTTAATATTAGTATATACATTGTAAATTATAAATTAAATTATTAATAGAAATAAAATTATAAAGTAACGCCAAATTAATAGAATTACCGCGAAAGTGTGAAACCACCTATCCCTCATCTCTTGGGGCACCTTGCTCCAACTCGGGTGCGGGGCTTTGAAATCCCGCTCGATCAGTTTCCTTATAGTCTGTCCAACTTTATTATGGCCAAACCTGGAAAAAAAAAGTTATGTTATAAACAATTAAAAAAAATTATTTATTTATTTAATAATTGAAAAAATAATAATAGTTACCATAAAGTTCCCGGAGAAAGATGCGGATCCAATCTCGTAAGAACATCCCGTCCGGGACTAACGAGAAGCTGCTCCAGCGTCATATGCTCGAACTGTGGAGCCTCAGGTGGCAGATCATGTGACTGCGTCTCTGGAACAAAATCCGAGATAGGTGGAGTCGATGAAGAAGGTCCGTCACGTCGTGAATGGGATCCGCCGCGTCGCGGTACAGGTGTACCGGAAGCGGATAAAAAACCGGTATACTCATTATGCCTATCACCCATCTGCAATAAAATATATAATAAAAATTATATTCAATCTAACTATATTCCAAACCATTCTAAAACCAAAACTATAAATTTATTCCATACCTAAATCTATTCCTAACCATTCTAAAGCAAAAATTATAAATTTATAAAAAAATTCGGAATATACCTTTTAGAGAGAGAAAATTGCGAGGAGAGAGAGTGAGGATGTGAGAAAATGAGCAAAGAGCAAGGCAAATTCGGCTGCCTTATATTAAAATTTAATGAGTCGCAAGTTGGTCGCAATCTAGTCGCAAAAACGCACCGTTTTTTTCACCCAATCGTATTTGCCGCCCAAATTTGCGACGAGATTGCGACGGCACGTCGCAATCTGGTCAATTTTTCAACACCCGCCAAAATAAAAAGGTTAATTTTTTTAATTACCGCCATTTTTTGCGACTCATTTGCGACGCCACGTGGCAATTTAGTCGCAAATCGGGTCAAATATTCAACACGCGGTAAATTAAACCGCCAAAGTTTGCGACGCGATTGCTTCGTTGCGTCGCAAATGCGTAGCAAATTTGCGTCGCTGTTGCTACGTGTCGTCGCAAATGAGTCGCAAAAATTTGCTTCTCATTTGCGACTGATAGATTAAAAAAAGAAGAAAAAATGGTTTAGGGTTTAGGGTTTCAGTTTATCGCAAACTTCATACATATATACAGTCTATAATTATACATTAGGGTTATGTGTTTAGAGTTTAGGGCAATTATATAAGCAATTCGACAATCCTACGAAAATTGATCGAATCATCTATATAGTGACATACTTAAGCTATAAATATATATGTAGATCGATTCTTTAAATCTAAAAGTTGTTCGAGAAAGTAATAGGGTTTATTCAACTAGCCTATATGCATTAGGGTTTAGGGCTTTGAGAGTTTATTTAGGTTTGTAGGGATTTTAGGGTTTAACGTTTAAAGGATTTTTAGGGTTTACGGTAAATCAACCAAATATTGCGACTAATTTGCGTCGTTTAGTCGCAAATTAGTCGCAATATTTGGTTGATTTACAGTAAACCCTAAAAATCCTTTAAACGTTAAACCCTAAAATCCCTACAAACCTAAATAATTTTTAGTTGATTTATTTTTTTTAAAAATACGATACATAGTTTAGGGTTTAGGGTTTAGAGGGTTTATTTAGGTTTCTAGGGTTTTAGGGTTTAGGGTTTAAAATAAATCAACTAAAAATTGCGTCTCATTTGCGACTGATGGTCGCAATTTAGTAGCAAAATTTGCGACTAAATTGCGACCATCAGTCGCAAATGAGTCGCAATTTTTAGTTAATTTTTTTTTTTTAAAACACGATAAATACATAATTCTTACAAACGATGATTATAATACACGATACATAATTGTTACTCATCATGATCGGAAACGTAAGTTTATCCATTTTCATCTTCTTCGTCATCATCATCAACTTCGTCCCCTTCATCAAAGTCGTCTGACTCCGTTTGACTATCAGATTCCTCGCATATGACTTCAAGTCCCCTATAAAGCGGGTCAATTCTGGTCAAATCATTGCTTGAATCGACGGGGATGTAAACTGTTTCTGTCCTTTCAGGTTGTACGGGCGGTAGATGATCATCATCAGCTAAGCCTCCGATAATTCGACCCCGTGGGTTAACTTTAATAACAGACAACCAATTCTGATCACGTCGGACCCGAGTTCGAGGGTAAGGAATGAAAACTACTTGCTCCGCTTGAGATGCTAACACGAATGGCTCGAACTTGCCAGTGTAACTCCGGTGTCCCTGTACATCCACGACTCCGAATTTGCTTGATCTTACGCCAACCCCAATAGTTGGATCAAACCAATCACATCGAAATAGGACGCATTTAAGATTCATCATCCCAGCATACTCTACTTCTACGATTTCTTTCAGGATACCGTAAAAATTGGTATCACCTGGGACATGAATACCATAATTTGCAGTGGCCCTTCGTTGCCCATGCTCAAATGTATGGAAAATAAATCCGCGAGTACAATACATCTTAGCGGTTCTTATATTAGCGATAGGCCCCATCACGAACTCGTGGACCCACAGAGGCCAAGTTCCCGGCCGAGACCTCCTCTTGGTCACCTACAAGGCCAAATGCAATTAGTTGATTACTAATTAATTAATATCAGATATATATATAACTATAAGATTATGCTTATAGTTACCTTCTCTCTCATCCATCCAGCGAAATCACGTTCAACGTATGATCTCACTTCTTGGTCGTCAAGTTCCGGAAATGCTTCCCGTATTTGCTGTTCGAGCATCCTGTGCATCACATAATAAAGGATGATGATTAATTATAATTAATTGTATATGTATATAAGTAAACTAGTACTATATATATATACCTTTCATACGGTCGAAAGAAATCACAGTTTAGCAAGATATAAGTATGAGCTGCGTGAGAATGCTTGTAATCACACCACTCGGTTGCTTTTACTTTGCCACCCATTCGGCCTACATCCGAGAAGACATCGGGTACTCCCACATCAGGATATGTTCGCCCAACCCCACCATCATCGTATCGTTTACGACCCGTTTTCTTTGTTTTCACGGTTGGGCTAAAGTAGTAACTCGAGAAATTAGATGTCTCCTCGGTCAAACTTCCTGCCACGATAGATCCCTCAACCCTTGCGAGATTTTTTGCTTTCATCTTCAGATGTTTGAAGAACCTTTCGAATGGGTACATCCATCGAAATTGGACTGGTCCACCAAGATCCAACTCATGCGGTAAGTGTACTACCAGATGTTCCATCACGTCGAAAAATGAAGGAGGAAATATCTTCTCCAAGTTGCAAAGAATAACTGCGATGTCTGATTTCAACGTCAAGATTTCATCCGCATTTAATGTTCGAGCACATAAGTCTCTGAAAAATGTCCCGATACCTGAAATTATGTATAATGTACAAGTTAATAATAAATTACAAATATATATAATTAAAAATATAAATAATACAAGAATAATACGTACCTGCTAGTGCCTCGTGGACGTGATTTGGTAGAAGCTCCTGCAATGCAAATGGTAGTAGTCGTTGCATGAATACATGACAATCATGGCTCTTCATTCCTGAAAATTTTTGCCCTTGCTCGACACACCTTGAGAATGTTGACACATATCCATCTGGGAATTTGACATCATCCTTAACCCACTTAAACAAACTATTCTTTGAGTCCAATGACAGCCGAAAAATAGGAATCGGTGCCCTACCATCGCTTGTAATGTGCAACTCAGGCCTTGCGCATATACTAGGAAGATCCAAACGTGATTTCAAATTGTCTTTCGTTTTACCCGGAACATTCAACAACGTGTGGATGATATTTTCGAAAAAGTTCTTCTCAACGTGCATTACATCCAAATTGTGCCTCAAGAGATGATCCTTCCAGTACGGCAGTTCCCAGAATATACTTTTCTTATGCCAGTTATGATACTGCCCATACCCACCCGGCATATTAGCGGGGACACTGTACCAGTTACCCCCAACTTCTGCAGTTTGTTGAGCATCGCAATAATCTATTTGCGCTTCCAACTGTTCCCCTGAAAGATAAACCGGAGGGGGGACTTTGACGGTTTTGTTTTTCTTGAACAACTTCTTGTTATTTCTATACGGATGACCCAATGGCAGAAATCGACGATGACAATCGAACCAGCATGTTTTGCGTCCATTCGTCAATTGAAACGCATCAGTCTGATCCAGACAGTAAGGACATGACAATTTCCCATGAGTTGTCCATCCAGATAACATCTCATAGGCGGGGAAGTCGCTTATGGTCCACATAAGCACAGCCTTCATGGTGAAGTTCTGGCGGTTTGATGAATCGAATGTTCGTACACCGACATGCCACAACTCCTGTAATTCGTGGATCAGAGGCTGCAAAAACACGTCAAGAGATCTTTTTGGATGCTTAGGGCCCGGAACAAGAATGCTCATGAACAAAAATTCTCGATGCATGCACATATCCGGAGGTATATTATAAGGCGTTACTATGACTGGCCACAATGAGTATTGCCGACCAGACATACCAAACGGACTAAACCCATCAGTGCAAAGACCCAAATAAACATTTCTATGTTCTTCAGCAAAGTCTGAATGTACCGTGTTAAAGTGTTTCCACGCCTTCGCATCTGATGGATGAGAGATCACCCCTTCCTCACTAAAGTGTTCTGCGTGCCACCTCATTGCCCCAGCAGTCTGCTCTGATTGGTATAATCACTTCAATCTATCTGTTATCGGAAGATACCACATACGCTGGAACGGCACCCTCGTGCGGCCACCTGTCTCTTTATATCTCGGTTTTCCGCAAAAACGACATTCCTGCAACTTAGCATCATCTTTCCAGAAAATCATACAGTTATCAATGCAGACGTCAATCATCTTTGACGGTAAACCAAGACTCGCGACCAGTCTCTGTATTTCATAGTAACTCTTTGCCGAGTTATTGCCCTCCGGCAAATACTCGTTAAACAATGCAGTCCATTTATCCATGCAATTTTCACTAATGTTATCTTCGCTTTTAATTGTCATCATCCTAGATGCTAATGACAATTTTGAAAGCCCTTCTCTACATCCTTCGTAGATGGGTTCATAGCAGCGTCTAACATATCGTAAAACTTTTTAGCACTCGGGTTTGGTTCTTCAAAAGTATTATCATTAAACGAGGCAGTACTTTCATGAAATGCATCAGTAACCATGTCATGAAACCTATTCCCATCACTATTACCATATCCATATTCATTATAATCTTCCTGTTGAGCATGCTGATCATAGTTATTATCAAAACTACTAGCACCATCTTGATTGCCATGATAACTCGTACTTGAACTACCCGGAACATTAACTACAAAATCTTCTCCGTGCGCAAACCACACATAATAGTTAGGTAAAAACCCCCTCGTATATAAATGCTTCCAAACAGTGTTTGCATCATGATGATCAATGTTCTCGCACTTAACACAAGGACAGAAAATTTTGTTACCGTTTTCTACCGCGAATGACTGATGTGTCGCGTGGGTCAAAAATTGATCAAGACCATCTCTAAATTCTCTCGTAAGTTCACCGGTATCTGGATCTCGCCGGTTGTACATCCATGCCCGAACCGTGTATATCTCATGATGCCAAGACATGATCCGATTATCGACCTCTCCAAAAAAAATATCGGATTTATAGTGTGTTTGCGAAATAAAATATTTGTGTGAGTAGGTTTGGGATATTTGTGATATGATTTTCGTCTCCCCCATAGCTTGCTATTTATAGAGGATCAGCCATTTTTGCTACTCATTTGCGACCAACCTTTGTTACTAATTTGCTAGGGAAAAATATTTGCAAGGCATTTGCTAGTAATTTGCTACCCATTTGCGACCAAACAATTAGTAGCAAAAAGCAGTTAGAAATCATTAAAAACGTGGGTACTACTTTCTATATATTCTCGCAAATCAGTCGCAAATCTTAGAAAATATCTGTCCCCGCAAATGACTCGCAAATTTGCAACGTGTTTGCTACGAACTATATTTTCGTCGCAAATTAGAGTGATATTTGCGACGAAATTGCGACGAAAATTATCCACGCTAATTTGCGACGACAGACGCAAATTCCTAGCAAACGCCTCGCAAATTTGCGACCTCAATATTGGTCGCAAATTCTCCTCGCAAATTTGCCTGTTTTCTTGTAGTGTTAGCATAATGATTAGTGAGTAGTCTTTTAGTGGGTTTTGGGCTTAATAGATTAGGGATATTAGATGAATGCTTAATGATGTCTAGGCTTAGATTCTTATGATTTTCAAGGTTTAGGATGTGTTTAATGTAGATTTGACCTTGCTAATCAAAATCTAGAACATGGACATTTTATGCCCGGAAGTTGTTCGATGAAATGTATAGGAAAATCCTAAACTTGCTTTTCATTCTTAACCAATGAGAATTGATGCTTAAGATGTTTAGTTGGCTTTATGAACTTATACTTAATGATTATTGATCTTTTAATTGCAATTGGAATATTAATTTAATTAAATGATTAGTAAATGGATTAGTGTCATGGAAGTGAATTAATCTATTTTATCATGAAATTGAGTTTGCTTGTTTGTCATTGTATCATTATTGATCATCCCAAGTCAATTGCTTTACCCAAAGCCTATGTTTTTCCCATATTTGATCAAATTCTTAATATTCGACTTTTACATTTTAAATTTATTTATGATTAGTTTGGTTTGCTTTGATCATCCTTAGTATTTATTTGAGTTATTTAGATTTATTTAGCTTTTTTTCCACCTTCATTTTGCTCATTTCACTCAATTGCATAATTAGGATTTAAAATCACCAAAATTTTGATTAACTTAGCTTAATAAATTACTTGTATTCTTTAACTCCATTTGGATTCAATACCTATTACTAGTATCATCTAGTTTTATCACAAATTCAACTACAACATTATCGATTTTTTTTAAAACACTATGATTTACTAAAACCTTTTTTTTCATCATAACATCATCATTCATTAAATTTTAGAAAAATTAATACCTTCTATATATATACCATCTACAGTAAACACACTTATCTATCACTAAGCAAATAATTCTTATCAAACATATGAACACCAACAACTCTGTACCATTTGTACATCAAAAATTAATATTATAAATTAAATGTATGTCATAAGATCGGTTAGTGAACCTACCTGTGCCCCCAGTTTTCTAGAGGCCCATTAATTAAAAGGTAAAAAAAACTTGACAAATTAATTAAAATTTTGAAAAAATCGCATAAAAAACTTTCAAAATGGCAAACACTTATACTTTAAACCTCCAAAGTTTTCAACTAGCACTTTAAATCTCTAATATGACATTATTCACACTATAAACTACCAACGTGGCTTTAGAGTATGCACCGTCATAATATTTAACGGAACTGTTCATTTTCTATTTAAAATTAAAAATAATAATTTTATATATTATTTATAATTCCTAAATAAATCAGAAAAATAAAAAAAAAACGAAAAATAAAAAGAAACAAAGATATTTTTTATAAATAAAATATTTGTTTATTATTTTTTACAATTAAGTAAATAAAAAGGTAAAAAAAGAAAAAAAAAATATTTTCTTTCTCCTTCTAAATTATGCAGATGCAGATTTGTTCATGTTTTGTCTTTTCTTATTTCTAAATTATGCAGATTTGTTTGTTACGTTGTTTAGTCAATCGTCTTTTTTGTTATTTGCCCAGATTTTCGACGAGCTCAATCGATTTAACCCTCGAAATTTTCTTTCCGAGATATATGGCGGAAGAGCATTGATGTCAGACGCCGAAAGGCCACGTCTCTGTGCTAACAACTGTGGTTTCTTAGGAAGCTCAGCCACCATGAATCTATGCTCAAATTGTTACGGCGATCTCTGACTTAAACAACAGCAACAAGTCTCCATAAAATCCACCGTCGAATCTTCTCTCTCCTCCTCCGTATTTCTTCGTCATCGGAGATCGTGTCCGTCTCTTCTCCGATGATCCAACCTCTCATCCAAAATCCCTCAGCCCAGCTGAAAATACTAGCGAAGAACGTGAATCCGCCGCCGCAGACGACGACGGAACAGCATCAAGTGCCGGTGCAAGACGACTTTCTACGGGGCCCACAGGTACCTGGAGATTCATGGATACACTTTCGATTTCAAATTGGCCGGTCGTGAAAAGATCGTGAATGCGAATCCGTTGGTTAAAGCAGCAAAGCTTCAGAAGATTTGATTGGAGCTCCGGCAACAAGTTAAATCTCAGATCTGAGATGAACGAAAGAGGAAGAGAAGAATTTTTTTTTTTTTTTTTACCTTTTTATTCACTTAATTGTAAACAATAATAAAAAAAAAATCTCTTTGTTTCTTTTTCTTTTTTTTTTTTCTATTTTTCTGATTTATTTAGATTTATTTAGGAATTATAAATAATATATAGAATTATTATTTTTAATTAAAAATTAAATTAAAGCCACGTCATTAATTTTAAACGAAAAATGAACAGTTCCGTTAAATATTATGACGACGCATACTCAAAAGCTACGTTGATGGTTTATAGTGTGAATGACATGTTTGAGGTTTAAAGCGCTAGTTGTAAATTTTGAAGGTTCAAAGTGTCAGTCTTTGCCATCTTAAAAGTTTTTTATACGATTTTTCCTTAAAAATTCTAATATCAAAAACAAAAATCTATTTTCATTAATTCATGTTTTGGTTATTAAGCAAATTAACCTTTATTTTTAACCGATTAAAGATGTTTTTTCTCAAAACAAAAACAATCCCAGTTCTTTTGGACTAATCCAAATTTATTGGTGAAATATAATTAAACAATAAGAACTACTAAGAAACAGCTTAAAGTTAAACTGATATTTTTATTCCCATGCAAAGCAAAAGAATATATACACACACTAAGAAAAAAAACAAGAAGCTAATATTAAAATATATAAAGAAATCAAACACCTCCTTGATCATCTTCACCACCCATCCTCTTAATCATAATCCCATTCTTGATCTCATCTTCTGTGTATCTATAAGCCAACCCTCCATGGCTCGTCAGATCCATCCCGGCGATCTCATCCTCCGATGGTATCCTCAACAGTTTCAGCTTATGCAGAACGAAAAACAGAGTCCCCATTGTCATACTAACCCAACCCGTAATCACTAGAATCTGCACTACGTGCGCCGCAAGCAACCTACCTCCTCCTCCCATCAATAGCCCGTACGGCCTGTTCGGATCGCCTCCGAATATCTCCGATACGTAAGTTTTATCCGCGAATAGTCCGGTGAAAATGATCCCCCACGCGCCGCAACCGCCGTGAAGCTGAGCCGCTTCTAACGGATCGTCGAATTTGAGCTTCTCTGCTAGTTTATTGAATCCCATTAGCACCCACGCGGCTACAAACCCGCATATAACAGCGGCCCACGGTTGTACTACCGAGCAGCCGCTTGTTATAGCCGCGAATCCGCCGAGCAAACCGTTGCAAACGTCCGTTACGTTCCAATACCCATCGATGAGTCTTTTCCCAAACAGAGTCGTTAAAGCCGCCGTGCAACCGGCTAATGTGGTTGTAACGGCGGTTCTTCCGACGGCGCTCCATTGTCCGTAGAAGGAGCTTCCCGGAGCTGATCCGTAAGATTTGAAAATGGTTGCGAACGATCCGGGGTTAAACCCGTACCATCCGAACCAGAGGAGGAACGTTCCGAGAACAACCAACGTTGCGCTATGACCACGCAATGTGACCTGTTTACCTCCATGTTCGAATCGACCGATTCGTGGTCCTTCGATTAAAGCTCCCCAGAGACCCGCGATACCTCCGACCATGTGAACGACGCCGGATCCGGCGAAATCGATAACACCTGATTGAAACAAAAGGTTCTCAGATCTAGCCGGAGAAGCCCAACCATCGGAAGACCAAAACCAATGAGATACGATTGGGTAAACGAGTCCGGTGAGGAAAGAGGAATAGATTAGATAAGCGACGAATTGAGTCCTCTCGGCGATTGATCCACTGGTGATCCCGGAGGCGGCGATGGCGAAAGTCCAGTGATAGAGGAAATAAGGATAATCGAAGGTAGGAGCTGGGAAATCATTCATTCCGAAGAAATGTTTTCCGATGAATCCATTAGAAGGAGCCCCGAAAGCGAAGGCGAATCCGAAAAGGTAATAGAAGAGACCTCCGGCGGCGGCGTCGATGACATTTGTGAGCATAATGTTCATCGTGTTTTTGGCGCGGACGGATCCGGCACAGAGCATGGCGAATCCGAGCTGCATCGAGAAGACGAGGTAAGCGGAGAAGAGAAGGTAAGTGTTGTCGATCGCGTAAGCCGCGTCGGTGAATTTCCCGGCCACTGTTTCGAATCTCCCGCAGATGAATTCCGCGGCGGCGGCTGCGGCGGTGGCGTTGGCTCCGCCGGATAGTAAAGGAAGCAGATCAGAGGCGGAGCAAGAGAGAGCCGACGCCATTGTTGCAAGATACAGAGAGAGAGAGAGAGAGATTAGCGTTTATAGAGAGAGGAAGGTAGAGAGATTCACGAGATTCCGTTGAGGGAATGTTGAATTGGAGAATTGAATCTTTCAGATTCTGTTTTAATTTTTCAAAAATATGTAAATTTAGGATTCTGTAACAGTTTTTTCCACTATTATTGTTACTTTGACTTTTCAACCAACAATGACCAAAATCTGTTTGTGCTACTATCAAATTAATTAACCACTGACCGACCTTTTTCCGAAGTCATAATTTTTTTTCTTAAATTCCCAAAAATTCATTTTGTAATGTGTAGACTATATATATATTTTTTATATCTAATATCTTTGACTCCCTCAAAAATTGATTTACTTTCTTCTTATTTTGTTTGGGGTCAGATTTACCTTATTTATTTGTGGATGGAAAAGATCCTGAATCTGAATCTGTTGATCAAAAATACAAAAAGAAAAAGAAAAAGGAAAAGATCCTGAATCTACATCCTGAATATTTTTTGGATGGAAATAGGGTATCTGCACAGTAAGTCAACAACTAAGATGGAAATTAACAAAAAATAATAACAATGATGTGATTTAAATATTTTTCTCCATGATTTTACATTTTATTTTATAGAACGAGTGATTTTACAATAAATCACATCATTGCCATTTTTTAATTCCCCATTACTATTTGACAAAATCACTCAATTTAATACTCCTTGAGTGATGTTTTCAACTTCGTGCAAGAAAAAAAAACAACAAAATCACAAATAAACATTATTTAATATTAGATGATTATCCATTGTAATTTTTTATTAATTACTTTACCGACCTAGTGTGATGAGTATAAATATGAAATTAAAAGCATTTCTAATATATTAAATCATTTTTTACAATGATGTAATGTCAAAATAGTGTTAGATTTCTGTCCAATGTATTACACCATTTTTTACACAAAAACAGAATATTCTAAGTATATTCTATTTTTTAATTTCATTATTAATTATTAATAAAACAATTTATTTTTAAAATTTACAAATTAACCCCAACTATTTTTATTTATTTTAAATTTTCATAAATTATGATATTATTTAAATTTAATATTTATTATATAAAAAAAATACATTACACCATATAAAATAACAAAATATATTAGATTTTGGTTTAATCATCACTATTTGTATACCATAAATATCAATTAACGCATTTCGAAGTAAAATTATTTAAATAATCATCACTATTTGTATACCAAAATTTTATTTTTGGTAAATAAAAATAAAAATAATATAGTGATTTGCATTAGTAATTTTTTTTTTTGTTTGTTAAAGATTTATATTAGTGTTATTAATTTATTATCATATAATCACACGTATCCAACCCAATTAGAGTATTTTGGTATGTAATTGTAGAGACAATGGCAAAACAGTTGACTTCAATTTAACCATACTTTTGATGCAAATATGATTCGACTAGTTAGCAAATGTTATGCAAAACCCAAATTATAGAATTTATCTCGTAAATATGAAAAATTTTACTAGAGCCGATATTGTGTTTGATTTCAGTAATACTGTTTTAAGAAAGTAATATTATACTTTTATTCAACCATCTTTAGGGAAAATAATTAAAATAAAACAAAAATGGTGGAATTGTTTAAAATTTGAAAGAGGTTTTTATAAATAAAAAAATTCAAGATCAAAATTGTGTAAGAAATGAGTTTACACTATATTTGGTGTAAAAAATAATTTTACACTATTTTAGTGTTGGAAATGATGTTGGATTGGAGATGATTTTACACCAAAATAAAATCCCATTTGATATAGGATTTGGTGTTAGGTTGGAGATGTTCTAAAAATAAGAGAATAAAATTATTTTACTCTCCTTCTCTCTCCAAGTCTCGATTCTTCTTCATTTATATTATATATATATATATATATATATATATATATATATATATAATCACATATATATTTAATAATATTATTTATAACACGTTATCAGTACGATCGATTTTTTATCTGTTCCATACCGGTAAAGTAAGATCTGCTCTATGCCTGTTCTATACCGAAAATGTGAGATTTAATTAATATTTAGTCGATCTAAATTTATATGTATTATTTACATAGTAGAAGGTTATACCTCCTCCTTGGATTTTGGGTAGGCTATGCCTTCAAATTATTATATGGAAATACGTATAATAGGCCATGTCTTTCAGATTGATTGTTATTTATGGTAGGCTCTGCCTCCTCGATCAAATTAAAGATTGTGTCTCCATAATCTTATGGTAGGCTCTGTCTTCTTGATTATGTGGAAGACCATGCCTATTGATTTTTATTATTATTATTATTATTATCGCAAATTATATGAAATCTTCTGCCTCCTAAAATAATTGTTTCAAATTATGTTATTATTATGTTCAATTATTTATCATGCCTGTTTAAATTGTAAAATCAAAAGAAAATAAATTCTATGTCATGAGAATTTATGAGGTACATATCAAAATATAATATTAGACAGTGCGAAATGCTTCAGAAGAGCGAAATGCTTCGGAAGAGCATATGATGGTGACATGCTCCATAAGAGAATATGATGGAGACATGCATGTATGTAGTTGTACATACGAAAATAAAGATGGCAAAGTGTATCATAAACCTGAAGTTTACTAAACTGATTAAGGTATATATAGTAGTAAAACAGAAGTTTACTACTTGATCAAAGAATTTTATAACCGGTTATGCCATTCCGGTCCAACAATGATATTAAGAATCATTGTAAATTTATGTGAAAACCAGAAGTTTTTCACGTAACATGTCTTAAATAAAAATAAAGCCATCATAAAGAGATTCATTGATGAATCACCATTTTTGGTTAAAAGAGTTCATTGGCTATGATGGTTGATTTCTTTAATCAATCCTCAAAATCATATCCCGTGTATAACCGATCTAGAAGTGAGAATCGGTTTAAGACGAATGGGACAGAAGATCCATTATCTTGAGAGGGAGTATTAAGAGTCCCATATTGAAAGTTATAAGGATATGAGATGAAACACATGGTCCAAGATGGATATGTTGTTGATCCTAAAATGGGATTCAGTTCGAGATGGATGGACCTATAGTGTCATCATCTCAAGGGGGAGAATTAAAGAATCTCGTATCGACAAGTAAGTCGATAATTTTGGTGAGTCTATATCCCAAGTATGATAATCTTGGTAGGAATCCCAAAGTTTATCACCTACTATACGTCGAAAAAAAAGTAGAACATAAGTAAGGTTATGTTCACATTCAAAATGAGCCTAATGAATCATTTATAAAGCAGATCCAAGAGATTACAAAGTCCAAGGGATTGCAAAGACCAATTATGGTGAAATATAATATCAATGCTTTGGCATAAAACATGTAGTTGTGCATGTAGTAATGATATATTAAGCCATCAATCAGAGATGTGCTTATTGCAAGATTTATAATCATTATTTTGATGAGAAAATTTTCCATGGAAAAATTGTTGAATAGTTGGTATCCTTGAACAAGTTATTGTGAACCTGAAGTTCAAAAATTCAAAGGATCACTATTCGAAATATCTTGCAAATCAAATGCCAGAAGCATGAATAACTCAAGATGTCACAATTTGAGATCAAGGACGGAGATATATGTCTGGCAGAAAGTGCGACAACGTACACAATACTTAAAGATAAAAAAATATTTCTCCGATCTCAAATTAAAAGGCTCCGCTAGAAGCGTGAGTACTATATCTGGTAATGCAAAATTATTATGGGTTCTGGAAGAGTCAAAATTTTAATGCCAAGGGGAACAAATTTTGAAATAAATGATCATTATATTCCCCTTATTCATACAGAAACTTGTTAAGTTTCAAGGATATCCGAAAAATGGGTATCATATCGAAAGTATTAGTAAGAATGGCACTGGATATCTTTGCATTATATCAGAGAGGAAGCATACATTGGAAGAGTTACCAATGATGCCTTCCGGATTATATTGCACAAAAATAAATATGACTGAATCATATGTTACAGTAAACCAGAAGTTTACTAGTACATTTAAAGTCTGGCATGAAATGCTAGGGTATCCGGGATCAGTCATGATGAGAAGAATTGTGCAAAGTTCTAGTGGTGACCCATTGAAAAACCAGAAGATTTTTTAGTTGGGAGAGTTTTCATGTAAGGCATATTCTTAAAGAAAACTCATAATTCGACCATCACTAGCCAAAGTTGGGAATAAATCTCCAGTATTCTTAGAGAGAATATATGATGAGATATGTGGACCTATCCATCCACCGTGTGGGCCATTTTCGATATTTTATGGTATTAAGTGACGCATCTAGTAGGTAGACACATGTGTGTCTGTTGACAATACGAAATACGGTTTTTGCAAGATTCATTGCCCAAATAATCAAGTTGAAAGCACAATTTCCTTATTATGCCATAAAGAAAGTCAGGCTTGATAACGCTGGTAAATTCATTTCATAAGCCTTTAATGATTATTGTATGTCAATGGGAATAGATGTTGAGCATCCGGTTCCCCATGTTCATACACAAAATTGCATGGCTAAGAGTTTAATTAAACGGTTGTAATTGATTGCAAGGTCGTTAATATTGAGAACAAAGCTCCCAATTTCTATATGGGGACATGCTATATTGCATGCAATGACATTGGTCCAGATAAAACTAAGTGCATATCATAAACATTCCCCATTACAATTAATATCTAGCCAAGACCCAAATATATCCCATCTCCGTATTTTTTGGTGTGCGGTCTATGTTCCGATAGCGCCACTACAAAGAACAAAAATGGGGTCACAAGGGAGATTGAGAATATAAATCGGGTATACGTCACCAAGTATAATTTGGTATCTTGAACCGGTAACTGGGAATATGTTTACGATACGTTTTGCCGATTGCCATTTTGAAAGTAAATTTGCTGCGTTAGGGGGAGGAATTAAACAAATTCCAAAAGATGTTTCTTGGTGTATACCATCTTTGGTATATCTTGATCCCCCTACAAAACAACGCGAGGTGGAAGTTCAGAAAATTGTAAACTTGTAGAATATGGCAATCCAGTTACCTGATGTGTTCACAGATACGAAAAGAGTGACAAAGTCATATATCCCCGCTTCTAATGCTCCATCAAGGATTAATGTTCCTGAAGAACATACTGATGGGATTAAAATAAATGAACCGAGGATTCAATTAAAATGAGGAAGACCAATTGGCTCTAATGATAAAAATCTCCGAAAGAAAAATAGATTGGGAAAAAAGATTCCAGAAGAACCACATATAGAAAATATCCTGAAGGCATTTGTGAAAAGGTTATGGACCATATAAAGATATATGCGTAGAAGACGTATATGAAAAGGTTCCAGAAGAACCAAATAAAGAGATTCGTCCAGAAGACGAACATGATATTCTATGTGAACGGGATGGACCAAAAGTCCAACGACCCGAGATATTATATGAAGATCATAAGAGTTTATTCACTAAATCTTTGCTCGTAGAATGTCCCAAAAGATAGTATAAATTATCGGAATGCATCTCTAGTAGATGATGCTTCCGGGGGGGGGGGGGGGGGGGATATTATGATGAGCGTGGCTGTACTCTTTTTCCCTTATCATGATTTTTTTGTCATTGTGGGTTTTTCCATGACAAAATTTTTAACGAGGCAGCAAAGAACACGCAAAAGATAGACATCCAAGGAGAATGTTATAATTCCAATGATAAATATCTACCAGTCTCCCAAATGCTTTGTCATACATTGATAAGATTGAGACAAGTGAAATAATGATCAAGACAAGCGAAGAAAATGATCGAGACAACCGAACAAAATGATCGAGATTTTATGAAGAGAAGATCATATCCATCTTTTCCAGGGGGAGACTATACTTTTTTCCTTTGCCATAGTTTTTGTTCCAGTGGATTTTTCTATAATGAAATTTTTACCGAGGCAGTGCACAACAAATTATCAATGATAGATAATCAAGAGAAAGTATTATAATATTGGATGATTATCCATTGTATTTCTTTATTAATTACTTCACACTTAAGAATGCTTTTACCGATTTAGTGTGATGAGTATAAATATGGGATCATTGTATGTATAAGAGTAATACAATGATTTTGACATGTGTCATACGAATCTTATTTCTTTTTAAACTTATATATTTGTATTTATCAAATAGATTATAAAAATCAACATATATAAAAAAAAATTATTTAGTTTCTAATAAATAATTCATTAAAATAATTAGTTGATAAGCATGGTCTATTCCTTTTAATATTGACTTTATTATATGTCTCGGTTTTATTTTTTTCGTACAATCATTCTTTCTTTCCCTTTTCTCCTTTACATTTATTAAGATGAATTAGATTTCAAATTTTTTTCATTAGAATATTAATTAATTTACGTGTAAAAATATTTTTAGTTCAGATAGACTTGGTTTACATACCCAAATCTTCAAAAAATATAATATTTTACCTTTATATAACAAGCTTTTGTGCTCTCTCAATATTCTCACCAAAAAATTTCAAACTTCAATAATCTCTTCCACAAATTTTATTTCAGCTTTTTATTATAAAAAACCATCGATTATTCTCTTATTCGATAAAAACAACATATCTCAACATTTTCCAATTAGTTTATTTTAATAATTCATAAAAAAAAAGTAAATAAGCTACATATATATACCCTTACATATATTTTGATTTTAAATAAAAATAGATATGACAAAAAAAATCAAACACGTTTTTTCATTAGAATATTAAATACACGTGTAAAAATATTTTGAATAGAATTAGGTTTACATATTTAAATCTTTAAGGATTATAATATTTCACCTTTATTTAAAAAAATTTGTACTCTCTCGATCTTCCCACCAAGCAATTTAAATTTTCAATAACCTCTTCTAAAATTTTTGTTTCCAATGAGTTTTAGCCACATGTCAAAATAAAATTTTCCATTTAAAAAATATCTAATATCATTATATTTTAAAATCATACTAAAAAATGTACATTGTATTGTGGTTTTTTTAAAGACTTACCACTACGTAGATATCCTAAATATTCTAAAATTGATTTATGAGAAGAAAATTATTTTGAAAGTTTCTCATATTGTGAAAATTATAAAAAGTAAGAAACCAAGTGATGAAACACATATAATTCGTTTTTCATTGGAAGAAAGATAATACTTGATTCATAAGTGAAAAAAATAAAATTCAAATATGATTAAAAAATGTAAGTAAGTCTAATTCAAATAAAAATAAGTAAATCGATTTGTCAAGAGTTAAAAAAAGATATATGAGTAGTTACGTAGTAAAAAGTAAACATAATTTAAATAGGAATAGAAAATAAAAATAATTTAGAAATATGTGAAAAAAATAATTGAAAATTCGGTTAATATAAAAAAAGTAGGAGAATCAAAATCAATAAATAATTTATAAGCTTTTTTTACGAGTGATTTCACATCGATGTCTTCAATCTTATTTTATTTATTTTTACGGATGAGATGATTTTGTTTTACATTTTTGTGCGGTTTATAAAATATTAAAGGAGTCAAAATAATTCAACTAAAATATGAGAATAAATTCATCAAGATTTTAAAAATGAATTAAAAAGTAATATTAATTCAAATAGAATAGAAAAACTAATAATTTGAAAGTATGTGATAAAATTTAATTGAAAATCAAATAATAAAATAATCAAAGTAAATAAATAAATGTTAGACTTCTGAATTAGTGGTTTTGCATCGGCGTTCTTAATTTTATTTTATTTATTTTTACGGGTTATTTAATTTTGATTTCTACTTTTAATTCATTAACTTTTTGTACCGGTTATAGAATGTTAGATTACAAACCCGCATATATGCGGGTCCTTTATCTAGTATATTATATATACAAATACATATATATTTAATAATACTAGGCCAATACCCGTGCATACGCGCAGGTTTTTTCTTAAATTATATTTTTTCAATTTCAAAATAACTGTTGTTTTGTTTTTTTTTTTCTAAAATAAATATATTTGTATAGTTTCAATGTAAAATTTGATGTGAATTTTTCATTTTGTTCTAATTTATTATAAATAAAAAATGTAGAATATGACAGAAATTCAAGAGTCAAAATAAATGTTGTTTTGGGTTTTTTTTTCCAAAATAAATATGGTTGTATAGTTCTAATGTAAAATTTGATGTGAATTTTCCTTTTTTTCCTATTTATTATAAATAAAAAATGTAAAATATGACAGAAGTTCAAGAGTCAATTTTTTTGGGATATAATAGAACATTTAATTTATTGTTAATCCAACGATAATCATTTTGAAACGAAAAGTGTATTTTATTCTATGGTGAGTGTGTGTTTCAGAAATTTCATAAGAAGTAATAATACTATAATCGAACAATTGTAAAACAATAATAGAAACCAGTAAAAACAAAACATGTATTCATGAATTAGAGCATCAGCGGAGATAGCACAATGGAATCTAGAGCTACATAGGGACATATCAAATATGAGACAAAGGAGAAGACGAACAATACAAGAACAAATTTTATATTTGTGGAGAATTGGAGTATATGTTAGATCTTATTAGATGTTTGCTAAAACATTTAACATAAATAACAATGAAAGGTTTTAAAATTGTGAGTAATCTCAAGTTAATAAATTTTAACAATCTAATCGAAAAGAGATTCAAGAAACTACACATCAAAGTCAAAATGAAGAAAATTTGAACAAAATAAGCTTAAAATCAAAAGAGAGAATAAGCTAATGATATGAAGAATAGACCCAGCTACAAGATCTCAAATGAAGAATCCCACATCTTGTCTCATATATGTCTCGACCCCTACCGCATCAGCAGTTGGTCTTGGAGGTGGCAGCTCTGAAGGAGAAATTTCAATATTTTATGTAAATGATGACACCAATCTTTTGTGACTACAATCTAATAGATAAAAGAATCAACGGCTTGCACTTGAAGTATTTTTTTTATCAAACCACTATCTTGTCATCCTTGTACAGAGGCGTTTTCCAGTCAAACAGATAACCAATCAAAACCACACGCATATAACCAAATGCATACCATAAAATCAGAATGGCATTATATATATACATATAGCAAAAAAAGTTTATTTTAAACAAACTATACAAACTTACACCTAAAAACTCCACCAGTTGGTAGTAAGCTCTACAATGGAAAAGAGTAGACCCTTGTCGTGATTATGAGAAATATCCGGTCCTGAAAGAACAATTATCACAAAAGATTAGTTCAAAGGTAAACATGGTAGATCGATAGAAAATCGTAGTAGAGAAGATTTTGTACCACTATTTGTAACCTGTGTCCACTGTGAAACCATACATATCAGCTAAATCATACATCCAATAATAGGAACCCTTGATCCCACTCTTTTCGTTATCTACAACATGTGCATTATGAACAACATTAGAATCAATGAAAACAGCTTAAATGGAATTTTAAAAACAAAGGTGGAATGGAAAGAAGAACCATACCAGTCTCAAAGTTTCTTACATGTTCCCACATGTAATGTTTGTGATCGCAAGATATACTTGAATTGGCTCAGACAACATCTTATCAAGTACTTATTCTCTAGGTCTCTGTTTATCAAAATGAAATCATGTCCAAGACATCGAAAGAAAAGTTTATATGTTTCAGCTTCATGTTGGCTCCATAAACTGGTATCTTCAACCATCAACTTCATCCCACAAGATTCTTAATCATTCCTTTTAGTTTCTTTTTTCTTAGCTATGGCAGTTGTCAATCCACTTGATCACAGTATGTGCTTCTCAATGAATATTTTGCTCACGTATCTTACATTTTTCTTCAGGATCAGTACGCTTTCCTACATTCCAATTAAAGTTTGAGAAGAGCTCTCTATGATAGATTCTAACTAACCACCATGATGAGAACTTAGGGTTTCTTTGCTTCTACAATTTCTGGAAAAAAAAAATTCAACTAAACAGAAAATTATCTGGAATTTTCATCATTTAAGCTTTCAATGCTGTCTTGTTCTTTAGTTTCGACTTGGTTTGAGTACAAAAAGTAATTTCTAAAGATTGCAAAGTTTTTTCATGTCTTCGTCTAAAGATTGCTATAATCGAAGAAGTCGGAACCCTAGATCACGACGACGATGAAGATGATGATTTCGAATTGGAGAATCATGACCGTTTGATTAGAAAATCGAGAAGCCGTGGTGGTAGTAATCGAGGTCGGAAGATGATTGATGAACATCAGGAAGAAGCTCCGCCTCCTCCTCCAGCGAATTCACGCAGACGAACTCCATTTTTTTTTCTATTTTTTCTTCTGTTTTTTGTAATTTATTAATTATAATAATATTAAAATTCTGTTTTTATTCACAAAATGACACGTGTACATTTTTAAATAATCATAAATTAAAATTTCAAAACGTGATTACGGTTTACTTAACTATGGTTACAGTTTAATCAACGGTTTTAGCTTAACCAATTTCATTTGGTCAATTTCAAAGAAAAATTAGTTCGTGCAATTTTTTGATCGGTTTACATAGTCTGTGTAGTAAAACGAAGAGATAAAAATTCTGGGGGACAAATACGCAGCCAACCCATTGTAACTAAAAATGTAGAGATTTCATTTTGATTTAGTATATCTTAATTAAATCATGAAATCTTTGAGCTTGGTTCATGTAGATTTCTTACCTTCTCTTGCTTAAAATTTAGTACTTTGCTAAACATTCTACATTCAAAGTTTCAAACTCAAGAACTTACTTGACAAATGACAGTGACTTCTCTTCTTTAGCTCCTCCATTAAACTACATATCTTTAAAATAGGAATCAATCAAAATCTGATAAAACCAAACTAACAAGCTCAGTCCTAGCTATGATTGAAATAACTCCTCTTTGACCCATTCAATAGCAATAGACAAAATCTTGACAAAAAATGTAAAAAAGAGCTACGTGTTTAGTTAATCAAGCATCAGACTGAATCACAATTGTGCGGATTATATCACAACTTTTGAAACTAACAAAGAGAGTCACAATTAACAAAGATTTAACACCCAAAACGGAAACACATTTCAACATGGAGATGGCATTGATTACTGAATCACAAAGACATTACACCATCAAACTAAGAAATACTTATGTGCTTATATAACAATACAAGACAATATTAAAGATCATGTTTCTACGCTCAAGGGATTAGTCATTGAAACCAAACATGTTAATCTAAACTCTTGCCAGAAAATGGAGAGAGATGATTGGAGAGATCAAATTCAAACATAAACAACAATAATGTTTTAAAGTTTCTAAGAGCCTATCAACAATCTACAGTTCTAACGCTGTGAAGACATTACTTTCTAAAAACATTAGATCTCCAAGACAGTCATAGAGCCAATAAAGTACATCATCGATGGCTAGAATCTGGCTATTGTTCTTCTTAACTTTCTTCAGGTTCCTCAAGAGGTACCTGAGTCCAAACACACACAGAACATTTCGTCAAATATATATTTCAACTCCTCAATCCTGCAATAATTAGAGGGAAAATTTACGAACCAGAACTTGGACGTGGCACGAACCTTGTTCGTGTCCCAGAGCTTTATTCTGTAAATCTTCGGATGCTCCTCCTTCTCCGTCGGAAGAGCTATTCCGACAACATGCTACTGGTGAAACTGCAAGACGAACACACAAGAACTAAAAATCATGGAAAAATCTACATCGGAAGCACAGACATAAGAGTTGTGGTCAGATTTCACGATTTTTTACCCTGAAAGCACCCATTCTCGCCGCCGAGAGAAGAGAGAAAATATAAACATCAATGCATCGTAAGACAGATAAATCTCTAGAGGTAGAGGCGGATGTGAGCAGCTACTAGATCTGGGCAGGGCTTGAAACTGTTGGGGAAGAGACCGTGGAGGTGGAGAAGAAAAGGAGAGGAAAATGTCGTTTTTTTTATTTAACAGAATAATAAACTAATTTACCACGGTTCCGCTATCCAGACCGGTGGTAAAGAGTTGACATAAAAAATATCAGAAATAGCTAATCGGGCACCATTCGAAGCCTATCGACTTTGGAATTAAGAGTGCGCGGAATGTGTGATAGAGAAAAAAAAATGAACTTCTCCTTTAGCTTCAGTAGTTCTTCAATATGGATTGCAAACGCCGGTCACTCCATCGGTGTAAACACCCATTTTCACCAAATCAGAACAGTCTAGGCATGACTACGGTTACAGTTATCACGGTTATGATTTTTTAACCACCGGTTACGATTATAATTTTATTTAACCTTAACCATTTAATATACGATTAAAATGGTTACGGTTAAATACGGTTACGGTTAATACGGTTATGATTAGATACGGTTACGAGTATTTGATGATTATGAAACGGTTAATAATACGGTTATAATTATAAAATTATCTAATTTTTAAAAATGGAATAGTAAAAAAATAAATGAAAACTTATTATTAAAAAATATTGTTTAAATTATTTAATATGTTTTAAAAGTCATGATCATGTATCACCATTTGTTAGAATGGTACTAAAATAAAATAAAATGAATGGTAATAAAATAAAATAAAAAGTTTTTCTATTTTTTTATTTAAAATTTAATTAAAAGTTTTGAGTTTAACTAAATGTAGCATAATACACTATCTTCTTACAAAATTAATCATAGGTCATGAAAATTGCATCCACGGTCTACTTTTTATTCTTTTTCTTTAATTGATGTGCTTAAATTATTACGTATATTTGTTAGAAAAATAATCAATTATATTTAGCACATTCACTTTTAAATTTTAATTAATATTGTTTTTAATTTTCTAAATATTTTAAGATTTGAAATCGATAAATATTGATTATACACAACTTTTTATGTCAAGTTAATCATATATAATTAATTATAGTTATGTATAATTTTAATTTAAAAACGGTTATGGTTAAAATTTTAAGGTTTTAACCTTACGATTAACCGACGGTTTTTATACGATTACGGTTAATTAACGGTTATGGTTAACAAATTTTGTTAACCATAACTAATATATTTTTACGGTTAACGGTTACGGTTTTTAACCATTTTATACTGTTACGGGTCCAATTACGGTTTAAAATGGTACGGTTATAGTTTGATTTTGGTCATGCCTAGAACAGTCTGTTGTGAAAGTTGTCTCCGTCTGCTGCATATCAGTCAAGCATTGCATGGCCCATCCTAGAGCTTCAATCTCCGCGTGCAGTGAGGAAAGGTTTCGTCGCATGTTTCGAACTCCCATCATGATCCCTAAGTCTCCATGTTGAAAAACATACCATCCGAGTCCTGAATATTTATCTGAATCTTTCCAAGAGCCATCAACATAGCATTTCAACTTTGGATATACCGGAGGTCCCCTTTGATTTCCGTCATCCAATATTAAGGCATGCGGCTCCTCCGATTGTGCCTTCTCCCAAACTAAAGCCTCTGTTTCCGCATTCCGAAGGACGACATGTGGATCTATATCCAGTCCTCGATAAACTTTATCGTTTCGTGCTTTTCAAATATACCACAGGATCCATGGGAACCTATGATCCTGATTTCCAGGGGGTACTCGCCAAAATAAGAAATCCATATTTGTGAAAATAGAGGATACCGGGAAGATTCCATTAGCCGTAGGGATGGTTGAGAGAACCCATGTTTAAAAAGTGGGAGGGCATTCGAACAGGACATGATTTATAGTCTCTTCCAATCCACAGCGGACACACTGTATATCACACCTTATCCCCCTGGTTTTTAAATTTACACTAACCGATAAACATCCCGTAATTACTTGCCACATAAAGTGTCGTAGTTTTGGCGGACATTGGATCTTACATGTCTGCGCCTGCAACGGTCGCACCGTTGGGCTGCAAAAAAGAGGTTGGTTGATATACATGTTCCGTTATTCAATTTGATAACCTGATTTGACCGTGTATCTTTCGGACTTCGTTTTTTTAATTGATTAGGCGAGAAGACTACAAATTCTTTATTTTTTTATTTTTAAAAGTGCCACGTGGCAATTCCTAGTGTGATAACGTGGCAGAAGGTTGGAGAGGATTAGTGTGACACCGTAACCCGGAAAACCTTCCCGAGGTTACGATAGCCAGCGAACCCGGACAACATGGCCGTACTAACTTAACTAAAATTTTCGGCCATTACTTTAAACAATAGAATTCATATTCAATTTCAGTTTAGCGGAAGACTAACAACCTAAGCGGGCTCACAAACATGCATAGATAATAACCTCTTAAACGTTCTTTCATAAAACTTCATAAGTCTTTATTTCCAATTCAAACGAGGTTAAACAAACGATAGTGGTTCATAACAACTTAACAAACTTAACAAACGAGATTCATGTTCGAACTTAGCAATAATGCAATCAAACCAAGCCAATGTCAAACGAATACTCAAACATAACATGAACCCCTTCCTAATCCATCCCTTCCTTTCCAGCCTTGTCTCGCGTGCTCCTTAGCCACTTCCATTACCTGCCACCATGAAACGGGGCATAAACAAACGAATTTGCTTAGTGAGAGCGGTCATCCCGTCTCACCAGCTAACATCCAAACATCATTCATACGACAATCATAAGCCAATATCGCATACAAACATCGAACCAACTTTTATCAAACTCAAACTCAAATATATTAACAAACCGTGTTGATCAAACACCAAACATGATATCATCGTGTGCACACTATCATCAAACTCAAACCGTATACATAAGTATACCTATACACCGAAGTGTATCTTCCAAACCAAACGAGCAAACATAGACTCCACGAGTCATCAAACGAATAACCCTAGACATTAGCTACGGTCACGAACTCACCTTAGCAAACGGATCGATTGATGGAATCACTCACGGGTACGATCTGCCAAAAGGAATCTGTATACCTTCGCCCTAGATCCATCGAATCCAAACAACAACAAACAACAAACAAACACCCTATTAGGGTCAATCAAACACAACACTCGATAACCTTAGGGTTTATCGCACCTTACCTCGATCCACTCGACAAACACCATGCGAGTTATCCTAACGCTATTCGAACCCTTGCCGAGAGATGAAACCACGTCCGTGAACACCAAACTTCACCTTCGACAAACTCGAACACCAAAAATCAGAACCAAACAAGGTAATCGATCGATGAAAACCCAAGGTTTATCGATCCTTACCTAGAAGTCTCGAACACGTTAAACCAACGATGAACTCACAACCCTTAGTTCTCGTTTTTAAATTTCGCGGCCAAAAAGAAGAGTTGCTCTCGAACGCCCATATATATATAACACCACGCGCAAACCCTAGCTTGAATATATATATCTCCTTGAATAAAACTCGGCCCATTAGTGACAACATTAATACTCTCGGCCCATACGTCCTTGGCCCATTATGCCTTAGGCAAAATTTTGCTTTTCCAAGCCTTGATCATTTCACTCCCAGCCGTTACTCTGAGCAAAAATACGAAATACGAGTACGGGTGTTACAATTCTCCCCCACTTAGCATCGATTCGTCCTCGAATCAGCTCAAGCCTTACCCTTTTTCTTAGGTGCTTCCACCTCTTGCTTCTCAAACCACTTAGAAAACTTTTCCTTCATTTTCGTTTATGGTTCCCACGTGATCTCTTCCTCACCGTCACAATCCCATACGACCTGAACCAGTTTGACCTTTTTCCTTCGGTCCGCTCGAACTCTCCGGTCGATGATCCGGACCGGTCTACCTTCTACGGTCATATTAGGCTGCAAATTTGCCGGAGGATTAACAACCACATTTTCACCGTTTACCATACATTTTCTTAGCATAGAAACGTGAAACACCTTATGAAAAGCTTTCAAGGCCGGTGGCAAATCCAACTTATACGCCACTGGACCAATCCTTTCCATAATCCGGTACGGTCCCATGTACCTCGGGCTCAACTTAGCCGTCTGACTAGACCGTTCCTTACCCTTGTAAGTAACCATTTTCAAGTAAACCATATCCCCAACCTCAAACGTCAGCTCTCTCCGGTGCTTATCCGCATAACTCTTTTGCCGGTCTTGAGCTTTCTTAAGCTTTACTTTCAATATTCGGACCTTCTCACTTGTATCGTCCAAAAAATCCCTACCAAAGATAAACCTCTCCCCCACTTGTGTCCAACAAAGGGGTGTACGACAAGGCCTACCATACAAGGCTTCGTACGGTGACATGCCGATACTAGCTTGGTAGCTATTATTGTATGCAAACTCGGCCAACGACAAGTGACTTTCCCAATTTCCACCCCAATCTATGATTGCCGCCCTTAGCAAATCCTCCAGGGTCTGAATTGTTCTCTCGGACTGTCCGTCCGTCTGAGGATGATACGCAGTACTCATGTGAACCTTGGTTCCAAACCGTTTCTGCAACATTCTCCAAAATGCCGAAGCAAATTTAGAACCCTATCGGACATAATGCTTGTCGGTACTCCGTGTAACCGCACAATCTCCTTCACATAAATCTCAGCTAGCTTCTCCGATCTGTCATTACGGTTAACTGCTAAGAAATGTGCCGATTTGGTCAATCGATCCACGATGACCCAAATCGCATCCTTACCGTCACACATTGGCAAACCCGTGACATCGTGATCATGTCCCACTTCCACTCAGGAATCGGTAACTTCTGTAGCAAACCGCCCGGAACCTGATGTTCGGCCTTAACCAGCTGGCACGTCGGACAACTAGCAACCCACTTAGCAACATCTCTTTTCATTCCTACCTACTGGTGTGCTTCCTTAAGAATCTCATCCTTTAATACCTTAAGAATCTCGACCATTCACCAAAATCGTACCATTATTCGAAATTTGGTACTCGGTCTTATCGTTCTGAGCTGCCTGTTTCAACTTCTCATCCTTTTCCTGGGCTGTTCTAACACGAGTCAACAAATCAACCTGATCCACTGCTCCCAAACCCAACGGTTCAACCTCATCGGTCAAAACTGCTAGACCCAAGGCACTCACCATGCTCACCAATGATTCCATATCTTTTCCCGAAGCCACTACCGCTCGCTTAAGGCTTAGTGCATCGGCCACGGAATTGGCCTTACCCGGATGATATTCGATAGACACATCATAGTCCGCAACCAACTCCATCCATCTACGCTGCCTAAGGTTCAATTCGGGCTGAGTAAAAATATACCTCAAGCTCTTATGATCGGTGAAGACCTGAACTTACCGCCGTATAGATAGGATCTCCAAATATTTAAGGCAAAAACCACCGCTGCCATCTCAAGGTCATGGAGAGGGTAGTTCCCTTCGTGCTTCCTTAGCTGCCTAGATGCATAAGATATAACCTTACCCTTTTGCATCAGAACACACCCAAGACCCATCCTTGAAGCATCCGTGTAGACTACAAATGGTTCACCCGGCTCGGGCAATGCTAACACTGGTGCACTGGTCAGCATCCCCTTAAGTGTCGAGAAACTCTTCTCACACTCGGCTGCCCACACGAACGGAACATCCTTTCCCGTTAGCTATGTCATTGACTTGGCCGTACTAGCAAACCCTTTCACGAACCTCCTGTAGTACCCAGCCAACTCAAGAAAACTCCTTATCTCTGACGCATTTTGTGGTCTCGGCCACTCCTCTATGGCCTTGATCTTTTCTGGGTCAACGGACACTCCCTTGTCCGAGACAATATGATCCAAGAATCCAATCTCTTTTCTCCAGAAGCTACACTTGCTAAACTTGGCAAACAACTTCTGTTCCCTCAACCTACTCAACACCTTCTCCAAATGAACTCGGTGTTCTTCTCGGTCACTCGAGTACACCAAGATGTCATCGATGGAAATGATGACAAACTCGTCCAAATATTTCCTGAACACATTATTCATGAGTTTCATAAATGCTGCTGGTGCGTTAGTCAACCCAAACGGCATTACCACAAACTCGTAATGACCATACCTTGTCCTAAAGGCGGTCTTATGGATATCTTCCTCGGCTACCGGAATCTGATGGTACCCCGAAGCCAAATCGATTTTCGAAAAACAGGTAGCACCCTTGAGTTGGTCCAACAACTCATCAATCCTTGGTAAAGGATACCTGTTCTTCACGGTTACCCGGTTCAACCCTCGGTAATCAATACATAGCCGAAAACTTCCATCTTTCTTTTTAACGAACAACACCGGTGCTCCCCACGGTGAACTGCTTGGACGAACAAAACCCTTGTCCACCAACTCACTGAGCTCTTTCTTAATCTCGGCCATCTCAGCAGACGCCATCCTGTACGGTGCCTTAGAGATCGGAGCCGTACCAGGCTCTAACTCAATGGTGAACGGATCTGACCTTGCCAGTGGTGGTCCAGTCAACGACTCGAACACATCCACGAAATCCCTTACCACTGGAATTTCCCCCAACTCGGCAATCGGTCCCTCATCACCCGTGGTGATGGTAGCCAGATAGGCTTCACACCCTTTTCGATCAACTGCCCGGCTTGGATAGCTGACACGATCAAACTGCTCGGCGAAGTCTGAATCCCTTGAAACACGACCCTCGCATCACCCTTCTCAAACCAAACACGTCTTTGGTGACAATCTAGATGCGCATTGTACTTATCGAGCCAGTCCATGCCCAATATGACATCATAAGACTTGACACGGCAAATCCTCAAGTCTGCCGGTATGTCGATCCCATCGATCATCACCGAGACATTCATGACCATTCCGTAGGTCATCATCACCTGACCACCTGCTGCTTGGACCATTCCCAGATGATCTCTCGGTTCCTTCAAGAACCCACCCTTTGCTACTATCCCCGGATTAACAAAACAATGTGTCGCTCCCGAATCGAACAACACATGGGTTGCTAATCCGCCCATACAAACAGTCCCTACACATTCATATAGAATTCTAAGAACTCAAACAACAAACAACAAACACAAACACAAACTGCAAACACAAACTGCAAACACAAACTGCAAACACAAACCGCAAACACAAACAAATTTACCAAGCAATGATAAATTACGAACCAGAGATCGGACGCGACGAACTCGGATCAATGGCATCCTCAGAAATCGAGTACACCCTTGGCATCACGGCTGTCCCAACTGCTTGCCTCTTTGCCGGTGGCTAACTCCCATCCGGCTGAACCAGCTTCAGACAATTGGGCTTAATGTGCCTCGGATCACCACAATGGTAGCACACCTTCTGAACTGTGCACTCACTGAGCTTATGTTCCGTGCTGCCACAACGGAAACACCCTCCAGATGCCATCTTACACGAGCCTGGATGCATCTTACCACACTGCGGACACGCACTCCGGGTAGTGGTCACCTTACCCCCACCCTTGTGCTTATCCCATTTTCGTTTCTGCCCGGAAATGTTTCCATCCTTAGCATGTGGTGCTGCTGGAACCGCTAGCTTCACCTCACCAAGTTGCCTTGCTTCCTCATCCAACCCGAATTCCAAGGCTGCTGCTTTCTCTACTAGCTCGGTAAGCATAGTAAAGTTAATCATCCAGACACGGTTACGGAGGTCAATCCGAATAGCCCTCATGAACCAACGGATTCGAGCATCCTCACTCTCCATATGCCGTCCAGCATACTTCAACAGCCTGTTGAACTCGAACTCAAGCTCTCGGATAGTCATAGTGCCCTGACGCAACTCCAAGAACTCACTCTCCAACCGATCAGCTGCTTCCGGTGGGAAATACTTAGCTCGGAACTCCCCACGGAAAACATCCCACGAACAATCAGGGTTCGGCATCCTTCTGAATACACCCTTCCACCAGTCGTAGGCTTTCTCACCCAAGAAGTGAACCGCAATGTCCTTCTTGTACTCCTCCGGGCAACGAATGGAGACAAAGTTCCTCTCCACCTTGGATTTCCACTCGTCGGCCTCAACCGGATCAGAACCACCCTCAAACTTCTTGGTTCCCAACTTTACCATGTGTTCCATCATGGACAAGTAGGACGGAGTTACCTCAACTGCCCCTCCAACCACTGCCGGTTGTACCACATCCGCTGGTGGTACCACCCCCGCTGGTGCCTCCACGGCTGCAGGTGCTGGTGCAACAGGTGGCAACCTTGCCAAGATCTGAGTCAATGCACCCAACATTTGTCCAAACTCCTCCCTAGTCGGACCAGCTGCTGCAGCTTGAACATTCGCTACATTGTCACCCGCGTTCTCCGCGTTCTGTACATTCTCATTGTGATCGTCACCCTGACGGTCACCCACACGTTCTGAACTCCTCGCTACACTGCTCTCAGTGTTACTCGCGGCTGCTGCTGCTGCCGTGCTTCTTGTCTTTCTGCCGTTACCTTTAGCCATCTACAAACCAACCCAGATGATTTACTAAATTAGTGATGAACTAACTTAGCAACACATCTACAAACAAAAAGACTTACCGCGAGACCGTGCTGGAAGGATGGATTTATATAGCCCACTAACCCATGCAAATGACAAACAATCCTAAAATGAACCGCGCTCTGATACCAACTTGTGACATCCTAACCCGAAAAACCTTCCCGAGGTTACGATAGCCAGCGAACCCGGACAACATGGCCGTACTAACTTAACTAAAATTTTCGGCCATTACTTTAAACAATAGAATTCATATTCAATTTCAGTTTAGCGGAAGACTAACAACCTAAGCGGGCTCACAAACATGCATAGATAATAACCTCTTAAACGTTCTTTCATAAAACTTCATAAGTCTTTATTTCCAATTCAAACGAGGTTAAACAAACGATAGTGGTTCATAACAACTTAACAAACGAGATTCATGTTCGAACTTAGCAATAATGCAATCAAACCAAGCCAATGTCAAACGAATACTCAAACATAACATGAACCCCTTCCTAATCCATCCCTTCCTTGCCAGCCTTGTCTCGCGTGCTCCTTAGCCACTTCCATTACCTGCCACCATGAAACGGGGCATAAACAAACGAATTTGCTTAGTGAGAGCGGTCATCCCGTCTCACCAGCTAACATCCAAACATCATTCATACGACAATCATAAGCCAATATCGCATACAAACATCGAACCAACTTTTATCAAACTCAAACTCAAACATATTAACAAACCGTGTTGATCAAACACCAAACATGATATCATCGTGTGCACACTATCATCAAACTCAAACCGTATACATAAGTATACCTATACACCGAAGTGTATCTTCCAAACCAAACGAGCAAACATAGACTCCACGAGTCATCAAACGAATAACCCTAGACATTAGCTACGGTCACGAACTCACCTTAGCAAACGGATCGATTGATGGAATCACTCACGGGTACGATCTGCCAAAAGGAATCTGTATACCTTCGCCCTAGATCCATCGAATCCAAACAACAACAAACAACAAACAAACACCCTATTAGGGTCAATCAAACACGACACTCGATAACCTTAGGGTTTATCGCACCTTACCTCAATCCACTCGACAAACACCACGCGAGTTACCCTAACGCTATTCGAATCCTAGCCGAGTGATGAAACCACGTCCGTGAACACCAAACTTCACCTTCGACAAACGCGAACACCAAACTTCACCTTCGACAAACGCGAACACCAAAAATCAGAACCAAACAAGGTAATCGATCGATGAAAACACAAGGGTTTATCGATCCTTACCTAGGAGTCTCGAACACGTTAAACCAACGATGAACTCACAACCCTTAGTTCTCGTTTTTAACTTTCGCGGCCAAAAAGAAGAGTTAGCTCTCGAATGCCCATATATATATATAACACCACGCGCAAACCCTAGCTTGAATATATATATCTCCTTGAATAAAACTCGGCCTATTAGTGACAACATTAATACTCTCGGTCCATACGTCCTTAGCCCATTATGCCTTAGGCAAAATTTTGCTTTTCCAAGCCTTGATCATTTCACTCCCAGCCGTTACTATGAGCAAAAATACGAAATACGAATACGGGTGTTACAATTAGCCTCCTCTCATATATATATATATATATATGATTATTTATAACAATTTTAAGTTTGTTAAAAAAACTTGCCCGATACTGTGTAACTACTTGGGTAACTTACGGAATCACAAAATTGAAAAATATGATATCACGTATCACAAATCAGAACCTTTATGATCTTTCTTTTTTTTCCATCCATTGAAGCCATATATTTTTACCAAACGGATATGGGTTTAGATTGGTAATCCAAAATGTATCTGTAGACTTAACCTCCTAACCAAAAGCTCTTGGCTAATACTAACTCTGCACAGATTAATTCTACAATGAAGTCGGGAAATCAAGACTAACCTAACGTTTCAATCATTCAAGAAAGGTTTCGAAATCGAATGGGAATGAATCTTGACCAGACGAGGGACAAACCGGACCGGTCAGATTAGAGGTGTCCATTAGCCAGTCTTCAAACTCCGACAGTACTTTATCGTTACTTCTTCCTGATTGTTGTTGTTGTTGCTGGTTCGCCGGAGGATTAGGAGCCTCAGACGGAACTGCACTTGTCTGAACATTACCGGAATACATATTCCGGCTAAAATGTCTAGCGTACACTTTGCTGTGAGATTCTGGCACAGTTGAGATATAACCGGTAACGATCCGCTGTGGATTGCCTTGTGAAGCCGCGGGAGGAGTGTAACAGGTATATTGCGAGCCTTGAGCAATGTTGTGCATTCCGTTTTCGGGGAGAATAACTCCTCCACTTGGTTTTCGAGTCCATGCGAATGGATTGGAAGGGACCACTTGGGGGCTTGGGTTACCATTATAAGAGCCGCCTCTGTGATTCTGGTATAACTGACCACCACGAGGTTGTAACCCGGGATTTTGCGGAAAGGTTCTTGGTTGCTCAGCTCTGTAACCAGGTCTGATGTATGTGTTTGGGTGAGTGGCAACCCCAGTAGATGCCGAGCAAGCCCGGATTCCAAACTGCTTTACAGGGGAAAAAGAGTTTTGGGGCAACGGAATAGATTGAGGATGTGAAACCCGTTGCAATTGGGGTATAATCGGAGCAGGTTTTGAAACAGGCTGTAACTTTTCGGTCCTGATGCATTGACGTTGATTCTTCCATAAAAGTTCTTTATCATTGGCATGACAGTGATCAACGTTGGAAAAACCCATGAACCAGTAAGCACACGGAGCACGGGTGTCACAAACATAACAGTGACACTGTAAAAAACAAGCCAAAACCAATAAAAGAATGAGCAAGAGAAGCATCATCACTTAAGCTTTGTCAAAAGATACAAAAGAAAACTTGACATTCTCACCATCTCACAGTAGTTCTGGGGTAATGTTGATTTGAACGGGTACTTAGCGCAGGCATGTCGCGGATGCGGGTAATCCCTACAAGCTATCTACAGAACAAATTACTTCCTTAAAGATGAAAACAGAGCAAAACCAGTTCGATGATTCCATTCTATACATTTCCAAGAAACTTTCACTCTAAAGAATCTATATACTTAAAAACATTATATAGAAATTAAGTTTGAGAATAACACTACTTCCTACAAACAGTTCCAGGTTAAAGTTCTTCGACAACACTTGATGAATCAATCAAAATCCATCAGAATCAATCAAAATCAGAAATGAGAAGATCAAGAGGACAAATTTTACCTCACCCTTTTCCCCAACTACAAGGACTTCATCGGTTTCACAAGTATCAATTGCAGTCTCTTTCGCCGTCGTCTTGTAAGGATCACCATCCAAGACCACACAATCGTCATCCTCCACCGTTGGATCCGACAAATTTGACTTCCTCTTGGGTTTCTCATCGGAGGTTTCCAAAACTCCGTCTAACCAATCAGAGTAGTCTACTCGTTTATAATCCTCCTCGTCAGAACTAAGATAAACGATATGATTCATCGAAATTCGAACAAAGTTTTTTCAAATAAAAGCTTGTAAATCAAATCGATATTCAAAAGTAGAAGAGACAAATCAGAGTGCATGTCGCAATAGAGAACACATCAAAGTAACTCGAATGAAAGATTTAGAGGAACTCGTTTCCTTCAACCTCAGATTTGCTTCACGGAGAATCATTAAGTTTTAGAAGGCGCCGATATAGAAAAACAAACGGATTAGCCGATTAGGGTTTGGAATCGGAGAAGAAAGCAACAATAAAGAAAGAGAATGGGTCTTGAGGAGGGTAAATATGTCAAATGGTATTATTAAATTAGGCCAGGCCCAAATCCATTAAATTAATCTCATTATCCGATCCCAATATCTCCGTACCGGTTTCCAATAAACTCTGTATATATTTTCATAGTATCTGTATGATTCGTACGGTAAGAATAATAGTAATATTTTTCTCAAATTGAATAAAACTTGTAAAGTCTTGTTTTTTTATTTTATTTATAAAGTGTAAATTCTTGTTTTTAACCCTCGAAAAGAAAAATCATTTAATTTTAATCCATATATACTTCGTCCAGATTCATTATATTAAGTAGATTAAATTTGTCTTATAGAAATTTTTATAATGCTCGGAATGTTACAAATATCTTTTATATGATAATATGAATCACAAACTGAACAAAATTAGTTTTTCGATAAATATTTTGCTGAAATCTCTCATCATAAACCGCGGCATAATTTTATTACAAATTATAGTGTATTCAAATCATAGTTTTCACATTCAAAGAAACAGAAATGATGTCTATTTTTGTTCCTTCGGTAAATAAGAGATACTAAATTTTAGATTTATAGTCTCTTCTTCGTGCAAAAAACCAAGGAATTAGAGCAAATTAATAATAAATCCTTTCTCCAATCGTGAAATTCGAATCTAAAATCTTTGGTGCATTGCTTTTTGAAACTCTTTTTGTGCACCAATAGAACTAGTGTATGACGTCCATATTTTGAATTTAAATGATCATACGATAAGTAAAACAAATTTTATTACTTTTAACTTTGGCAAGTTACAATACGAAATCCTTATTTCGTATGTTTTATTACATAAAACAATATATCATAACAATATGGGGAATAATATCAACCAGAAAACAAAAACAAAAAATAACAATACATCACAATAGTATATTAACCAGAAAAAAAAAACAAATAATAATAATAATAATATGGTCCCTCCATCGGAGATTATTGAAGATAGAGAGGGACTTTATTGAGCGAGATGAAAAGATAGAGGGGTTCTTTTTGATATATTCTCAATAATGGCCGTTACCGATCAATTTGGAGGCATGTTTCTGTATAATCTGCCATGCTTCAGTCACGTGCTTCTCCTCCGTTAACGGTGCACCAACGGCAAATCGTAAAATGAATTTTCCAGATAGAGCCTGTTGATAATATTTAATTAGTTACAAGTTTCATTTAAATTCTTGTAAAAACCAATATAACTCTTACTAAAAAAACAAATTATTATGACAATTCGGTATTGTCATTATATATAACTCACCGTGTGAGAAATGAAGATCTTGCCGGTGGAGTTAACGGCGGCAAGTAGTTCACGGTTCCGTTCATTACACTTGTCTTCATCGCCGTCAACAGGCGCAAGGCGAAAGCAAACGAGTGAAAAGTACCGAGTAGTGACAACCTTCAAATGTGATTGAAATCAAATTATAATTAGTACTTATTAGAAATGGGTTTAGTAGGGGATTATAATACATGTGACGTTCTTCATTGATGTTCTAAAACCTTTTTCATGTCAATATTACCTCAAAATGTGCATCTTGAGCTACATAATCTTCAAATTGCTTAGCGAGATTGATATGGTCTCTTATAAAGTTTATCAAGTTCTCGGAACCATAGAGCCGTAAAACCATCCACAACTTCAACGATCTGGATACATCAAATTAGTGAATAACATTGTATATAATAAGTTTATTATACTTATAGGACCAACAAATATAATAACATCTATTGTATATATGACGAACCTGAATCTCCGAGAGAGAGAAATTTGCCAATCTTTATAATTCACGACCTCATCTCTTTTAGAAACCTGATATATTCGTTGAGTCAAATATTAGATTCTTTCATATACAAACATATTCCACCGTCCTAACATATACGAAAGTTTTAAATATCATGATTGCTAACCATTTTAATACATGTTGATATATCCATTGCATAAACTTTTAATACATCTTATTAAATTTCTTATAATAATTTCATATCTCTAACTAATTATATTATAACGCTCCATTCAATAATCATCAATATTTCCTCCGCTTTTTTAATTGATGTTTTAAGATTTTCATACATATTAAGAAAACAAATTAATACTTAACTATAAATGCATTATTTTTTTAACTAAACAATTTTTCATAACTCTAAGCCAATAATAATTCAGTAAAATCAATTAATATGTCTTGAAATTTACAATTCATGCTTTCATTAAAAATGCATAGAAAAGATAAAAAAATCAATTTTTTAAAAACAATTTTTTTTTTCTAAAACATTAATTAAAAAACGGAAAGAATATATAAAAAGGTGTTCTATTAAGTTTTGTTATAACAAAATGGTGAACATGAGAGACATTTACCTTGTATTCCAGATACTCGGGATTTGTTTTGAGAGCATCAATGAGAGAGTATCGATCCTATTTAATTTCAATAGACAAAGAATAACATTGAATATAAATTGACTAAAGAATATAACAAATTGTAAAAAAAATGAGATTAATTAGGGAAAAGGAGATAAAAAGCATACCTTAACCCAAAGGGGTGAACAAGTTTGATTAGCAAATAACCATTTATGAGCATTGATGTTAAAGGAGTCCGCGTTCTCAATTCCATCAATAAATTTGCGATTTTCTGGACATATACATGCATTCCCTGCATAAGCTGCATCCACGTGCATCCAAATCCCGTAGCTCTACACAATATAAATTTATTTAACCGAATTAATTTTGTTTATCACAAAATATAAATTTAAGTTTAAATTAGTAATTAAGAGTCCTAATAATAGTTGCAGTTGTTAAAACAGTGTGATCAATGCGATGGTTGAAGTTAGTTTAAAAGATACTATGGTTGATGGAGTCCATAAATGACTCAGTTTTTGACTATATGTGTTCAATTACGTACCTTTGCAATTTTCCCCAATGGGACCAAAGGATCAACCGCTGCTGAAGACGTTGTGCCAACCTGAAAACCTCACACTTAATATATTTAGTAACAGACGAAATAATGATAAAAGAGGTATACATAATCTATAGTTTTTATTTGGTTAGTTGAAGAGTAATGGGCGGAAGCCCATACATCTCTTATCGGACCAAAAAAAATCAAAGCAAGGTTCAAATCTGATTTAAAATAAAATAAAATATTTAATTCGTTTTAAGAGGGTTTAAGGTAATTACAGTAGCACAAATGAAGAAAGGGATAAAACCCTTAGCGAGATCACTAGAAATAGCTTGTTCAAGGGATTCTGGAGGCATTCCATAGTTTGTGGAAGAATCTGTTTTGAGCAGCCTAATGTTTTCTTCATGTATGCCACCAATCTATACAAAAACATCATCACATGATATATGTATGTAATTATTAACATAATTAATCATCCAGTTAGTTGATATTTAAGAATGTAATTTAAAGTAAATAATATACGTACGAACCAGACAAGCCTTTCGGAAACTGGAATGGGTTTGGTCCGTGGCATAGACAACAAGTCGAGGAAGTGAAATTTTGCCGACTTTCTTCAAGATTCTGTCTCTAGCAGCTAATACTACCACAAGCACTGCTTCACATCCTGTCCCTTGGATCACTCCTCCACCATTCCCTTTTTTAGTTCATTAAATCATTGAATTAAATGCTCAAATGTTACAAACTTTTGTTACTATTCGTGTATATGGCCACAACTGCATACTCTATTCATTTTCGTGTACGTGGTCACAATTTCATAGTTTATTCGCTTGAAATCTTATTATATACTGAAGAACCTAACACTTTAACGAAAAGTTTCTTCTATTGATCTACATTTTTTTCATTTGATGTGTTAATGGAGTCTTTCAAGTTTTTTAATGATATTATTGCCAATCAAGTAAAAAACAATGTTGCCATTAATTTAAAACTTATAAATTAGAAGAATGAGATCAGACCTGTGGAGAGAAAATCGTTAGGAAGTTGGAGTAACTTGGCAAGCCAATCGAGAACGATGACTTCGAGCTCAGTGGCGGCCGGAGAAGTGAGCCAGGTGAAACCGACGACGCTCAGGCCAGCATTGAGCATCTCTCCCAAGAATCCAGCCACGCTCGTGCTTGACGCATAGTACGCAAAGTAACTCGGGCTTTGCCAATGAGTTATTCCCGGAATTATCTTCTTCGAAACGTCTGTACAATTATTAATTAAAAACCCCAATTAAATTAATTAATATATAGATAAATCGTGCATGTACATGTGGTCATGTGACTATTTTTGCGTTAAATCAAAAAAAATTTTAAAAAAACTATTTTACGTACCGTCGAGAAGTTCTTTCAACGATTCAGGGTGGTCAGGTGCTGAATCAGGCAACATGTCACGGAGATAACCAGGCTGCATCAAATAACCAACAACGTATGATCAATTATGTTATACATACGAGTTATATACTTATATGTATATATGGTAAAAAAAACTCTAAATATGTATTGCTAATTTTCTATATAAGCTTCTAGTGGTTTTTTTTAATATAAAGATGATAATAGAGTTACAGAAAGAGAGATACATAGAAGAAAAACGAACCTGAACTTGGGAAAGAACAGGGAAATCTTGAGGAGAGTCTTCAAGGTTTTTGTAATAATCAGCAATAAAATCAACCATTATGTGACCTTGCTCTCTCAGCAACTCACTTTCCATTGGTTTCATCTTTTTCACCTTCGCTCCGTTAACTTTTCCGTTACCGTTGCCGTTGCCGTTGCCGTTACCGTTACCCATGCCATGCCCATTACCGATGTCATGGCCGTTGCCAAGTCCGTTTCCGATGCCATTACCGTTGCCCAAGCCGTTACAGCTGCTAATGCCGTTACAGCTGCTAATGCCGTTACCGTTAACGTTGCCGTTGCCGTAACCGTTGCCGTTGCCGTATTCCCTGCCATGTACAGTATATATGTAACGTTTTTAATGAAAATTATATCATATATATAACACGTTATATTATAAATGCAAAATATGATATATCAATTTATATATTGTCATTTCTATAGAAAAGACAAAGATTAGAGGAGATGCTAACATCTCGAATGGTATCGGCAACTATTGTAAGAATGTGTGTGTGTGTGTGTGTATTATTAGAGAAGCTTTGTAAATTGCATGGTTCAATGGTCTCAGCTTTGAGGGTTTATATAGTGTAATAATAAGCCACTCTCGTTTTCTCTTTAGATTATTTTCTTCTTTTTTTTCCCCCTCGCATTTACGGTTATTTATTTATAAAACAAAATAGTCCACAGATTAAATCACAACAGTATTATTGATTTTTTGTTTTTTTTGTCGTCACGATTCACAGTAATACAATGTGGTTGAAGCATTACAAAAATGGTTAAACGTATACATGGCCGGTGGAATAAATAATCAACGTGTTACAGATGGTGAATTATAAAATTACTAGTGTTATGGTCTGTGCGTTGCACATGTTAATTTTTTTTTTTTTTTATATTTCAAGTTTTTTATCTGCATAAGTCTTGTTTTGTTACCAAATAATTTAAGTTGCGAATGATTTTATTTAAATATAAAATTCAAGTTGCAAGGATGCACCAATAATGATAAATCAAATAAAAAGATATGGAAAAGATGGTAGAAAAAAATAAAGAATGTGAAAAAGATAGTGGGCAAGAGAAATTTAATTGTTGTTTTTTTTTAATTCCTAGAATTAAAACAGTTTTCGAAAATGAAGAAAAATGAAAAAGTAAAATTTAAGACTTATGACACGTGTCAGATGGAGAAGGATGCAGTTTTTTGGAAAATGACTTGCGATTTATTATAAAATGATGTAGGTGTAAATATTACGTCAGATAAATTAAAAATGATGAATTTTGCTGGTCAAATGATAAATAATTTTAAAAGTTTTGTTGTTTTATGCCAGATTAATTCACTGTATCTTTTTACATGTTTATCCGAGGGCTTTTAAAAATGAAGTAAGAGGTCAATCAAATTGTTTTCCGGCTTATGTGGAACTATATGCAATACAAATTTAGATTTAGGTGGTGACAGTTTAAATTTAGGTAATGACATAAACACGATAATGACGCAAGCTACTATGGTGGATCACCTGACCTGAGGAAATTTTTTAAATAAGATTTAATACATGTAAATTCCATAAGATTCTGTAGCATAATTGGTAGCAACTTGGTTATTGACCTACCGTAATTCTGGTTCGAATCTCCCCTATTACAACTTGATATAATTTTCTTCTTTTTAATGTATTATTGACCCATGTAAAAAAATTCCTAGGTCCGCCACTCTATATATATATATATATATATATTTTTTTTTTTTTTTTTTGTTCACTCAAACTATAACTTCATTATAAACTTGATAAGACATGTATATTATGAGTTGGTCAAGGCGGAATATAAAAACTGTTAAGAATAATATCTTGTATGTATCGAATCTAGACGAGCTAATTTACCGGGTGGGGAATAACAATCACCACGTACATATACAATGAAATTATCAAATTTGCTAGCATAAAATCGAATATCATTGTACAAATCTTCGATTTCAAAGATATGTTTTTCTTCTCCAGCGCTTATGTCATAGGCTTACAATCCTCTTCAAAATAGACCTTTTTGAAATCTGTTATCCAAACATTTTGGATTGTATCTAACAAAGCCTTATCGATCTCTTACGTTTACATATCTCTGAATCAACACGGATGATCCATCCACCATTAGTAGACATATTTGTTTCTTTGTAAATATGCAACATGTGATTGGGGGCAAGAAAATAATTAAATCTTAATAAACAAAGATATAATTACTGGGAGAAAAAAATATAACAGAATAAAATTATTAAATGAAACAGAAAAATAATATCATAATAAAATATAAAAAGTGTGATGATAAAAAAAAAAAAACTCCTACAAAAGTATCATGCGCATGTTCATTCATCATTTGAAACACATTTGTAATATGTTCAAATAATTCTTTTTCAATAAAATAAATTAAATAATTAATCACTTAGAAATTGATCTTCAATTTGGTTGTGCCGTTGTCTTCACTAGATTCATTGCAAAAAAATATTTTTTCACATTCGTGATGACAACTGGTAAAGTTAAAACTAAATTTAGAAGTATGTAAACTAATTAACTTTTATCAAATCATCATACATAAAAGTTAAACTTTTATACTTGGAACAAAATAATGTATTCTTAAATTTCTACAATTTTCTAAAATAAACAACCATTAAAAAACTCTAATAAAAGAGCAAATCAAATTAAAAAAAATATAAGAAAACTTACCACTTTTCGTCTGTAAAAACAAAGAGGAGAGAAAGAATAACCAAAACTTAGATCCAGAACATAAAGGTTAGAGTTTTTTTAAATTAATTAATTGATTTTGACTTTTAATTTAAAACATTCCATTACTTAAAACAAAGATGAGCTTATTAAGAAAGTGGAAGAGTTTTAGTAATACTAATATGGGCTTTTGGACTTAAGAGGATTAAAAAAAAATGGGGGTAATTTTTTATTTTTTACTGGTGGCAAAATAAAAAAATAATTAAAATATATGAAAAAAAAAAAAAAAGTGGTGGCAGGGCAACGTGGGTCCCATGGGACCCAATATATGCAACTATGTTTTCTTCTTTTAAAAATTTTACATGTCAGCCCTTGCAATTAGCAGTCCAAATATTTGAGTCCAGTAAAATAGGAACCTAAGAAACCATATTGATCGTTTTTTGTGGGAGAGTAAAAGTCATCCTCAGACGAAAGACGGTGAGACGGAATTCGACTGGTATCGGAGTAGTTGTGGAAATCAGGAGGTGCTTGTTGCGAACCAGAATTGGAGCATAGCCGAGGCTAGAGTCGGGTTGGAATCGCGAATGCTTGAGGCACGATTTTGGACTATTCCATCGATAGTGTTAACAATGGAGTCAGTCGATTTGAAGATCTTCCTATGGAGTCGATTGTTTCTCTCAGTCCAGAGCAGATAGATGGTAACTTGCCAGACGATCAAGGTAATTATCTTCTTTTCTTTGGGTCTCGATAATCGTTGCATTCATAAGAGACTGTCTTCCCAAACTCTGATCGGTTGAAGTTGATATCTTTGACTGATCCTTTTCCAGATCATCCAGGAGAAGTTGCAGGCAAAGTATAGATGGTTGTGGGTCTCCAGCCCTGAGTTGCATAGCAAACAATTCGGATCCATATTCAGTTCCCAACTGAGAATTTTGTCCCTGGTGTCCGAATTTCTGCGTAGTTGCTTGCATCAACAATTGAACATCACGAAAAATCGACTATATGCTTTTGAAAAATCAGGTTTTTCTTTGATTTTCAAATCCCCGTAGCATCCATAGAGGAAGTAGCCTTTACAGTTTTATCAATCTTTTACTTGATTTATTTAATACATACTTATTTAAATATATATTTTCAACTAAATATATATTCTTTTTATACTTTGTAGGGTCCTAGTAGAATTTTATATAAGTCACAGTCCGACTAAAAATCCAAAACTTATACGGTTTAGCAAATTTTTTTTTTTTAAAGAATACAAAAAAGGTTAAAGAAATTAGTGTAAATTCACACATTATGTAATTTTGAGTCTGTAAATATAAGAATAAACATATTTAGAAGGATCTCCGGATTACACAGGGCTGAAATACTATACTGATAGCTCTTGAAAAGAGTCGGATATGTATTCAGGCCTCGGATGGTATGCTTTTCAGGAAGAAGATGCAGAGATTATGATGGGAGCTCGGAATCTGAGAAGGAGTCTTTCCCCTCTACACTCGGAGCTATTGAAGCTTTAGTTTGGGCAATGCAATGCTTGACTGAGCAGCAGAAGACGGAGATAGCCTTCGCGGCATACTGTTCTGATTTGGTGAAGATGGTGTCTACACCGACGGAGTGACAGTCATTCGGAATCCACCTCGAAGAGTTAATGAAGTTAAAAGAGAAGTTTTCGTTTTTTTCTCTATCACTCATCCCGTGCATCCTAAATTCCAAAGCCGATATATTTGCGAATTGTGCCCAATTAGTTAATTTTTATGTTTCTTATGTAAACTCGTCACCAATTGGATAATTGAACCGCGGTAAGTAAGTTTATTATGCTGTTGACAAAAAAAAAACATATTTAAAAGGATCACCAAATTTTTTATTAAAAAACAAAAAAAAAAGAAAAATTGGCCATTTAGACATAAAATAACTCAAACCTAAAATCTAACCAAAATCTCTTATGTGGCTTAATCTTAACCACTCATTTTAAACGTTTTGGTTGGATTTTTAATTTTTCTTTTTGGTTATTTAGCAAATTTTCCCAAAAAAAAATTCCAACAACTTTACAAAGTTAACCTCCTCCAAATATCTAACGAAAATAAAAACCTTCCCCAGATAACAACACAACTCATAAAGTCATAATGTCGATATATGGGATCACCATATACTCTGCAAGACCAACCACTCAGTTATAAATTTATAATACAATGAAATTTTTTTAAATAGGTCACAAATTATAACTTTCTCATATTTTTCCAAATTAGATTCAAAAGGGGTTTAATTACAATCTTTATCAGTAATAAAATTTTGCAACTTTTTTTTTAACAAAATTCATTTGTACTTATGTCATCTATTAGTTAGATATACTTAGATAGCTTTCAGTACATACTTTTAACTAAACACATAATTATCTATATATTCACGTATAGATAACCCCTCCGATACATAACATCCGGCTGATCCATTAAAAATCTAAGAAAAATCATGACTTACACTATTAGTAATTAACCGAATATTTTTGGACTCCAAACTCAGATTAATCTCAAAAATTGTAAAATATTGGATGTTTTGTCATTTAAAACGTATATAGTATAAAATGATCATGAAACCGCAATATGAAGATTTGAACCCTGTGATGAATCCTTCAACCTAGAATCCAATGATGAAACCTAAACTAACTCATAAAATATGTTGAAGAGTTGAATATTCTTGCCGTTTAAAATGTTTATATTAACCAATCATGATTAAAATCGGAGTAAAAAAATTTAAATTTTAGTTTCTTAACCTAAAGGATGAATATTTCAACCGCTTAACCAACACTAGTTGGTTATCTTGATTTTAGTTAAATACTAGACCAAAAAGTCTTAAATTATTTTTCCTTTTTTGATAACCGGTGGGTGATCCGAGTTTTTACCACCCGATTAATCTTTCAGGATGAGTGTAGCCGTCGAGTAGTCTACTCACCGTATTTTCTAATGGGTCTAAAACATGGCACCATTTTAACTGGTCAAATGGAGATGAAAGTGTTTTCAGGAGGAATCGAACTCATGCTGAAATTTTTTACTCATTTCCCTAAACCCTTTTACCACTAGGCCACCATCACTTGATTTATTTTTCCATTTGTATATGCTTAAAGATAGTAATTCATTTATCTTGAGAAACAAGGATCAAAATGAGGCTTCGAATTTGAATCTATGTGAACACAAAACACGTTGTAGAGGACAAATGACAACTAATGTTCTCTTTGAGAATCATCATTCCTTAATCGATTTACCCAAATTTATTTTAACCTCAATTTAGTTAAGTTCAATTTTATTGGTTGAAAATTTTAGTATTTTAATTCAATTTTATTTACCTATGTCTATTCTAGAGATTTTTTTTAGTTTTTGCAATTCTGAGTCAAGCCATAGGTTACATATTAATTTTATTCTTGGGTTAGTGACGTGTCAAGATCTTCTAAATGACTGAGAAACCTAACCCTATGAAAACGAGGCTGCTTATAGTTATAGGAGAGATTTAATTCTGACGGGAGACGTAGGAACATACACCCAAACTCTTCGGACCCACTTTAGTCGAACAAAAAATAACTTTGAATAATTTTGTTGGAGATTTTGATAAGTATCCCAAATTTTATAGCAAATTTGAAAACTACACTTAATCTTATAAAAATTTGAAAACTATATTTTTATTATATTAAAGTACGTAAATACCCCTATATATATTTAACTCTTTATTATATTAATAAATTTAATTAAAAATAACTTAAAATTATTTAATTTAAATTCAAAATTATGTTTTAACTAATTAATTTTCAGTTCTAAATTTTAATTTCGTATTTAAATATATATTTTTATAAAATATATTGTTAATTAATCAATATCTAAAATATAAAATTTTGATTAAATAAAAATAATTAGTCATCTCGACTTGTTTTAAAACAGTCGACTTATATTTTGGTTGGTTGATTTTTTACTTTGTCGACTTATTTAAACCATTGGCTTATTTTATTATTTCATCGACTTAATTTTATCTTTCACCGACTTATTTTAAACAGTCGATTTATATTTTGATTGATTGATTTTTTAATTTGTCAACTTATTTAAACCATTGACTTATTTTTTTATATTCATAGACTTAATTTGTTTTTCACCGACTTATTTTAAACAGCCGACTTGTATTTTGGTTGGTTGAGTTTTTACTTTGTCGATTTATTTAAACTGTTGACTTATTTTTTATGTTCGCCGGATTAATTTTTTTTTGCCGACTTATTTTAAACTGTCGACTTATATTTTGCATAGTTGATTTTTTATTTTGTCGACTTATTTAAACCGTTGACTTATTTTTTAATCTTCGTCGACTTAATATTTTTAATTCATTGGCTTATTCTAAAACAGTCGATTTATATTTTTGTTATTTGATTTTTCACATTGTCGACTTATTTAAACTATTGACTTAATTTTTTTGTTTATCGACTTAAATTTTTTTTTTTTGATTTATTTTAAACTGTCGATTTATATTTTGGTTGGTTGATTTTTTACTTTGTCGATTTGTTTAAACCATTGACTTAATTTTTATTTTCGTTGACTTAACAAATTATATATATATTAATTAAATTTATAATTATAAATTAAATTTTAAATTATAAAATGTAAATTCATAGTTATCTTTTTTATAAAATTAGTATTTTTTTATAAGTTCGTAATTAATTTAAATTAATTAAAAAATATTAGCTAATATTTTAAAAAAAAAATCAAATAATCAGAATTTTTTTGTTATTTTTTCTGAAATTTTAAGATTGATTAGGAACAAAAATGTTATTTTAAACAAAAGAAGATATATTTCAAATTTTTAAAAAATTTAATATAGATTTCCAATTATTAATAAAATTGAGGATATACAATCCAAATTTTTTGTCCCAATACAAAATTAATTTAAATACGTGAAAAAAAAACTCACGTATATGAAATAAAAAGAGTCCAAATACTTGGAAATTGGTCTTTGGCTAGACTTTTAAACCCAACTTTAGTGTAATCAATCCATGGTTAACTTGAGTCCTAATATTTTGTTTACAAAAACACACAAAATTCAACTATCCTCTTTTTCTCTGAATCTTCGTAGATCGGAAATGAAAAGTCTAAAATAATTTTGAGTAGAAGTTCAAATAAAAATTTATTTGTTTTTTAATTTTATTTTGATATGCATGATTATATTGTAGAATTTTGTTTTTTATATTAAATATTATATAATTTAAACTCATAGAAAATCTAGGTCTAGATTTCTAATATGCAATTTAAATATTTGTGTGCTTAATTTACTAAACTTTCTTTAATTTATTTTTAACTTATAGTTTAGTAATTTAAAATAAACTAATTTACTGATTCACCATATAAATTAATGGATCGGTTTTTAAAACATCTGCCATTGATAAGAGATATCATATATCTAATGTATTTTATTTATATTAATTTTATTCTGCTTGGAGTATAATTTTTGTTTTGTTTTGGCAATCCTGAGTCTAGAGTGAGAAAATTGTTCACCAAAAAAACACCTATTTAGCCACCCCATAATTTTCTTAACTAAGCCTCAAAATTTGTGGCTAAAAATGAATAGCACACGGATAGCTTATATATAAGACTTGAAGCCACAAATGTATTTGTATTTTTATAAGACCACTTAACTTGGAAAATCTTCATTAGTTCAGTTACTTGCATGTGTTTCTTTGTTTATCTTTTATATTTTAGCTATAAATAAGCCTTTTTCTAGACCACAATTTTTAGTTTCCTCCATATTTAAATAACAAAAAATGCAAACATGTCACTCTTAAAGTGAATTTAGAAGGAAATTAATCAAAACATAAGTGAATGACATAAATTCACGTCAAAAGATAAGCGAATGGTATGTATATGTATTATATTTTCTTTTTAATGTAACTTCGAATTATATGGATCATCATAGATTTGGGGTCGAGAATTAGAATATGGTCCAGCCACAACGAACTCAACTTGTTTCGTCGATTTTTCGATGGAGTTGCGGCACCAGACTGCATGGAGTTGAACATGTCTTATAAGGACCAATCAACACAATCAACTGGCAACACATACAATTTTATCATATATTTTTAAGCGATTAAATCCAGGAAAAGTGAGTTTACTTTGGTTATCCAAAAAAAAAAAAGTGAGTTTTACGTTTAGTTCAAGTCTAACTACCACCAAACTGCATGTACGTTAGTTATACAATTTCATTTGATGATATATAAAAAATCTCCCGACTCTTGACACATAATTATTATTTTTTTCTTTTCTTATGAGATAAGATATAGGGAGAATTTGTGGGATAGCAAAAGAAAAAAAATATATATAAAAACTAGCAAAAAGACTTAAAATTAGTGGGTTAGGATGGTGTCACATGGATGGATTTGGTTTTTTTTTTTAATGTTATTGAGCCAATTAATCCTAAGATATAATCATATAAGTGATACTGTTTCCTTCGCTCAAAACGAATCTAAGTATGTGATAGTTGTGTAAATCACGTTTCATTTGTGTTTTTTCTTTACAAATGGTATATGCTGTTTCTCTGAAATGTAATTATATCTCGTGGGCCTACCTTCAGATCTCACTATTGTCTGATTGGCCTACGACGAGTGGCGTCAAAATGGGCTGACTCATTGGACCCAACAATGCTTCCAAATCGGCAAATACTATTTAGCCACGTGGCCATTTTAATCACGTTTTCTATTTGTTTTTGTTTTTTAATATATATAATATAATGAAGGGCCCGCCTCGGTATAAAGAGTTATTATCACTTTTTTGTTTCCGTATTATATGCAATGTAATTTGTATTGATGTGAAAAAAATGATTGATAAAAAAAGAGTGAATTTGTGGAATAGTAAAACAAAAAATTAAAAATTAAAAATCTAGTAAAAAAATCTTAAAATGAGGAGTTAGAATATTGACATATGGGTGAGTTTGGTTAGATTTTAGTTTTGGTTTTTTGTGTGTATTATTTGGTCAATTTACTTTTAAAAAAACTAAAATAAAATAATTATGGTTCTCACTTTTGTGTGTATTAATTATTTAGCTAAAATAACAGTAGCTTTTTAATATGTTCCACTTTATATAAAATTTTTTGGCATCGGTGCAGAATTGGACAAAACTGTAAAATGGTTTGAATACATCTATTTTTCCGATCAACTTCACGTCGTCACCAAAATTCGAAATTGAAGTATCATGATTCAAAACCAGTATATTTACAACTAAAATACTCGATAACTATAACTCTCTAGTGCTATGAACTTACATTACCATGTATAAAAACCAAGGAACACTCAATAAAACACTAATTAGTTTGCTAATTTCACAAAACATACACAAGTGTTTTAGATTTCAATGTAATGTAGTATTAATATTATATATATATGTGTGTGCGCGCGCCAAAAAGAATCCAAAACAACTGCACATATTAAAAAAAAATTAAAACAAAGTTTTAGATTGATAAATAAAATTGTTTTCAACCAAAACATTCTACGATTTTTTCAAGAAACGAATGTATATGGGACCAGCATGATTATTATTATAAGAAAAAAACATTTTCCCTTTTTGTAATGGGGCCACCTCAAAATAAGAACGTGCTAATAGAAAGTGAACATAGACCTTTATTAGAATGTAGGTTAAGTCTATAATTTTGTTATGGGACCAGCATCTTGGCATTATATGTCACGAAGCTGTCAAAATATATATATCTTTTTTTCTATCAAAATAAATTTGTACCACATGTCTGGCATTATATGTCACGAAGTAACACTACGGAAAAGGGTAAACCGGTTGGAATAGTAATAAAAATATATATTTATATATATTTAGTATGGACAGTACGAAATAATATATCATCATTCGGAAATTATTAACGAAACTCTCGGATATACACTCTAATCACTTATATGTTGAAAAAAATTATAAACCACATCATCCTAAATTTTAGTGATTAAAAATTAGGATTTTTGAATTTTAATTTTTCTGATTATATAGTTTGCTATCTAGTATAATGGTTGAGTTTATCTATAAAATTTGAATTCAGTCACGTATTAATATTTTGCATCCATACATATCTATCATAACAATTTTTCTGTACCGATAAAGTTGGCTCACGTTATCTTACATTTATAAACAAATACAAATATTTTAAAATGTGTTAATGCTAATTATATAGTTGATGTCAAAAAATATATATTTTTTTTCTCTATCAAAATAAATTTTTACCCACATGTCTCGCATTATATGTCACGAAGTAACACTGCGGGTGGGATAAGTGCAGGACAGTTCGAATAGTAATAAAAATATATACATACACATATATAAATATATATTTTTATTACTGTTTAGTACGGATGGTCCGAGAAAATATATCACCATTCGGAAATTAATAACGAAATTCTCGAATATGCACTCTAATCACTTATATGTTGAAAAAATTATAAACCACATCATCCTAAATTTTAGTGATTAAAAATTAGGATTTTTGAATTTTAATCTTTCTGATTATATAGTTTGCTATCTAGTATAATGGTTGAGTTTATCTATAAAATTTGAATTCAGTCACGTATTAATATTTTGCATCCATACATATCTATCATAACAATTTTTGTGTACCGATAAAGTTGGCTCACGTTATCTTAAATTTATAAACAAATACAAATATTTTAAAATGTGTTAATGCTAATTATATAGTTGATGTTTGGGCTAAAACAGTTGCTAAGATTTGAACAATCACTTATTGCTATATGTCATATTAGTCGAATTATTTGGTGTCACATAAAATTTAATTTATGTGAATTGTGTAATGTCTAGCACTTGTTTTATATTAATGGTCCCTTGAACCGTCCTATAGATATTTGGATTGATCTTACGAAAGTCCAAATAATTTGATGGGTAGAGCCAATTTTAACGTGTTTTTCCTGAACGTTTGGTTACGTAGCCACGATACCAGTACAAAGAACACTTGCCACAAGTGGTCAACGACCTAAAGAAGCCATGCTCACTTAGCACAAAAACTATCCAGTTTCTAATCAGGATCTAGATGAGATAACTCATCATTATAAGGGCTTAATTGTACCTCTACGGAAACAAGGCTTCCTCGAATGTTAGATTTATTCATGTTTGAATTTCTACACACCTGTCAGGAAATATATAAAATCAACCAATTAACTTGTCGTTTTAGAAAAAATAGCAAACATAAAAGTAGTCATACCCATCTAATCCGACTCTCGACTCGGTATACTAGTCCGAACAAAATATTTTTAATAAACCTCGACATCCTTCCAGTTGGGAGGATCTTGTTTTCACACATGCTTTCTTTTTTTTCTCAACACAATCATTATATCTATTTCTGACCCACAAACGGGATACACTGCATATTAGAACCATCGTAACTTAAACCTATTTTCTTTCTCATTTTTAGATTTTTTTTGGTTTCTACTCAATCTCGTGGTCTAAATGCTAACTTGAATATCCGAAAATCTTCGAAAAGTATGACACCCATGTTTCAAATCTTCTACATGTATGTTTCTTATTCATGGGAGATATGTCTTATGGTTGACGAATTATCTCAAATTATTGTGCACAAACAAAATTGGTGCTAAAAGGAAATGACATTCTCTTCCGTAAAAGCTTCAAAGAAGAGCCATCTAGAGCTATTGAATCAATTTTTGAGATTCAAGATGGACCGGCAATTGACCTCGCATAAAGATGGTAGACTGCCAGAAGAGAAGACGAGGAGCCGTTGCTAACAATGATGACACCAATATTCTCCATTTATGTGGAATAAATGAGACCGTTACGCAGTGAGAGGCACCACAATGATCTCCTTGCAACCAAATCCTATGAGATCACTCAGCGTACAGACACACTAAATCATGTCCAATGCCTATGAAACTAGGAATACACACCCCGCGAGGCACTAAACCTACACATGCTCATGTAGTAAAGCCGTCAACCTGCCGAAACCGGCGTGCAAATACTGTCAATCGAGAACCTGAACCGTACCAATTGTATCCATTATAAATACTCGTTTACCTCTTACAACTAACATAGGAGAAATACAAAAGAACAATAGACAATTAAATCTTGATAGACAAAACCTACGAATCATGAGCTTGTTCCTCGGATTCGATGTCTCTTGAACCATGAGGTTGATCCCCAACGCATGAAAGTGTAAACACCACCCGGGAAAGGACAAATCTTGTCAGGACATGAAGAATTTATTTTATAAATTTATGAGAACAAACGTAGTATATATATGCTCATTTCCAAGATATTTCTTGTCTTTTCCCTAGAGAATTGTTATTTAGTAGTAGAATATTTACTCTTATGTCATCTCCGATGATACAGCAAACTGATTTAGTAGAAAAATAAAACGTTACTTCAATCTGAAGAATTTGTAACTCATAACAGAGTATCGGGTTACAAAACTATAAACAATAGGTTCATTTACAACACATTAACATGATGAAATACATTTTTCTGTAAATTATAATTATATCTTAAACAGTGTATAAAACGAAATCGTTTAATTTATTTATAGATAAAACAAAAGAAAGGAGAAGAACAACGGAAGCAATCTTGGACAAATTAATAGGAGGGAGGAATAATGTATATTTAGGTATATCTTCTTCGTTTGGCTGATTGATGATAGATACTTCATACTTGTGAGTTTTCACCTTGTTTTGGTAGATTTTAGATAAAAGTTTAGTCTTTTATATATATATGAAATTTGTTCACTAATCAGGTCTTTAATTTAATGCATTGTTTTCTAATGAAAGGGGAATGGGGATGTATTTAGGACTACCCGAACAAATTTGTGGGTCAAAGAAGAAACTGTGTGCTTTTGTGTAGGATCGCTTAAATAATCGCATAAACGCTTGATATGCCAAATTCCTCTCCAACGGAGGGAAAGAGATTCTAATCAAATATGTAGCATATGCCCTTCCGACATACGTTATGTCGTGTTTTCTACTACCACAAGGACTAAAGGAAAAAATTGAGAGTGCAATATCCAATTTTTGGTGACAAAGAAACAAAATAGTAGAGGACTCTATTGGATTGCATGAGATAAATTATGCATTCTCCATGAATTGGGTAGGATGGATTTCATAGATCTACATGATTTTAACCTAGCACTTCTGGCCAAGCAGCTATGGCGTCTTATCAAATTTCATTCTTCGTTACTTGCGCGGGTTCTCCAGGGATGATATTACCAACGCACCAACCCACTTGAAGACAGAAGGTATATTCCCCATCATTTGGATGGCGTAGTGTTATAGCGACAATGCCACTCCTACTCCAAGGGCTTAGAAAGACTATTGGATCAGACTTAAATACCAAAGTTTGGATAGACTCTTCGATACAAGACGTCTCGGCTCGCTCGGCGAGGGAAATACCACGATCAAACCTTAGAGATCCACATCTCTTAGTCCACACGCTCATCAGACAAGACAAGAAAGAGTGGGATGAACCATTACTCATGAGCCTGATTCATTCTGAGGATATCCCCCGCATTTTGGGGGTAAGACCAAGCCGCATCTCTACCCCCGATGGGTATACTGGAGTTACACGACATCAGGGGTGTACACAGTAAAATCAGGTTATGATTTAGCCAACAAGATTAGGATTGCACGAAGGATCTGTGAGGTTTCTGAACCAAGTATTACGAACCTTCAGAACCAAGTATGGAAGATCCGAACATCAGAAAAGCTAAAACACTTTATGTGGCAAGCACTATACGGATGTGTGGCTACATGCCAATGCTTTACTTACCGGCATTTGAGAACGGATAAGACTTGTCCGAGATGTTGTGCAACTGAAGAAACAATAAATCATCTACTTTTTGAATGTCCCCCGGCTTTACAGGTTTGGGCTATCTCGGACTTCCCGTCCGCTCCGGGTTTCTTCCCGAATACATCGTTATACCAAAATATGGTTTCCTATTTTGGAGAACAAAAGAATTCGATTTATCCGAAACTCAAAAAATAAAAAAAATCCATGGATCATATCGTTTATTTGGAAGGCAAGAAATGATTTCGTTTTTAACGGAAAGCAAATCCCACCGACTGATACAATACATATCGCCACCGTCGAGTCGGAGAACTGGAGAGACGCAAACCAAAAGGAGCGCGATGAAGATCTTTAAGACACACAACAACAGTTTTTCCGAGAAAGCCTCCCGAGAACCCCTAACTCCCGACATGCCAAATCGATGCCTCTTGGATCGATCATGGACCAATCAGTGGACTTGGGTGGTGTCTAAGGGAGCATATGGGACTTGTCACTCTTGGTATGAAAGGATGTCGTAGAAGTATCTCGGCGCTATACACGGAGTTGGATTGGCTTCTTTAGGCCATGACTTGCTTACGAGAGATGCGAGTTACAACAGCAAGGTTTGAGACCGACTGTACAACTCTGCTAAAGATGACGGAAAACCCTCCAGATTGGCCTGCTTTCCGCTCAGAACTAGATGACTTCCGTAACTTTAGAGTCCTTTTTGAGAAGTTTAGTTTGTCTCACATCCCTCGTAGTACTAATATCCGTGCCGACTCTCTTGCGAAAAGAGTTCGAACACATAGTCTGTTATTCTCCCAGGTAAGCCAGACAGAATCGGTAAGGCCTGTTCTCCGGGACAACAACCCTTACGGTTAAACTTGATTTAATTTATGGAGTTTGATGACGGAAAAAAAAAAATCTAATGCATTTTTTATGATTTCTCATGAGTATTTTAAATTGAAAACTAACTTGCAAATTTCTAAAATAGTAACCATCATCATAGCCTGAAAGAATCAAAATCTAAGTCTCGACAAGGTAAAAGTACTCTCTTTAAATTGGTCCATTCCATTTGTTTTCACGGTCTTCCGGTAAAAAAATTGTTTAGATAATCGTAGTGAATCTTCATTTCAATGTTTTCAGTTTGCAGTTTCATGAAGACATGAATCTAAAATTCAAGATCGTTTGATGAAGATTGAGTTCAAAAATGACAGTGGAAACTCAAACTGAATCCAACATACAAAAATAATATCACTACAAGAAACAGCAGCTATAACGTCGGATTTTAACGTCGGATTTGATTCGTCGTTAAATAGCGACAACTTTAAGACGATGTAACGTTGTACTGATGATTCATCATAATTTTGTCATTAAATCACGACGAACAAAATTCGTCGTTAATTCGTTGTAAAATAGAGTCGATTTTACGATGAATGACCGACAACCATTCGATTCGTCGTTAATGCAACGTTAATTAACATCGACATACCAACGAAATATTTCGTGTATCTGTTTTTTTACGACGGATTGTGTCGACGTAAAATCGTTGTGAAAACGTCGCAAAACTGGGCGTCCCAAATTCGTTGGTCATTTTTTGCCTATAAATACCAAGTTCAATGAGTGTTGGAACTACAAAAAAAAAAAAAAAAAATTCTTAAAAAAAAGCACTTCTTCAAAGCAAAATATGTCTTGGGCGAATATATACGAACTGCGACAGTATATGTACATGCACAAAGATTCCGATGAAATGGTGACGAAAGAGTTCAGCGACGGGGTGGAAATATTTATGTACTAGGCGAGTCAAACACCGCTAACTTTGGAAAGCGGTAAGATGTTATGTCCTTGCCGGAAGTGCATGAATAGTAAATGTATTCATACTGATATTGTATAAAAATATTTACTAAATAGAGGGTTTAGGCCTGGATATTATGTTTGGTTTCAATATGGCGAGGGTAATAGTACTTGGAATGATGATGCAAGTAGTAGCAATCGTAATTATCAAGCTGTAGATCATGTTGAACTTGATCATATGCATGAGCATCCGCATCAATTTGGCTATCATGATAATCAGGATTATCAAGATCATGATAGGGTTCATGACATGGTTACAGATGCATTTCAATATGGAACAACAGCTGCATATTCTGATAATAATGTTAAGGGACCCAACATAGACGCTAAGCGATTTGATGATATGTTAGACGCTGCAAACCAGCCAATCTACGATGGATGTAGAGAAGGTCTTTCAAAATTGTCACTTGCAGCTAGGATGATGAACATTAAAACAAATCATAATTTACCTGAGAATTGTATGGATGCATGGGCAGAATTATTTAAAGAGTATTTTCCAAAGGACAATTTGTCTGCTGCATCATACTACGAGATACAAAAGTTTGTGTTTAGTTTGGGGTTACCTTCTGAGATGATAGATGTATGCATTGATAACTGTATGATATTTTGCAAAGATATCACCTGCAGGAATGTCGATTTTGCCAAAAGCCGAGATATAAACCAGAAGATTGGAGTAAGATACCGTATAAACGGATGTGGTACCTCCCTATAACTGATAGGTTGAAGCGAATGCATCAGTCAGAAAGGACAGCTTCATCGATGAGATGGCATGCTGAACATTCACAATTAGATGGCGAGGTTAGTCATCCATCAGATGTGAAGGCGTGGAAACACTTTCAAACTGTACACGGAGAATTTTCGAAAGAGAGGCGCAACGTATATCTTGGTCTTTGCACTGATGGATTTAGTCAATTTGGTATGTCAGGTAGACAATATTCTTTGTGACCAGTTATAGTTACGCTTTATAACCTTCCCCCAGATATGTGCATGCAACGAGAATTTCTTTTCTTGAGTATTCTAATCCATGGGCCTAACCATCCAAAGCGGTCCCTGGATGTGTTTCTGCAGCCTCTTATTTATAAGCTGAAGCAGTTGTGGTATACAGGTGTGCGAATGTATGATTGCTCGAAGAAGAAAAATTTCAACATGCGTGCAGTGCTTATGTGGACGATAAGTGACTTCCCTGCATATAGAATGCTTTCGGGATGGACTACGCATGGTAGGTTATCGTGTCCATATTGCCTTAATCGGACATATGCGTTTCAATTGAAACATGGAAGGAAAACTAGCAAGTTTGATTGTCATCGCCGATTTCTCCCAATTAACCATCCTTATCGGCGCAACAAGAGGTTGTTTAGGAAGAACAAAGTTATCCGTGTCCCCCCACCTGTGTATAAATCTGGGGAAGAGATTAACGGACAAATTGATCATTATGGAGCACAAGAAACAATTGTGCGTGGGGGTATTTGGCACACTCCATCCAATATGCCGGATGGTTATGGTGAGCATCACAATTGGAATAAGAGAAGCATTTTCTGGAGCTTCCGTATTGGAAGGAGCATCTACTACGCCACAATCTCGACGTTATGTACATTGAAAAAAACTTCTTTTATAACACCATGCATACAATTCTGAATGTGCAGGGGAGGATTAAAGGCAACGTGAAGTCAAGATTAGATTTGCCTGATATATGTGCGAGGAGTGAGATGCATCTTATGCAGAATGAGAAAGCACCGGTTCCTATTTTCAGATTGTCGGGGGATGCGAAGACGGCATTATTTAAGTGGATGGCATCGGAAGTAAAATTTCCTGATGGGTACATTTCGCACCTTTCTAAATGTGTTGATCATGGGTAAAATTTTGCAGGGATGAAAAGCCACGATTGTCATGTGTTTATGGAATGTATACTTCCTTTCGCATTTGCGGAACTTCTACCACAAAATGTCCATGAAGCAATTGCAGGTTCGCACTTTTATTAATTCATATGACTTACTATATATATATATATATGACTTACTATATATACATATGTGTATATATATATATGTCCATTGGATAAATTACATTTTGATCTCAGACATTGGATCTCTCTTTCGAGATTTGTGCACGCGAACTTTGACAGAAGATGGAATCGAGCAATTAGATGCCAACATTGCGATATTGCTTTGCAATTTGGAGAAAATATTTCCGCCATCATTTTTTGATGTTATGGAACATCTCCCTATTCATCTCCCTCATGAAGCGGCACTAGGAGGGCCTGTGCAGTTCCGGTGGATGTACCGATTCGAGCGCTTCATGAAATATTTGAAAGGAAAGGCAAAAAACCTTGCAAAAGTTGAAGGTTCAATTGTTGCTGGCAATTTAACCGAAGAAACTTCTCATTTCACTTCGTACTATTTCGCACCAACCGTTCGCACACGAAAATGGGCTCCGCGGCGCTATGGTGATGGTGGAGTCGCCCGGACATATGCAGTAGAAGGTGTCCCGGACATATTTTTACCAATCGGGAGATTAAGTGGCAAATTAAAGCAAGTTTGGTAGTCAAATGAAAAAAACTACCACAACGCACACACGTATATCCTCTTGAATTGTGAGAAAATGCGACATTTCGAAAAGTAAGTACGATTTTACATTTCTTTTAATTAATGAAGTCTTTGTTTAATTAATTAGTATATATTTCGTACAAATATAATTCTTCGTTCTTTGCAGCTTATTTGTTTCTCAGGTGCAAGAAGCCATCGATGGTATATCAATCGACGAAATCAACATCCGTAAAGACCAACACTTTTTGCCCCTTGGTTGAAGACGCAAGTTTTCAAATTCATCAAATATGATGACGTACAATTGAATGTACACTAGTTAATTGGCAGGAGAGTCTAATATTATTTCACTAATTTGTTTGCAGGTTGAATATGGCGACACGACCTATCCATTATGGTTTCATGAGTTGCTTCAAGGACCCCTCGCCAAAATAACAACGGCATCAATGTATTTCACATGAGGATATGCGTTTCATACGTACGAGTACGGTAAACGGCGGGAGACTGCAAACTATGGTGTTTGTGTGAAGGACGAAACAGATTATTATGGAGTATTGCAGGAAATAATTGAAGTTGAATTCCCAGGGTTGGTTAACTTGAAGTGCGTCCTAATTAAGTGTGATTGGTTCGACCCTATCATTGGTCAAGGTGTAAGGTTAAACAAATTCAGGGTTGTCGATGTCAACGAATCAAGACGATACAACAAGTTTGAGCCATTCATCCTAGCTTCACAAGCCGATCAAGTTAGCTTCGTCCCATATCCACGAGTACGCAAAACGGGTATTCCTTGGTTAGCGGTTATAAAAGTTGCTCCGCAAGGTCAAATAATTTGTGTCGATGAAATCCCCCTTCAACAAGATACATGTTGTGATATGCCGCAGCTAAATCAGACAACTGACGATATTCTCCTAGTAGATCCGCAAAATCGGCAGGTTGAAAATTTTGTTGACGACACTGAGGAAGAGGAAGTGTCTGATGAGTTTGATGAAAGTGACGATGACCTGAACGATGAGGGCTCAGCCGATGTATTTGACAATGACCCTGATAATTGAAATTTTATTGTGTTCTCATAATTTTTTTTCTCTTTTATATATATATATATATATATATTATTGTTTGTGGAATGATTTCAAAAATTAATGAAATTTAATCTTTTATAATCTAATATAGTTTGTGTATGAAAATATATAATCCAATTATATATATAATCTAAGTAACTGTAAAGTATGTGTATATTTTTAGTGTAAGCCAACATATATCATATCAATATGTGTTTAGCGTATGTTTAAGGTATACTGGTTTACGACGGATTAGCGACGAATTGGTCCAATTCGTCGTTAATCTGTCGTTAGCTTACGACGTATTAGCGATGCATTGGTCCAATTCGTCGTTAATACGTTGTAATATACTGATACATGTATACCTTAAACATACCTTAAACCGCCATTGATATGACAGCTTTTGAGTTAGCGACGAATTTATGATGAATTAGACAAATTCATCGTAAATCCGTCGCTAACTAAAAAAACTTTAGTTTTGCCGCCTGCGGGAAAACAAAAGTTGGAATTTTCGAATTACGACGGATTTACGACTAGCCAACAACGTCGCAGACTAGAAGAAGGCGTGGAAGAAAAAAGGCGACGACGCACGTCCCATCTACGTGGGCCCAATCGTGTGGGCCGGACTGGTGCACTATTGGCAGGATCCGCACACGCAGACAATTTTGGAGAAGTGTTCTGCATCTCGGAACACGTTGGCCCCGAATATACTCTAGCCTACGCCGCATACTTCTGGACAGACGCCTTTTGCGGAGAAGTGCTTGGCGATGGTATAATTCTTTTTCTAATAGTATAATATATTTTTTCATTAATTTACACTATTATAAACTTACTTAATTTTTTTCCCTTTCATTTGTAGGCGAACGGCGGGATCTCCCTCCTCTTACTGAGATTTTCAGGGAGACCCACAAGAGGAATAATGGAGCGTTTGTGGACGCGAGGTCAGAGCATATCTGCATATCTACAACGACGTGACTGCGAGAGTTGCCGAGCGTCAGTCACAGCTCCAGCTATCTCCGGGTGGTAAATCGGTCCAGTCCGGGGACTCACCACACCCGAGATCGACCATATATTCAAAAAGGTAAACTAATAATGTATATATATATTTATATTTTTATAATTCAGTTTAATTTCATCATGTTTTCAATTTTCAGGTTGTCCCGAAGAAAAAGGGACAAATCTTAGAACTTGGGTCGATCCAAGACGTCTCGGCCGCTTCTTCGTCTCCTCTGCACTTTCGAGGATCTGACTGGGTTGCGTACGCAACTCAATGTCGCGTACGAGGAAATTGCGACACTTCGAGAATAGCAGGCCGCGAACAGGCAGCACATGCAGGAGTACGACCACCTATTCGAGATCATGGCTGCGAGCAGTCCAGTTTTGGCCGAGACATTGCAACAGAGGCAACGGACGACACCGGCCCTGACGGGTGAGACGAGTCATCGGGGGACTTCACAGCAGACTCCAGCTGAGACCGCGAACGCCGATGATCTATTCGACAATAAAATCAGCCTAAAAAATCATGATTTAGTTTAGATGATTATTTGTATGTTTTTAGTTTTAACTTATTTACCATTTATGTTTTTTTTTTTGAACTTTATATTAATTTTGTTTTTTATTTTAATTATAATATTTTAATATATTTTAAATAATATTTTATTTTTTAATCTTTTTGAAAAACATAAAAATCCGATGTTAATCCGTCCCAACATTACGACGAATTAATGACGACAACGATAACGGTTCGTCGTTAATTCATCATTTAAGTTGCGACCAATTTACAACCATGTGATCGTAAATTCTTGGTAACACCCATTAAATGTTACGACGAATTACCAACGAATTTGTCATAATTTCGTCGTATAATTCACAGCCGATTCACGTCGATTTTACGACTTCGTTCCTTCTCGTTGCAATTCGACACAATATCGTCCCAATGTACCGACGAATATTGTACGGCAGATTTTGTTTCATCGTAAAACTTACGACAATTTTACGTCGAATCATTGATTACGACGAATTTGGTTTCGTTGGTAATTCATCGCAATGGTCAATTTACGACGGATTACCAACGTATTCTTCCGTTGGTAATCGCCTATATTCTTGCACTGTATAATTTAATACAAAACAACAATACAAGAATGTTTGTTCTCATAAATTTTTATCTGTTAATATGATTAAAATTGGGATAAAATTTCAAAATATGTTCTACAAAAGTTAGAGAATATTAAAAAAAATTGATACAACTATAAATGATTTCTACAAGGAATCATGAAGGAAAGGTTGTTTAGTACCTTAGACATCATTGGTCGAAGCTGTGGAGACTCTTATGTGCACAACAAACCAATCTGCATCACTCTCTTCACTTCTGACTTATCTGTCTCTTCTTCCATATCTTTGTCTATCATCTCCTCCATCTTGTCTGAAGCAAAACATTTCCAAACCTGTTCAAGAACAAGAGTTTCAAAAAATGGTTAATGGAGCTATAAGGAGTTATGGATGAGACTCACTTGAGTAACTAAGGTTTCAAGGGAGTTATCAGATCGGAATTTATTGTTTCGAAAACCGCTCGTTATTTCGAGAACAAGGACTCCGAAGCTATAAGCATCGATCTTGTTGCTTAGTCTTCCCTTGCTAATGTACTCAGGAGCCATGTATCCTCTGCCAAAAAAGAAAAAGCGAAAATTCCATTTTACAATCCTAAATCAGACCAATAGGACCTCTATTTCTGTGTTGAAGGAACTTACAGCGTGCCGGCAATAGAAGAATGAGAGGGAGAAGAAGAAGGGATGATGTCTTTGCCACTTTCTGGATAAAACTTGGCTAATCCAAAATCTGACATTTTCGGTTTGTACTTTTAAGTCTAACAGATTGTTGCTTGCTTTGATATCTCTGTGAATGATCTTGCAAGATTCGTGAAGATACTCCAAACCTTCTGCTGTTCCTAAGATTATTGTCCGCCTCTTCTTTCAGTCGAGCTCTTTCTTCTTCTCCGGGTCTTCACTTCCATGTCAAGCAAAAAAGTTTAGAAATTTTGCAGACGGCGAAGCATTGTTTAAACATGCGCGATTGGATAAGAGATCTTACTAAATAATCGAGGCTTGTATTAGCGAGGAACTCATAGACAATGAAACTGTTAATGTTAGTGAAGCAGCAACCTAAGAGCCGGACCAAGTTCTTGTGTTGGCATCTGCTAATTACATCGATTTCATTATGGATCTCTTCCCGTGGCTTCTTTCCTGTTATATGCAGCCGTTTAATAGCAATTTCTCTGCCGTCAGACAGAGCTCCCTGTCAGAAAGAAAATAAAGGCTTTTTAATCAATCGAGATAGTGGTAAAATGTTGAAAAGGATATCTAATAGAGAAGAGAAAAAGACCTTGAAGACTTCACCATATCCTCCAACACCAAGCTTGCAACTCTCATTAAATTTGTTGGTTGCTCTTTCAAGAGTTGAATGCTTAAAGCTCATCAAGTGTGAGCTATTACGTATAGACTGTGACTCCTTCTCTATCCTTGGATGTCTAAACAAGTGAAACTTTTTAGTCTTAGTTACAATGAGCTAACCGCGCTTGACAACATATAGTCTTAGTTCCAAACAAGGAAATTATCTTTAAGCTTCTTCTTTTGACTAGCTCGCAAATAGATGCATTTTCCACACTAAAATCCAGCTGCAATAGCCAAGACACCCACCACAGAAATAACCAGTATATGCACAATGTTTTCTTTCGTTAAACCTACAAAAAAAAACCAAGAAATGTTATGATCATAAACTGACTGATCACAATTTGAAGAACCACAAGAGCTGATAGGACACAAAAGACATACTCATCGAAAGCAATCCACGTTGGTTATAGAAAGTATAGTTAGAGTAACGCAAGTAGCAGCCTGCATTCAAGGCAAACCCTTCTTTGGATGGTAAGCAGCTAGTGACCGATAAAGCTCCATCTGCTAAACATAATTTACATAACTCATCGTCTAGCGTTCTCCAGCATATTCCCAACCCGTAAACGGATAAATTGCGGGTGCCCTTTCGAGCCACCGAGAAACCTTGACTGTATGGAACCGTCTCAATAATAGATTCAGTCACTTCCTTCACTAATCCTTTGAATTATGCGGACCACTCCTTGTCACTAGCACATATCTAAAAGTCCCATATGATGGTCCATACATTAGGATAATCTAGTTGACTTTCCTCAAAATCGGATCTCTTAAGCCGAAAATCCACACTAAATCCTAGGTCTAGATTCTGTATTAGTCAATTATGTGCGGAATTGACCCATGGCTTCTATCAATTGATCAAAAACCTAACCATCTAATCAAAGGGGGAAAAAGGAAGAAGAACACAAAACCTTGCTGTCCTGATGAGTAAAAGGCTCGCGGTAGAAACTGTAATTATCAACCCTAACGAAACAACCGTCGATGTAAAACCGACCACCGGTGGCCGAAAAACATTGAGAGAGGAGATCGGTGGCTCGTGACCAACAGAGATTGCATTCGTCGGGTGAGAGATGGCTAATACACTGCGACAAAACGTACATCTTCTGCGGAGGATCTCCGTGGTCATGAATCGCAAACTTGACCTTCCTCATATCGTCTCTCATCTCGTCGAGATTAACCTGATAAGATCTCCGTTAAGCCTCAATGTCGGAGACGGTGCCGTTGTTGCAGATCCAGCCGAGGACGTCGATCCGAGAGATTCCAGTGGAAATTGACGGAGCTAGTAACGACAAGAGAACGGCCAAGAACATCGATGCTATTTTTGATTCATGATCAGAGAGAGAGAAACGATGCTTTCATGTGTAAACTATCCCTAACGGCTCTTGGTTATAAATAGATTCGCGGTTTACATTTTTTGGTTTAGAAGGTGTATGTATAGTCATCAAATTAAACCGGATATGCTTAGGTTCAGTTTCGTTTTTGTTTCGATTCAGTGTTTTTTATAAAGGACGTTTAATTTTTATTTTATTTTAAATCAAAAGTCCAATTCTTGTATTCACTTTGTGACATTTGGGTTTTTTCTATACACTCATATTCAAGAGTGATTTACTTTCAAATATATATATAAAAAAATGCGATTTCAATTCTATAGGAAATTATAAATTAATTTGAGGTATTGGAATGTAATATACTTTTTTAATTAAAAATTAATATTTTTCTTAACAAATTTGAACTAAAGAATTGTAGGGCTTTACCCCAGAGGGAGCCCTTCCAGAAATTCTCAAAGGCCGTGGGTCAAGCCCAGGCCCATGAGGGGGTTTGGAAATAGTTTTCAACCAGCAATAGACGCGCCTCGGTTAGTACCTCATTAGCTGCGTCATTGCCCCAAGCGCAAAGATGCTTTTATTCAGAGGATGCGAGGCGCTTTTTATAATGCAAGTCTATCCACCTTTTAAAGTCTCGCAACCGATGTGGGACAAAATACGCACACTTCTTTACTCAAGTTTTTTCGGACTTATGCTTATTGGGCCTCGGAAGTTGGGCCTATTAAAACCAAACGGATCTTTTTTTTCTTTGTAAAACATTCGAAAGCAGTTTTGCTACTTACAAAGAGTACCGTATGTATAAGTCAATTCATAAAACTAAACCGGCATGCTTTGAGTTCGGTTTAGTTTTGGTTTCTATTAGTTTGTTTATCAAGTTTACGATTAATTTAAAATTTTCAAAATTCAAATGTTCTGATTTGGTTTTCAGTTAAATTTTTTTTCTTAAATTAGTTCATGAGATAAAAAACAATCGATTGGAAATTCGAATATCATTTATCTTCGGTTGTAGTGCCTCAAAATCAGTTTTTTTCTTAAAACAATTTGCAAGTAATATTTCTTTTCCAAAATTTTATAACTTTAGTCGAATTGCTTGTGATTGGTTGCGATTTGCTAGGTTGCAGGGAAACTTTGTACAAGGTCCGTTCTAAATTTTGAAATCGGAAATTCTTGGAAACACTGAAAAACGCAACGGAAACACGTTTCCTAGAAATTCCAATTTGAAAACGCGATAAAAACGTTTGATTCCGTTTTGAAAATACGACGAAAACTTGTTCTTTAATTTATTTGGAAAACATAATAAATAGTATGAAACCATATGAATATATTTGGTATTTTATAATTTAAAAAAAACATATAAAACACTCATATTATGAAAGGAATGGGCTTATAGTTACATGTTTATATATTCTGCAATAAAAAACATTATTGTTCTACAAATAGTGGAAGATTTGGTACGTGTGCACACTAAACTTCATCTTCTATTTAGAAAAAATTTTGCTTACAAAGATGGTTCCATTTATATATGGGATGTTGGAGATAATTAATTTGATTTATTAGATGAGACTAATCTTTGGAGACTTGAATTTGAGGATATTTCTTTCGGACGAATTAGAGTTAGAAGTAATTTTTTTTGATGGAAATGACGAAAATAAAAATAAAGATGATGGTCTAAATATTTAATTCTGAACATTATAATATTTATCTTTACTTAAGATATTTCATATTTATCTATTGAGGATTGAATTTGTGTTGTTTCAAGAAAATTTTAATATGGTTTGGATGTTTGTTGTTTGCCTATTTCATTATATAATTTTAATATATATATATGTATTTTCAAAACGTACCAGTTTCCTTTTTTTTTTTAAATCGTTTATGTGTTTCTAAACGTTTCGCTGCGGATATGAGAAAATGAAAGCGAATTTGTATATTTCATAAGTCAACAGATCGGTTTTTTAACACGGTTTTGGCTTAATCATAATGAACACTAGTAATTTGAAAACACAACACGGTACGACCAATTTCAAAATGGAATCTTGTTCATACCTTGGTTAATTTATGGATTTCTCTAAATTAAACTGGAAATTTAATCAGAAAAAAATCCTAAATAATTGTACCCTTGAAGAGTTGAAACTCAAGTAAAGATCAAAACTAGGAGAGTAAAAAGATTATAAATGAAAAGAGTGAAAAATGAAATGTAACACATACACACACTTTTGGGCATAGAAAAGTCCCACTCATTGCTTCTTAACGAACTGCAAGCCGTTCTGGTCTGAGTACCGCTCCATAAACCTCATGAACCTGTCCCATTCCTTGGGCGTCCGCATGACGTGCTTCGCCACAATACCTTCCGGTTTCCCATTCACGAATCTCGCGTTCACATCCGTCGACTGAATCACACCTTCCTCGTCGATCATGTACAAACCGGTTATCTCCCCGACTTCGCCACTCGAGTCGAAAACCGATGGCTGGTCGAAAGAGAAGAGTGCCATTCCGTTGGTTCCGTCCCTCGACCTCGTCAGCTTGACATCAGGGATGGTCATCTCATCCGTCCCTTGGATGAATTGGATCGTCGGTTTTACCATCATCGTGATTGAGACGGGTTTCCGCGGTCTTAGAGTTGTTCGGGAGGAGGGTTGAACCCGAGGGAGATTAACGGGACAGGCAGTGAAAGAGGAGCGTGTGATGGGAAGAACAGAGCATGAAGATATGACAATGCCTGCGGAAAAAACGGATCACACAATTTTGAGTTAATTGATACCGGTTTATGTCAAAATCCAATTTGTTCCCCCAGACATGAACCCTAATCCCCAATTATCCAGACATGATCAAGTTATTTTCCCAGACATGAACCCTAATCGATTCGTTTCACATATAATCGATTTAGCAAAAGACCATTGCTCGTTGAAGTTTCGGAATCAGCATTCTATCGAAAATGACACGAATTTGTCCCAGGAAAAACCAGAATCAACCTACATGCAAAACGAAGATTCCACGACGGGATTCGAAAACTCAAAAGGCAAAATTAGGGGTTTATTGCGAAAGAGACGAAACAGTACCTGAGCGTCGAACATCTCGTGGGGAATGAGTGACAGAAGGTAAAGACCCTATCGATCGAACACAAGCCATTTTCGTGGTGTCTGTGTGAGCGAGAGAGGAGGAAGAAGATGAAGCAAAAACTCTGCTGTGGTGGCGGGAGAATCGTGACGTGTCACCACCAAAGCCGTTCCTTTCATTGGATACCGTCATCGTCTCATATATGGGCTTTTAACTTTAGGCCCAATATTAATAAGCCCGTTTCGGCTTTTGGTCAGAGATGTCTCTTGCTGTCTCACAAGGTTTACGTTGACTATAAGACTTTTGAGCTACAGTGATCTCATCAAGCACACGTGGCACATGCGTGCAGATCGTAAAGAAAAAGCTGTCCCATGGCCATGTGACCAACCGTCAGCATACAAATACTTACTTGTTAAATTAATATTTAATTATATAACCCACAAAACACCATTTGAGATGTGTTTTTATGTACTTTTTGTGGGATTAGGTTTCTCTCTCTCTAATAATACAAAATTTTAATATTAAAATAGGTGATTAAGGTGCTTATCCACATGCATCCCATTAAGCCTCGAACCTCTCTTGTAGTTTGTAAGTGTTTATATAATCTTTACATCTCACATAACCATCCAATATTCGTATTTTTGAGGTAGTAATCGATTATTATAATATTTTAATGTGTAGACCATTTTTTTTATTCCTACTTTCCTAGGATCTTATATCGGGCTAAATTTTCAAGACTGAAAGTGTATTGTACCAATTATAATTATCAGTTAGTGAATAATCTTAGAATTTAAGGTATTTATCCAACGATAGAAAGGATAACCTAATGAAGAATTTAATTTAACTACGGATCGGAATGTTTTCTAAAATCACAAATAATAAGGAAGAAGAAACTTATAAAAGACCGGGCCCACATGAGTGCATGTGAAGCACCATTATATGTTTATTGTAATAAGAAGGATGGAAACATGAAATCAGTAAGAGGAGTGGGTAATTGTTGGAGTATTTACAATAATTTGATTTGATGAATACGCGTGTGCATTTTTCTCTGCCATTTTCCACATATCATTTTGTATTTTATTTATCTGATCTTTGTCAAATTGAGTGGCTAGAGATAAAATAATCTCATTTGAGTTGAGTGAATCACATGGCATTACGTATCACACGACATGGTGAGATTTTTGACGTTTTTGGTAAAGTATATCTTTCAATAAAAACCTTAGAGAAGTTTGGGCATGAATCTACAATGGCCCAAACTCATATGTAAAGAAGATCAAGCACATGTTACACCACGGGTAGCGTATCCCGTCACCCGGAGTAACTGGGACCCGGAGCTAAGCATTTAAGAGAACCAACGCTAAGCATTGCCGTCCGGAGACGAAGCACGGAACCCGAGTTCTCGTATCAAAAACTCGGGCTAGATATAAAATATATGTTTATGAGCGTCAAGTTCAAATTCTTTCGTGTTTTAATGTTTGAATCCTTAGTCAAATGGTAAAAATACTTTCACCTTATGCGTGCTAGGGTAAAAGCATGTGGTCCATACTTGGAGAACGATTAAAGCACAAAGGAACTGATTCCGAGGAAGCACCCCAGCGCCCTATCTGCCGTGTTAGACGCTGCCAAAGGTATGAGGGGTCAGGTTTAGCGTAGCAGAGCCGTATGGTCGGCCAAGTGGCACGAGAAGACAAGGAAAGTAGGTGAAAAGCACTCGAGTGCATCATCCCAAGTCAGACCCAGAAGTCCAAACCGACCCAACTAAAGACGCGGAGCTCGGTATCCGAATCCGGGTAGGTAACGATCTATAAATACTATTCAACTTCCTTCATAAAAGCGATCCGAACTTTTGGCTAGAAATACTTACACATAGTCCATTTCTCTCGAGACTAAAGCTCATTCCCTTGAGTTTTAGTCTCTTTATGGTTGTTTATGACCACTTTCCCCGAATTTTTTTCACGGACCTCTCTTCTTCTCTGGCCATCTTTCGGCTGGAACTACTCAAATACTATATTCTTCGTATTCTGTCTCACCACTAGATTTTTTTCACCAACTCACAGATACTTCGTGAACCATCTTTCGTTCGGCCCGAAGTCACTCATTTCCCTTCTTTCCGTTTTCCGACTATCCTTTTTCTTGCTCTCTACGACTCCCCGTGGTCTCTTCTGTTCTTCTCTCTCTTTTGCCCTATTTTCTGTTAAGCGTCGGAGAGTCGTCGGAAAATATCCCCCAAATTTGGGGTGGGGGTGGGGGTGAAGGCTCCAATCGTGTTTTTCGAGGTCTTCACGTGCTTGTTGATTGCGTATTAGCTGGTCCCCCAATGGTTGTTTAAGAGAACCAAAAATCCCTGAAACATGTATTATTTTTAATTTTTTAATTGTAATTTATTTTTTTCTCACAAATTTTAGTTTTGGTTTGATTTTTTTGGTTATGTTGAGTTTATTATGCTTATTCAGATTATTTGGTTTAGTTTTCTGTGATAACGAAAAAAAACTTGCCTATGCGATAATGTAAATTTAATTGGACACTCTACTCTATAAAACTAAAAGACTTTGATTTCATGTTCATTTTTACCCTTCTTTTTTTTATTGCCCTCTTTACCTTAAAAAAAAGAATTGGCTGGTTGTTTTTGGTGTTTGCAAGGTGTGGATGGAGGGAGATTGGTTGAATAGCAACATAGTTGCTTTCACTATCGATTTCGTTTTTCTATATCTAGATGGTCGTTTCTTTTTGTCGGGTGATGGCCAAAGTATGTGGAGCTTTAGTTATTCAGTTTTGCCACGAAAACCAGTTTTTTTAAACAGTTCTTTTAAACCGGTTTTTTGGGATGGTTTTTTCCCGGCTATGTTTGTTCGTGGTTCTATCTAGTCCCAAAAAGTTTGTCGTATGAATAATATACAGTAGAACCTCTATAAATTAATAATTACTATAAATTAATAAATTATTCCGGTCCCAAGTTGGACCAGTGTAAAAATTGACAATATTCGATAGGATAATAAGATAATAATTTTTTGAACTCCTATGTAAAATATGGTCACAATAATAGCATAAATTAATAAATACAAATCTTATGCGCATATATATAAATATATATATATATATATATATATTTATCTAAGATAATTTAATAATGTATGACTCTAGTGTATATTTTCTTCTTAAAGTTGGAATCTTGTTGGAACTAATCTCTAATTTTTCTTATTGTATCAAAAATTCATGGTGTTGTCATCTTGATCTTCATCCAATTGAAGAGGTCTAGACGTGATAATTATTTTCTTATGATTAAATACTTCCAAAAGTACTGTTACCTCGTTTTTAACTTCATCATCAATACCAAGAATTGTAACCGCAATTTTTTTTCATTTTCGTATGGATAGTCAAGTAGGCTATTAGCATCCATCTTATTATGCTAACAGAGATTATTAATATAATCTGGAATAAAATGAATATGTAAACAATATATAAGAAATTTTAAATAAAAAATAATTTTAAAAGAATTTGTATGACCTTTTAGGTAAAATTTTTATTTTAAATAAAAGAAAAATTTCAAAAAATCATGGATTAGAAAAATCACTCTATAAATTAATAAATATTAATTTATCGATTAATTAATAACTCTATAAATTAATAAATTTTCAGAGTCCCAACATTATCAATTTATAGAGGTTTTACTGTATTGAGCTTTAGTCCGCTACCAATCCACAACAAGAATAATGCAAAGTGTCCGTCTTAGTATCTCTACCTTCTATTTCAGCCTTCTTCCGTGCATAGTCTCTCTCTTTGGCTAGGTGTTTTCTTTCGACATTGGTTCGAGATATCATTTATGTAGTTTTAGTCTCGATGTTGTATGTCGTCCCATGTGTGGTTTTGTGTTTCCTTCTTTTGGACTTCTATCTTCGGAGATTTCAACATTTTCTGCTGTCTTTTATACACCTTGGAATTTTTTTTTTGCTAAGAATGTAAATATCATTTATGAAAATGAATAGTTTAGGGTTACAAATTGTTACTGGAACAAATTGGCAAGCCTATGAAATTTGGTACCATGGCAAAAAAGATAAAAAAAACATGGAACAAAAATACAATCGGTACATATTTGGGATTCAGAGCTATGAAGCACCTGGCCCCGAGAAAGTAGCGATAAAGTTCATAAATTCTCCGTGCGAAGAAACAACCGGGAAGCCATAGTAGGAGAAACAACTTGAACGGTCTATGAAACACCATCCATGCTAAAGGAAGCTCTTTCATCCGGTAGCCCGAAACTAAAACTTCAAACCTAAGGGCTAACAAGCAGACACCAAAGGTTGTCCTCCACACCCGTGTACGAAGCTCAACTAGCAATCCTTAGGAACTGTTGGGTGTAATAAATTCACTACCGGTCACTGCTAAAACCCAGTTCATAAGATGGAGGTTAAACCGATTAGTGACCTGTTCAGTCAGTCGCTGCTATTTCCTTGCTACGAGGAGCTTCTAGCAGTCTATGATGATGAACGTGAAGTCACAGTTCATGGCACTGACCATGTCACTGCAGTCGAGAGAACGACGAGTGATGAGCACTGAAAAAAGGTCTTGAGCAGCGACGAAGTTCGGTTTATGCATTAACCATCGACCAACGGTTTGGCATAGCAACCGACTTAGCATGTTCTTATTTCTAAGGGAAATATGACGAATGACCGACATAACGTCCTACTCCTAAAATAGTTAGGATGGACCAGCAACAGACGAGGCTCAGTCCAACAAGGATTAGAGTTTAAAAAATCTATAAATAAGAGAGTCCCAACACGAGGACAAGACACACACAAAAAACACAGAAACCCTAACTGGCAAAACTCTTGCCGCTCTTCAACGACGAGCGACAAAGATTCTGACAGTGCTCACGATGAGCGACGAACGATCGACAAGATCATCTCTTTACAATTTCTTTATTGATTATTTGTAATTCATATCAAAACTCATTAATCAATAAAGCTAATCTCTTCTCGTCATTCCGTAGAACTATTTTCCATTCGAACCGGTTAAATTTTGCACAAACAGTTTGGCGCTAAAGAAAGGGGTCAGTTTTAACTACGTGAGATATGACGAACGGAGATAATCGCGAGGTTCCTTCAGGAGGTGACAACCCTCAAGATCCCGCTGCTCAACTAGTGGCACTCACCGCCCTGATGAAGCAGAACGAAGAACGACTAGCGTTACTCGAGGCGGAGAACGCTTCCTTGAGAACTGAGAACGCCTCTCTGGTCGCCGAAGACAGAAGCACCAAGGTTGAAGCTCGAAATCGATTTCAAAGACGCGTCGATCCGATGCAGCCATTGGACGAAATTACGCCGACTACAGATTCCAGAACGGTGCTACTACCAGAAACCGTTGCACTTAACGCAGCTGCAGTCAGGACGAACGTCGCTCGGTCCTTGCTTCACCCTAATGAAGCAGCGATAATCCTATCAACAGACGATACACACCTGGTTTTCAAACATCTGGAAGCAATGGAAGCGATGATTAAGCGACTTCCTGGAGTGGCACCACCTATAATGAAGAGCGCTCCTAACTGTTATGCGGATACTCCGTTCACGGACGAAATCACGCTTGTGGAGATGCCCAAGAAGTTCACTTTCTTCTCGATGAAGATGTACGATGGATCCTGACAACCATATAGCACAATACAAGCAGGGGATGTTCACAACTGCAATTGAAAGAGAGTATAGAGAGCTAGCATGTGCAAAGGATTTGGTTCAAGTCTCACAGGACCAGCTCTCCAATGGTTTACAAACCTACCAAACGCTTCGATAGACTCTTTTGCATCGCTGACCGATCGCTTTGTCGAGCAGTTCGCAAGCAGCAGAAACCTGGAAAAGACAGCTGATGATCTCTACGAGGTCATACAGAAGAAAGGAGAATCACTGCGTAGTTATGTGAGATGCTTCAACAAAGAAAAAGTGTCTATTCCAAGTTGCATCATGCCCACTGCCATCTCTGGCTTCAAGAGAGGTCTACTCCCAGACGGTGACTTGTACAAAGAATTAACGAAGTATCAATGCAGAACCATGGAGGACGTACTCTCTAGGGCGTGGGCACAAATCAAGTGGGAAGAAGATCCATCTTACCGTTACCGTCATTCCCCACGGTCTGACTCACGCGTGTCAAGACATGAGAAAACCCCTAGAGAGGATAAACCTTACCAGAGACCTCGTAGTGAAAATACGAGTAGCAGACACGACAGCAGAGGCAGTCACCGACCATTCAACAAGATTGAAAGTGAGAAGCGACAATCTTCAACATGGCCAGACATTAGCAATCTTTCAGTCTCTCACGCAGAGCTGGTGTGGGCGTTAAAACAGCTGGGTGGAAAGGTAAGATAGCCTCAAAAAAATGAGAACGCCAGATGATAAGCGTGATACTTCGAGGTGGTGCGAATTTCATAACGATCATGGTCATCGAACTGAAGATTGCATCTCCCTGAGGATGGAGGTAAACGAGCTATTGAACAAAGGTTACTTGAGGGAATTTTTGTCTGACAAGGCCAGAAACCGTTTCAACGATAGGAACGATGACAAAGCACCAAAGAACCATGTCCCTGCTTCACCCCCGAAGTATGATCGGACAATTAATGTTATCTCGGGAGGTTCTGAAGTCAGTGGTATAACGCATTCAGCTGCTAAGAAGCTACCACATGAGAAGCGATGTCAGAATTGAAGCTACACCGATGTGCACCGTAAGCTTTACATCTGACGAAGGTGGAAACGTTTTAGCTCCACATCACGATGCACTAGTGATATCCCTGACAATGGCTAACTGCTTGATGAGAAGGATACTAATCGACAATGGTAGCTCAACGAACATCCTTTTTTATGCACGCCCTCAAAGGACTAGGCCTTGATGAAGATGAGCTAACACGAAAATCTACACCGTTGGTAGGATTCAGTGGTGAAGTAAAGCAGACTGTGGGAGAAGTGACATTACCTGTGTTTACAGCAGGGGTCAACCGACAAACAAAATTCCTGGTAGTGGATTGCGAATCTTCCTACAACGTAATAATGGGCCGTCCTGGATCCACGATATGAAAGCAGTACCGTCAACTCTTCATCAAACCATCAAATTTGCCACTCCCTGGGGAGTGCAGGAGATCAAAGGAGAACAGGAAAATTCTCGTTCGTGCTATCAAACAACCTTAAAAGGAAAAGGTCAACAGTTATAACAATTACAGAGCCCACCCACGACACTCCACAGTGAAGAGCCAGAGGTGGAACAACTTGACGAGGTTCCCCTAGCAGAGAGTGACCCTGAAAAAAGTGAATATCGGGTCAAAGTTACCGACAGATGTACGAAAGAGATTAATCGACTTCCTCAGATCGAATGCTGATTGTTTTGCCTGGTCACATGCCGATATGCCTGGAATTGATCCCGATATCATTATGCATAAGTTGCAGGTGGATCCAGATCATCAACCAGTAAGCCAAAAACGGAGAAAGTTCGCTCCTGAATGCGACTTAATCATCAATAAGGAAGTTCAAAACCTGCTCGACACTGGATTCATACGTGAAGTACGTTACCCCGAATGGCTTGCCAATGTGGTGGTCGTTCGTAAAAAGAATGGGAAGTGGAGGGTCTGTATTGATTTCACTGATCTCAATAAGGCATGTCCAAAGGATCCTTTCCCACTACCTCACATCGACAAGCTAGTGGACGCAACAGCTGGACACGAACTGATGAGCTTTATGGATGCGTTCAGCGGCTACAACCAGATCCTAATGCACCCAAGAGACCAGGAGAAGACATTATTTATGACATCACGGGGCATATATTGCTACAAGGTAATGCCTTTTGGCTTGAATAACGCTGGCTCCACCTACCTGCGATTGGTAAATATGATGTTCGCTGATCAGATTGGTCACACCATGGAAGTTTACATTGACGACATGCTTGTAAAATCCCTGGTAGCAGAAGACCATATCGTGCATCTGCAATAGGCGTTTGCTATGCTGCGAAGATATAACATGAAACTCAACCGCACTAAATGCTCATTTGGTGTAAGCTCTGGCAAGTTCCTGGGCTACATCGTAACTCATCGAGGGATAGAAGCCAACCCGGATCAGATTAGAGCAATTCAAGTCATACCTTCGCCAAGAAACGTAAAGGAAGTGCAAAAACTCACTGGAAGGATGGCTGCACTAAGCAGATTCATCTCAAGGCTGTCTGATAGATCGCACACATTTTTCGTCGTCCTAAAGAAACCAAAGGACTTTGTGTGGGATAACAAATGCGAAGAAGCACTGAGAGAACTAAAATATTACCTCACATCGCCTCCCCTTCTTTCGAAGCCGAAGGACGGTGAAGTGTTATTACTATACCTAGCAGTGTCAGAACACGCTGTCAGTGCCGTGTTGGTCCGAGAAGATGAGAACAAGCAACATCCTGTCTACTACGTCAGCAAATCCCTCTTAGATGCAGAGACAAGGTACAACCATTTAGAAAAACTTGCCTTGGCATTGATAACCGCAGCAAGAAAGTTGCGTCCTTACTTCCAAGCACATCCTATCGTGCTAGTCAGTTCAACCCCCATAAAAGCTGTTCTACACAAGCCAGAAGTTTCAGGAAGATTAGCAAAGTGGGCAGTCGAACTTGGAGAATACGACATAATATACAGACCAACGACCGTCATTAAGTCTCAGGTCCTGGCAGACTTCGTTGCAGAGTTTACTCCGACTATAGTTCCTGAAACAGAGGAGGAGGTCAGAACTCTGCAGGAAAAAACCTGCAAGGGAACGTGGAAGTTGTACGTTGACGGATCCAGTAATACCCGAGGAGCTGGCTTGGGAATGGTTCTCACATCTCCAACAGAAGAAATGGCTTCAAGAGCAATCAGGTGCAATTTTCGAGCCACAAACAACGAAGCATTGATCGCATGATTGACATTAGCACACGATCTTGGAGCAAAAGACTTGGATATCTTTAGTGATTCGCAACCCATAGTTAACCAAACGCAAGGGGATTATCAAGCTCGGGATTCAAAGATGACCCTATATCTGAATGTGACCAAAAAGTTGGTGGAAAAGTTTGACAATTGCAAGATCTCGCAAATCCCGAGAGAAAAAAATTGCCACGCAGATGCTCTGGCAAATCTTGAGTCTGCTCTAAAAACCAAAGGTCCTCTCAACGTTCTATTGCTAGTCCTGCAATGGCCAGCCACAGACAAAGACCTACCAAGTGCGGAAGTCGCATCTGTGGAAGAAACACCAAATTGGATGACGCCTATTATCAACTATCTGCATGATGACCTGTTACCAATGGAACGTGCTGAGTGTAGAAAGATCAAACAACAAGCGGCACGTTACTGCCTTATCAAGAATCAACTATATCGAAGATCGTTCTCTGGTCCATACCTGAGATGTGTGACTCCAGAAGAAGCGACGCGCGTTTTAATGGAATTACACGAGGGAGAATGTGGATCTCACTCAGGAGGACGAAGTCTCGTGCTAAGAGTGATGAGAGCCGAATACTATTGGCCGACGATGTCCAACGACGCAATACGATTTGCTCGTCACTGTGACAAGTGTCAAAGGCACGCTCAAATTTCAAAACTGCCGCCTGAGAACCTGAAATCCATAAGTTCGCCATAGCCATTCATGAAATGGGGCAGGGACATAGTAGGAAAACTACCCAAAGAGCCTGCTCAAAAAGTCTTCATGTTGGTAGTAACTGATTATTTCTCAAAATGGGTAGAAGCAGAAGCATTCAGCCAGGTCACAGACACGGAGGTACGAAATTTTATATGGAAGAACGTCATCTGCAAATTCGGGGTCCCTCAAGAAATTGTCATTGACAATGGCCCTCAATTCACAAGCCACAACTTCAAAAAAATTATGGGGAATAAAACTTAGCTTCGCAACGCCCAGACACCCGCAGTCCAATGGACAAGCAGAGGCTTCCAACAAGACGATCATACAGATGCTGAAGAAGCGTCTGGAAAGCGCCAAGGGAAAATGGGTCGATGAACTCCCGGGAGTGTTGTGGGCTTATCGAACCACAACCAAGTCAGCAACCGGAGAGACACCGTACTCACTAGTGTATGGAATGGAAGCAGTAGTACCTACTGAAGTTGGTGTAAAAATGGTGCGGACAAAGCATCTTCAACACCAAGAAAACGAAGAGCTAATGAATCTAGACCTCGACTTGCTAGACGAGAAAAGAGAGGCTGCTAGAATTCAAAACTAGTGTCACCAACAAGACATCGCAAGGAGCTACAACAAAATAGTACGAACAAGGACATTTCAACCAGGGGAATGGGTCCTTCAACGCGTATTCCAAAATACGATGGAACGAAACGCAGGAAAATTAGGGCCAAGCTGGGAAGGTCCTTACAAAATAATAGAGGTACGAGGATCGGGAACATACAAGCTGCAAGATAGGGAAGGCAAGAACCAACCTAATAGCTGGAATGCTCTGCATCTAAAGATCTACTACTTTTAGGTTAGTTCAAGTTTTCAGTTTTCAATTTTTGGTTTTTGGTTTTTACTTTACATTTTTCGGCGATCCAAGAGACGTCAACGTTTTTTTACTTCTCAAGATTGTAATGTTTCGCCACACGTCTACGGACGAGCGTTTCAATGAATGAGCTTTTTAACATATAAATCTGATAAAATTCTCAAACCCCGCATCGATCGTCATTGCATGACGAGCAGCGACATTGACAAGAGGAAAATCCTCAATGTGAACATTGACAAGTATCATTTTGAAAACAATCAGGGGCAAGACCTCCACATACATAGCAGCGACAGCTACCAATACTAAGAAAGACAATGGCAAAACCGTTGCAATTGACGACTACGATCTAAAAAAAAAGGCAACGCCTCCCAAAAGCATGACAAGCAACAGCCACAGTACATGTGACTGTGATGACTGTCATTACTCATCCATAGGCACGACCTTGGTGAAAACAATGTAATCACAGCTAAGAATATCTTGGAAGCAAGGTTACTGATCACTGCAAACTCGGGGTATAATCCCATAGCAAAATGCATGACCAACTAATGTCAACATTAGCAATGACGCACAAGCAACGTATCAAATGCGCAGCGGATATGTCATAAATATATTAAAAATGAAAAGCAAAATGACGTCCACGACAATGGCAATTAAATACTTAGCTCAAAGAGAGACATAAGTCTTGCAAATAACCTACGCGGTCCACCCTCAAAAGCATAAGAATGAAAGAGTTTCATAAGCATTGTTCAAAACATAGCAATAAGCAAAAACTTGAATGGGCTCCTCAAAAGAAACAACCAACCCATGATCACTGATCGTCGTCGGGGGCATAGGCATCATCATCAAAGTTCGTAAACATGTCAGGAAATACCGGCGGTGTCTTCTCCTCGAGCTGAGCCTCCTTGATCTTAATATCCCGATAGAGTCTCTCAGCTTCAATAGGTGACCAGTCGTCGGCCTTGCCCCTCTTGAACTCCTGAACCATTTTCCAACGAGTCACGACACTCCCTCTAATTGCCGCCAGGCGCACCCTCTTCTCTTGACGCTGCACCGCAGCTCCTGCTCAATGTTCTTTGCTGTAGCCAATTGATCCTCAGTTAGTCTTCAGAGATTGGTACTCTTCGTCCTTCGCGGCTATAGCCATCTTGTGACGTTCTTTCGCTGAGTTAGAATCCACTTTCATCCTACTAAGAGCGGCGGTAAGGCGCTTCACCTCCTTCTGCGAGGTACTAAACTCCGCCCTTGCATAATGGCAAGCCGACATCACCTGAAAAAATTAGCATAAAAAGGAGCGATAGTCTCATTAATTGCAAAATAGAAATATCTCTTACAGAAAAATCCATTTGGACTGACAAACCATATAATGGAGGAAAGACAGAACCTTGAAGAGATGAGATTGTGACTCATCAAGGACAGTGTTGTAACCAAGCTAAGAGAAGCCACCAATGTATTGGGGGAAAGACTTCTGGTTAAGCTCCGTCAGCGCGTCTGAGTGGTCCGTGACAGCGAGCAAGTCATCACGAGAAGATAACGCTGGACCCTTTTTCCGTGAGGGCCTGGAAGGATGACGAGAGCCATCAGTCGCTGTTGCAGGACGCTTGGACATAGCTCTAGAAGTTGGTACTTCCTCGGTAGACATCAACACCTGATTTTCAGCCGGTACCTCATCCAAAGCATGCCTGTAGGCGTCAAGAGCACCCTCACCATCTGGTACATCAAAAATCGATGATGACATGCAACCTGCGAAGTAAAAGAAACAGCAGTTACATCACGACGAATAATTTGCCCTTTAAAAAAAAAAGGTGTAGAAGAATGGAAAATCAACCCCAAATTGAGCTCCTTTCTAAAGCAAAAGTGCTTGTCAAGAAACACGTTGAACGCGATATCCTGGAGCGTCCGATTAGTGCAAGAGCGCCGTCCTCTCCCTGGTCACTACGCGGATAACTGAAATCTGCAACGACAAAAACACATGATGTTAGCAAAGAGAATGAGAATAATACTCACAAGGAAGCGTGCTTCTACCTCTAAAGAACCAGTCAACTGAAAAACAGGGGCTATAGCCCACATTCATAAACAAATATTTGTTTCTCCACTCCTTTTCATAAGGTAAGTGTCTTATGACGTCTCTGTGGAGATCATAAACGAGAGGAGAAAAGTTTACAGCCCGAGTATTGATCATGCATCTGCTCGAATCATTTGGAAGCGCTTTAAAAAAGTACACATAAAGGATCTCCTTCATTCCAACATCCACTTTAGAGAACTCGCCAAGGACTTGGATAGCAGTTAATATCCTCCATGCAGTAGGGGTGAACTGACCAGTGGAAATACCGAAGAATCTTGCAACACTTGAAATTAAGGGAGGCACTGTCCCACGCATACCCAAAGCAAAATAAGCCTTATAAACGACAATCTCGTCCGGTCCAGAGTTATGGGCTCTTTCAGTCCTCGATGGAATTCTAAGAACCACCGACTCTGGAATGTTGTACATTGCTCTCATAGTATGAACATCACACTCTTGTAACATAGACATCGGATAGTCTTGAAACGGGATCAATGGCACGGATGTGCGTCTACGCTTAAACCTAGGCTTAACTCCTGGCATAGGAATTGGTCGCTGCATGTGAAAAGAGTAGGGGAATTGTGGCACGACGTGCTCCACTAGCGTCATCACACTGTCAGAGATAGAAGAGTAACGACGAGACTCTAATCTGCCATTGATAGGTGACTCCTCATGAATGTAAACGGACGAGTCATGAACCGTCTCACTCTCACTATCATGCTCACCCTCAAATTCATCTTCATAGTCACTCTCCGGATCACTTAAATCTGAATCTACAAACATTGGACTTCCCAATGCACCAGAACCGCTCGCCATCTAATCGCTAATCAAATGAAGAGGAAAGCAGGGGTTGCATGAACTCACCAAGTAATGACGCTGCAAGGAACAACGATTGTCAGTGAACGCAACGAACGGACTGACAAAACTCACCTACAAAGCAGTCGACCAACAATGAGCAGTTGCACACATCAAAAACCAGAGCAAGCACAATGATGAAAAATCAGAGCGTGCGACGATATACCACGAATTTGAGACCGAAGGAAGAACCGAGCGTCGTACCCTTCGGTGAAGCAATGGATCTGCAAATAAAAAGTGAAATGAATGTTAAATTCGTGGACATTCTCTCGATTCGAAAAAAAAATTTAATAGGGAAGGCAGATTGAACGAAAGAACGTGAAGCTCTATCCTTGCTACTAAATCTCGTCAAAAAAAAAAAAAAGCCAGACCAGAACTTTTACCTGGAAGCGCCGTAACTCTGTGAAGAGAGAAAGCCGAAGAGACCACTTAACCTACTATAATTATGGTCATATTGGACCGAAGTAGCTAAAAGTTAATGGGCTCTGAGATTTATTGCAGCCCAATCTCACGTAAAAGGAGAATAGGGACCGTTTGCCATTTCATGAATCACATTAAAACGTGACCATGTTAGAGAAGAGAGAGAGAAGGCATGCGCAGAACATGTTCTTGGTCCCACCAACCAAGAGAAAAAATAAAATAAAGAAAACAAAAGAAACGAATAGAGCAAATGCAGTATGTGGTATGTGGTTGCTCCATGGGCCCCACGCGTTCTCAACAAAGATTTAAGATGCATAGACATTATGTGCCAAAAACATTTAAAGAAAAAGAAAAAGGAGGCAATGCCATCACGTGCTAAAAAAAAAAACGAGACGATATATTTGGCTTCATTACATCACCATGGAGGACTATTTAAAAAAAAAGCATTGCCAAGTCATTGACCAATGGCAAAAATCGAGACATCACGAGGAAGGACAATATGTTTGTCCCTGCTATATTGTCAGGTGGCTACAAATTTTTTATAAGTGCATGGCGTGCTTTCATTCGTAAATTGTGCATGATTCATGAAATCAACGTAAAAATGGCGATTAAGCACATACCTACAAGGCTATGGTTTGAGCAGCGTCGTTCGACAACGACCAACGATTGTAAAACTGAAATACTCTCCAACTTCTAATTTAGAAATTGAAGAGTAGGGGGCAAGTTGTTGGGTGTAATAAATTCACTACCGGTCACTGCTAAAACCCAGTTCATAAGATGGAGGTTAAACCGATTAGTGACCTGTTCAGTCAATCGCTGCTATTTCCTTGCTACAAGGAGCTTCTAACAGTCTATGATGATGAACGTGAAGTCACAGTTCATGGCACTGACCATGTCACTGCAGTCGAGAGAACGACGACTGATGAGCACTAAAAAAAGGTCTTGAGCAGCGACGAGGTTCGGTTTATGCATTAACCATCGACCAACGGTTTGGCACAGCAACCGACTTAGCATGTTCCTATTTCTAAGAGAAATATGACGAATGACCGACATAACGTCCTACTCCTAAAATAGTTAGGATGGACCAGCGACAGACGAGGCCCAGTCCAACAAGGATTAGAGTTTACAAAATCTATAAATAAGAGAGTCCCAACACGAGGACAAGACAAAAAAAAAACACAGAAACCCTAACTGGCAAAACTCTTGCCGCTCTTCAACGACGAGCGACAAAGATTCTGACAGTGCTCATGACGAGCGACGAACGATCGACAAGATCATCTCTTTACGATTTCTTTATTGATTATTTGTAATTCATATCGAAACTCATTAATCAATAAAGCTAATCTCTTCTCGTCATTCCGTAGAACTGTTTTCCATTCGAACCGGTTAAATTTTGCACAAACAGGAACCTTAGTTAAGACGGGACTACGCTAGCCGAAGAATAAAATGCGCGCATAATCTCTACCAAGATCCTTTCCCCATGTCGGCTAGTGCTTAACTTTGCGACAAACTAATCGGCAACCTTACTAACTCCTCCAAAAGCGAAGATTATGCAACAAAACCATACCTGAAACCAAACCTAATCCAGCCTCACTAACAATATTGAATCTCGAACACGAGAAAAGAGGTAACACTGCCTTAACCCACACACTAGAAAACAAGGAGACGATGACAGGAGGCAAACCATATTGAAAGAGACACATCGGAGGCAGCGGCGGAGCTCACGCAGCCACCACACCGTGGTTAAGACGAACATAGAAGCCCACCAAAATCACGCTATAGTCGCCGTCTGTTGAGTCGAAAGGAACCCATGACCCAATCGTCGAGCACACCCAAAACCCTAAGGAAAACCATGAGACATCTTCACCAGTGGCGAGATCCAGTTCTAAGAGACCCATAACCAACCGCTGAACAGATCCAGAAACCGACCCGGTCTCAAGAGCACGCCTCCGAGCAGATCGAGGAGAGAAGCCGAGATCCGGATTCGCCATCTATCCCGAGACCAATTGGGAACGAGAGTAGGACGAGACTCCAGTCTAGGTATAGGCGAAATCGTCACTGGTCATGACAGAGAGAGCTACCGCACCGGCAAGGCCAGATCCAAAATTGTCAAACACCTCGAGGACCCAACGCTGTCTCTTTGAATCTAGGAGGAAGCAGCGAGTAAAACAAAAATGAAAGGGGGAGGGGTGCCTCTCACGAAAAGACACCGGCGAAGAGCACTGACCGAATTTGAAGATCTAGGACGAACTGTCCAGAGAAAAAGAAAAAATTACTTTGGAATTATTATTATTTAACACCAAATGGAAAAAAAAAAAAAGCATTGGCTCTAGGTGTAAATATATATATATACATCCTTTTAGACATTAGGTAGAAAGTTTATGAAATTAGCATTTTTATTAGGGGCAATCTGCCGATACATTCTCACATTTCAAACATTCATTTTCTTTTTCTTTTTCTTTTCTTCTGCGTCACATTTCAAAGATTCATTTGAAAATATATTCAAGAAAGATTATAAAGAGGGGGTAGGAAGATAAACAATTAATCACAGTAAAATAATTTAAGTACTGATAATCAATCCAACTATTATTTGTTTTATTTTTATATCCGGTTATTGCATATATTATTATATGTATATTTACACTGACATATTTATTAAAACCTGTAACATGGAAAGATTCTTATCTACTCAATCATGTAAACGAAGGAATAGTAACAAACCTGCAGTCTCTACAGTGCCATACATTACAATATTGAATTACTCATAATATGTGTATTTAATTATGCATCATGGTAACTTTGATTGAATAAAAGAAATGTGTGTGCACATAATGGCGATGAAGTGGGTTCGATTTAATTTTTTATTAACTTAGCACGTAGGAAGAAACTTTTACCAAATTCAAAAGGGGTAAGAAGAAAACGTGAGATCGATCGTGGAATCATCTTCATTATTGCTAATATATTAATTATTAATGTAATTATTTGGACCTATCTGAAATTTAAATATGTAGAGAAAGGTAATGAGATCACCTATTCATCTTCATCACATGTGCATCTCACCCATTCGGATGCTTCGAACGTTCACCTCGGTGGCTACATCCTACATACAATATATATATGCATGTATGGATTAATGTATATGTGTATTAGTGTATGTGTACATGTTGATGAATACATCTATCTGTATTGGTAATGTGATAGAATCTATGCTATGTTAAAAATCGTTGTTTTTGATAACTTTTTCCTTAGAAGGCAAGCATTAAAAGACCCAAAAAGAAAAAAGTTGAGAAAATAAATAAAGACATTCTACAAAAGCTGAATTAGAATGAAGTTAAGCATAAGCTATCTATAGCACACACCAAGTGTCTGTACATACATATCAAATATAATTAGATTATAAGATTAAGCTTAAGCTATCTATGGGCACATTCACAACTTACTATACAGCAAATCCTAGTTGACTTTGATTTTTTTTTTAAACACCGAACATATTTTTGGATTAGTTGTAATTGTAAGTAAAAACACATTCTCTCTTCACATGTTCAATGTCTTAAAAAAATTCCCAAATAACTCCAAGATCTTGTTTTTTTCTTTCTCTTAGAACATTGATTTAACCCCTACATACCCTTCGATCGCCAGATCCACATAAAACCAAGATTCATTTTATATATCTATGTATCCATATATATATATATATATATATATATATATAAACAGAAGAAGCATATATAGTTACCGAGTTTCTTTCTTATTCTACTCTTCTTCTTCCTCCTCCACCTCCTTGCATGTTCACTTGTCTTGTTCTTGGTAATGAACTAAGGAGCCAAGTTTCAGTGGAAGCTGCTAAGACAGAGGAAGAAGATGAAGATGAAGATCATGGTTCTCTTCCTGTATTACTGTTACATTGGTTCTACTTCCTCTGTTTCAGCTTCCATCGACAATGGCAATGAGCTTTCCGTTTTGCTCTCGGTGAAATCAGCTCTTATCGATCCTCTCAACTTTCTCAAAGATTGGAAGCTCCAGGAAACCGGCGATCACTGTAACTGGACCGGTGTTTCGTGCAACTCCCACGGCAATGTCGAGAAGCTCGACTTGTCGGGAATGAATCTCACTGGCAAAATCTCTGATTCGATCAGACAGTTGAGAAGCCTTGTCTCGCTTAACGTCTCATGCAACGGATTCGACTCGCTGCTCCCGAAATCGCTCCCTCCGTTGAAATCTATAGACGTCAGCCAGAATTCTTTCTCAGGGAATAATCTTTTTCAATTTGGTAATGAGTCACTTGGACTCGTTCACCTCAATGCTTCAGGTAACAGTTTCTCTGGCAATCTCACGGAGGATCTTGGGAACTTGGTCTCTTTAGAAGTTCTTGATCTCCGAGGGAATTTCTTTCAAGGGTCGCTTCCAAGTACATTCAAGAATCTGCAGAAGCTTCGGTTTCTCGGATTATCCGGAAACAATCTCACCGGCGAGTTACCAAACGTCCTCGGCGAGCTTCTTTCACTCGAAACCGCCATTCTTGGGTACAACGAATTCCAAGGTCCGATTCCACCCGAGCTTGGGAACATCAAGAGCCTCAAGTACCTTGATTTGGCTATCGGAAAGCTCAGTGGCCAGATTCCGTCAGAGCTCGGGAAGCTCACGTCACTCGAGACGCTTCTCTTGTACCAGAACAACCTCACCGGAAAAATCCCACCAGAGATCGGAAACATTACCACGCTAAAGGTTCTTGATCTCTCCGATAACTCCTTCTCCGGCGATATTCCACTGGAGATAACGGAGCTGAAGAACCTGCAGCTACTGAACCTGATGCGCAACAAACTCTCCGGCACCATTCCTCCAGGTATCAGCAATCTGGCTCAGTTACAAGTCCTCGAGCTCTGGAACAACACATTTTCCGGCGAGTTGCCAGACGATCTCGGGAAGAATTCTCCGTTACAATGGCTTGACGTTTCTTCAAATGCCTTCTCCGGCGAGATTCCTTCGACCCTGTGCAGCAAGGGGAATCTAACCAAGCTCATTTTGTTCAACAACTTCTTCTCCGGTCAGATTCCGGCGACTCTATCCACTTGCCAGTCGCTAGTTCGTGTCAGGATGCAGAACAATCAACTAAACGGTTCGATTCCAATCGGATTCGGCAAGCTAGAGAAGCTACAGAGGCTCGAACTAGCCGGTAATCGTCTCAGCGGAGGGATTCCGGGAGATATATCGGATTCCGTTTCGCTTTCTTTCATTGATTTCTCCAGAAACCAGATCCGCTCGTCCCTCCCTTCCACGATCCTCTCGATTCATAATCTACAGGCGTTTTTAGTCGCCGAGAACTTTCTCTCCGGTGAAATTCCAGATCAGTTTCAGGATTGTCCTTCCCTATCGAGTCTCGATCTCTCATCAAACAGTCTCACAGGCACTATCCCATCAAGCATTGCTTCATGCGAGAAGCTCGTAAGCCTCAACCTGAGAAGCAATCAACTCACCGGCGAGATCCCTAGACAGATCACGACTATGTCCGCATTGGCCGTGCTCGATCTATCCAACAATTCCTTAACCGGCGTACTCCCAGATAGCATCGGAACATCCCCGGCCTTGGAACTCCTCAACGTCTCCTACAACAAGCTCACAGGCCCAGTCCCTATCAACGGCTTTCTAAGAACCATAAATCCCGATGATCTGAGGGGAAATTCCGGTCTCTGCGGCGGCGTTCTTCCGCCGTGTAGCAAGTTCCAGGGGGGAAATTCGGGTCACAAGAGTTTCCACGGGAAACGAATCGTCGCCGGATGGTTGATTGGGATCGCATCGGTTCTAGGCCTAGGGATTGTCGCCATCGTTGCGAGGAATATGTACAAGAGATGGTATACCAACGGATTCTGCGCCGACGAGACGGCGAGCAAAGGTGAATGGCCTTGGAGATTAATGGCGTTTCATAGGCTAGGGTTTACAGCCTCCGATATCCTTTCCTGCATAAGAGAATCGAACATGATCGGAATGGGAGCCACCGGAATCGTATACAAAGCGGAGATGTCACGATCTACCACCGTACTCGCCGTGAAAAAGCTATGGAGATCCGCCGCCGACATCGAGGATGGAACAACCGGAGATTTCGTAGGAGAAGTAAACCTCCTCGGGAAATTGAGACACAGGAACATCGTGAGGCTCTTAGGGTTTCTGTACAACGACAAAAACATGATGATCGTATACGAATTCATGCACAACGGGAACCTCGGCGACGCGATTCACGGCAAAAACGCCGCCGGGAGGCTGCTCGTCGACTGGGTCTCGCGTTACAACATCGCTCTAGGGGTCGCTCACGGCCTCGCTTACCTCCACCACGATTGTCATCCTCCGGTGATCCACAGAGACATCAAATCCAACAACATATTGCTCGACGCAAATCTCGACGCCAGAATCGCCGATTTCGGACTCGCGAGGATGATGGCCAGAAAGAAAGAAACCGTTTCAATGGTCGCCGGTTCTTACGGCTACATAGCTCCCGGTAAAGCTCAAAATACCGTACCGTACCTAACCGGTTTAATCTAACCAAGTTTCGATTTTGATTTGGTTTGTCATTTCCTTACTGCAGAGTACGGGTACACATTGAAGGTGGACGAGAAGATAGATATATACAGTTACGGCGTCGTATTGTTGGAGCTTTTAACAGGAAGAAGACCATTGGAGCCGGAGTTTGGAGAATCAGTCGACATTGTGGAGTGGGTGAGAAACAAGATAAGAGACAACATCTCATTAGAAGAAGCATTAGATCCTAATGTCGGAAACTGCAGATATGTTCAAGAAGAGATGCTTTTAGTGCTGCAAATCGCGCTTCTATGCACAACGAAGCTTCCTAAAGATAGACCTTCGATGAGAGACGTGATATCGATGCTCGGAGAGGCTAAACCGAGGAGGAAAAGCAATAGTAATGAAGAAAACACTAGCCGTGGCTTGGCCGAGAAACAGACATCGGTTTTTAGTACTTCACCTGTAGATGGCCTTCTTTAGGACAAGATGAAAGAACGGAAAAAGGCCGAAAAACCTTATTTGTTCGATTTGTGTTCTGTATTTAGAAGAGATAGATCTTTATCCTTTGATTTGATTTTTCCATGTAGAATAACTTTCCTTTTACAGATCTTATTAACTTTGTGCATTGCTCTGAAACGTTTTGTGTGCAAAACAAGGTTTTGTTATAGCTTTTCAAGTGTGATTTACAAAGAGAACATATAACTAACTAAAAAAATGGCAGAGCCGAAAAACTGTAAAGGGAAGAAGAAGAAGAAGAAGCTTCTTACATTGTTTGTCTTCTCTTTGATCTGTGATCTGTCTTATTATTGTTTCAAGCATAAAGGGTTCTTGTAGATTATTATTTGCTTCATAAGATCATTTGAGCTGTAAAAACAAGGATTACACAAACACAAAATGTACGATTTTAACAACGACAAACAAAAAAAAAAGCAAGATTTTAACACGGATATCGGGATTTGATTGAATCAGTAAATGTACCTGTACCAGTAGCCTCTGATGTTCTCATTATCCGGAGCCTTCTCACAGAACCAATGAACATCCTGGACAAAAGTAAAACTCAGGTTCAGGTTTTAAAATTTGGAGTTAACATTGGACTCAACATCGAAAGCATGAGAACATATATATACATACCCCCACGGAACATCTCCAACAAGCATCCAATCTCCTTCCTTGTCTTCGTACGTTAGTACTAATCCAGAAGACCCATCTGGTAGTATCTTTAGCTGTGTTTCCATGTGACCATCGCTTTCTCGTGTGCTTGAACCTGATTACAGAAAGAATCATCATTTCAATCTCAGACCAAGAAAAATCTCGAAAGGAAAAAACAAAAGGCCGCGAGATTCGAAAAACGCACCTGTTTTGGGTTTCAGAAACATTTCTTCGAGAGTGTTTGACAATGATTCATAGCATTTATGAGCATTCAGATCGATTTTCCTTCCAATTGGAATGCCATCCATAGTCACCTTCACAAACATCGAAGTTCTCATCTTTGCTGCATCGGTTCTATTCTTGTTTGCTTCTTGACGGATCTCCAAATTCGGTTCTTCAGAGGCCAATAATGTCTTAGCTTGGTTAACCATACTGTTCATTCTGTAAGTCCTTATTGGTGGCCATCCCACAACTTGCCTGCAATTTGTCAAGGTTTAAAAACGCTCAACATAGAGTAAAAGACAAAAAGGATTGATTTAACACTTCAAAGCCTGTAAAATTATCCACGTGAAACAGGCTCAGATCGAGACAACTCTCCACAGAATCAAATAGCAAGAGCATCACTCTACAGGATCAAACACTCCATTCCAAGAGAAAAATCAGTTTCCCTCCAAAGCAAGTAGTATAGATTCCCAGAAGAAAGAGATTGACATCTATGGAAAATGATAGTAAGATGCAATTTCCAGATATAATGATCAAAGCAAATTCTCTAAGATCACTAGACACATTCAAAGTCATCTGCGTAATAAAGGTCGAATTTTCCCTAATAACAGTGATCAAAAGAACATTCTGTCTGATCGATCCCATACTTATGATTTTATTGATAATCCCCAAATAAACCATGATCAATGTAAAAGGCTTTTCTAGAATTGGAGTGATTACGATTCTTAATGATAATCATAGAGGAAAGGAAGAGAGTCTCACCCACTAGTAGCGGCCATGGAATCAGCTGTTCTCTTGATCCCAGCAGTTACGCAAGCTCTGCTCAGGGAAGAAGAAGATGACGAAGAAGAAGAATCATCAGCGTAAGAAACCCTACAATCTCGATACCCTTTACGACCGAGGCTCAACGTAAGACCGAGCTCCAGCTCATTCTCTGTCGGAGAAGAAGAATCCTCGCAAGAGACGACGAGATTTTCATCGTTTGACAAAGTCGAAGCCGACCCACTCGCGGAACCGCCTTCCATTAGAATTCTTCGACCGAACCCAGAAGTCTGAGAATTGGTTAGAGAGACTTAATTCGTTGGAGATTTGATTCTTAGGGGAAGAGAATCTGCAAAGGGAGAAGAAGAGAAGAGAGATGGGTTGAATTTGAAGCAAAGTTTGCGACTTTAAGTAAACCAAAAACAGTGAGAAAGAAAATTAGAAAAAAGGGAAACAAAGGATGAACAAGAAGACACGACGGGTGGGATTTGTCCCTTTTTACGTCCCTAACTTTGGTCTTTTTTTTCTCCAAAATATCAATTTTGATGCAATAATTTTTTTAAAATAGTTTTGTTTGGCAAAAGAAAATTTGTGATAAATTTCTCACTTTTTTAGTTTTTTATTCCGTGAATAAATTTACTTGCGACTCTTTTTTTCTTTTTCAAACAATATCCACTTATAAATCCCTAAAACTATAATTCTCTTAAACCTTTACTCCAATCGTTAACCCATGTTTTATTAATGTTTTTACATTAAATATAAAATCTGATTCCTAAAAAATACTAATTTTATGTAAATTATTAGAGACAAGTTTACCAGACATCTCTAAAATAGTGCAAGTAAAACCGTTCATTATAGAATATGTTAATGGTATATTTCTTAATCGTGAGCAAATGCATATAATTATATTTATCGTGGATCTTTGTGATACAGATAGAACTATCCGTTGTGGAATCTTTCGTAAAAAAATTGTTGAAATTAGATTTGTTATTATTGATTGAAATCATCCTTTGTAATAGGATAACAAATAAAAATTAGTATTATCAAAATAATGTAGTAGACGATATAAAATAATTTGTGGACTAATTCATTTCATTGCATTAAAAATCTATCTTTTGCCATTGAATACGAAGAATTTTTTTAATTCTAATATTTGATTAATATTTTGGGGAGAAAATTGTATAATGTAGTTTTACAATCATGTCATTAAAAAAAAATATAGTAAATTATGGTGTCTAACATAATTGATAATTTATTTTCATAATTATACATTATATAAATACGTTGGAATAAGTAAAATTTTAATTATTGCATATTCGTATGTTACGATACGATGCACAAGTTTCTGGTCTATATGAATTTTCTAAAATTCACATTCTACATTTATTCATTTAAAGAGTTGTGAAACTAGCAAATATAATAGAAGTTTGAACATGAGTCTACAATGGTCCAAACTGACAGGTAAAAAGGACCAAGCCCATGTCACATTCCGGGTAGCGTATCCCGCCAGTCAGAGTAACTGGGACCCGGAACTAAGCATTCAGGAGAACTAGTGCTAAGTATCGTCACTCGGAGACGAAGCATGGAGCCCGAGTTCTCGTATCAAGAACTCGGGCTAGGTATAAAATATCTTTTTATGAGCGCCAAGTTCAAATTCTTTCGTGCATTAATGTTTGAATCCTTAGTCAAAGAGTAAAAATACTTTCACCTAGGGTAAAAGCATGTGGTACATACTTGGAGAACGATTAAAGCACAAAGAAACTGATTCCGAGATAGCACCCCAGCGCCCTATCCGCCATGTCAGACGCTGCCAACAGTACGAAGGGTCAGGTGCAGCTTAGTAGAGCTGTATGGTCGGCCAAATGGCACGAGAAGACAAGGAAAGTAGATGAAAACACTCGAGTGGATCGTACCAAGTCATACCCGGAAGTCCAAACCCAACCCACCTAAGGATGCGGAGTCCGGTATCCAAACCCGGACAGGTAACGATCTATAAATACTACTCTATTTCCTTCATAAAACCGATACAGACTTTTGGCTAAAAATACTTACACTGTGTCCATTTTTCTCGAGACTAAAGCTCATTCCTCTGAGTTTTAGTCTCTTTTTGATTGTTTATTACCACTTTCTCGGATCTTTGCCCGGATCTCAGTTCTTCTCCGGCCATTCTTCGGTCGAACTACTCAAATACTCTGTTTTTCTTCCTCTGTCTCACCACTAAATTTCTCTCACCACCTCGCAGATACTTCACGGACCATCTTTCGTTCGGCCCGAAGTCACTCATTTTCTTTCTTTTTGTTTCCGGCTATTTTTTTCTCTTGCTCTCCACGACTCCTCGTGGTCTTTTCTCTTCTTCTCTCATTTGCCCTCTTTCTGACTTGAGCGTCGGAGAGCCGTCGGAAAACACCTCCAATCGTGTTTTCCGAAGGCCTTCACGTGTTTGTTGATTGCGCATGAGCGAATCCCCCTAGTGGTTGCTTAATAGGACTAAAAATCTCCGAAACACTTACATAGAGTTAGAGGTGTCAAAATGAGATAGCTCGCTCAACTCGGCTCAGTTCATCATGAGCTATAGTCTTTCATAGCTATGCTTGACTCATCTCATTTCTTATATGAGTTTATATTCATAACCTCGAACCCATATCATCTAGATCGTGAGCTAAATGAGTTACCTCGTAAGGTAATACTAAATAAATATAATAATAAAATAAATAAAAATTAACTGTTAAAAAGAGCGAGCTATCTCATTTTGGCACTCCTATTTATTATTAAGAAATTTTATCTTCAAGGATTATTCTTCATATATATTTTGGTTGATATATTTAATATGTATCTACACTATATAAATATAATATTTTAAATTTTTAAAAATCTCTTTGTTTGCGAGATAGTTCACGGCTCATTAGAGTTGGCTCGCATAACTCGCCAATTCAATTAAGTTCGATCAATTAATTCGCTTATTAAATTAACCTAAAAAAATAGTTCAAACTCATGAAAATACGAGCTGAGTTGAGTCAATTCATGAGCTAATGACTCATTTTGATACCTCTACATAGAACTAGTGGATGATTGGACATATCATACATCCTCTTAGAAATGATAAGGAAGACATCATTACTTCAACCCAATACACATTTATTTTGATGAAATGTTTTAGAAAAGCTAATTGAATTGGAAATATAGTGTTCCACGGACGATTTTACAACAGATATTATATTCACATTGCAATGATTTTTAATGATAATTTTATATGCATTACATTCACGATAGTTAACTAATAATCGATTAACGATATATCATGGTGTAACTAATAATCGATTAACAATATATCATGGTGTTAATGTTCAGATGTTTTAGTTGGTATTGACTCCAAAATCTGATATAGATCGGATAGATTTAAAAGAAAATGATATCAAAACGGTTGTATCCGTGGGTGGGATTAATAAAAGCATTAAGAAAAAGGCTGGCAAAATAAAATTGAAAATTCCAAAATATTTGTGCATACATATCCTCAAACTCCAATCTAAAAAAATAAAAATAAGTAAAAGTGGGGGCTCACATGTCAGCTTCATGGGATCCAATTGGACGGCTAAAAAAAGGATACATAGAGGGCTACGTGGGACCCACGTGAACAGAGGGAGGCGGGACTCGTGCCCACGTCCTTTGGTCCATCTTCCCAAATCGGACGGTGGTGATTAGTTCCGGTTAAAACCTAAAATATCATCACTAATATACTATAAATTATTATTTTAATAATCAAGTGGCAATCCTAATCTTTAGTCACGTAATTAAAATTGAATTTTAATTAATAAAGAGAGTTTAGCTGTCCATTTTTAGTGGTGTCCGAATAAAAACCCTGTCGTCTGGAGGGAAGACATAACCGACCGTTGCTTCTTTTACTTTCCAATTAAACCGTTCAATTAATCTAATTAAATGCAAAGAGAGAGTTGGAATTTTTCTTAGTGTTAGTTGTCTCTGTGGGTCCCACAATTCTCGGTAGTATGAGATTCGCTGCGGTGTGCACCACCGTAATTAACAAGTATCCGATTCTCTTCTCTACCCTTCAAAAACATTTGTATGACACGTGGCAATAGAAGGAGTTAACCAGGGCGGGTTATCTCTGGAGATAAGACTTTTCTAGAAGAAGACATTGCTAATTTCATAATCTCAATAAACCGGATTAAACCGGTATCGGTTATCTCCGAGATAGATTTCATAAAGAAGCAATCTAAATGAAAACCAAAGGTAAACCGGGACCGGTTATTTCCGAGTTGATATCTTCTTCTTCTTCCTTCTTCTTCTTCTTCTTCTTCTTCATCTAGTCTGGTACGGAACTGGATTCAGCAAGAGATTCGCCAATTCATAGAAACCAAAAATAAAAAAGACCAAACTGTATGTGATTCGTTCGGACAAGAAGCGATGTCGAGGGGATCTCGGCTCCTCCTCTATCGCGCTTCTCTTTCCTACAGTCTTCGCTCTGATTATCATCATCGTCCTCAAGGTTTCCCCAATTTCATCAAACGTAACTCAATTCGAACATCTCCAGCTATCAATGCCTTCCTCTCCGATCCATCCCAATCTCCGATTGGTTCCAAGGTCAACGCGCGAGTCGTTTTCTTCTCCACTTCAACTCCAAATCCAGATCAATCCGCCACTAAATCTACTGAGCAAATCAATCCGACATCGTCTGAGAAGATCCTCCGCACGATTTCCAGCTATCTATGGATGAGAGACAACCCAGAACTCCGCTTCAGAGTCATCACTGCAGTAGCGTGTCTCGTTGGAGCAAAAGTCTTGAATGTTCAGGTCCCTTTCCTCTTCAAATTGGCTATAGATTGGCTATCTTCATCTTCATCATTCGCTGCTTCAAACCCTTTTCTCGTTGCTGCTTTCGCTACTCCTTCCTCCGTCCTCATTGGCTATGGCATCGCTCGATCTGGATCTTCCGCTTTTAACGAGCTTCGTACTGCTGTTTTCTCCAAAGTAGCTCTCCGTACAATACGATCAGTCTCACGAAAAGTGCTCTCGCATTTACACGATCTCGACCTTCGTTACCATCTAAATCGTGAAACAGGTGCTTTGAACAGGATCATCGATCGTGGTAGCCGAGCGATTAACACGATCCTCTCAGCTATGGTTTTCAATGTTGTTCCAACTATTCTGGAGATATCTTTGGTCTCAGGTATATTAGCCTACAAGTTTGGAGCTGTTTTCGCATTGATTACTTCTCTTTCCGTTGGATCATACATTGCTTTCACATTGGCTGTGACACAGTGGAGAACCAAGTTTAGAAAATCTATGAATGAAGCTGATAATGATGCTAGCACAAGAGCCATTGATTCTCTCATAAACTATGAAACCGTTAAGTATTTCAACAACGAAGATTACGAAGCTCGAAAGTACGATGAGCTACTCGAAACGTACGAAGAGGCTGCTTTGAAAACTCAGAAAAGCCTTGCCTTTTTAGATTTTGGACAGAGTATTATATTTAGTACAGCTTTGTCAACAGCAATGGTGTTGTGTTCTCAAGGGATCATGAATGGTGAGATGACAGTTGGTGATTTGGTGATGGTTAATGGTCTTCTTTTCCAATTGTCTCTTCCTCTTTACGTTCTCGGCAGCGTTTACCGCGAAACCGTTCAGAGCCTTGTGGACATGAAAGCGCTGTTCCAGTTGCTTGAGGAGAGATCGGACATCGGCTATAGAGATGACGAGGCAAAGCTGCCTCGTCTTGTTCTGAGAGGCGGAAGCATTCGGTTTGAGAATGTACACTTTAGTTACCTGCCGGTGAGAAAGATTTTAGATGGGATTTCGTTTGTGGTGCCTGCAGGGAAAAGTGTTGCGATTGTTGGTAGTAGTGGAAGTGGAAAATCGACGATTCTTAGAATGATATTCAGATTCTTTGACACAGATTCCGGAAACGTAAAGATTGATGGTCAGGATATAAAAGAAGTGAGACTAGATAGTCTTCGAAGCTCCATTGGAGTTGTCCCTCAAGATACTGTAAGTTGGCATTTTCACTATCTAATCCAGTTTTGAGAATCGGTTAACAGAGTCGTTAGCATGTTATCAAATGGTTACAACTTAGGGTTTGATTGGTAAACTTTTTTTGGGAGATTTTAATTCTTTTGTTATCTAATCTCGTTTAATACATAAAAGCATTAGGAAATGACATATTACACTCCAAAATGCTTCTTAACTATAGCTAAATATCATGTCTATCTTATGGTTACATAAATAATGTTTTCAACTTATATCAATTAAAAGCTCATATAATTATCTACTTTTCATAATTTTAAATTTAACATCTCACCGGTGTACCAATCTCATCATTTCAAATTAAAAGTAACCTTATAAACATATATAACTTTAGTATCAGACTATCAGCTATACCGATCACACCCTTAATTCATTATTGGCATGGGCAGGTGCTCTTTAACGACACAATATTTCACAACATTCACTATGGAAACCTATCAGCAACAGAGGAAGAAGTGTACGATGCAGCTCGGCGCGCAGCGATTCACGATACGATCATGAATTTCCCGGATAAATACTCAACTTCTGTTGGAGAAAGAGGGTTGAAGCTGAGTGGTGGAGAGAAACAAAGAGTGGCACTAGCTCGTGCGTTTCTGAAATCACCTGCGATTCTGTTGTGTGACGAAGCAACGAGTGCGCTCGACAGTAAAACCGAGGCAGAGATAATGAAAACGCTGAGGTCGCTAGCGAGTAGCAGGACTTGCGTTTTCATTGCACACAGGCTGACCACAGCGATGCAATGTGATGAGATAATAGTAATGGAGAAAGGGAAAGTGGTGGAAAAGGGGACGCACGAAGTGTTATTGGGGAAATCTGGGAGATATGCCAAATTGTGGACACAACAAAACACCAAATCGGAAGGGTGAATCTTAGAGCCTCCTTGATTTTTTTTTTTTTTTTTTTGGCTTTTTATCTTTTTGGTGGGTTTACTTGCAAATATAATTATTTTGTGGCCTTGTTGACAAAAAAAAGAAAGAAATAAATATAATGATGGGTACATGTTTAGAAGTTGTTTTAATATTTAATATATATTTCTTAAGAAGTTTTTTAGTTGAAAATAAAGTACTATATTTGATCATAGTCTATATCTTTACGTGTATAAAACTATGTGTTTTTGTATTTCATCACAGCAGACAATCATTTTAGCAGTAACGATATATGTCAATTTATAGGAGCAAATTTTTTGCTCCATAAAAATACATTTTTATTGCTAATGTATTTAAAAATGATTACTAATATATTACTGTTTTTTTTATGATTTTACCAATGATTTGATAACTGGAATGTTTTTGCATTTCATCACATTCTACCAGCAAAATAAAAACAAATGTAAGTGTCTTGCATAAATACTTATACACAAAATATGAGTAGTAAACATGAACGACTTAAATAAAAAATATAATTTAGTAAATACTTAGATTCTTAAAAATGCAAACTTAGTGAGTATGAGATCATTTTCTCCTAGTCTTTTGAGCCCTCTTTGATGCAATATTTTCTTTTGTCGATGATTCTTGAACTTCTAGTTCTTCATCTTCGATTTTAACATCACGTTGCCGTTTTGTGGTTGGTATAACATTAGACCAGAGGGACAATTCATTGTCATTTGCTTCTGAAGATGTATTCTCCATCTGCAGTTAATGAACTATATAGTTTGTCAGTTCATGGAAAATATATTATATATATGTTATGTACAAATTTGTAGTAATATATAACCTGGATAACATTGGATGTATTCAAAAGTACATGGACTTCAGAATTATTAGCATCCTAAGATGTGACAAAAAAGGTAAGTTATATAATTTAATGGAAAAAACGATGTTGATATAAATTAACAGAGTTATAGTAATGTACCTTCAAGACAACATTATCTTCAAACTTTTGGATAGTTTCAGGATTGGTGGTGAGTTTAACGACTTTAAAACTCGATTGTCGGAAGTTTTTTTCTGTATTATTCAGACGAATAATCCAAACAACGTTCATTCCTTCTAAACCCATGAGCTCTTGAGGAATTTCTCCTTCGCTATTAAACTACAAAATATGTTAGAAAATGAATGAGATATTTTGTTGAATAATACAATCTGAAGCATCTGATTCACAAATTATATCTATATATATTCACGAATATGTTTCTCATAACTAATCTACAACCTGAAAATGATTATCATCGCTTAGCTTTATGATTATAGACAATGAATCATACATCTTAGTTCTTTTCTATGATTCTGGACAAAACCAAGATGAAACATAGTATACAAAAATTTATTTATTTCTCACGAATATGCTTCTCATAGCTAAGTTATATGATTGTAGACATTAAAACAAACTACGTGGAATAGAAAGCAAAAATTTCGTAAACTGCAATCTATTCATGAAAATGCATTACATATTTAAGGTATACTAAACAATATATAGCCATTCTAAACACACTTCAAAATATCCTTTATACATTGAAAAAGAACATGTACTTGTTGTTCAAGCAATTCATAGGCTGATTTGTGAAGGAGTTGTATAACTTTCCTATCAAATAATAGGAAAGATGTTATAGCAGTATGATCAGCTACTTTGACATGCACTTTGTATCTGACAATAAATATAAACCAAATGTTTGAAAACTAAATATCATAAAACTTGTTGAAATAAATTTCAAACATGAAAATTGTGAAAAGATTTTACCTTATACTTGTATTGGTTTCAAGCTTGTTGCAAGTGTCACATGAGTATTTGTTGGGCTCATATTCTTCGGTTTCTGGGTTGAAATAAGGCATAGCTTTTGTGAAACAGTGTGTGCATCCAACATAATACCAAGAAATTTCCTTTTGAAATGCCAAAATTGATGCAAAAGCAAAGCATGTAGTTCTCTGAAGGTAAGCAAAATAACAGTAAGATATGTAAGTCGTAAATTTATATCCAACAAAGTAGAAAATACTTATTGTTACCTCCATTGCTTTTGTAAACTGATCAATAGTTTTCCAGCTGCTTAACGGGAATGAGTCTGTGTTGTTTTTTACTAAATTCGGTGTCATTAGTGGAGATACAGTAAATGGCACAACTAAATCCTTTTTAGACCGCCTGCATTTTTAGAAAAAAAAAATTTAAACTATAAATTAAAAAGTATTATCTAGTAAAAAGGGAGGAAGAAAAATTTAATGGTAGACTTACATTGTTCTATTTACATCAACATCCTCTAAATCTGCTTTAAGAAACAACTTCGTAGATAAGAGTGAGCTTTGAACAGATACATTACCTAAATACGACAAATGTTTTGTTAGAAGACGAAAAAGATAAAATAAATTGAACAGAGACAGTAGATTGAAGTTAGTTGTTTTGTTACCATTATATTTCTTGGTCCTCATAAGACTCCCAAGTAAAATTGTAGGTTCAGTACTGTTTCTCTTCACAAAAGAGTGGACATCAATGGCATATTTTCCCCATAAAGTACATTCGATTACTGTTTCACTGCAAGAAAAACAAATCTAATAAACTTATACGATTTTACAAAGTTAGGCAACGTAATAATTAAACAATGGGACTATAACTAACCAAAGATCTATAAGTTGAATATTCAACAACTTAGATGGAGTGCCTGAGAAATTTTTCTCTCCATTCCAACAATTTCACCGATTATGTCTGTCGAAAACAAAAGTAGATGAAGCATGTGAGTTATTGAGTTTTGAGTAATAAAAATGCAGAAGTAATTTGAAAATTGAAAGGATGGAATTATTGTTATTAGATTGAGCTATAATATCGGGAAAAACACAGAAATTAAAACGGGGTATCTTTGGGATGACATCACACCGCTTAACACATGTTGTGAATAAGATATTAATCTTGTAAGGATGTTTGGTTGCCCTGTAATCAGGACGTTATCCAAGACTTCAAAATTCATGATATCACGACATTCTCCTTCAGGTAATTCATCTCGGAATTTTGGAAGCAATTTCTGTTTCACTGAAGCTTGAATTCTATCACCCTGCCATAAATAATTAATAAAACGATTAGATTTATATTGTCTTGTGAGGTTAAAAAAAAATTAATACATGATCATGGAATCAGAAGCAGGACAATGGTTCTCATAGCTAAGCTATGATCCTCATTGCTTCAAAGCAGAACAATTCTCATAGCTAAAGTTGAATAGAAAGCAGAACAATGCTTCTCATACCTAAAGTTGAATAGAAAGCAGAACAATGCTTCTCGTAGATAAGTGTGTGTACCTTTTCATCCACGAGGACTTGGAATTTTTATCCAAGTCCGTGATATCAGAGCTCTGATTTTCCATTGCTTTTTAGAAGCATTTAGCTGGGAAACATGAGTATAATCCAGAGGCATCTTAACCTGAATCAAGCAGAAGAAATCGAGATTATTAATTTGTATGCAAAAAAAATTAGGATGAATAAAGTGAAGAAATAATTGCCAATCGATTTCTGAACATGAGAGAAACAGAAAACAACGATTTCTGAACATGAGAGAAACAAAAAACATACGATGGAGAAGAAGGGAGAAGGTTGGCAAATGTAGAAGAAAATGAGTTGGTTAGAAGTTATATAGGAGATAAAACGGTTTGAAATTGTGACATGATTTTTTTAAGAACGTGGAGGTGCTAGAGAAAAAATTTAGGGATCTAAGTTTTTGGGCAGTTAAAGAAAACTATGAAAATAGATAAATACCTTAATTTGAGTTTCTGATGCATATTCATCGATGTTCTTCGTTACCGCCGTATACCGTCGTCGGCGATTAAGTCAGATCGAAGATAAAGAAAACAAAAATGAGATAAGGAAGAAGAAGACCATGCGGTTCTGGAGAAATATTAATATGCTTTAATTTTTAATATATTTGTGCTCATTCTTTATGTTAAAAACGATAGGTAGATCATGGGTGAAGTGGGATCGGAGCCATACACATGTCCATCTGGATGTCACAAGAAAACTGTGGATTTATTTTGTTTTTTGAAACAAAATTTAAACTTGCGATTTTCTCGTTTTGTTTTCTTTAAATTATGTGATTTTTTAATTCGTAATAAAAAAACTGAAGTACAAGCCATGTGGCAGAGTATGATTGGCCAGATGACTTATGTTTTAATAGATAAAAATAAACTAAAAGTTTACAAAGAATCAGTTAACCAAATTGGTGGATAAAGACAATTTAAATAGAAAATATCATCCGTAAAAAAAAATTTCACTACTTCATTTGGATTTCTCTTTACATAAGAAAAATGGAATGTTGAAATTTGGCTGCCTAATGATGAATGTCTAATAAACAATTTTCAATAGAAATGCTCGTCATAACTCCTTCAGATAACTTCACTAAAACTTGACAATCGGCTTCAAAACAAACTGATCTGAATCCTATTGACCACATGTTCTAAACCGCTACTTAAAATGGATTGGCTTAATGTCAGGGCTTAAAACGGGCTGAAAGTAGAAATATAAAAGCTACTTTGGGCCGTAGTGGCCTTATAAGGGACTCAGAGAGCTAAAATATCAGAGAAACCAAGCCCAATAAATGACTCCAACTATCCAATAAACAGCGTCCACGTAGGGATATTTAGTGGGTCCCGAAAAGCGAGTAATCACACGCGCTAATTCTTAGCGCGTGAAGAGACGACGGCTGATCCCCTTGTCTTATAGAGAGCCACCACCACCAGCATCCTCTCTCCTTCTTGGAAGATGAAAAAATCAGCGTCGTCAACTTTCTCTCGCGGACAAGATACACACACAAAGGCGATTCTCCGATTTTTTTCCTCAAAGGGGGAAATTTTTTAAATCATTTTTCTGGATTCGATTCGTCTCCCTCAGGTCCGAAACTTTTCTCATGAATTGCTAGGTGAGAATTTTCGATTCTTAGCGACGTTTGGTTCATATATATATATATATATATATATATATATATATATATATATATATGTTTCTTACCATAATTGCAGATATCTTTGCTTTCTCGAGAAATAAAACCCTTTCATGATTGGTTGATTCGGATTCGATTGGGTTTGTTTTTTGTTCCACCGAATTTGATATTTCGTTGGATAATGTGTTTTGCTTTGTCGATGATGGCTCGATGCTTGAGTTTTCATTATAATTGAGAGTTTTTTGATCTTTTGGGTTTTCAGTTGCGTCTTCAAATTATCAAATTTCTACGCTACATTTCGTTGGAAAAAAAACAGACAGTGAAAACTCATATGCTCTCCCGAGCTTTCATAAAAGACCTTCGAAACTGATGCTGTTGTTGTCGTTCTGTCTCTATTTCTAGAGACTTTTACGGATCGCATCTGTGTTCACTGAGGTCTTTGCGTGCTTCCATGTGTTTAGGTTTTGGTGTTTACTATTTTATAGAAAGGTGCTTAATTTCTCACTTAATTTTTCCTGTATCAGATGCGAGAGTTGATGATTCGACTTGGGTTGCACCCACTAGAATCTCCAAGAACAAACAAGTCTTCGTTTACAGATAGCCGCAAGGTTTTTAGTCTTTTTCAAAAGCTCAACGACTTAAAATGATGTCTTTACAGATTCCGACAACCTAAAATCAATTTGTGAGATTATGATTTTGTTTTGGCAGGGCAACAATGGAGGCTCGTCCGGTTCAGAGATCAGGTTCGAGGGAGCTCGGTAACCTCGCTCGCACTTCTTCGATTCCATCTACGCCAAACCCTTCAGCAGCAGAAGACGTTCAATTGATGTCGAGGCCGCTAGGACAAACCTACCATTTGCTTTCCTCCAGTAACGGTGGAGCAGTTGGGCATATATGTTCTTCCTCATCATCGGGTTTCTCAACCAATCTCCATTACTCATCTATGGTGTCTCATGAGAAACACTACACAGGAAGCAGCAGTAACGCTGCTGCGCATCTCGTTTCTCAGGCATCAAGCAACGATACTTCTTGGTGCCATGATTCACTTGCGGGAGGGTTTCTTGATTTTCCTGAAAACCACCCGACCATTCAGAACAACAGCCAAATCGAGGACGGTGGCATTACGGCTGCGTTTGATGACATTCAAAAACGAAGTGACTGGCAAGAATGGGCTGACCACTTGATCACTGATGAAGATCCTTTAATGTCTGCTAACTGGAATGATCTCTTGCTTGAAACAAGTTCCAATTCAGATTCAAAGGTTGTTAAAATTTCTGTTCCATTTTAGACTTTTCTTTTGATTCTGTATTCTCATGTTGTTTAAAATGTCTTAGGACCAGAAAGCACTGCAAATTCCACAACCCCATGTTGTTCAGCAGCAACCTTCTCCGTCTGTGTCTGTGGAATTGCGACCTGTCAGCACAACATCTTCAAACAGTAATAACGGAACGGGCAAGGCACGAATGCGTTGGACGCCAGAGCTTCACGAGGCTTTTGTTGAGGCTGTCAACAGTCTCGGTGGCAGTGAAAGTGAGCATTTGTTTCTCTTTTGCTTTCCATAAACTTTGTATGGCATATGAAAAGATGATAACTTTTTCCCTCTGGTTAACTCATAATTTACGTAGGAGCTACTCCTAAAGGTGTGCTAAAGATTATGAAAGTTGAAGGCTTGACTATATATCATGTTAAAAGCCATTTGCAGGTTCTCCTCCCGGCATTTATTTCCTGCCGCTAACTGCATGGAATTGTCTTTTAATAAAAGATGTTGATTTTCTTTATGAACTGCAGAAATATAGGACGGCTAGATATAGGCCAGAACCATCAGAATGTGGTAGGATACCGAGTCATTCCCATCTTCATTTGTTTGACGATTTCGCCGAGACTTCCATAGAATTCAGTTCAAAATTAATTTTCTTTGATCACTACAGGTTCGCCAGAGAAGAAGTTGACACCGCTTGAACATATAACATCTCTTGATTTGAAAGGGTAAGGATTCTTTGTCTGGTAACATCACAAATGCCTCACCATTTTTAACTGATTCTCACCTCCTACATGTTTATTCTGCAGCGGGATAGGTATTACTGAGGCTCTGCGACTTCAGATGGAAGTACAGAAGCAACTCCATGAGCAGCTCGAGGTATGTTCATAAAGGCGTTGCCATTAGCTTTGCTTTTTATGCCGTGTGTGAGCTTTTGATTTTATGTGTTTGGATGGTAGCTGCAAAGAGTAAAATGGCGAAGTCCGACTCTAAAAGTTGTGAGTTTGGATCAAAATGTTTTTCTTTTCCTATCCCTGCAGATTCAAAGAAACCTGCAGCTCCGTATAGAAGAACAAGGCAAATACCTCCAAATGATGTTCGAGAAGCAAAACTCGGGTCTCTCCAAAGGGACAGCCTCAACATCAGATTCCGCAGCCAAATCCGAACAAGAAGACAAGAAAACCGCTGATTCAAAGGAGCTCGCGGCAGAAGAATCCAAGAAATGCCAGGAGCCAGAATCTCCGCAGACAAAGCGCCCCAAAACCGATAATTGAAAGAATCTCTCTGCTAAGAATTGGTGTTTTGCTGGATCATTTCGGAGTTTCAGGTTCAACAGCCAGAGAGAGAGAGAGAGAGAGAGAGAGCTCTTCTCTTGAGGTTCTTCTGGACTTCTCTCTCAACTGGTAAACTATTTTTCTGATGGAAGACTCTCTCAACTCTGCTGTGTAGACAAACAACAGATCCCAAAAGAAGAAACCAAAACAAATAAAGAGTTGGTCTGAGAGAATCTTCATCATTCAAATGTAATCTTAACGCTCTAACTCATCATTAGTTTTCGGATACATGTTCTATATTTTTAATGTTTCTAGAATATATTAAGCCTTCGAGTTTTTCTCCATAAAAGTTCTCTAAGACCATTTCCAATGTATTTCTCTATTTTTTACTCTAAAATAGAGTAAAAAATAGCATTCCTCTATTTTCTTTTCAATGTATTCCTCTATTTTAGAGGAATGCTATTTTTTCCTCTATTTTAGAATAAGACAAAATATTCCTCTATTTTTTCTTCCAAATATGGAGAAAAAATAGCATTTTCTATTTTAGAGTTGGAAATAGAGATGGGTTGGAGAGAAAAATAGAAGAATGCTATTTTTTACTCTATTTTAGAGTAGAAAATAGAGGTGGATTGGAGATGCCCTAATTTATGAATATTAATTAAATCTAGGGGTGGGCATTTTGGTTTATTTTCGGGTTCGGTTCGCGTTCAGTTCGGTTCGGTTTGTTCGGTTTTAGTAAATCAATAGCCGAACTCAAAACCGAGATAAGTTTGGTTTGGTTTGGTTTGGTTCGGTTTAATTCGGTTCGGTTTTAGTTCGGTTTGGTTTTAGTTCGGTTTTTTTTTTTAAAGAAATGAACCATTTCAATAATATGAAACCAAATTTCTAAAATAAAAATACGTAAATCCAGTTATTCAAAGTTCAAACTAAACACCTAAACCATGTGAAAATTAAAAAAAAAAACTCAAATATATTAAAACCAAACTTAATTAAAAGAAGAAAAAAAGATAGATAAACTCCAACACTGTTAGCTTCTCTTTTTGATATCATCCAGAAAAAACCTGCAATAAGCCACAGTAGCTTCACTAGCTTGTATATAAGTTATACATGAACTAAATCAATGGTTTATCTCTTTATAATTAGACTATTAGCTATCATTGCATTATCATAAAATTAATACATATTTCATTATTTTGTCACTAATGAAACTGAAAACAGATAAAAGAAGCAAAAATAAGGACCATTTAAAGTTTAAACCGACCAAAAAAATAAATAACAACATAAAATTAATATAATAAGAAAAGATCATTACCTCTTTAGAAGATAGTCTTTTACTTATCAGAGTAGATATTGCGCACATCATTCTCAGGAGAATTAAACTCTAACCAAATCAGATAAAGAGAATTAGATAAGAAAGTAAATATGTGAATTATTGTTGAATATGATTGACAATAAGAAGAAGAAAAGTAAAATACCTTCTTCAAGAGAATCCATAAATTTGTTCTCCTTTTCAAGTTTATCAAGAGATTTCATTGTTTCAGAACGAAGTGAAGCACATAACCAATCTTGGGTCAAAACAAACGTTTCAACCATATCAGGAGTCAAACAACTTCTGTATTGGTCTAGAATACGTCCTCCGGTGCTAAAAGCAGACTCAGATGCAACAGAAGATACTGGTATTGCAAGAACTTCTCTTGCCATTAGAGACATGATTGGATATTTTGAACTATTTGTCTTCCACCAACTTAGAAGATCAAACGGAATCCCCAAACTATTTTCTGTCGTTGTATCCCTATCGTCTTTCAGATACTTTCCAACTCATTTACAACTTCTGAGGTAGTCTTCTTAGAAACCATGAATTTTATAAAAGGATCACAATGTTGTCCACCTCCATATCCTGGTTTGATTGGGTTACATTCTCACCATCACGAGCAGGAGAAGATTGTAGATTCAAACTGGTGTACCGAGTACTATACACCTCAAATAGTCTTCGAAGAACATCCATCACCAAATTAAACATTTCAGTGCACTTTGGATTACCTTTCCCATAGATAAGTTCAAAGCTAAACTTTGTAAATACCATTTTGCGACGAGGATCAAGTATACCAGCCACTATCAATATCTTATTGATCTTTTCCGTACCTTCCCAATATTTATCAAATTTTGTGGTCATTGCAGAAGCCATATCTCTCAAATCAGGATCTTGACTATAAGCCATACTTACCACACTTGATTGAACTTTGCATATCTCATTATAACAACCATGTGATGTTACCTTTATAGAAGAAGAGAATGCTATAGTCGAATCATAGAAGGTTTTCAAGAAGCTTACCATATGACGAGCCTTGTCCCAATCAATCCCCCTTGGAGGTCCACTCCTCTTGTTTTTATTAGAATCAAGCTCTTTGAACCACGCATCGAACGGTTTATCCATATCAGTCATCCTGTCAAATGCAACTTGATATGTAAGTGCACTTTTCAACATTAAGTAGGTAGAATTCCACCTAGTAACACAATCCAATACCACACTTCCTCTTGTTATCTTCTCAACCTCCACCCAACGCTTAAACGATTCCAGTCTGGAATTAGAAGACCTCACATATTTCACAGCATTACGAACACTTATGATGCTCTTACTCATGCCATCTAGGCTTTCATTGGCAATCAAGTTAAGTATGTGTGCACAACAACGTATGTGCATGAATTCTCCATTCAACATCAAAGCATCATTGTTCCTATTACTCAACCTATCTTTCAAAATGTTGATAGCTTTATCATTGCCACTTGCATTATCTAGTGTGATAGCAAATACTTTCTCAATACCCCAATCATCCAAAGATTTTAAAAACTGATTAGCAATGGTCTCTCCTTTATGATCAGGAACAGGACTGAAGCTGATAATCCTTTTATGCAATCGCCAATCCACATCAATAAAATGAGCAGTAACAACCATATAACTCAAAGTCGTAATTGAAGTCCATATGTCAGTGGTAAAAGAGATGGCTTGTTTATTAAGACTTACCATAGACTTCAATGTTGCTTTCTCAGCCTTATACAGACCAACATCATCCCTAGTAATTGTTCTCCGTGATGGAATAGCAAACCAAGGGACAACCATCTCACAGAAGTGTTTAAACCCATCATTATCCACAAAAGAAAATGGCAATTCATCCATGATAATCATTTTCACCGTTGCTTTCCTACACACAATTTGATCAAAAGGCTTTGTCAAAGCAACGCCATTACCGCCATAGTCACTAGTGCCCCCACCACCAGGGACTATGACATTCTGAGAATCAGATTCAAGATGATCCAAGTAAGCTTTGCACTTTTTCATGTGTGTGTTCATATTGGTAGTTCCACATGTAGCGGGATTACACGAATATATTTTACCACAGTAATTGCAAGAACACTTCAAATCGTCATCTTTCAATCTCGTAAAAACTTTCCATGCCGGTGATCTTGTAGGTAAACTTCTTTTGGGTTTTGGCGGCACCATTGCAGAATCAAGTTCTTTTCTTTTGTTGCTAGTTGTGTTTCTTTTATCCATCTAAAAACAAAACACATGAGATTTGTTAGTGAATTAAAAACATGCTGTAATTTGTTGTATGCTCTGTTTTCTCCCACAACAACCTATTGATTTATCAAAATATATAATCGGTTTGGAAAACCAATTGGTTTCTCAAAAGACATAATAGCTTTACAGATGGAGTCGCATACTCGCATTGGGTGACAAAGAAATTATGGTTAGATAAAATAATTGATCTCTTAGAGTTTCAGAGGACATTGCAAAGCAAACTCGGTTTTTTTTTTTAATATTGAATAAAATTATAAAATATGATCAATTACAGACAACTGCAGTTTATGTTAGAAATTTTACCTATCTTAATGGAAATTCAACTTCGATGGCAGTTTAGAGAAGAAATAAAAAAATTTGAGTAAAAAAGAAGAAGATACGATATAGTTGGAGCCTGGAGGCAGAGAGAAGAACAAAAGTTTTCTATGATTTAAGTTAAAGAATTAAAGTTGTTTTAATAGGAAGATTTAACCTAACTAATTATATTGAAAAAATGAGAAAAGAATATAAATAATCAAACGTGATCTAATTCTAGTGGATCTAGTTTTTTAACTTTTTAGGAACATATCTATAATATTATTTAATATATAATTAATTAATCAAATACAAAAACACATTAGTTTATCGTTTGTGTATATACTTTGGTTTGGTTTGGTTCGATTCGGATTCGGTTGGTTCGGTTAATTTGCCCACTCCTAATTAAATCTAGGTTACAAAATTAACCTCACCAAAACCTATTTTAATTTGTTTTTCAACTTTGTATTACAGAATGTTTATAAACTTGACATCAAATGATACCACACACACATCTTTATATCTTATATTCATCTATATCAAAAACAAACACAAGAAAAATAGACAGGGTGAAATCAAAACCAAAAAAAAAAAGAATTATTTGAGAGGGCAAAATCATCTGAATGGCTCCACTGGCATAGTTTCCTCCAGTGTAACAGCGGCTTGAAAACACTCGACGGCTTCTTGCATCGACGAGACGGATCCTTCGGTTTTGAACATCTTTCCAAGATTGTACCAAGCCGAGTGGTTCAGTCGATCAATCCTAAGAGCCTCCATTAGAAAGCTTCTTACAACCGCCGTGCTTGATCGGTTCCCCAGCTCCAGTAGAATCTCAGCCTTCGATATTAGGCTTGGGACGTGCATCGGATCGATGTCTAGAGCGGTTGTGAACGCCTCCATCGCTTCTTCTAATTGGCCCTGTCTCTTGTACAGTACACCTGCCAATTGGTATGAATAAGCTATCAACATTAAAACCTTGAACGTTTTAAACGCCAATTTTTTTATGTTTGCGTGGCGTTTACAAATAATAAAGGTTGTCGACTCATTTGGTACAAATACACACTACATGTAAATGCAAATGCGGACAAACAATCGAGGCATAAATCTCAAGAAGGTGATACCTTCAGTGTGGTATCGAGCAGGAGAGTAAGGTGCGATGAGTCTTGATCTCGAGAGACATGTCTCTGCGTCACGCCATTGCGAGAGGTTTATGTAGATATGAGCCAGATCGTGCCACGTTCCAAGCTCCAGACTCCTCAATTCCTCAACATATCCCTGTAATGGACAGATTTGTTTCAGGATTTAATTCTGCTCAACTGGAAAGTTTGGGGGAAAATTTCAGAATATATGAAAAATACCTTTGGCAGCTTCTTTGCAGAATTGAAGCTTTTGCTCTGAACCTGAAGGAGTGCAAGAAGTTGTGTGTAAGTCTTAATCGCATCCTTCACTTCTCCTTTAGCTAAACGAACTTTTGCCTTCAAACGCAACAGCTTCCCCTGTTCCCATTTCCCTGTTTCATTAAGCGCAGCATCCACGATGGTCTCTGCGTCCGAAAACCGCTTCTGCGCGGATAAAACCCGAGCCAAAAGCAACCATACTTCAAGATCTGACTCTGCTCCAAGTTTCAACGCCTGTTTAGCGTATGCTAATGCGGAATCCAGCTTCCTCTGCTCTGCATTCTCTAACGCAAGACGGTGCACAACTCTTGGGTCTGTCATGTCCGCAGATTCCAGCGCCTGAATTCCCTCGGATTGCCTAGCTATCCGCTCGGTCTCAGTAACCGCCGTTCTCGAGCTTTCTGTGAGTGTAATCCCTAAAACAAGACGTACCGCTCCGTCTAGTTGACTGCATTGGCTCCCCAAGTTTCCGATTGCTCTGCGGGCGTAATCTAACCCTTCCTCAGCAAGACCTGATCTCTCTCCGCATATCTTGGAAGCCATCAGCAAACCCAATATCCGGTTTGGATCCTCCCGTTCTAAGAATAGCTTCCTCAGTAAACCGAGCGCGACAAGACCTTCTCCTGCGCCGTGGTAACACAGAGACAGTGTATAATAAAGTTCTCTCTGATCCAAGATTTCGGGGCTAAGCTCTTCGAGTTGCTTAGCCAGAGCGGTTAGATCGCCTGCGACTGTAAGAGCGAATGAGAGATGGTCCAAGATCGCCGCGTCCCACATGATTCTTTTCAGATTAATTTTCCTGAGAAGTAACATCAGAAGAAGAATAGCTTCTTCTACATTGTTCCTCGGAATGAACGAGCCCTCGGTCTGAGAACGTAGGTTCGGCGGCACTGCTTCTTCCCCGGAATAGAGGAGAAACACGGCGTACTCTTTCTGGATTCTCGCTGTGGTTTCCGGGTCGAGTTTCCAGTGATTGAGTAGCGCTCGTCTATACGACAAAATAGCATCACGCGGTGAATCAGCAAGTTTCCACAGCTGAGGAAGCAGCTCAACAGCTTTCGTTAGCGTCTCCTGCAACTTAATATCACCAGTCACATTTTCCGACGCACCTTCCGATAAAGAAGCCTCGACTATATCAAGAATAACTCTGCAAGACTGCGCAGCTTCTGCAAGAAGAATCATCGTATATTTCCGTTTAGCCAAAAGAAAAACGAAATACGGAATCAAAAGAAGAAGTTGTTACTACCTTGGAACCTTCCAAGACGCTGGAGAGATTTCGCTTTGAGAAAAATAGCTTCGAAAAGCAAACTAACAGCATGTTTAGACATCGGAGGCGGAGGAGCAGCAGCAAGGCCACCTTTAGACCGTCTTCTATGTTTTCGTTCTTCTTTTGTGGTTAGAGCGGTTTTCATCTTTATTGTGATCCCATTGATATCTATCCCTTCAAAGACTCGCAATGCCGCCTCAATATTTCCTTTCTGATACTCAATTCTTCCCAAAAGCGCTCTCGCCTCCTAAAACAACAACAAGAATAACACATGAATCTGGTTTTTTCCGATCAGCAAAGCTCATAGGGTGATCGAGAAATCAAACCTCGTAGTTCAATGAACTTGTCTCACGCAGAGATAACTCGGCTTCTTCGATGTTCCCATTATCTAGTTTCTTAGAATTCTCGCTCTCTGCAGCTGATAAAGCTGAGCTAACATTGTAGTCTCTGCCTACTCCAACTTCGGATTGCTTATCTTCTTCCTCTCTGATTCTCATTTGTTCACCAGAACACAAACATTTCATTCTGAACTTCCTTAAACTCTGTCTTAGTCTGCGAAAATGCAACTTCTCACGCCTAATCTCGCTGTTCTTCATAGCTTCTCAAAAGGTTCGATGATCTTCAAAAAAAAAGTGGTAGAATCGAGATTTTGTATCAAACATGACATAAACAGGGAATAAAACATTCACATTAATGCAAATATGATTTCAGTAATTACTGCCATGGACAGAAATCAGAGATTTATGATCAAAATTTTGATGATCCAATTCCTAAAAATTAACGCCCAAAACTGAAATCATTGAACAAATTAAAGAGGTTTTCGATAAAGAACAGTAACGATTTCGGCACTCAGCCTAGAAAACCCAAAAAGCGAATCGTCGAGAAAATCGAGGTTCTAACTCAGTTTAGTATCCAAAAAGCTCGAAACTTTAGAACGAAATTGGGATAACAATCGACAATTAAACAATAAAAAAACCCTAAATTCGATCGAATCGCATACCAAATTGAAGTAATAAGGACGATCAAGAAACAAAGTGGAAGAAAGAAAGAGATAGAGAGGAAAGAACAAACCTTTGATTTTCCGGGAAAGAAGAAAAATCCGAGAAAATAAGGAAGCCGACAGCCATGGTCGCCTCGAAATTCTTCAGACTTATTCCGATTCGAAGCAATCAAAGCAAAGCAAACAAATCGACGAAATTAGGAAAAAAAAAAAAAAAATCTGATCTTTTCTTCTTCTTTTAATTGTTCTCACACTTTTACTTTCTCTCCGACTTTTTCCTTTGTCGCTTTCTGTATCGGTGTGAGTGAGAGTTTATGTGCCTCTTTGTTTGGTGCTTCTTCTTCAGTAATAATATACAAAATTAAAAATAATCAAAATTAAAAAATAAGAAAATTAAAAATTGTGAAGAAGAAAGAAGAATAAGTGCAGGCGAATAAAAACAGCAGATGGAATATTTTCGAAGCTTTGGAACACGAGAGGAGAGAGAGAGAGAGAGAGGTGTGTTAAGTTTAAAATACTACTCAAAGACATTTATTACCTTTTTATATTTTTCCTTTTTTCTTCATTTCTTTTTTCTAATCTTTTGATTTTTTTTTTTCAAATTTCCGCGTGTTGAAAATGTCTATTGTGGGGTCCCCTGCTTTTTTGGTTTTCATTAATTACTTCGTTATATTTTGTTTCTGTCCAACAATTTATTTCCATATTTTAAATTTAATAGTGGTCACCTAAATATTAAAAATGAATTAAAATATTAAACAAATGATGGAACATATAAAAAAAGATTAAATTGGCAATAAGAAAAAAATGATGAATCATGAAAGACTAACACAACTTGGCATGGGTATTCGTTTTTCTATTTATTTGGTTCGAGTTTTTCAGATTTTTGGAGTTTGGAAAATAAATTTTAATTTTTTCTAGTTCGGTTCATGTGTTTGAGTTCAGTTTTAGGTTTGGTAAATTTTTAGATATAAAATTATAATAAAAATGAATTAGTTAATTAATTTTAATTAATTTATCGATTTTTAGTATCTTACAATATTTTCTATATATCTTAATTAAAAGTTATTTTGTAATAAATTTCAGTTAGTTCGGTAAATGATGGTTATTGGTTATCAATGACAAATTGATGAGAATAAAAACATTTAAAATATTTTGAAAGAATTGTATTAGAATTTCATAAAACTAAAATTATAAAGTACATTACACTTAGATAAAAACAGAAGTAAACATAAGTTTCTTAAATTATAAATGTAAATAACATATTCACAAATAAAAGTAAGTTTCGAAACTAAGATATTAACAAATATTTGTGGTTTTTCCATAATCGAATTTTTATTTCGGTTCCTAATCTCGATCGGTTTGGTCGATCTCGATCTCCCAACAATCAAAAACTAGATTTTGTTCCGCGTCCAACGCAGGATTAAAATATTTAAATAAAAAACATGAAGTTTTTAAAATATATCGGAAAAATTAGAAATATCAAAATTATGTGGTACATCTCCCATATAGATAAATATATTTTATCTTAAAAATTTAATTTACATGACACTTGGCTTGAATGTAAGCATTTTTGGTATAAATCGAATACGTTTGAGATTATGAGTTATCTCAAACTTATTTGAGTTCACCAAAACCAAAAAATAATGCGTTAGTATGTACAAATATTTTTAAATGAAAAATCAAAGAAATATAAAAACATGCGAAAACTGGTGATTTTTCGAAATTCAAATATATATTTTTTTCAATTTATTTTGTATGAACTGTTTGGATTTTGTTAATATTAACAAATTATCAAAACTTTTAGATACATATATATATATATACATATATATATATATATTTCTATCGATAAACCTATCGTGTTCTCTGTAAAAATGTTATGTATCTATATATATATTTCTATATATATATTTGTAAAGTTGTACTTTTATTACAAAATATCAATTTTAGTTAAAGTAATATGGATACAATTAAACGATATTAAAGAAAATAATTGTATGATCAATCATATGTCAAATATGGTATCCAAATGGACATTAATACAATTTTTATAAAGTAAATTTAAATTGACATTGGTAAATAATTCATTGTTAAAATATTATGTTACATAACATTTTAAAATATTAAATATTATATTTGTAAATTTGTTGGTTTATTACAAAATATCAATTTTAATTAAAGTAATATGGATATAATTAAACAATATTAAAGAAAATAATTGTATGATCAATCATATTTCAAATATGGTATTCAAATGGACATTAATAAAAAATTTATAAAGTAACTTTAAATTGACATTGGTAAATAATTCATCATTAAAATATTATGTTATATAACTTTTTAAAATATTAAATGTTACATTTTTATTGTGTTTAAATTTCTAACACATATATTTGTGAGTTTATATTAAAAAATTAATGAAAATATGTAGAGATTTTACCATGGCATATATAATTAATTGGAATATTTTGATTGGTTAATTTAATTGATGATTTTTCTTTGATCGACACATATGATTTTTGCACTTATATCTTCTCAATTAATATATAATATAAATGATATTTTTTTCCGCAAAATTATTTTTTTATTGAGATGTAATGGAATACAACGATGTACTAAATAATAAGAAAGAAGCTTCATCAATAGGAAAGCACCAAATAACAGACATAGACTCAAAACAGAGCATGTATAAGTTGCACGCAAATACATGATAGCCAAGGAAATATAAAGGACTAGACTAGGATCCGCGTAATACGCGAGATTTTAATTATAACTTATTTATAAATGATAAGAAAATAAAGTAAAACGTGTAGGTAATCGATTAAATTTAATAAAGATAAAATTTATGAAAATGTAAGAAATATATGTTAAATCTTGTTGATGTAAATATTTAGATTTTGATTGTTACTCGCACACTTATTTTGGATGTTGATTAGTAACTTTGTTTCAAACTAGAATTGAACTCCACGTATTTCATCTCGCAATACAACTCATGTATTTCTTCCATCATCTTAAAACCATATTTTTACTCCATGCATTCTTTGTCAATCAATAATACCCAAAATTTTCATATCAAAATAATATATGCATAATGCATTCTATCAAATTTATGTCTATATATGTCATTTGTTTTAAAAAATTAACAAAACATATTAGTAAATATATTTAAAATTATTATAAAAAGTATATGGAAATTATATCAAAATTAAAATTTTGACACATGTCGTAATCTCATGAATATCAATTTTTTATATGCCGCACTAATACTTTTCGAAATTAAAAATAATTTGTCTTATTTTCCTTTTTTAGTTTTTTTATTTAGTATTCCCTTTTAATTTTTAAATAATATGTCTTATTTTATTTTATTTTCTTACTATTATTTCATTTTAGTTACACTACAATTAGAAATAATTTGTCATATTTTCTTTGTTTAGTCTTTTTAATTTACTATTTCCTTTTAATTTTTTTAATAACATGTCTTATTTTCCTTTTTAGACTATTATTTTCTTTTAGTTACACTACACTTTGATTTAAAAAATAAATAATATAAAGAAAGAAAAATTATATTTTTATATTAATATACTGACACGTGTCACAATCTCAATTAAAATTAACACATATCACGATCTGGTGAGTTACGATTTTGCCTACGTGTCACACTCACATTGAGCAAAATTTAAAGTAAAATAGTTTTGATCGATTTGTGGAACTCTCGAATTCATGATTTGCTTGCTTTAAAGTTGATTAGAAAATAAAGACTGAGCACACAATTAAATTTTGACGTTGTAGATGTTATTATATAGAGTTTGATCTGTAATGCAATGACATATTTTTGTTGAACATAATGACATCTATACTCCCCCCCCCCCCTTTTTCCAATAGTTTATGTTTTGGCATTTTTCATTTTTTTCATTTTTTAAACGTATTGACATGAAACAAATTTTCCTTTTTTTAATAATTTTTTTTTTGACGGTAAGACATTGATTTTTTTTTTTTTTACGTTAGGACACTTGCCTTATTTTTCTCAATGATGTATTTTTTTTCTTTCTTTCTCGATTAGTTATGACATTTTTTATTTTTTTGTTTTTAAACGTATTGACATAAAAAAAATTTCTTTTTTTTTATTGATATTTGTTTTTTACAAATTTTCTCTTTTAATTTTTTTTAATGACATTTTTTACAAATTTTCCCTTTTACCTTTTTCATGACATTTTTTTTTACAAATTTTTCCAATTATGTATTTTTTTCCTTTCTTTCTCGATTAGTTATGGCATTTTTTCTTTTTTTTGTTTTTAAACGTATTGACATGAAACAAAAATTTTCCTTTTTTTAATGATATTTTTTACAAATTTTTCGTTTTACCTTTTTTTAATGACATTTAAGTTAACACGATAACATAATATATATTAGTATATTAACAAGTGTCATCATCTGTTTTGGCATTTTTTTGTTTTTTTTTGTTTTTGAAACGTATTGACATGAAACAAATTTTCCATTTTTTAATAAATTTCTTTTTTGACGGTAGGACATTGATTTTTTTTTTTACGTTAGGACACTTGCCTTATTTTTCTCAATGATGTATTTTTTTCTTTCTTTCTCAATTAGTTATGGCATTTTTTTTTTAAACGTATTGACATGAAAAAAAATTCTTTTTTTAATTGATATTTTTTTCTTTCAAATTTTCCCTTTTAATTTTTTTAATGACATTTTTTACAAATTTTCCCTTTTACCTTTTTTAATGACCTTTTTTTTTTACAAATTTTTCCAATAATCTATTTTTTTTTTCTTTCTCGATTAGTTATGACATTTTTTTTTTTTTTTTGTTTTTAAACGTATTGACATGAAACAAATTTTCCTTTTTTTAATGATATTTTTTACAAATTTTCCCTTTTACCTTTTTTTAATGACATTTAAGTTAACACGATAACATAATATACATTAGTATATTAACACGTGTCATCATCTCAATTAAAATGACACATGTCACGATATGATAAGTTATAATTCTGAGCGCATTCTCCTTTATATAAATAGGATTTTTATTGATATTTTTGTTCTTTCAAATTTTCCCTTTTACTTTTTTTTAATGACATTTTTTACAAATTTTCCCTTTTACCATTTTTAATGACCTTTTTTTTTTACAAATTTTTCCAATAATGTATTTTTTTCCTTTTTTCCTCGATTAGTTATGGCATTTTTTTTTTTTTTTAAACGTATTGACATGAAACAAAAATTTTCCTTTTTTAATGATATTTTTTACAAATTTTTCCTTTTACCTTTTTTTTAATAACATTTAAGTTAACACGATAACATAACATACATTAGTATATTAACACGTGTCATCATCTCAATTAAAATGACACATGTCATGATCTGATGAGTTATAATTCTGAGCGCATTCTCCTTTATATAATAGGATTTTTATTGATATTTTTTTCTTTCAAATTTTTCCTTTTACTTTTTTTTAATTACATTTTTTACAAATTTTCCCTTTTACGTTTTTTTAATGACATTTTTTTACAAATTTTTCCAATAATGTATTTTTTTCATTTATTTTTCAATTAGTTATGGCATTTTTCCTTTTTTTTTTTAAACATATTAACATGAAACAAATTTTTCCTTTTTTTAATGATATTTTTTACAAATTTTCCCTTTTACTTTTTTTAATGACATTTAAGTTAACACGATAACATAATATACATTAGTATATTAACACGTGTCATCATCTCAATTAAAGTGACACATGTCACGATGTGATGAGTTTTACAAATTTTCCCTTTTACCTTTTTTTAATGACTTTTTTTTTTACAAATTTTTCCAATAATGTATTTTTTTTCCTTTCTTTCTCGATTAGTTATGGTATTTTTCCTTTTTTTTTGTTTTTAAACGTATTGACATGAAACAAAAATTTTCCTTTGACATGAAACAAATTTTTTCTTTTTTTTTAATGATATTTTTTACAAATTTTCTCTTTTACCTTTTTTTAATGATATTTAAGTTAACACGATAACATAATATACATTAGTATATTAACACGTGTCATCATCTTAATTAAAATGACACATGTCACGATCTGATGAGTTATAATTCTGAGCGCATTCTTCTTTATATAATAAGATTTTACCTTTTTTTAATGACTTTTTTTTTACAAATTTTTCCAATAATGTATTTTTTTTCCTTTCTTTCTCGATTAGTTATGGTATTTTTCCTTTTTTTTTGTTTTTAAACGTATTGACATGAAACAAAATTTTTCCTTTGACATGAAACAAAAATTTTCCTTTTTTTTAATGATATTTTTTACAAATTTTCTCTTTTACATTTTTTTAATGATATTTAAGTTAACACGATAACATAATATACATTAGTATATTAACACGTGTCATTATCTTAATTAAAATGACACATGTCACCATCTGATGAGTTATAATTCTGAGCGCATTCTTCTTTATATAATAAGATATATTAACACGTGTCATTATCTTAATTAAAATGACACATGTCACCATCTGATGAGTTATAATTCTGAGTGCATTCTTCTTTATATAATAAGATATATTAACACGTGTCATTATCTTAATTAAAATGACACATGTCACCATCTGATGAGTTATAATTCTGAGCGCATTCTTCTTTATATAATAAGATATATTAACACGTGTCATTATCTTAATTAAAATGACACATATCACCATCTGATGAGTTATAATTCTGAGCGCATTCTTCTTTATATAATAAGATACGTTAGTTGACAATTTAACATATTGCCACTAGATTTTACTGTCATTTAAATTAAAAAAAATCTCTGTGGAGACTTCTCATTGAGGGAGTACTATTTTTGGTAGGTTAGATAATTAGGTGAACGTAGTTGGACGTTATAAGGACAGAAATCGAGTAAATATTTTAAAAGGAAGCAACTCCAAATTTGAAATTTAATGTATGGTTATCCCATCATCCATAGTTTATATTCCTATTAAATATCATGAATATCTAACATGCCAATTTTTACCCAATAAAAAAAGAGTGAATTAGGTAGATAACCATAGAAAACACTATAATTAGGTGAATGGCAATTAGAAGTCGGAAACTCGGTTTAACTGTACAGCTATGAACGGACTTTGGCGATTTTACCCCTCTATTGCGTCAGGGTATATATGTTGGAAACTGCTACAAAATCTCGTAGCTGAAACAAATATATTATAGGCTCTCCTCTAGTATAGCTGTCGGCGGGTTGCTAGCCACATAAATATCTGAGCAAACAGCGAGTATTTAATGCTCAGATACGGTAGATATGCTGATAAATATGTACAACGCTATGGATTGTGTATGTATATAACATAATATATATGTAACCCTCTATATATTGCAGTAGCCGGCGATTTAACGCTCTTCACCTCCGGATAAAGATTTGGCATTGTTCTCCATTTATTCTTCAGACAGGATCATAGTTGACATCCAACAGAAAGAATAAAGTACGCTTCCCACCTACCTGGTGAAGGTTGGACCCCCCATTTATGCTTCCGAATTTATCTTTTTTTAAGCGAAAAAATCAAGAGATCTATCTCCATTATCGTTGACTTTTAGTTGCCTCTTTAACTTGTGATCTTCATAACTCCTTCATAGATACAAATTTATATGGCGGCTAACTAAGGCCCCTGCATATTTTTTTGATAGATGGGAAGATTGGTCCGGCTTCAGCGAGGAATCTGGGTGAAAACGGACTACGGAAAGTGGGATTTTCGAAGCGATCCCTCTGATCTTGGTTTTGGAGCAAGCGTTTGGGACGACGAGGGTTTCAATTCGTTGATGGGAATCGTGAGTAGAAGATACTTGCTGGAACCGACGACGCCTGTGTCGTTAACGTATAGGCTTCCGCGGCTGGTGTCGGACCCAACACTGAACAGTGACCAGCCTTCTAATATCCTAACAGGCGAAGATATCCGTCAGTTCATGGCAATCCGGTTTAGCTATCCGGAGCTAACTATGTGTGTAACTGTCGGAGCGGAGGCTGTCGCTACATACCAGTTCCAGTGTAGAAGAATTTTCAACGTTGGTGGGACTTCGTACCTCCCTGAGCAAGAACAGCCAGAAAAGAATCTCTGTATCAGTGCTGAATACAACGGTAAAAAAAAACCTTGACTACAATATTGCTTGACATACGTATAATACGGGAATGCCTCTGTTTTTAACCAACATTTCTCTCTATACAGAGCTGATAACCGGAAGGAATATTGTCGGAGCTCAAAGTGTGTTGGAGGAGATTTTCACAGAAGAAGAGATGCACGTGATGCACAGGGTGCATTTGGAGATGGTTTACTCAAATCCTATTGAAAATGTGTCGGGAGCATTTGTGTCCGATGAGTCTCGTACAAGAAATGAGATCATTGTAATAGACGGGGATGAAGATACAGAAATGGGGGTTGCCAGAGTTGATGGAACATCCATCGGACCTCCCACAAATGGTGCACCACCTATTGGTTCGTTATCTTCAATGCCGTGAATTTTATAGTTTCCTGTACTATCAACATTTAGCTGGTAATATGGTTTATGTCTGAGAATTGGTTGAAAGTAGTCGGTAATATATTTTGTAGCCGTGACGAGTACCATTTCCGTATGATTTGATTTTCCCAAGTACACAAACTTACTAACAAAACTCTAACCAGGAACGGATGGTGCATACCAAGATGGCATACTCCTCACCCAACGCCACTCCAACCAGGAAATGCACGAGTTTGGAGATGCTGGAATGAACCTTCTTGACTCATACATGCAAACAAATGAACGCCACAATCACGGGGGGAGGGGGGGGGGTTTGATGATGCTATGGATTTCTGGGAATGTCTATTCGCCGAAGGAAATGCAGCTGTGGAAAGCACTTTTGTTGCAGGTATGTTATGCGGGGAAGACAATGCTGTGAATGATGGAGCGCCACCTTGTATGGTCGTTAACAACACGACTCTCCTTGCGTCGGAAGAAAGTGGAGATTAATCTTCCACCGGTTCTTCTAGTGAAGTATGTGTTATGGCTGACTTTGAGTCGGAGCATGACCTTGCTATAATAGAGTCACCGACGCATGCACCGACATTTTTGCCACCAAGTGTTGAGGTGGAGATGACAGAAGCGGAACGTGTAACGGAAGGTGAGAAGTATAGTTAATTCGTGTAGTAGTAACAAATAGTTTATGTAGTCGGCTATGTCTATTATTAGCTGACCAATACACGTTAAATCCAATTAGATATGAACTTATTCGATCTTCAATGCAGGTACCCGTGTAACCAGTACTGGGCCCGTCTCCGATGGTACTCCGTATGCACCTGTAACAGAAGGTGAATCGTACGGTTAATTATTGTGCTGGTTATTAATTGTTAATATAGCCCGCTATGTCTTTTATTAGCTGACCAATAAACGTATCAAGCAATTAAATATTAACTTATCTGATCTTTAATGCAGGAAACCGTGTAATCGTTGCCGGGCCGGTGTCCGACGCACCTACCGTGGCACCTGCTACAACTCCTGCTACTAATGTTAATGGGCCTGAGTCAGACGGTCTTTTTCTTGGGCTTACTTTAAGTTGCGGCCCGGTAACTGACAAGGCAGCTCTAGTGGGTGACGAGTCCATAAACAGAAGTTCGTCAGATGAAAGCAACAGTGTTGGTGGGTTTTAAAACTCGTCGTCTATAGTATAAGCAAGTTATTTTGTGATGTCTAATGGCCGGATAGTTAAACCGTTTTGTTTATAAGTCTTACGGTCGACCAGGGAGGTCATATAAGTTAGCCCCCATTCGGTTGACTATGGTACGTAATTTTATAGCGGATTCTACGAGGGATATCCGTTTTGTAGTTCATATGAAAGAACCATTTGTTGTACTTTGTAGCTATTAATCGAACCAATGATGGATATATTTTGTATTGGCTGTTTTGAGAAGTATTTTGCTATAAATATGATGGTACAACCACTAATGTCTAATGGCCTGATTTTCAAAATGTAGGCACTCATATTAATAACCCGCATGACATATACGTCGGAATGATCTTTGCCAACTGTAGTGCGTTTAAGCATCACATGGCGCTGTATGCTGTACACCATAAATTCCAATTCCGTAGCTCAAGATCAAGACCAGAGGTAATGGTCCTTAAATGTTGGGGACTGTCTTGCCCATGGCGTGTTTATGCAGCCCGTTTGGAAGGGTCTGGTTTGTATGAAATTAGAAGTGCGCTACTTATTCACAACTGCAATATTGACGAGCGTGGGGGTTATCAAAGGCAGGCAACATCAACTGTGATTGGTGGATTGATGAGGACAAAATATGGGGGACCAGGGAGCGGTCCACGTCCAAATGAAATCAGAGCTATGATGCTTGGCGACCATGGTGTGCGCATATCTTACTGGAAGGCCTGGCGTTCCAGGGAGCTAGCCATGGATTCTGCAAAAGGGTCATCCGAGCAATCTTATAACTCACTACCTCAATACCTACAAAAATTAGTTGTATCAAATCCTGGCACGCTTGTAGAACTTGAGACAGCCCATGATGAAGGTGTTGGTCAGAGGTTTAAGTACATGTTTTTCGCGTTGGGAGCGTCCATCAAAGGCTATGCTTATATGCGGAAAGTAGTTGTGGTGGATGGCACACATCTGAAAGGTAAGTACGCAGGGTGCCTTCTAACAGCTTCGGCTCAAGATGGAAATTACCAAATTTTTCCACTGGCGTTTGCAATCGTTGACAGTGAGAATGATAGAGCTTAGGAGTGGTTTTTTAGGAAACTATATATGTTTGTTCCAAACAAAGAAGATGTTGTCTTCATCTCAGACAGGCATGCATCGATCTACGCCGGGTTAAACAAGGTATTTTATACATGTTATGGTTAACTTTACGTTTCCCTCTGTATTTAAATTTCCTAATACTTGTTGGCTAGTTTTGGATGTCATTATAAACTATAGTGGCTAACTTATCCGGTTAAATTGAAGGTTTACCCATCTGCCAGACACTGCACCTGTGTTGTGCACCTAAAAAGAAACATAAAGACATATTTTCGAGGGAGGCACTTAGGTCACCTAGTCTCCATGGCTGCCAGGGCTTACAGGCTTGCTGATTTCTATCGCATATTTAATGAAATCAAGGACATGGACCCAGCTTGTGCCGAGTACCTCATTGGGATAGGATTCGAGCATTGGGCCCGTGCACATTTCAATGGCTTAAGGTATGATATCATGACTACCAATGTTGCTGAATCGTGGAATGCCGTACTCAGAGAGGCAAGGGAATATCCCGTGGTTTCCCTGGTAGAATACATCAGATCAAAAATTATGAGTTGGTTTGCCACCCGACGGGAATCCTCAAAAGATTTAACCGAACCTCTAACACCCAAGGTTCTAGAGATTGTAGCTGGTAACTTTGAAATATCAGCCGACTATGATGTGAGAGCAATCAACTCTATCGAGTTTGAAGTACGCACAAATAACGGAGTCTCGTTCCACATTGACCTTGGCAAGAAAACATGTAGCTGTTGCGAGTTCCAAATGCTGCTCATTCCTTGTCCTCATGCTATTGCTGCTGCTGTATTTACAAAGGTGCGGGTTGATTCCTTGGTTGGTAAGGATTATACTACATATAACTGGATGAAGGCATATGCGAGTGCAATCAATCCAGTAACAGAGTTGGACAGTGTCCCTGACCTAGCATCTACAATTTCAGAACTCACTCTTTATCCACCAACAACAAGACGCCCCCCTGGTAGGCCGCGAAAGAAGCGATTCTTTTCGCGTGGGGAAACCCATGTAAGCTCACGTAATGTGCAAAACATGTTTCATACATCACCACAACGTTGCTCGTCTAATTTTGCTTTCACTTTGTTAAAGGCAAGGAGCTTGAGGCGCCGGACTGTGTGCAGCCGCTGCAAGAGACTGGGCCACAATCGAGCGACTTGTAAGATGCCGATATGAGCAACTTGTGAACAAAAGGGGCATGTGTGGAGTTGATGGTGTGTCGATTCATCCAAAGTTGTACCTGGGTCAGCAAAGTTTTCATGTATAATATTGTAAGATAGTAAGTTAACATCCTAGATGAGACCTATTCCAACTCTGTGTATAAATAATGTAGCCCCTCTCTATATATAAGATGTGTTTACTTGGGTCAGCAAAGTTTTCATGTATAATATTGTAAGATAGTAAGTTAGCATCCCATATATCCAAGATTTTACTTGCGTATTCGGTAATGTTGTATATTTTACGGTAATTAATAATCTTTCTAGCCATAATCTAGAGCATCCAAGCAACTACCACGAAAACTATACATGGATTTATTGCCGGCTAGGTTTTAGTTTGCCCGGCCATGTCTTCGCTTACATTTTTCTCCTATCTATCCTCTACGACTGACTAATATTCAACTTCTTTGGTAACAAATACGTTTTCTTTACTTTAGTGTCCTCCTACTTGTTCCCCAGTCAACATATTCAGATGACCAACATATTACTGATTCCAGAAGTTTTTGTAGCTCAAAAGAACGATATTCAAATAGTAGAGTGTAATACCAAACAAAACAACATCCGAAAATAAGTTTAAAACGTAGTCACGGACAACTTCTACAAACTACAACTGTTCATAGTTCTCCTCGTACATCATAACTGATAGCCTCTTGGCCTTGGACGGTAGAACATCTGCTGTGATGCATCGACAAACTTCTAGCCCCCCTATTGCATGAGCTTGCATAAGCAGAACTGCTGTAACAGCTGAGTCAGCATGGATCCCATTTTGGGGGATACTTTTCGGCCTTTCCACCATAAACGCTTTGAGATCTCTTGCTGTTTGCATCCGACCAACGTGCTTAAGAAAATATGGGAACATCTGTGCTACAGCGCTCAGCTCCTTTGAAATAGCATTATCACTGCGCAATGCCAAATCGCAATCCAGTATATAAATAGTAGAGGAGGAGCAGTCAACACAAATCCCAACCCAATGAGTCTTGTCAAAGTTGAATGGAAAGTAGAAACGATCAGCCCCAATATTCTTAGCATTTTCTTCCCTGAAATACTGCAAAAGCTGCTTCTGAAAAAGGTGCCCTTCTTTCTTTGGTGTCTTGGAAAACTTGGAGTAGTTTTTCACAAAATAAGAAACAAATTTGGTATCAAAAACTCAATTTTCTTTGCCAATTGCGAACCTTGTCTACCAAGCATATACCGAGTATGCTGTATAAGCAAATCAACCATCTGCAATTGTGAAAAATAAAATCGCGTATCTTCATCCATGTAGGAAACTTCGAAAGGGAGTAAGCTCTTCTAAGCATCACAAAGAATATGTACCTTTGGCTGCAAAGGTTTTGTCCTCCCAGCTATGTCAGCAAAGTCTTTGTTTGAAACTGATACTCCTCCCACATTTAAGTTCCTGCAACATACAGTTATTATAAACATGTATTACAACATCGTCTAAGTGCCTCGAATCCTGCATTATGTTATAAAAATCAGTCAAACTTCTATATTTTCAAGATAAAATATTTAGTATCCGTCCACTATTACGGTTATAATCTATAACTATTACAATATTTGTATCCTATATACGATGTCTTCATTATGACAATATTATCCGGCTAGTTAACATGCATAGGTGCTGTGTTTATATATTATCGGCCAATTGCACAACTACATTTATAGGTTGTTAACAAAACGGAGCCAACTTACTGAATTCTCTTGAGCTTCTCTTGTAACTTTCCAAACTTGGCAGCATAGTCCTCTGCTTGGCCGTCTCCAACACCGATGAGATGGGCTTCCCTAGCTCGTTGTAGCATACGCTTATCGCATTCATAGTCACCAACGAGGCTGGCAGGGATTATTTTCTGCCTCTTGCTCTTACGACACAAAACACCACCCTCACTGTGCTCATTTCCTTCGCCTCCAATCTCACCAGCGGCATCCATTGCATCCCCACCAGCGACAATCCTTCATGTCTCTTCCTGCGATAGCCCAAGCGAGAATGAGGGGGGGGGGTGGAATAAATGGCATTGTCTGATACATCTGAAATTCTAGAAATGACATATATCAACTTTGTTACTTTGATGCCTCACAGCAAAATTGATAGCTATACCTCAGTTTCCTTTTGTAGTTGTCCAGAATGCTCCATGGTCTTCGTACCACCTTCTTCACATCCCACCTCCTTCGAGGTCATAAAAACTAGATTGTTAGAGGCAATAACAAAGAATGAGATATGTGGTAAAATATGCCACATTTCTTACATTTGCTGTCATGGTATCACCAACATTGTTGTCTCCTACTTCCGAACAATTACCTCCGTTGCGGGCAGCAACCTACAACATTGGAAAGCCAACTTGAGTATATATAAAATGGACATATTTATCAGTCAACTATAAAGAGCACCTACTATATCCATATACTCTTGCCTGAGATCCCCAAGCACACCTGCAATGATACAGTCAGCAACTTCTTTACACATCAATATTACCTGGTTTCCCTGATGATTGGAAGCAGATACATCTGCAATAACTTGTTCCTTCTGGACATTGTTACCATTGCTTATATCCGCGGTTACCGTATTGTTGCCTTGATTAACTATTGACTTGTCCAAATACGCAATGATACCATCAATCATATCTGTTTTGATCTTTGTTAACTGTTGGGCCACTTCGTGCGTTATGTCAGTATCCATAAAAGTAATAGCCCTCTTTAGCTCCTCCATTTTCACAACTGATTCATTCACCTTACCCTCCACTCTGTTCAACTCAACTTTCATTTTCTCCGCAACCATCTCAGCTATCTGTTGAACATCATTCTCATTCAATGACATTCCTTCACCAGCACCACTGCTTTGTCCAGGAATTTCTGTACTGCCTCCATCTTTCTTTTGTTTGGCTTTCGCATTTTTTACCTTTGCCTCTTTGATCATACGAACCACATTGGCCTTTGTAGCTCCCCCCAAAAACATCGAGCTAGAGAAATTATAATCCTCATTAATGAGTTCCAGTATGTTATCAACCTTAACATCATCTTCCTCGTCAGACCACCCCAGCTCTGTTTCATCTATCTCGGTTTCACCATCATCGGCTATAATGCAGTCAACTTCAGTCTGCATTTCCAAAAACCAGTTAACACCTTCGTTAACCGGCTAATATCAATGTTATATGTAATATTTATTCCTGGCTATATACCTTTGTTAACCGGCTAATATCAATGTTATATGCAATGTTTGTTCCTAAATAAGCGGATTGTTAAGTATCCGTCATATTTCAACAAGATTACAAAATAATATAACACAAGTTCCCGTTACCTTCTCAGCTTCATGGAGGTTTCTTGCATGCGCAGGGCTCAGGCTTATCTTTTTCTCACGAGGCCCGTCTTTTTCACCTTCTCCATCAGACTCAGACGAAGATGTAGAATTAACTTGCACAACCTCAAGCAACGCAGGGACAGCTTCAACCAGTACTAGTTGTAGAGCATGCACAAATCCTTTGATGGCAATTGTGTTTTGCGATAGAGTTATTTCATTCCTCTCTTTGATACTACTCATGAGCATGTCAAACGCAAGTCGTCCCCAAGGGTAGGCAAAAAAGGCATCGAGGTCTTTGATTTCCTCTGCATGCTCCTTCAAAATCTTTGGATGGTGTGTCGTCGGCATTAGAACCGATGCAAGCAAAGCTAGACAAGCGTATTTGATCCTTGTTTCCTTCTCTGTCACAGTTCTCCTCTTCAGCATCTTTATTACGGCTCCGACAGAAACGGACTCCAGCTTCCCAAAGAGCGATGGCCAATAAGGCGTCTCGGTGATGTTGTTTTTCAGTCTCTTCCTCGATTTCTTCTGGAATTTCCCACACGGCAAACCCGTTACGATCGCAAACTCCCTCAGGGAAAACCTTATCGGTTTTCCAGCATACAAGACCCAGATTTCATGCTTTTTCTCCACCTTGAGTTGCCTCGAGATGATAAATCTCCCAAATCTTCCAGAATATGAAGGCTTCTCCGCTATTGAGATGAACTTGCCAAACGACAAGTTCTGAATGAAAACTCTTTCTTCCTCTTCGAGAGCATTCATTATCGACATAATCCCATTTGAAGGCCCGTAAGATGTGACCCTAATCCCCACGGGTTCTTCGCTGGCGGCGAACATCCACTCTGGTAATTCCGGTTTCTCGGCCATTTCGCTCTGCGAAATCTAGAGGGTTAACACTTACAATCTTTTACATGCATTTGTTTAGAGAACAAACAAGTGGGATTCCATTCTACTAATCAAACAAACCAGTGGGATAACACTTACAGTTTATTCGGCGACTCCGATTTGTCCGGCCTTTGTAGATCTCGCCGGATTGTTTTCCAATCCCTTCAAAACTCCTTCGCTAACTCGCAGATTCTCTCTCTGCGACGAAAAGACGTTTGCTTTACCTTCTTCGTTCTCCTCGCTCAATTTCTCTCTCTGTAAACGAAAAGACGTCTGCTTTAACTTCTCCATTCTTCTAACTCTTTTTATTTTATTTTTCCTCACAATTAATCACACCTCCTATATGTATATATTTTTGTATGTAAAGACGTAATTCAAACAAAGATTTGTTTAGATCTTGTTCTGACAGCTAAAATATAAACACCCTAACCCTTCCTAAGCTACAAACACACTAAAATAAGGGCACAACCGGAATACATATTCTCGCACAGTGCCATGGTCATTTTGCCAATTCACGTATAATCTGTTGCCATCGAGTGCAAATACTCTAAAAAAAATCAAATATATATATCAGTAACATGACAATCTCGCATCTCCTGTTTACTTGTCTGGTGTCACTTATGATTTGGCGATTGAGCCGGATTTCTTGGAATCCACTAGTCACACAAAACGATAACTATGAGAGTAATCTACCAAGTATTCTGGAATTACAACATTGTCCGGTTATGACAAAATCACAAAAACTCCTATCTTTTTGGATAATGTGGCGGATTTAGAAATCAAGATGCAATTTTATTTTCAAAAAATAATGTGTAAACCCGGAACGTGTTAAATAAGAGGCTGAAGCAGACGTAAGGATACGGATTGAAGCTTCCTCCGCCGACCCGCACAACCAACATAATGCTGCAAGAGCTACACAAGCGCAATCACTTCAATCTCAACATAACAAGACTTGGCGAAGACCTCTGTTGACTCCATATAAATGTAATTTTGATGCCGCTTTCAATTATACCTCCCATCAAACAATGGTCGGTTGGATCATCCGAGATTATAATGGCATACTACATCTACTGGGATATGCCTGTTTAGGATCATCAACGTCACCACTAGAAGCCGAAGCAAAAGCCTTACTCTTTGCGTTACAACAATCTTGGTCCAATGGTTTTAATAATATAACTTTTGAAGGTGACAACAAAGTGATCATAGATTTTCTCCATGGAAAATACAAAGACTTCATGATTGAAAACATTGGCACTGATATTCTGCATTGGCATTGAACTCTGTTTTTTATTCATCCAAAATGTATCCACCACAATGGTTATATACTCTTTTGTACTTGGACTATGTCCGATCTTTTTCAGATTAATAAAATAATCATTTTGCCGGAAAAAATCAGTAACATGGCAAACATAGTTATCAAAAAAAAAAACGTGACAGACGACCCCCACTTAAAAAAAAAACAAAAATATGATGAGATTTTATGAGTAGATTCGTTAAAATTTTCCTCAATGAAGATAATTGCAATTGTTAGGAGATCTCGGGGATTACAAGATCGTATTGAATATATTTCTTTATAGTTATTAGGAAATTTAATAATTGTGTATAAGATAGATTTTCTATTATCAAATATGTAAAGAACTTGTTCAACAAGCTATAATCTTATATAAATAAGCCTATTGGCTAATCAATATAACTGAGAGAAACTATTATACTTCTAAGGTTTCCTCCAAAATCTATCATTGTATCAGAACAATAACCAAATCATACAAATTTTTGGTTTTTCTTCGATCTTTGGCCGCTTCTTGCCTTCTACGATTTCTATTTTGATTCCTTTTTCATCTTTCTTATTGATCTTCTTCTTTACTCACCCTCGTCTATGACTTCTCTTGTTTTTTCTTTTACTTTCTTCTTCTTCTCTCTTTTTATATTTTTCTTCTTTACTAGCTTTGTTTCATTAAAAAAAAAAAAAATTTGAAAAACGAAAAAAAAGAAGAAGAAGAAATCTTCTTTTGATTGTGGTGTTTTGTTTGTTCAAAATACAGGTTTCCAAGACAAAGTCTTCATGTGACTATCTATCAACTACGAATTCGATGTAGCCACGAAGATGATGACTCCAATGAGTATATACGGATCCGATGGGGGTGATGTTGCTGTGAATTATGAGCATGAACCAATTGATAAATTCGTTCAGTTTACATGGTGACGTGAGACGATGGAGATACACAACTACTACAATATCCTCCATCGAATTGATGACCTTATGGTGAGGTATAAATGTCATTGATGACCCTACAGTGGGTATGAAGACTGTAAAGATGACCTGATAATTGTCCAATCTCATACGTGTTACCACGTATAAGCTTGCGGGAGGGTGTTAGGAGATCTCGGGGATTAGGAGATCGTCTTGAATATATTTCCTTATAGTTATTAGGAAATTTAATAATTGTGTATAAGGTAGATTTTCTATTATCAAATATGTAAAGAACTTGTTAAACAAGTTATCATCTTGTATAAAGAAGCATATTGGCTAATCAATATAACTGAGAGAAACTATTATACTTCTAAGGTTTTTAATCAACAGATACACTAAAGACCTAGGAGAGAGAAAATATGCGACTGCAAAGGCGACACAATGTCATCTTCCGCCGCCGTTCGCCGGCGACTTCTTTGACGGCGAGTCTTGTCTTCTTCATCTTTCTCAAGCCCTCCTCTCCTCATGAGGAAGAAAAAATCCAAAAAACCCTCACCAAAAAAATCGTCACAACCAAAAATCCAGCTCAAATTTCTCTGGCATCGAAGCCCAATCTTTCGATTCCAGCTCCGCCTGTTAGGGATGACTCGATTCCCTTCGCTCCGTCGAGTCCCATGTCTCTAAGCCCTGCTCAAGTGCTAGATGCGGCAACTATCTCGACTCCCAAGATTTTGGATCTGGGATCCGAATCTCGACCTGTAAGTATTTTTGCTCCTATGATCGCTAGTTCCACGGCTGATCCAGAACCAACCATGAAGCTAGTTGTGGCTAAAGAAGTCGCCGATAAGCCAGCTTATCAAGGAACTACTGCGAAAGCCGTGAAACTGGTGGACCCAGAAAGTAAATATAAATCACATGTGCAAGCAGCTGATACATGGTGCTCCCTTGTTAAAGGGACTACGAAACAACTATGGAAGAAAGAAAAATCATTCACCTTGCCATCTGGTGAGGCCTGTGTGAAGATTCCCAATTCGGTAATAGAAAGAAACAAAAATTCTTGGGAATGTTTTGTTCTGGTTCAATTATACTCAGATCCTCCGTCGCAAGGAATCATCCACAACATTGTTAATGGCATCTGGAGTAAGTAGTATATAGATATCTCAGTCTCAAAGATGGAAGGTAACTCTTTTCTCTTTAGGATTCCAAACTCCTTCACCAGACATCGAGTGATTAGTCAGAGACTCTGGCAAATAGAAGGTCAATATGGCTGGAGTTAAGAAAAGTCCCTTTCCAATTCTTCAATGACGAGGGATTAGAGCACATTGCAGGCCTAGTGGGTGAGCCTAAATTTCTACATCCATCAACGGCAAACAAAACCAACCTAGAAGTTGCCAAGGTCTTCACCATCATTGATCCGAGGAAGCCTTTACCTGAAGCTGTCAATGTCCAGTTTGAATATGGGGTAATCAGTAGGGTTTTGGTCTCTAGCCCATGGATGCCTCGTGTGTGCGACTATTGTAAAGAGATAGGGCATAGTGCCAAACACTGCAAATCTGCTCCCAAACTTTGTCAAGTTTACAGGTTTGCCAGTCATGGTACTGGGAAATGCCCAAGAGCCAAATCTGCTAAAGGAAAGGGTATGAAAACACGTAGGAGAAGATCAAAAACTAAGGTGTGGTATGAAATTAGTACTCAAAGGGAGGATGAACCTAAGCAGCGGTTTTCTCAGGTAGCTCAGAATGGTCAGGTTGCTCAGAAGGGTCTGACTAAATTGGGTATAGTAAAGGATTTTGCAGTAGGAGAATTAAGTGCCTCATTAGTGGGTTTTAATGAACCTGGTGAGCCTGGTAACAAACTGGTGGAAGAAAATGTTAAGAGCAATAAAACTTTCGAAGTTGAACCTGACTCCTCTGATGTTTCTTCTAGTGATTCAGAGGGGGAGGAAGAAGGACATATAATTGAGGAAGGAGAAAGTACTAAGAAGCTGTCCGAGAAGCAGAAATCAGGTACTAAGGGCAAGGACCCTAAACTCTAAATTTTATGTGTAGAGACATCTTTTGCTGGAACGTTAGGTTTCAATATATAGTCATCGGAGTGGTTTTAAGAAATGGTTGAAGTATAATAGACCAATTTTGGGGGGTCTCATTGAGACTCATGTGAAGCAGCCAAAGAATAGGAAATTTATTGATGGAATCTTTCTAGGCTAGTCTTTTAATGATAACTACGGATATTCTGAGTTGGGGAAGATTTGGATGATGTGGCATCCAAGTGTCAGTGCAGTGGTTATCTCTAAATCGTTACAGATGGTAACTTGTGAAGTGATCTGGCCTGAGACACAAAAAGTTATGATTGTCTCTGTGATATATGTTTCTAATTATGTTGAGGCTAGAAAGGAACTGGTTACATTATCCACTAGTAATGCAGTTAGTGGCAAACCATGGCTGGCCTTAGGTGACTTTAACCAAGTCCTTAACCCATATGAGCATTCAAGATCAGTTAATATGATTGTGTATAAGAGAACAATAGAGTTTAGGCAATGTCTCCTGGATGCTGACCTTACAGATCTTAACTACAGGGTGAACACTTTTACTTGGTGGAATAAAAGTAAGACTAGACCAGTGGCTAAGAAGATTGATTGCATTCTGGTAAATGATCAGTGGTTTGATGTTTTCCCTTCTGCGGTTGCCTTCTTTGGAAGTCCAGATTTCTCAGATCATGCTTCACTGTCAGTTATTCTGGATCTTCTGGATCAAAAGCTCAAGAAGCCCTTCAAGTTTACAACTTTTTGCTGAAGAATGACGAGTTCTTACCCATGATTAGTTCTCCTTGGTACACTATCAATGTGGTAGATTCAGTCATGTTCAGAATATCTTAGAAGCTTAAAAAGCTAAAGAATCCAATTAGAGATTTCAGCAGAAATAACTATTCAGATTTGGAGAAAAGGGTTTCAGAAGCTCATGAGGACTTGCTGAGCTGTCAGAATCAGATGTTAGCCAACCCTACCCCTAGCAATGCAGAGATTGAATTGGAAGCACTTTGTAAATGGCTAATACTGGCACAGGCTGAGGAATCCTTCTTCTGCCAGAGATCTAGGGTGAATTGGCTAGGTCTTGGCGACAGTAACACAACCTATTTCCATAGGATGGTTAACACAAGAAATTCTATCAACCGGATTCACTATCTTATTGACAGTAATGAGACCAGGATTGACACTTAGTTGGGGATCCATGAGCATTGTATCAGTTACTTCTCTAGCCTGCTAGGGGGTCCAGTGGAACCACAAATGTTTAACCAAAGGGACCTGGACTTAATTCTGCCTTACAGCTGCTCAGTGGATCAGCAAAGGAAATTGGTAAAGCCTTTCTCTAAGGAGGAGATCAAGGCTGCTTTCTTTTCACTGCCAAGGAATAAAACCAGTGGCCCGGATGGGTATTCCTCCGAGTTTTTCATATCTTGTTGGGTGGTTGTTGGTGTGGAAGTTGTTGAGGGTATTACTGAGTTCTTCGAGAAGGGAACTATCTTAAAACAGTAGAATGCTAATACTTTGGTGCTTATTCCCAAGATCCCAAACGTCTCTACTACTTGTGATTTCAGACCGATTTCCTGCCTTAACACAGTGTATAAGGTAATATCCAAGTTACTGGCTTCCAGATTGAAAGCTATCCTTCCTGAGGTAATTTCTGCCTCACAAACAGCTTTTATGCCCGGAAGATTGCTTTCAGAAAATGTGCTGCTAGCAATTGATCTTGTTCAAGGCTACAATCTGAGGAGATATGAGTCCAAGGCTATGTTGAAAGTGGATCTCAGGAAAGCTTTTGATTCAGTGAGATGAGACTTTATCTTAGGGACTTTGATAGCTATTAGCATTCCTCACAAGTTCATAAGCTGGATATAATGCATAACCACCGCCACATTCTCTATCGCTGTGAATGGTTCCACAGGTGGCTTCTTCAAGAGCACAAAGGGGATAAGACAGGGCGATCATCTCTCCCCCTACTTGTTTGTCCTTGCAATGGAAGTATTCTCACAGCTACTACTCTCAATGTATGAATCATGATATATATCATATCATCCTAGGACTTCAGAGCTAGGCATATCACATCTTATGTTTGCGGATGATGTTATTGTCTTTTTTGATGGTAGTAGCTCCTCATTACATGGCATAAATGAATGTTTAGAGGAATTTGCTAGTTGGTCAGGTCTGAGAATGAACATGGAGAAAACTGAGCTATTTTATTCAGTATTGAACCCAACTGAATCCACTGCTATTGCTAGCTATGGATTCCCTAATGGTTCCCTCCCAATCATGTACTTAGGCTTGCCTCTAATGTCCAGGAAATTAAAAATTTCGGAATATGAGCCGCTTCTCAACAAGCTTACAACAAGATTCAGATCATTGGCAATCAAATACTTATCTTTCTCGGGAAGAGTACAACTCTTAAGCTCTGTAATTATAGGAACAATCAACTTCTGGATCTCAACTTTCATTTTACCTAAGGGTTGCATCAAGAAGATAGAGTCTTTATGTTCCCGATTTCTCTGGTCTGGGAACATTGAAAATCTCAAGGTGGCAAAGGTCTCTTGGTCCACTGTATGTCTACCAAAAGCTGAAGGAGGTTTAGGGTTGAGAAAGTTTTCAGTCTGGAACAGAGCCCTCTGCCTTAGATTCATCTGGCTTCTATTCTCCACCAGTGATTCCCTTTGGGTGGCCTGGCAAAGATTCTACCATTTAGGGAATCAAAGTTTCTGGGAAGTTCAACAGACTAATCAAGATTCCTGGACATGGAAGCAATTATTAAAATTAAGAAAAGAGGCTCTCAGTTTTGTCAAAGCAGTCCTTGGAGATGGTAAAGTTATTAGTTTCTGGTATGATGTTTGGACACCTATGGGGCAACTGATTACCTATATGGAATTGACAGGGCCAATAAGTCTAAGAGTACCTATAAACGCCAAAGTTGCTGACACTTGTAGCCCAAATGGGTGGAAGTTGGCTTCTCCAAGATCATAGGAGGCACTGAACTTTCATGCTCATCTAACCACTGTAAGGATTCCTAACATTACCTCCCCTAAAGACTGCTTTGAGTGGTGCGTAGATGGGATTAATGGCAGGGAATACTCTTCCTCCAGAACATGGGAAGCCATGAGACCAAAACAACAGGTCAAAAGCTGGTTAGAGGTGGTGTGATTTAAAGGATGTATACCCAAACATGCGTTTACTATGTGGATTGCTAACTACAACAGGCTTCCCACAAGATCAACATGATTGCTGCTTTTGCTCTAGAATGGAGGAAACAAGGAATCACCTATTGCTAACGTGCGAGTATAGCTGGCAAGTTTGGCGTCTTGCTCTCACCAGACTGAATCCTTCTCTGCAGATATTCAGAACATGGGTTGAGCTTCTCTCTTGGCTAAAAGACAGCTCGACTGTGGCTCCAACTTTGCTCATGAAACTTGTAGTGCAAGCTGCAATTTATCACCTATGGAAGCAGAGAAATAATGTTCTTCATAATAAGATTTCAATTCCGGCCGGTATCATCTACAAAGGCATAGACCGTGAGATTAGAAACATCATTTTGGCTAGACGACACAGAAGAAAATTCCACGACCTTATGTCTTTATGGCTAAGGTAGCTTCTAAGGTTCCCCAAAATCCAAAATTTGTACTTCCTTGTTTTTTACCTTTTTTTTTTGCCAAGGATGTATAGAATATAGATTATGCTTTTTGTAAAATCTAATTTCATTTATAATGATATTTACTTTTTAGCAAAAAAAGAAAAAAAGAAAAAAAAAATGTTTCCTCCAAAATCTATCAGCAATTTGCATATTTGAATGATAAAACTGATGTGAGGTCCATAAAAGAAAGTTAAAAAAAAAGGTACGTGTTTGAAGTTTCATCTTACGAACCACAAATCTGGGCTTCTTCTCCTCCACCGATTTTAACTGTCCACTCGACACAAGACGATGATTCCAAGGTTCCCTTAGTAGAGAATCTCAGTGGTTAAAATTTTGTACGTAAACCGGTTAAGAATTGGTTGGAGTGACCCAAAACGGTTAAGAGTTGGTTGGAATGACCCAAAACCAAAATTGCCGGTGGTAGAGGAGGCCGGAGACAAGACTGGTCCTGAAAATTTGGGGATCCCAAACCTAAAAAGATTTTGTGATTCATTTAGTCAACATTTTTGTTTAAAGAAAAAACCAAAATTGGATTTTAAGATTTAAACTTAATCATTTGATTTTGAGCTCATCGAACTTACCAAAGATGCTTTTGAAATGATATATAATTTTTCATTATCAAATCGAAACTTCTCCACTCTTGATTCATGATCGATTTAGTATGAAATTCACACAAATTATATTTTTTTTACTCTATATAGGTAACAATTTTCCTGTTGGTATTTAGTTACAAATTTTTATTAACATAATAGATTTCTAAAAAATGGAAGTCTAATTATTGTTTTCTAACTATCAATTTATCTCGCTTTCGGAGATAATTTTGCATTTATAAGAATAAAGTTGAAGACAGAAAAGATTGACAGGATCGGCCGCTAACTAGCAGTTAGAAGTTCGCCCTAACTTCTCTCACAGGCTCGAAAATTGAGGCAGCCGCCGCGCATCAGTTTCGTTGGGATGATTATCTCCTTCAACCTCTTCGTCGCCGGCCCTTCACTTCGGAGTAGTGTCCTCTTCGCCTGAAGCCATCATCGCTATCTCTCTCTCCACCAGATCACTTTCGTTGCTACCCATGTCTCCGACGAAGATATCTCTCTTCTCGATGGCCTCCTCTCCGTCGAAGCCGCTAGCTCCATCTTTGATCTGCTCGGCCCGTTTTGGTCAACCGATGCCGATGATGCTTATAGCGAGACCTCCAGACCTGCCGGTCCCTCTGGACCCGCTGAACTTTCAAGCCCCGTCGAGACCTAGCCTTCCCTGCTCAGGCGGTTCCATACACTGCTCCGCCGCACTCCCCTTCGCCAATTTCTCAAAGAAGCTTATGGAGAGTAGATCTTTGTGCTGGGAAGATTCGATATATCATTCTCTCTGGATATCTGATCTCGAATATGGCTTGGGTTTGGATGGGTGTGTGATTCTCTCGGATCACATTGATGGAGATACCGTTTACCTTGTATTGAGGGTCTTGTTAGACAAGTTCTAACTGTTTATGTTGTTAAGGGTTTAGTCCTGGTTATTAGCATTGGCATCTCTTGTTTTGTAGATGCAACGTGGAAATTGCTTCTCCTGCCTCTGGAATCTTGGGCTGAAACTCCTCACCTAGGTACTCGCTGGCTTGTGGAGGCAGCTTGGATCACTGGCTCAAACCATAGTGATATGGGATGTGTTTCTTATGAGGACTCAGAAGTTTCTCTGTTCCATGAGGCGTCAACTCGTCGTTTTATTGCTTCGGCTTTTGTTGCACAATTAGTAGCTCTGAAGTCTCCTTTGGATGAAGGAATTGCAGGTTTAAACATATTTTGGAGTATAAGTATCAATGACGTTGTGCCTTCTTTAGACCCGTGTGTATCGGGTTCTTTTGTTACTTTTATTGTGTCCTCCGGGGGAAATCTTATCGCCTTAGTGCGATGCCTTACTGCAGTATGCAGGTTCCGATCCGTTGTCACTATGACAATAGTTGCTTTGAGGTTGGTTACTACCTCTTTGTGGCAGATTGGAAAGAAATCTCCTGTTAAGTGTATCTCTCCAGTGAATCTAGTTTGTTTGGGCTTTCAATGGCCTGATTTTTCCTCTATGGAGTCTAGTTTCCTCCCAAATTTTTCACTTGTGTTTAGTGGAATTGTTATAGGGAGCATGGAGTCGAATGAGTTTCTGTTTGGAGCAGAGACGTTCGCAATCAAAGCTGCAATTTTAGCCGTTTCAACTATAGAGTTCCGACACCTCAATGTGTTCACGAACTCGCTTTCTCTTGTCAAGTTTTTCAAGTCTAGAGGTGTTGTCAATGAGCGGAAAAGCATCATACATGACTTCGTTTGTCTTTTAGGACCCTTTTTCTTCTATCTCTATCTTTCATGTACTTTGCACAACATATGTTTTAACCGAGTCCTTACCAATGTCTTCTTTGATAGATTTTAATATTTCATCCATGGTTGGAGTTTAAGTAATCTATAAAATTTGGTTTGATAAAAAAAAAAAAAAAATTGAAGACTTTTGAATGCTATTGAACACAAGTTTTCCTCCTTTTTAATTATTTTTGTTGGCAAGGGAAAACTCTAATATTGGTTAAGCGATTTTTGTAAAGTTTTATTACAAACTCGGATATAAGTTCCAAAATCTTTTCTTAACCAATATTAGAGTCTCACACATCCTGAATTATTATTATCTCTATCTTTCACCCATTGTACTTTCTTTAAACAGTTAACATCCACAAAAGAGTTTACTAGGAAATAGATTACACCACAAATTGCTTTCAAACCTAGATTACGACTTACTACCTAGGTACTGTAAAATAATTTGGATTAAAAAAAGAGAAAAATATCAAAAACAACCACAACTATTTTTTATTTTCGTTATAAAAAAAACATCTTAGACATGAAAATATATAATTGTAGAAAAGAAGTTGTTCTTTTTTTTTTTACGGGTTTGGTGCGGTTTCCTTCGTCACGGGTCCAGTACATTTGTGTCATCGGGGCCGTCATCAGGACCGTCTCAAATTATTTGTAGATCCTATTCAAATTTCTATATTAGCTCGAGATACTAAAACTAGAATCGAATAATTCACTTCAAGAAAAAATTAGATATTAGGTCGAAACAAAACATGTATCAAGAAAAAGACAATTGATGTACCTAGCTCAGATTAATCCATCAGTTTTATGGTAATCAGACCATGCTTCCCAAAGGTAACGTGATAGACGACAAACCGACACGATGCAGAGCATCAAGCCTAAGACAATGAGTCCCAAAACAATCTTCTCCATACCGTCAACAAATTATTATGTTTATTATCGTGTCTGCTAGCTTCTTCTTGCAGGCAAATTATATATAGGCACTAGTGTATATGTGTTACTGTTAACCCTAAGTTTACATTTTGAGGTCAGAAACAAAAATGTTAACTTTACATTTTAGGGTCTTATGTAAAGCTTACGTCTTTAATTAAGGTATTTAATTTGTGATTCACACATATCAATGTATTTCAAAAGGGAAATACATATCATTAACCATAAATTCAAAAATTGTAAATTGGTAAGATGAGAATCTACGAATTCTTGGACATGCAAAAAAGTGCATATAGAGATCGAAATTTGGAAACTGTATCAAACGGAAAAAAGGATAAAATGAAAACTGTGTTCAAGAATCTCCATAAAACATAAGTTTTTTTTTTTTTTTTTGAGAAAAAGTAAAACATAAGTTAGCGAGAGAGTCTCAAAATTTAAAATATACTAGGAACAAACGTAAGCTAAAAACTGTGATTGCTAAAATATATTAGGATCAAACACAAGTTAAAGCCTATGATTGCTGAGAATTGTTCTTCTGTGACAATAAAAAAGATAATGCAATTTTTTGGCACGGTCGAGTGAGACATATGAGCATCACGAATCTAAACATGTTTGTGTGTATAATCTAACAAAAAAAATACAATGTTGAACCAAAAATTCGGTTCGGTATTTATAATAGAAAAGGAGTCAGAAATTCTCGTTATATTATATTGAGTTCGGGAATACAAAGTTGAATAGAGGAATCAAAGTGGGATTACAAAGCACGATTGCTCAGGCTATTCTGAAGATGAGATCGGGAATGATCTGGTCGGGCCGGGATTGTGCGATGAATGAGGTCGGTAACTCTTGACGCCGAGCAGGATGTCTTATGCTCGGGATGATTACTGAATTGGTTGACTGGTTTGTGTAAGTCGGTTTGACGATCTTTTCTGGTGACGGTAGTCGACCAGAACTTTGAGTTAGAGACTTAAAGTTTGCGTTTTAGGTCCCTTATGCTCTGCTTGAGTGAGACTAATTGTCTCAACTATAAGGTTTTGATCCCTATTTATAGGTAAATATCGGTCAATTACTATAGTTAGAATCCAACTATAGTAACTGACTTTAATTACTCCTATAATTAGGTCAAAAATCCCTTAGTGAGTTGAATCTTTGGGGAGTAGGCCGAAATAATCTTCTGGACCAGGCTCATACTATTAATGGGTGAAACCCATGCCCAACATACAAGATCAATAACACCAATTAAAAGTTAGTTGTGTATTATATCTAAGGGTGTTCAATCTGAATACATACTATCGTAACCAAACTAAATAATCGATTTGGAAATTCGAATAATATTTTAGTATGGTTTAATGAATCCATTTTTTCTATATCTGAAAATCAAATCCGAATCCAAACCGAAAAACGAATTAAAAATTAAAAATATATTTGATTAAAACTCGAATTCGAACAAAAATAAAAACCGTACGGAACCATCCATTGTAAAAAAAAAATCACAAAAACAAAAAACCGGAATCGTACAAATTTTAATCGGTTAGGTTTTACTTTGGATTATTTCGGTTTGATGTGTAATCTGTCATGTTATATTTCCCGATAGTTGGCTTAGTTGATAGAATCAAACGGCGTCGTTTCATGGTATTCATTTGCCTCCCTATCGTTTTACCTTATGGATCAAAAACTCAATTATCGATTTTTTTCTGCGAATTTCGTTTGAACAGAGAGAAGAAATGAGTTTCCTACAAGTAGCTTGCTCCGCGCCAAGATCTTCGATGCTTCTCACCGGCTTAAAATCGAGCTTTTCCGATGTGCATCGCAGTTCACTATCGGTTTTTCCGGCGAGTATATCATCCCGGAGCGTGAAACCTCTGATATGCCTTGCTGCTGTTTCGTCTGATGCCGTACCCGACCCTGACTCCGACCTCAAAACCAAAAACCAAACTCGGTCCCATCGCCAGAAGAAGGAAGTCAGTGAAGACGAGAACGACAAGTTTCCGACAACGGTCCCGCGTAAATCGAAGCGTGGGCGGCGGAGCGAAGCGGACGCTGTTGAAGATTTCGTGAGAAGCTCCCTCGAGCGCACTTTCTCCACCATACGAGAGAAGAATCCGGAGGTTTTCGAGAACAAGGAAAAGGCGGATTTCATCAAGGACAGACGCGGGGAGGAAGATGAAAGCGAAGAAGAAGAGGAAGAAAAAGAAATGGTGGTGGAAGAAGAGGATCCAGATTGGCCATTAGATACGGATGTTGGATGGGGAATCAGAGCTTCGGAGTACTTCGATACACATCCCATCAAAAACGTGGTCGGAGAAGACGGGACTGAGATCGATTGGGAAGGCGAGATTGATGACAGTTGGGTCAAAGAGATCAATTGTTTGGAGTGGGAAAGCTTCGCATTTCATCCTAGCCCGCTCGTCGTCCTCGTATTCGAGCGATACAAAAGGTAAAAGCTTTGTTATTTCATTGACGAATTTTCACAAACACCTGGTGTGCGTAGGAGAAAACTATTCAAAGTATGAAAGCTTTGTTTTCCGGAGGAAGCATACATTTACATTGTTGTTCAAAGTCGTTTACCAACTGTAGAAGCTGAACTTTTCGTTTTCAATACTAAAATCTACGACCGTTGTAATAATCACTTGAGTTGCTGGGCGTTTACAGGGCTAGTGATAATTGGAAGACATTGAAGGAGCTTGAGAAAGCGATCAAAGTTTATTGGGATGCGAAAGATCGATTACCTCCACGGGTATGTCAGAAGAACTTCCGTCTTGGTGTGTTTGTATGATTCTTTTTTTTATGTGGATGCTTCTCTGATCACCATGTTTGATGAAACAGGCGGTTAAGATTGACCTGAACATTGAGACAGATTTGGCATATGCTCTTAAAGCTAAGGAATGCCCACAGATTCTCTTCTTACGCGGAAACCGGATTCTGTACAGGGAGAAAGGTGAGAAGAGATATGTTGCTAAATGCTGTTATCCTTCTTTGCAATATATATGAGCAATCGATTTATCATGCTGTGTTGAACATGATGCAGACTTCCGCACGGCAGATGAATTGGTCCATATGATTGCACATTTCTACTATAAAGCAAAGAGACCTTCCTGGATCGACAAGGCTAACGTAACCCCGTTCTGTTAGTTTGCAACGGGAACGAGTAGCTAACTCAAATGTCATTGTACGCGCAAGGATGTTGAGATTCAATATGTGCTATGCTCAAACAGGAGTTATTCGGACCCATTCTTTCAACTTTATGTTATTAGGTTTTGAAATCGAAAGGGCAGAACAGAGGCTTATGGAAGTAGCCGGTGAAGAGGTAAAATTCGGATGTTGGGGTAAAAATCACAGGTTTTTGTTAATTTGGATGAAAGATTTTTACCAAAGTTGTCTCTGTTTCTAGAGGGCTTATATCATCAAAAGCTTTGGACATTGTTGTATGTTCTTATGCAATGTAGTATTCCCAAGTAATGATTTTTGTTGTCTATCTTTCTGTTTTTTTTGTGCTCCAATCCTATAACATTGACTTGTGTGAATAAATTGAAACCATGGTGTTTGTTATTCTTCCAGGCGACGAACCAATATCATATTTCCCAAGAGCTCAAATCTTCAAGAGAAAATCTTTCCAATTAGGGTTCTACTTTTCATTTTATTTAATTTAAGATCAAAAATACATATATATTCTTTTCAATAACCCATGGCATAAAAAATAAAGAATCATGAAAACAAAACAAAAATCAATAGATAGCTAAACTTTTATTCTGCATCTTCAAAATCATGGTTTCGGTAACTCTGAAACCTACAAAAAAACAAAAAAAGTTGCAACTATCGTAAATAATTTGATAATTAATTAATAATAATTATTAATCTTCTTAAAAGAAAACTATTGAATACCTTAATTCACCGAAGTAATCACAGGCAAAAATCGTACTTGTCTTTTAAGTAATTCCAAAACTTTTTCCACCAGCACGCAGCAATGGCCGCCGAGATGACGATGAAGAGAACGGCGCCGGTTATGACCCAACTACTAATATTACTCATATTGTTCCTTACAACACAAACTATTGTTTATGTGTTTTGTGTTCTTCGTCTACGTCTAGACAAATTTATATATTTATATGCACCAGTTTGTAGCATGTTGATTAATAGGGAACTATATATTTTACAATTTCATAAAAGTAAACTCTAGTCACATTTTCTTCCCTATGTTAAGTTAACTTTACATTTGAATATTCTTTTTGTCAATAAGGAAATAAAGAGAACACTTAATGAGAGAATCATAGAATTCAAAATAGGGTTACCATTTTTTTTTCTTTACAACAGCAAATTTTGGTTACTTATTTTCGGATGGATGAACATATACATACGAAGCTGTTGAGTTTAGGCTTAAGAGAAGATAAGGGCCAGGCCCAAAAGATAAGTGTAGGAAAAGACAAAAATATTATGATTCTTCAACATATATATCTCGAGTGGATTTGACTGGATTCATTTGGCCATGCAATTAAATTGTGTTTAATTTGGATTTTGGATATAAGGGTAATGTCTATGTGTATGTGTATGGCCTTGGAGATTCCATATGGCTCTAAGATGACATGGGAGGTGTTGATGAATCGTTGCCATTACTATTCTGATTGTTCGGGCAGATTTAACCGGTTCACGAATAGACAGTTCTACATAATAACAAAAACAAGTATATCTTATTGATTAACGAATTTTTGGCTCGTAACCATCTTGTATTACAAACATATAGATATCATAAATATGGTATAAAATGATCTCGTCGAAAGCAAGTATTAGATTCTCGGTCGTTGCCTCTAGATTGCAGCAAGAATATAACTTTTAAGGTTTCAGAGTGTTTTTGCGATGTATCTCTATATCGTAGGACGTCTCTATTTATAGGCCTATGTTAATTCCTTCCTCATTATGATTGAGATTGACGTGTCAATCTCCAAACTTACCTCGCGTGAGATTCAAGATTCTTTATATCACTAAATTCCACATTTTTTGGGTTACGATGTTCCGATAATAACAAGCCTGATAATAACAAGCCTCCTAATTTCTCAGATTACGGTGTCACGTGCATTGATGTTATTTTAATAGCAAGGTCCATAAACCGATGTCGAACCGATAATAACGATTTATTAACAATGTCATAACGTTAGTAACGAGATATCATCAACGATATAATAATAATAACGACCTACCATCAATAGTGATGTATCATCGACAAATAACATGACATTAGTGGCATACTATAAATGGCATACCATGAATATCATACCGGTGGTTTTTACTTCCTAAACGGGACTGACCAAGACTAATCGGATAATGGATTTATTTTTTCCAACACTGACCATTATGAAAAAGGGTTTAAATGAAGAAATATATTTTATGTTTAACCTGAAACTCATAAATGCACACTTGTTCTAAATTTCAGTATATCTAAGTGTTGATAGAGTTTCATCATGCAGCTTGAATCACCTTTGTATCTCATGTTGAGGATGATGCATCAATAGTGTTGGTCCAATGTGTTTGGATATCCCGCGCAAAATTAAAAAATTGTCTTTTTCATATGTTTTTTTAATGAATTTTCTGTTTAATTTTTTTTCAAAATTTAACATTTAAAAATGTGAGGCACTAATCGATAGCTTCACTTACCTATGCTTTGGAGCGGTCATGTGCATCATCACCGTTATTGTTATGTTCCTCATGTAAAAATCATTTCAAGCTTGTCATCATATTTTTTTTAAGGCCTTAAACTCAAAGATAAAGACTTGACTGTAAATTTTAGTTTTGCATCAGTGATGATAAAGAAACAAAATTTTCGGATATATTTTCTAGAATTATTATAGTTAAAAGTGAACAAGTACAAAGATGAAAAGATTCTACTTTCCTAAACATTTTTCACTTTATTAAAAAGAGCATAATTAATACATCAGGTAAGGAGTAATAAAATTTGATACCATAAGAATTCGAATGCAAAATGTATGTGGTTTTCTACTGTACAAAAATTTATATCTTTAGGCAATTGGAAAAAAATCCCAGACATCTTCTATATATTAAAGGAGGAACATTGAAGATCAAAATTGCTATGTCTCAGCACCATAATTTTTCTCAACTTTTTTATTTTTTATTTAATTAATTAAACTCTTAGCACTATCATAATTGCCAAACAATTATTTTTCAAATAGTACTAATCCCGTAATAAACTTATCTACATTCCCAAACAAATAATATATTTACTAATTTACTAATTATTTACCGTCGGTTTATATCTATACCGATATATATATATATATATATATATATATATATATATATATATATATATATATATATACCAAATTTTAATATAAACATACGACTATTATCCAAATAATTTTTATTTAACCGAGATTGATAGACTATGAACCCGAAATTTACCATTACATTCAACATTTTTTTATTTTTAATTTAACATTAATGGTGCTTCATTTATTTGAGAAATATACATTATATATTAATATGATATAATGAAATTATTAATAACTTAAAAATAATATGATTAGTAAAAAAATATTTTACAAATATACCAAACCAATATTGACAAAAACATTACAAAATTTTACAAACATATTTTAATATACTAAAACATTATATATATATATATATATATATATGTAAACTCAAGTTAAAAAGAATATTTTAATCCCGTACATAGCACGGGTGGTAACCTAATTATGTACTTAAATTCATAAACAACGAAGAAAACTATTTGAAAATAAATAGGAAGATTACTAAAATGACACAAATTCAAGGGTTTATTACTAGAATATCTTACCTATTTTTTTAATTACTAGAATATTTTTTATAGATGTATTATCCTTTTAAGCTATTGTTAAGAAAAAAGTAATTACATAAACACCGTTACTATTTTTTTCACCTCAACAAAAAAACAATTATTTACGAAATTGCCACTGTAGTTTAAGAAAAAACAGAAAGCTTGTCGAGAAAAGTCTGTCGTTGTAACGATGACAAACTTAGAATTTTTCTACAGACTTATTTGAATGGCAGGTTTTTTTCCGGCATACTTATTTGAATAAATCTCCCACGTGACGTTGCAGATTTACATTTACAGGCATATTTATTTCACGTGACATATTGATTTTGCAGATTTATTGTGATGACACCACAAATTTAATTATTTTTGATAGACTTAATTTTTTATGACAGATTTATTTCACAGATTTATTTTTTTCCGACAGACTAATGCATGTAATTGAAAGCAGACTTATATTTTATGGTCTCAGTGACAAACTTTCTAATAAATATGCATCTAAGCAAACTTATTTAATCGGAAAATTAATTACTAAACTAGCAACGACATGGTAGAAGATTGTTTTTGGCATGGTAGCATAGTTACTTTACCCAATCCAAATTATTTGATTTGATGACAAACTTTTAATATTGCGATAGACATAACATACTTATGTTTTACTAAAATATTTTTTCTGATCGGTTTCTTTGGTAGCAGATTTTTGATATAAGAGATTTTTGATACTCGGTTGTAGCAAATTTAAAGTGGTAGACTTTTTGTTTATTTGACAGATTTTTTTTATGGTAGTGCTATCGAAACAAGAGACTTATCTCTTAGTAGAATTATTTTTATTTATTTTGGAAGCAGGTTTTTTCTATGGCAGACTTTTGATACTTAGTTTCGTCAGACTTAACATTGCAAACTTATTTTTTCCGTGACAAATTTATTCAACCTTGTATTAAACGTGATTTTTCAACACTTAAGTGGTTATTTGTAAGAATAAATACAACAAAGTGATCAGTTTACTATATCATCAATAAGAAAAATTACTCAGAATGAAGATCTATGTATGTTTCGAGTTGAAGAAGAAAGAACATCCTGATATTGCGGCATAGACTAAGGAAAGACTGAGTTTTTGGCGTTGAAGATAAATAAAGATGAGATCGGAGAAATTAAGTAAGTTAATAACATATTAGTGTGGTCCATGCTTAACTGTGAAAAATCTTTTGAGTTATAAATACATTATGATCGTGACAATCTGTTTTATCTCTTATATTTCTTAAAACCCATTTCATCTAAGTATAGTTTTATGTGGATATGGCTGACAGTTTCTTGGATCAATAAGAGCAAACTCATAAAAAGAACCCTTAAAAACGATATTAGATAAGTTTCAAATATTTAAAGTATAGTAAAAGAAATAAAGAGCATTCTCTTCTATCCTTGATATATGGCGAAATCGCAACCGAAAAATAAAAGTCAGCAAAAAACTCTAAAGAAAACCATGAAAAGAAAACAGCAGAGATGAACATTAAAAAAAAAATTCTTCCTTATAGCAACTCATCTATGTTCACTTTAATAAATCCAATTTGCACTTTCACATCCACTTTCTTTATCGCATCTTTAATCTCATCGTATTTCGCTTTCTTCTTCCCAGCTTCCTCTTCTTCCCTCGTCGACTTTGTAGCTTGGTTATTAACCAAACTGTTCATCTTGTGAGATCCAATAGGAGGCCATACCACAACTTGCCTACTACACACAAAGCAAACATCACTCAGAACTTTTCAATATATATCCTGATTCAGGACAAGATACGGTCAACGAAATAGGCAAGATTTGTGATCACATTATATTAGCTTAAGTATTTTAAAGCATTTTACCAAAAACAAAGAAAAAAATATTTTAAAGCACAATTATTAGCTCAAACAAAGGATTAAATATGCTATCAACTTGGTTAAAATTTTCTCATATACTCATGAAACTGACCCTAACATCTTATATGCATGAATCATTTGAGTCCTTAAAGAGTCACTCTCGGAAAATTATTGAATTTAACATATTGCAATACAATAACAAATCTATGATTTAACACTGGTGACATTCTCACAGATGGTAACTTTTTTGTCCAAAGAATTGCATAAACGAAATCAAAAGCTTTTAAGCGATTAAAGTTTGTACAATCAAAGCCAAAAATGGAGAAAATAAAGAGCAAATAAAGAAAAAAAAAGGCAGACGCGGAAACAGAAAACGGACGGCAATACAAACGTGAGGCGGAAGACTCGGACGGCAAGGAATCACCGTTGATGGTTGCGGAAAACTTTGCCGACACGATGGCCACGACTAGGGCTTGTAGAAAACTCGAGTGAGAGAGGAGGAAGATTAGAGAAAACGAGAGAGGAAACTTATTCAGGTTTTAGGTTTTCAATTTTATTTTCATTTCTTATCTTTTGAATTTTTTTGTTAAAATAAATTAAAATGACATTGTTGTAAATAGTAAAAAAATGTGTCATTCTAGTAAGCATTCATGGAACGGTGTTATTCTAGTAATTTTTCAAAATAAGAAGATAAGAAAACCAATTGTAAACATTGAGACGTTTTTTTAAAGAGAAACAAATAATTAAATAAAATGATGTGTATGAAAAACAAAATGTAACCATACTTGTAGTTTCTATGCAAAAAGAAGGAAGACCTATTTTTGGAAGAGCTGAGTAAATTAAAAAGAATAAGCACATATGGTTTCCTTCTAACAGATGCATAGTCTCATAAAAAATCGACGTAAATGAAGAAAATAAAGAGATATCATTGAATTATAGAAACCATACATGTTGCCATACAGAATTGTTAAATCCAAAAATTCACTATATGAATTGTTTATTTTAAAGAAAAATATAGTTAGAAATTCAATATTCTTATAAAAATTCGAAAAGTCCTTACTCAAATTGAGAATTGTATGAATTTATACATCATTAAGATGATGTCTGTTTAGGAATAATTTAGAAATAATAGAACGATATTGTTTATTAAAATTAGGATTTGAGTGCATCTTGAAATTAATATCCGTGAATGAAAAGATGTTGCTAGTGATTCAAAAAACGAAATAAGTAGTGTTTCGGAGATTTTAATCCTCTTAAACAATCACTGGGAGGATCCGCTCCTGTGCAATCAACAAACACGTGAAGACAGCAGAAAACACCATTAGGGGGTGTTTTCCGACGACTCTCCGACGCTCAAGTCAGAAAAGAGAGCAAAGAGAGAGAAAAGAAGAGACCACGGGGAGACGTGGAGAGTAAGAGAGAAGAAGTCGTAAAACAAAAAGAGTGAAAATGGGTGACTTCGGGCCGAACAAGAGATGGTCCGCAGAGTGTCTGAACGTTTTGAGAAAGAAATTTAGAGGTAGGACAGAAGATGATACAGAGTATTTGTGAGAGTTCCGGTCAAGAAACGACCAGGAAAGAAGAGAAATCTGGGAGAAGATCCGGAAAGTATGGCCCTGAACAGCCAGAATGAGACTAAAACTCAAAGGAAATGGACTTTAATCTCGAGAGAAATGGGCTTGGTGTATAAGTTTTTAGCCAAAAAGATCGGATCCATTTTATGAAGGAGATATAGTAGTATTTATAGACTTTTACCTGTCCGGGCCTGGATACGGGGCTCCGCGTCCTTAGTTGGATCGGATCTAGATTTTTGAGCTTGACCCGGTACGGCACACTCGAGTGCTTTTCACATACTTTCTTTGTCTTTTTGCACCACTTGGCTGATCATACGACTTTGCTATGCTGCGTCTGATCCTTCGTACTGTTGGCAGCGTCTGACACGGCGGATCGGACGCCGGGGTGCTTCCTCGAAATCAGCTTCTTTATGTTTTAATCATTCTCCAAGTATGGACCACCTGTTTTTACCCTAGCACGCATAAGGTGAAAGTGTTTTTACCCTTTGACTAAGACATAGATATTCGAAAGAATTTAAATTTAGCGCCGTATAGAAGATATTTCATACCTTGCCCGAGTTCTTTATACGAGAACTCAGGCTTTGTGCTCCGTCTTTGGGTGTTGATACGGGGTATTAGCTCATCCAGCGCCTTAGTCTGGGCCTGGGTTACCCCGGATGGCGGGGTATGCTATCCGGGGTATAGATCAGGTCTACATGACTTTACCTATCCACTTGGACCATTGTAGATTCATGCCCAAACTCCTCTAAGGCTATCATTGAGAGATAAGCTCCACCAAAGATTTTAAGGGTCCCACCGAGTCGTGAGATACGTGGCATCATGTGATTCGCTTAACTCAAAGGGAATTATTTTATCCCCAATAATTGCCCTCTCCATTGTTCGAGCCCGAATCGAGGGCTCGGGAGATGGATAACATTGCTCTCTCATCCTTTTCTTATAAGTATAAATGTTTTTCTGGGATTCCAACCTTAAACGAAGCCATATGGCCATGCGCGTAAGACTTTCTTTCCGTTGCCGAGTTTAGAATGTGACCCGCTGTTCAAACCACCCTAGTAGACAGTTCGGGCGACGGATAGAATTTTTCTCTTTTTTCAAAATATTTTTCCAGGATTTCAACCTTGAACGCAGTCTTACGACCAAGCACTCAAGATTTTCCTCCCATTGTCGAGTTTGGGATATGATCCGCTGTTCAAACCCGAGTCGACAGTTCGGACGACGGATATAATTTTTCTCTTTTTTCAAAATATTTCTCCAGGATTTCAACCTTGAACGCAGTCTTACGACCAAACACTCAAGATTTACCTCCCGTTGTCGAGTTTGGGATATGATCCGCTGTTCAAACTCGAGTCGACAGTTCGGGCAACAGATATAATTTTTTTTCTTTTCAAAATGTTTCTCTGGGATTCCAACCTTGAACGTAGTCTTACGACCAAGCAATCAAGATTTTCCTTCCGTTGTCAAAAAGTCCGTTATTCGAACCTGAGTTGACGGCTCATGCGACGGGTGGAATTTCTCTCTCAAGTTCAAATGTTTATTCGGGATTCTAACCTTAAACGCAATCGTATGATCATCTGCTTAAAATTTTCCTCCCGTTGTCGAATCATGGATGCAGTCGTACAACCATGCGCCCATGACCTCTGGGCCGAAACCCGGGGCCAGAACCCTGTGGGCACGAGATCCCTAATGGAGGCCTGAGCCTGAGTCCGGAGACCTGGGGGTACAAGATCCCAATGGAGGCCTTTGCCTGAGTCCTAAGACCTGAGGGCACGAGATCCCTGGAGGCCTTTGCCTGAGTCCTGAGACCTGGGAGGGCTTGAGATCCTACTCGGAGATAGCGATAACCTGAGTCCAGAGACCTGGCGGAAAGTATGAGAACTCCCGCAGAGACCAAGGGCGTGAGTCAAGCGACCTGCCCCCTCAGAGACTACTAGACGAATCCAACATTCCAGAGGGTAGTGTCGAGAGACGAATCCTGCTCCCTAAAGCCGAATCGCATCGGGGCGGTACCTCGAGCGGGGAGTTTTTGGGAGACTAGACCACTTTCCCGAAAATTGTAATTCTCCACATTTTTTGGGCCTTTAGGCCTCTTTTGTCTTATTGGACTCTTAGGCCTCTTTTCATTAGCTGATATATTCGTGATACTGAAGAATAAAAATAATATAATGTATTCTTTTAGTATTATGATTATTAATATTTATATTTTTACTTACAAGGAAGCGAAGTGGAGATCGCGTGGCTTTGGCTAATGGGCCGTTTGGATTTGGGCCGACGCCTCCTTTCATCATCGGATGTGGAAGCGAAGGGACATGACCTTCTCATCTCATTAAATGTGCAGGCGGCGATACAACATGACTCCCCGTCTCTGACACCGTATAGTGGAAATATAATCATTGTGGTTTCTTCGCTTCCCGTGCGTGAGCGTACAATAGCACCACATGGATGGTGGATAACCCTTGTCTTCTTCACGCTTCCGACTTGTTACTCTCCTTTGTGTATATATACACATAAATGCAGAGAAGATCTTCTTTTACTTTCTCCAGCCTGCTTATCGTTTTCCTTTTGCTTTCTTCTTTCATATACTTCGCTTATGTTTTCTAGGCTTTTCACTTCTCTGCCGCCATTTATTTCTCCGACGTCCTTGCCTTTCCTCTGTGCACCATTCGCTTCTTTCGATTTTTTAATATGTCTCTGGAAAGTTCGTCTTTTTCTTCTCCTTTAATTCCCGTTCCCCCTTCCTCGGCTCCTTCCCAGTCGTCTAAAGGAGGCATCATGGCCTTCCTTGGGACGCGTATTACCCATGCACCTAAAGAACCTTTTATCCATCAGAATCAAGAGGACGATCTGGCTTCTCCTCCAAACGGTTACACCACGATATATCAGTCGTGCTTGCGCACCGGATTTTGCAATAGCATCTCATGGTTGATGATGGACTATTGCGAACTTGTCTGTCTGGCTCCGAGCTAGCTTAATCTTATAGCCTAGGGCCTGATCCAATCGTTCTAGATCTTTTCTAATCTTTCCGTTGTCGATGTTTCTGCAGAGATGATCGCCGGAGCTTTCAGGGCTGTTCCTTTATCGAGGGGATCTCAGCGGTTCACGTTGGTCCATCGCGAAGGTCGAGGAAAACCTTCTCCCGTTTCTCTTCTTTTCGCACTTGGAACTTCCTTCAGGCGACGACCACTTTCTCTTCCTCTTTTGCAGTGGCCCTGCTGGACTTCCCACCTGTTGGCTCCTAGGAGGTAATGGATTATAATGTAGATGAATTTCTTTCGGAGATGCAACTGCCATGCTTAAACCTTTCCTTTTATATGGTCTGCAGGTTCCCTTCCCAGGAATGGATTTCCCTTTGTGGAGTTCCCCGGAGACTTGCATCATCTCCTTGCGACCTTTCGGAACACGACATTTCTCCTCGTACGTGAACTAATCGAGAGGAGCTCCCTGGACGCTTCGTTGGATAGGTTGTTTGTGCGCTCGGGTAGCTCCTCACATCTTTATCCCTTGTTCTCTAGAATTTGTCATTTTCTCATGGTTTGAGTGTCTCCTTCTTTTCCCCTCATCTTGCAGAGTCGGCAAATACCTTAGCCGCCTTCTGGACCAGCCTTTATTTGATTGAGCATGCTCCTCTGCTCCCTGACATGTCTTGTCCCGTGGCGTCACTTCCCCGAATTGTCTTTCCTTCCTGCCCCGAATGCAGGGTCCTGAGGTTCGAGAGAGACTTGGCTCGGACTGAAGTCGAGACTCTGAGGCAGAGGCTGGAGGAGAGGGATATGAATGTCAATACCTCGAGGGAAATTATCCTAGATGACCAAGCTATCCCCAACGTTATGGGCTATTCAAGGGGGACGAAATGGGCCCACTCCTTGGATTCTTCTTAGTTTCAAGGTCCCGCTTCCTTGTTGTTCTCGCGACTGATTTTTACCGAACACTTAAGTTGCTAGTAAACTTATAAACACATAGTATAATTTTCAGTCTTACCACGTTCATCACAATTTTACAAAGTCTACAAGACACTTAAGTCCAAGTAAACCTTATAGCATATAACATAATTTTAATCTTATACGTATGGTACAAGTTAGAGCTTTCAAGCATCTAACAAGAGTAATAATTTAAACTTCAATGAACCTCACATGCTTAATAATCAAACGTATAACATTAAATAAACAACGTGTGTTCAACTCATCGACACACGACAAGCATCACCAAGACTCACCTATGGTTTGATGGCAGGTCATGGTTTAACTTGGAAATCTCTATCTACGTTTCTGATTGATCTTTGAATTAGGATCTGTTGGAACAGATCACCCTAGTTACGATAGGAAAATAAACAATTCTAAGGTGACCAAGCTATCCCCAACGTTATGGGCTATTCAAGGGGGACGAAACGGGCCCATTCCTTGGATTCTTCTTAGTTTCAAGGTCCCGCTTCCTTGTTGTTCTCGCGACTGATTTTTGACTTTGAAGTCTTTCATTTCTATCACGCTTCCTTTGTATGTATTTTTCTATGAATGCAAATCCTTCCTCCTTTTTCTCGTTCTGTCTTTTGCTTCACTGTTGCCGCCTCTCGTTCCTTGAACCATAATCATCTAAGGTGCAATCTTGGATTTTCCATAGACGGTGGCACTTTACCTATGGTACCGGATTGTCCGGTACCTAGGGTCATCCCTCCTTTGTTTAGGAACTCCTATGCTTCCCACATTCCTCCTCTGTCCCACGTTATGGGTAGAAGCACGTGCTGATGACATGTATTCTCTTATTTTCCACCATCTCCGAGCATCCTTGCTTGACACGCGGTGTCATCACATCTACGGATTCGATTTCTAGCGATGGCGGTCATGTTGGCGTCTCTCCTTTGCTCGAGTCTTTCCGCTTACTCTCTGGTTTTTAAGGAATCTCGTGCTCCTGCACGCAGATCCTTACAGAAGACCCTTTTCTCTTTCTTGGTACTCCGCCGCCGTTTTTCCTCTGCGCTTTCGTTATTCTTCATAGCAACGACTATCATCTTCCGCTTAGCGCCGGTTTTTCCATACTTGTCTCCCAACTTCTTTTTTTCTCCATCTTGGGGCACTTCTTCGGGCCAAAGGTACGTTGGGTGGCAGGGATCATAGGGTTCTTTGCAGGTGTTCCTGGCATACCCAAGAGCAGGTCCGGACTCTTGGTTTTCTGGGCGGGTAGGACTCATTAATTCAAAGATGACTACTTCCTGCTGGGAGCCACTGCTCATCCGGTTTGTCGCCGGGATGTCCCTCTTGTAGAGCCCTCTACTCTCTCTGGGCGCTCTGGATATCTTTGCGGTTCTGCTACTATGCTAATCCTACCCTTCGACATCCAAATTTGGGACGATTGTCTGCCGATCAGACTATTCTGTCTGTTTTTCTCTGCACTCATTTCCCCCATCACTTCTTTTAACTGCTCTCAGAGTTGGTGGTTTTCCGATGAGACCTGCTGGAAATCCGATGGCACACGACCATTTATTTCCGATGTCCCTCGGTGGATGTCTTCTTGCACTCGGTCGAACCTTGGCTGTAACAGTGCGTGTTGCCTCCATGCCTTGTTCATTGCTTTACTTCTGGATTTTTTCGTTCAGATATGGAAGTCTTTGTTGATCTTTGTGAAGCGTCTATCCCCTCCTCCTTACAGCGCCAAATTGTTTTGGAGATTTTTAATCCTCTTAAACAACCACTGGAGAGACCCGCTCCTGCGCAATCAACAAATACGGGAAGACCGCGGAAAACACGAATGGGAGGTTTTTTCGACGACTCTCCGACACTCAAGTCAGAAAAGAGAGCAAAGAGAGAAAAAAGAAGAGACTACAGGGAGACGTGGAGAGTAAGAGAAAAGAAGTCGGAAAATAAAAAGAGTGAAAATGGGTGACTCCAGACCGAACAAGAGATCGTCCGCGGAGTGTCTGAACGTTTGTGAGAAAGAAATTTAGAAGTAGGACAGAAGATGAAAGCAGAGTATTTTCAAGAAACGACCGGAAAAGAAGAGAAATCTAGGAGAGGATCCGGAGAGTATGGCCCTGAACAGCCAGAATGAGACTAAAACTCAAGGGGATGGGCTTTAGTCTTAAGAGAAATGGGCTTAGTGTATCAGTTTTTAGCCAAAAAGATCGGATCTGCTTTATGAAGGGGATAAAGTAGTATTTATATACTTTTACCTGCTCGGGCTTGGATATTGGACTCCGCATCCTTAGTTGGATATGGTCTGGATTTCTGGGCTTGGCCCGGTACGACACACTCGAGTGCTTTTCACCTTCTTTCCTTGTCTTTTTACACCACTTGGCCGACCATACGGCTCTGCTATGATGCGTTTGATCCTTCGTACCGTTGGCAGCGTCTGACACGGTGGATCGGAAGCCGGGGTGCTTCTTCGGAATCAGCTTTTTTATGCTTTAATCGTTCTCCAAGTATGGACCACCTGTTTTTACCCTAGCACGCATAAGGTGAAAGTGTTTTTACCATTTGACTGAGAATTCAAGCATAGATTTTCGAAAGAATTTAAACTTAGCGCCTTATAGAGGATATTTCATACCTTGCCCAAGTTCTTGATATGAGAACTTGGGCTCCGTGCTCCGTCTCCGGGTGTTGATACGGGGTATTAGCTCATCGAGTGCCTTAGTTCTGGGTCCTGGTTACCCCGGTTGACGGGGTGCGCTATCCGGGGTATAAGTCAGGCCCAGATGACTTTACTTATCCCCTTGGGCCATTGTAGGTTCATTCCCAAACTCCTCTAAGACTATCATTGAGAGATAAGTTCCACCAAAAATGTTAAGGGTCCCACCGAGCCGTGAGATACGTGGTATCATGTGATTCGGTTAAGGTCCATGCCCAAACTCCTCTAAAACTATTATTAAGAGATAAGTTTCACAAAATATGTTAAGGGTCCCACCGAACCGTGAGATACATGGTATCCGATGATTTGGCTAACTCAAAGAAGATTATTTTATCCCCAACAAAAAAAATTGAAAAAACATAAATGTTAAAAGATACAACGTCTAATGAAATAAGCGATTATAAACGGAAATGTACGTAACAAATAATAACAAAAAATACAATCCTTGAAAAAAAAAAAATTAAAATGCAATCCTAATAATAATTACGAGCGAAAAAGTACAGACAAAATGATTAGAAAAAAACAACCACCAATATGCATTTTTTATTAATAGAAGTTTTCTCTACAACCGGATGGTTCTATTGCATAAACATGTTTAATAACAAGTTATTATACGATTCTTGACAGAATCTGTCTAGCAAAGAAAACTTATTTATACGAATCAATCAGAATCTGAAATCTTTTAGTTATTTCTTTATGTCTCTCTATGTTTTTGCAGTGAGTCAACTATCCTTGTGGAGATGCAGTAAGCAGTAGACTGAATGGTGATCATTGGGTTTACCCCAACAGCCGAAGGCAATACACTTCCATCACAGACAAACAGTCCCTCGGCTTCCCAGCTCTCACCCTTCTCATCCAATGCACCTTCCTCCGCGGTGCGTCCCATCCTGCAGCTACCCATCTGGTGGGCTGAGAAGTAGGTCGTCCAATACTCCCCATTTCCGCTTACCCCACCAACCGCATCAACTCCGTCTAGAAACTCTTCCATAGCTTCTTTGGTAACTCCCTCACACTTCATCCTCTGTCCATCGCTCCTGTACAATCCAATGGTGAAATGAAATTATTTATTAGTTAACAATCTTCCAAGGCATGAAATATATGTTAGTTTTTTTGTGCATCACTTTGTGTGAACTGTTGAAACAAATATGAGTTTGTACTTAAATTTTTTTGCGCGTACCTATATGTCCCGACTTCAGCTGCACCTGCTGCAACCAAAACCCTCAAAGCCTGTCGAAGTCCTGCCCTTAGATTCTCCCTATCTTTCTTGCTCGTCCTGTATGTAACCTCGCTTTCCTTCATAACCTCACCCGAGCCGCAGTCCCGAACCAGAGCAAACAGATGAGCTGTCCTTCCGTACTTGATCATCCGCTCCTTAAGGTCTGCTCCTGAAACCCACGGGCTCAACCCCGCATACGAAGCTGGTCCCATCAGTGGATTCTCCAGTATTGCTCTGCACCCTGATTCAGCATCATTCATATGATGGACAGATGTGATGATCCCTCCTTCGTATATTTTCCCTGAGAACTCAGAACCTTTCTCTGGGAAGTATCCCCATGTCATCAGAACTGGGTGCAGCCTTAGGTTCCTCCCGATGTTCCGGTTCTCTAGCCCACTCGAAAGCATTAAAGGCGGTGTCAATAGCGACCCAGCGGATGAAACCGTCACTCGAGCTTCGATCATGAACTTCTTCCCAATCTTTCCTCCAATAGAGCTCGCTATCACTCCCACACATCGTTTCTTTCTCTGTTTGCTACTGCTAGTTTTGTCTACTAATATGAATCTCTCAGCTTTGATGCCTGTCAGGATCACCGCACCATTCTCTACGGCATCAACCAGCCAGGTTCGGTCTGTCCCGTTCTTATCGCCTGATCTACATCCGTACCCGCAAGAACCGCAATAATGATCTTCTGGTGTGTTCCTCGAAACTGATTCTACTTTCAACCCGAGTCTCTCGCACCCTTTCCGTAGAACCTGGTTCTGAAACCCGTCTTTGACGCATTCCGTGACACCGATCCTTCTTGTAACTTCATCCATCGCAGATTGGTATTCTTGGCTGCCGAAAAACTTTAGCTTACTCTCTTCCGACCATTCCTGCAAAACATGATCTGGTGTTCTTATTGATGCTGACCAGTTAACCGCTGTACCTCCTCCAACAGTTGAACCAGCCAAGATCATGAATTTCCCGTCAACCGTTGTCAGAAGCCCGCTTTTCTCGTATAGCTCGAGCATAGACGGACCTTCTAAACCCGAATAATCCTGAGCTGCAAAGTAGTTTCCTTTCTCTAAAACCAAGACTTTAAATCCGGCTCTAGCGAGGTTTGCAGCTGCCACACCTCCTCCGCTTCCCGAGCCTACAACTACAGCATCGCATCTGATCCTGTGCACACCGTCACCATCGTCTCTAGAGACATGAACACCTTTTTCGATTAGAGATTGCAAGATTGTAACATCGTTCTGGTGCATCGTCTCAATGATCCCTGACTCGAGAGGTCGACGTTTCGCATCTTCTTCCCTCTTCTTGTTGCTACTTGACTCTGTCCTGTCGACACAATACCCAATCGCTTCCAATGCAGGGTTCTTCAGATTCTCATCCGTCTATAAGCAAACAAACAAATTAGTAACACTCAAAAGAAACTGTGTGAAAGTTTTTGCTTTTTGTTTTCACCTGTGAGAAGAAGTAGAAGAGTGTGTAGAATTTTGCAAGGAAGAAAGTGATTCGAAATGGAATAAGGAATCCACTCTGTCTCGACCATTTCCTCAGGATCTCTTCTCTTTTAACCAATGGAAGTTGAGAGAATTGAAGGACAAAAGGCCATTTCTTATCAAGACAGAGAGAGCCACAAAGCAATAGAGTCCCAAATCTGAATGATAAAATCATCAATATGATTCTCAAAACCTTCACTGCTTCTCTTCTTCCGTTATTCACTATCATCTCCGCTACCTAGACAAATTGATACAAGAACAAACAAAAATAAGAAAAACGAAACAAGACCCACCCAAGTTTCTAGAAACATAGAATCTGTAAAGTTATTATGGCCTTAATCGGAGCAAGATCTTGATTTTCAAAAAGCCAATAATAACTATTTTCGAGAGAGAGAACCTCGTCAGTGAATGGTGGTTGAGAACCGGAGGCTACGTTGAAGGAATCATCGATAGCTTGCTGCTCCGCCGTGGTCTCCGGCGGCGGAGGAGGGAGAAGAGTTTGACAGATGACGGCGAGAGATTGAATCTGAGACAGTGAGAAGCCATGGTTGTAGGAGCTGCCCTCCCTCTTCTTCATCGATCTCAACAGAGGATGCCCTCTTCTTCTTCTTCCTCTATCTTCTTCCATGTTATTGCTGTCTCCACTTATTTTGCAAACTCGTGGAGTAATGATTGGATTTTTAAGGAGAATCTGTGACTATGTGAGCTTGAAGAATCAGCAAAGTCTTATACTAATTATTACCGTACCATCGCTGTTGGAACAGCCAGATCGCAGTCTTCTCTTTCTTATTTTTCTGCTTGTGGGTCCCACTCCGATTAAGACTTATTGATGATATAAGAGATTAGATCTTTGTCTTTTGAGTTAAATTTTGACATCTCCAAAAGCTTTGTTTTTCTTTTTCACAACCTCTCTCGAAAGTCTCTTTTCTCTTTCTGTGCTTTTGCGTTTTTTTGTTTGTTTTTTCTCTCCCAAAATTAGGGATTACTTTCCATTATTTATTTTTCTATTTCTTGACTTTATTTTTTTTTAAAATCGTTTTTGTTCTTTGACCAAAGATCAAAATAAGTAATTTTTTTTTTTTTACATTCTTTCTTGAGTCATCTTTCTATATATATATATTATTAACTATGTTAAGATCCACATAATTTTGGATTACACTCAGATATATTAAAAAAATGTTTTATAGTTTATAATTTGGATATATACAACTATAATGGATAATCGAAAATATAAAACTTGTTACATCGATATTTAGATTTCCGATGAGATCAAATCTTATATTTAGTCAAATCTTTAATAGGTTAAAAGTCAACTATTTATAGATATATAATGATAGCGGTAAAACAATTTGTTTACAAAAATTATCATCATACTATATATATATATATATATATATATATATATATTTTTTTTTTTTTTTTTCATACTATATTTAAGACATGAATATATGTGGATTTATAATTTAACTAGATTATAAGTTTAGAACTGCATTAATACGCGGATAAACATATTAGAAACTATTGATATAAATGTTTAAATTTTAATTAATAACTTACTGAATTGTCAAAATATTTTAAAATACTATTTAAACGCGGATCTTAAATAATTAGAGATCAATTTATTACAATTTAAAATTTTCAAATATTGGTAAGTACTAATATTATGATAGGTTGAAGATTTTCATTTTCTTTGTGATTATAACTCTATTGATAAACATAAATATATTTGTTGGTATATATATATTTTTTGGCATGTTTATGCTATTTTAAAATTTAAATTTAAATTTACATATCTTTTCTATTTTTTTATTTTTCGATTTATATATCATATGTGTTTCCATTAACTTTGATTAGATATAATCATATTTTTATTTTTCAACTTACTAATTAAACATATTCATGCATGAGATGTTTCCCTTTTGCTGATAAAAATTTGTGCATGTGATCATGTTTTCATTTTTTCTAATACGGACATTTATAATTTGAAATTGTAATATAAATTTTGTGGGGAAAATGTTTAGAAAATCAATAAAATTTCCTTTATTTATGTGTTGGAGATAAAATAATCCCTTTTAAGTTAAGCGATGTAAGAATTTAGAGAATAGATTATGAAGATCAGAGAGTATAGAGAGAGAGAGAGTGAAGAGAGAGTATATGAAGATCTCTTATATTTCTGTATATCTTTTCTTTTACATGAGAATACACTTATATAGATAATTAACTAATATGGAGAAGTTTTGTTGAATCTTCTCTAGGAAGCTAGTTTTTTACTCTGCCAGAAGTCTGCTGAAGCTTTACTCTACCAGAAGTCTGCTGAAACTTTACTCTGCCAGAAGTCTGCTTCATGTCAGCCTTCTCTTCAACATTCCCCCTCAAGATTGGCTAGTGGAGATCCAATAAGCCAATCTTGCCATGAATAATATGACATACCTTGGACGTGGTTGCCTTTGTGAAGATATCTGCCAGTTCATCAGAACTCTTAATAAAGGAAGGAGCAATGATACCTTCTTGCACCTTCTCACGAATGAAGTGGCAATCAACTTCAATGTGCTTTGTCCTTTCATGGAAGACTGAGTTAGATGCAATGTAGATGTCAGCCTGATTATCACAATGTAGTGTAATCGGCACAGTCCTGTTGAGTCCAAGATCTTTAAGAAGATCCTTCAGCCAAATCAATTCTTTTGTGACATCCTTCATTGCTCTATACTCAACTTCAGCACTTAAATGAGAGGCGTGAGCAGGATCAGGTCTTCGGACTCCTACTCACTCTTAATGGGTCTTTCAAAGGACTGATTTATCACATTCTCAGATGTGAGAAGCTGCCCACCTTGAATGAGGTGTGTATGATGATCCCGAAGGAAGAAGGGTCAAAGAGTCTCTTTCAAGGGACAAGTGAAACTGCCCATATGAGCCGTAATACTCATCAGCAGGCAGAAAGGAGGAATGTATGGTGTGACCACTGCAAGATGAAGGGGCACACCAAAGAAAAGTGTTGGACTCTCTATCCTCATTTGAAGCCAATGAAGCTAAGAGGATTGGTTCAGAGTTCCAAAAATGTTGTCATGGCAGCAACACCAGGAGATGATGATGTTGTGAGGAAATCAGATTTGAAAACTCATAAAAAGCATCGCCAAGCTAACTGGATCTGGTAAAACTCTCACTTCCTCATTTAAAAAGCCTATCGTAGTTGATTCAGGTGCCACTCATCATATGATTAGTGATGCTGAACTCATCTCCAACATTAAACCTCATTATGGCAATGTTACCATTGCAAATGGGCAGGATGTCCCAATTAGAGGCATTGGGAATCTGGAACTTTTTGAAAAGAATTCTAAAGCTCTGTTTATGCTTGAATTCAGTTCAAACTTGATATCAGTTAAGAAAGCAACAAAGGATCTTGATTGCTTGGTTGTTTTTAGTCCTAATGATGTGCGGTTTCAAGACATTAAGTCGGGAAAGACCATTGGTGATGGAAGCACAAAAGATGGTCTATATGTTCTGAATAAAAATGACATGGTTGGTGTTTCTCATTCTGCTCTTAGCTCAGCCTGCTCCAGCTCTATTTGGCATGCTCGTCTTGGTCACCCTCATTCCAAGACCCTCAGTCTAGCCATACCAAACCTGACCCATGATCATCAAAGATGTGAAGCATGTATTCTTGGAAAACATTGTAGAACTGTTTTTTCAGAATCATCCACTGTCTATGATGACTGCTTTGGTCTTGTTCACTTTGATGTATGGACTGCACCGTGTGCTTCTCGTGATCAATATAAGTATTTTGTTTCATTCATTGATGAGAAGTCCAAGTATACGTGGGTCACTCTTATATCTTCAAAAAGTAATGTGTTTGAAGCCTTCTCAAAGTTCCACAGCTATGTCTCTACACAGTTTGGGGCAAAGATCAAAATATTAAAGAGTGATAATGGAGGAGAGTACCTGAGTACTCAGTTCAAAGAGTACTTGGGAAAGCAGGGGATCATTCACCAAACATCATGTGCCTACACTCCTCAGCAAAATGGAGTTGCTGAGCGCAAGAACAAGCACTTAATGGAGGTTGCAAGGACAATGATGTTTGACAGAAATGTTCCAAAGTCCTATTGGAGAGATGCAGTAATGACAGCATGTTATTTGATCAACAGGTTGCCAACAAGACTCCTTGGAGATGTGTCTCCATATGAGGTATTGAATAATACTAAGCCAAGTATTGATCATTTGAGAGTTTTTGGATGTGTATGCTATGTGTTTGTACTAGAAGCTCAGAGGAACAAGCTAGAGCCAAAAAGTACCAAGTGTATGTTTATTGGCTACTTCTCAACGCAGAAGGGATATAAATGCTATATTCCATAAGCCAAGCGGGTGTATGTCTCCCGAGATGTAAAATTTAATGAGGAGAAAGGCTACTTTGGTGAGAAAAATTGGGAAAGTTTGAAGGATTTGGCATTCTCAGAGGATCGTGCCTCTAATTGGAGGTTCATACTCAATAGTCTAAATGAGCTGGTAGAAAGGAATGAGACACCGTCGGCTGAGCCTGAAGGAATAAACCAGAGTGATTCTGGTAATAATGAAGGGGGAGAAACTCAAGCAGATGTAGATGCTGAAGGGGGAGAAACTCAAACGGATGGTTCAACTTCAGAATCTTTAGATGATGTTGTAGTTGAAGATTCTGAAGATGATTCTCCCTTGGATGATGCTGTTGTTGAAGATTCTGAAGAAGATGATTCTCCCTTGGATAGTAGTGTCCCCCCTCTTCGAAGGAGTGAGACTCAAATCTGGTCCAGATCACTGGAAGAATACTTGAGTTTATTACAATAGTGAAGCGGTAGCTCATCCCATTCAAGCTTATTGTTCTCTTGCACATCTTCCAGAAGAGCACCAAGGATTTCTTAGCAAGATTTACAAAGAAAATGTACCAACTACTTATGAAGTAGCATGCAAGAGCAAAGTTTGGGTTCAGGCCATGAATGAGGAAATTGATTCACAGAAGAGGAATGGTACTTGGGACATGGCTGATCTACCTGATGATAAGAAGTTGGTAGGTAGTAGATGGGTGTATAAGATCAAGTATACAAGCAGCGGAGAGATTGAGAGGCATAAAGCTCGGCTAGTTGCCAAGGGATATATTCAGGTTTATGAAGAGGACTACACAGAAACGTTTGCCCCAGTAGCCAAACTTCACTCAATTCGAGCCCTCCTCTCTGTAGCTACTAATCTCTCTTGGGATTTGTGGCAGATGGATGTTAAAAATGTCTTTCTCCAAGGAGATTTAGAAGAAAAAGTATACATGGTGCCTCCCCAAGGTTTCCATGACGAGACCAATAGTAGCAGAGTGTGCAAACTCAAGAAAGCTATATATGGCCTTAAACAATCTCCTCGGGCTTGGTACCAGCAGTTGAGTAGCTGCCTACTTGAGAAAGGGTTTCGTAGATCTGAAGCTGATCATTCCTTGTTCACAACTCAGGGGGAACATGGTATTGTTGCAGTCCTCATATATGTTGATGATATTATCATTACAGGTGATAATATTGTTGGGGTTGCGCAGACAAAAGACCTTCTCAAATCTTCTTTTGATATCAAGGACTTGGGAGAGTTGAAGTATTTTCTTGGTATAGAGATATCTCGGTTTGATGAAGGAATGTTCGTCTCTCAAAGAAAATACACTTTGGACCTGTTAGCTGAAACAGGGAAATTGGGTTCAAAGCCATCCAAGACACCCATTGAAGAAAGTTCTAAGAACTTTTGTGAGGGGGAACCATTGACTGATATCAAACAATATCAGAGGCTTGTAGGGAAACTAATCTATCTTACAATCACTAGACCTGATATTTGTTTTGCTGTGAACCAAGCAAGCCAGCACATGCAAGCTCCCACTAAACATCATTGGAGTATGGTGGAAAGAATTCTCAGATACTTGAAGAGTAATCCGGGAAGAGGTATATGGATGGGCTGCAATAACAATACAGAGATTGTTGGGTTTTGCGATGCTGATTGGACAGGAGATAAGATGGACAGGAAATCCACAACTGGATACTGTACATTTGTGGGAGGAAATCTTGTCACTTGGAGAAGCAAGAAACAGAAAGTGGTATCACTTTCAAGTGCTGAAGCTGAGTATAGAGCAATGAAGGATGTCACAACATCATCATCTCCTGGTGTTGTTGCCATGGCAACATTTTTGGAACTCTGAACCAATCCTCTTAGCTTCACTGGCTTCAAATGAGGATAGAGAGTCCAACACTTTTCTTTGGTGTGCCCCTTCATCTTGCAGTGGTCACACCATACATTCCTCCTTTCTGCCTGCTGATGAGTATTACGGCTCATATGGGCAGTTTTACTTGTCCCTTGAAAGAGACTCTTTGACCCTTCTTCCTTCTGGATCATCATACACACCTCATTCAAGGTGGGCAGCTTCTCACATCTGAGAATGTGATAAATCAGTCCTTTGAAAGACCCATTGAGAGTGAGTAGGAGTCCGAAGACTTGATCCTGCTCACGCCTCTCATTTAACTCCTTGAGGTTGGTAGTTGGAGGATGCAACATCTCCAGTTCTGTCCACAACGCCCTGAATTCTCCAAACAAAACTTTGAATGACTTTTCCTCTTGTTGGAGATCATTCAATGCCTTCTTAACCTCAAATATTCTACTGATATTTGAGGTATTACCATACACACTCATGAGAGTGTCCCACAATTCCTTTGCAGTTTCAGCATATGAGTAAGCTGCAAGGATTGCTTGCTCCAAGGAGCTCTGAAGAACAGCCAGAACAAGCTGATCTTCCTGGATCCACTTGGGATCCTCTTTGCTGGTTCTAGATCTGATAGGGGACTTGACTGCTCCTTTATCTGCTATAGCTTCTTCTTTGTCCATAGATACTTCTTGAGAACCAATAATGTGCTCCCATAACCCACGACTTCTTAGAGCCGTCCTTGTGATTCTTGACCACAATATATAGTTGTCCCCTTTAAGAACAACAGGTAGAACAATCTGCTTCTGGTTTTCCATTTCAGACAAAAGATAGTTTGCGCAAATCAGGTCTCAATGAGCGATTTGCTCTGATACCATGTAAGAATTTAGAGAATAGATTATGAAGATCAGAGAGTATAGAGAGAGAGTGAAGAGAGAGTATCTGAATATCTCTTATATTTCTGTATATCTTTTCCTTTACATGAGAATACACTTATATAGACAATTAACTAATATGGAGAAGCTTTGTTGAATCTTCTCTAGGAAGCTAGTTTTTTATTCTGCCAGAAGTCTGCTGAAACTTTACTCTGCCAGAAGTCTGCTGAAGCTTTACTCTGCCAGAAGTCTGCTGAAACTTTACTCTGCCAGAAGTCTGCTTCATGTCAGCCTTCTCTTCAACAAGCGAATCACCTGATGCCATGTATCACATGGCACGGTGGGACCCTTAACGTCTTTGGTGGAGTATATCCTTCAATAAAAGCCTTAGAAAAATTTGGGCATTAGTCTACAATGTCCCAAACTAATACGTAAGGAGGATCAAGCCCATGTCACTCACCGAATAGCGTATCCCGCCACCCGGAGTAATTGGGACCCGGAGCTAAGCATTCAAGAGAACCAGGGCTAAGAATCATTACCCGGAGACGAAGCACGGAGCCCGAGTTCTCGTATCAAGAACTCGGTACGAAATATATTTTTAAGAGCGCCAAGTTCAAATTCTTTCGTGCCTTAACATTTGAATCCTTAGTCAAATGGTAAAAGCACTTTCACCTTATGCGTGTTAGGGTAAAAGCAGGTGGTCCATATTTGGAGAACGATTAAAGCACAAAAGAACTGATTCCGAGGAAGCACCCCGGCGCCCTATCTGCCGTGTCACATGCTGCCAACGGTACGAAGGGTCAGGTGCAGCATAGCAGAACCGTATGGTCGGCCAAGTGGCACGAGAAGACAAGGAAAATAGGTGAAAAGCACTCGAGTGCAACGTACCAAGTCAGACCCGGAAGTCTAAACCCGATCCACCTAAAGATGCGGAGCCCAATATCCAAACTCGGGTAGGTAACGATCTATAAATACTACTGTATTTCTTCTTCCTCTATCTCACCACTAAATATCTCTCACCACCTCACAAATACTTCGCGGACCATATTTCGTTCGGCCCCGAAGTCACTCATTTCCTTTTTTTCCGTTTTCCGACTATTTTTTCTCTTGCTCTCTGCGACTCCCCGTAGTCTTTTCTCTTCTTCTCTCATTTGTCCTTTTTCTGACTTTAGCGTCGCAGAGCCGTCGGAAAACACCCCCCAATCGTGCTTTCCGAAGGCCTTCACGTGTTTATTGATTGCGCAGGAGCGAATCCCTCCAGTGGTTATTTAAGAAGACTAAAATCCTCGAAACAATATGATATGTTAAATATTAATTTTTAAATATTGAAATGTCACAATTTAAATGATTTAAACAGTTACATGTGTCGTGATTTGATGGGTTATAATTTTGCTTACGTGTCGCGCGAATTGACACGTGTTATAATCTAAATTAACAATTACACGTATCACGATCTAGTAAGTTACAATTTGCCTACGTGTCGCGCTCACGTTGAACGCATTCTGCTTTATATAATCAAAAGTTTTATAACCCGTGAAAAAACAAACATGAAAAAGTAGAAAACAAAATCAGATCACCTCTAAAAATAAATAAAATAATTACTTTTTTTATTCTTTTATTATTTGATTTCCAAATAATTTGATCACATTATTTTTTATTCTTATTTGAATTAGATTTACCTTTTATCATTTTGCTATTCATATATATATATATATATATATATTTTTTTTTTTAAATCTTGTTGAATTGATTCTCATATTTTTATTTGAATTTTTTAATATTTTATAATCTTTTAAAAAGAAAGAAACCAAACGCAAAAAATGCAAAACAATATGATCATCCTTAAAAATAAATATAATAAGTTTCAGAACGTCGATATGAAACCACTAATAGAAAAGTTTAACCGTTGTTTAGTTATTTTGACTCTCTTATTTTTATTGTATTATTTGATTTACAATTAAAATTGTCACATATTTTCAAATAGTTAATTTTCTATTCATATTTTACTTAGGTTTATTTTTAATTATGTAGCTACTTATGTATATATTTTTTTCCAAAATCTTGACCAATTAGATCTCATATTTATATTTAAATTAGATTTACTCATCTTCTAAAATTATATTTAACTTTTTTCGTTTTCTGAATCAACATATTATCTTTATTCTGATGAGAAACTAATTGTAAGTATTTCTGGTCTTTTATTTCTATAATTTCACAATATGATTAACTTTCAATATAAATTTGTTCTCAAACATCAGTTTTGTAAATTTTACCGCATTTACATAATGATAAGTTTAAAATAAATAAAAACTCACAATATGCAAGAGATTACACATAAATATAATGGTATTGAGTTTTTATTTCGTTTTTTTAATATAATTCAAAAATATAATGATAATTGATTTTTTTAAAATAGATAAAATTCTTTTGACATATGTCAAAACTTAATTGGAAAAATGTTTTTTTCACGTGCCAAAATCTGATCGATTGACTGACACGTGTCATGATCATGTTAATTACAAAATAGACGCATCAAACTTTATATAATAAAATATAGTTTTTCTATGAGTGTAATCACTCATAATGGAAAAATATAATAATTTTTTCTATCGTATATTAAAATTCGGATATTTTGTTGAAGAAAAATGGAAACGATTTGTAAATAAAATTATTCATGATATTTTGAGACTTTCAAAAAAAAATTCTATAAAGTTCTTATCAAATGTTTAGATAAAAAGAAAAAAATCTTATCAAATCAGTTAATATATTAATCATATTCCTATGTATTGACTAGAGAAGTTTTCATTTTACTTGAGATTTGTAAGATATATGAATATATATTCACTCTATTTATAAGATATTTTAGTTAAAAATGTGTATTTTAAAGTTTTTTAGAAAACGTCATTTAATATTTAATTATAATAATTCAATCAATTATAAAAGAAATTACAAGATACAAATAGTCACACAGTATCATATTTTTATTATATAAATAGAATGCGCTCGACGTAAGCGTGACACGTAAGATAATTATGATTCTTATGATTATGACATGTATTAACACTTAAAAATAATTAAATTAAAAGTTAAATTAAAATAAAAAACTAACCAAATAATTATCAAGTAACTAACCAAATAGTATAAAAAAAAAATTTAATAGTTCAAACTAATTAGGAGAAAAAATTAAGAAAGAGAATAGAGAGGATATTTTATATAAGAGAGAATGTAAATTTTAATTAAGAAAAAAAATGATAAAATAAAAAAGAATATATAAATTGAAAATAAAAAAATTAGAAAGGATATGGAAATTTTAATTTTAAAATTTAAGATATGCACATGCAAAACAAAACAAAAAAACCTACAAGCATATTCTTATTTTGTCAAGAGAAATTTTGAAAATATCACTTTTCAAAAATGCTATACTTTTTATTTTATTTTATAAAAATGACACTAAAATTATATCATTTACTCAAAATTTCATTTATGTTTGGGTTTATGATTTGTTATGGGTCAAAACCCTTTTTAAAGTTTAGGATTTTAGAATTTAGGATTTAAAAAATCTTTAACGAGTGGCAGTTTTGAAAATGGACAACTCATGATTGTATTTTTGAAAATTGACAAACAAAAAATGGTATTTTTAAAATTTCCCATTTATCAATAGAATTATAAAATATAAAAAAAAACATAAAAATTTTCAACAGACGGCATTATATAAAATGAAAATATATAAATTAAAAAATAATAATACTATATTTAGTATGCTGGGCATCGGTTTGGTTTGGTTATTTCGGATCGATTTAATCGGTTCTTCGGTTTGGAAAAATCTGCCGAATCAAATCGAATGAAATTTCGGTTCGGTTCGATTCGGCAATCTATTAATTCGGTTCGGTTATATGCATTAAAATCTCTACCGAAGTAAACCTAGTTTTTGAGTTTGTCGGTTTATTCGGTTCGATTTTACGGTTAATGGTGGCGAAGTGTACGATGACGAGAAGAGAGAAGATGGATCTAGACTTTTATGCGAGAGAAGAAGATGCGACGATGAGAGAAGAGAGGTGTGACGGTGAGGGAAGAGAAGAAAGCTCTGACGGCGGCGAAGCGAGAGAAGAGAAGAGTGCTTATGTGAAAAAAAAAGTGCGGCTGAAAATAATTTTAGATCTTTGTAACTTATTGGGTTTTTCAATAATATTCTGATTCTCGGGCCAGTTCAATATTGGGCTTTCTTTAATTAATTGAAATAAGTCTTTGTAACTTAAATTTTGTTTGAAAATAATAAAAGCCCAAAATTTTAAAAGTCACGTGATCACACATGTTTGTCTTCCTCTCAAGGTTTCAAGTTTGAACCCTAAGTTTTTCTGCAGCCGTCGATGGAGAAATTTTTTGACCATAGACATTTCTTCGGTTTGAATCGGTCTCGGTCTAAAACCGAACTGAACGGAGAACCGAATTGTTTTTACACTTCAGCCGATCGGTTTTCAACCTTAAACCAAATGCAAACCGAATTTACACAATCTCGGTTCGGTTCGGTACATATGCCCAGGCCTAATATTTAGTATTAAGCTTCAAGAATGTATAATGTTTGGCGAGTATAGATCTCTATGAGAAAGAAAATGATAACATAGTATACAATCAAGTATTTATGTGATGTTTGATAACATTATTTATAAATATATTTTATAGATTTTTTTACGAGGTTATTAACATGAAATTTACCTTTTCCGATTTAATTCTACAATATTTAAATTATTTTTATTATTTTATTAGATAATTAATAAATATTCATTACGGATAATAATATGATTTTTTATTTTTTATTAAGAACAGAAAAATTATCTAGGATACCACTAAATCAAGTTTTGTTTCCAAATCTACCACCAAGTTTGAAATGTTCCACAAGTACCATTAGTTTAGAAAACAAAATATATTTATGTCCTTATTTAATTAAGATTAAAAAGAGACATTTTATTTGTTAAAATAAAAAAATAAAAAAACGATCGACATAACTAGATCTATAATCAACGATCTCGGATCGGGTACGACGGCGATCTCGGATCGGTTACGACGGCGGATTGAATCTGACGGCAATCTCGGATCGACTCTATAATCAGCGGAGATTTCATCAAATATGGGAATCGAGTCACGTTCTTCACAAATCATCACGACGACATCGAATTGGGATCGTGATTCGAATCCCTTATCTGGATCTCTAATAGATTTGGTATGTATTCTCCTTCTTCTCTTTGTTTTTGGATCGATTTGGGGAAAACAAAACCATATTCTCGTTTTTGATATTGATTTGGGGAAAACACTCGACCTAACACTTTCACCTTTGGTTTGTCTATGAATTTCTCAAACGACCTCTGATATGATATTGTTTAACTCGTTTTTCCTCTGATGATGTTTTATTGGCTTGCATTTTTGTGGGAATTATTAATTGTGAAAATAGCTACTTGTTAGTTCTTAGTTCACTTGATTTGTGGTTCATATGTCTCCGTTTTAATCTTGACCACATAGAGGGTTCCTTAGAGATTAATATCTAACCAACAAGATCCTTACATTCATAGTTCTAATCTAGCCAATAATATTAAATTGATGGTAGAGGTTTCTCCACTTATTCATCTCCGAAATAATCGCCAAGTAAGTACTTTCATCAAGAGGATACAAGAAGCTCCTGGACTGATTCATTTGTGTGTAACGGTAAGTCACAAATGCAACCGATTGACTACTGTAACATAGTTTGAATAGTTTCAGTGTATTATTTGTTTATTAACTATTTAAGAAACCCTTCCGAATTATTTAGAAGCTCTTCCGAAATACAAATTTAGGAAGTATTCTTGGTTTTTCAGGAAGCATTCCTAAACATTTAGGATGGTCTTCCTAAACCATATGTCACATTTGTTTTACCCTCCACTTACTACTCTTTCAATACTAAATTCTTTTTCTTTTAGTTTAGGTGAGTGACAAATGTAACTACGTTGCTCTTGAGATTGTTGGTATCAGCATTCAATCAAAGACCCGACACACTCAACAGATTTGTGATGTGGAGAAAATACATATGTTACAAATTTTAGATGGTGATTCACATCTAAATGAATCCAATGTACGTGCAAAAAAACAGGTAATATTCTTCTTACACAAATTTTCATGATGTACATTCCTACCTCTTTGATGATTTAGGAAAAGCTGGATTATTGTGTGGACCTCCACGTACTAAGAAAAGTAGTGGGAGACTGCCTAAAAAGAGAAAGAGATGAGTTGGAGAGTTTGGAGTGCTAGGTTCAAAATTTCAGAGGCACAAGTGCAGCAGATGTGGCAAAGAAGGACACAACAAAAGTTCACGCAGAACCCCTATATGATGAAGTTATATCTTGTGCAGCGGCTGTGGTAGAGGAGCACACAAGAGATATATGAAGCGTGATTATTTTCCATATTACAATTTGTTACTGTTTGCAAATGGTTACATTTTTTATGGATACACTTTATTATTTTATTGATTGATTTCTGGACTACACCTAAATGACAAACGATTATGTAGTGAACTTGTATCGTTGTCTATTTCCATAAACTAATTTGATAAAGTGTAAGTATTTAGGAAAGCGTCCCGAAAATTTTGGAAAGCCTTCCGAATTAGAAAGACCTTCCTAAATATGTAATAAGCCTTCGTAAATATTTAGAAAGATTTCTGAACTTAACAGCAACAAAATTTTGTGATCATATAAGCATTGCCACTTTTGATTCTAATGAACTTGAATCTTTTGTGACAAGACCATCATTCATAAATGATAAACCATCTGGCATATGTTCATAAACCTAAAAATACTCAAAGTGACAAGATTATAATACATACATTCATAAAATATCATACATACGTTCATAAAACCAAAATATTCAAATGGACAAACCAATTATAAAATGATCATCCTACATAGGTTTTGCAGAGAAGTTAGAGGTAGCTAATTCCGTCAAGCCGTTGTATCTCCAAACTTTATCTCTTGACTTCAAACTTTATATCTTGATTAACAATACTTAATATTTTTTGTATGCATCACAGGCTGGAGAAATTGCTTCCATTGCATCGCCTAAGTCAATTGCTCCATTATCCTAATCAGACTTAGTTATTCGATAACTTTTGTCTATCAATTTAATCATTTCATCTTTTTATGCATCTTCAACATCTTCTAATGATAAGAATCTTCCTCATCTTCATCAAGTGCCGGTAGGATGCATGTTACACTCAGCTGCAACATAAAATAGAATGTAATCAAAAACAACAAAATTTGAAAAAGCAAACTCTTTGTTTCTTATATTTTTAGGAAGAATTTCCCGAATACGTAAGAATCATTCCTGAAAAATCATGAAAGCTTCCTAAATATTTATTTAGGAAGGATTCTTACATATTTAGGAAGACCTTCCTAAATTATCAAAAAACATGGAAATTATTAAGAAAAAGAGATGACAAAGAGATGACAGAGGACAAAATGGATTTACGTTCTCTGATACCTCCAGCTTTACAACTTGAGTAACATTTAGCATATGTATATACACAAATCTCTCGCAAATAAGAAAATGTTAGCTTTTGCCCATTGATAAGCAAACATTTCAAGTATAACTGACATAAAAATCACCTAGTAAATAATTGCTTTGTTGAAGCTAACAAAGCAATATACATCTTTCTCCCCTTAAATATACAAATAAAATCAAATAATTGATTGTTTTGTCATCAAAAGAGAACATGCCTAATCACACAAATCTATAAATCACAGAAAAATATAAGTAAACCAGACAATCTTTTCACAAAAATTAAGAACATTTCGGCCTTTGACTTTAACTCCACTAATAAATGATGTAACCAAATCCAGAAAATAGAACATTGTAAACTTAACAAATTCCTGCATTTCCACAAACCTTCCAAAACTCCTAGAGACTTATTTTTTAGTGGATTCAAACAATCAAATACACAACCTCTAAGCAAACAACTGGAGCTAAATATCAATCCAACACCAAGAGACATTGAACAAGCCAAGTTATCTCTTTTGTCACGCTCCTAAGAGAATACCCCAGAGTTGTTGTTGTCTCAACCATTGACACCGTCTTCTTAAGGCTTCTTGGCAGAAGTAGTTTCTCTTCTCTTTGTCGTCATTGGTTCACAGTTTACGCCGAGATTGTAAGTAGTTCCTTTCGCTCTCCAGCAGCAACAACTTCTTCACCTTTCTTCCTCCTCAATCGCTCGTTCCTCTTGGCTGAATACTCTTCGTAAAACCTCCCTCACTCGAAAAATGGAAGCAATTTCGCAGCCAGATTTTTGAGATTCGAACCCTTGAATCTCGATTTCTTCCTAGCTTCTTCTTCGGAAAACTCATCCGTGACCAGCTTTGCCACCGCGTGTTTCTCGGAGATTGTGGAGTAATCGAACGGAAGTTTCGGTTCCAGATCTGCATCGCTCAATCCTCGTCTTCCCCACACTTTGTCAAAGAATCTAAGCCAGAGAGAGAGAGAGAGAGAGAGAGAGAGGCGACGATTTCAGATTTCAATTTTTGTTTAAGCTTTTTCTTTTCTTTTTTAGTTATTATCAATTTAAATGAGAGAAGGTTATTTTAGTCTTTTAGTTTTAAAATTGTAGCAAGATTAGAACATTTTTAAATATGTGCTATATTTAGAAGCAAAACTTGATTTGGTGGCATTTGTGAGAATTGCCCTTAAGAATATGATTTGAATTCCGCTTATATACATTTTTAGATCCGCATAATATGGATTATGATAGGATAATTATGATATAAATTTATCTCTAAGATCCGCATTTAAATAGTATTTCAAACTATTTTGACAATTCAACAGAGTTTTTTTTTGTCAACATTGGGCCACAAAACAATTTACTAATTAAAATTTAACAAGTTACTAATTAAAATTTAAATATTTATATCAATAATTTCTAATTTTTTTATCCGTGTATCAACGCGGATCCTAACCTAGTAAATTTATAAATTACATAGAAATTTTAAAATGTCTTATATTTTAAAACAAAAAATGTACAAAACAATTTATATTTGCAAACAGAGAGAATATATTCTGATGCATACATAAGATAATTTTAGATTGATAGAAATTAATCACTGCCAAAATATGGTGTTTAATCAACTGTAATTAGAAAAAACATAAGACCATATAATTTAATACTTGCAAATTGATTACGCTTGCTTAGTTGCTTCAACCTCCTAAGTAATTAAACATGTTATATATTGCATTGAAAATCAGTTTTATTATCGATATATCACCAAAACTTTCACATGAAAGTTTAAATATAAAATTATAATATTGTTGGAAAAAAAATTTCGTTTTTATTGTTCATTGGGTTGAGACAAAATTATCTATTTGTTTATTCACCAAAAATACAAAAGAACAATCTACGAATGGCTCTTGTTTTTTTTTTGTCTGTTGAAATTAAAAAAAAAAAATTATTAACAAAAAAAATTATTTACAAAGATGAAAAGATTCGATTTTCCAAAACATTTTTCACATTACTAAAAAGTGCATAATGTGTTGCTTGTGTTCACTAACCACCATCCAGTTTTTCTATAGCCATAAAAAAGGTGGAATTCATCTAGAGAGTGGATGTATAATAGAATCGATTCACGTACAAATAATATCTCGAATGAATTTTTGGAAGGGGTCGAGCAGTTTATGAATTTAGCCAGTCAATAGCTCTAGTAGTGGAGGTAAGTTTTACTGTCCTTGTGTTAAATGTCAAAATTCCACTTTAATGCTAGCAAGGACAGTTTCAAAGCATTTTCATAGTAGAAGATTTATACCAGGATATTATGTATGGTCTGAACATGGTGAAGATTATGATGTCGTTGGGGCAGGCACGAGTAGTCATTATGCTAATGCTGATTTTAGTTGTGGTAATCAACCAGTAAATTATGATGGAGGAAATGTATATGTTGGGATGGTAAATGATGCATTTCATGGTGCTACGTCATTTAATGAATATCATGAACATGATCAAAGTGGAAATGATCATGTTCATGAAGAACCTATCCATGAGGCAAAACGGTTCTACGCCATGTTAGATGCTGCAAATACGCCACTTTATGATGGTTGTCATGATGGTCATTCGAAGTTATCATTAGCTTCTCGGTTCATGAACATTAAGGCAGACCATAATTTGGCTGAAACATGCATGGATTCATGGTCCGAATTTTTTAAGGAGTATTTACCAGAGGGTAATCAGGCAACCGATTCATACTACGAGACAGAAACGTTGATGCGAAAGCTAGGATTGCCGTACCATACATTTGATGTATGTGTAGATAATTGTATGCTCTTCTGGAAAGAAGATGAGGAGTTGGAGCATTGTAGGTTTTGTGAAAAACTAAGATATAAGGCTAGTGAGGGATGAACAAAAATACCATTGAGTCGTATGCGGTATATACCTATCACTGATAGATTGAAGAGGACGTACCAATCAGAGAAGATTGCATCATCGATGAGATGGGTTTTTATTGTTCATTGGGTTGAGACAAAATTATCTATTTGTTTATTCACCAAAAATACAAAAGAACAATTTACGAATGGCTCTTGTTTTTTTTGTCTGTTGAAATGTAAAAAAAAAAAAATTATTAACAAAAAAAATTATTTACAAAGATGAAAAGATTCGATTTTCCAAAACATTTTTCACATTACTAAAAAGTGCATAATGTGTTGCTTGTGTTCACCAACCACCATCCAGTTTTTCTATAGCCATAAAAAAGGTGGAATTCATCTAGAGAGTGGATGTATAATAGAATCAATCCACGTACAAATAATATCTCGAGTGAATTTTTGGAAGGGGTCGAGCAGTTCATGAATTTAGCCAGTCAATAGCTCTAGCAGTGGATGTAAGTTTTACTGTCCTTGTGTTAAATGTCAAAATTCCACTTTAATGCTAGCAAGGACAGTTTCAAAGCATTTTCATAGTAGAAGATTTATACCAGGATATTATGTATGGTCTGAACATGGTGAAGATTATGATGTCGTTGGGGCAGGCACGAGTAGTCATTATGCTAATGCTGATTTTAGTTGTGGTAATCAACCAGTAAATTATGATGGAGGAAATGTATATGTTGGGATGGTAAATGATGCATTTCATGGTGCTACGTCATTTAATGAATATCATGAACATGATCAAAGTGGAAATGATCATGTTCATGAAGAACCTATCCATGAGGCAAAACGGTTCTACGCCATGTTAGATGCTGCAAATACGCCACTTTATGATGGTTGTCATGATGGTCATTCGAAGTTATCATTAGCTTCTCGGTTCATGAACATTAAGGCAGACCATAATTTGGCTGAAACATGCATGGATTCATGGTCCGAATTTTTTAAGGAGTATTTACCAGAGGGTAATCAGGCAACCGATTCATACTACGAGACAGAAACGTTGATGCGAAAGCTAGGATTGCCGTACCATACATTTGATGTATGTGTAGATAATTGTATGCTCTTCTGGAAAGAAGATGAGGAGTTGGAGCATTGTAGGTTTTGTGAAAAACCAAGATATAAGGCTAGTGAGGGATGAACAAAAATACCGTTGAGTCGTATGCGGTATATACCTATCACTGATAGATTGAAGAGGACGTACCAATCAGAGAAGATTGCATCATCGATGAGATGGGTTTTTATTGTTCATTGGGTTGAGACAAAATTATCTATTTGTTTATTCACCAAAAATACAAAAGAACAATCTACGAATGGCTCTTGTTTTTTTTGTCTGTTGAAATGTAAAAAAAAAAAAATTATTAACAAAAAAAATTATTTACAAAGATGAAAAGATTCGATTTTCCAAAACATTTTTCACATTACTAAAAAGTGCATAATGTGTTGCTTGTGTTCACCAACCACCATCCAGTTTTTCTATAGCCATAAAAAAGGTGGAATTCATCTAGAGAGTGGATGTATAATAGAATCAATCCACGTACAAATAATATCTCGAGTGAATTTTTGGAAGGGGTCGAGCAGTTCATGAATTTAGCCAGTCAATAGCTCTAGCAGTGGATGTAAGTTTTACTGTCCTTGTGTTAAATGTCAAAATTCCACTTTAATGCTAGCAAGGACAGTTTCAAAGCATTTTCATAGTAGAAGATTTATACCAGGATATTATGTATGGTCTGAACATGGTGAAGATTATGATGTCGTTGGGGCAGGCACGAGTAGTCATTATGCTAATGCTGATTTTAGTTGTGGTAATCAACCAGTAAATTATGATGGAGGAAATGTATATGTTGGGATGGTAAATGATGCATTTCATGGTGCTACGTCATTTAATGAATATCATGAACATGATCAAAGTGGAAATGATCATGTTCATGAAGAACCTATCCATGAGGCAAAACGGTTCTACGCCATGTTAGATGCTGCAAATACGCCACTTTATGATGGTTGTCATGATGGTCATTCGAAGTTATCATTAGCTTCTCGGTTCATGAACATTAAGGCAGACCATAATTTGGCTGAAACATGCATGGATTCATGGTCCGAATTTTTTAAGGAGTATTTACCAGAGGGTAATCAGGCAACCGATTCATACTATGAGACAGAAACGTTGATGCGAAAGCTAGGATTGCCGTACCATACATTTGATGTATGTGTAGATAATTGTATGCTCTTCTGGAAAGAAGATGAGGAGTTGGAGCATTGTAGGTTTTGTGAAAAACCAAGATATAAGGCTAGTGAGGGATGAACAAAAATACCGTTGAGTCGTATGCGGTATATACCTATCACTGATAGATTGAAGAGGACGTACCAATCAGAGAAGATTGCATCATCGATGAGATGGCATGCTGAGCATGTGTCAGAAGATGGAGTAATGTGTCATCCATCTGATGCGGCAGAGTGGAAGAATTTCAATCAAATGCATCCGAGTTTTGCAGCAGAAACGCGAAACGTTTATCTTGGATTATGCACAGACGGTTATAATCCTTTTGGTATGTCAAAAAACCATTCTTTGTGGCCTGTGATCATGACACCCTACAACTTACCCCCGGATATGTGCATGAAAAGTGAGTAGTTGTTTCCTACGGTTTTGAATTTGGGACCAAATCATCCACGAGCCAGTCTTGATGTCTTCCTCCAACCACTGATACCGAGTTAAAGGATTTATGGAATAACGGAGTTAAGGCGTATGATGTGTCATTAGATCAAACTTTTAACTTTAAAGTTGTTATGCTGTGGACGATAAGTGATTTTCCGGTATATGGTATGTTGTCGGGATGGACGACACATGAAATATTATCGTGTCCTATTTGTATGGATGAGACAAATGCTTTCCAATTGCCGGCTGGTAGGAAGACATATTGGTTTGACTGTCACAGAATATTTTTGCCCATCAATCATCCGCTGCGGAAGAATAAAGTAAAATTTATGAAGGGAAAGGACGCAAAGAACGACTACCCACCTCAATCATTGATTGGTGAACAAGTGTTGTATGAGCGTATACATCATGTCAAACCACCTAAAACATCTGATTGTGGTGGAAATGGACATACAAAAAAAATGGACGGCTATGGGGACTTGCATAATTGGCATAAAGAAAGCATATTTTGGGAGCTACCGTACTGGACCGATCTCAATCTAAGACACAATCTTGATGTGATGCATATCGAGAAATTTTTTTTCGATAACATCATGTATACTATTATGAATGTTAAAGACATATCAAAAGACACAGTCAAGTCAAGATTGGATATCGCAAGATTTTGTTCTCGGAAAGATTTGCATGTCGATGATCGAGGGAGACCTCCATTTCCTATTTGGAGGTTGACTTCAAAAGTGAAAGACTCCTTACTACAATGGGTCAAGAATGAGGTTAAATTTCCAGACGGCTATGTAGCAGATTTAGTAAGTTGTGCAGACATCAATGGTGGAAAGTTTTCGGGAATGAAAAGTCACGACTGCCATGTATTTATGGAACGGTTGCTTCCGTTTGTCTTTGCAGAACTTCTTCCGCGTACCGTGCACCAAACATTATCAGGTATATATATAAAATATGGTTTATGTGTTTCTATTATTGCAACTTATTTATATTAATTAGTGATATTTTTGTAGGGATTGGAGCATTTTTTCGTGACCTAAGCAGTAGATCATTGGATCAAACACGCGTCCAACTTCTGAAGGAGAACATTGTCATGATTTTGTGTAATTTGGAAAAAATCTTCCCACCTTCTTTCTTTGATGTGATGGAACACCTACCTATCCACCTGCCATACGAAGCAGAGCTTGGTGGTCCTGTGCAGTATAGGTGGATGTATCCGTTCGAAAGGTATTTTAAACATTTGAAAGGCAAAACGAAGAACAAAAGATATCCAGCGGGATCAATTGTTCAATCGTACATGAATGATGAGATATCTTATTTCTCTGAACACTACTTTGCATCACAAATTTTTACAGCTAGCAGAAGAAGGTAATAAAATACTTAATATGTTTGTTAATATTGCTATGATGATTTGCTTCAAATACTTGAAGGTAAATTTTATAGGGCAAGTCGGTATGATGAAGGTGAAGTACCCGTATATACTGTACCGGTACCGGATATATTTACTGAACTAGGTCGTCCAAGTGGAAAATGCAGTGAATTTTGGTTAAGCGAGAAAGATTATAAGTGCGCACATTCATATGTTTTGCGGAATTGTGACTACTTTCTGCCGCTTGAAAGGTAACTCTACTTTCGACAATACGTAATTTAAGTTAATTTTACCTATTTGTAGATACTTTAGTCATAGTTATCTTATTGTTTGCAACACAGATTGTTGGACGCGCAAATTCGATTTGAATACCCGGAACTATCTGATGATGAGATCACGACAAAAAGAGATGAAGATTTTCATATATGGGTCCGCCAATATGTATGTATTCCCACCGAGTGCATTATTAAATTGTACTTTCTTATTTTAATTGGCATATTTTCTACTTTATAGGTCAGATCAATGAAAAGTTCATAAAGTTTTTCTACTTGGGTGCATAAAATAGTGGAAGCTCCTGAAAATAAAGTCAGATCATGGCCCATGTATTTTACAACAAGGTATTTGTTTCACACTCGTGGTCACGGAATGACGCGAAAAACAATGAATTATGGGGTATGTGTCCGAGGCCAAAATTATTCTGAAGCATCCGAAGAGGATGATTTCTATGGGACCGTAGAAACTATCATGGAGCTCCAATATCCCGGATTTGTGAATTTAATGATCATACTTTTCTACTGTGAATGGTTTGACCCTACGATTGGAAAAGGCACTCGGAAAAGCCCGGGAGGCATTATTGCCGTGCTTTCATCACGGAGATATCAAAACTACGAACCATTTATTTTAGGTATGATTTTGATGATTTAACTCAGTGTATATATATATGTTTGTATGTTTATAAACTTCTAATTAAAAAAAATTATTAACGGCAGGGTCTCAAACTGATCAAGTTTGTTATCTTCCATACCCATATACGAAACACCCTCAGAAATTGTGGCAAACGGTGCTTAAAGTGAATCCGAGGAATCGTGGTCAAGAAAAGTTTAACGAGAAAGAGCTGGTCATTTTGCAACAAACAGATGATGATGGAATGACAGATTCGGTTGAAGAAATAATTGTCGATAGTTTAGTCGACGGCAATCATCCAGTTGAAGAAATTGTTTTCGAAATTGAAGACGTTGAACCAGAAGATGAATTTCACTGTAATCTATCATCTTCAGATGATGATGATGAAATTTGAATAATATGTATGAGATTTTAAATTAATGTTTGTAATGTATTTGAGGCGTTTGTAAAAAAAAAAACATTTTTTATATTTATTTTCGGATGTGATTAATATCGGTATATATATAAGTTGTTGTATTATACAAACCAATGGTGACTATAGCTCAGTGACAATGCAACATATACAAGACTTACATGTCTAAGGTTCGAAACGTGGTGTTTATGTTTAAAAATTTATTTCTGATTTAATACTAAACAATCTATATATAGCAGTAAATAGAATGTAGAACATAATGGTTACATTAGCTCATTGGACTTACACTATAGATAAGACTAACATGTATCATGTTTGAGTCACGGGCTTTAATTTTTTCACCTATTATTACACTCAGTCACAAAAGCGTCATAAATTACCCACCAATCTGTGACTAATTCGCGATGATTACATAAAAATGTGATTCATTTGCGACTAATTACCAACTCTCTGTAAGATTTTTGTAAATTCAACAAAAGATTTTAAGTAAAATGATTTATTTTATGTATGTACATAGTTATGAACAACATGTTACACTAAATATATCATATAATAGGCAAAAATTTAAAATTTCAACTTGAACACATGTTTTCATCTTCTATAAACATGTTTTAAGATAACTTACATATGATTTTAATACATGTGTTTCCAATCTTAAGTTTGTGAAAGTATAATTTTTTTTAATGTACTTTAAATCTATTAGTTAACAATATATACCGAAGCAACATACTTAAGAAATATAAAAAAACGTATTGGTTAACTATTTTTATGACATTTTTAGTTATCAATGTTTAGGTTTTAGGGTATACATTTGTGACTCATAAAAAGAGTCACACAACAGTTACAATTTGTGACTACTTTACCATTGTTTGTTCAATTGAGACTACTATGCAACTACAAGGAAATTTCGAATTTGCAAAATTTTCAGATTTTAAAAAATTTGGGTTAATGGGTTTATAATTTTTTGGGCTTTTGAGCGGATATTTATCCCTCCTAAATTTCGTTTGCGACCATTTCCCGACTATTTTGTGACTCTAACATAAAACAAATATTCGATATCAAATTCCCAAATCATTTTACGAAACCCTAATTTTTTTTTCTCTCTCTCGAACCAACGGCGATTCCAACCTAGAATCATCTCGATTTCTATTTCTCTTTCGATTTCACTATAAATCTTCTTCTCTTCATATTCGACTCTTTCTCTCTCTTTGTTTCCTTCACAGTAAACCCAAATTCATCATCTTCTCTCTGACTCTTCATCTCTCTCTCGATTTCCTTCACCTTCGTAACAACTCTCGATCTCCGATGGCTGGGAAATCTAAATCTAGTAGATGCCGAGGCAGATCAACCGCCGGAGGCGGTCGAGACAACGGTGGAGAGGTTACGCCCTCAAGCCAAATTGTTCCACCACCACACCGAAATGGTCCACCCTCAGGCAGAGGTCCGACCTCCCACAGCGGAAATGGTTCACCCCTTGGCGGAGGTGCAACACCTAATGGCGGAGAGGTTATGCCCCAACCCCGATCTGGTAGATCAATCGGTGAAGGAGCGTCTTCCCATTCCTCTAACCCGTCATCTCAGAGGACACCTTCATCTCAGGCGACAGTTTCAAGAATTGCTCTTCCGATTCAGTATCCGGTAACAACTCAACCGCAAGGCTCTCATCAATTCCGGAATCAGAATCCTCAACAACAACCTCCTCCTTATCAACAACAAATTGCGGCATATCATATTGGATAGCAACATGGGCAAGTTCACTTTCCCGATCCTCAACAAGAAATGGAGGAAGAAGGTCAAGTAGATGCTCCCGAACCAGAAGAACAAGACTACCAGCATCTGTTAGATGAGTTGTTGGCTCTACCTGGCCGAGGGAGACTACCACTGTTGAGTGAGCATCCGATACTCGGCGTCAAGACGACATGGTATGTTTCCTCTTCTTTTTAGTTATACATGTGCTTGTATATGTATAAGTTTCTGTATTGCTGAACTGATTTACTTAGGTGATATTAGTTTAAGGTCTTCATTTGGTCTTATATAAACAACATGTTCTACTAATGCATAATTGTAGTTGTATGCGTCATTGTGTCTGTTTACTGATGAATAGTTATCCCATTGTATCTTTTTCTAGATGGTTCATAGTTTAACCATGGTCTGAATACAACTACGCATCTAATCAGTTTGTATTTGTGTGCATAAGATATAGAGACAAACATAAGATATAGATACTGATTCTTCTAAAGATTTTTGATTTTAACTTAACCTATCTTTATATTCATGTAATATGTTTACACGGGACCAAGAAAAACTGACTCGTGTGATTGCTGAAATCTTCCGTCGGATGTTTGATGGGCCATACTTTAGCTGGAAGGTTCCGCCTCTGCACATCCAAGAGAGATATTTCAGATCATTTGCGGTATGGTTTTATGGTTTTACTTATTTACTATTAAAGTACACTTGGGATACCGGGATCACAGAGCTTGTCAAGGACCACTTCTTGAAGATTGCCAAAAATCGGATGAAAGGCATAGTGAGCCAGGTTAAGAACAGTGGTGAAAGACCGCCTTGGATTGGGGAGATGCTCTGGGAACAAATGTAGGTGCATTGGAACACTCTCGATGCAATTGAGAGGAACTCTACTGCTTCATAGTCCCGTAACTCTGATCGGGGCGGTCTAGGAATTGCCAAGCACGTTTTCGGCCAAAAATCTTACTTGCGCGTGCAACAAAAAATGGTAAAACCTTTATCCTTCATTTACTGTTTTAAACTGCATCTACTTAATATGTGTTTTCTATGATCACAGGAGGAGGAATTAGGGCGTCCGGTTTCTTTTGGAGAAGTGTTTATGAGGACAATCACAAAGCCAAACAAGTAGCTGATGCTTATGAGAAGAACCTAGCAGATGTGATGGAGCAACGGGATGAGGATGGCCCAGAATGCTCAGACAATGCGTCTGAAAACTCTACGCATCGCACCCTCACCATTGAAAAAAAGAATGAGATCTTTCTTAAGGTAATTTCCTTTAATTTATGCTTTCTTAGCATAGGATTGTCTTTGTTTTGCTCTCTGGTTTCTCAGCATAGGCCTGTCTGCTATTTTGTTTTCAAATTTGTTTCATCTTCTGTTGCTCTGCTCATTACCTGGTATTCAGAGCTTCAATGATACTTCATGTCTTTGTTTGGTGAGCACTAATTGTTAGCATAGGAACAATTGGGTCTTCTCAATATAGTGTTCTTCTTTCTGCTTTTTGTTGTGCATCATTGTCAAATCATTGTGAAAGATGTGAAATCATTCATTTTGATTTATACACTTGTAATAGATGTGAATCATTATGATGGTTTTACTTGGAAAAGATGTTAATCATTCTGGTATAGATTGTTTATGAATCATCCTGTTTTGAATTATTCTGATATATACTTGTTTTTTCCTTCTTCTTAAGCATTCTATCTGTTTAGCTTTGTTTCTGTTTTGCTTGACTATCGACCTGTTTTATGTTGTTTTAGTGTACTCAGACAGATCCGAAAGAGAACCCTTTCGGACTTGGCCAACTTCGAGAGATGATCAGCAAAGGGAAAAGGAAAGAAAGCTATGCAAGCTCTTCTTCCTCATCACTTTTAGAGATCCAAGAACAACTTCAAACAACTCGTCGTAAGATAGATGAGCAAGAAGCGGATAATGCTCGACGTGATGAGGAGCAACGAGAAACTCAATTGCGGATCTCAACATTGGAGAAGATGATCTCGTACCTGAAAAACTCAGATCCCGGCCTCGCAGCTTTCCTGATGGAGCCCCCTGTCTTGGTTATTTCCATAGCCCCCGCACCTATCACTGCCGCAGAAACCGCACCACCTTCTGCACCAGGCACCACATCTGCCACATAACTCTAGCCATAAACATTTTTAAAATTTCTTTCTTTTGTATTTGAACGTATTTTTATGTTTGGGATTTTTAGTTTATGTTTTAGAACTTGTTTGTCATGTTAAAGACTAAGTTTATTTTTTCTATTAGTATTGTAACTTTCTGTTTCTTCTTAATTTACTTTTATCTTTTCAAATTCGAAATAATATATAAATATTTATATTTTTTTTTTCTTTGGTTAATAATGTTGCAAAAACGATGCAAATTTGTGACTGATTTGCGACACTAACATTGAGGAAACCAACAAAGTGGTGGCATTTTAGTTGTTAATACGTGACGATTTAGTGACGACTTTGCGACCATCGATCCTCATTAGCCTCTACCATATTGGTCTTAAAAACGTCGTATATATACGACTACAAATATCGTCACAAATGAGTTTCCAGAGAACGACTCACATAATTGGTTATATAGTAGTCGCAAAGTTCAAGTAGTCCCTATCTAGTTGTTAATATACGACTACTCTTGTTAGTATTAAAGTAGTCGTATATATACGACGAATTAAAACAGTCACAATTTAGTCTCTAATAGACAACTACTTTGCGACTGTTTTATTTTGCGACCAACAATTTGCGACTACTTATTTTAGTCTCTAAGTAGTCACAAATTGAGTTTTAGCAACCATTTTGTAACTTTTCTGATAGTCACTCATCTGCTGTTTTCTTGTAGTGCGATGAAATAAATCTTCGTACCAAGAAATTTTATTAAGTTAATGCCATATTCGTAGCCGATCTACAAATTATACCATACATGACTCTCGTATATGAATGATTCGAACGAGAATCTATTAGCCGACAAGGTCAAAGAATGTGGTGCACATGTTGATCCGAATATGGCATATTGAGCAGGAAAAACAATAAATTTCTTGTTTGTTTTATATAATAACATTACGGTCTTATTTTTCATGGCTACAGAAAGACTGGATTATGACTTGGTGAACACGATGAATACATTATGCACTTTTTAGTAATTTGAAAAATGTTGGAAAATCGAATCTTTTCATCTTTGTAAATAATTTTTTTTGTTAATAATTTTTTTTTACATTTCAACAGACGAAAAGAACAAGAGCCATTCGTAGATTGTTCTTTTGTATTTTTGGTGAATAAACAAATAGATAATTTCGTGTCAACCCAATCAACAAAAGACGAAATTTTGTTTCCAACAATATTATAATTTTACATTTAAACTTTCAAGTGAAAGTTTTGGTGATATATCGATAATAAAAATGATTTTAAATGCAATATAACAAGTTTAATTACTTAGGAGGCCGAAGCAACTAATTAAGCGTAATCAATTTGCAAGTATTAAATTATATGTTCTTCTGTTTTTTCCAATTAAAGTTGATTAAACACCTTGATCATGGTCATTTTGCCTGCGTGAGAAAGGAGCTTAGATGAATAGCTTCTCACCCTTTGGCGAACCCGAACAACTATTAGTGTAAAGAGGTCCTTTTTCTGTCGTCCAAAATGTTCGGGTAATCCCAAATACTTCCCTAGACCTCCCACATTAACTATGTTGAGGTTTGCTTTTGCCCTTTCCCTTGCCTCAAGAGGTGTTTTCGAGGAGAAGGTGATGGAAGGTTTTTGGCCATTAATCTTTTGCCCCGATGCTTCTTCATACTTTCCAAGGATAACCATTAGCGTTTTGCAATCTTCCTTATTTGATTTGCAAAAGAACATAGTATCATCGGCGAAGAGGAGATGGTTTACTCGTGGACTATTTCTTGCGACTTTGATTCCCTTGAGACTCCCATTTTCTTGGGCATATTTGCATAACCCTGGGAGAACTTCCCCACAAAGAATGAATAAGTAGGGCGAGAGCGGATCTTCTTGGCATATTCCACGTGAAGGCTTTAGGAAGCCTTGTGCTGTTCCGTTGATCAAGTAAGAATATGTAACGGTAGAATGCATTCCATTTATCCATTTATCATCGAAACCAAGCCTCTTAAAGACTAGATTAATGAAATCCCATTCCACGCGATCATAAGCTTTGCTCATGTCCGTTTTCACGGCCATAGAGCAATGCTTCTTTGCCCCGGAAGTCTTTAGGAAATGGAGAACCTCATGGGTGATCAAAACGTTATCTGTAATGGACCTTCGGGCACAAACGCAGACTGGTTCTCCGAGATAATAGTGTCAAGGAGTGGTTGGAGTCGCTTTGTCAAAATCTTGGATATGATCTTGTAGTAGACATTACATAGCGCTATTGGTCTATACTCGGAGACTTTCTTCGGGCTCTGTGTTTTGGGAATGAGGCGGACATGAGTATGGTTTGTATTGGCAGGAAGGATTCCCGAAGAAAAAAACTCTTGCATCTCAGCCACAATTGATGATACGATCTCTTCTCTGTCCATTGGGAGGGTTGTAAACAGGGCTTTGAAATAGTCAATGATCACCTCTGATATTTCATTTTCCTCATGGACCACTTGCCCTATTTCGTTTTCAATAATGGAGAACTTGTTGATTGCTCGTCTTCTTCCGCTTGATAGGCCGCCTTTAGCTCCGAATTGAGTGTTTGAATCAGAGTTTCATTTGCCACACCGTTGGCCATCTCAATATCAAGTCTCTGTTTCTTTTCCTCGATCATCTTCTGACTATTCTTGTGGTTATCTTTGTTCCATTGAGATATTGCGTACCGACAATATTTAATTTTTTGCTCAACTGACGTTGCACCTCGTTCATTCCAAGCTTTCGCAATGATCTGCTTAACCTCTTCATTATTCCGGAGCCGTCAATCGTACCGGAAAAGACCTTTGGTTTTCTGTGTTGCTGTATCGAAGGTTGTGATTAGGGGTCGATGGTCAGACCCTCGGTATCGAAGATAGAGACTGCGACCAGATGGGAATAGTTCAGCCCAAAGGCTATTTGACATTGCTCTGTCTAGCCGGCAGTGGATTAGGTGAGAATGACGCCATCCACGCCAAGAGAGGAAATTGCCCGTGATCGTAGAGATCACACTCAGCCATAAAAGTTCTAAAATCAACGAAAGATCCTTCTGATCGCTTCGTACCTCCGGTTTGCGTTGAAATCACCTGTTAAGTACCAAGCTTCTGATCTGGTTGCTGCTACGTCAGTAAGGGAGTTCCAAATCCCTCTTCTCTTTGTGTGATCAGGCTGCCCGTTGCATAGAATCTCTTTTTCTTATAGGTTATTACCGAGTCTATAAAGTTGTCACATGATAGGAGAATCTCGACATCTAACTCTTGTCTCCAAAAGAGAGCAAGCCCTCCACCACCATGGTTATGTGGTGGTACGAGTTTGTGAGAAGCATAATCCATCCACTTTCGTTTTTCCAGAACCACATCGTCACTATTTTTGGTCTCCATGAGGAACCAAATATCCCGAAAATCCATCGTTTTCTTTGAAATAGCCGGAATGATGTTAATCTTTGGAGCGGTTCGGCTAGAGGAGGCCATGTTGGTTGTAGTGTATTGAATCGTTGACTTGTCCCTGGTTTGCAGAACCTGATTTGGAAAGGTGCCTTCTCCCCCAAGCTAAAAATCTTTATATGGTAGTGTGCTCAGGGAGCTATCGCTACCGGAGAAAATCTAAGTAAGAGAGGAGTAAACGCACACACCAACTGTACCTATTGTGGGGAGCCAGAGACAACGATCCACCTCCTATTCCACTGCCCGTATGCTCAGTTGGTTTGGTCTCTCGCCCCTTTCACCACAAACTTTGATCCTCTGGTTCTACTTGAATTTAAAACTTGGGAAAAAATATGAGTGTCTTCCTCCTATTGGACTTACCTCGGGACCGCTCTTTCCTTGGATTTGTTGGTCCCTATTGTATTCCAGAAACATTCGCATTTTCGAGGGACGGAGAAGATCGGAACTTGAAACAATTTCAAAAGCGATATGTGATTGGCAAATGGCACAGATAATTGAGGGAGAGGAAAAAGTGTTCCTCCACTCAAGGCAATCCCGATTGATGTTATGATCTGCCACACCGATGGAGCGTGGAATGAGGAAAAGCTTATCGCGGGACTAGGATTGACTCTACACAAGAGAAATACAAATGAGCAATCACCTAGTCTGGTTGAGCAAGGGGCACAGATTGAACGATTTGTTACTTCTCCATTAATGCCTGAGGCAATAGCATTACGGCAGGCCCTTTTCAATGCCAGAGACAGAGGTACTTCGAAACTTAGTGTTTTTGCTGATTCTCAGATACTGATCGGAGCTATTAACGGCCACAACCAAATCAAGAAAGCTTTCGGAATCATCCAGGACATCATCAGAACCATTCCTAATTTCTCCTTCATTGAAAGTTGCTTGCAAAGGCTGCTTTGGCAGACTCGCTTGCAAAGGCTGCTTTAAGAAGCCTATCGTCTGTAACAGAGGAATCACTTTTGAATTAAATGAGTTGTGTTGATAAAAAAAAAAAAGCTGATTAAACACCATGTTTTTGCAGTGTTTCTATCAATCTAAAATTATCTTATGTATGCATCAGAATATATTCTCTCTGTTTGCAAATATAAATTGTTTTGTACATTTTTTTTGTTTCGAAATATCATACGTTTTAAAATTTCTATGCAATTTATAAATTTACTAGATTAGGATCCGCGTTGACACGCGGATAAACAAAAGTAGAAATTATTAATGTAAATATTTAAATTTTAATTAGCAACCTGTTAAATTTTAATTAGTAAATTGTTTTGTGGCCCAATGTTGAAAAGAAAATAAAACCTGTTGAATTGTCAAAATATTTTGAAATACTATTTAAATGCGGATCTTAAATAATTAGAGATCTATTTATATCATAATTATCCTATCATAATCCATATTATGCGGATCCAAAAATAGATATAAGCGGAATTCAAATCATATTCTTAATAAAAAATAATAAAAAATCATATTCTTACCCGTTATGAATATTTATTAATTTTCTGATAAAATAGTAAAAACAATTTAAGTATTGTAGAGTTAAATCAGAAAAAGTAAATTTCATGTTAATAACCTCGTAAACAACCTACAAAAGATATTTATAAAGAGAAATTCCCTAGAATACCACCAAATGAAGTTTTCCTTCCAAATCTACCACTAAAATATCAATATTCCATTAATACCATTAGTTTAGAGAACAAATGACATTTATACCCTCATTTAATTAAGAGCCCTCATCATTTAAAAATAAAAAGAAAATTAAAATTAAACCCTCATAATTCTCTTTAAAAAAAAAGAATATTTTATTTGAGAAAATTTGAGGAAAAAAAAAACAAAGAAGAGAGCCCAACAAAGAAACGATTTCGGAGATCCAGTCGGCGATCTCGGATCCAATCTGACCGCAATCTCGGATCGATTCTGACGGCGATCTCGGATCGAGTGTAATCGGCGGTGGTCTCTAATCGTCGGTGATTTCTTCAAATCTGGAAATCGAATCACGTTCTTCAGAAAAAACCATGACGACGACATCGAATCAGGATCGTGATTCGAATTCCCTATTTGAATCTCTAATAGATTCGGTATGTATTCTCCTTCTTCTCTTCTTTTGGATCGATTTGGGAAAAACAAAACCATATTCGAGTTTTGATATTGATTTGGGGAAAAAACTTACCTAACACTTTTACTTTTGATTTGGGAAAAAAACTCACCAAACGACCTCTGATATTGAGGTAATCCTCGATTGCGTAAGCTTTTGGTGATTGAGCATCATCTGCATATTTCAAGGAAATCACCTTTTAGCTTAGCTTCACGAGACTCTACTCATGAATACGAATATGGAAATCAATAACAGTCTGGTTATAGATTAGTCAATGCATGAAACAGCTCGTGGTATAGACTAATCAAACTACTTTTTCATATGTCATCAAATGCGTTTTTGCTCTGATATTTTATTGGCTTGATTTTTCGTGGGAATTTGTAATTGTGGAAATAGTTAATTGTTAGTTCTTAGTTCACTTGATATGTGTTTCATATGTCTCTGATAGTCAAATCTTGTCTTCTTTTCTTTATTTCAGAAAAGTATGGTCAAGCTCTATGCTGCTTTTGGTGAGTGGAAGTTAAATAACAAGCTCCAATTGGAATTTCTTGTAGATAGGAACAAAGGAGGATCTCTTTGTGAGGTAGATGAGAACGTTACATACAAGGAGCTAGTTGAGATGGTTGTTGAAGATTTGGGCATTGATTTGTTAGCTAAAGAAAGAGATATTTCACTCAGTTATGGGCTTCCAATGAGAATGAAAGTGATGGTAGAGGATTCTACACCTATTTATATGCGAAATGATCGCCAAGTAAGAACACTCATCAAGAAGATAAAAGAAGATGTTGAACAATTCGTTTGTGTGTAACGGTAAGTCGCACATGTAACCGAGTTATTACTGTTACATAGCTTTCAATTTAAATGTGCATTCTTTGTTTATTAACTATATAGGAAGGCTTTCCTAAACGTTTAGAAAAGCTTTCTAAATACAAATTTCGGGAAGGATTGCTAAACATTTAGGAAGGCCTTCATAAAACGTATGTCACATTTGTTTTAGCTCACTTACTACTCTTTCAATACTAAATTCTTTTTTTTTCTTTTGGTTTAGGTGAGTGACAAATGCAACGACATTGCTGTTGAGATTGTTGCTAGCAGCATTCAATCAAAGACCATACACACTCAACAGATTTGTGATGTGGAGAAAAGACATATGTTGCGAGTTGTAGATGGTGATCCATATGTAGCTGAATCTAATGTGCATGCAAAAAAACAGGTAATATTCTTATTACACAAATTTTCATGATGTACATTCCTTGCTAAATTACTTGTAACTCTTTTTTTAGCTCAATTAAATTTCTTTTTATCTGGATTATAGGTGAATGATAAATTCAGCCATATTGCTCATGTTGGAAGCAGCACTCAATCAAAAATCATACACAACAATGAAGATTGTGAAGTTGACAAAAATCAACGCACGCATGTACTGCATAATTTATAATTTATATGGAGGTTCAAGCTTAAATATATCTAATGTGCATGAAAATCAACAGGTAACCCTTTCTATTACACAGTTTGCACGATTTAAGTTAATGTTTTTTTGTTCCTTGATGATTTAGGAAAGTCTTCCTAAATGTTTAAGAATCCTTCCCAAAATTTCAAAACGCCTTCCTAAAATTTGTTTGCCTCTGTTTTTCACCCAGTTACTACGTTTTAAATATCTTTCCTTTTGTTTTACTTTCATTTATCTATATATATTTACTTTTCTTTGTAGGAACTTCATCCATCAATTGGTTGTAAAAAATCAGTTTATGTAACACATAACGACGACACAAGTTCAACTGCTGAAAAAGGATCTCATCCATATCTTTTGCTTCCAGCTCCAGATCCTGCTCCAGTCCCTATAGGATGTTCATATTCAACCCGAGGAGCTGACGATATACATGTCAACAGATATTTTAATAACAAGGATGAGCTAATGCTAAAGATGAGAAAATGGGCATTGGAATGGAAATTTGAGTTCAAATATCATTGGTCAGACACAACAAGAGTTATGTTAAGGTGTGTTGATGATAGTTGTAGCTGGAGGATGTGTGCAACGAAGGTTGCTGCTTCTGACAGCTTTGTGGTGAAGAAGTATGTTCATGAACATACTTGTGATACAACACACAGAAATGCTAACCATAAGCAAGCAACAGCGAATGTGATTGGAAATTTAATTTCTTGCAACTATGGAGAAAAGAAGGAAGGGCTGAAACCAAAACAGATTATTGAGCTTGTCAGACAAGAACATGGTGTACAAATTAACTACAAGAAAGCTTGGAGAGCAAAAGAGCAAGGTCAATATTTGATAAGAGGATCTGCTGAGGATAGCTATTATAACTTGGCTAAATGGTTGTTTATGGTTAAGGAAAAAAATCTTGGATCAGAAGCATTTCTTGAGTTGGATGAGGCTGGAAATTTCAAGTATACCTTCGTCGCATTTGGCCAATCGATAAGGGGTTTTGGTTTGATGAGGCGGGTTATTGCTGTTGATAGGACATTTTTCAAGGCAAAGTTTAGAGGGACATTGCTAGCCGCCACTGCACAAGATGGTGATTTCCACTTGTATCCATTGGCTTTTGCAGTAGTTGATTCTGAAAACGAAGATGAGTGGAATTTTTGTTTTTTTGTGTTTACGGATTGTAATTCCAGATGCTTCAGATCTGGTTTTTATTTCGGATCGTGCTCCTGCCATTGCAAAAGTGCTCTCACAAGTTTATTCGGCTGCACATCACGGTATATGCAGATTTCATCTTTTTAACAACTTAAAAACTCGGTTTGGGAAATTTTTGAAACTCGTAGAAGCAGCAGCTAATGCTTATACTAAGCAGGAGTTTAGCAGGATTTTCGGCATAATAAGGAGTAAAAATCAGGAATTGGCCAAGTATCTAGAAGACGTTGATTTTAGAAAGTGGGCACGGTCTTATGCTCCTTCAAACCGCTACAACATGATGACAACAAACATTGCAGAGTCGTTGAATTCAATGTTAAACATGCATCGTGAGTTGCCGGTTATTTTACTTCTTGAGACGATTAGATTGAGAATGACAACATGGTTTCACGAACGATGGGTAAAGGCAGCCAAACACAACAAGCGGGTCACACCAAATGTGGTGAAGGAGTTGGTAGCAAGGTTTGATGATGCGATGAAGCTTGAAATTTATCAAGTCGATGAATAAGAGTTTGAGGTCAAAGACGAAACCAGAAAGTATATTGTTCACGTGAAGAACAAGCAATGCACATGCTACGTTTTCGACATAGACAAAATCCCATGTGTTCATGCGATTGCAGCTGCTAAGCGTACAAAGAGGGATGAAAACAAGCTTGTCGATGACTTCTATTTGACAGACACATGGGCTAAAGCATATGCCGAGAGCATACACCCGTGTGGAGATATCAAGAGCTGGGATTTCCCGAAGCTATAACTGGATTTTCGTGTGGACCTCCAAGTACTAGGCAAAGCAGTGGGAGACCTCCTAAAAAGAGAAAAAGATCAGTTGGAGAGTTTGGAGTACCGGATTCAAAATTTCAGAGGCACAAGTGCAGTAGATGTGGCAGAGAAGGACACAACAAGAGTACGTGCAGAACCCCGATATGATGAACATTTGCAGTGGAGAATGTCGGAGAGGAGCACACAAACAGAGAAGCTGCATGCATAGTAATTCTTTTTCATAATTTAATTGGATATTGTTTGCAATTGGTTAACATTTTAAGAACAAACTTTATTTTATTATTCTCGACTATACCTGAGTTTTTTCCGCCTAGATATTGGATGAGAATCTAGTTATCTTGAGTTGATGAGAATCTGGTTATTATGGGTTCCCAAAAAAAAAATTAATTCTATGATCTGTAAGTATTTAGGAAAGCTTCATGCATATTTAGGATAACCTTCCTAATTAGAAAAGACTTCCTAAATATGTAATAATTTTCCCTAAATATTTACTATGGTTTCCAAATTTAACAACAACAGAATTTTTGATGATATAAGCATTTTCACTTTTAATTCTGATGAAATTGACTATTTTGTGACAATACCAACATTCATAAAACATCATGCATATGTTTATAATACTAAAATACTCAAATCTACCTTTTGTTGTTTTAAGAACAAAAACACAGTTGTTGGAAATTTATCTTGTACAGAATTTGGTTTTATAAAACATCATTCATACGTTTATAAAACTAAAATATTCAGAGTGACAAGATCATAAAAAAGATCATCCTACATATGTTTTGCAGAGAACCTAGAGGTAGCTGAGAAATTAAAATACTAAAATCTGACTAAAAGACATCTAAATAGTTTCATTGAAAATCTAACAAGAACAAAATTAAAATGGTAACGAAATTTAGTTCTTTCTCTAGGAACTATGGAGCATAAAACTCTTCGAAGATATCGCTTGCCAACTTGGTTCTTATGTCTTCTGCATCTATATCATTCAACTTAGACATGTCATGGATTCCCATCGAGTGGCATTCAATCATCTTCAGAACAAAAAGACCACAGTTTACGTCAGTACTTGTCCTGGGGATATGTTTTTCTTCTGGCATCTCAATACTGAAAGGAGTGGGATCCAATGGATCAGCCTCTTGTTCACCAGCCCAAAAAATCAAGAAAGGAATCATATCTGCACAAAGACCAAAGCAAATTCAGAGTTATAACCTACAGAGATATAACCTACAACTAATTTGTTTAAATCATATCTAACCAAGAGTTATAAGTCATATTTAACCAAAAGTTATAAGTTATACCATCATAGGGTTGCACATGAGTCGGAACGAAATCCTTCTTCTCTGTTGGACTCTCGCAGTCCAAGATTGTGATTGTTCGCTTCTTGACGTTGATTGCCATACCCAACCAGTGTTTGGATTGGCGTACTAACACAGTACCATATATCACATCGACATCTTTCATCCATTTTTGGTTAGGAGGGCATATGAGAGCCCTTTAACCTCTGACAACTTCAATAATCTCTTTATGAAAGACAAAACGTGAAGGTTTTTTTTTTGAAGTTGATGTAGCTGTTTCCCAAATGTTTGAAAAAGAACCTATCCACGAATGACGCTTTTGGAAGTCGATTGTTGTGAAAGTACGGAGCTTCACGATCTCTTCGCAAAGCCAACATCAATAATGTTGCATTGATGTGCTGCATAAACATAATGAGAGACAAAATCAGTTTTACAAAATAATAATAAAAAGAACATAAGGCATAGCAACTTCTAAGAATAAAACGTAATAAATATTAATTTAGGAATGATTGATATATATATTTAGGAAGGTCTTCCTTAATAATCAAGAAATATGGAAATGAATAAGAAAAATATGATCATAGTAATCTAGAACCAATGTGCAAAGCTCAAGTGTAGGACCTTAAGTATCAAACGAAAAAAGTAGTATATATGAGACTATTATAATGAAGTATAACTCATTAGAATCTAAACCATTGTTTTTGGTTTTCTACTTTTCTTTGACTAATTACCTCTGCGTTGATAAGTTCTTCTGGTTTCTCTAAAGTGGTAAACCATGACGGCTCTACTTTGTCGAGCCCAATTTTGATTGAGCTGCAAATGATACAAACAACTTAGTAATAGCTTAGAAATAAATATAATAATTTACGTAATATACTAACCGTGGTGTTTTTGACGCCTTCCATTCCTCCAATTTTGTACTCTTAATGTAATCAGGTGAAAGGAACGGGTGGTATATCGGGTGTTGATCAGGCGTTACAGATGTCGCCGGGTTTTTTGGAGCTCTGTACGAAGTCTTGGTAGGTTTAGATGGTACTACATCCCGAGTGCTCCGCCTTAGAAACTTCTGTTTATCTTTTGCCAAACCAGCATCTTTTTCACCATCTTACTGCCTAAGTCTTGGAGAGCGACGATCATTTGGCTCAGGTGATGGTTTAGGGCAGACTCGGTATTTCCTTTTCTTGACTGGCATGTCAATATCACCTTCATTACACCTCTTCTTATCATTCTTATCAACATCTTTCACAGCAGTCGGGGTTGAAGGATTCACTGTCTCTTGTATTTAATAGAACAAAAAGTTATTGCCCATATATAAAACCAAAAGCTGTTATAAACTTCTCTTCTTATTCTGTTCACAAAACCAGAAAGCATAGACTAATGAGGGACTCTCAACTCTCAACCAAATGTCCAAACCAAACTAAACCCAACCCTTGAACAATCCATACAAACCTCGGGTGGAGTATATAACAGATTGAAAGAAGGTGCATCCGATGAAGCATCCACCTGGTTACCCTTCTCCTTTGATCAAAGAAATGAAGTAATTAAAAACGGCAAATAGATCTTGTTTGTAGGCGATTTAGGAAAATCTTCCTAAATCATAAACTAATAGGAAATATTCAATTAATACATTTTCAATTAGATTGTGTTCTTGTGGGGATGGATCTTTAGAAGAGCTTATTTCTTTCTCGCCTTCTTTGTCTTCCTGCAAAAACTAGAAGTACAAAAGAGAGTTTTTAACTACAACACAAGTAGAAACCAAATGCCCCAAACAAAATCATACAAAACAACAGCCATTAATTCGTATTTAGGAAGTTATCCTGCATATTTAGGAAGCTTTCTTGAATATTCAGGAATCCCTTCCTATATTATTAAGTAAAATCTTCAAAGGAAAATGCACCACCATACCTCGTCGTTGCTCGTCTTGATTGGGTTGAGGATTTTAGGTGACGTGATATCACTATGACTACCTCTGTCTACCTGCAACATAACAAAATATAACATTATCAGATCTAAACATGTCAATTAAAAACAAACAAAATAAAAGCAAAGCATATACCTCATCATTTGGATTGAGTGGAGAGCTTGCATGATCCACAGTGTCCCTGGGTTGCTGCAGTAAAAAAAAGTTGTAGGTATTCAGGAAGCCCTTCCTAGATATCTAAGTAAAATCTTCAAAGAAAAATTCACCACAATACCTCGTCGTTTTGCTTGTCTTGATTGGGTTGAGGATGGTTAGGGGATGTGGTATGACTAGGACTACCTCTATCTACCTGCAACATAAAAAAATATAAGAATATCATAGCTAAACATGCCAATTAAAAACAAACAAAGTAAAAGCAAACACAAACAACATAAAATTCTACCTCTTCTTGCGGGTCCCAAGTACCATTCGCCCATTCTCTGTGAATTCGTAGATCATCTGCTTTAACATCACGAGTTTCATGTGAACTGTGCATTTTTACAGAGATAATCTCATCCTCCTTCAATACTCTCGCAGTCCCTTTCCACCATCCACCATTGTCAAACACGTCAACATGTTGCATCAGCTTTATATTCCTCCAAAAAGAAGAGCCTCCAACATCAGGCAAAGATGGTGGTGGAGGACGAAGCCGATCCATAGATATAAGCACCCTTCTTCGCTGATTCTTCTATTTATCAGTAAACCTCGAGTTGTACTCCACCTGAAACTTAATTAACCCGTTATACCTTGTTGGGGTCAGCACTGTTCCTGCATACCATGACCAGCGGAATTCAGGCTCTACAGATGCAATTTCCACACCGAACCAAACTTTAAGTGAGATGGTACATCATCACTATCTCCCGTTAACTGTAACAAAAAAGGGAAACGTTCAATAAAATTTTATCTGATGGACTTGTTATACTTAACAAAAAAATACACATCAATAACTGGAATTCATACACTGTCTTGTGTATTTTTTTCTCTCGATTGAAAATGTTTAGGAGACTGTAAATGATCATATGCACTGCTACCAAACTGCAAGAACAAACATTTAAAAGTCAATGTCGAATCTGGTTGTTTTATCAGATAAGATGCTTTCATAAATATTTAGGATTCTCCTAAATATATATTTGATACAAAATAAAAACAAAAAAGATCTTACCTCATCATTTTGATTGGCTTGTTGGGCTGAAGCAAGATTAGGGGATGGGATATGATCCGCATAAGGTCTCTGCAACAATAGAATCATGAGATTTAGTGAGACTTCATAAAGTTGATAACATGCCTAAGAAATAAACCACAAAAAACCAGTTTTCATACCTCATTTATATTCAGGTGTTCTTCCATTTTTGACAGACGTTCACATATCGTCTTCGTGTCCTCCTGCATTTTCTTCATCCCTTCATGCATCGTCTTCATTCCTTCTTGCACCAGCCTGTAAAGTTCGTCAAGTTTAGACTTGTTTGAGGTTCTAGTAGGTTGTGGTTGGACACGCTCTGTTGCATAAGAGTGATATGATTGTCGCACAATTGCTTCCATTGCATCGCCAATGTCAATTGCTCCATGGTTCCAATCACACTTAGTGATTCGATAACCTTGTTTTATCAAGTTAACCATCTCATCGAGCTCTGCATCTGCCACATCTTCTAATGATACTGAATCTTTCTCATCTCCATCAAGTGCCGGTAGGATGCACGTTACATTCTGCTGCAAAATGAAACATAATCAAATTCATATGGATTTTTAAAAGAAAAAGGCAAACTCTTTGTTTCTTGACTATTTAGGAAGCCTTTCCTGAATACGTAGGAATCATTCCTGAAAAACCATAAAGGCTGCCTAAATATTTATTTTGGCAGGATTCCTGCATATTTAGGAAGACCTTCCTAAATTATCAAGAAACATGGAAATACTAACAAATGGCAAAGGATAGAATGGCCTTACCTTCTCTGATGCCTCCAGGTTCACAACCTGAGTAAGGCTTGGCTTCTGGGTCTGCACGAACCTCTCACAAATAAAGCTGTTTTGCGGTGCAGTCATATCCAATTGGCTAAAAGTGGATTGTAGTAGAGGTATAGACGCCAAAATCCACAAGTGCAGCGCCCAAGGAAATCCATGAATATCATACTTATCCTTGGTCTTCACGTTTTCTTTCAGGTTATTCTTAACAGACTTGAACAATAGCTTGTAAGCGTCTCGTCCCCAAGGATAGTTCATCAATACTTGAATATCTTGCGCTTTCTTGATGTTTTCGAATGGGAACTTGTAAATCCGATGTCTCTGCAGTACAATACTCCCAATCAGAAAGAGCATTGCGAGAGAGAACCTCTCATCCGCTGAATTTTGATTCGTCTCGCGGAGCTGGGCTTCCAAATCACTTAGTGAGTGGCCCCCATTCAACATATCCCAGTGGTAGTCTTGATTTTCTGTATCCGGCGCTTGATAATCTCCGCTGCATTTGAGGCCCGTAACCATATGAAATTCTCCAATAGAGAATCTCATCGGCTGTCCTCCAAAGTGAAACCACAGCTTGTTTTCCTTCGTTGTCACCAGATTTCTGCTGAGGATACAGTGGACAATCTTGGCAGAAAAAGCTAATCCATCCGTCCTCAAACCCATCTTCCTCAAAGGTCCCATAAAAGTGTTCTTTACGCGTATGAACTCCATTGGCGAAAGTATGTCTTTTACAATGCCTATAGAATCAAATGACGTGAACTGATTTATGACGGCAGATCTTGGCTCAAGTATAAGGCCGAATTTTGGCCTAGGCAATGAAATCTTCACAGGGAATGATTCTCCCATTTTTGTACCTACAAAGAACATAGAAATAAAACTGTTATTGTTTACGATTTAGGAAGACAATCCTAATTATATACAAAACCTTCCTAAAAGGGCTAATAAGGACCAATCTACACTAATTTGTAGAAACAAGACTTTCTAACCTCAAAACCTATAACTGTAACATCACACTAAATGTAAAAACAAACGAAAATGCAAATATACAACCAAAATCATATACAAAGAAGATTTGTTTGTATAGACACAAGTTTGATATCTTTCCATTAACTAAATGCAACATAAGAACTTTGGACTTTTATAGCATAGAGAGATTAGGAAATGAGCATAACAACAATCATAACAACTAAATTTTGTAAGATAACCATAGAATGAGAGCAGAAAGCAATACAATAACTCGAGAACTCTTTCTTGAGGGCAGACTTGTTGACAGATAGCTTAGGATTGTTTTGCTTCTTAGGTTTTGAGTACTACATTTTGGTTCTTGTCAGCTGGCTGAATGGTTACAATCTTTTTGTTTGCCAAACCCGTAATCATATTATATATAAAAGCCAAGTTAGTAATTCTAATAACAAAGCCTCAAAATCCAATTGCATAGTCCAAACAAGACTTGAAAACTAAAACTTTTTAAAGATTCAGAAATAAACATCTCAACATTTAATATCATAAGCAAACTCATCAGTGACTAATATAATCTATGAGCTAAAACTCAAAGTGAAGCAGTAATATAAAGCTAGATCTAAGGAATCTGGACACAAATCAAGGACTTTCAAAACACTAATCTTATAATACACATGGAAACCAGAATCCTAATCGAAAAATTCATCATCTCCAAGAAGTCTGTTTGACATCTACATAATACACTCACACACCAACAAAGATTCTGCCAAATTTCACAGAATCACAATAAGGGAATGGTGATAATTTTTTCTATGTTTTATTCTCTGTTTAGTCCCTATTCACCTCCAATTTGTTTACTTTTGACCAGTTTAAGCTTTAAACACAACTAAAAAACTCTATCACTTCGCCCAAACTTCACAACTAAACCCAGATTTCACAAAATATCCAACAAGCTTGGATATAAATATCTTTATATAAACAGTGAAAGCTTAATTTAGTACACAGTACACAAATGTCCCATTATAATTTCGAAATCAGAGAGAAAAAGAAAGAGAGTCGGAAACAAAAAATTTTGGAACATATTCGAAAAATCAAAACATTAAAACCAGAAGAATCAGACTCCAACAACAACATAAAACCAAAAAAATTTACAGATTCGGAAAAATTTTGGAAGAGATTCGGAAAATCAAAACCCTAGAAATTGGAAGAGAGCATTCAAAGAAGACTGAGAGAGATTATACAATCCGTAAGAAAATCTGTAGAAGAGACCTGGATTTTCGGCGACGATCTTTGCTTCCGGCGCCGAGATGAGAACGAAGAGGAGAACGAAATTGAGAAGGAGAATCGCGATTCTCAATTTTTGTTTTAACCTTTTTTTTTTTTAAAGTTATTATCACCTTAAATGAAACAAGGTTATTTTAGTCTTTTAGTTTTAAAATAGTGGTAATATTGGAACATTTAAAAGTGTGTGTTATATTTGGAAGCAAAACTTCAATTAGTGGTATTTGTGAGAATTGCTCTTTTATAAATAATATTATCAAACATCACATAAGTACATGATTGATAATTGTATATCATTAATGTTATCATTTTCTTTCTCATAGAGATACTCGTCAAACATTATACACTCTTGAATCTTAATACTAAATATAGTATTATTATTTTTTAACTTATATTCATTTCAATTTTATACAATTTTAACTTATATACATTTTTATTTTATACATTTTCAATTGCTCAGACTCATTTATTTTTTCATTTGTAAACGCTTCTTCTCCGGTGTAAATTAATCACCACGCATGAAGTTATTTTTTAGAGAAATTTGTGAGCTCGAAAGTCTCTTTTCTCTTTCTGTGCTTTTGCGTTATTCTATTTTTTTGCTCTCTCCCAAAGTTAGGGTTTACTTTCCATTTAGGGACAATCTCAATAATGCCACTTTGGGATTACATATTTCAAACGTGCCATCTGCGAATGTGCATTTTCATTAATGCCACTCTTTAATACGTAAAATGACTAAATTGCCCTTCTGTTTAATTAGAGAAATTTCAGAACCCTAAAATTTCTTCATCTCTCTCGTCAATCTCGCTCTCGCTCTCGACGACATCGAAATCGCGATTCGTTGACAAATTTAATTTTCTATTCTCCTTCTGGACCTTGATTCGTCTCTTCTTCAAGCTTTCGTTTCGGTTTCTTTGTCCAAATTTTGAATTTCGAATTCCAGATCTCTATGTCTCTTCTGAATTGTTGTTACCCTCGGCGGTTTTTGATTATTGATTTGGTAGTGAATTTCAGATTCCAGATCTATGTGTCTCTTCTGAATTGTTGTTACTCTCGATTTGGTAATGATGTAGATAGTATCTTATTGAGAAATTTGCTTTTTATTTCTCCTTACGGATCTTTGTTTGGTTATGCTTCAAGGTTTTGGTTAAATTATGAATTGAGATTCCAGATCTATCCGTTTCTGATCATATTTGCTAATGTAGATTTTAAATTAAACATGTCGAGGACGACAAAATCGATGGTGGATAGATAAGACACTCTGTCGTAGTCGTGTTCCCCGCTGCGGATTCATAGCTGGAGACCGAGTTTTTTGGTGCAGTTGATTGTAGCTTAGATATGAGTGAAGTGAGCCGCGGCAACGATCGCAACCTGTTTACGTGACGTCTCAAAAAAAGTTTCGGACATAGTTGTTGAGGATGGCGAGGAAGTTAGGGGTTTTGTTGCATGTATGTGAAGTTTTGAATTGAGAATTTTGGGTCGGAAGATTTGAAAGCAGTAAGGCATTGTGTGAAAGACACCTGCTAACTACAGGCTGGAGTGTGTTTGCCAGCACGAAAAGGCTATTTTCTGGAGACTCTGTTCTTTTTATAAGGTATATCAATCTTACTGTGTCAATGATCTTTCGATATTTATCTATCAAGATGCTAACTCTTTTTCACTTTCAATTAAGAGATGGAAAGGCGCAACTTCTGTTAGGTATAAGACGTGCAAATAGACAACACCATGCACTTTCTTCGTCTGTAATATCAAGTGATAGCATGCACATCGGAGTTCTTGTTGCTGCAGCTCATGCTAATGCTAATAACAGTCCTTTCACCATTTTCAACATTTTCAACGTGCAAATAGATATCATGTTTTCTTTGAAAGATTCCCTTATGGACGCTTCCCTTTTGTGACAAGCTATATATGGTCAGTGTAAACTGCAAAGCATGCCATGACCTTAATTATAAATAAAGCAAGACATAGGAGCATGCCTATATAAATATCAATAATTAGTGCAACACATGCATAGGTCTTAACTACGTCTCCAACCAATGATATATATACATGCAAATGTTCAAGATTGACAATAACCAGCAACATCATCAAATATTTTCATCACAACACCAAACATGTTATTCAATCTACACAAGTATTGACTTTGATTATAGTTTATCAATTATGTTTTAAAAGGTTTTATAAGCAACTTATAAAACCTTACAATAAGTATTTGAAACTTAAAATAAACTATAAGACTTTTATAAGGTTTTAAAACGTAACTGGTAAATTATAAATTATAAATTTTTTATAAAGTTTTATAAACTAACTTATAAAAGTGATTCTTAGCTTTTAAAGCTTTTATAAAGTCTTATAACTAAACTTATAAAATCTTTAAAAATTTAATAATAACTGATAACATATAAATTATAAGGATTTATAAATCATCTTATAAACGTTTTAAAATGTTATAATAAATAATAAAATCTGCAAAAAAAGCGACTGGATTCACTGCTCCAATCCTTAGTTTATAAACTCTGCTTCCTGCGGTCCAAGTAATCTCCTAAGAATAAATATGTGGTTCACGTTTGCTTCACAGCCCATGCGATTCTCAAAGAGTGAATTAATTCTTCCTCACCACATGTATTTATCAGTTTTTGTAAGTTTTATAAGGTAATTAAAGGTTTTATAAGCTGATTTATAAAACTGATTTTTAAAAGTAACCTCATTGTTTTAGCAAACACATATATTTTTAAGCTTCTGTAAGTTTTATAAGGTATTTAAAATGGTTTATAAACTGATTTATAAAACTGTATTTATAAGGTTTTGTAAGTTTTATAAGGTGTTTAAAAGGTTTTATAAACAGATTTATAAATATTTGAATTGTCGTCTATGTCGTCTTGCATTGATCGTATTTCGGATCTTTCGATCGATGTCCCGGAATATGGTCGAAGGAGGAATTATTCTCTTATTGTGGAGGAGATTGTTTCGCCGTTTCCAAATATGATAGATCGCAGCTTGAACTACCAGTTTCCGGAGAATTGAAGGAGAAGACGTTGTTTGGGTGGTTGTCCAAGTGATAAGTTCAGTCCAAGAGTCGTATGCTTGTTGAGAGAGCCTTAGTCTTCCCTGAATTCTTCGCTAGATATCTTTGCTAAATGCACAACTAAGCATAAGGTGGTCTCTTGTTTCTTCGTATGCAGAGCAAAGGCAGCAATGAGAGGGGACTAACAATCCCCATGAACCCAATCTAGCTCTTGTTGGGAGCCTGTTTAGCTGAGCCGTCCACAGCAAGAATGCATTCTTTGGTGTTGCTTTTTTGAACCGAACCGAAGAAGACCAGGCCTTGAAAATTGATCTCGGCCGCAACACATCCCATGTTTTGCTTGAAGAGTAATTTGGCAGCTTGGTTTGCTCAATACACCAGATATAGGATTCCTCAGAGATAGAGAAGCTAGGTGGTGTGATAGTGGTTAAATGAACATGAAGCTCTAGTGCCGAATCTGATCGTGGCGACGGAAGTCTCCAACCACTTCGATCACAAGCTTCTGAAACAGTAGCATTAGCAGGCAGTCTAAAATTCCTTGGACCATCGTGGCCAATGTGGTTAATCAAAGACCCTAATAGTATCCAGTTATCAAACCAAAAACTTGCGAGCTTACCAGAATTTACTGAACAATTTATAAATTTAGCAGTCAAGTGTACCAGGCTCAGTAATGATCAAACCTATTATATAAAGTCAAACCTTTAATAGGTTAACCGTCTACTATTTATAAAAATAGAAATATAATGAAAACTGTAGAACAATTTAGAAAAATTATCATCATCTTTAGTTTTTCTTTAAATAAATAAACTTTATTTCTCTGTCAAATGTTTCCTTCTTTCCCCTTACAGAGATATTATTGACGATATTGTAATATTTACATATTTGTGGGTTTGCCTCTCTTGTAAATTCCTAATTCTTCTAGGTTAGGTTAAAACTCTTGTAACTATATATATGCCTCTAAGGCTAATCAATAAGATAACTTCTTCCGCTCACAACTTTGACATGGTATCAGAGACTAGGACATAATTTTCATCCCAAGTTTTGATATTTTTACTCTTTTTCATTGATTTTTCTCTCTTTTCGATTACTCTGTGCACAAGATCTTCTCTTGCTGCTTGGCTGGAATCTGGACTTCGTTGAGAAGTTATTCTGTGTTTGTGTGTGCCGTAAGTTTCATCTCCTCGGCTTGTGATCATGGGTGATAATACAATTTTTCCAATAACAGATGTTTCTAGCAAAGAACCATCGATTCTCTCGGACTTCTATCTACATCCATCCTCCGATCCGAGGAACTTGATTTCCACGGTGTTGTTGAATGGAAGCAACTATGAGTGTTGGGAAAAGCTATTGCGTAACGTACTTCAAGCCAAGAATAAACTTGGTTTCATTGATGGGAGTGTTACTCGTCCAAAGACTGGTGCAAATGAAATTAAGCTTTGGAGAATCGTAAACTCCATGTTTGTGGCGTGGATATTGAACACGATTGAGCCGAAATTGCGAAATTCGGTTTCGTGTGCTGACTCAGTGTATCTTCTCTCGGAAAGTATTCGTGAACGTTTCTCTGTTGGGAATGAGCCTCATATCTATGAGCTCAAAGCTGCTGCCACCGGGTGTAAACAAGAGCACATGGGTGTGAAAGATTACTATGGCAAACTTAAGCTCTTGTGGGATGATATTGAAGATTACGAACCATTGTCTGAGTGTTGCTGCCGTGATATCAACTGCAAGGTGAACAAAGATCTCAGGTTCAAACGAGAATGTGAACAAAAGTATCAGTTTCTTTTCGGTTTAGATGGATCTCATTATGGTATGACGAGGTCAAATATCTTGTGTATGACTCCACCTACATCTATTTCCAATACTTTTTCGATGATTCTTCAAGAAGAGCGACATCAAAATGTCACAAGGGCCTCTGATGTACGCACAGATGCTATTGGTTTCTCGGTTCAGGCTCAAGCAAATGCCGTCTCTTCTGGCCGAAATCGTTCCCTTATTGTGTGTTCCTACTGTGGCAAGAATGGACATCCGGTAAAAGACTATTTTCAGTTCCATGGGTTTCATGAATCACGTTCATAATGGAGGTCGTACTGGAGGTCGTGGTAACTGGTCTAATTCAACCCATCGTGGAGGATGGAACTCAAGTGAAGGTTGTGGTCGTGGGGATGGCTTTGCTCATAATGCCCAGTTCTCGACTCATGAACCTCCTCACGTTCACACTCTTCAAGATTCTGATGGGAATGGCTTGACTCTCAATAAGGATCAATGGAATGCACTAGTCAACATTCTGAAAACTCCACCGCAAGAATGTTTCGTTTGTCTGGTATTGTTATTGATTATGGTGCTTCGCATCATCTTACTGGTTATTTGGATATGTTGTTCGATGTTGCAGATATTAATCCATGTCCTATTGGCCTCCCTAATGGAGACATCACCTTGGCTACTAAGCGTGGCCATATGAGTCTTGGTGGCAGTGTGACCTTATCGGCTGTTTATTTTGTGCCGAATTTGACAAATACATTGTTGTCTGTTGCACGATTGTTAAAGGAAAATACATGTACTGCGGTTTTTACTGATAAGTTTTGTTATATGCAGGACCGTTCCTCGAGGATTCTGCTTGGAGCGGAAATTGAGTGTGATGGGATCTACTACTTTTGTGAGGTCTTCAGTGTTCAAGCAAATTCTGCAGGTCGTCCTAGTGGTCGTGAGCTTTGGCATAGACATTTGGGGTATCCTGCCAAGTCTGTGGTTTCTAGTTTAGCTGAGTTCATTGATTTAAATGGTGTTAGTTCCTCAGAGAATGAATCATGTGATGTCTGTGTTCGGACTAAGCACCCTCGTTTGTCTTTTTATGATAGTGATAATAAAGCTACTGAAAAAATTTCACTTATTCATTGTGATGTTTGGGGTCCGTACAACACACCACCTTCTTGTGGTTCCGTCTATTTTCTCACTATCGTTGATGATTATTCTCGTGCGGTATGGCTGTATTTAATGCGTCGGAAAAGTGAAGTGTCATCGTTTATTCAACAATTTTGTACACTTGCTGATCGCCAATTTCAACGGAAAGTTTGTATGATCCGTAGTGACAACGGTACAGAATTTATGTCTCTGCGTTCCTATTTTGCATCTCAAGGAATTATTCATCAGACTTCTTGTGTTGGGATGCCGCAGCAAAATAGACGTGTGGAAAGAAAACACCATCATATATTGAATGTAGCAAGGGCTCTTCAGTTTTAAGCTTCACTTCCTATAGATTTTTGGGGTGAGTGTGTTTTAACAGCCAGCTACTTGATTAATCACACTCCATTTTCCATTCTTAATGGGAAGACACCATATGAGCTTTTGTTTGGACACCCCCCGACATATGATCATGTTCGGATATTTGGTTTCTTGTGCTATGCACATAAAGGCACTCATTCACGTGAAAAGTTTGATGAAAGAGCAGTTCAATGTGTGTTCTTGGGATACCCATATAATCAAAAAGGTTGGCGGATTTATGATTTGGAACGAAAAGAATTTTTTGTGACTCGGGATGTCATTTTTAATGAGGCAAATTTTCCCTATGTCGTGGTTTCTCCGAGTCAGATGTCTCCGTCCATGGATCAACATAAATTCAGTTCACAATTTCTTGATGATGATGCTGCTCTTGTTAGCAAAAATGTACCGGTACCGACGGGTTCTTCTTATTTGCCTCCGCGTATACTTGACATGGGGAGTAATTCGAACTCAAGTGTACCGGTGTCGGCTCCTTCTCCTAGTCCTGTTGTCTCGGTTACGGGTGATGATTTGCCTATTTCACAACCTTCCTCTGCTGTGTCTGATAACTCTACATTATCACAAGAACAGGCTGAAGTTACGTTGGGTCAAGGACACCGTGAGAAGAAGAAATCAGTTCTTTTCCAACCGTATGTTACTTATACAACATGTAGCTTGGAAGATCCATCACACTCTTCTCCTTCTTCGCTCCAATCGACTCTCAATCCTCCAGGTACAGAATATGCTCTAGCTAACTACATTTCTTGTGAACGTTTTCAGAGAACTTTCGAGTTTTTCTTACCAAAATCTTGATTGAAGATGCACCACGTACCTTTGAAGAAGCAATGGCCCGTCCTGAATTTCGTGAGGCTATGTCTTCCAAAATCGCAGCATTAGAAGATAATTGTACATGGCTGATCACGGATTTGCCTCCTGGTAAGAAAACTATTGGTACTAAATGGATAAACACAATCAAATGCAATTAGGATGGGACAGTTGCACGTTACAAAGCCCGTTTGGTGGCCTTGGGAAATCGTCAGAAAGAGGGACTAGACTATGACGAAACTTTTTCTTCAGTTGGTAAGATGACCACGATGCGTTGCTTCTTTAGAATTACAGCTGCTCGCAAATGGGAACTCCATCAAAAGGATGTCCATAATGCGTTCCTTCATGGTGAATTAACTGAAGAAGTATACGTGCGCCTGTCTCAAGGTTTTTCGCCATCTGCTCCAGATAAAGTTTGTAAGTTCTTGAAATCTCTTTATGGTTTGAAACAGGCTCCTCGATGTTGGTTTTTTAAGTTTCAAACAGCCCTTACAAGCTATGGTTTTGTCAATCCCGATCTGGCTACTCTTTGTTTTTGTTGGTTAAAGGATCAGTTGAGCTCTATGTCTTGGTCTATGTGGATGATATGGTGATTGGTGGTAATGATTCTAAGACAATTGCTTTCTTTAAATACTATCTTAATAGTTGTTTTCATATGAAAGATTTGGGAGCTCTGGGATATATTTTTGGGATTGAAGTTGCGCATTAAGATGCTGGTATTTTCTTATGTCAACGGATGTATTGTCTAGACATTGTCGATGAGTGTGATCTTCTGGATGCACAACCATCAATGGTTCCTATGGAACAGAATCATAATCTTGCTAAAGCCACGGATGAATTTTGTCTTAATCCAGAATAGTATCAACGTATTGTTGGTCGCCTTATTTATCTCACGCTAACACGACCTGAGTTATCTTATGTGGTGCATATCTTGTCTCAGTTTATGTAAACTCCACGGGTTTCTCAATGGAAGGCATCTATGCGTGTTGTTCGATATCTCAAAGGCACACCGGGACAAGGGATCTTCCTCAGTGCTCATTCTGATCTTCTTCTTTCCGGTTATTGCGATTCGGACTGGTCTTCCTGTCCACTTGCTCGACGTTCTCTTTTAAGCTATGTGTTTTTTCTTGGTGGTTCTCTGATTTCGTGGAAGACAAGAAAATAGAAGACGGTATCTCTGTCTTCGGCGGAAGCCGAATATAGGTCATGGCGGATGCAAATCAAGAATTACAATGGTTGCATGGTTTAATGCTTTCTTTGGTGCTCCACCGGATGCACTTGTTCCTATCTAATGTGATAGTAAATCAGAATTGTAACTTGCAGCTAATCCAGTACTTCATCAGCGTACTAAACACGTTGAAAATGATTGTCATTTTGTTCGAGATGATGTACTCGCTGGACTTGTCAAACCACTGCATATTTCTACTAAGGATCAACCTGCGGATATTCTTACCAAGGCTCTTGGTCGTGTTCAGTTTGAATACTTATTATCCAAGTTGGGCATTCGGAATCTTCATGCTCCAACTTGAGGGGGAGTATTGACAATATTGTAATATTTACATATTTGTGGTTTTGCCTCTCTTGTAAATTCCTAATTCTTCTAGGTTACGTTAAAACTCTTGTAACTATATATATGCCTCTAAGGCTAATCAATAAGCTAATTTCTTTCGTTCACAACTTTGACAGATACCGTGCATTGAGCACTATTAAAAGAGCTAAAAGAGAGCACATACTCAGCAGGTGAATTACAATTTGAGCCATTAAAAAACATAAATCTCAAGAGATGCTAGGGAGCATAGGAAGAGTGGATGTTGAACCTTGAAAATTACCGAACCATAGGTAGAGATAAGTCTCTTAATGTCTTTGTTGATCGTGAGCTTGATTGTGTCCAGAGACATCCATGTCCAGACATGCTAGACGCCTCCTTAGTAGAAGTTGGATGTCTCGGATTAGAGTGGTCGCGGGTTTAGAGATGCTGGTGTGTAAACGGGTATTCCTTTCATGCCACTATTCATAAATCGATGCTTGGAGTTGGTGATTTGATCCAAGAGAGAATAACAGAGAAATCAGGCGGTGTAGGCAAGAACTGGTAAAAGAAGAAACTCCATACCTCTTTTGCATAGGAACAATCAAAGAATATGTGATCCCTTGATTCATCAGAAGAGTCACACATCAAGCAAAAAGGAGCAACTTGAATACACCATCTTCTTAGGTGATTTCTAGTGGTCAATCTGACTTTAATCACCAATCAGAATATGAAGGTGTGCTTGGGCATCTTCTCATTGAACCAAACCTGAGTTCTTGTTTATGAGAAGCTGTCGCGAGTAGCATTGGGAGCCGTTTGCCATTGATACATATATTCTTTTGAGGCTGGCGAGCCGGTAGGCAAGCTTGGAGGAGCACTACAATTTGATGCCTTCCCCGAGGAAGCCTCAAAGAAACACCACTAACGGCTTGAGAAACTGTTGTAAAATATGGTATTCCGATCACATGCGGCGTCATCTCACCTGCAATATCAATCAAGGGACAAAGATCTGTCCAGTTATCATGCCAAAATATTGTCTTAGAACCCGAACCAATTTTGCAAACAATGTAGGATCTAGCCAAATGCATGAGCTTTAAAAAATGCTTCCAAATCCAGCTTCCAAAATGCTGAAAATCATATATATTTTTTCCATGGGCGTAATCTACTTATGATGGAAAAATATGCTAATTTTGTCTATTATATTTTGAAATTATGATATTTTGTTGAAGAAATATGGAAACATTTGTAAAAAAAAAGTTATTCGTGATATTTTGAGACTTCAAAAAATTGTTCTATAAAGTTCTTATCAAATGTGTTGACAAAAATAAAATAAAATAAAAACTCTTATCAGATATAAATGTTCCATTCTTAATCAATCAGTTAATATATTAATCATATTCCTATGTATTGAATATATGAATAGGATAATTTTAGATTGATAAAAACACAACAAAAATATGGTGTTTAATCAAACTTTATTCGGAAAAAATAGAAGACCATATAATTTAATACTTGCAAATTGATTACGCTTGCTTAGTTTCTTCGATCTCCTAAGTAATTAAAGTTGTTATATTGCATTTAAAATCATTTTTATTATCAATATATCACCAAAAATTTTACATGAAAGTTTAAATGTAAAATTATAGTATTATTGTTTGTTGACCTGAAATACAAAAGAACAATCTACAAATAGCTCTTGTTTTTTTTGTCTGTTGAAATGTCAGAAAAAATATCAACAAAAAGTACTTACAAAGATAAAAAATTCGACTTTTTAAAATATTTTTCACATTATTAAAAAAATACATAATGTGTTCATTGTGTTCACCAAGTTATCATCAAGTCTTTCTATATCAATGAAAGGTAAGACCGTAATGTTATCATATAAGACAAACAAGAAATTTCTCGTTTTTCCTACTCTACCCATGCCATATTCGCATCAACCTGTGCTCCACATTCTTCGACCTTGTCGGCTAATAGATTCTCGTTGGAATCATTCATATCTTCGAGCCATGTCTAGTAATTTCGTCGATCGGCTACGAATCTGGCGTTATCTTTGTAGAAATTCTTGATACGTTGCTTAATCTCATTTACATACATGGTTCATTTATCGAAAGTTGGGGGTTTTGTGCTGATTTTCTTTGAATGATTTAAACCTAAAGCGCACTGGGTTGGGATTTGGAATATCATAATCTAAATCGTTGGTGGGTTTATTAATAGGATATCGTAAAGCCTAAAACGAAGATGCTCGATTCAAAAAGTGATTTGGGTTCTGTTTTTATTCATAAATTGTTATATATACAACCAGGACTCTGACCCAGCAAAATTGCGGGTGAAAATGTTGTCTATTAAATTTTAAATGAAAAATCATTAAAAAACAATTATAAGTGAAAATGTATAGAACGAAAAGTGATGACATAGAGATGTGAACATCTAAAATGTTTTCTATAATTATTAGTGTTACGGTTAGAAGTGAAAAGGTAAAAATATGAAAAGACACAACATTACAAATTATATTTTAGAATTATTAAAAGTTGGTTATAAATAAAAATGTACCAAAGAGTTATGAGAAAAAGATGCAATCCTCTGAATTTTTTTTAGGATTATTATTATCAAGAGAAAAATAAAGAAATGAAGAGTTATTATAAAGAGATTGCAACCTTCCAAACCATTTTCTTGGAGTGAAAAAATTATGTGAAAATGTTCTATATGAAAATTATGATGGAAAGACGTGATTTTACAAAATGTTAAAAAAACAATTATAAGTGAAAATATATTAAACAAAAACTGATGATAAAGACGTAATCGTCCGAAGTATTTTTAGGATTATACGGTTATAAGTGAAAAGTTACAACACAAATAATTATGATTAAAACACGCGACTTTCTAGAGAGTCACACAAAAAACAGTTCTCTCTCCAAAGACGACGCAAAAGGCGATTGAGGGGTAAAACCCTAATCACCGCCGACGGTAAGTCCTTGCCCTCCGGCGAGGATTTCTTCTCATCTCTCCCTCCTCGTGCTTCCTCCATGGCTTGGTTTGATAAATGTTCCCAATCTTCGCCCACTCCACCGGATCCCGTCTCTGTTGTAAATGTTTCGATTCTGGTTTTAACCCTAGATGAGGTGCCTAATCCATCTTACCCATTGGATCTAGTCTCTTGCCTCGTCCGACTCTCAATCCCCGACATCTCCTCCATCTCCCTTACACTTTCGCTTCTCCAAGGTCTAGATATGGGCTCTTCTTTCGGTTTCAGCTACTACTTCGGTTTCTGTTGGCAAGCCTTTCGCCACTAGTGGCAAGCCTTTCACCTCAGTGTGACCCTTTACTGCAGTATGCAGTCCCCTTTCCATACTAACTCCGCCTTTTGGTGTTGAGCGTCTCTCGCCTATGAGTTGGTTTTCTCCTCCGTTCTGGCAAGATGGGAAGGAAAGTATTTGATATTCCCATTTCTCCAGTAAATCTTGTGCTATATGGCATTCATTGCTATGGTTTCTCTTTTATGGAATCTACTTTCCTCCCAATTTTTTTCTTATTTTGAGTGGTTTTGTTGCAGGAAGTAAATTGCCAAAATTTGTCCGGCTAGGTGCAACAATGTTGGTGGCTCTGCTCGATGCTGAAATTTCAGCCATGGAGGCACTTTATGTGTACTCGGTTTCTCAGATTCTCATGTCACTCCCCAACTCTAATGGCGAGATCAATGAACTCCAAGTTCTTCTTGGCGTCATTAGGCGTTCCAGTGATAAATGTTCATATATTGGTTTCAATTATGTATTTCGATCAGCAATTGATGGTGCTGACATTTTGACCATTACTGCCCTTGAGGTGTTGATGCCTCTTCTCTGTGGCTTTGGGCGAGACTGCCAAGATCCCAAGGAAATTTCTCTCTTTAAATGCCTTTTCATGGGTGCTATTTTGGATGAGTTATTGAGTCTGTCTATATCCTTAAGCTTTTGTTTGAAGGTTGTTTTCTTTAGATTTATCACTTGCTCGGCCAATTTGTTGGTTGTTGCTTTGTCATTTTCGGCTTTTAGTAGCTTTGTTGTATTCTCTTTTAGTGGAAGTTAAACTATTAAGTTGTTTAATGACATCGTTTAACCAAAAAAAAAAAGCACGCGACTTTCCAAAAATAAATTCATGAAAACAATTGTGAAAAAGTTATTCATGATATTTTGAGACTTCAAAAAACTGCTCTATAAAGTTCTTATCAAATGTGTTGACAAAACAAAAATTCTTATCAAATATGTTTTTCGATCTTAATCAATTAGTTAATATATGAATTAAATAAAACAATATGGTGTTTGATAGAAACAGAGAGAATATAGTTTAACGCATACATAAAATTGATAAAAACACTACAGAATATGGTGTTTTATCAACTTTAATTAGAAAAAAAATAGAAGAACATATAATTTAATACTTGCAAATTGATTACGCTTAGTTGCTTCGACCTCCTAAGTAATTTAAAATCATCTTTATTATCAATTTATCGCCAAGACTTTCACATGATAAAAACACTACAAAATTTTGTTTTTTGTTTATTGGGTTAAGATATAATTATCTCTTTGTTTATTCACATGGAATGTAAAAGGAACAATCTACGAATGGCTCTTGTTCTTTGGCGGACGAGTTTCAACGACGAACTAGACTTTCCATTTTATGCGAACTTTGGTATCGGAAAGAGATTATCATGTTTCAAATAAACATTTCGATAAAACGAGTGAGGTGAGAAAATGAGATAATGTATTGATGTTGTCTCACATTTCTCTCAGTTGTATCAAGATGTGTCCCAATCTGACAAAAATCGTGACTGATTGTGAAGTGGGAGTTTAGACAATATTTTGATCGTAAATAATTGTTTCCAATAAATTAGTATAGTATTTAGCCTCCCCTCAACTTTCACTTTTCAAAAATACAATTCTTTAAAATTGTTTACAAAAATACCACTAAAATTATATCATCTTCTCGAAATGCTCTTTGACTGAATTTACCATAACTTTTCTAGTTGACTTATCCTCTGGAAAAAATCTCGAGATCTCTTCTGATATCGCCGATCTCTCTGTCGTCGATCTTGCCGTCGTCGATCTTGCCATCACCGATCTCCTCTGAAATCGCCGATCTCGCCTGAGTTTTCCTCTGAAATCGCCGATCTCGCGCGTTATCGATCTCATCTGAGTTTTCCTCTGAAATCGCTGATCTCGCCGTCGTCGATCTCGTCTGAGATTTCTTCTGACATTTCCTCTGACATTTCTTCTGAGATCTCGATGTGACGACGTACGCGGTGAGTTTGTGGCTCAAATTACGCTTTGTTACCTCAAATCTGATTGATTCAGCTTGTGTGGTGTTATTATTGTCTCATGATTTTACAAAGCATTTACTCTGTGCTTGAAATATGAATCATGGGTAATTTCTTCGAATCTAGCCAAAACTGATCACTTGATTTATTTTGAAAAGAATAAACTGAATCATGACAAATGTTTTCGAAAATTTGAGTTGGATTAGCTGAGTTGTTATCTACTTGGCTGCAGTTGGAGTTTCAATTTCTTGGTAAACACCATTTCTATGAATCTGTTCACACCATATTTAGTTTTATAAACTAGCTTATAAAACTTTTTAATTACCTTATAAAACTTTCAAAATCTTTTTAATAACAGATTAATAATTAAGCTTATAAAACCTTTTAAAAGCTTTATAAAACCTACAAACACTTATAAAAGGACATGTTTTTGATGAAACCTTTTAATTAGTCAATAAAATTTACAAACCTTTCTAATTACAGTTTTATAATTAAGCTTATAAATCTTTTAAAAACCTTATAAACTTACAAACCCTTCTAATTACAGTTAGATAAATAAGCTTATAAATCTTTTTAAACCTTCAAAAGTGTCTTCTCTGAAATCGGATCTCCCTTCATTATCTTATCAGGTCATAATGATAGAGTTGTATTCTATGTGTGGAATGTGGAGGTTGACGGATAATAGTCATTGAGAATATATGTTAGATATTGAAAGGGAAGGATCTCTTAGCATTATTAACGAAGATATTAATTTTACTGATTTAGTGGGGGTGTTGTGTTAGAAGATTTTGGGATTGATGGGTACGGAAATTCGGTCAAGATTAGTTATGCGTTACTGGATAGGACAGAGCTTCCTCCAATCTTTATTAAGATCGATAGGCAACTGCAAGCATTCATGAACAAGTTTGAAGAGAGTGGAGGGCGTATTCAGTTATGTGTGACAGTGGAAGACGTATGTTTATCAAAACTATTTGTTTATATGGTTTATAATTTTGTTTACTGTATTTATAAAGTTAGAAAATTTTCTATAATAGAGACAAACAAGCTCAAATCCGATGACAGAGGAAAGCAACATCGAAATTAGAAATGAAGTTCAGTTTGCTGCTGCTGCTTCTACAGTTTGGTTCTTTAACTCCTTGTTTTTAAGTTTTTATCACTTTTGTTTATAAATAGATTGATCAAGCCTTCAATCTCTCTTACAGAGACAAACGATCTCAAATCCGATGATAGAAAAAGACAATAAAAAAATTCTTTCGAGTGCTCCTGGTCCTATATCTCATGTTCGGAATGAGGTATTTTATGCAAATAATTTTATAAGTTATCTTGTAAAATATTATAAAAGCCTTATAAAGTTTTAATAAATTTACAAGATGATTTATAAAAAAATATAATTTATACGTTATCATAAGGTTTCCAAAGTTGCATTTTTGTGTAGAGGGGGTTGGACTCAGCCAATAATGGGATGTTTGGATCAGAAACGTCATCATTCTCTGCTATTCGTATTGAACGGCTGCTACCTCAAGTTTCAGCTTCTGATGGGGGTCGAACAGGATCTTCAAATTCATTTGACAGTAATGTTGATGATTTGTATTGTGGAAAGATGTTCAAGAACAAAAAGGAAATGTCAACAAAGTTGCAGTTGTTTGCAATGAAGCATAGCTTTGAGATTCGGACATACAAATCAGACTTGACAAGGTATATGCTTCACTGCATTGATGAAAAATGTACTTGGAAGTTAAGTGCAATTAGGGTTCATGCATCAGAGATTTTTGTGATTCGCAAGTATATTAGTGAGCATAGTTGTGATTAAGGAATGTTAATCATCGTCAAGCAACTGCAAGGACATTAACTGAAATGGTAAGTAACAATTTTGAAGGAGGGAAGATTGCACTTAGATCTAAACAACTCATAGAAAAATTTAGACATGATCATGGAATTGGAGTCTCGTATTCAAAGGCGTGGCGAGCTCAAGAACATGCAACAGAAATTGCTAGGGGTACACCTGCTGATGGATATGAGGTGTTAGCGAGGTGGTTCCACATGGTAAATGTGAAAAATCCCGGTTCTGTCACTCATATTGAGGTCTATGGTGCTAATAAATTTAAGTATGCATTTTTGGCTTTTGGTGCATCAGTTAGAGGTTTTAAGTTGATAAGGAAAGTGCTTTCTAGTGATGGTGCCCATTTGAAAGCAAAGTTTAAAGGGACTTTGCTTGGTACCTCAGCGCAAGATGGGAACTTTCAGTTGTACCCTATCGCTTTTGGCATAGTGGATTCCAAGAATGATGCATCATGGGACTGGTTTTTTAAGTGTTTGAAGACTGTTATCCCAGATGAGTCGGATTTTTTTTTTTTTGTCTGATCGTGCACCATCGATTGAGAATGCTCTTCTGATCAATTATCCAGCTGTTCATCATGGAATCTGCAATTTTCATTTGGAGAAAAATCTTGAAACCCGTTTTAGGGGTTCTTTGCTTATTCCTGTTGCGAAAGAGGTAGCTAAAGCTTACACAATATATGAGTTTGATCATCTTTTCAGGTCTATCATCAGTTATTATAAGGTTTTATAAGTTGATTTTATAAGTTATGAAAGCTTACAGAATACATGGTTTTGATCATTTTTCAGGGAACTCAGCCTTGAAGATCTAGAATTGTCAGATTACCTATGGCGAGCGGATATCAGGAAATGGTCACGTGCTCATGCGCCTTCCAATCGGTACAACATCATGACATCAAACCATGCTGAATCTTTGAACTCCATGCTGAAAGAGAGTCGTCAGTATCTTATTGTGTATCTTTTTGAGACGATCAGATCTATTCTCACCAGATGGTTCCATGAGCGACTTGAGGAGGGTATTCGTCATAATTATTGCTATGAATGTGGAGAAGAAGATGAGGGCATCATATAATGATTCTTCACGCTGGCTTGAAGTTTCTCAAGTGAATCAATTTGAGTTTGAGGTGAAAGGAGATTGGCTGAAACATGTTGTGAATTTGGAAAGAAGACGGTGTACATGCCGTGTGTTTGATATTGAAAAATTCCCTTGCGCTTATGGAATCGAGGCTGCAAAACATGGCAACATTAGTGAAAACAACTATGTTGATGATTTTTACTCTACTAAAAGGTATTATCTCTTTTTATCTCTTTTTGGTTTACTGTTTACAGTTTATAATTAAGCTTATAAATTCTCTAATTACAGTTTATAACTAAGCTTATAAAACTTTTTAAATACCTAATAAAACTTACATAACCTGATAAAAAGCACTTGTGTTTGCATTTACAGAGATATATGGTTTAATTTCTTCTTACAGGTGGATGCTAGCATATTCAGAGAGTATTCATCCTGTTGGTGATATGGCATTTTGGGACATTTCAGATGATGTTGCTGCTTTTGTTTGTCTACCACCTTCTACTTGTATCCCTAGTGGCAAACGGAAGAAAAAGAGGATACTTTGTGTTTGGGAGCATGGAAAGTCTCAAACTAAAGCAAAATCTTACAAATGTGGTAGGTGTGGTCAGAGTGGACACAACAAACCTAGTTGTGTGGCTCCAATCAATTGAATATGTGAGGTCTTGTAAACCTCATTTTTCACAGATTCTTTTAAGTTTCAAACATTCTTGTAAGATTTTTATAACTTGGCTTATAAAAACCGCATACATTGTCTTTTTACCATTTTATAATTTCGTTTATAAGAATTTTTTATAAAGCAGTTTTATAAAAACTTTTAAATAGCTTATAAATATTACCAGACGTTGTATAAACCTATTATCATTCAGGCTAGTGATCATTATTGCCTTATGACAAAACAATGTCTTTTTATAATTCAGCTTATAAAATATTTTAAATACCTTATAAAACTTATAAATATGTGGTCTCATATACATTTTCTTATAAACCATTTTATAATACCTTATATAACCTTTTAAATACTTTATAAAACTTACTGAGTTCATTTTAAATACCTTATAAATATTTTAAAACTAAAATTAGACATTTAACAAACAAAATAAACCTAAAGATCTTGATTTAGCATTTTACAAAATAAGCCATATTCGTGCTACAAAATAACAACAAAAGAAGACAAAATAACAACACAACTAATTTTACAGTCCTACAAAATAACAACAAAAAGAATAGCTACAACAAAAACTAAGAAGATCGGCGAGGTCTCACATTCCTTGAGTTCCCAGCTTCATCTCTGGGATGGCTTCCACTAGCGGTTCCTCGAAGAGAATGTTGAACCTGGACGTAGCGAGCTTGAAGTGTGACCAATCGGGATTCGGTGGCGGCAATTTCTCCCCTCAGGAACTCTTGTTCGCGGAGTAGCTCTGAGGATAAAGATCCTTCACCAACCTGAGAGGAAGTAGCAATAGTGACAACGCCAGCAGGAGGGTAAGAATATCTGTCAGATGATTCATCATCTGAAGAACCCTCTTCATTGGAACTTATCTCCTAAACATCCCGAAGAGAGTCATATAACCGACGTACCATCAACAAGTCTTCCATAGACTCTAGAATGAATACGCAAAGTGTTAAAAGAAAGATACAACTCAAAGTATAACAGTGAATTAATAAGGTTTTATAACAACCCGTTAAGGACTCAGAGGCGCTCACCTGAGGGGATGTACGACAGTGTCGGGCAAGTGTTGAGCGAATTTCGGTCCACAATACGAGGGTGCAGCAAGAAGGCGGATTCCCTGAAACCCTCCTCTAAATTAAAAAGGGCCTCGTGGAAAGATTCAGCAGGAACCTGATCCACCGGAAGAATTTCTACAAACGAAAAGAGTCAAATCAAGAAACCATTCTATCCAGAGATTTTCCTTATTCCTGTTGTGAAAGAGGCAGCTAAAGCTTACACAAAACATGATTTTGATAATCTTTTCAGATCTGTCATCAGTTATTAAAAGGTTTTTAAAAAGTTTTATAAGTTATGGTTTTGATAATATTTTCAGCTTATAAAACTTTTAAAAACCTTATAAGTTGATTATATAAGCTGAAAATATTATCAAAACCTTTTAATTACCTTATAAGACCTTTTAAAAACCTTATAAAGTACATCTATTTGGTGAAACAATGAGGCTAGATTTATAAATAAACTTATAAACCTTTGAATTGCCTTATAAAACATACAAATCCGTCTAATTACCGTTTTATAATTAAGCTTATAAAACGGTAAGTTTATTTATACGTTTATAAAGTTTTAAAAGTTGATTTATAAAATCTCACAGAATCTTTTAAAATTGAATGATAACCTGTTTGTTACCTTCAGCAGCTCTTTTCCTTCTGTAGACCTTTTTCATTTGCGAATCTAGCCTACTCATCACATTTTCCACAAGAACCTAATCAAAACTTACAACTTAATTAGAAGGGATGTAAAAGTACATGATATTTTATATAATATTACAACAATACCTTCTCATTGTTTGTTTCAGCAACTTCGTCCTTCTCAACGTCGTTCTCATTGTTCTTCTCAGAATTTTCATTTACTTTTTCAAAACTATCTTGAGAAAGAATATTGAAATTTGGAGTAGAGAAACGTGGACTATGTGATTTAGCCTATAAAATTTTATATAACCTTAGATTAGTTTCCGATGATATTCAAAATTAGCTAACAGGATATACCATAATTTTTTATCTCCGTACCTTTGTTTTTTCTTTATCACCATCATTTTCAGTGCTTTCATCATCTTCGGCATAGCTTCCATCCTGTGTGTTTGGTACACGAACAGACTCCTCAAATGTACTTGTTACATTACCATCAACAGTGGCATCACCATCTTCATTATTTGAACCAACACCATCACCCAGATTTTTTCTATTTGAACCAGCACCAAAGTCATCATCAATATGATCTTTGTTAACCTGCAACAGAATGATACAAGACTATTAAAAATTTAACAAATTTCTTCACCTATCAATACGTTTTATAAGTTTATTTATAAAAACTTATAAAAGCCTTATAATTTATAACAATAGTTATTATAACGTTTTTAAAAGGTTTTATAAGTTTATTTATAAAATCTTATAAAACCTTACAATAGTTTTTAAAAATTAGGTTATAAAACCTTATAAATGCTTTATAAATTCCAAAGGTGCAGCATAGTTACATGTTCTTCTCTGCCATCGTTCTCTTCTTTGTCAACCTGTAAAAAAAGAAAGAGTAAGAATTCATGTTTTATGAAACCATTACAATTACAATTTTCTTTCACTTACCTATTTTTCTGTCATCTCTCTCATCATCTTCTTCGTCTAATCTAGTTTGTAGAATACACTCGATCACCGACAATCTATTATCAAAGCTTTCAACAAGCTTGATGACCTTGTCAAGTTTCTGGCTATCTGACAATTTATTGCTCATATGATGATCCCCCATTTCTTGTATCGCAGCATAAACGTCAATAGTTCCATTAATCTAGTCGGTTTTCTTCATTCTATAACCTTGACAAACCATGTTAATAGCTTCCAAAAAATCCTTGTCTTCTACATGCATTTCGGAAACCAAATGTTTGTAATCGTCTGGGTCTCCAACAAATGTTTTAACCTTAATATGGAAAGATTAAAAAAAATTCAGACCATTAGTAAAAAGTCAAAAATCATTTATAAAAAAAGTTTATAAATAAGATTATAAAACACTTACATCACCTTTTTGTTCCATCTCCATAATAACATGCATTCTTGTGTTCGAGTGCGCTCCCAATCCAAACACCAGGTAAATGCACCGTAGATCTTCTATGTTTGCATTCAAACGTTTGACCAGATGCAGGAATGGTGCTCAATGCCCATAGGTGTATCGCCAAAGCAAATCCTTTGACCTCGTATTGCCCTTTTGCCCAGGTTTTTGGACACATCCTTCTCACAATATTTGCCAGAACTTCATATGCTTCTTTTCTCCACGGTTGACTGCAGTAAACTTCAAAGTCTGAAGCGCACAACAGTCGAGACCGAGAAATCTTCTCTGTAGGATTTGCAGCAATCAAAATCCATTCTATTAATATAACTGCGCCAAGACAAAGCTTCTCATAATCTTCCATTTCTGGTGTTGATAATCATTGAACCAGATCGCTGAGTAAGAACTTGTCTCCTTCCATCCAAGTGTAAGGATCCTTGACTGGATCTTTGTCTTTCGTTGTCTTTCTGTGTGAATTTTTTCACATTGAATACATGTGTTTTGATGAGATAATAAGGCTAGTTCTATAAATCAGGTTATAAACCTTTTATTAATGTATAAAACATACAAAATTGACTTATAAAACCTTTTAAAAACCTTATAAATAGTGAGGCTAGTTTTATAAATCAGCTTACAAAACATACAAAAGTGTCTAATGACCTTAAAAATTTTGTAATTAAAGCTTATAAAACTTTTTTTAAACCTTTTAAAACCCTTATCAATATATTTGTTTGGTGAAACAATGAAACTAGTTTTATAAATATTTTTATAAAAAAAAAAAATTACCTTATAAAAACATACAAAACGTTTGTAAAAACTAGTGTTTGATGAAACAGAGACTAGTTTATAAACCGGTTTATAAAACCTTTTAATTATCTTATAAAACTTACAAAGCCTTCTAATTACAATTTTATAATTAAGCTTTCAAAATTTTGAGAAATACATGTGCTGAGGAAGAACTCTCTCTCTTTGAGAATCGCATTGGCTACAAATCAAACGTGAACCATATGTCTTCTTCATTTGTTAAAACTCTCATCTGCATCAAAAAGTGGAAAAGTTTCCCCGAAAATTTTATTCCACTCTTTGCAAGCGTTACAGTAGGATTGAGAAGTTTTCTCAATCCTTTTGAAAAAGTTGCTTCCTAGTTCGGTTTTAACAATTTCAACCAACCATAGATTTGAATGTTGTTGTACTGCCACTTGCTTATCTGGTTCAAAACCAGGATTGTAGATCCGAGGGGGTAGCTTTAGATGGTTAGGTAAATCCATCTATTCAAAGACAGACATAAGGATCAAAAAGAAGAATATCAACAAAAAATCCATGTATAAAAAATTTATAAAAGAATTATAAATTCGAGTGCTTTTCCAATCCAAACACCAAATAAATGCACCTTATAATTAAAGTTTATAATCAAATTTTACAAAATCTTCTAATTACAGTTTATTAATCAAGTTTATAAAACCTTTTAAAAACCTTGTAAAACTTTTATAAAAACCTGATAAAGCACTTGTATTTGCAGTTACAGAGATCAATAGTCCCCGGCTTTAGAGGAAGTCTATGTAACATATATTCTAAAATCAAAATTAGCTTATAAAACCTTTTAATTATCTTTTAAAACTTACAAAACCTTTCTAATTACAGTTTTGTAATTAACAGTAAGACAAAGAAGAACATCGTTTGAGTAAAAAAAAAAAAAAGAACATCAACAACAAAATTAACCCAAATTGAAATCAATACAAAATTGACAGATTGAAATCAACCCCAAATACAACCCAGATTTATTACTACATTCAACAACAGCGAATCAAAAACCTAGCGATTCTCCATTGAAATACAGAAGTAGAAAAAAATCCAGCGAATCAAAAACCCTAGATTAAAGCAGATTTGCGCAAATCAAAAATCCTAAATTAAAGCAGATTTACAACGAAATCTTGGACTCTCACAGCAAAGAAAAGATCGAAAAATCGCGAATTTACCTTTAAACATTCGATCGATATCTAGATCTCGCCGAACTGCTAATCCGACAAATGGAGATAAAAAAAACAATGCGGAGAGAAACACAGCAACAGAAACAGCGAGTTTCTTCATAAATCAAAAGATCATCAAGCATTTATAGCTTCGGATTTCAACTGCGATATGAACGGCGATTAGGATTTCAGACGAGAGAGAATGAAATTTTGATTCAGAGTTATTTTTTTTCAGGGGCAAGATCGACATTTTATTAATAGACAGTGACATAAATGAAAATGGACATAAGCGAGTGGCACGCTTGTAATATTGCAATCTCAAAGTGGCATTTTCGAGATTGTCCAAAAAAAAATAACTTTAAAAATAATCGTAAAAGATATTTAGGGTGATTGGCAATTGAACTTTTAAAACTGTAAAAACTTTAAAAAAAAATTAAAATTATTAAAGTCATAATTTATCCAATCAGACTTTTTTAATTTAAAAGTCTTAAAATTTTTCTTAAAAATTCTCACAACCATTTTCTTTAAATTTTGTTCTTGTTTCGTTAGTTTTTTTAATATTACTCTCCTGATATAAAAAACAAGGTCGGGCCACATTCAGAGACGGGTCTTAGATAGTAAAAAGCTCATAATAGACCCAAGTCCACAATACGCAATTGCGCATTACTGTAAATATGATTTGAAAGCACTCTTCTTTCTCTCACTCTATCCAAAATATTATATGAAACTTTGGTCATCATTAACAGCCATTGGACCGATGGTAGATTCAAATTATATATACTAATGTTTTCATAAATTTCTCTTTATTTTATATCTTCTCTACACGTCTTTGAGCTTTTAATGTTTTTTTTTTTTTTGATATCATAAAAAGGAAAAATAGTTGTCAACATATATCTTTATTTTATGCTTATTTGTACAACTATTTTATGCTTTTTATTAGTATAATAAAATGTGTTGATTCAAAATCCAAGAAAACGTTACAAGTTACAACTAATTTCGGAAATAAATAACTCATTAATTTGGTTTCATTACTTATAGGAAAACGAGGACCAAGCAAAACTGCAAAAAGCATTGTACAAAAAATTTCGTACAAAGAATTTAAACAGCGACAGATAAATAAATGATAAAAAAAAATTAAAAAAAAAAGGACCGGTCTGGAACGCTGGCACAGTGGGGACAGTAGAGGGCAGGGACCGGAAATAGAAATGGCATGCGTGAGACCGTGCCGTTTCCGGTACGAGACTGACACGTGTCAATATCTTACTGGATGACTCTGTTAGCCGTCGCTTTCGTACTACAAAGAAACTGTTCCCTTCGGCGGCTACGGCGCGTCTTTGTCGACTCCTCCGCCGTTTGCCCCTCTTCTGTCTCTGTTACTTAAAATTCAGCTCTTTTTCTTTTTGTCTTCTCTACTTTTCTTCCTCTTATTTTAAAATTGTATATTGTTTTTTTTTTTATAAACGTATCTATACAAGTTTCGAATGCAAAGAAAGATGGAAATGTGGATTGTTTTCTTCCTCTTATTAACGTATACAAGTTTCGAATTCGGATTTAAATGGAAATACGGAATTACAAATTTGAGAAGGAAAGAAATGGAATTACGAAATTACGTTTTTTTTTTCTTCAACAATGTAAAAACTTAATTAAAAAGTTTAGCAAATCAAAACGGTAGTACAGAGTTTACAAAAGTAATATCGGTAAAATACAGTCTAGTACTGCGAACTAATAAATCCGCTTTCGAATTCTTCAAACGTGGGATAAGATTGAGGGAGAACTCTAAAAACGACTTCTTACTCTTCGCAAACTCTTCCAGGTGAACGGAGAACGCCGGCCATTCCAATGGTTTGGTCACCATTTTTACCAATTCGGAGCAATCTGTCGCGAAATGTACCATCGTCTTATGTTGGCTACTCATACACTGCATATCCCAAATAAGGGCTTCTAATTCTGAGTGGAGGCGTGAGAGACTCCGCCGCGCATTTCTGGCTTCCATCAAAACTTCATCTTCTCTAACATCCTGATAGTAGATCCATCCAAAATCCTGAGTAATTATATGTTTCTTTCCATGATCCATTGATGTAACATCGGTGATCCTGACCATCAAAATCCGGGGTTGCACTAGGTGTATCCATAGGAAAGGGAGCCCTGGTAAGAGCCTCACTTTGAGCCGTATCCCAGAATTTTGCATCACTCTTTGCGAGTTGTAACAGATTTCTCGGATCCCGATCTATGTTTTTGAATACCTTATCATTTTTGGCTTTCTAGATATACCACGCAATCCATGAAAATTCCAAAATGAGCTATGATGTCCTCCAAAAAAGGTAGTCAAAATTGGAGAACACTGATTTCATTGGGAAATTCCCTAGCCCTGTCGGCACCCGAGATATTGCCCACGTCTGTACCGATGGAGGACATTCAAACAAAGTGTGATTGATTGTTTCCTCTTCTCCACATCGAGCACATAGTGAATCGCAGTTTATACCGCGTTTCCATAGATTTGCTGAAACCGAAATACTTCCAAAAAGAGCTTGCCAAATGAAGTGTTTAATTTCGGCGGGCACTTCAGTTTCCAAGCCTGGGCTTGAAGAGGCCAAAATTATGGGCCATAAAATCGGACTTTCGGGCTCTGCCCTTAAAATTCACGGGCCACGTGGTACCTGGATTTGACCGTAAATTTTTCGGATTTCCGTAAATTTTTCGGATTTTGTAAAATATCATCCTAATGTATCTGATGTAGTTGGATGACCTATAGGTATACTCCGAATAATTGAAACATCCTCCGGAACTATGATTACATTGAGAAAATCCCAGTTCCACAAATTGGTTTGGGGGTCTATCAAATGATTGGCCTTAAAAAAAAGGTAGTAATTATAACCCTTGCATGTTTTTGGCCTCGGGCAAGTAGCTGGTATCCAGGGATCATTCCATACTGAGATGGAGACTCTTGAACCAACTCTTTTGATCACTCCTTTGTTAACCAGAGGTCGAGCCGATATCATACTCTTCCATCCATATGATGGAGAGTACGATCTAATTGGATCCAAGGTTCGGAATTGCGATAATATCGTCCTTTGAACACCCTCGCAAACAAAGAGTTTGGGTTATCTAATAGCCTCCATAACTGTTTTGCCAACAAGGCATAATTAAAATCATCTATATTTCGAAAACCCAAACCCCCGTTCATCTTTCCGCGACAAAAATTTTTCCATGCTAATCAATACATGCTATTGCGCTAGTTAATTTGGTGGTTAGTGATCTGGATAGCCGAAAACAAGACATGATATATGTTGGTAACGCTGATGCCACCGATTTGATTAGAACTTCTTTTCCTCCTTTTGATAAAAATTTGGTCGACCACCCATTAATCCGGTCTTGTAACCTCTTCCGTACGAAATGAAAGATTTGTTTCTCCCCCCCCCCTCCTAGGCTTTCCGGGATTCATAAATACGTGCTCATTCCACCTAGAGCAGATATACCCATTTCTGCCATTATTTCTCCTCTGGTCGTTGCATCTACCAACTGTCCAAACTGAACCGATGATTTCAAAAAATTAATTTGTTGTCTGGATGCCATCTCATAGCGTTTTAGGACACGTAAAATGGTCCGACATTTCGGCATATTTGCCTTACAAAAGAATAAACCATCATCCGCAAAAAGAAGGCGTGAGACCGCTGGACTCACTCTCCCAACCTTAATCCCGGTAAGATTTTTGTCTCGCTCCTCCTTCTGTATATTTGCTATCAGTGCTTCCGTGCAAAGAATAAATAAATATGGAAATAACAGATTTCCTCTTCGCAATCCCCTCTCTGGGAAAATCTTTCCTTTTGGTTTACCGTTCAACAAAACCTTATATTCTACCGACTTGATACAACACATAATCCACAAGATCGACGCCTCTGCAAAACCAAATTTTCGTATATTTTCAATGGACGACCATTCAACTCGGTCATAAGCTTTGCTCATATCCATCTTGACCGCCATAAAGCCTTTCTTGCATGACTTATTTGTCCTCAAGCAATGAAACATCTCCTGTGCGATAAGAATATTATCCGATATTAGTCTCCCAGACACAAAAGTCGACTGGGTCTCTAAAATCATTCCCGAAAGATATTTCTTCAACCTTTGACACAATGCCTTTGAGATAATCTTATATCCGGCATTACATAGACTAATTGGCCTTATATTCGCCATTCTGGTTGATCTCTCCGTTTTTGGGATCATGCATATATTTGTTTCGTTTAATCTTTGATCAAATGATCATGACCTAAGGAAGTCATTGACTAGTTCCAAAAGATTCTTTTTGACGACATGCCAGGCTCTCTGAAAAAAAGAACGATATCATTCCATCTGGGCCCAGAGCTTTTTCTGGATGCATCATGAACAAAGCTCTACGAACCTCATCTTCCTTTGCCAATTTCGTTGGAGCTTCATTCATTTGAATAGTGACCATCATGGGCACCTCATTTAAAACCTCGTCAATTCCCGATGGTGATATCGAAGTGAACATATCCCTAAGCTACTTGCTCGATTTCATTTTTTGAGTCCACCCATTCATCTGAATTATTAAAGAGACCTATGATCCGATTGCGTGCCCTTCGCTGTTTGGTTTGTGAGTGAAAGAATTTTGAATTATTATCCCCCACCTAAACTTACATTACTTGACTTTTTGTTGCCAAAAAAGTTCCTCATCCTTGTAGGCCTCTTTTAATTTCTGTGTTATCTCTGTGAAATCGTCTTGACTGCAATTATCATCATTTTGTATTTCCTCTAGCGTCTTTTTTAATCGGGATATTTTTTTCCTCTCTAGCTCCATCCGGAGTGTTGTCTTTTCTCCATTTGGAGATTTGTCTTCTACAGTTCCTTATCTTGTCCACAAATTGTGGACAAGAGTTTTTCGAGGTGTCCTCCCATCCCTCTGCTATTGATTCCATTTAACTCCTTTCTGCCAATCCACCGTTTATCAAATCGAAATTGTTTTCGGCTACAGGTCTATGGTCTGATCCTACCATCCCCAGATATTCAACAGTTGAATGTGTAAAAATTGCATGCCACTCTTCCGTGGTTAATGCCATATCCAGTTCACTCTTACAAAATTAAATTTTATAAGAAAAATGCATTTTTTTAGTTTTGATGATCAATAGTGCAAAGAAAAAAAAGTAGACATTGAAATTTTTTACTGTAATTAAAAAAAAAACTTTGAATATGGTTTACGGAATGAAAAATAAAAAAACATCCAAAATCGTAATTTTATGATTTTATAAAATAAAAGGCATCTTTGAAAATTTTAGGATGAAAGCTCTGTTCGAAAACGCGGCCAAGGCGGCCACTTCTCCGGCGGTTATGCGTTCGGCGGACTACTACCGCCGCGAGTTTACCCTAATCGGCCAATAAATCAAAAAATTTAGGAAAACTTCGTTTTTGTTTCAATTTATGTTCCAAATAAGTTTCTATTAGTTGGATCTATGAAGATTTGACATAAAAATAAGAAAATGAATTAAAAAGATGAAATAGGTGAGAAACAAAATGGAGACTGCATATATTAGGGTTGAGGAGTCGCATGTGAAAGAGGAAGATGAAGAGGAAATGACTGTCTTGCCTTTCATTAAAGGCCAAATTTTTTTTTTTTTTAAATGTAGTATGGGAATCAAATTCGGGATATCCAAATCTAATAAATGCTTGCAGACCACATGACCAATGTGATTTATTAGTCTACAAATGTAAATATATTATTTATATATATATTAACGTAAAATACCCTAAAACTAGTCCCCGATTAATTTCCGAGTAATTTCTGATTTTTTCATTAGGCGTTAGGTCCAATCTCATCGTCTGAGTAGTGCCTAAAGAAATTTTGAATACGGGATGAAAGTAACTAAGTAAGTAATAGTAGTAGGGTGGTTTTGGTTAATGTGCCTAAAAATCGAAACGGTGTCGTCTTTCTCTCTGCAGTTTTCGTCCGGTATGGTCCCGACAACCTCCGCTCATGCTTTTTTCCCTTCACTTTTTAGGTTTCTTTTTTTTTTTTTTTTTTTTTGAGAAAACTTTTTAGCTTTTTTACCCACGGAACGTGAACCTTGTACCCTTTCCTATTTATTACCATCCTACCCCTCCCCACGTACCTCTTTTTTTTTTTGTAAGAAAAAAATTAAAATATGAAAACAAATGAATCAGATACAAATGATTAAGAATATAAATAAGTAAATGCTCATTTTAATTAACTAAGCAAAAAATAGAAGCTAAGTCCAGTGTAAGAATTTGGTTTCTTTAAATTTTATGATAGGAGTAAAAAGCTTTCATTAATTGTCTCACTCGGTTTTCAACTAGGGGTATTTATGTAATTTACAGAAAGAGACATTGCGAAGCTTGTACCCATAAAAAGCTACGTATCGCTCGTTAGCAACAAACCCAAAAACGAAACACAAAAAGCTGCAAACCAACAAAAAAAAAAAGCTTTCTTTTCTCTGCTTTCATGGCGACTTCTCATCTCAACCTTTTTCTTCTCTTCTTTCTCTTTACTGCTATAGTCGTCTCCAGCCAGCAAAACTACTACGACGACGACGCGCCGCCTCAACTCGCCTTAGACCCGTCGGAGCAAGAAGCGGTCTACAGAGTCCTTGACTCGGTCAACTCGGCGATCCCATGGCGAACCATCTTCCCTGACGACCTCTGTGCATCGCCACCAGACGGCGTCGTATGCGATTTCTTCGACGCTTCCCCAAACGGCGTCGTAACGTCTGTCCACGTCACCGAGTTCCACTTCGGTTACGTCTCTGACTACACGCAAAACCCTCCTTGCTCTTCAAACTCTACACTTGATCATCTCCTCTTCGCTTCTTTCAAACACCTTCGCAAGCTCTTCTTCTACAAATGCTTCACCGGAGAAAGAGTCTCGTTGCCGGAAACCATCCCGGACGATTTCGGCTCGGTCCTTGAAGAGTTGGTGTTAATCGAAAACCCGTCTCTCGTCGGCGAAGTCAGTGCCGTGATCGGTAATTTCACCAAGTTGAGGAGATTAGTTCTCACCGGAAACGGGTTTCACGGGTCGATTCCGGGTCGGATCTTCGATTTGGTCGGTCTACAAGAGATCACACTCTCTAGAAACAGCTTGAGCGGCGGTTTTCCGACGAACGCCACGTCGTCCCGTCTGAGGAATCTGAAAGTTCTAGACTTTAGCCATAATTTTCTTGACGGAAATGCCCCTGACTCGATCGGCGATTTGACGGAGCTTCTCAAGCTCGATCTCAGCTTCAACGATTTCTCCGGAGAGATACCGTCCGGCGTTGGAAAACTGAAAAAGCTCGAGTTTTTGGATTTGAGTTACAACCGTTTCGGAAACTACGGCGTTCCTCTGTTTCTAGCGGAGATGCCCAGATTGAGAGAGGTTTATCTGAGTGGGAATCATCTCGGAGGGCATATACCAGAAATTTGGAAGAATCTCGAGGGTATTTCTGGAATTGGGTTATCGAGAATGGGTCTACAAGGGAATATTCCAGCTTCAATGGGGTCGAGTCCCAAAAACCTCTGGTATCTCGCTCTCGACAACAACAATCTCGACGGACAAATCCCTGATGAGTTTGGATTTCTGGAGTTTGCCAGCGAAATCAACCTCGAGAACAACAATCTCACCGGAAAAGCTCCGTTTTCCGACAGTTTCAGAGATAGAATCGGGAAAAAACTCAAATTGAGCGGGAACCCAAATCTCCACTACGGCCAAAATTCCGATCCTCCTCTCGCCGGACCAGCGCTCTCTTCGTCTGCGTCAAGAGTTTTCACATCGATTAGCTTCCCGGCGGTTTTAATGGTTCTTTACATTTTAATACAACAGTGAAAAGAGGAAGAACAAAAGAACAGATTAGAGAAAAAAGTTCTAACATTTTATTATGCTTTTGACCTTTTTGATTAGGTGAAAAAAGTTTTAAATTTTTGGGTTGTAATTATTAATTAGTTTCTTCTGGTAATGAAATTACTTCGGATTATCTTCAAACAATCTCTATGAATTTACTATTATTACAAAACTTATAAAGTCTATAATGATCAGAGAGTCTCAGACATAACTGTCTTCGTCGAATTGAGACATAGATCTAACGGAACTAGTATCAGACATTTTATCAACTTCCGATCTTCGTGACGATCTTGAAGAACCTCCATTAGTACCTTCTTTAGATTTCTTCCTCTTTGATTTCTTTGGAATCTCAGGTAATAATCCAACGCTCTGTTGAGACCAAGAAGAATCTTCTTCCTGTCCTGAAGTCTCCTTTGATCTCCTAGTCGATGAAGATGTGGTGGTGGTGGTGGCTTTGTTCGAAGTCCGACGTTTAGTCTTGTCGGATTTCTCTTTAGTCGGAGAACCTTTCTCCGACGATGATTTTCTCGAGGATTTTGGTAGTTTCGGTAAGTCTCTAGTCCGACCACCATATTCCGATTGACATTTCACAGAGGAAGAATCGTCTTCTCCGAATCCAGGAGGTGATTCCATTCCCGGAGAACACTTGAACTCGTTCATCTTCCAAAGATTTCATAATATAACGTTAATGGATTTGTTGAAATATGTATAAATTTGTTAGAAAAAAGAGATAGGAATAGAGTAGTACCCAGCTAGGTGCAGTGTTATTATCAGACGGTCCATCCCAACCAATGTGGGCAACATGCTTTACGTCCGTTGGATTTCCTATTTGCATCTCTTGTTCCTTCTCACCTTCTATTGCTTATTATAAAATTATACATAATCAAACACATTTTAATGTTTATAAAATTATACATAATCAAACACATTTTAATGTTTCAAATTCATACAGGGTGATACAATGACAACAATAGTAGTAATTAAAAACTGATTAGGCTTCTATTGGTGACCACTTGATGAAACAATGGATGAATATTTAGTAGATGAATATTTTACTAAATAATTTGTGGGTTTTCCAATTTTTTCAACGGGATCATGTGGAATTTGTTTCCATGAATTTATTACAGTCGCTGCAAAAGTTAAGTGGAAACCAGATTCAAACATAATTTGTCCGGCTAATTTAAATACCCAATGCATCCTTGTAATTTCGTAGTTTTTTGTTTTACTTAATTATTACACTATTTTATACGGAATCATGATTCATGTCAAGTCATTATGTCATTTCATCACTGTCATTTTGAGGTTTCTGTTGAATATTTTAGTTGATTTAAATCATCGTATGTTTTCAATCACGTTCTGAATAAGCATTACTAGGCATCATCAGAACATCCAAAACACCAGACAATCCATATAATTAAACTAGTCTAGTAAGAAATATGACCAATCTCTTCTCTTGTTTCTGTTATTTTGTTCAATATAAATTCATAGAAATATAGTGATTTCTTGTTTATCAACATGCTACTTTGAATGTGTTTGTCTCATTCAAGAATATTGAGTCTGTAATATTGAAATGAAAACAAATGAGAGAAGAATAAAAACTCACCAAATACTTGAGATATATATCGGAGCCCTTTCAAGAGGCTTTTCATCTTGGTACTTGACATTGCGAGTTGCATAGATCTCTTCTGTTTGTGGAAAGAAAAACCTATATCTTTTAGAAAAATTTTATTTTATTTTTTTATAAAATGAATGAATGATGAAAAGATCGAAAAAAACAACGTGCATATATTATAAATCCTTTCTAGCTTTAAAAACTACAAAAACTAACTTATGATTTACAGAGGTTTGTGACCATAAAACTTTAAAAATCTGAAAGGGATGACGAAAAACTGAAAAAGAGAATCGTATATTCTAGCTCAAGAATCCATAGTTTTCTTGAGAAAAAAAAAATATTCATCTTGAAAATTTTATGATCATGTATGTTTTTGCAGGTTCTTGCATCCAAAATAAATCTGATTCAAAATGTAAAGAAATGCATAAAAAAAAGAATCCAAACGAGAAGAAACTATTGCAACTTTATCTAAAAAATTCCACAATTTTGTCGATAACAAAAAAGAAGGCTTCACCAGATGAATAAATTTAGAAAAAAGATTTTAAAACAAAGAAAATGGTTTTTCATAGATGTGTCTGAAGAGAGCAAAATGACAATGGAGAATTGAGGGGGAAAAACAATCTTTGTTTTTTTTCCAAGATTTTCGTTAACTCAATGGTTTAGATTTTTTTTTTAACATTAATTCAGAAAAAAAACAAAAGGGAAACTACTATAGAGAAAAGGGTGCCATCAAATGAATAACTAACTACAAACAAAACAAGTTTAAAATGAGAAAGAAAAAAGAAGGGAGGAGATTGATTTTGTTAAAATAATTTGTCTATATACTTTTGTTTTACAAGCCTATTTTTAGGATATAAAATATTTTATAGTTTAACTGTTAGTATATGTTTTGTATTTCTAATTTATATTTTGTCGTGGGGAATAAAAATATGATTTTTGAAAATAATTTGTTCAAAAGAATTGTATTTTTTTGGTCGCTTCAAAAAAATTTGTATAGTTATCCTTTTTTCCTTTGATAATTAGGAAATTTTGAGCTTTTGCCCATAGTCTCCGTATTTCGCATGATTGGTATTCAAAAAAAAAATTCATGCTTGAAAGTTTTTTCATGCTTTTTGATTCCATATGAAGCTTCAAATTTTATTTGTTGTATATAATCTTAGAACATTATATTAACAGTAGACAGAAACAAATAGGATAAAACATCCAAAAAATTAAAATAATTTAACAAAAAAATGATTAGGTTTTAGTTCTGCCGCCGTGTCAAAATCTGCATTCAAAATCGGCGAGTGTTGGTAATTTGTAGATGATGAAAAAAATAATCAAAAGATCATGAAGTTCCTTCTTTTAAACGAGAAACGGCACACAGGTTTAATTTCTTTATCACAAAGAATATTAACAAAGAACCATATAAGATACAACGGCGAAACTCAAATGCATAGGAACAGAAAGATTACAGATAAGAAAGAACAAAAGAATCAGAGCATTCTCATCGATCCCTCCCACACTCTTTACTAGATCTATCGGCGTCCCAATTTCAGGCCAAGATCGATATCGAAATCAGTCTAACAAAACTGGAAAATGGATGGTTGAAGTTTAGGCAATGTCTATTGCCTTTTAGCCTGCAAGCACATTCAACATATCCATTGGTAAGGTGAAGTAGTAGTAGAAGAAGAAGAATATGATCAGAAAAGTAGTCACCTTTCTCAGGAATTTTTCATGAATCTTCAGTGCTTCTTTACACGCTTTTCTCGCGTCCAAATTACCCGCTATATCGCCCAATATCTGCAACCAACAGAAGAAAAGAAAAACCTAAATAGCCATAAAACCCGAGAAAATAGTTGAATTTCTCAGAAGGTTTTTCGCATAGAGAGAGACCTGAACGACGTCGTCTAGGCCTTTAGCTTCCTTCAAGAGACGTTTGTTCTTTGTTTCAAGAACACTTGCCACAACAAAAACAGCGAGCGTGTTGTGTTGCTCGTTCTGGCCACTCTTTATATACTTTCTCTCAAACTTTCCATACTGCTTCAATAACCTCGGATCCTGCTCCGACAAGTTGTTACTGTTCTCTGGTTCCTCATATGATGCAAACTTGTTAGGATTGTACTCCATAGCCCACATCAGCTGAAACCAATTTCTCATCCCCAGAATCAGCTTAAGACATCAAGAACAAATGCGGATGTTGCCCGCAAAGCAACCAAAATGGAAACAAAACAGAGTCTTGTTACCTCCCAAAGGTACAAGGCATCAAGGAAGGAGAATTCTCTCCTGAACAAAACCATCAACATCCGTATTGCAAACAGATACTCTCCACCGTCGAGATCCTCTGTCGTGGAAAATAGAGTCTAACATCTTAACTTACCATGAGAAGTGCAGAGAAAACACAGCTCAATGGAAGGCAAAACGAAGGAGTATTACCTAGATGTTGATGGAGTCGAGGATCAACAGTTTTAATTACCTGTGAGAGCATACCCAGCTGAGTCTGGACGCCCATTGATGTTGCCGTTGTCCTGAAATTTTCTCTCTGAAATTCAAGAAAACTATAAGACCCTGAAAACAACAAAACCCAGGGATAACACAAAACAAGACGGAAGTTTCATATTCTTACTAGTCTTCGCATTGCACGCTCGAAGCACCAGAAAGCGTCGGCTTCATCTTCGAGTAGGATTATCATCGGGGAACATATGTCGTTCATTCCTACACAAAATGGATGATTAATTTCCTTCTCTTTTGTATGTTCTCCATCTGCATCGAAGATTCATCATAACACTTAGGTGGACTTACCCTGAACATAGCCAATATCAGGATTTAACCATGTATATATGGCAAGAATATCCCAAAGTCTTGCTTGATTACTCTCATTCTCATAAAAGCAAAGATACCGATCCGTTCTAACAACATCAAGGCCTGCAACCAAGATTTCCCCATATTATAAGCAGTTCTTGAAGAGCACTTAGATATTTCTAATGCTTAAACAGAATGCTAAAGAACATAAATTTATGTATGAGTAAATAAAAAATACCAATTTGACTCAACACGAGCATCCACTGGAGCACATGCTTGTCTGTTATAGTGGTTTTCACAAGCCATCCTTGATTTTCTACTGAAGATTCTTCTAATGGCTGCCCATCTTCCGCAATAATTGCCATTGTGACAAACTTTCCGCTACCAACGAGAGGAACCATATTCTGACATTCTTCTTTCCAAGCATAGTACTGCTCCCTTAGATAATAAGATTGAGGTTAGCCACAAAGTGCAATGTCGAGAGCAGAAAACATTACTCAGAAGGATCTGCCAAACTACTGAGCACTCGGTAAGTTTTCTCGTCCTAAGAAGACTCTTTGGTCACAGCACATAAGACAATAGTACCTTCTTTGATTTCTCAATTTGTTCCTTTCTTCAAACGTGCTGTCCGGATCGTAACCTCCTAACAAAAACTCCCAAACCTCTCCTTTAATTGATGGATGTATTCCCTGAAAAAAGCATCCAAGTAAACAACAAGTCCATAGAGATGAGATAGCAATATAGGCTTACCCCTCGTTGTATACGCCGAAGAACTCTTTCCATATCCAAATGTCCATCTTCAGTAAATGCAGCGTGCCATCTTCTAGCACTTAGAGTTTTGCCAGCCTGAAATTGCAATCCCAAATATAAAAAACACTCAGACCAGGAAACAAGCCATTGGATGGTAAGAAAAAAAGAAGACAAACCCTTGATTTGAATCTGGTCCTGGGAACATCTGATTGACATTCTGATCTGACTGGATAGAAACCTTGCAGATCTTCTCCTCCGGATTTCCACATAAATCCACAGCAAATCATCCAACTTTCTCTCTCTTTTCACTTTTGTTTTTGGTTTTTGGGGTCAATTCAGATTCAAAGCAAACCTATAATAATAGACTATCTTCATCCCTGTATCAAACAACTAACAAGGATCAACTTTGACCCTAGAAAATCTCCTGCTTTATTTTCTTGTTTCTTTTCATGTAGCTAACTAAAATTCAAGGTTTCTCCAACAAGAAACAAATACCTAATAAGGGAAACTACAATCTAAAACATCTTCCCAATTCCGACAAGAACATAACCTGAAGCAAATCAATTGTAAAAAAATATGAAATTTGTGTACCTTGTCGGATTTAAAATCGTGAATCGATCTTCACGCTTCGATTTCTGTATTGGGTCAATTGAAATTGAGGGACAGAGAGAATTTAAAATCAAAGAATGTAGGAGCGAGGAAGAATTCCACAGTGACGACGACACGATCACCGTCCGGGCTGCCGTTAAACTTGACGGCTTCAAACAACGATTGTTGGAACACACGTTAGTATACACTTAAAACGACGCCGGTCTAACTCCATGGCCCAATTAACCAACTATTGGCATTTGGAAAAATATTTATGTTTTTAAATTTGAAAAATACATCTTTTAATTTTTTTTTGAAAACTAAACTTTTTCAAATATAAATTTACCAAAATAACTTCAATAAACTGAAAAATAATTTCTATCTTATATATTTTTTAAAATAAAATAGCTTTTTATGATAATATTATTTTTAAGTAGTTTCAATTTTATTCATAAAAAATATTCACTTATCTAAGATTTTGATGCTATAAAAGATTTTGTATCTTTATATTTAATTGAATCAATGATCCAAGACCAATCCAATTTTTTTGGCTAGGCTAATAGAAATTATGCTAAGTTTATTCGTTAAATTAAACCAATCAAAATTGAAAAAATGATTGGTTTAAAAATAAAAAATCTAGGTTTCATTAAATGTTCATTTGGCTTCTTCTTAACAAAATGGTGAATGATTTTTTTATATATATAAGGCAAGTAATTTTTTTTAAAGATAAATTTTGAATATTTCAATAGATTTATCTAATAATAAATTTTAAATTTTAATTAATAACACATATTTATCTCAAACAAAAAATATGTTATTTTTCGAATTTTGATTTTGATTTATTAAAAATGTAATTTTTAATTCAAATTAGGACAAAAAGTCTTATTACACATAAAAAGAGTTAGTTTTCAAAAATAAAAAATAAAGGTGTATTTTTCAAAATTTAAAACATAAATAGGTTATTTTTCAAATTCTCCCTTATCTTAACCGAGAAGCAAAATCTTATTATAATAAAGTTTGATGCGTCTAACGTTGTAATTAACACGATCGTGACACGTATCAATCAATCGATTAGATTTTGACACGAGTAAAATTGTTTTTTCCAATAAAATTTTGACATGTGTCAAGCAAATTTTATTTGAAAAAAAATTCTTATACATTTTTATTTATCAATTAGATTATATATTTGTATTTATCAATTAGATTATAAAAAGCAATATATACCAAAATTTTCTAATTAGTTTCTAATTAATAATTCATAAAAACAAAATTAGTAGATACGCTACATCTATATACGTTTACAGATATTTTGATTTTGAATATAAATAGATAAGGCAAAAAATCAATAACGTTTTCTCATTATAATATTAAATACACGTGTAAAAATCTTTTCAGTTTGAATAGAATTAGGTTTACATATCCAAATCTTCAAAGATATTATTTTTTTTTGTCGAAACAAGGATTACAATCTTTCACTTTTATATAAACAATTTTGTTTTATTTCGATCTTCTCACCAAACAATTCAAAACTTCACATAAATTGTGTTTCGGCTTTTTCATTAGGAAAACATCGATTACTATCTTATACGATAGGTGTGATACAATACGAATAAGATTAATAATCTATTTTATGTTTGTGAGATTAATAAGATTTTTTCTAACTCAACTTTTTGTTTTATTGTTTACAGCATATATATCATCACAAAAACAATATAACTCAAACCCTAAAAAACAATATCAATTATGTGTCAAAGAGTTTTATTATTTAAAAAAATCTATTAGTATTATATTTTTGAATTAGATTGAAAAACAACTTAAAACCTAATATAATGATATTTATGTGCGATATAATGCATATTGTGAGTTTTGTAATTTATTTTAGCCTTACCATTATGTGAATGCGGTAAAGTATGTAAAGTTGATGTTTGAGAAAAAGAAATTATATTGAAAATTTATCATATTGTAAAAATTATAGAAAATAATAAATTAAAAATATTTATCATTTGTTTCTCACCAGAAGAACGATAATATGTTGATTCAGAAAGTACAAGTCAAATATGATTTTAGAAGATCAATAAAGCTAATTCAAATAGAAATATAAAATCTAATTTGTCAAGATTTTTTGAAAAATAGATATATGAGTAGCTACATAATTAAAAAACAAATATATTCAAATAGGAATAGGAAAAACTAAGGGGATTTTGCTAAAAATGACTCAAAATTTTATTTCAAATGCAAATGTACACCATTTATCTCATATTTGGCAAAAGTAACGCAAACGGATAGTGAAATTACAACTACACCACTTATGACCAAACAAAAAACGGAGTACACAATTACTGTTTTAACCCTCGAAAAGTCTGCAACGTAATAGAGAAGTCTGCTATGTAAACTTTAGTTAGAAGTCGAACTCGTAGACTCCACATGAAGTCTAATCTGCACTTTGTAGACTTCAAAAGAAATCTACTCCATAATTACATATAATATTTAAATTTATAAATTAACAAAAATTAGTTTGATTAAAAATTTATATTCATGACGAAACTATAAACAATTGTGAAGTATAAAAAATAAAATTTCACAAAATTGAAACAAATTAAACCAACAAATACAAATTAGATTATAAATGAAATACATACTAATGAAATGAATATATAATACATACCAAATAATCTTGTCCATAACCATATGTTTAGATATTGATGTGGTCTCATGTTGGTAGTTAATGTTGTTTGATATTCATAAGTTTCATGAGTTTATGGTTGTAATGGGTTAGAGTTTAGGGATTCGTATTTATGGTTTATGGTTTAAGGTAAACAACTTCGTAGATATTATAGTGTAGGGTTCGTTTTTTTAAGTTTAGTTAACTATAAGGGGATGTTAAATTTTGAGTTATGTATGTGATTTTGCGTATGTCTCCGAATTATGAGTTCGAAATATGGGTAATGGTTTGACATTATAAGTTGGAAACATGTTTTCACATTTAAGGTTAGATTTAGGATTTATAATTTTTTTATTTAAAATGTTAAATTTGCATATAAGTGTTAAATTATGAATATATTAAACGTTTTGAATGATTGATATTAGTTTTTATTTAGGGTTCTGCCTATTAAGTAGAAAATAATCGATTTAGGATTGCGATTAAGGCATATCACGGAGGAGACTTCACCTGAAGTCTAGAGTTTGCAGACTTCGGGTGAAGTCTCCTCGGTAAAAAGCAAGTTACTGTTGCATTTGACCAGAAGTTTGACTTTATAAGAGCAGACTTCACCCGAAGTCTGCAAAATAAAAAAGTTAGTTTTGCAATTGACCAAAATTTGACTTTCTAGAGGAGACTTCACCTGAAGTCTGCGCAAATATGCGGAAAACCGTAAAAATGTCGCAGACTTCAACTAAAGTCTACTCCCGAAAAGAGATTTTAGGTTAAGTCTGTGCCAAAAAGGGGAGGTTAGATTTACAATTGACCAAAGTTTGACTTTTTGGAGCAGACTTCAGGTGAAGTCTGCAAATCCTACAAACTTCACCCGAAGTCTACTCTGAAAAGAGAGGTTAGTTTTGTGTTTGACCAAAATCTCAAATTAAATAAATAGTAGACTTCACCCGAAGTCTCCTATTTATTTAAATAAGTCACAGACATCACTGATACACAGAGTTTTAACCCTAAAATATCACTGCAAGTGCACAGCAAACGAAGTAGTATTTAGGGATCAAATCCACGAGAACCAAGTGAAACGCTACGAATCTATATGAGTGAAATTAAGCTAAGATGGCAATATGATTGTTTGTTGAAAAGTGAAATAAAATAGCAATGTAAAAACGATGTAAAATCAATTAAAAGCAAGCGTTAAGTCTAGGGCAATTCACAGGAATTCAGAGATCATGAACCAGACAATTATTCAGGGAATAATAAGCGCAGTCTTAAACTCAAACATGAATGTTTAACCAATCCACTGTCGTGGTATCAATTACTTTATCTAGTAACCTAAGAATCTAAACTGTCGTTTGATCTTAGAATTCTAAACAAGCATTAACGAGCATGTTTGATATGTTCATAGATTGCCTTAACATCAGCTTTCGTTGGCTAAGGACAATTTGCTCACCTATGTTCTATCAAGCAATCTATAACACTTTTGATGAATAGATTAAACCTAAAATCAGAGATTAAGTGATCAATTTAATCTAAGCAATGAGAACAACGATAGGTGAAGACAAGATGATAAAACCCTATCTATGTCTGATTCAATGATTCATAAATTCCCTTGAAATCCTAAATCTAACTATGAAACTACTCAGACATGGATGCAGAGAAACAAGAAGGAGATAAAGAGAAACTCATAATCAATTAAAATAGATATCCAAAAGAGTTCAAAAATCTTCTCAGAGATGTAGAGTCAGAGCTTCGTCTCCCCAAAACTTATAACTTGCTAAAACCAAAAGTCTGAAGGATATGAAAGAGTATGTAAAAACTTGTGTAGAAAAATAAAGTGTCTAGAGAAAAAGTGTAGCCTCCAAAAGTGGCTTAAAATAAGTATATATAGGTCTAGGGTCGGATTTGGTAGAGTTTGGATGATTCTGGGGCAAAAAAGGAAAGTCAGAATTTGCCTTTTTTCGTCTGGAAAGCAGATGGATCGATCCAGAATTAGATGGATCAATCTGGCTCGATCTGGAAAATTCTTGTGTGCCAGATGTGTTTAGATGGATCGATCCAGATTTGGATGAATCGATCTGGCTTGGTCTGGAAAATTCCTCCGCGCCAGATATGTCTGGATGGATCTATATTTCTCCTTCTGGTCTCATCTCTTGCACATGCTTCTTCAGCTCGCCAGATTGACATATCTTCGTTAAAAATGGCATAACTTTCTAACCGTTGATCGGAATGACTTCGAACCACTCCAAATGAAAGCTAACTCAAGTGGCTATCTTGTCTCCAAATTTCATTGCAATCCAATCAAGGGAAGCCTTTTAAATAACACCAGGTTTCCAAAGCTTCATCATGATCCCACATCTTCATAAGTCCAATTGCACCCAAAATGCCGTGTTTTCTCCAAAACGACTCAAAACCTGTAAACACTAGATAAAAGAAATAAAAGACTCTAAAAACATACTTTGACTCGATAAAATAACGGATATCATGGTTGAAAACCGGTGAATACCATGATATATCAATCACCCGAAGTCTGCGAATTAATGTTTTTTCTGGTCAATTATTCGAAATTTTGGTCAAATGCGAAACTAACCTATCTGTACAGAGTAGACTTCACACGAAGTCTGCTATAAAAAGTCAAAGTTTCAGTCAAATGCAAAATTGACCTCGATTTTTTACAGAGGAAACTTCAGATGAAGTCTGCTTTGACCAGACTTCATGTGAAGTCTGCTCTGTAAAGTCAAAGTTTTGGTCAAATGCAAAACTAACCTCACTTTTACGAAGACTTCACTTGAAGTCTGCACGAGTTTTTTTTTGTTTCCAAAGGATAACGCGCAGACTTCAGGTGAAGTCTCCTTCAGATATTTCCAAAAATGGTCAATTGCAAATCTAACCTCTCCGTTGACTAGCAGACTTCAGGTGAAGTCTGCTATCGCGAAACAGATATGAAATTAGCGAAAATCAAGTGATGTTACCTTTTTCCGCCATTCGAGCTTGTTTTTTAGCTTCGTCAAGCACCTGTAACTTCGTATTTCACCAATAACAAAGAAGCCCAGTCGTTTTATATCCAAGAACCACCGAAAATCATGATGTTATGAGAAAGAAATTTTTAAAAAGAAAATTAGAGAGTTTTTTGGATAAAATTGGAGAGGAAATGAGAGATGAAGAGGTTATAAGCACAAACATGGAGCATTTAGAGCTCTAAAATCGGTTGGAGAAGCAGTTAGAGCTCCAAATTGGTTATTCATGGTGGTTGAAAAAATTGAAGAAGATGACATTTTGGTAAATAAGTTGATATATTTGGATTTTGTGTCTTTTTCATATTTTCGGATTTAAAAAAAAAAATTTGTATCATAAAGGTATTTTCGTGAATAAGTGTGGAGGCTAGAGATTTTTTTGTGATAAAGTGGCAAAATATGAAGAGGAATAAAAAGTGGGTTATGTTTGGGGTTGACCACAAATTGGGGGTTATTTGTGAAACAACCCCAAAAACTAATTATTTGGAAATATGTGAAAATTTTGATTGAAACTATAATAAAAATAAGAGAGTCCAAATAACGGGTAGGCTTCTCTATCAGTAGTTTCATATCGACGTTCTGAAACTTATTTTATTTATTTTAAAAGATGATCTGATTTTGTTTTACATTTTTTGGGTTTAGTTTTTTTCACGGGTTATATAATATTACAATTTTTAAAAATTAAAATATAAATATGAGAATCAATTCAACAAGATTTTGAATTTTTTTATAAAATGAGTAAATCTAATTCAAATATAAATATGACATCCAATTCGCCAAATTTTTTTTAAAAAATAGATGCACGAGTAGCTACATATGCACGAGTAGCTACATAAATAAAAAATAAACCTAATTCGAATAGGAATAAAAAAAACTAATTATTTGAAAAGATCTGATAAAATTTAATTGAGAAAATAAAAAGTAAATATTAGGCTTATCGATTAGTGTTTTCACGTGAGTGTTCTCAATTTTATTTTATTTACTTTCACGAGTAATATGGTTTTGTTTTCTACTTTTTGGTATTTATTTTTTTCACGAGTAATAAAATATTTTATTATAAACCCGCATTCTAAATCTAGTTATTTTATAAAACTTTATATTCAATGTTATTTATTGGGGTTTGGTGTTTGTCTTACTAGCAATTGGTACAGCTATGGTCAAATCATTTTGTGGGTGAATGATTCTTTGAAAGTAATCATCGATTAACTTGATTCTATTTCCGATCTACCAGAGAAGATTTCAAAGGTTACAGAGGACGAAAGGATCAAATCGACGTTAATAGTTTATGGAAGATATTTGGGAGAAATATGAGTTTTAGCAATGACTGTTTGCGCCTGGCGATTCCCAGCTGAAATTTTAAAAAATCCAACGATGGCTGAAATTTTACAGAAGTGTTCCTAACTCGTTTACGTAGGGAACAATCCTAGGTAAACGAGTCAGGAACACATCTGCAAAATGCTCAAACCGAGAAGAGAAGAATTCACTGTTGAATTTTCCACACTTGATGCTGCTGAAAAACTGGGATTTGCCTGATGCGAACATCCACACTAAAACACAAATGACTCCCAAACCAACCTTTGAAACACAATCTCCATAGTTGAATCTCAAAACCACTGAATCACCAGCTACCACTAGATTGGAGTTGGTTTGAGTGTCCAAACGTTCTCTTGAACAAACCCTGGCAGATTTGTTTTTCTCTCCTTCTCAAATCCGAAAATCACATACTCTCTTTTTGCTTTTATCTACACAAAAATTAGGTTAAGAATAGTATATATACTACCTCACAACCCTAAACCCAATAGCAATCTCATGAATTAAAATAGTCCAACTTTGTTCTCTTAACCAAACCCAATTGGTTTCTCTATCAGGAGGAACATCAACAATCTAATCAAAGACGCGTGATACTGTTTCCGCCATGGGTGCGTTCGACGACGGGAAGAAAAAATATAACTTCATCGAAAATCGACGATTTCAAGACTTGGCTAAGCGCAAATCATGAGACGTGTTTCGATTCGATAGACGAGTTATCTCAGAACAAGACATAATATGCGAATTCGACGATTACACAAAAGCTGAAATTCGCCATGAGTAGATCCACCGAGTTCACAAGCAACAACCTCGTAATCGTATCAAAGATCCCCACTGCTTTAAGTGATTCACAAAAAAACGACTCTTGAATCAACATCTGAGTGGAGATTTTACAAAATGGGCATGACGGAAGTTGTTACAGACGGAGAATTTGAAGCATGATATGACTATGGCGGTTGTTGGCTCGGACGACGTGAAGACGGTGAATAAGGCGGTGACAATGGTGCCGAAGAAGAATTTGAAGGTGTTTGTAATCTATTTGAAAGCTGGAACATATAGCGAGAATGTGGTGATGGAGTAGTGTAAATGAAATGTTATGATCTACGACAACGATAAAGGAAAGATCATTCTTTCTGACGGTAAGAATTTCGTCTCTTAGATTTCCGACTGTAAGAATAAAGTGAAAGGGGTAGGAGCAACAGAGGAAATGAAGAATGAGAAGAACATTTTTTTATTTATTTATTTGTTTGTTTAAAAATAATTATTATAATAAATAAATAAATAAAATTAATTTTTTACATAAATTTTTAAAATAAATCTACAACACTAATTTATAATAGAAAATAACTATTCATAACGGTTATTCCGTTAATTTTTTCGACGGCACAAACTCAGATATTTAAAATGCTAATGATCTGTATTTTAAAGGTTAAAATTTAAAAATGCGATTCCCATTATTTATTCACTGATTTTTTTCACAGATTATACATATTTCGATATTTTATAAATCTTTCATAATATTTTATATCTTCCACCAATCGTAATCTTATTTTATAATTAACATGATCGTGACACATGGTAGTCGGTCCATCAGATTTCGACACATAAAAAAGTTTTTCAATTAAATTTTGACATGTGTTAAATTTATTTATTTATTTTAAAAAACATAATATACAATTAAATTCTGAATCATATTATAAAAACGAATTAAAAACATAATAACATTATTTTATGTGCAATGTACATTATATTGTGAGTTGTTTTTCTTTAGGTTTATCATTATGTAGATGCAATAAAGTTTGCAAAATTGATCTTTGAAAACAAATTTATATTGAAAGTTTCTCATTTTGTGAAAATTATAGAAAATAATAAATTAAATAATAAAATATTTATAATTCGTTTTTCATCAGAAAAATAATATGTCAATTCAGAAAAAAAAAATAGAAAGTGAAATATGATATAAAAAACTATAAAATGTACATCTAATTCAAATAGAAATATGAGAATCAATTCATTAATATCTTGAAAAAATAGATATATAAACAGCTAAATAATAAAAAAATAAATATAATTCAAATAGTAATAGTAAAAAAGGAGAGTAAAAACTAATTACTTGGAAATATTGAACAAATTTTTATTGAAAATAAAATAATAGAAGAATCAAAATATATAAATAACTGGTAGAATTCTCTATCATTGGTTTTGCATCAGCGTTTTCGATTTTATTTTATTCATTTTATATGTAATCTGATTTTATTTTTCATTTTTTTCATTTTTTTTACTGATTATAAAAAAAAAAAATTATAACCCATATATACACATGCCCAAATCTAGTATTAATATATAGGAAAAATTTCAAAAATATCCTTTTTATGATGTATTTTTTCAAAAATACCACTTGTTGTCAATTGTCGGTAGGGTATTTTGTGAGTAACAAATCCTAGACAAAGAAAATGTTCTATGCTTTTTCATTAATAATATTAATATTTTGGAGGAATCTACTCAAATCTATGTTTGTATTTTAGCTAACTGGTAGAAATTTCGAAAATCAAGATTAATAGGATTCTATCCTCATAGTGGTAACCAAGAGTGAAACAGTAAGAAAGTATACGAGTTTAATGATCAATGGGGGGTGCTGCCATATTTTCCTAAACTTGAAAAATCCAAATAAAAAAATAGTAAAAAACACAAATCACCAAAAAGGAACAGAATGTGCATAATTAAGCTCAAAACCTTGGTAGTGATTTGTGATTACAATGAAAAGAGCGTAAAAATTAATACAAAATCCAGAGAACATACATAATACAGGAAAAATATGGGAGTATCGTGGAAACAGAGGACCAAACAACATCTGTGAAGAAGAATCCAATATACAGAAACTAGCCGATTGAAGGTTTCATTTGCGGATCGAAAGAAGCTCGAAGCTTCTAAGAGCCTCGTCACGTGCGGTCCTTGACGCGGCCACCCGGTTGCGGTTAAAGGCAGATGCCGTCTTTGACTCGTATCCACTCACAGCAGCTGCCCCTTGGGTTCTCTGAAAGACGGATGGACGGTTGCCGCCACCGCTTGAGGCCACACGGCTTGAGCCGCGGCTTTCCCCTTGTTCACCTGATGAGCTCGGCCTACTCCCGGAGGCCACTACTCTCCTCGAAGCACTGCCGTATCGGGAAGTGTTCCTTCCTTTCTCAGATATCATATTCTGACCAACCCAAAAGAAAAACATATCAACGAGGAAGACTGATCATCTACTACACAACATGAGATGATTTCTTGAGAAGTAATTCATAATATAACATATTTTGATATTTAGACACAGATTCTTATATGTTTTTTTTTTACCACAGCAGGTTTCATTGGTGAAGGAACATCGTCAAGAGTTCGATGTCTGGTATGGTTTTGATGGGGACTGGATCCTGTAGCGTTCCTTCTCGCAAATGCTTCAACCGCACCTGAAAATCTGTCGCGGATTTCCTTCCCAACTGTAAGAAAGGAACAGCCAGGTTTTTAGTTGAGCCTAGACAGTAGTTATATGTTTCTTAACTAGGATAAAAAAGGATAGGATTACCTGAAATCCTTTCAGGTTTTTCAGCAGAGGGTCCCGGGGCCATCCCTGGTTTACCGGTACGATGCTGAAGAAGAGAGAGTAATAGGGAATCAGAGTGAGTAAAGACACTCGGTAGAGAAGTTTAAGGACAAGTATACTCACCCTTCCGTGGGAGCTGGAACGGGAACTGGAACTACTCTGAGGGTGTTTCAATGCAGTCCAGTCGAATACATAGTCAAACTGATAACCTGATACCATTAATTGATTTGCTATCAAAAGAGTGAAATATTTACACTGGTAGCAAGAAAGAATCGAAATATCTAGAAAATTAGTATTTCTACTTAGGTGAATTGGTTCTGCTATTTCACAGTTACTAGTTAGGGCAATAAAAGGAAATAAAGCACTCTCAGTTTTGTTCAAGGAAGGACATAAAAAAAACATTGGTACAACAAAAACTCAAAACATCCAACTGCACAATGAAGTCCCCAAGGGAAAAACATCACCAAAATAGAGCAAGAATAAAAAACTGATTTGGAAACTCAAACCACAGAAACTTTCCTAGGGAACCCCATAGATCTATAAGCAAATGTATATAATTGTCTGAGATTTACAATTTTTATTCAAAATCTATTGGAAATACTGAAAACATATAAAACATCATTTTTAGGAAAGAGAGACATCAGTTCAGAGCATATTCAAGATCAAAATCTTAACATAGAAAAAACAGCTCTACGTTACTTTATATCTAAAGAAGCAAAAGTTTAGCCTCTGAAAACGCAAACCTTCACGGATAAACAAGTCTCGGAATAGCCTCTTTAAATATGAGTAGTCTGGTTTGTCTTCGAATCGCAAAGACCTGCAGTATTGAAAGTATGATACGAACTCGGGTGGATGTGACTTGCACAAGACCTGTCATAAGTATAGTAGAACAGTTAACCTGTGCATTATGTGACAATGAGATAGCTGATCTAACTCCAATCAAGGGTATCTAAGTCATATTATGTCTTCACCATACCTCTATAGGAGTTGAAACTTTCTTCTCGCTAATTCTGTCATACTTCTGCTTCTTTGTGCCAGCTTTTAGTCCCTGCCACGGGAGGCTGAACCCAGAAAACCCCAGAAAAATCAAACCAGAGCAAGCACATGCGAAGATATAATCAGACAAAAAGGACATGTATGCACAACCTTCCTCTCAGGAAATACATGAGAACGTAACCAAGAGACTCCAAATCATCCCTCCGACTTTGTTCTGTCAACAAATACGCAAACAGGCATACATTTAGGTATTGTATACACAACTTTGGAGCATCTCAAGGGGTTCTATGAATTGCTTACCAACTCCAAGGTGAGTGTTGACGCTAGCATACCTAGCTGTGCCTGTAAGGTTCTTGTTTTCTCTGTAATGAAAATAACAAGAGTATCTCTAAGAATTGAAGTACAAACAAAATGAAATAAGTATAAAGACATGCACATGAAAGCTCCATAAATCACCTGTAGGGGATGTGCCTATGTGTTTGGAGATCTCTATACTTCTTTGCAAGGCCAAAATCAATGATATACACCTAGATACATATTATTCAGGACATGATTTCAGCATCTATTTAATATGTCTTCAGCTAAGAAATTCTGTCTCTTACACTGTATGAAATCTAAATGGGGAAAACTTAGTTGAAAGAAAGCAAAAGCAGAAACTCATGTTCAGTAATCATACCAACAGTAACAAAGAGAGAGAAGATGGAATCTAACATAACTTTCTATACGGAAATCATTGGTTAGTGCGTAACAATCCACCAAACAGAAAGTGTACAGAAAAAAAGCACCTGGTTTGCTTTGCGACCAAGTCCCATCAAGAAATTGTCTGGTTTTATGTCGCGGTGAAGAAATCCTCTTGAATGCATATACTCAACTCTACTAATCTACAATGATCAACAAACATGTTAGGTGGAACTCCAAACTAGGAATATTATTTCTTCTTCATCGACAAAGTGAAATCGCAGCATTTGAGAATACTCACCAGTTGATCCGCCAGCATCAAAACTGTCTTCAAAGTGAGCCTCCTATTACAATAGTTGAACAAGTCTTCCAAACTCGGACCAAGCAGATCAATGACCATCGCATTGTAGTCTCCCTGAACCCCAAACCACTTGAGGCTGGGGATGCCAGCTTCACCACAGAAAACAAATTCATTCCCAGAAACGCGACATCAGATGAACAGGGTTGAAAAATCCGCTATTTCTCACAGCTAAAGCATGTATTTTGTTGTTGTCAAATTGGCACAACGTTAGCAGCTAAAGATTTTGACAAGTAAACTCATCTCAGAGTTGTAAACTTACTTCCTCCTTGTAGAAGCATGTAAATCTTCGACTCATAATGAAGTTGAGGATGCTTAGTTTTCGCAGGTTCCTTCAAAGGTGAAAACAGAAACGTTAGGATATAACTTGTTGCCTAGAAACGAGATCTTAAATCACAACTTATTGTATACAGACTGATGAGAGAAAAAAATGCAGATTTGAATAATACCAGTTTAACAGCGACTTCCTCTCCGGTTTGCACACTTACACCTGAAGATTAATTTCAAGAAGAGAGATTTCATTCAAATGTTGAAAAAAATTGAATACGTAACTCAGATAAAAGGCTGGATCACAGAGAAATGATTAACAAAAAGATGCAATTTTTAACCTAGAAAAAGCTCTCCGAAAGACCCACCGCCGATCTTCCGACCAAGCTTAAACTTGCCCCCAATTACATTATCCATTTTCAAGTCCATTCAAGAACCCTAAATTTACTTTTTCGAAAATTCTGAAGAAACCCACCAAAGGAAAGGTCTCAAAACCAGACTTAATTAAGAATCAACTTGTGCATTAAAATCCCCATCTGAGATCGAAACACAAGTCAACCAAATAATCGCCTCCTCTCTTTCCTTCTTCTCTCTGCGTGAGACAAAAACCATCCAATGCCGTGAACTTAGGGCGTGAAGAAGAGTTGAATCGCCGGAACAAGATCAGACAGAAAGTCAGAGGAAAAAATCGACAAAACTACATCCCCAGATTGATTTTGTCAAATTCCCAAAATCAAAGGTGACGAATCGATTTCTTGGGAGAGAAATTGACCCAGTAAAACATGTAAGATGTAGAGAGAGACAAAAGAGAGAGATGGGCTACAAACTTTATCTTTAGGCCCAATAAACTTCGTTATTTTATTAAGCCCGGCCCAAAATTTTCAAATTCTTTAATCTTAAACACCCTAAATCTAACAAAAAATATTCTAGCTATCCTCTTTAAGTCTAACTACCCTCCTATTCTTTTTCTCTCCACTCTACCCCTCTTTAATTTATTATTATTTATACACCCAATTTAATAATCCCAACAACCAATTATTAAATATTCTCAGCAACCAATAAAATTAAAAAAAAAAAAAACCCTATGATGAGCCTCCACGTCGCCTCCTCTTCTTCGTTTTCTCTTTTTTCGGCGAAAACAGAGAAGCTTTGTCTTCCTCTCTTCGTCGAATTCGTCTGCTTCTTCTTCCTCTCTTCGTCGTCTTCTTTTCGTCCTCACGTCGTCCTTCTTCCTCTCTTCGTCGTCTGCTCTTCGTCCTCACGTCGTCCTTTTTCCTCATCTTCTTCCTCTCGTCGTCCTTCTTCTTCGGTTGTTCATCTCATCGAAAAAAAACAGAGCCAACGAGGAGTAAAAGCTCGTTCTCTTCTTCCTTACACAATTGAATCTTCAAAATTAAGGTTAGATATTTCCGTTTTTTGCAAATTTCGTATTTAGGGTTACATTAGGTTTGAAATCCCCTGGTTTTTTGAGATTAAGATCCCTCGTTTTTTGCAGAGGTATAACTGACACAACTGGTACTAGTGAGAGTAACTGGTACTAGTGAGAGTAAGTGGTATTACTGGTACAACTAGTACTAGTGAGAGTAACTGGTATTACTGGGACAACTGGTACTAGTGAGAGTAACTGGTATTAGTAAAACAGCACTATAATTATATACTTGATAATATACTAACGATATTTGTTATTATGTTATTCTTTTGCAGGAGACAATGAATTGCACAATCATATGTTTTGATTATGGAGGATGTTATTCAAGGGAAGGTGATTATACAAGATGGATCTCGGGAGGAGTTGAAATTCACACTTTAGCGATGCGGACCGGAGTGGAGGAAGTCACTTATTCGGCGTTGGTTGATAGAATTGGCAAAAAGATGATGATAGATGAAGCTACAACGCAGGTCAAACTCAGTTACTTTCCGATGATTTTGAATGTTACGATACCATCATATATCTCGAATGATGATGAGGTTTTTAATTATCTCATGCAAGTGAATCAAGATGGTTGTAGAAATCTTTTACATGTGGAGCTCATCAAAGATGTGGATCAAACTCAGAGATGTGTGCAAGTGATAGGAGAGGTTAGAGAAAGTGAAGTTGCTGCAGTGGATGGTATGATAACTCCTTACACAGACGAACCATCGGAACACCATGCGCTGGTACAACAAGATATATATGGTATAACTGTCTGACTCATTTTGTGTGTTTTCTCTGTCTGGTATAACTGAATATAACTGGGTATAACTGTTGGATTAATTTTGTGTGTTCTCTCTGTTTGGTATAATTAGGTATAACTGTTTGATTATTTTTTTGTGTTTTCTCTGTCTGGTATAACTAGGTATAACTAGATATAACTGTTTGACATTATTTTGATCACAGATTACGAAGAGTTTGATAATGAGGATAACTTTGGTATGCATGAAGATAATGAGCGAGCAGATGTTGTGGAAGGAGTTGGGCTTGTATCTAATGGATGAGAAGATGGTATAGATATCACTTTGGGTTAAGAATTTGGAAGTAGGTAGGAAGTGAAAGATTTAGTTCAAATAGCTTCACATCGGAAAAATTGTTTTGAGTATGAAGTAAATAAGACGTGTCCCAAAAGATATGTGCTAAAATGTATGGAAGCAAAAAAAGGTTGCAAGTGGTATTTACGAGTTGTTCTGCTTCCGGATTCAGATCGTTGGGCGGTTAGAACTTACTAGAAGATGCATACATGCTCTCGAACTGATGCAAGTACAAGGATAAGTAAAAGGAAAGGGACAGCAAAAATAGTTGCATCTATTTTGCAGGAAGAGTATCCCGGTAATTTTAAGACTCCAAAACCGAAAAATCTGATATAGATGGTTAAAGCAAAAGCTAGTGTTGACATATCATACTCTACTGCATGGAGAGGAAAAGAAGAAGCTGCTAATGTTGTGCGGGGAAGTCCAGAGGAGAGTTATGTGTTGTTAGAGTCTTATATGTATATGCTAAGAAAGATGAATGAGGGTACACAAACATGTGTGAAATGGGATAAGGAACACATGTTTAAGTATTTGTTCTTTGCGTTGGGAGCTTGTATTGAAGGGTTCAAAGCCATGAGAAAAGTCATCATTGTTGATGCCACCCACCTTAAGCATGCATATGGTGGAGTTCTAATTGTTGCGATGGCTCAGGATCCTGATCATCACCATTATCCAATTGCTTTTGGTGTAACTGATGGTGAGAAAGAAGCAAGTTGGATGTGGTTTATGAAAAAGTTGAAATCAGTGGTACCGGATCGTCCTAAAATGGTTTTTATATCTGATAGAAATCTAGGCCTTATCAAGTCAATACGTGAGGTGTTCCCGTTGTCTCAACATGGGTATTGTATATACCATTTGTCTCAGAATGTGAAAGGAAGCATTTCTTGTACGAAGAAAAAAACTGTTGCGGGGAAGTTCATGGAATGCGCTGAAGCTTATACAGAAGTTGAGTTCCTAACACTTTATAGTACGTTCAGAATAAGGTATCCTTCTGCAGCTGTGTATCTTGATAAAAGTGTTGATGAGAAAAAATGGGCAAGATGTTATTTTCCAGGAGAAATGTACAACATAGTAACCACCAATAGTGCAGAATCGATCAATGGCATTTTCGTAGAGGCAAGGAAGTACACGTTATTACCCATGATGGATATGATCGTGGCAAAATTGGCTGAATGCTTCAACATTCATATGAAGAGTTCCGATGAAGTACCCGAGTCACAGAAGTTGGTGCCTTATGTGCACAACATAATAGAGTCCAGAGTACCGATTGGAAAGAAGCTAGTGTCACAAGAGTTAAACGGCTTCACCCGTGAGTACAATGTGATTGGACGGGATGGGAAGAATTATGTGGTTAATTTGAGACAGAAAACTTGCAGTTGCAAGCGTTTTAATATAGACATGTACCCATGCGTGCATGCAATACAAGCTATCATCCGATTAAGCGGAGATACTGAGGTCTGTCATTATGAGTTTTCTTCCGAATTTTATTTTGTGGTGCAGTGGGTATTGGCATATACCAGGACGATATATCTTGTACCCCATATGTCAACTTGGATGATACCTTATGAAGAACGACATTCGATCGGCTTGCCTCCGCCACACGAAACTAAGAAAGGAAGAACTCAACAAATACGGTACCCATCAGCTGGAGAATATCGAGGAAGCGGAAGAGGAAGCGGAGGAGGAAGCGGAGGAGGAAGAGGAAGAGGAAGAGGACATGGACGTCTTTATGACTATTTTGTTAACGACCCCAATGTCCACGATCCCAACTAGGTACAAATGGTAATTCTCTCTATCTGGTATAACTAAGTATAACGGTGTGCTTCTTATTTTGATAATTCTCTCTGTCTGGTATAACTACGTATAACTAAGTATGATTGTGTGCTTCTTATTTTGGTAATTCTCTCTGTCTGGTATAACTACGTATAACTAAGTATGACTATGTGACTTGTGTTGTATGTTCTCTCTGTGTGGTATAACTACGTATAACTAAGTATGAATGTGTTGCTTATTTTGTGTTCGTTCTTTCTACGTTTTCTTTACATATTAGTTAATTTCTGTATCTTTTACTTCATGGGACATTTGTGTCTACTTGATACTTAGATACCACTGGGTACATATTGTTATAAATACTGATCTTTTACAAAAACATATTTTTGACCTAGAACTATACCTTATACATATGTTAATGTATGAGTAGAAGCACTCATTGTTATGTCAAACAAACATACATGGTATTTTCAGACATTTTAATATACGAAACTATAGTAAATATATTTAAATAGATCAACTGGATCAATACTACTAGAAAATATAACTATGTGTAACGCGGTACTACTCGAAAACTAAGTATAACTATTAATAAAATTTTAATATTATTAAATTCATTTGACAGCGCACGTGTTAAATATGTTTTATTTTTTTTATTCTTATTTTTTTAGAAACGTGTTTGTTTTATGTTGAATACGCATGTTAGTTAGTAGTACCTAATAACACCAGTAGTACCAAAATTAGATTATCATAGAATATGAGTTCAACATTAGAAAGATTATCCCAGGTACACAGAGGTACCTAAAAACACCTGTTTACAATAAACAACAGTTCAACATAACAAGATATCATCCATTCCTAGAGTTTTACTACCTAAGTCATTCTAAAACCACGTCATTTCTTTGTTTTCTGCCTGGTCCTTCTTCCCTCATCTTTAGCATCCCTGGCCCTTTTCCCAACCTCCATTTCAGCTTTACCAGTCTTCTCCCTTTTCTTCCCAACATCCTTTGCTTTGTTTTTGTTCGTGTTTTTCCCCTCCCCCGTATACGGCTCTTTCTTGTATTGTGATGGTTCTGGTATCCTCCTCTTCCTTGGAGTGGCACTCCTCTGCTTCACAGCTTCTTCTTCTAATTCAGTCTTCTCTTCAGCTTCTTCTTCTGATTCGGTCTCTTCTCTTTTTTCCTCTTTTTCTTCTTCCTTATCTTCAGCTTCTTCTTTTTTATCAGTCTCTTCATCATCTTCATCACTGTCTTCATCATTTTCATCATTGTCTTCATCTTCTACGACACCTTCAATGATACCCGCACCAAGACCCTCATGTTGTTCCTCAACATCCACCACAACATCACCCACAACATCACCCTCGAAAACAATCATAGCCATCAGTTTGTCTTCTTCATCATCTTCTGTTGCTTCTTCTTGGTCTGCCATCACTGTATCTTCAGATTCTTTCTTCTCTTGTTGGTCATCTTCTGCTTCTATTTCTTTTTCTTCAACTATCTCATCTCTCTCAAACCTTTCCCACTCATTCTCCCTACCACCTCTACTTCACTTTCAAGGTCCTTCACTTTTTTCCTTAACTGCATCAGCTTCTTTCCTAACCCCTTAGTTGCAGTGTTCACCTTATCAAACTCTTCAGTCATCTTTTTGTCTAGCCTATCTTCCATGTCTTTCAAAAGCTGAACCAATGCAGGATTCTTCCCTGGTTCCACAGCCTCAAGCAATCCAATTTTTTCTTCTTGCTCATTTGTCTTTCTGGAAGCCACATCTAGATCGTACAACTCTTTCCAAAATATCTTCTTCTCTGCAAGATACTGGTTCCAACTTTCTGGAATAATGTCCAAGGCTTCATCATCTATGATACGCGCTAAACGAAATTCATCTTCAAATTCAGATACCAAAGTACTCTGAATATCCTGTATATGTAAAGAAATACAACTTAGCTATTAACATTAAGGAAAATAATTTCTAATTAAGAATGATATTGAATTCATACCTTAGTAGAATCAAGCGAACGATAAATCTCTTCCAATGGCCAACCTTTCATACTACAAGTTTTGAACTTCTGTTTGCACATCCTTGGACACTCTTTGTCTGCCTCTCCAACATCTTCTCGAAATGATGTCCTCAGACTTGGTATACACTCATAAGCCAGAATCTACATATAGAGATATAGTATGTCATACGTTATATAATAAAACATTAATATATACAGAAGTAATATTATACGTTATATAATATGATCCATCATGTGATAAACATCTTTGACAGAGTCTCAAATGTCAATCGCCCCCACAGATTTTTTTTACACAACTCCTCATCATCCACCAATCTAAATAAGAAGGGATCTAGATTTCCATCAATCTTCGCCTTACCTCTGATTACCGTACATAAAAAAATACAAGATAGCCATCTTCAACCGATCGGGACTGCTCTTCTTCATTGACACTAGCTTCTGTTCCACATCACTGACTGTGATTTTTTTCTTGTTGCGAAACTGTCTTCCCTTAAACTTGCTTACGTAATCCTTCCACTTCTTATTAGGATTACATTCTTTCGGGTAAGCATGGCAGTGCATCCCACAGATCAGACCATGCTCTCTCAAAGAATACCGGATGGGAACGCCATTCACCACAAACCAAACTACTGTCATCCTATCCACACAAATAGTTTGAAGCAATAGCATCCACATTCCCATAAGCTTACGATTTGGTTCCTTAGGCATGTGGAGGAGGTGGTGAAACTGAGGATGGGTTTTGAACCATTCCAACTATGGTTCAAGCCCCTTCATGATCTCCAAGAACTTGCTCAGATTACACCTTGTTTGTATCTTTGGGTTATTGTTATATTCGGTCTGGTTGAAGAAAAACTTGAGAGGATGCATCGGTTGGGTATCTGATACCTCTATATCCTGTAATCCAAAAACAGTTTCAACCCCAATATCACATAGTTATACTAAGTAGTCCCAGTTGTCCTAAGTACTAACAGTTATACTCGGTAGTACTAGTTGTTCTACATTGTCTTAGTTATACTAAGTAGTACTAGTTGTCCTAAGTACTAACAGTTATACTCGGTAGTACTAGTTGTTCTACATTGTCTTAGTTATACTAAGTAGTACTAGTTGTCCTAATTACTAACAGTTATACTCGGTAGTACTAGTTGTTCTACATTGTCTTAGTTATACTCGATAGTACTAGTTGTTCTACATTTTCTTAGTTATACTAAGTAGTACTAGTTGTTCTAATTCTCTTAGTTATCCTAAGTAGTACTAGTTGTCCTAGGATTCCAAGTAGTACCCAGTTTTTCCAGAAGCAGTTACCAAGCAGCTAACAATTTCTTCATTCACATACCTTCGATGGCGTTTTAGACCCATTATCTGAGTCGCTCACAGCATATCTTAGCATGGAACTGCTGGACACTTTTGAAGTCGGATCCTTTGAAGGGTTCTTCTTGTTCTTCTTCTTGTTCTCAACTCTTCCCATCGTACGAGGAGGCATTCTACAATCTCTAGCACCCTCCTAATTACCATCGAGTAGACCCTAATCGCATAATTGTACTTTTAACCCTAAATACAAACCCGACACCCGACACATCTACAATTCATATCAATCCCGACAAATCTCTAGTTGAAATCGAAACCCGAGTTGAAATCAAAACCCTTTCTCGCAAATCAAACCATATCCGTTGAAATCAAAACCCATTTTCGAAAAATGAAGAGATGTGATTGAAGTTTACCTTGAAGTGCTCTGTAATGGAAAGACGGAGGCGGAGACGGCCACGACGACGACGACGACGATGATGGCGATGGCGACGGCGACGACGACAAATCTGCGATTGAGAAATCGCCTGAAAAGGAGAAGGGGAAGAGGGAAAGTCGGGAAAAGGGACGAAACTGATAAAAAAAATGTTAGGATTTTCGTTTCTTTTTTAGGGAAAAAAGTTGGCTCGGGTTCGACTGCGGGTTCGGATTCGGATGGCTGGTCGGATTTGTAATTGTGCAGATTCAGTAAGGGTTTTGTAGTCTTTACACGATTTTTGATATAAAAAAAAATCAAAACAAAATTCTTTTTTATAAGAAGGGTATATGAGATTAAGGGGCTGATTGGCATTTAGGCTGTAGAGACTTTACTGGGTTATACAACCCTTACAGTTAAATATTAGCCAATCAAACTTTTACTGCTTTTATTTTTTTTTTAAATCACTACAGTCACTTTTTATTTTTTCTTCTTCCTTTGCTGTTTTTCTCCAAAGTCTCCAAAAACCAACTTTGTTTTTCCCTCCTCATGTAATAAATGTTTTTTATAATTATTACTCTTATTTCTTTTTCCCCAAAAAAATAGAAAACTTTTTATGAAACAATACTAAATTTATCAAAAAAAAATTTGATTAATTAATTATTATTATTTTTTTCTATTCTTTTGAGATCCATTTTTCTTATATTATATTAACTAAAAAATTATTAATTAAACTAAGTGTAAGTATTTCAGGTTAAATTATATGACTCTATTCATATCTAATTTAATTTATTGGAAATTTTACAAAATTACCAATATTTCATAAAATTATCCCAACATTTTTAAGTTATCAAATTTTTAAAAATATTTACCAAAATATGTAGCATTGGTGTTTTGTTCGAATATATGGATTCAAATATGACATTATTCATTTTTTTGGCAAAAAAAAAAAAATTATAGTAAAAGTCACAGTTTCAACAGTTTTTGTTACCAATCAGACTTTTGAAAATATTTAAAGTAACAATTATAGTTTCTACAACCAAAATCTCTAAAACCAAAAGTTTACAGCCACCGTCCTCCTAAAATTTAGTTGGAGGGCATATAAGATTACAGTCCAAAAAGACCCCAATTTTTTTTGAAAATTAAAACTTGGCGCCTGAGTGACGACGCGCTTCTTTCCTAAAATTATTGTTCAGTTGGCTTATTTCTGGCATCTCTCCTTCGTCTTCTCTCTGAGCCGCCCCTTAGATTTTTGTTTCTCTCGTTCGCTTTCCTTCAGCTTCTCCGGTTAATTATGGCTTCTAAACGTAAGAGAGCTTCTACTAAGATTGAGAATTCCGGTTCCGCTTCTAAGGCGACGAGAAATTCCAAGGCGGCCGTGGCGGCGGCGGAAAATGAGCCGATTGATGTGGTAGAGGATTCCGAGAACGAGTCTACGGCGAGGTTTTTAGATGAGCCCATAGCTGATGTGGAGGCGAGGAGGACATGGCCTAAGAGATATAGTGAGATCGAGGTATCTCAGACCTGGACAAATCTTCTTTATTTTGATTTTTTTTTGTTTCTTCTAAATTTTGCTTGGGTATGGAACAATGTAATTCCTCGTGTTTAAATGAAAATTTCAATTAGGTTGATATGTTGTATTAGAAATTCATTGAAATTTGCTATAATATTGATCGATTTCTGAAAAAGTGAGTTTTTTCTTTCAGAAAAAGGAACCTGAAGCTCTGCCAAGGAAAAACAAGAAGTAAGTTTTTGAATCCTTTGCTTCTAGTGTGTAGTTTGATAGAGATCTATGTTAAAATTACTTCTTCTTGATTAAAAATTATTTTGTTTCATAAATGACTCAGTTTTTTTTTTTTAATTTCATTTTCCAGTGATGAAGAAGAAAAAGTAATCATTCAAGCTCGACGCCATTTCAGACGTGCAATTGTTGATGAGTGCTATACATATGATCTCAATGATGATGCATATGTGCAGGTGACTTTATTACGTCTCTTCTGTGAATGGGAAAAAATGGCTTTAAAAAAAAATTAATTTTTGTGTTATTGTGATTTTCTTGCATTATTTCTGTGCACAAGGGTATAAAGGTTACCTTTTGAGGGTAACTGATTGTTATATAGGCTAACATGGATATTATGAATTGGCCTATCATATACAGAAGGGACATTGATCTTATATACCTTTTTCTTCAAAAACCAAATCTACATACCAAACTCTAATCTCAAATACCCATTACCCTTTAATGAAATGTGTTCTACCGATTTTACCCTTACTAAAACATTTCTCAATTTGGCGGCTTCAAAATTTGAATTTTGAATTTTGAATTTTGAATTTTGAATTTTGAATCGTGTCTTTTTATTCTAGTTGTACCAAGTAATACCAAGTTGTTCAAAATATATATAAAAAATTAAAGATTCAGATTTATATAAAAATCCAGTTTCACCATAAATCCAGTTGCACCATACACCATACATAGTCATTATCATCTAAAACACGCAGAACTCTCATTTTGTTGTCCATCAGAGCGTTGTGCTTTAAACTTCAGAAGTTGTACTGGTCTGCTATCCTGCAATCAGAAGTTGTACCAATTAATACTCAGTTGTACCCATATTTATTGCTAGTTGTACCCATATTTGTTGCTAGTTGTACCAAATAATACTAAGTTGTACTAAGTTTCGTTGCTAGTTGTACCAAATAATACTAAGTGTTGTACCCAGTTTTGTTGCTAGTTGTACCAAATAATACTAAGTGTTCTATCCAGTTTTGTTGCTAGTTGTACCTAGTTGTACTCTTTTATCTTATACGATTTCATCGTTTTGAAAACAGCCACCAGCCCTTAGTATAAACCCTAAATTCATTTTTTTTACATACTAACCAGATATTGTAAACATTTAACAGTTGAAAATCAAAACTCATATAAAAATTCACACTAAACACAAATCTATTAAAAAAAAGTCTTACCCTTCATAAATTCGGATTCGATGCCGGATTCAAAAGATGTGTCCAAGAGATGAAAGGAGATGAAAACGAAAAAGAAGAGGCGAGCGAGTAAGAAGATGAATGGGAGAAAGAGAAAGAGAATAGATCTGGCTGTGGCGAAGAATAAGGAGGAAAACGGGGAGACGTTTCTGCAAATTTTTATGAATCTGAAAATTGAAGAAGAAAAAGAAGAGAGACGTTTCTGGGCTAGAAGAAAAAAAAAAGGAGAAGAAGAAGAGAGAAGGCTAGTCAATTAGGGTTAATGGCAAACTGAGAGTAATAATCAATTTTTATCAAGGGGTGTCATAAACCACTTTTTTGTTTTAAAAAAAAATGAAAAATAAAATAATTTGTTATAACGAGGGTATTTGTGAAGTCTATTTCTCTTTGAGGGGCATTTGAGAAATTGATCATATACATAAGTAGATATTTTACCATATATAACTTCTGTCTTGACTTCATTATATATACTTTTTTCCTTTTTATTCAGGCTGGCGAGGGAGCTGAGCCCTTCATTTGCAAAATTGTTGAAATGTTTGAAGGAGCTGATGGGAATCTATATTTCACAGCTCAGTGGTTCTATAGAGCTTGTGATACTGTAAGAATCAAAAATTTATTCTTCTTTGCCTTTCCTTTTCTCTATGTTGAATCGTCTGATGTTCTGGCTCTTTCTTAACTTACAGGTAATTGACAGGCACAAAGATCTGATCAATGATAAACGTGTGTTCTTCTCGGAGATTTGAGATACTAATGCATTGAACAGTCTTCTAAAGAAACTGAAAATTTCAATGGTTCCCTTAAATGTACGTTCTTATTTCATGTATAGTATTAGTCTGTTACTCGTAGTGTCTATTTTTGGTAACCCAGTAACATAGTGCAGTCTCCTATTATTACTAACATTACTTTCTTTTCTGATGCCAGGAAAATACTGAGGAGACCATCGCTTCAACGAAAAATTGTGATTATTACTGTGACATGAAATATCATTTGCATTACTCCACTTTCGAAGCTTTACAACCAAGTCAGTGCTTTTATCCATTGTTCTTCAAGTTTTAGCATTTCTTTTCACCGCCAATTGGATTTAGACAATATGTTACACTTTTTGAAGATAACTGAGCATGTAGAGATCTTTCGATTGTGCATATGCCAAGATGGCTTCCAGTGAAAGTTCAACAATATCTAACGATAATGATGTTAATGGAGGAGCTGCTACTCCATCAGATGATGAGGAAGGTTCTCGAACTACACATTCTCAAAGAACGGATGCAACATTGCTAGACTTGTATTGTGGTTGTGGTGCCATGTCCACTGGTTTGTGCATGGGTGCACAACTAGCTGGTCTCAATCTTGTCACTGTGAGGCATTTTTTTTCATTCTAATTATAATATGTTAATAGCTTATTAAAGTTTTTTTTTTGCATCTCTTTAGTGTTTAATCTTTTTTTTTTTTTAAATGATTTCTCAAGAAATGGGCTGTCGACTTTAACATGTACGCTTGCCAAACCTTGAAGTACAACCACCCAGAAACACAAATATGTTTTTAAGTCTTTCTTTTTGTTTGTTTTCCTTTTTTCAATTGCCTTTCGTTTCCTGTATTTTTATTCAGCCGACTACCGAATTTCTAAGAGGTTATCGTCCCTTCATTTTAGGTAAGAAACGAGTCCACAGAAGATTTTCTGTTCCTGCTTAAGGAATGGGAGAAATTGTGCATTCATTTCTCTTTGAGAAAATCTCTGAATTCAGAAGAATATGTCAACCTTTATGGGATGACTAGTGTTGAGGACGCTGAAGATGGCGGCGATGAGAGTGATGATGAAGATGGTGGAGAGGTTTTTGTAGTGGAAAAAAATCTTGATATTTGCTTCGGAGATCCTAATAAGTTAGAGAAACGTGGACTTTATTTGAAGGTATTGTTGCTCTGTTTGTAAAAATTTCACAATTTATCTTATGGTTTTGCCTCATTATAGTCACAATTTTCTCTACTGCTTTGATATTAAAGATACGGTTGATGAATTACGGGCCTTCACATGATACTTGGGAGCCTATTGGAGGACTTAGGTGAGCATAACATTACAGGTATAAAGAAAGCTTGCATTAAAATTATGTATGTTAATGAGTTGTTAACGTCTCTAAATATAATTGTGAACAGCAATTGCCGAGAAAAAATCAAAGATTTTGTTGTGCATGGATTTGAATCAAGCATCCTTCCGTTACCAGTACGCAGATTTTATCCAGATTATTGATTCTTTTGCTTTAAATTTTTGAAGCTGGTGCACAATTTTAGAAGGTCAGTTTAAACCATAAATAAAAATTTCTTATTGTATGTAAGAAGCTCTATGAGTCTTATGTGTGTATAAGGTACTTAGATTGGTTAGCTTTTGTGTTTGGTTGTTCAGGAACTAGCAAATTATCTTGTTAAAAGTTTGTGTTTGTCAGCTTATCAAAACTATATTGTTTGAGCCAGTTAGTTGTGGAAGGGGTTAAATAGAGTTAGTAATAGGATAGTTGAGGATTAGGGGCAATATCTTGGACTTGGTTCTAAGGTTAAGTTAGTCAGAGAAGTCTTCACTTTAACAGTGAAATGTAAGAGTTTCTACTTGCTGAATCTTATCAGTATGTTTTTCCTATGATGATGATTTCATTGACACTTATGCCTAATTAATTTAGGGCGGTGTTGATGTTGTTTGCGGAGGACCTCCTTGCCAAGGCATTAGCGGTTTCAACTGCTTCCGGAATGTAAAAGAGCCGCTAGCAGATGAGAAAAACAAGCAGCTTCTTGTTTACATGAACATTGTGGAGTTTCTAAAGCCGAAATATGTGTTAATGGAGAATGTGGTAGACATGCTTAGATTCGTTGGTGGCTATCTTGCTCGTTATGCTGTGGGACGGCTTGTCCAAATGAATTACCAGACACGGATGGGAATGATGGCTGCAGGTGCATATGGTCTTGCTCAGTTCCGCATGCGGTTCTTCTTATGGGGTACACAGTCTAGCGAGGTAATGTTTATTTGTGAATTTTCTTTATTTGGGATTAATTAAGAGATGATGTTCTTAATTTGTATCTTTTCTGTTTCAGAGGCTTCCTCAATACCCACTTCCAACTCATGATGTTGTCAGTATATTGAAAAATATCTCAAAATTCAACTAAAACCCTGTTTTTTCATAGTCGAGCGACTAGCATCGGCTACACATAAATTTTTTATATTTATGTTACTTGGAAGATTATGGAGCATAAATATAATCTTCCAAGTAACATAAATATAAAAAATTTATGTGTAGCCGATGCTGGTCACTCGACTATGAAAATGGAAGAAAGCTACGGCTTTTTAGAAGTTTTAACCTTGAAGAACACATTGTGGAAACATAGCATATGAAAAGAACATAAACTGGGGACAGAGAGATCAATCCAGAAAAAAACAAAAAAAACAAGAACAGAGCAAAAAAAAGGGAGAGAATGGAAGAAAGCTACGGTCTTTTAGAAGTTTTAACCTTTGAGAACATCATCTTGAAACTAAGCATATGAAGAACACGGAAACCTAGACTGGGGAGAGAGATCAATCCAAACAAAAAACAAAACAAAAACAAGAACAGAGCAAATAAAGGAGATAATGGAAGAAAGCTACGGCCTTTTAGAAGTTTTAACCTTGAAAAACATCATCCTCAAAACTAAGCATATGAAGAACACGGAAACATAGACTGTGGAGAGAGATCAATCCAAAAACAAACAAAAAAACAAGAACAGAGCAAAAAAAAATGAGACAGTGGAAGAAATTTTTGAACTTTTAACCTTGAACATTATCATGGAGACTCCAACTTCTAAAACTTTTTTTCTCAAAAAAAAAAAAAAAAACTTCTAAAACTTTCAAAACAAAAATTCTGAAAGTTACTGTCTTGAAGTTGAAGATGATGCTTTCTCAAACAAATAAGAGAAGTTGAAGATGATGTTACTGTCACGTGTCTTGAAGTTAATAATAAAAGATATTAAATATTTGAAAACAAGAAAAATAGAGAATATTATATTTGAATAAATACAAAATATACTAAATTTTTGTTTCATATATAATTTTGTCTCTCAACAAAAGAAACAACAAAAACAATATACTGAATCATTTAAATTTTAATATTGAGGAAGTGGTTATTCCTCTGGAATTTGAGGTAAGACTATATATATTAGTACTTTTAATTATGTCTAAGCAAATTCTTATATTTTGGTTGAGTCAATGAGCTCTGTTTATAATTGATCCAGGGAAACACCATGGCTTATGATGAAGGCCACACTGTGAAGTTGGCAGCTAAGCTCTTTCTTGCTGATGTGATTAACGACCTTCCACTTGCTGTGTGGCTTATTTTGACTAAATAGTAGCTAAGCTCGTCTTGCATATTCTTGTTTTATTAAGATTCTCTATGGGTTTAGGTTGCAAAAGATGAGAAGAGGGCTGAGATACCATATGACAAAGATCCTAAAACACAATTTCAACAATTTATCAGATTAAGGAAAGATGGTAAAATTCCTATTATGCTTGTGGAAACAGTGAAAAACATAGATTCGACGACAATTATGGCAACTTAAGGTTTATGAATCTTTTTGAACAGAAATGTTAGGTTCATCAACCAAGTCAAAGTCCACAAAGGATGTCTTGTATGATCACCATCCTTTGAATCTGAACAAAGATTATTTTCAACGTGTCTGTAGAGTCCCCAAGAAGAAGGTACCAGCCTTGTCACACCCATCAAATCATATTTTCTTGATCCTTTTTTTGCTCTTTGTTTTAGTGTCTATGGTTATTCTGATTTTTTTAAACACAACTTTTGGTGTTAGGGAGCGAATTTCAGGGACTTTCCTGGTGTAATTGTTGGACCCAAGAATATAGTTGAATGGGATCCTAAAATCCCCAGGGTCTATCTTGAATCCAAAAGCCCGCTGGTAACAATGATCATCTCATTTTTGTTTTAAACTTATATCAATTCTGCTTCTCTTTTTATTGGCTGTTCCATAAAGTTAAGAGACCTTGTTTGGTGCTATTCCAATAGGTCCCAGATTATGCCATGACGTATGTAAATGGAACATCATCCAAGTAAGTCCCTCATTGCCCCCCTTAACATTCTTATTCTCTACGATTTCTGAATTTGGCAAATATTTTCCATATCTGAAATCACCTCAACGATTTGCTTTGTAGACCGTTTGGACGTCTCTGGTGGGACGAAACTGTCCCAACCGTTGTCACAAGAGCGGAACCACATAACCAGGTTAGGCTTTGGTTCATCTTTAGACCAACTCATGAGAATCAATTGGCTCTTTAATTCATCTGCTAGTTGTAAAGAAGTGTCAGAACTATGGAATAGTGGATTATTCTGGTGTTCTATATTTAGAATTGTTGGGATTTGCATCTAACATTGGAAACAATATAAAGAGTATTTATTCCCTTGTAATGTGCTGGTTATAACAGGTGATCATTCACCCGGAACAAGATCGTGTCTTAACGGTTCGTGAAAACGTAAGACTGCAAGGTTTTCCTGATTTCTATAAACTCTTTGGCCCTACCAAGGAAAAGTAAGTAATTACCCTTACCACTCTCTGTCCATTATACTAAAATTAGGTTTTGTGAATCAGTGTAATGTAATGCCTTCAAGTCCAATATTTATAGACTTTGTTTCTGTCACATTGCTCTTAATAGGTTTTTGATAGAATTCTCATGTATTTCTTCAAAGGACATGAGTTTTCTTTCTAGATCGAAATTCAGACTAATCTTACATATTTATTGTGTTCAGATATATTCAAGTTGGAAATGCGGTTGCAGTCCTAGTTGCTAGGGCTCTTGGATATGCACTAGGACAAGCTTTCCAAGGTTTCTCAGTTGGTAATGATCCACTTCTAGCTTTGCCTGAGGGCTTTCCAAACTTGAGGGAAAATCTTGCTTCTGAATCATTGGAACATTCTCCGTAATAAGAGTTTTCACTTTCTTTTCCGAGTTGGCACGAAACCCATCCTATTGATTCATAGTCCATCTTTGATTTATCTCATAAGCTATATTTATCCATCCCTAATCATTTGGGTGAGGAATTGTTGCGACTTATATCAAACATACCATAAGCAATTTGTAGTTTAATTGAACTGTTGTATGAACTTGATCAACAGTTTTCTGAACAAGAATAAATCAAAACCAGTCGCCAATAAGCTTGATAGAATTCTTGTGAATGATAGTTGGAGTTCTAGATTTCCCTCAGCTTATGCTTTGTTTGGGGAAACTGACTTCTCTGACCATGCTTCTTGTGGTGTTATTCTTGCTACGAAGGCTCAGAGAGTCAAAAGACCCTTCAAGTTCTTTAACTTCATCCTCCAGAACCCGGATTCCACCCACCTAATAAGTGAGCAATGGTTCTCCCTCAATGTCGTAAGATCAGCTATGTTCAGAGTTTCTATAAAGTTTAAGGCACTTAAAAGCTCAATTAGAGGATTCAGCAAAGATACCTGGAAAAGAGAGCAGTGGAAGCTCATGATCTGCTTTTACGGCAGTCGTCAGCAACTGCGATCAGCGATAGCGATTAAATATTGTTCGTTTGGGTGTCGCAGCGACCAACGACTAATTGCAACGACCATAATTTTTAGTCGCTAGATTTTTTAGCGACTGATCGCAGCGACCAGTCGCGCGACACCAAGACGAACAATATTTAGTTGCTGCGACCAGAAAATAAATAAATAAAATAAATTTAAATTAAAACTAAATAAATTAAAATTATAGTAAATTTAAACTATTAAAAAATTTAAATTAAAAAAAAAATTAAATTAAAAAATATATTACATGAAATTTTTTTTTTAAATAGCGTTTTTCCGTTAAAACCGAAAATAGTGTTTTTCTGTCAAAACCATAAAATCGTATTTTTCCGCCAAAAATCGCAATACTTTAAAACCGCGTTTTCCCCGAAAAACTGCAAAATAGTGTTTTTCGCCAAAACCCGTAAAAACGCATTTTCCCGCCAAAACCACAAAATAACGTTTTCTGCCAAAATTATAAAACCGCAATTTCCCGCCAAAATCGTAAAACCGCATTTTTTCGCCAAAACCGTGAATTCACGTTTTTCCGCCAAACCCGTAAAACTGCGTTTTTCCGTCAAACCCCGAAAAATCACGTTTTCCCAGGTTTGGCAAAACCATTTTTCCCGCCGAACCCGTAAAACCGGGTTTTTCCTTCAAACCCCTTAAAACCGCATTTCACGCCAAACCCGTAAATCCGCATTTTCTCGCCAAACCCGTAAAAACTTGTTTTCCGCCAAACTCGTAAACCCGCGTTTTTCCATCAAATCGTGTTTTCCTGCAAAAATCGCAAATAACATTTTTACGCAAAAACCGTAAAACCGCGTTTTTTTGCCCAAAATCGTAAAAATGTGTTTTCCCGCCAAAACCACAAAATCGCGTTTTTCTGACAAAATCCCAAAACCGTATTTTATCATATTTGTATTTTTATTTTATATGTTAAAGATTTACAAAGTTAAAATAATTTGAATATTGTTGAAAATTTAATTTATAGAATATCATATATTTAAAATTTTAAATTCAAAAACAAATCGCAGTGATAGCCAAACGAACAACATAGCGATCAGTCGTAGCGACTGCAAAACGAATAACACAACGTGTCGCTATCGCTAATTGCTGTCGCTGGTCGCTATCACCAACGACTGACAAAAGAAAAGGGCCTACAATACGAGAGAGTTACTCTTGCAGACCCAACTTGTTTAAAGGCTCAAGAATTGGAAACTTAGAGGAAATGGCTTATTCTAGCAAGAGTTGAAGAGAGTTTTTTCTTTCAGAGATCAAGAGTATCATGGCTACAGGATGGTGATAGCAGCACAACTTATTTTCACAGAATGGCAGACACAAGGCAAAGTATAAACACTATCCAAGTCCTATTTGATGAGAATGAGTCAATGATAGACACGCAATTGGGAATAAGGGACCATTGTATTGATTACTTCTCAAACCTATGCTTGAGCAATCGGATATGAATTTGCTTCTTAATTATAGATGTCCTCAATCCCAGATCAGTGAGATCGACTCTCTCTTCTCAGGACAAGACATCAAGGAAGCTTTTTTCTCTCTTCCTAGAAACAAAACTAGTGGTCCAGATAAATACTCAGCTGAATTTTTCAAAGGGGTTTGGGGAGTTGTAAGGGTGGAGGTTACTGAAGCAGTGCAAGAATTCTTCAGAACATGGTAGATTCTAAAGTAGTGGAACTCAACTACTTTGGTGCTTATCCCCAAAATAACCAACGCTTCAAGCATATCAGATTTCAGACCTATATCTTGTCTAAACACATTATACAAGGTGATTGCAAAGCTCTTAACGGGTAGACTACAAAAGCTGCTTATTCAGGTGATTTCTCCAGCTCAATTTGCTTTCTTACCAGGGAGGTTACTCGCTGAAAAATGTGTTGTTGTCATATGAAATAGTGCATGGATATAATTGGAGAAACTTTGAGCGAGCATGCTAAAAGTTGATAAACATTGAGCCAAGGGGCATGCTAAAAGTTGAACTCGGAAAAGCTTTTGACTCAGTGAGATTGGATTTCATCATCTCTGTTCTCAGAGCTCTGGAAATTCCAGAGAAATTCATCAATTGGATCTACCAGTGCATCTCAACTCCCATTTTTACAGTCGCAGTGAATGGCAACAGTGGAGGTTTCTTCAAAAGCACAAGGGGCTTGAGGCAAGGGGACCCCATCTCGCCTTATCTCTTTGTTTTGGCAATGGAGGTTTTTTCCAGGTTGTTAGCCTCAAGGTTTGAGGTTGGTTATATCCACTACCATCCAAAAACTTATGATCTATCTATCTCACATTTAATGTTCGCAGATGATGTCAAGATATTTTTTGATGGTGGAAGCTCCTCTCTCCATGGAATTAGGGAAGCTCTGAATGATTTTGCATCCTGGTCAGGACTCCAAGTGAACAAAGACAAAACACACTTATATCACGCTGGTCTGGATCAATGTGAATCCAACTCTGTGGCTAGATTTGGATTTCCATTAGGATCTCTCCCAATCAGGTACTTGGGATTCTCTTATGAGCAGGAAGTTAAGAACCTCTGTTGGAGAAATTGAGAAGTAGGTTCAATTCATGGGTAGTCAAGTGCCTTTCTTTTGCTGGTCGTGTTTAACTTATTTAGTCAGTCATCTCTGGCTTAGTCATCTTCTGGATTTCCACCTTTATATTGCCTCAGGGCTGTTTGAAGAAGATTGAAAGTTTGTGTTCCAGGTTTCTCTGGTCCGAAAGTATTGATGCTGGTAAAGGGGTAAAGGTCTCTTGGTCTGGAGTATGCTTGCCCAAAAAGAAGGTGGAGTAGGGTTAAAAAGATTCACATTCTGGAATAAAACATTGTGCCTCAAATTGGTTTGGTTACTGTTTGCTTGTACTGGTTCTATCTGGGCTGCCTGGCACAAACATCACCATCTCAGATACAACAGCTTTTGGGAAATTATGGAATCAAAGAGAGACCCGTGGACTTGGAGAATGTTACTTTCCCTGAGGCCTCTAGCCGCAAATTTTCTGAGAATCAAAGTAGGCAATGGGCTCCAAACTTCTTTCTGGTATGACAATTAGACTCCTCTTGGTCCAATCATCAAGCTGTTAGGACATGATGGTCCAAGAAATATGTGTATCCCTTTATCTGCAAAGGTGGCTGATATTTGTAGTGCACAAGGGTGGAATGTTCCATCCCCAAGGTCTGATCATGCAATGTTCCTGCATATGCACCTCACCACTATACATCTACCTAGTACTTCCTCTCTTGAAGATTCATATTTCTGGTTTGCTAATGGTGTTTAGTGTGTGGGTTTCTCATCTTCAAAGACATGGTCTGACTTGAGACCGAGACAAGAAAATAAGGCATGGACATATTCAGTTTGGTTTAAAGGGGCTATCCCCAGAAATGCTTTTAACATGTGGGTGAGTCATCTCAACAGACTACCAACACGGCACAGGCTGGCATCCTGGGGCATCATTACATCGTCTGAATGCTACTTGTGATATGCTTTACCTGAAACAAGGGACCATCTTTTGATTGGTTGTGACTACTCCTCTGCAATATGGCGTATGGTATTCTCAAGGCTAAGTCCCTCCCATCTTATGATATGTTCTTGGCCAGAGCTACTTTCATGGACAAGACAACAAACAACTACAACCCCATCTTTGCTCAAGAAAATAGCAGCGCAAACTACGGTTTTTCACTTGTAAAAACAAAGAACTAATATGCTACATAATGCGCAGATGATCCCTCCAATGAGTATCTTCAAAAACATTGGCCGCGAAATCAAGAACACAATCATGGCTCATCGACACAGAAAACTTTGGAAGAATCTTATGCTCCTTTGGATCCGATAACAACAGTAAAGTCTAACTCAAATCTATTATAACCTTGTTTTTATGTTTTTTTGCCATGGTTATTTTTGTTGTAGGTGATACAAATTTGTAATACCTAAACATTTTTATTTTTAATGATATTTTTTTTATGAAAGATCATTTAATTTAATTGGTGGTGTATGAGTCATGTAACTTGTTTAAGATGAAGATGGTTAACCTCTCTTCATGCTCTCGCTTGAGGTATTTGACTGATGCTTAAAGGTAGTCGTTTAAAGTTATTTGACACGTGTGAAGTCACGTGGTAGGGCAGTTAAAACTTTCGGTTATGGGCTTTCTGGAAACGGAGATCATTAAGCCCACTAACGTGTGTGATCTGTTGTGGTATTTATCAGTTATCATAGAGCCGGGTTAAACCGGAAGAGGCGTAAGGGTTGGTTGCGTGAGGACGATCGATCCGTACCGTAACGCAGCCACAATTTCTGACCGACGACAAGGAATATGAAATTTCCGATTATTCTAAACGAAGAGCAAAAATCGATCTAACCCTAATAACTCTCACGATTCAAGAGAATTCCAAGGCAGGAATTTTCTTGGGGAATTTGGGGATTTGTCAAATTTCTCAGCCTCCAGGTTAGTGTTCCGAAATCAATGAAGAAGGTTGTATCAATGAGTTTTCATGGATTTGTGGGATCGTCTCTTTTTTAAACCTATGTATCAAGTTGAGCGTGAAATAGGCAGATTTAGGGGTTATATGTATTCAGTTTGTTTCAGCTGGTGGTGCTGTTACGAGGCGGTTTTCCGAAGGTGGAAGCTCCGGTTGTTTTTCTCGTGATGATGGAGATTTTTGGTTGACAACTTGATTCAATGGAGGAAGACGATGATAGGTTTTTGTTGAGTAGTTTAGGGGTGACATCGGCGAATCCTGCAGATATCGAACAGACTATACTCGATGAGGTTATCTTTTGCTCATTCGTTTATCTGTGTTTGGTATTAGCTGCTGCATTGTTGATTCTTTGGATGCTTTCTTGCTTACCTTTAGAATTTATGACAATATGTTCATGTCTGAAATATATAAAGCATATTGTTTGTTTGTCAGGCAATGGAGAACTTAGATAACGATGAGGGTGGTAGTGTGGATGAGCTGGAAGGAAGCAATCTACTTCCATCTAGCCAGAACGAGCTCTTGAATAAATTGAGGGCTGTAAGGTTTGAAATAGATGCTGTTGCATCAACTGTCGAGCCTGTGGATGAGGCTGCAGCAGAAAATGGCTTACAGAAACATGATGAATCAGAGGTTCATGCGTCGCATAGTGGTTCTGTACTTCAGCATGCACTTGCCACAGACCGTCTAAAAAGCCTTAGGAAGAGAAAAGCTCAACTTGAAAAGGAGCTCACTGGTTTGCATGGTCAGAGCGCTTCTGATGGCGATAATCTACTGCGAAAACTGGTGAAGGGAGAGCCTACTCTCAAGAGAAAATTGAAAGAGATTCGGAAACCAAGCAAAAGACAAGGGAAGAAGGTGAAAGTAGTCTCATTTCATGAGGACACAGATTTTGATGCTGTTTTCGATGCAGCTTCCGCAGGTTTTGTTGAAACGGTACGTCCTGCTGTCTTCTAAAGGTTTGATCTATTTCACCTGATTACTGTGAGATTATATTCTTAATATGTGGATATGGAAAATGTGTATGCGAATGTACAATCCTATATATGAAAGACAGTGACTAATTCAAGGATACTCTTGTCTAGGAAAGAGATGAATTGGTGAGAAAAGGAATTTTAACTCCTTTTCACAAGCTCCAGGGTTTTGAACGCCGACTTCAACAACCTGGACCGTCAAACTCACGCAACCTACCTGAAGGAGAGGACGATATTGACAAAAATGAGGACTCCGGCAGTATTGATAGAGCTGTCCAATCAATATCACTGGCTGCAAAAGCTCGCCCGACAACCAAGCTACTTGATGCAGAAGACTTGCCAAAGCTTGAAGCGGTCCCTGTTCCTTTTGTAAGGCTAAGAAAGCTTTACAAAACTCATGATTCCCCGGATAATGAGGCAAAGAAAAGTAAAGCTGGGAAGAGCAAAAAGAAGCGGCCTTTGCCTGAGAGGAAATGGACAAAGCGGATTTCTCACGAAGACTCAAGTCTTCAAGAAAGTGGTATGATTGATGCTATTGAGAACTAAAATGTACATATTTACAAATTTCTGTTTGAATCTATGAATTTAATGGCTAGTAATTTGAGCGAATGGTTTTGACAAAAGATAAGGCCGTGATATATTGGATCTTCTGATGTTTAGATATTACATGTTACCAGTGCATGCTTTGAATTGATAAGTCTCAACAGTTTCTACCGTTATTAAGCTATGCTTCTTTTTTCTCACTTGAGTTTATGTAAAGTAAGAAGTTATCATGTTGATTTTCATTGCAATGTTTCAGAAGATGGACGGAGAATCTTGACCACTTCCAGTTGTGAGGACGAAGAGCTAGATGATATTGATGACACAGACGACAACGAGACATCTTCTGTACAGCTTGAAGGTGGATTGAACATTCCTGAAAGTATATTTAGTAAACTTTTTGAGTACCAAAGAGTTGGGGTGCAGTGGCTCTGGGAACTTCATTGCCAAAAGGCTGGTGGCATTATCGGGGACGAGATGGGTCTTGGTAAGACTGTGCAGGTCTTATCTTTTCTCGGATCATTGCATTTCAGTAAGATCTATAAACCAAGTATTGTCATATGTCCTGTCACACTCTTGCGTCAATGGAGAAGAGAAGCACGGAAATGGTACCCGGATTTTCACGTGGAAATACTCCATGACTCAGCACAAGATTCTGGGAATGGCAAAGGACGAGTCAAGGCCTCTGAAAGCGATTATGACAGTGAAGGTTCAGTCGACAGTGATCATGAGCAAAAGTCTAAGAACACCAAGAAATGGGATTCTTTGATAAACCGGGTTCTAAATTCTGATTCGGGGCTCCTCATCACCACATACGAGCAATTGAGGCTGCAGGGTGAGAAGCTGCTCAATATTGAGTGGGGTTATGCAGTACTGGATGAAGGCCACCGGATCCGGAACCCAAATGCTGTAATTACTTTGGTGTGCAAACAGTTACAGACCGCCCATCGAATTATTATGACTGGGGCACCAATCCAGAATAAACTGACCGAACTTTGGTCCTTGTTCGATTTTGTTTTCCCGGGTAAACTGGGGGTCCTGCCCGTGTTTGAGGCAGAGTTTTCTGTTCCCATAACTGTGGGTGGCTACGCCAATGCTTCTCCCTTGCAAGTGTCGACTGCCTATAGGTGATTACCTGGTCTTTCTATGAATCACTTAGGTAACTGACACAGTTTGTGTTCTAACAATCCTTCACAATTTGCAGGTGTGCAGTTGTTCTTCGTGATTTGATCATGCCGTACCTCCTCCGCCGCATGAAGGCCGATGTGAACGCACATCTTACAAAAAAGACTGAACACGTTCTCTTCTGCAGCCTCACTGTGGAGCAGCGATCTACCTACAGGGCGTTCCTTGCGAGCTCTGAGGTAGAACAGATTTTTGATGGCAACAAGAATTCGCTTTATGGGATTGATGTGATGCGTAAGATATGCAACCACCCTGATCTACTTGAGAGAGACCATGCTCACCAGAACCCAGATTATGGGAACCCAGAACGCAGTGGGAAGATGAAAGTTGTTGCAGAAGTGCTCAAGGTCTGGAAACAGCAAGGTCACCGTGTACTTCTGTTTTCTCAGACTCAACAAATGCTTGACATCCTCGAGCGCTTCTTGGTTGCAAATGAGTATAGTTACCGGAGGATGGATGGTCTTACACCAGTGAAACAGAGGATGGCTTTGATTGATGAGTTTAATAACTCGGATGATGTGTTTGTTTTCGTTCTGACGACGAAAGTGGGTGGTTTGGGAACAAACTTGACTGGCGCGAATAGGGTCATCATCTTTGACCCGGATTGGAACCCCTCAAATGATATGCAGGTAAGTTTTGGCTTTCAATGTCACCGATTCAGTGTTCAAAAAACCCGTCATGGCCTTGAATAACAATCAATTTCTGCTTTTTTTCTGGCAGGCAAGGGAACGTGCTTGGCGTATAGGGCAGAAGAAGGATGTTACCGTTTACAGATTGATCATGCGGGGGACAATTGAGGAGAAGGTATATCATCGACAGATTTATAAACATTTTCTCACCAATAAGATCTTGAAGAATCCACAACAGAGAAGATTCTTCAAAGCTCGGGATATGAAAGATCTTTTCATCCTGAATGAAGATGGCGATAGCAACGCCTTCACAGAAACCTCTAACATCTTCAGTCAGCTAGAGATAAACATCGTAGGAGCTCAATCAGAGGAAAAAACCGAATCCTCTACACAGCTTGGTATTCACGATACTGCAGAAGGATCCTCAGAGCTAAAAGATGCAGAAACCAATGATAAAACTGGCGAGGCCATGGACGAAGAGACAAATATCTTAAAGAGTCTCTTTGACGCACATGGAATACATGTAAGTTCACTGATTATTGCTCATTTAAGCTTCTTCTCCAGAGTTACTTTCCCATAATTTCCAATTTGCTTTACTCTACTTCCATCTTTTACTCAGAGTGCTGTGAACCACGACGCCATCATGAATGCAGACGATGAGGAAGAGAAGATGAGACTTGAACATCAGGCATCCCAAGTGGCACAGAGAGCCGCAGAAGCATTACGCCAATCACGGATGTTGCGTAGCCGCGAAAGCATCTCAGTGCCCACATGGACGGGAAGATCTGGTTGTGCAGGTGCACCGTCATCTGTACGGATGAGATTCGGATCAACTGTGAATTCCCGGTTAACCCAGACCACAGCAGACAAATCATCAACGATCAAGAATGGAATCAGCGCAGGTCTATCTTCTGGCAAAGCACCGTCTTCTGCAGAGCTTCTAAACAGAATCCGCGGAAGCAGAGAACAAGCCATTGGCGCAGGCCGTGAACAGCTGCAGCCTCCATTCTCGTCTTCATCAGGTTCAAGCAGCAGAGTAGGTTCGTTGCAGCCCGAGGTCCTGATCCGACAGATATGCAGCTTTGTACAGCAAAGAGGAGGAAGCGCGGACTCGAGCAGCATTGTAAACCATTTCAGAGACAGAGTTCCTCCAGAGGACGATTCGTTGTTTAAGAATCTCTTGAAGGAGATTGCCACGCTTAGGAAGGATCAAAACGGTTCGTTTTGGGTTCTCAAATCAGAGTACAAAGACTAGAAAGGGGGAGAGGCTTTGACGCAAAGTAGAGATGTCTCGTAATTTTTGTCAGATTAATTGGACCATGCTAAGTGATCTTGCTGTACAGATAGCCTGAGATACAGGGAACGAAGAAGATTTAGGTGTTTATTTGGTCAAAGAGGTAGTAGGCCTTTTTTAATATCGAAAATTGGTAATACAATTCACCAAATTGCCCCATTTTTGGGTTAGGCTTAATAACAGGCCTTGTTTGGGCTTTTTACGGATAACCAAGCCTATTATTTCCAGTGTCAAGAACTTGTTATCTAGAATCCGGCTTTCGGTTTATTCGTGCCCCAACTCTAGGCACCTGAGAAAATACTCGTCCAATGTTTGACACAGTGTATCCGCATACCCAAACTCAAAAAAATTCAAATTCTCATACCCAAACTTATAAAAATCGGCTTATTCGTACCTTATGCGTTACGAAGTTAGTTATTCCGTTAACTGTGCTGACTGGAATGCTGAGTCATCTGTACGAGACATGAGTTAGAAAATATATTTTTTCTAAAAATATTTTCTTAAAAGCAAAACGACGTCGTTTTGCTTGTAAGTCAAAAACCTCTCAAGTCAAAAACACAAAACATTATTCGATCAAACACATTTTAGATTGCTTACGTTGTCTCCGGAGCCTTTGCCATCTCTACGTTGGATTCGAGATTGCTTATGTTGTCTCCGAAATTAGAGCGGAGAACATCATCCAAACCAAGTAAACAATTGACGCTTGTGTCGGAATATGAGAATCCTCGATTGAGGAGACTATGCTGTTGAAAGCGTTGAAGAACCAATCATTGGTCTTGGCCGAGTTCTCGAGGATTTGACCCATGGACTAAGTCGCCTCGGGCTTGGGGGTGAAGAAAAACAAACGAAGTTGCGAGGGTTTGACGGAATTGGGGGCGGAAACCGTACGGTCATATTCCTCATCATGTTGTCGAGATCCTCATCGGTGGTGACGGAGATGAGGGAGTCGAGGTCTTCGTTGGGTAACTGGTACTTGAGGGTGAATGAGCGGCCGTTGAAGAGCGTGTTGGAGAGACGAGGGACGAGAGAAGAGAGAGAGGTGTTGCGATCGACAACAACGATGCGAGTGTCACCGCCCATGTAACAGAGGGACTTATCGTGAGGGTGAGGAAGGATATGACCGCCGTAGCTACACATAAGATGGGTTTAAAGGGAGTTAGGTCGTAGTTTGTGGTTGGGAAGACTGGCGATGAGAACCATTGCGGCAAATAGTCTCGAGGTCAGATTCACGGCGGCTAGAGTTTTTGTTGTAGGTTGTACCCGGTTTAATCCGGTTCTTTTTTGGATTTGTACCAACACATTTTTCCGATTTGGGTTTTTAATGAAAAAGAAAAAACAATAATATTTTGACTTACAAGCAAAACGATGTCGTTTTGTGTTTTTTTCCACTTAAAACATCAAAACGACGTCGTTTTGCTTTTAAGAAAATATTGTTTAAAAAAATTATTTCCTGACTCATATTTCATATAGATGACTCAACATCTCAGTCAGCACAGCTAATAGAATAACTAACTCCGTAACGCGTAAGGTACGAATAAGCCGATTTTTATAAGTTTGGGTATGAGAATTTGATTTTTTTTTTGAGTTTGGGTATGCGGATGCACTGTCTCAAACATTGGACATATATTTTCTCAAGTGCCTAGAGTTGGGGCACGAATAAACCGAAAGGGTCTCAAGAATCCTAATCAGAAACTGGATTGTGAAATCAGAATCAAAGAACGTCTCTGAAAAGTGCAAGTTCATCATGGCTTCCATTGAAGTTTCCTTCTTGTTCATCTCAATATTAGAATTGTCGTTGATTTTAACGTTTTCAATGGCAGAGGATTTAATTGTAATCACATGTGATGTATCTATAGATCAACGACAAGGGTGACAAAGTTTACACCACTAATAAGGTAACCTATTCTTATGTATATATGCCGTGCTTGTTTCTTGTAGTATGGATATTAGCTAAAACACTTCAGGAATATTAGCTAAAACTCTTAAAGAATATTATTGGGATAAGGGATTAGCCCTCGGACCGTCGCACCCCTTGTCCCCTACTCAGCCGACCTTGAGTGCAATAAATATTCTACTTCAAATTTTGACTCAAGATATCTTGGTGAAATCAAACATTGTAACTAATTGTTTTCGGAGTCAGTGATCGGGCCATGTGGTTCAGTTGTTGAGCCGCATAACTGAGCTGGCTCACTTTGGATTTTGGCCTGTCTACACGGGGTTACTAAAGTCAATGGTCCCTTAGGACCTGCATCCAAACAAAAAAAAAAACTGTTTTGAAGATTGACGAGAGAGACTAGCTTTTGAGAATCAAATAATTATGAAAAACAGAAATGTGTTTATTAGTTTTGGGAGTTGCTGTGGTTAAAGGAAATCTAAAGGCGTTTCCTGTCCAGAAGTGTGGCATCTCGACGACTTATCCGGCAACGTCTCTGCTTCTGCTTGTTGGTCTCCGGCTCGATTGAGCTGAGACGGTGGTTTCGCGTTATGATTTTCGTCCGCTTCTCGATAGTGGTGCTCTAGGGCTTTGAGGACTGGCTCCGGCGACGTTCATGAGTAGTGGGTGTGGCTTGCTCGGAACCCCACAGTCGTGGCAATTGACCTTGGCGTTTGCGTTCTCTCCATCGCCGGGTTGTGTCTTGAGCGGCGGTCTAGATAGATATTTAAGCTCTGTGGGGGCTCACTCGGCGACGGCCGATGTTGTGGCTTCAACGACGATGGAGAAATTCAGAGCTCTTCTCTTTGTTGTTTACTCACTGATCTTCTATTGTCTATTTCTGGCCTCCGTTGTGGCCCCAACATCACCCTCCGATGTGTGTTTGTTTTTGGCGGCTTCGTTCGATGGTTCTTGGAAATGCTCATAACTTCGGTAAGGTAGGTCTACGTTTAACGTTATGGTGGTGATTTGGTGTGGAATAGAGGTGGCGGGATTTTTTCAGCGACTACTGTACTTCTGTGGGAGATGGTTCTTTTGGTTTGGCAAACTCGAGAATGGAGGTCAGAGGCGGATTCTCTTACTGTCCGAAGAGGCTCCCGTGCCGCTAGTTGTGTTGTAGTTTTGTTGAAGCAGTTTCGTTATTGTGTTTGTCCTCGGAGAAGCTGTAGGCGTTTCTACTTACGAGGTTTTGAGGTCTGGCTTCGGGTGGGGATTGCTCGTGGCAACGACGATGAGGGCTCGAGTTTCAAAGAGTTTTGGCAATAACACAATTGTCCGAGCTTAGGTGCTCGGAATTGGTGTTTCCTCGTCAAGGATCTACTGGGATTTGCTTAGGCATGTGTGTATCTAACTTGTCCTTTTGTTTATGTATGTCTTTTTGTTCTTGTTGTAACTTTGCCACTACTTATAGTTTTCGGTCTTTCTATCTTCTAAATTATCTCTGTACCACTGTAAAAAATTAAAAAAATTGTATGAATCTTCACATTTTATCCAAAAAAAAAAACATAAATGCTAACCTTGGGATATAATTTAATGCTTATGTCCCTCTGCGTATGTTTATGTCTTGTCCTTGTAATCATGAATGTGACGTTTGAAATCATTGGGCCTGATCCACTTATCTCAGGCCCACTTTGCAACGTGGAATATTTTCAAAGTGTATAGAGGATATCCTTATGTGCTGCACACATCAATGTGTCTCGAGAAGGTTATTGGCCAGAGATGAAGTCATTAAGAAGCGTCAATGGCATGTCTAGTGAGTCCACGTAGTCAATTATCCGAAATCTCTAGATTAAGATTTTTCATTTCTAATCAATAAAGCTTGTAAATTACTCATCAGTATTATTATTTTTTTGTGGACAAACTTTTCGTAATGGTATACTATCTTTATTACTTTTAGCTAAGGAATATGCATAATTTTCAAGATCTTTGACTCATTTTTCTTCCCCTTGATCGTCGTATAAGATAACCTAGTTTAGTAACACTTATTAGTCGCCAATTTATTTATTAAGTTTTCGAGGGGATTTCGGATGGCTCGGGACACGCGGTTATGTCATAATCGTGTAATAAAGTTATTATTGTGTTTAGTTAATTGTGTTTCCTTGTGTACTTAAGATTCGTGTGTCATTCTGTTGGTTGGTAGTTAAGCAAATTAATTATGTTTGTTTTTTAATTGTTAATATTTATTTCCTTACTGCTTTTTTGTTGTTGTTGTAAGAAGAGTTTATACTCTTTTTTTAATATATATACTGTAATTAAATAGTTTATACTTTATAGAGTCTTTAGATATCATATGATTTTGTATTTTTTTCTGTATCAGATGTTTTTTTTCCTTGCGTAGGTTTAAATCTTATGGACACAAATCGAAGTAAGCTTAGACACAAACATAGACAAACAATCATTGTACATATTGATAAAAGTAACCCCGACCCCAAGAGATTGAGTAAATTTCTTAATTAAGAAAAAGTTAAAAAAGAAAATGGAAAAACAAAACTTTAAAAACAACAAAAGATTCTTTAGTGGTCCCATGAGGTTGAAGTTCGAAAAGCCAAAATAAGATTTATAAGAAGTGATGTCTCTTTTTCTTTTCTTTTCAACTTGATTAAGATTTCTTCTTCTCCTTTACATCTCTTCGGTTGGGCTATAGCTTTCAGTTTCAAATGCTATAGGCTTAGGGGAAAGACACACACAAATACAAAAATACTTATATAATACAATAATACAACTTATATATAGAGTGGGCGTGTATAAATCTTATAGCTAGGGCTAGGGCCAGCTCTAGTGTTTTAATTAGATGCTTAAGCCTATCGATGCACGGACCATAGGCCATCCACGTACGTAGTCTAATTTCTCTCCTTAGATGAATTATACGAATTTCATCTTTTTATATCTGGTTTACTACACAAGCATAATAAAGCTAGTTATTGATGTGCAATTGTCATTTACGTTTCGATTGTAAAAAAATGTTTTTTTTTTTAATAATCAGAGGATGATCTGAATTTTTACCACCCGGCTAATTCCCAAGGTAAGTGTAGCCGTCGAACAATCCATTCACCGAATTTTCTAATCGACCTAAAGCGTGTAACCATTTCGATTGGTCAAATGGAGGTGAAAGTATTTCCAGAAAAAATCGAACTCAAGTTAAAAAAATTTACTCATTTTCTTTAATCTTTTTGCCACTTTGCCACTATGTCACCACCACTTGGTTATAATAAGAATTTATTTCGTAGAATTAATCAATATAATATTAAAAGCTTAACCTCGAATCGCATAAGTAATTTTGTACCTACGGAAGATGACTAGTTACTCTGCTATAGTTCGCGGATTCGAAGAGATTATGGATCTAAACTCAAAAAAATTTTAGTTATCAACTAAATAAATATTTTTATATGTTACATATATAACGAATGTTTGTTAAGAAGATTCAACTCTTCGACTAAAAATGGTTAAAGACGGTTGACATCATTCATCAACATTCTCCTTTTTACTTGAATTTCAAAAATATTATTTCGTGGTCTATTTATTTTCAATGTAATTCTTTTTAACATATCTAGATTAATACACAACTATTACCATTAAGGGTATAATTTTCGGTTAATTTTGTCAAAAAAAAAGATTAAAAGTTTTCGATTAATGCATGCATCTTGTACATTAGCATATGAGGCATGCATCGATTTAACTTTGTTATGTATATATATATGATAATTTCAAATTTCGGATTTAGACCCTAATCTTCGTAAATTTCGAAATCAATTTTTAGTCTTTTTTTTTTTGAAAATACCCTTCCTCCCAAATAGATTCGAACAAGGGACATGTTTTTAGGAAGAACCCACTGGACCAAGAGTCTAACCTCGTTATATTATGATGTACGTAATTGGCTATGAGGCATGTAAGTCGATTAAACTTCGTGTCATCTTATAACTATAATTTAATTATAATTAATGTTAGAATCCCGCATATTATATGATACATGGTGCAATTATTTGGCTAAAATGAAATACCCTTCTGAAAAAGAAAGAGAAAATCAATTCATGCGATTATGATGGAAAACCTGAAAACTAAAATTGACCACCAGTATATATATATTTATTTGTTCTAATTATTTTATTGATATCGTAAAGGAAACTATGGATAGTCCAATAGCATTCCGGCGGAAAAAAATAAATTAAAATTTTTAATTCCTTAATCATAAGCGCAAAGTTCTCGGTCACACGCTTCTTCAACCTCCCCCAATCAAACTGCCCCTCTTTTATCAACAGTACTGTTCTCTCTCTCTCTATATATATATATATATATATATACACACATAATAAATATACTCTAAACTTTTGTTTTCAGATATAGTAATAGTGCGGTGAAGAATTAAATATGTGCAAAATGGTCCAAATAGTAATAAATAAATATATATATATACATATAAATAATAAAATATATAAATATATACACATAAATAAATATATATTTTTATTACCGTTTTAGTGCGAAACGGAGTGGTTCATTAAATCATTTTAAAATAGTTAATAAATGCTTAAGAAGGGATCTCAAAATCATTTGAAAGAATTTTGAAACGTTCAAGAGCTAATCTTATAAAACTTCCTTTGTTATATATTTTTGCTTTTTTGTGTGTGTTAAAAACTGTTATAGTTTTGAAATAAGAAAATAGAAAGATGGTATTTTTAAAAATACCTCTATTATTTATGTATTTGCTAATGTATACAAACATATGAAATGAAACTTACACTGATTACAAACACACAATTTTTTGTGTGAATTATATTGATGCACGTTAATCGTTATCCAGGTGTCGGAAGTACAAGCATTCTAAGTTGCACGTCTATTTTATTACTATAACCATCATTATTAATCTACTAATGATTGATATATATATATATATATATATATATATATATATATATATTTATTTATGGGGCATCTTGATACAGTGGAAACTAGGCCTGGACGTGAGAGATTAAGTATGGACTTGCAGTTCTAAAAAAATCAAGACCGGTTCTATATACAAAACGGTCTATTTTTAATGAAAATTTGTAAAACGGTTCATTTTTTTCTCTAGTTTGCGGTTTTTTTAAATTCAGAGCCGGCTCTGCCTGGATATTCGGATATTCAGTTTGGTTTCGGGTAGGAACCGATCGGTTCCGAATCTTTCGGGTAAAGGGGTTTATGATCCATATAGGTACCGAAACAATTTCAATTTGGATTTGGTTCGGTTCCAATCGGTTCTGGGTCGGTTCGGTTATTAATTATGAGAACCGATAATTATCCGAAAAATTTGGTTCTCACTCGGTTCGATTCGGTTCTGGGTATTTTTTTATCCAAACTACTCGAAAATATCCAAAAATATCCGAAAATATCTAAAATATCCGAAAATAATTTTAAAAAATCTATAAAAATTGAAATAATACACCTAAATTGGTTATTTTTTTCTGAACTATCCGAAAATACCTAAAAATATCCGAACTAACCGAATTAACCAAGAAAATAACAAAGAAAAAATTGTAAAATTTACATAGACTATCCGAACATATCCAACCTAGAATCAAAATATTTATGGATTAATTTATCTTTCGGATATTTCGGATATCAATTCAGTTCTTGGTTCAGTTCTGATCGATTCGAGTTCAGTTAGAATAATTTCGAATCGGTTCCAGATATTTTGCCTAATCCTAATAAAAACCATTGAGAAAATCCCTAAATGTTAGAAGGAACAAAATGGTTCAGCTTCTTTTTGTCGTACTTTGGCCCAATTTTTTCATGGGGTTGAGATTTTGAGGTCATCATAATTGTCTTGTAAGTTGTAATGGGAAACTATAAATGATATATAAATAAGATTTTCTTAACATAACAGTAATACATGAGTCGAAATCAAAACCCTGAAACATACAAATGCTTTAAACAACGCCTTAATCATAAAGCATCCGTTAACTCAAATTATTGTTACTAATTTTTTTTTTTTTTTAAACTGTGGAAATTCCATATATTTAGTCCATAATCTTTTCTGGTATCCAGAATCAACTTTTAATCTAATCTATTTTCTTCGTAAATATCTATCTTCTCAAATGGACTCCAATTAGAGTTCTAATAATTGTTGTTACAATTTTTGCTATTAATGATCAGAGAATTTGTAACGAAATCTCTTTAAAAAAAAAAAAAATTTGTAACAAATCACACTAGTTCGTAGGAGATAATATTGTATGTATCCATCAAAATTTGATTGATTTTTTTTTTTAGTAACATGACATATTGACTACCCAAATACACTGAATTTTTTTGGGGTCATTAAATATACTGAATTTAATTGTTGCTACTTGACGGACTAATATTGAATCTTCCTTAGTAAAACAGGTCTAAACATGCAAATTTTACTCTCTCTTTTTTCTTCTAAACAGAAAAAAACTATAAATTGAGATAATTTGAATGTCTAGATTCTTAGAGTATTTTCCAGTTCATTGAACATGTAGAAATTACTGTTTTAATTCATTTAACAATGTATCGTCAAGTATAATATATTAGATTAGGACCCGCGTGATACACGAGATTTAATAATAATTTTATTTATATATGATAAAATGTAAAGTAAAATATCCGTTGTCGATAACCGATTAAACTTAATAAAGATAAACCACACATTTATATACACTTACACCAAAAACGTTTGAGAATATAAACACATATATAAAGAATAACATACAAATATATTACTAATATATTACTATATGAACTAAGAAATATAAAACAAAAAACTATTAAAAATAATAATAAAAATCATCGTATGATATCTATATATATTTTATTATATAAACCTGAATGCATTTTATATAAAGTTAATGTTCATAATTTTTCATTTTATTTTATGAAATCAACTCAAATTCAATTTTTTTATTTTACCAAAATTTACCATTTACCTAATTTTTTAAAATGATACTTTTTTATTTCTACAAAACGAAAACACAAAGTAAAAGATATTATATTATATTGAAATGATTGGTCATGTATGATTTGTGGTTAGTTGAATTCAATTTTCTATTTTAGTCAAGTTTACCATTTATTTAATTATTTTAAATATTTTTTTTAATATTCTCGATCTGTTATATAGATATTAATGATCACATACGTTTTGCAATTAATCATCAAATTTAAATTTAAGTTTATATCTTCATCAAGTTTACCTTATATTTTTTAATAATGTTTTTGACATTTTATTTTAATTTTAATGATTTTTTTTTTCAAATCACGCATAGAAAAAAACTTCTTAATACTTTTAGAAATTAAAAATAATATGTCTTTTTATGCAACATGAAACAATATGTTTTATCTACTTTTTTGTAGTTTTTTATTTACTATTTTATTTTAGTTGTCCAATAATATGTTTTATTTTTTTATTTTATTTTTTTGTAGATTTTTATTTTCTATTTTCTGTTAATTGTCCAATACTATATTTTATTTTATTTTTCTTTTATCTTACTATTTTTATTTAGGTACAAACCAGTTTGATCTAAGAAATAACTAATTTACATAAGAAAAACTTCTATTTTTATATTATTTAGATTTGACACGTGTCAGAATCAAAATTAAAATTAACACGTGTTGCGATCTGTTAAATTATAATTTTGCATATGTGTCACATTCACGTTAAACGTTTCATGCTTTATATAATAAGATATAGAATAAATATTTTATATTTTCTAACAATTTACTTTTTAATCTTTATCTGATAGGTTAAATCATGAATATGTACATCTTTAGAAAAAGATAATAACAAGGAAAAAGCGGTTTTTAATTGAGAGAGAAAAGAAGATAGAGATACCATTTGGTGATTCATAAAAATACGATGTCTCACTTTATTCTGACAATGAAATAAAATATATTAAATTGTCGTAAATTGATTCTATACGAGTATTCACGCAATAATATCTTATTGTTATAGATTGAAAGAGTATTAGCAAAATCTGAATAGAAAAGTTTCTAATAAATTTATATCAAAACACAATATTTGATGTCTTTAAGATATAAATTCAAATATTTTTTTCTATAAAACCCAAACTTCATAACATCTATATCATGTATAACATTAATAATATTTAAATGTAATAAAAATTACAGTTTCATAATATAAGTCTTATATTTAATCTTTTACCAAAAGAGACATATTTAATTTATGTCAATAGTCTATTGTTTAAAAATATATATGTCACAATCATATATATAATTAGAGAGTTTTCTCTCTTTCTAGGGTGTCCACATCATCATTTTAAAGACTCCACATCATTAAAAAAGTAATTACATTGACACTAAAATTGAATGATTTAATTTGTTTTTTTTCTCTATTTAGTGTCTTCTATTACTTACCACACCACATAGAATTTAAAAATTACTAAAAACGAAATTAAAGAATACAATTAAAAAAATGAATAGAGACTAGAAGAATTCAAATAGAAATTTTGAATTAAAAATAAATAAATAATTATATTAATTCTTCTAACTTTAATTGAATGTATTTAACGAATATAAAAATAAAATAATATATTGTTACATCATTTAAGTAAAATTTTAGATTGTGTTTTAAGTTCTTTTGATTTATGAATTCAAGACAAGTAAAATTTCAAAATTTCTTATCCCGACTATAATTTTACTTGGTCTTTTATTTATTTATTTAAAAGTTTGTTATTTGGTTCGGCCGTATTTGGACTTTTTCGCACCATTCATCTTGATTTCACAACATAAAATAAATGAATTAGTCGGATTTAGTTTCAATATTTTTGAACATTTTTTTTGTATTTTTCAGTTAATCAATATTTTTAATCTAATTTTGTGCTAAAATCTAATAACTAATAAATTAAAAATATATAAGAAACAAAAAAAATTATTTTCCAAAGATCAAAAATAGAAAAACTCACGAGACGAAGATAAAGCAGAAAATGATAAGTAATCATATTGTAAAGAGAGATTGGAAAATAACTGTGATAATTTTTATTTTCAAAATCTTAATCGGTTATTTAGATAACATGATTTATACAATTTCCAAATATACGTAGATAACAAAATTTTAAACAAATAAATTTTAAATAGTAAGTATCGATATCAAAGTGATTGAGAATCATTTTATATTTTTATGTAGTATAAATACGAGAAATAATTTATCTCATTTCAAATCAAATATTATTATGTATCTACAAAGAATTGGTTGTTTTGTCAAATATAAATACTAAAATACTAAATAAATAAATAAGTTTATCACTAAATTTAATAAAATTGTAAAACAAAAACTCGCGCATCGCGCGAGTCATATTCTAGTTATTAAATATATGGTGGTAATTATCTCCTATTATTTAACTATAGGACACTATAATATTTTATATTACGGTTTCATAAATATAAGATTTATATTTAGCATATTGCTTACAAATATATTTCACCAATATTATTATTTGTTAATATGACTATATTTGTATATGTATACGTTAGACATCAAAATTTGACTATTATAGTTGAATTTTATTAATCTAATTATTAATTATATTTTTGAAATATTAATAACTAAGTATTTATGATAAAACAAAAAATTATAATTTTTATTAATTTAATATATTTTATTTTAAGTGTTAATATAAGTATTTGAATTATATTTTTATTTTTTTTCATAGTGGCATATGATCTATAGATGATACGATATGTATGTTGGATATAATCGGTCAATATATATATAATAATTTTTTTTCTTAAGAGTAGATAATTTTCTAAAATGATATTTATGATGAAAACTCATAGTGTTTTTTTTTCTAATAAAATATATATAGTTTGTCATGTAAGATCTTTCTAGAATATTAGATATAAATGGCAACAACAAAAAAATGACGGAATTGGTTAAAATTATTTGATTTGGCTGAGAAAGAATCAGTGTTACATGAAATTGGTGGAAAAATTAATTTGACTGCATTATTTAAGCACAAAAAATCATTTACACGTTTTCAATAATTAAAAGGAGAGCAATGAATAACTCAAAACTAAGTCTGAGCTTAGTACTCGGATCCGAAGATCTAAACCGGTACCGACCAAAAAGAGCGGTTTAGATTGGTTTCGATATCTGTATAATATTTGAATGGAACCTCTTTTCAAATATTTCGGATCTCAGATAATATCTGAACCGAACCAAGATCTGAACGAGTATCTGAACATATCCGACGTTAAAACTTAATCCCTTAACCTCCTTTCACTGGTTGAACTTCTTCTTTCTTCGATTTGTCAAGTTCACAAAATCCGTAATCTGACAATCTGGAATCCCTAAATTACTGTCGTTCACCGTTTCCTCCTTCAGAGACTTCCAAAAATGATCTCAGGTATGAATTCTTTCTCTTATTAACTGCTTATTTGCTTCTTCTTATTCTCGAATTCCTGTCTCTATTTCTCTGTGTATATATTTCGATTTTCGAGTATTCTTCTTCTTCCTCTTTTTTCTTTTTATGTCGAATCTTCTTATTGTCTCGAATTGCTGTCTTTGTGTGTATATATTCCAGTTGCTTTCCTGTTTTAAAGTGAAACATAACAAAAAATTTGTAGCTAAGAAACTGGTGTTTACCTTTACGTTTGTTGAAAACCAATTTTGTCAAAATGCTTCAATGGTACTGGAGAAAGTCTGATGCCGAGATTGGAGAAGTTAACTAGTGAATTTAAAAATTTTCAAATCAGTTTCATCTTGTGTAATGAAATGTATAACTCTGCCTTTGTTTACAATCTTAGTTGAAAACTTGAAATGCTTGTTCAGTGATTAGTCTCTCTTATTCTCATTCTAAATTGTATAACTTGTGAATTGATGTGTTCTTTCTATTTTTCTTATGTTCAGATGGTTTCTTCATCATTTCCAGAGAACATTGATATCGACAAAGAGACTAAAACTGAAAAAGTAAAGATGAGTTTACGGTTTCTGATAATTGAGGCAAAAGAAAGGATGTTTCAGGAACAAGTGGAGCTAGTTCTCAACCCTCTAAGGCACATAAGAAATCAAATACAAAGTCTCATGTATGATAACACTATACAAGAATAAAGGACACCCATGAAAAATGCAAATGTCATCATTGTCACCGGATTTTCGGCTGTGCAACATCATCAGGGACTTCTAACTTGCAGAAGCATCTGTTAAGCTGCAAGCAGTTCAAGACATGGAAAGATAGTCAATCTCAGCATGCAATAATCATTACTAAAGATGGAAATCGTAGGAATGCAAAAGTTTCTGAGGATGTTTTCAGAGAGACTTCGTTGAAAATATGGCTTGAAGACACTTCTGCGACCGAGTTAACCTCTACAAGCCTCATTCCAAAAGAACTGCCACCAGAAGCATTGTCGAAATGTATGTGAAAAGGAAAGCAACTCTGAAGGATTGGATTGCAGCTAATAAGCAAAGAGTGTCACTTACAACTGACATATGGGTTGCTCATGCTACATGTGCTAGTTACGTGGGGGGGGGGGGGGGTGGGGGGAGTCCAGTCATGGCGTTTCTGAATCGCCTGTCCTGAACAAACCCTGCAGCAATGGTTACCGAGTCTCAAAATCAAAGCATATATTCCTACAAAAGATCATAATTTCAAACTGAATTTTGACTCAATAAAACGATTTTGAAAATAAAAATTCAAAAAGACTCAAAACATAAAAACCAAACACGAATAAACGTGTTACAATCCCTCCAGACTTACTTTGCATCATCCCAGTGTGAAAGCAAATCAAATTAAGGGAGTATAAACTGTAAATAAAATGAAAAACTGAAATTGAAGAGATGAAGAATAGAACGATGTTACCGGTCAGATAAAAAGTTATGAAGTTTGGTTTCGGGTCACGTTTTGGGTGATTAGGAACCATCATCTGATTTTTCTTGATCCAGAGGTGAAGTGACTTGACTCAAGTGTTCTTTAGGTCCTGTTGGTCGGTGAAACTTCAATCCTTATTTGCTTTGCTGGTTCACCACAGTTTGGTGGTTGGTTCAAGATTTTGACGATTTCGTTCACCAGATGTTGCTCGCTGGACCACAAGTCAAATCGTGAAGAATTTCTCGAACCAAATTGAAAATTTACTGACCTAAATGATGTTTTAAGTTAGTCCGTGAAGTCTGGAAGCATTTGGTTGGACGGATTTGTGTATGGTCAATGACATGCTTTCTTGTGGATCATTGGTGAGGTACATTTGCCTACTTGCAAAACTGATTCGAACCATGTGTATTTTTCTTTGACCAATCTGATTTTTATGTCCAAACCCTTCAGTACCATGACTTGATGTGTCTTGTTTCTTCTCTTTTGGTTTACATCTCATTTGAATGGTTCAGATTCGTTCTTAGACGATATTGATTTGTGCGTCCACAAAAAAAGCATCTTGATAAAATCCTGCGAAGTACAAAATTTCCTTGTAAAAATACTTGAAATCACTCATTAATGTCGTCCTGGATCTAGATCTCTCAGTTATTGAATATCGAGTTCTATGTCCATGATTGCATAAGATATCCCATAAAAAATGAATTAGATCATAGTGATGAATCCAAATTGATAAAAATGGGACATGTTAGGGATGGGCACCGGTCACGGATTTTTGGTCGGTGTTCGTGACTGGTGCATCGAGGAAGTCTGGGTCGGGAGTTCACGTCCGTGGGTCGAGGAAAGGTCTAGCACCGATCATTGGTTTTTGCCCGGCGTCCGTGACCGATGGAGATGTTGGGTTGAGGATCCAACACCGGTTGCCATCCCACCGGTACGAGGGTTGATGGTCCGTGACCGGTGGTGGTGCACCGGTCAAGAATTTTTGATCGGTGCTTCTGGCCCGTACACATTTCTGTTGAACTTTTTCTCCCGTCTTAATCCGAAATCCAATTTTTATATTTTTATAAAATTTTGTAAAATCCTGAAAAAATTAAAATTAAATAATTAAGCATAAAACCAAATCATAAAAATTAAAAATAAAATTAAAAACATGAAATAAGACGTAAAATAAACTATTGTGGGTTGATTCCCACAAACACTTTTTAAAGTAATTACCTCGACTCCTTTGCCATTTAGGCATGAGATGTATCCACTGAAGGAATTGAGGTTCCTTTAGCTTATCTGCACTCTGAAATTGACGGTTTGAGACTTTGTCCATTTGCAGCAAGTTGGGCTTCATTGTTGTCTTGAAGAATAATTGCACCGAATAAAATTTTCATCGTATTGTTGAGCTTCTCTTGGATGAAGTCTTTGCCTTTATCCTTTATATCCTAGGGGATAATGATTCTGAACTTGGAGAAACGTTTTGTGGATCCTTTGTGCTTCACCCTGGCATGAACCACGTTTTCATAACACTTCATAGGTGCCAAAGTCGAACTTGTACCACTAGGGAACTTTTTGCACGTAGATTTTGTCGGTTTGACAACTTTCTTAGGTATGATAGGAGGGGTTGTAGTTATGAAGTTTTGGATCTTTTTCATGGCATCACCATGCTCTATTTGAAACTTCACTTCAATGTATATAGTCATACAATAAAAACCATTACCTGGTACTGCAGGCTATAACACTCTTTTATCGATTTTGGACAAATAAACTTATTGATTCGGAAAATCTACGATTGCTCATACGGTTGCAAGGAATGATGAACCAAGAATCAATGGCTTATGAGGGTCTCCCTTGGTCTCCAAAATGTGGAAGTCAAATTTAACATTGCAGCATCCTACTTGTAGCATTAGATCAGGGATGAAACCATAGGAAATCGTAGTAGAAGCATCTCCAAACGCTATAGGCATCTTAGAGGGTTTTATGTCCATAATCTCCAACTTATGCTCATGTATCACATAAAGAATCATTGAACTCAACCCCATTTGCAACGCCTTTAGGCATTGATGTTCACTTCTGCTCATGTATCACATAAAGAATCATTGAACTCAACCCCATTGATGGAACAAAGAACAACAAACTTTCCAATATTGTCGACTTTCTCGAGTGGCGTTGTCTTAAGCCTTCTCTTGTAGGCTCTCTTTGATTTTCCTGGGTAAGGCTCTTGTTCTGGTTTTATAATTGAGTTAACAATGTTTGGAAGGGGGTTATAGATAGGCATGACCTTGCTTTCATTAGTCAACATAACGTTGCAAAACATTTTTGCTTGAATTTTAGGTTGTTTTTTCATGGCTTCACTTGTTTGAGCAGCTTGGACATTGAACATCTTGAATTGAGGAACAATAGACTCATATTTAATACCACGGGTAGTGTAGATATCATCCATCTTCTCAATGATGTCCCTTATTGAGTTTCCTTTGATCTTCAAGACATTGTTGCATCATAAGTTCAAGCTTACTTCCTTGTTGAGCCATATGCATTGAGATTCTTGTGGAAACGTGAACTGTTGCATTGGATAGAATTGGGTTCCATCATGATAACCTTGAGCCACATCTTCTTAAGGATAGAATTGGTTTTGAAAGCTCCCAAAATTTTGATTGAAGCCTCGTTACCAAAATTCTGGTTTTTTTCCATCGATGTAGTTCATCTCCTTTTGTTGTTTGACTGAAAAATCGCCCATGAACTCTCAATTAACATCACCATTACTCTCAACCACATACTTACAAGCATAAATATGTTGTTGTTGCTGTAGGAACTTGAGAATATAAGCAACAATCATTGCCAAATCTAAAATCATCGTGGAGTTACAACTAGTAGTGTGAACGATCTTTTCATAGTCCAGGTAATTGTTTATGTTGCTCGCAGCCAAGTTGTTTATCAAGACCTATGCTTCAGTTACTGACCTTGTCATGAAGTTCATGTTGCTTGCTGTTGATGTAGTGAGTTTTAAACCCAAATAAACTAACTGCAAGTGCACATCAATCACAATAGTATAGAAGAAATAGAATCCACATGGACTAGTGTTGAACTACAAGTTTCTAAGAATCGAATCAAGCTAAAACAAAGATATTTGATTTTTCGTTTTTATTAAACCAAGGCACGAAATTAAGCAAGTAAAGAGCATGGAATTAACTAAATAAAAGGATTAAAATTCAATAAGAGAAAATGTTAGGCAATAAGTTCATCGCAGAGATTCATAAATCATAAAAAATATATCGAATGTAAGGGATCTTAGAGAAATCGTTCTAGAACTCAAATCACTAAGGTATAATCTTTCCACTCTCGTGGCTCCGATCACTATGTTTTGACAATCTAATAGATTCAACTATCGCATGTTATTACAAGTTGAAAACACGCATTAGCTAGTTCAAGATTCAATTGTTCACAATACTCCATAACTCAATTTTTGGTAGGTTATGACGCATTGCTCATCAAATACTAGTTCAGGCAATATAACAAGCTATTGGAGAGTATATTAACCCAATGTCTGATGCTAGTTGATCAGAAAAACATGCAGCACTACAAGTAAGTAAAGATGAAGAAATCTATAGATTATCCCTAATTCATTCGATAAAAGTTAACAATTCATGACTCTTTAATTTCCTATAACCTAACTGATAAAACTACTTAGAGATCATAACGAATAGCAAGCAAAATGATAAATAAGTAATCATATTCATAGAAAAAAATTGAAACAAGAAGGATTTAGAATTCTTCTCTATATCGAAGATACAAATGTGAGATCTTCTCTCTTGAAGCTCTTGAATTCAAAAAATCTATGAATAGATCTATAAAAACGTAGCTGCTGTTTATTTTAGTCTATTATGAAGGCTTATTCCTAACAAGAGGGTTAAAACAAGTATATATAGGTCTAGAGTCTTCTAGGGTTAAGTTTAGGGCAAATTAAAGAGGAATTTTGGTGCGAAACTGTCTGATACTGGACACGGTACTTGACAGGAAATCCAACCGGTACTGGGCCTTCATGGAGTGTCTTCACGCATGCTGATACCAGCCTGTGATACCGGGTCACGTCCTTGACCGGTACTGGGCTCATCCTGCGCTTGTTTCAGCTTCGAGGTAGACTGACATGTCTTCAGTAAATCAGGTGCATCTTTCTAGCCACAGATCCAAATAATATGATTCCAAATTCATTGGAAATCTAACTCAAAGATATTTCTCATCACCAATTTTCATCTAATTTCAAGTTGATTTGAGCCTCCGTCTATAGCTAAACTTCAGGTGCTTCTTTTATGTCCAACTTGATAAAACGCAATAACTTGTAAATATTTTGGCTTGGGTGATATCTTTGACTTGTGTGAGCTGCTGTAGCTTGGTCTACACCTATTTTAGTCATTTTTGCTTTCTTTTTGATGAATTTTCCTGTAATGACTCTAAAACTACAAATACGAGGAAAACTACCTCTAAAGGTATAAAACCTTATTAAAATACATAGAAAATAGATTAAAAACATACTAAAATAGGTAAAATATAGAGTATATCAACTCCTCCAGACTTAGGTTATTTCTTGTCCTCAAGCAAACAAAATCCAAGAATAGAAAAGAACTTTGAAAACACTGGAACTCACATATCCTTTGGATCATTGCCTTGAAATCTCAACCTGTAATCCACATGTAATCAAAGTTAGCTCATAGACATTCTCATCTTCTTCCACCATGATTTTCGCAAGCCTTGTCCATACTCTAAATCTCAAACCTGCAAAAATCTCAACTTCAATTCATTCGACACTCTACATTCATTAATGATGGCGTGAATTTCTCATCAACGATATCATTTAGGGTAAATGGCGCTAGCTAATAGGAAATGCTAGTTTAGTGGTGAGGTTAAGAGTGTTTAGGATTACCATGTTCTCCGGGTACGAGATGTTATGCAAAATCGCAAGAGAAAATGGACCTGTTGATGTCCACAATTTCTCAACCACTTTCTGATGTCTTTCTCCCTCCAGACTTAGATCTTTCTCCGGGAATCACTGCAAATCTCTCCAAATCTTTCTATTGATCCATGACATTCCTTGGGATATTCTTTGGCCATGAGACTCTTTTGAACAACCGTTTTCCTTTCCCTTTACTTTTTCTTTCTTTCTTTCTTTTTTTTTCACAAGGAGGAAAACGGTCTCTCTTTGACATGAGTCAACATAGGCACGAAATATTACCATGATTTATGAATCCCAAGGAACAGCCAAACTCTTTAAACTCGTTCTTTGTACTCCACAAATCTTTACCAATCTTCGCATCTCCAGTGGTCGGAAAATTGCGTCGATCCTTTTCTCTCCCACGTTTTTACACATATATATGTAAATGTAAAATGAAAAGCAAGAGTGTATGAGGTCTGAAAAGAGGTAAAAGGGTTATAGGTAGGGTACCAACTAAAAGTGAGCTGGTGATTCAGGACAACAGAGAGTGGTAAAAGAGGATAAGATGTCCTGAATTTGAGATTTGTTTCCCCTGATCTAACACCCTTTATGAGAAATAATTAAAAATTAGATTAGTAGTCAAATAAAATAGAGTCAAAATCATATCCATTAAAACTAATGCAAGTAGAAACTTTCTGGGGAGAGTCCAGTCATGGGGTTTTCGAATTGTCTGTTCTGAACAAACCTTGCAACAATGGTTACTGAGCTTTGAAATCGTAGTATTAGTTCCTAGTAAAGTATCATAATTTCCAACTATTTTGACTCAATAAAACAATTTAGAAAATAAAATTTCAATTTTTTTTTAAAAATCATTAAAAACCAAGCACAAGCAAACATGTTAGTAAAGAACAATCTTCCAGACTTACCTTACATCATCTTAGTGTAAAAGAAAATCAAATTAATGGAGTAATAAATCGATAATAAGAAAAAATGAAAACTGAATTGAAAAGATGAAGTTTAGAATAATAGTACTGGATGTGATAAATCGTTCTGAAGATGCCACTGTCGAATTCAGATCGAACCATGTTTGAAGTGGCTGGCCTAAATCGCTCCATATGTCCTTCTCTTAACCATTCCCCTTTAAACTCCAACTTCGAATCCTCACATGTTAGTTCACATCTCAATTGACATGTCTCAGGAAAAACTCATCCAAAAATCAAGTGAAGGATCATAGCATATATTTATGATAATAAATAGCATATCTTGGTAGCATAATGAAGAATAAGATTAATGAATTGAGCTCAAAATAACATGTCAACCTCAAAGTATAGTAAAGCCAAAACAAGAAAATATGAAAATTCAAATAATAATAGATTAAAAACTTATTTATTAATAAATAATATAAAGCATAAGTTTTAAATAAATTTTTTGATGTAAAATCAGTTCAAAAATCTAATTTATTGATTTTATAAATGAAAAACTGGTTTAATTTGGTTTAGAAATGGTTCGGGTCGAGAAAAACTAACCGGGTCGAGTGGTGGTCAGTACCGGTCACTACCGCGGGTCGGTGGGACTGTCCGGTACTGGGCAGTGTATGTGGGACTTGGAACATGGGACGCAGATCTGGATCGAGAGCTGGGACGGGTCAGTACCGGTCCGGGTATCGGGTGGTGTGGGCATCCGGTACTAGGTCGAGTTGGTGGGATGTGGGACGCGGGTTGTGGTACTGAGGCTCCGAGTACCGGTCGCGAGAAACGATCATTACCGTGACCAGTATCATGAACACTCGAATCATGGGAAGGCTGGTTCCGGATAGGAGTACCGGTCGGCAGACTGACCCGATACTGGAGTACCGGTCATGATTCTCGTCTAGTACTCTGATCAGTACTGAGCCCTGTCCATGCTTTTAGCCGGTTTTCATCCAAACTTCGTTTTGTTTTGTATTTTTATAACTTTTGTAAAATCCTGCAAAAATAAAAATCAATTAGTTAACTCCAAAATGCAACTTTTAAAAATAAGTAATAGAAATAAAACATAAAATAAAACCATTGTGGGTTGTCTCTCACACATCGCTTGTTTCAAGTCTTTAACTCGATTCCTGGTGCTTTTTAGGCATTAGGTGGTTCGTCCAAGGCAATTGATACTTATTTTCCTTGTTCGATGTCAGCAAGATAGGACTTTAGACGCTGACCCTTGACCGTAAATTCATTCCCATGATGATCCCAAAGAATTACGGCTCCATATGACTTTACTTCCTTGGTTTTGAAAGGACCGGACCACCTAGAATGAAGCTTATCGGGAAAGAGCTTTAATCATGAGTTGAAGAGTAGAACCTTATCATTTGGTGCAAATATCTTCGGTACTATCTTCTTTTCATGAAAAGCTTTGGTTTTCTCCTTGTAGATCTTGGTGTTTTCATAAGGAAAGTGACAAATTTCTTCCAACTCGTTCAATTGAATCAAATGTCTCTCAGCGGCTGTCTTGAGATTGAAGTTCAACTCTTTTACCATCCATGCAGCTTTGTATTCAAGGTTCACTGGAAGATGACAAGCCTTGCCATAAAATAGATTAAAAGGCGTCGTTCTCAATGGTGTTTTGAAGGTTACCCTATAAGCCCAAAGAGCATCGTCTAGCTTAGCGGACCAATCTTTTCTTGTTTTACCGATTGTCTTTTGTTGAATCGCCTTGAGTTCTCTATTAGATATCTCCACTTGCCCACTGGTTTGAGGATGACAGGGAGTTGAAACCTTATGTTTAACACCATGCTTTTTCAAAAGGTTAGCAAAAATCATGTTGATAAAGTGGGATCCTCCATCTTGAGAACGACATTGGAATCGTGGTACTCTGAAATGTGGGAAGATTACGGACTTGAACATCTTGAGAACGACATTGGAATCATTGGTGAGGCTTGTTATTTCTTCCACCCATTTAGACACATAGTCTACAGCAACAAGAATGTATTGGTTCCCAAAATACGTGGGAAAATGTCCCATGAAATCTATGCCCCAAACATCGAAAACTCAACTTCTAGAATGAAGTTTTGTGGCATCTCGTTCCTTTTGCTTATGTTACCCATTCTTTGGCAAGAATCACACTTGGAGATGAAGGCTTGGACATCTTTGAACATTGTAGGCCACCAAAACCCAGTTTGTAAGACCTTAGAGACGGTCTTAAATGTAGCAAAATGACCCGCATAGGCTGATCCATGACAGCCATGTAGAATCCCTGCAACTTCTTCCTCTGGAATACACTTCTAAACATACCTTCTTGACACTTATTGTAGAGGTAAGGCTCATCCCAAAAGTAAAACCTAATGTCTTTGAGAAACTTTTTCTTCTTATACCCAAAGAACTGTGGAGGCTGTCCGCGGCTAAGTAGTTAGCAATGTGGCTACACCAAGGAGTTCTCAAAGTTATCCTTTCCTTAGTAATGTGACGTGTAGGGGCTGTGATGTTGCCATGAGGTATAGCATTCATAGCATAGACATTCTCCTCTGGTAGACAATCTTTCATAGGTAGTGGTTCTTCTATTCTCATCCTAGAAAGATGATCCGCGACACCATTCTCTGCACTTTTCTTATCTCGTATCTCCAAATCAAACTCTTGAAGCAAGAGTATCCACCTTATGAGATGTGGCTTTGCATCCTTCTTAGATAAGAGATACTTAAGAGCAGCATGATCAGTACACACAATTACCTTAGAACCCAACAATATGATCAAAATTTCTCAAACGCGAAGACAATGGCGAGTAGCTCTTTCTCTGTTGTGGCATAGTTGCACTGTGCTTCGTCTAGAGTTCTACTAGCATAGTAGATAACATGTAGTTTATTATCTTTTCTCTGTCCTAACACGTCTCCCACTGTATAATCACTTGCATCACACATGATCTCAAAGGGAAGCTCCCAATCCGGTGATTGTACAATCGGTGCGCTAATGATTGCTTCTTTGATATTGTTAAAGGCAACGAAACACTCATCATTGAACACAAAGGGCACGTCCTTACAGAGGAGCTGAGTAAGAGGTCGAGCAATCTTGGAGAAATCTTTTATGAATATCCTGTATAAGCCAACATGTCCGAAAAAACTCCTTACGCCTTTAATGTTTGATGGGGGCTGTAGACTAACCATTACCTCGATCTTTGCCTTATCCACTTCAATTCCTTTCTCTGATATTCTATGTCCTAAAACGATTTCATCTCTTACCATGAAGTGACACTTCTCCCAATTGAGCACAAGATGTTTATCTTCGCAACGTTGCAAAACCCTGCTAAGATTTGACAGACAAACTTCAAAGGAAGAGCCATAAACTGAAAATTATCCATAAATACCTCCATTATGTTTTCTATATAGTTCGTAAAGATAGCCATCATGCATCTTTGGAATGTGGCTGGAGCATTACACAATCCAAATGACATTCTACAATAAGCAAAAGTGCCATAGGGACATGTAAAAGTCGTCTTTTCTTGGTCATCGGGGTGGATTAGAATTTGGAAAAAACCTGAATATCCATCAAGAAATCAATAATAAGGATGATTAGCAAGACATTCAAGAATTTTGGTACGAAACTGCCTGATACTGGACACGGTACAGGACAGGAAATTCGACCGGTACCGGGCCTTCATGGAGTGTCTTTATGCGTGCTGATACCAGCCTGTGTTACCGGGTCATGTCCTTGACCGGTAATGGGCTCATCCTGCGCTTGTTTCAGCTTCAAGGCACACCAACATATCTTCAGTAAATCGGGTGCATCTTTCTAACCATAGCTCCAAATGATATGATTCCAAATCCATTGGAAATCTGACTCAAAGATCTTTCTCGTCACCAATTTTCATCCAATTGGAAGTTGATTTGAGCCTCCATCTGTAGCTAAACTTTAGGTGATTCTCTTCTGTCCAACTTGGTAAACGCAATAACTTTTAAATATTTTGGCTTGGGTGATCTCTTTGACTTGTGTAAGCTACTGTAGTCTTTTTTGCTTCTTTTTTTTATGAATTTTCTTGTAATCTCTAAAACTACAAATACGAAGAAAACTACCTCTAAAGGTATAAAACCTTATTAAAATCTATAGAAAATAGATTAAAAACCGTACTAAAATAGGTAAAATATAGAGTATATCAGCTCTATCAAGAGACAACTTGTACTCGTGCCTAATGCCTTGGTAGAAAATGTTCCACAATCTACCGTTGGAAAAACCATGTTGTGGACAGTTTCTTGTGTACTCTTTGAAACGGTTTAAAGCTTCATAGAATAGTTCATTGGTACCTTGTTGAAAACCAGAGATCTTGCTTCTAAGAATATTTACTCTTTGCTTGGTGAAGAACTGTCCCAAAAAAGCTCCTTCGTATTTATCCCAAGAGGTGATCGAATGAGATGGAAGCAATTTCATCCATCGAAGTGCTTTGTCCGCCAATGAGAAAGTGAAAACTTGCATCTAAGATAGTATTCATTGACTCCATTAGCACGAATGGTGCTGCATATATCTTCAAATGCATCGACATGGTCTAAAGGATCCTCTTGAGGAAGACCATGAAACTGATTTTGCTTCACTAAAGAGATGATTTGAGGCTTTATCTCATAGCTTAGAATTTGTGGTGGTGGAGAGAATATTGGACTTCGACTCATGAAGAGGGCTGAAATTAAATTGAAACTCCCAATAACCTCATGTTGCACAAGCTGTTAAGACCAATAACCATCCTTGAAGTAGGTTTATCTCTTTCTCAAGTCCAAACATGAAACACACAAGGATAAAACCGAAGAAAAACGAAATTAATAAATTGAAAATAAAAAATCTTAGACTAGATTCTAATCCAAATCTCGTAGGCAACGATATTGGTCTCTGGCAACGGCGGCAAAAAACTTAATGTGCTCAGGTTTTAACCCTGAAATAGTCTTGCAAGTGCACAATAAACGTAGTAGTACTTAGGGGTGGATCCACTGAAGACCAGAAAGCTACGCTATGAATTTATAAGCTTTGACTCTAGCTAAGATGAAAAATATGGGGTTTGGTGTTTTGATCAGAATGATAAACAAATTGAAAGCAATAAAAAACATAAGTAAAAGCAAAAGAAACCAAATAAAAGAAACGTTAGGCAATATGTAATTTGCAGAAACACATGAAAACACAAGATAGATATCGATTTAGGAATTTGATAAAAACCGTTCTAGAACTCAAATCACTGATGTATAATCATTCCACTTTCGTGGCTATGATTACTATGCTTTAACAACCTAATAGACTCAACTTTCAATGGTTATTACAAGAAGAAAGTATGCATGAATTCGTTCAAGATTCAATTGTTCACAATACTCCATAACTCAACTTTCGCAGATTATGACATATTTCTCACCAAATATAGTTCAGCAAATATAACAAGTTTTTGGAGAGCATATCAACCTAAGATCAGTTCACTAGATGGCCAACCAAGTAAGCAGCTTCGATTAAATAAAGGTGAAGAATCCATAAGATAAACCCTAGAAATTTCGATATCAATTATGCATAATAATGAAATCATTGAAAAACCTAAAACCTAACAAGTAAATTACTCAGACATGATAATAGGAAACGAACAGCAGCAACAGAATATTGAAAACATCATAGAAATCGAATAAAAAGTTTAAGGATTGAGAAATCTTCTCTATATCAAAATACAAAGGTGAGATCTTCTCCTTGAAACTCTTAGAATCAAAACTATGAATAAAAACGTGTCTGATGTTTATGGTGATTATTTGTGGCTGATTTTTCTCTATAAAAGGCTCAAAGCAAGTATTTATAAGCATAAAGAAGTCCTAAGTTGGCTAGGGTTTTAACTTGGGCAAAAGGAAATTTTACTTTTAATGATCAGCACTTGACATGAGCACTGGACAGGATTCATGACTAGTGCTAGAGCACTGGTCGGAAGAGCACCGGTATGAGGTCTAGAGAGAGCCAGTGACCGCTGCTGGCCCTTTTCTTGAACCTGCTTCATGCACTTGCTTCATTTGCGAGCCAGACTGCTATGTCTTAAGTGTTTTAGGTGTAACTGTTTAACCACAGTTCCAAATGACTTGAAACCAACTTCATTAGAAACTTTCAAAGATCTATTTCGTCAACATATTTCATCTAATTTCAAGTTGTTTAAGGCCTCCATCGAAGGATAAAATTCTGGTGCATATGCTCTGTCTAACTTGGAAAAATACATATCTTATGAAATTCGTGACTTGGATGGTTCTTTTGACTCGAGGAAGCGGCTGTAGCGTGGTGTACACCTCTTTTTCTCCATTATACATCTTTTTGATGAATTAACCTGTTAAAAATTCAAAAGCTACAAATACAAGAAAACTACTTCTAAAGACACAAAACAATAATAAAATACTTAGATAAAATAGTAAAATCCTTACTCAAAATAGTAAAATATAGAGTAATTGTCCAAAGAATCCTTGGAAGAATCCTCCTAATATCTAATTGTGGGAGTCGAAACTCGCACAACTAAATTTTGTAAGGAAAAATCAGGGATTCGAAAACTTCTATGAAAAGAAACACAAGAACAGAGATCCAAAGATGGTATTTTTATTCAGGCTGTTTAAAAAGCTGTTGCAGAGAAAATCACACGTGTTTGCTAGGTCAAATTGCGGATCCTTTTTCAAAGGGGTACATGTCTATTTATACCAAAATAAGTCGGCTAGGCCTTTTCCTAAACGATAAAAGAAAACTTCCTTATTCTTCGGGATTTCCTTTCTTCTCCAGTTTGTCTAAGTCGGTTAGGGTGTGGGCTTCTTACTTTGACTTGCTACCTTGGCCCACCAAACTCTTGTGGCTCGTTGCCTCGGCACAACAAGATGTTGGGCTCGTTGCTTTGTCGGGTCATCAGAGGTCCGACTCGTCGCCTCTTCATCTTGTCTGGATCTTTACCTGTTTAGCTTGTCGCCTGTTTGGATTGTCGCCGGTGTTTTGGCTCGTCGCCGGCGTTTTGCCATGTCGCCAACATTTTGGCTCGTCGCCGGTATTTTGGCTCGTCGCCAACATTTTGCCTCGTCGCCGGCGTTTTGGCTCGTCGCCGGCATTTTGGCTCGTCGCCGGCGTTTTGGCTCGTCGCCGGCATTTTGGCTCGTCGCTGGCGTTTTGGCTCGTCGCCGGCATTTTGGCTCGTCGCCAACATTTTGGCTCGTCGCCAACATTTTGCCTTGTCACCGGGGTTTTGGCTTGTCGCCAATATTTACCTTGTCGCCGGTATTTTGGCTTGTTGCCTACCACCGAAGTGGTTGCCGCATGATCCGCTGTGGACTTCTTCCATGATTTTTCTAGCTTCGACGCCTTCGACACAGGCCATCAGCGGTCCTAAGAATCTCCACTTGAAGACGTTTCCTTCTAATAGAACGCATCGACCGGCTTGGGCTCTGAGTTTTCGGGCGGCCCATTTGTCTGATGGTACCTCGCCGTCCATGATGTATATGCGGGTTGCTCCCATCCATTCTTTGTCGCATCTGTAATCCGCTTCTGTTGGTTGTAGATCTTCCTCCATATTGACGATTTCATCTTCGGCTAGAGGATCTGTTTTGGGCTCTTCCTCTACCTCGATTGTTTCGTCTTCAGCCGAACGCCACTTGTTTTGGTCTTCTTCCACAGTGGTGGTGTCAGCGCCGCCTTTTTCTGCGGAAATTTTCCCGTATATATCTTTGGCTTGACTGGCTGTTTAGGAGCGGGTAATCGCATTCACTGCATTAGAGAGGTTGATGCTTAGGGTGTTTGATGAATTCCACTGGGATTATCCTTTTCAGGTCTGCATCGGAGGTGGATGCGAGTGCTGCTAGCGCGTCTGCCAAAGTATTTTCCCCACGCGGTATCCGTGTCAATGTGAATTCTTTGAACAGTGCAGTTAGTACCTTGACGATCTTCAGATAAGCCTCCAGTCGGTCATCTCTGGCTGTGTACTCGCCGCTGACTTGGTTGACCACCAGCTGTGAGTCATAGTAAGCATGGATTTGCGAAACCTTGAGTCTGTGAGCGAGTCTCATTCCTGCGATTAAGGCTTCGTACTCTGCTTCGTTGTTGGATGTGTGAAAGCCCACCGGAATGATTGTTCGAGGATTTTGTCTGTTGGAGAGGTTAATCGTATCCCTACCCCAGATCCTTGTTTTGATGATGATCCATCAGCGTGGAGCTTCCATACTAGGCTTGGAGCTGATTCTTCTATTTCTTCTTCTGGGAGTTCTATAAGGAAATCTGCAAGGACTTGAGATTTCACGCAGGTTCGGCTCCGATACTCGATGTCATATTCGCTCAGCTCTATTGCCCACTTCGCCAATCTTCCAGACTGGCTAGGATTATGCAGGATGGATCGCAGAGGGAAAGTAGTCAAAATCACAATTGAATGTGATTGGAAGTATGGTCTCAGCTTTCGGGCAGACATTATGAGTACTCCGCTTACTGCTGTTGCAAGCTTCTCCTTCTGGGGATATCGGGTCTCGGCGTCACTGAGAGTTTAGCTGACGTAAACAATAGGTTTCTGCTCGCTACGCTCTTCTCGGATGAGTACTCCGCTTACTGCTGTTGCAGAAACATCCATGTAAAGGAATAATGGTTCACCTTTCACTGGTTTCGTAAGTACTAGAGGACTGGCTAGGTATTCTTTCAGCTGTTAAAATGCTTGTTTGCATTTTTCTGTCCATTCAAAACTCTTGTTGCCATGTAGATTATAATAGAAAGGCAAACACTTATCGGTTGATCGAGAGATAAACTGATTCAGTGCGGCGACCCATCCTGTCAACCTCTGGACTTTGCGCTTCGTTTTTGGCGACACCATTTGTATGAGCCCATTAATCTGCTTCGGATTGGCTTCAATTCCATGGTGAGTGACCAGGTATTCGAGGAACTCTCTAGATGTCACCGAAAATCTATACTTGGTCGGGTTGAGTTTCATGTTATGCATGTTCAGTTGCTCGAAACACTATTGTAAATGAGCTACGTGATCCTTTTCTTTCAAAGACTTCACTAGCATGTCATCTATATAAACTTCCATCGTCTTCCCGAGTTGGTCGGCGAACATTCTGTTCACTAATCGCCGATAAGTTGCTCCGACATTTTTGAGGCCTAATGGCATCACTTTGTACCAGTATATTCTGTGGTCCGTGATGAACGCTGTCTTCTCTTGATCGTCGGGGTTTATTATAATCTGGTTGTATCTGAAAAAAGCATCCATAAATGAAAGGAGTTTGTTGCCCGATGTGGCTTCTACCAATCGATCGATATGTGGAAGCGGGAAGCTATCCTTTGGGCATGCCTTGTTTAGGTCGGTGAAATCCACGCACACGCGCCACTTTTCGTTCTTCTTCTTTACCACTACAAGATTAGCGAACCAGTCCGGATATTTTGCTTTGACTATTGATCCGACGCATAGTAACCTTTCCACCTCGTCATTCACCGCCTGTGCTCTTTCTGGCCCAAGTTTTCTTCTTTTCTGTTTCACTTGTTTGAAGGTCGGGTCCACGTTTAGCTCGTCGTACATCACATCGATGCTGATACCGGACATGTCTTCTGTCGCCCATGCGAAAGTGTTTATGTTCTTTTTGAGGAAAGAAATCAACTCTCCCTTTATTGGGTCCTTCAGCTCGGCCCCTATTTTGATGCAATGCTCTGGGTGATTGCCGTCAATGTTCACTGAAATAACGGGGTCGCAAGTGGGTTTGCTCTTCCTCTCACGATCCTCTGTGATATGTAATTGCTATAAGAGTTTTGCCAACTCTTTTTTGGGTTCCATGTCAGTCTTCATCTTCTTTCGCTTGGTTGTGGTGTTTGGCTCCGTGATGGGGTTCCTGAGTTTGTGCTCGGTTAGGAAACAATTGCGGGACTCTTTCTGGCTCTCCCAAATCGTCTTGACTCCTCTGGGGTCGGAAATTTAATGCAGAGGTGGTAAGTTGATGGTACGGCTCGCATGGAGTTTCTCTAAGGGGTGCCCATAATCACATTATAGATCGCGGAATGATCTGCAACCAAATACTCTACTATCTTGGTTACTTCTTCAGCGCGGACGGGAAGCTTGATTGTTCCAAGGGTCATCATTGTTTCCCCTGAGAATCCGATTAAAGGCTTTGGAGTGGCCGTGATTTTGGATAGGGCAATGTTCATCCTTCTGAGAGTTTCCCAAAAAATTACATCTACGGAGCTTCCCGTGTCTATCAGAACTCGGGCAATATCGCAATCATCCACGATCAATTCTATCACGAGGGGGTCATTATGTGGTCGGTCAATGCCAATGGTTTCCTTTTCTTCGAACGAGATTACGTCATTGGGAAGTTTGGAAGGTGCTGACCAGTTGACGCTAGTATCAGCTCTCCGCTGGAATGCTTTGATTGAAGACACCGTATCTGAATAGTATTGTGATCCTCCCATTATCATGTTTATTATTCTCCAAGAGCCGGACTGTGACGCCTCGCCATCTCGCCTTTATCACTTGGGGGGGGGGGTCATCGTTTTGGTTTATTTGGTAGGGCGGGTCTTTCTCGTCTTCTCGTTTGAAATCCTTAAGGCTGACAGCGTTGCCGAGCTCTCTAGCTACTAATTTTGCCACAAGCTTTATTCTCAGGGTTCAGCAATTTGCAGTTGAGTGTTCGTGCCTGTGATGATACTCGCAATAGGCCTTTTCATCGTAAGAACTCGGATTTCGTGTCCACGTGTTCCATGGAGCTTTGCCTCGGCCTGTTCCCACTTGATAGTTATAGGCTCCTCCGAAATTAGGTTTCTCATGGTGTACGTATCTGGTTCCTTGATTACTCTTCCTGTGAGGCGGTGGGTTCGGAGTTTGGAAGGAACGACTCGTCGTTTTGGCCACTCCATATTTCTGAGACAATACCTTCATTTCTTCTTTGTTGACTATGAAATCTGAGGCTCGGTGTAGCGCGTCTTGGATTGATAATGGGGCATTCAAAGCGATTTCTTTTCGGTACTCCGATTCATACCACATCGACATATTTAATGCGAGCAAGGCAGCCTTGTCGCTTACGCCCTCGACATTTGAAATCACTGCTTTGAATCTTCCATGAAATTTGTAGTGTCTCTGTAGGCCCTTGAGTTAATGTCCAGAGATCAGCATCAGAGGCTCCTCGATCCATAAACATGCAGTAATGCTTCAGGAAGACGACAGACAGCTGCTGGAAATCGTCAATGGAGTTCCGCTCAAATCTGGAAAACCATTGGAGGGCTGTGCCTTTTAGATGCTCCACAAACAGAAGGCAGAAACCGGCATCTCTCTCCTTTTCCTAAAATTGGCTCGGCCCATTGCTATGATGAACGCCGTTATGTGCTCCTTCGGGTCGGTAGTCCCTTCGTAAACTGGAACTTTGATCTTTCTGGGGTCGGAGATCCTTGCCTTGGTAATCCAAGCTGTAAAAGGTGTCCTATGTGCTTCTTCTAGTACGCGGTCAATCTCCGGGACTTTACTGGTTGCCTTGTGCACCTGGGATCGGACGGCTCTCACCTCAGAAGTGGCACAATCCAAGGAGGCTCGGATTTTTTCTAGCTCTTCTCTCTGGGCTCGGCTTGTCATTCTCGGCTCGTCAGTGTATTGTGTTTGTTGGACCCATAGGAGATTTTCTTCTTCCTCTGCTAAGTTCCTGGCGCGGTTCAGGTTGACGTCACCTTCGCTGGTTCGGGCTCCCGTTATTGTTGGTGTGAATCCCTCGTCAGCGAGATTCTCTGTGATGTATCTCCTTCTTCGCGCCCTTCCTCATCGAGAATAATTGCTGCAGCCGACCCACCGTTCGTGCGTTGGTCACATCCATCGCTGGCTCCTCGGATCAGCCGAGGTGGCTCGGTGATATTTGATCTGGTTGCCGCGGGGATTTGTTCGTCGGTTGGATGTGGCGGTGGCAGTCCTCCCAAAGTCCTCGGTGCGTCGCGTGGTGTTGAAAACTCCAGGGCCGTTGGGTTTAAGCCAAGTCGTCTAGCGATCCCGCTGACATGTGGATTTCATTGAACCCATGCCTCCGAGTCGTGTGTTTTGGGATCGGCTCTCTATCGCCAGCATCTTGATTTTCTCTGCCAGCGAGCTATTCAGCTTGTCTTGTTCCTCCGCCTTCTTTAGCAACGTGGTCATCATGTTCTTCAACTCTGTCAGTGTTTCTGAAGCGCCTTCCGTGTTCGTTGGCGGCAGATTGGTTCTTGCTCCAGGAAGATTGGCGCTAGTGTTGCTCGCGTCTTCGCCGCTCCGCTCTCCATTGGTAGTCATCTTTTCATCGCGTTCAGTTGTTCTTAGGTGTCAGAAAGTTTAGACTCCCCACAGACGGCGCCAAATTTTGGGAGTCGAAACTTGCACAACTAAATTTTGTAAGGGAAATTCAGGGATTCTAAAAAGTTATATGAAAAGAAATACAAGAACAGAGATCCAAGGATGGTGTTTTTATTCAAACTGTTAAGAAAGCTGTTGCAGAGAAAATTACAAGTGTTTGCTAGGTCAAATTGCGGATCCATTTTTCAAAGGGGTACATGTCTATTAATACCAAAATAAGTCGGCTAGGCCTTTCTTCTCCGGTTTGTCTAAGTCGGTTCGGGTGTGGGCTTCTTATTTTGACTTGCTACCTTGGCCCACCAAATTCTTGTGGCTCGTTGCCTCGGCCCAACAAGATGTTTGGCTCGTTGCTTTGTCGGGTCAATCAGAGGTCCGGCTCGTCGCCTCTTCATCTTGTCTGGATCTTTACTTGTTTAGCTTGTCGCCTGTTTGGATTGTCGACGGCATTTTGGTTCGTCGCCAATATTTTGGCTTTTCGCCAACATTTTTGGCTTGTCGCCAATATTTTGGCTCGTCGCCAATATTTTGCCTTGTCGCTGGCGTTTTGGCTCGTCGCCAATATTTTGGCTCGTCGCCAATATTTTGGCTCGTCGCCAACATTTTGCCTTGTCGCCGGCGTTTTGCCTTGTCGCTGACGTTTTGGCTCGTCGCCAACATTTTGCCTTGTCGCCGGTGTTTTGGCTCGTCGCCAACATTTTGGCTCGTTGTCAACATTTTGGCTCGTCGTCAACATTTTGGCTCGTCCCCAACATTTTGGGTCGTCGCCAACATTTTGCCTTGTCGCCGGCGTTTTGGCTCGTCGACAACATTTTGCCTTGTCGACGGCGTTTTGGCTCGTCACCTACCACCGAAGTTGGTTTGGCCCATCAACGCTCCCGTTAGGTTTGGCTAGGCTCACCGCATTTGGCTAGGCCCAAAATCTTTACTTAGCCATTTTCAGCAGTTAATCTCGATGGGGTGAAAATTGACCCCAACACTAATGGAACATGTGCCATCTTTCTCAAAGAGAGAACATTAGATAGATTCGAGTACACAAGACCTTGATCAAACCATCTTTCTGAAGATGGGACCTGACAGAGCCCAGAGTTATTTTGCAGCTGTGTGCATAGAAAGAGGAAATTGTATATTGAGTCCCCTTCCTTTCCATAAGTTTGACATCTTTCACACCCTTCTCGAGACCAAACTATCCACCATAGGGATGGCTCCACTAATGGCCTTCCATAAGAAGTTTCTTATCTTGGCAGGGGCTTGCAAGGACCAAATGTCTTCTTTGATGCAGTTAATGGAGGACAAAGCAGAAACTTCTTGTATTAGATCCTTGTTCACCCCCTGACTTGCAAGCCAATAGCCAGATTTGACCGAATATTTCCCACTTTTTGTATGATCCCAAACCCAAAAATCCTCTTAATCTACCACCAACTTCTTTGCAATAATAAGCTCCACATCACTAAGATAGAATAACTCTTCCAATCTTGACCTATCCCACCCCCTAAGATTATGGTCCATGAGGTCTCCTACTAGCACGTTCAGATCTATGAAAATATTCTTCATGAGAGGAATTTTCAATTTTCCATCCAGGATCCACGCATCAGAAAACACCCTAATAGAATTTCCAATCCCCATCATTTTAGTCAAGCCTGTCATCAAAAGCTCTGCCATATGTAATGCTTCTCCAGGAAAAAGATGGCCTAGTACCCACCACTTCAACCTTTTACACCTTCGGATTTCCAACAGCCAACTTACCAAACTTATTCGATCCAACTTAACCCAATGATTGATCAAATCATTCCTTGGTCAGTTTTCCCAAACACGGGCGTTACAACTCTCCCCCCACTTAGATTGGATTCATCCTCGAATCCGTTTCGACGTTCTGATCTCCCTTAACTTTTCAAACCACTTAGGAAAATCTGCTTTCAGCCTTGATTCCACTTCCCAAGTTATCTCATCTTCTCCATCATAGTCCCAAACGACTTGGATTTTCTTAACCGGTTTTCTCCTTTCTCACCTTCGACGATCAGATCTTCTTGCAAATCCGGAGGTGGTTGGGAAAAGATATTTTCTCGATATGTAATGCATTTCCGCAACAAGGACACATGGAACACATTGTGAAATGAGTCCATATCAGATGGCAGATCCAGCTTGTAAGATACTGCCCCAACTCTTTCCAGAATCTGGTACGGTCCAATGTACCTTGGACTTAACTTTGCATTCAAAGCAGTTTGACTTTTTCCCTTGTAAGTGACTGTCTTCAAGTAAACCATGTCACCCACACTGAATTCTAACTCCTTTCTCCGCTTATCCGCATAACTCTTTTGACGGTCTTGAGCTTCCTTTAACTTAATCTTTAGGAATCGGATTTTCTCAGTGGTTTGCTCCACTATATCCGGTCCCATCACACTCCACTCCCCCACTTGGGTCCAACACAGTGTGGGAGTATAAATCCACACCAATAGAATTTGTTGAGGGTTTGTTAAGAGGGATGAAATTTTTGAGTAAAACCACGAAAACACGAACAGAGATCCAAAGATGGTGATTTATTAAGCTGCTTAGAAATTTTTTTGGATGAGAGAAAAAGTACAGAGTTTTGCTAGGTAAAATTGTGGATCCCCTTTTCAGAGGGTTTACATGAGTATATATACAAGTTTAAGCCGGCTAAGTTAATTTCTAAAGAGATAAGGAAGATTTTCTAATCCCTCGGGATTTCTTTTTAGCAAAGCCTGCCACCGCCATGGACTTTGATTCATGGGCTTTAACCTTGTCATATCTCTTTTGTGGGCTTGAATCCGTGGGCTCGTTGTCTCAGCCCAACCTCCTGTCGTTGAACCTTGGCTTGAGTGACACCATGGTTCACGGCTCGGATGACACCATGGTTCACGGCTCGGGTGACACCATGGTTCACGGCTCGGGTGACACCATGGTTCACGGCTCGGGTGACACCATGGTTCACGGCTCGGGTGACACCATGGTTCACGGCTCGGGTGACACCATGGTTCATGGCTCGGGTAACACCATGGTGCGGCTCGGATGACACCATGGTTCACGGCTCGGGTGACACCATGGTTCACGGCTCGGGTGACACCATGATTCACGGCTCGGGTGACACCATGGTTCACGGCTCGGGTGATACCATGGTTCACGGCTCGGTTGACAGCTCGGGTGACACCATGGTTCACGGCTCGGGTGACACCATGGTTCACGGCTCGAGTGACACCATGGTTCATGGCTCGGGTGACACCATGGTTCACGGCTCGGGTGACACCATGGTTCACGGCTCAGGTGACACCATGGTTCACGGCTCGGGTGACACCATGGTTCACGGCTCGGGTGGCGTCGTGGTTCACGGCTCGGGTGGCACCGTGGTTCATGGTTCTTTGTTCAAACGGTTCGGGCGCCAATGGTTATGTCTTTGTCTTTAACCCCGATCCGTCTTATATTTGACTAAGGTCACGGTACCGGAACCAACTCATCAATGCACGGTTAGGGGGACACCCGATCCAACTCTTCTACGTATAGTTCGGGGGACACCCGATCTGTTTCTTCTTATGCACAGTTAGGGGGACACCCGATCCTTTTTTTCTTATGTACGGTTAGGGGGACACCCGATCCGTTTCTTCTTATGCATGGTTAGGGGGACACCCAATCCGTTTGTTGTACCATGGATCGGGGTACACGACCCAACTTCTTCACTGTGGGTCGTGACCCCCGATCCGTTCGCTGTTCCATGGATCGGGGTACATGACCTAACTTCTTTGCCGTGGGTCGTGATACCCGATCCGTTCGCTGTCCCACGGATCGGGGTACACGACCCAACTTCTTAATTGTGGGTCATGACACCCGATCCGTTTGCTGCACCGTGGATCGGGGTACACGACCCACTTCTTCACTGTGGGTCATGACATCCGATCTGTTTGATGCACCATGGATTGGGGTACACGACCCAGCATCTTCACAACGGGTCGTAACCCACGATCCGTTTGCTGTTAACTTTAAAAGGGGAGATATTGACCCCAACACACAGCGGTGTTCTAAAAGGTCTACCATATAACACTTCATATGGAGACATCCCAATGCTTGCTTGATAACTGTTGTTATAAGCGAATTCAGCCAGAGGTAAGTAGCTTTCCCAATTGCCACCCCAATCCAGAACACATGTTCTCAACATGTCTTCCAAAGTCCGGATTGTCCTCTCTGATTGCCCATCTGTTTGCGGATGATAGGATGTACTCATATGGACCTTAGTCCCGAAAGCCTTTTGAAGTTTCTTCCAAAACTGGGATGCAAAACATGGATCACGATATGAAACTATACTGACCGGAACTCCATGAAGTTTCACGATCTGGTCTATGTAAAGCTCTACCAGTTTGGCTACTCCATCATTCTTCTTCATCAGCAAGAAGTGCGCAGACTTAGTCAATCTGTCCCTATAACCCAAGCTGCATCTCTCTTGTTTGATAATCCTGGCAGTCCCATTACAAAATCCATTGTGATCATGTCCCATTTCCATCAGGCATTGGTAACGTCTGCAATAACCCATTCGGTACTTGATTTTATGCCTTAACCAACAGACATATCGAACATCTGGCTACCCACTTAGCCACATCCTGCTTCATTCCAACCCAATGGTAGTATCGTTTTAAGTCTCGAACCGAAAATCTTGACTGATGTGCTTCCTTAAGAATTTTTTCCAAATTCCTTAACGTTGGGAATACACACTCGGCCATTCACCACAATTGTCCCATTGTTGGAAGTCTGATATTCTGTCTTATCATTCTGGGATACCTTGATAAGATTTTCATCCTCTTCTTGAGCCAAACGAATCCGGCTTAATAAATCTGCTTGATCCGTTGCACCCAAACCTAATGGTTCCAGATCTTCTGTCAAGACATTCAACCGCAATATCCTTAACATGCTAGCCATTCCGTCAACTTCTTTCTCAGAAGATACACTAGCTTTCCTTTGGCATAATGCATCCGCTACTATATTTGCCTTTCCTGGGTGGTAGGCAATATCCAGATCATAATCAGCAACTAGTTTTATCCATCTTCTTTGCCTTAGATTAAGTTATGGCTGAGTGAAGATATACTTTAAACTCTTGTGATCCGTGAAAACTTGAACTTTCCCACCATAGAGGTAAGATTGTAAAATCTTCAAAACAAAGACCACGGCTGCCATTTCCAAATCATGGATCGGATAATTCCCTTCACGCTTCCTTAACTATCTCGATGCATAAGCAATCACCTTACCTTGCTGCATTAAAATGCACCCGAGTCCCCTTTTCGATGCATCAGTATAAATCACATAGGGTTCATTCGGCTCCGGTAAAGCCAACACGGGAGTACTCGTTAGCATTTCCTTTAGCTTAGAGAAATTCTTCATAGTCCGCTGTCCACACGAACTGCACATCTTTTCCAGTCAGTCGGGTCATAGGCTGCACAATGCTCACAAAAACTTTAACAAACCTGCGGTAGTACCCAGCTAATCCCAGAAATCTCCTTATCTCGGTTGCATTCTCAGGTTTAGGCCAATCCGCGATTGCCTTAATCTTTTCTGGGTCATCGGACACTCCCTTATCCGAGACCACATGACCCAAGAATCCAATTTCCCTTTGCCAGAAGTTACACTTGCTGAGTTTAGCAAACAGTTTCTGTTCCCTCAGTCCACCCAAGACTGTCCTCAAATGAACCTTGTGCTCTTCCGGGTTCTTCGAGTAAACCAGAATATCATCTATGAAGATGATCACGAACTCATCCAAGTAGTCTTTGAATACGCCATTCATGAGCTTCATGAAAGCAGCAGGCGCATTAGTGATGTATCATGTTTTTATGGATTTTTAACCATTGTTTTAAACCCTATTTTGAGTATTTTACTTTATTTTCAAGTCTTTTCGGTGTTTCTGGTGTTTATAAAGTCTTTTATGTGAAACAAGTGAAAATGATGGAATTTGGAGCAAAACGGATGAAGGAACAAGTTTCAGAGTCAACAGCTAGTTCACTCGGTCATGAGCACTAGTCCAGGACAAATTTCCTGCACCCGTTTGAACATCCGCATGAGTTCACTCGGTCATGAGTACGGGTCCTGGACAAGCCTCATGCACCCGTTTGCATATCCGCATGAGTTCACTCGGTCACGGGTACCGGTCTGGAACTTCTTTTCTGCACCCGAGTGACTGCGCAGATTTGCTAGATTTTCAACAGATTTTGTTTTTCGCCCTGACTTTTTTCTGTTTTGAATAGGAATGACTTTAGATCTATTTATATGTTATTTTTAGCCATTGTGGAGGCTACCTCTTTACATCTCTTTACACCTTTTTACAGCACTTTATTTTCTATTCAGACTTTTGGTTTTCTGCTTTTTATAAGCTTTGGGGAGACGAAGCTCTGTCTTTACATCTCTGAGAAGATTTCTGAACCCTTTTGGATTTCTAATTATATTATCATGAGTTTTTCTTCATCTCCTTCTTGTTTCTTTGCTTTCATGTCTGAGTAGTTCTATAGTTAGGTTTAGGGTATTCAAAGGACATTAGTTAGCCCAAAGGACATGACAACGAACTCATAATGCCCATACCTTGTCCGAAAAGCCATTTCTGAATATCTGACTCCTCTATCGGAATTTGATGGTAGCCCGAAACTAAATCAATCTTAGAAAACCAAGTAGCACCTCTGAGTTACTCCAACAACTCGTCTATCCTTGGGAGAGGGTACTTGTTTTTCACGGTAACTCTGTTCAACCCACGATAGTCGATGCAAAGTCTGAAACTCCTATATTTCTTCTTTACAGATAGCACCGGTGCACCCCACAGTGAACTGCTTGGTCTCACAAATCCTTTATCCATCAGCTCTGTCAACTGCTTCTTTAACTCGGCCATCTCTGTCAGTGCCATCCGGTAAGGTGCCTTAGAAATTGGAGTTGTACCAGGCTCCAGTTCAATCATGAACGGATATGAACGAGCTGGAGGCAATCCTGATATCGTCTTGAACACATCCTCAAACTCATGCACTACCGAAATTTCCTTAAGCTCTACATTTGGCCCAACATCTGCAGTTGTGATCGTAGCCAAATAAACTTCACATCCTTTCTCGATCAACCGTTCTGCTTGAATTACCGAGACAATCAAGCTCCCTGAAGTCGGTCTGATCCCTTGGTACTCTAGAAACTTTCCATCACCTCTCTCAAACCGCACCTTTCCTCGGTGACAGTCTAAGTGAGCCTTAAACTTTCCAAGCCAGTATATTCCCAAGATAACATCGTAGGACTTAACTTGGCAGATTATCAAATCTGTTGGCATATCAACTTCCCCGATCCAGACAGATATGTTTTAGACCATCCTTAGTGAAAACATGACTTGCCCACCAACCATTTTCACTAGACCAAACTGCTCCCCAGGTTCATTACAGAACTCATCCTTTCTAATCATGTCCGGACTCACAAAGCAATGACTTGCTCCGGAGTCAAACATAACATGGGTTGCCACACCACTCATATTCAAGGTCCCTACACATTTTTCCTAGAATGCTAAGAGCCTAGCAGAAATATGCAACAAGCAATTTACGAATTTAAAGGTAAGTGATAGGACTTACCAGTGCTCGGATGAGAAGTACTAGGATCCGTAGTCTCCTCCATAGTAGCATTATACAGCCTTGGCATTATCGCTTACCTCTTAGCTGGCGGTGGCAGTCCATCATTTCCCCGCTTCAGCTGACCAGTCACTTGTTGCACAATCTCCAACATCGAACAGTCCCTCTTGAAATGTCTAGGTTCATTGCAGTTGTAGCACACCCTTGCTACTCCATCTTTTCCTACATTCTTTTCCCTTTGATCCTCTTCTGGGCAGTCATGGACCTTGTGTGTCAAGCTACTACATCGATGACAAGCACCAGATGCAACTCTACACTCACCCACATGCATCTTTCCATAAGTCAAACACACACTACGTCCAATAGAGGACTTGCCCGTGGAGGCATTCTTATCCCACTTTTTCTTGTTACGCCCACCCATATTCTGACCCTGCGGCCGAGTCACATTCTGCGATGCTCCACCCTTAAGCACCTTTTTCTCTATATAACCAGCTTCCAAAATCGATGCCTTCTCCACCAGTTCATCAACTCTGGCATAGTTGCGAATACATCAACCATTCTTCAGCTCTAGTCTCAATCCACACATGAATCAGCAGACTTGTACCAATTCATCTTTAAGTTCACGACCATCATACTTCTTCAACTGGTTGAACTTGGCCTCATATTCTGTTACAGTCTTGGTACCTTGATGCAGATCCAAGAAAGCTCCCTCAAGCCTGTCATACGCTTCTGGTGGAAAATACTTAGTCCTGAATAGCGTACTGAACGGTTCCCAAGAACAGTGCGGGTTATCCAACCGTCCTTCACACATTTCCACCAGATATGTGCATCACTTTCCAGATAGTGTACCGCAATATCTTTCTTGTACTCATTCGGGCAATGAATGGATTCAAAGTTTCTCTCCAGAGAAGTACTTTGTCCCCAATTTCAGCATGTGATCCATCACCTTAAGGTAAGATGGAATCCAAACCACCGGGTTCACTTCCACAACAGCAGGTTCCTCCACTTCCTGTGGTGGTACAACTTGCGGTGGTACTTTCGGGGTAGGTGCAACGCCCGGCAACCTTTCCAACACTTGAGCCAATAGTACTAATATTTCCTCCAATCCAACTGGAGCCGCAGCAATATTCGCAGCATTCCCAGTATTTGGTGCATTCACAGCAGCCGCGTCAGCTACTCCATCCACTTCATTTTCAACGTTCACTTGCTCAGCCACATTCCTGGCACCAGCATTTGTTGAGTTTTCCCCAGTTTCACCAGCCTGTCGCCTTCAAGTTCGAGTACTTTTTGCCATCTGCATACTCCGGTTCATAAGTTAGCTGTGACACTAACTTAGAACACAGACTAAAAAATTAACAGAAACCTTACCGCGAGACCTTGGCATTGGAAGGGTGGATCAACCCACAATCCGTTTATGCTAGACTATCCTAGAACTATTAACGCTCTGATACCAACTTGTGATGACCCAACCCGAGGTTTCCACCCGCGGTTAAGCCTCACTACGAACCAAACACTTAGCCACTTTTTCAGTCCATTTTACTTAGTCATTTTTCGTGTTTTTAACAGTTAGACAAGTCAATTTCCATGCATAACTTTAACTTAGATTGAATCAAGAGGTTTCAAATACAATGATCAGTTTGCTAACAAGCTATTACATTGAAATGAACCTATCTACCCGATTCAACCATCCATTCCAACCTGCCTTTGTCTCGCGATCAGCCACTTTCATGGCCAGACTCATTATCTGCATTCATAAAGGAGGCATAAGCAACATAATTGCTTAGTGAGAGCGGTCATCCCATCCCACTTAGCCACATAATAGATATCGCAATCAAACAATCCATTCAATCAGTCAATAATGCTTATCAATACAGAATACTCGTCAAGCCTGATGATTTAGAGTTACCAACTGTGGGGGTCGAAATCAACACAATTAGATTTGTCAGAGGTTTGTTAAGAGGGATGAAATTTCTGCATATGAACCACGAAAGCGAAGATCCAAAGATGGGTTTTATTGATTTGTTTCAAAAATTTTTTCGTACAAGTGTTTGTAGAGCAAAAAGTCTAGGGTTTTTGCTAAGTAAATTGCGGATTCCCTTTATAGAAGATGTACATGAGTATATATACTTGTTTGAGTCGGCCAGGTCAATCCTCAAGAGATAAGGAAAACTTCCTAATCCTTCGGGATTTTCGTTTTAGCTAACTCGGCTTGACTTTACGGGCCTTTGTATCGTTGTAGGCCGATGATGGGCTTGTTGTCCTCGTATAGAAATGACTTCGGCCGCTGCTTCGTATAGAAATGACTTCGGCCGCGTCGTCTTCTGGCTTCGTGTAGAATTGACTTCGGCCAGACAGCTCCGTATGGAAATGACTTCGGCCAGACAGCTTCATCTAGAAATGACTTCGGCCTGGCAGCTTCGTATAGATTTGACTTCGGCAAGACAGTTTCGTATAGAAATGACTTCGGCCAGGCAGCTTCGTATAGATTTGACTTCGGCAAGATAGTTTCGTATAGAAATGACTTCGTCCGCGTCGTCTTCTGGCTTCGTGTAGAATTGACTTCGGCCAGACAGCTCCGGATGGAAATGACTTTGGCCAGACAGCTTCGTATAGAAATGACTTCGGCCAGGCAGCTTCATATAGATTTGACTTCGGCCAGACAGTTTCGTATAGAAATGGCTTCGGCCTGGCAGCTTCGTATAGATTTGACTTCGGCCAGACAGTTTCGTATAGAAATGGCTTCGGCCAGGCAGCTTCGTATAGATTTGACTTCAGCCAGATAGTTTCGTATAGAAATGACTTCGGCCAGGAAGCTTCGTATAGATTTGACTTCGGCCAGACAATTTCGTATGGAAATGACTTCGGCCAGACAGCTTGGCCGAAGTGGACTGCTTGGCAAAAGTGGACAGCTTGGCCGAAGTAGACAGCTTGGCCGAAGGGGACAGCTTGGCCGAAGTGGACATCTTGGCCGAAGTGGACAGCTTGGCCGAAGTGGACTGCTTGGCCGAAGTGGACTGCTTGGCCGAAGTGGACAGCTTGGCCGAAGTGGACAGCTTGGCCGAAATTGTCTGCGTGGCCGAAGTGGACAGCTTGGCCGAAGTGCTTGCTGGCTGAAGTGCTTGTTGGCTGAAGTGGAGGCGTTTGCCGAAGTGAAGGCCGTGCCGAAGTGGACCCTTGCCGAAGTGAAGGCCCTTGCCGATGGGTGTGATTTTGTGTTATTAAACGTGTTAACTGCCCTAGACACCCAGATAACTGCTCCCACTTAAATCCCCGCATCAGAGCGAGTATCCGTTCCCGCTCATTATACTAAGCAATCCGAGTCTTTTTGGCTCAGTAACCGCTCCCGCCAAAAATGCCTTAGAAATAATTCGGATTACTTCTACCTTTTCCAGATAACTGTTCCCGCCAAAATGCCTTAGAATCTTTTTGGCTATTTTTGCCTTAGGCGAATTTCTTATAAAATCCAGCCTGGATCAGACGTCCCACCAAGTAACTGTCATGTCCGAAACTAACCCAACTGACTCCAAAAAATCCGATTGGTCTGGTTTATAACTCAGAATAACTGTCCAACTCAGTTTTACTCGATCATTTCCTTTTTCTTGATCAAAACTGTCCAAATAGTTTTGATTCAGCTCGGATTACACTCATCCAGCTCGATCACTTCAACCTTTTACACCTTCGGATTTCCAACAGCCAACTTACCCAACTTATTCGATCCAACTTAACCAAATGATCGATCAAATCATTCCTTGGTCAGTTTTTCCGGAAGGATCTCCCTCTCTCAATCCCCTTTGAGGCACTATCAGACCATCAGGCTGGTCATTTATCAAAACCGTGTATGTGACAATAAATACACATAACATTATCCACTTCATCCATTTGCGGTGAAACCCTAAGGCAGTGAAAATGGATTTTAGGAAACTCCACTCCACCCTATCATATGCTTTAGACATATCAGACTTGATAGCCATGTACTCAGTTGAAACTTTGTGATGAGTTCGGAGACTGTGAACCACCTCATGTGCCACCATGATATTATCAAGGATAAGCCTCTCTGCTACGAAGGCAGATTGAAAAAGAGAGACCAAGACTGACATGATATGTTGGAGCCTTTTCACTAGAATTTTAGAGATAATTTTGTAGATCACTAAGCACAAGTTTATAGGCCTCAAATCAGACATCTTGTAAGCATTTACCTTCTTAGGGATCAAGCAAAAATGTGTATAGTTATACTCAGTAGGAAAAATCCCTATAACAAAAAACTTTTGAATCTTAAAGTAACATGCTCTCACAATGACCTCCCAATATTGTTGATAAAACATACCAGTCATTCCATCAGCTCATGGTAGAAAGATTTATTGAAAACACTACTTCTTTGATTTCTTCCTTAGAGATAGGCCTAATAAAATCTTGGTTAATCTCCTCAGTAACTCTAGAGAGGAAATCATGGAAAATCTCCTGAAAAGTATCAGGATTAGTAGTAGAGAATAGCTGAGTAAAATAAGTCGTACCAACATCTCCTTTTGAGACATGCCCTATATTCATTGCCATTAACCATTATGAGTTTGTTTTTCTTTCTATGTTAACCTCTCTATTTTTTTGGTTCCAGAAAACCTCTTCTTCTCTATAAGCTATCACTAGCTCTCTCTCTTAAAAGTATAAAACTGGACGAAACAAGGATGCAAGGAAGACTGTTCCCTCTCAAGGGTTGTTTGTAACTGCTGGATCGGATCATAAGAATTCAAGTTGTTTTGTTTTTTCCACCTACTGAGGGTTTTTCAACAAAGTTTGATTATATCAGACACAAAAGTTTAATCATGGGATTTGGGAGAGTTTGATGCCTCCATGATGCTTTTCTTAACCAGAGGCTTATCTTCATATCAAATATGGACTAGCCTCTATACACTTTCTAGGAGGACAACAATTTCACCAAAACTGGTCTATGATCAGGGTCTTTATTCTCCAGAAAAGATTGATTACAAGCAGGAAACATCTTGAGCCAATCTTTATTCCCAAAACACCTATCAAATTTACACTGGTTCCAAAGTTATACCTCAGTAAATGCATTTCGATGACTAGGAAACTTTTCCATTTGACAATCATTTATCATATTTACAAACGGAATAACTGCTACCTCACTCCCACTAGGTCCACCTACATTTTTTCTATTGTGGAGGATATCATTAAAATCACCTAGCATACACCAACTATCCTTCTTATGAATTCCAGTACGGGTTATCCTTTCCCACATAAATGGTCTTAATTTTATCACTAGATCCCAATAAACACATGACACAAAAAAGGAAAAATACTCAAACTGAACAAAGCAATCCAACAAATTCTTATCTACATATCTAAATTCCACATAAACTCTCTCTTTCCAAAAGGGCCAAACGATGACTTCTTTCCACATGCTCTACTGTATACACCATATAATACCCCAACCATTCATGAGATCAACTAAGACATTTTTATAATTTTTGGTTTCCATTAGAAATAACATCTCAAGGAAATGCTTCTTCCGCATCTCCTTGAATCGGGGAATTATCAAGTCCTTGGACCATCATACTCTTTGACAATTCTAACTCAAGATGCTTATTAGATAAGGGATATTCCCTCATTTGAGACCACCTCTTTTTGCTACAAAGAGCTTTTTAGATGAACCTTCTGTCTCATCTAGAGCTTTTCTCCCCCTTTTTCTTCTCTATTGACTTTTAAGGGAGTAAGTTCTGCAGACCTCTTGGTTTCCTTCTACTTTTATATGGCCTTTTCCTTGGTTAACTCTTCTTCAGATTAGTTTCGGAAGAACTAGTTTTTTAAATGTCGGTTCTGAAAACCGCTGGACCATCTTTAGAAGAGAAACCTGCACCATTGAAATTGGCTGAAACTCCTTCATAGAGTGTTACCTCCATCCTCGGGATAATTGACATAGCCATTCCACTCCTGATGGCTGAGGCTACCATTTTCTTATCCTCGTGTATCTTCTCCTTTATCCTGCCATTGTCTCTCTTTTCAAAATAAAAATTATTCCTTTGCCTTTGTCCAGATCCATAGATTCCTTAGGAGGTGGTTCCAACCTTAGAATAGTCTTTTGAGCTATGCGATCATTAGCAAGGTCACCTACTGAATTTTCACCCTTCCTCCCTAATTATATGCTCCAGCCTATTTGCAACCAATTAGTACTTTCTCATACCCTCTAGGACTTCAGGGTCTATTCTTGGCCTCCTTGTCAAAGGGTCCACACATACTTGATCTTCTGCAAGCACCCCAAATATGGGATTAAGGGATTTTAGAACTAGAGATTGACCTTTATTCCTTTCAACACTTTTTAGGGGCCCTTCCTTTTTGCCTCTTGTTTTTTCCTAAGGAAGATGGAAAAAGCCGCTTAGAATGTCTAAGGTCGTCAACACTTCACTTGAAGGAAAGTTGACGACCTTAGACATTCTAAGCGGCTTCGAGACATCAAAACGGACTCTAACCCTTACATAATCCTTATTATGTGCTTTAGTGGGATCAAATGCCACTTCAGTTACTTGCACTGCAAACTCTCTAAAGGCAATGATAGACGCCATCATGTAGTAATTCATCGGAATATTCCTTAGCTGAACACACACCTGAATATACTATAAGTAATCAACTGTAGGCTTTTCTATCCACCTATCAATCGCTAAAGTCCATTGGTTAAAAGTATGGACGCCTTTCTTAAGGACATCTTCTAGATCATGCTTGTACTTAAAGATAAACTGAAATTTCTCTATAGATAGAGCTATGCCTCTGACTATATCGTAGAGCTGTCAATTCCTAGGCATATCCAGGATCAAATCTGACATATTCTGACAATCTGGGTTGAGGACACGATCCATCAAACTCAAAGAATTTTTCTCACTAGAGCAGTACTGGAGAAGATTAGGAAGGTCAAACAGCACATCTTCCTCTTCCAGTGACATCACCATCAAAGCCTTATCGATTGTTGAAAATATCGAGAAGGAGACTCAAACCAAACCTCAAAAGCTTCTGATTCTCCTTTCGAACTCGCTGATAACACGGGGAGAGCAAAACCCAAACGAACAACTCGGAACACCAGCTACGGGAAACCCAAACCCATCCAATTGATAAACGAACAACTCGGAACACCAGCTACGGGAAACCCAAACCCATCTAACTGATAAACAAATTCTAATTTTTTATGAAGATTAGAAAAAAAATCTGAAAAGTGATGAAAAAATTGAACTGATGATGCGATTGAAGAGATAAGGTTATCACACAAAACCCTACTTTTTATCAAGTCAAAAACTGTGTTTACTTTTTATCAAGTCAAAAACTGTATTAAAAAGAGAGAATTTTAAGCCCAGACAAAATAATCTTTTTTCCGTGTTACCTATTGACCACTATCAATTATCCATTAAATTCCACATAATTAATTGTTTTTTTGTTTTTTCTTTTAGATCTTACCTTTACTGTATAAACCCATTCCTGCCAAGTGGCCCAAGTGCCAACGTGGAGCATATCCAAAATTATAAATGTTCAGTAAATATTTAAGCCAGAAGCGTTAAAACTTAAATCTACAAAAACCACGTCAACCATTAATACTGTTGATAAACATATATATATATATTGTTATTTTAATTATTTAATTTAATCATAATATCTCCTATAAGAACATGACATGTAAATTAGTATAACAAATACAAGTTTAGGGTTCAATGTATTATCAGACTGACATATATATACATTGCCAATCGCAATCGAGAATATAAGATGCTTATAACTTGTAGATAACAATTTCCCACGTTTCTAAGTTATATCATTCTGAATCTTTTGATGTCAAATGTCAATAATACAAATTTCATCTGTATTCTCTTTTTTTTTTCAAAGTATTTTATTTATTTTGTAACTAATAAATAATATGAGAAATTGACATAACGTCTTCGATTAAAGCTTGTCTCGTGACTCGTCAGACAGTCTGATATTAAGTGTTATTTTCTTTTCCTTGTTTTGAATTATTATTGTTGAATCGTGTTTTTAAATACAGCCTACGTGGTTGTTAAACATCATGTTATACGATAAACAGCTGTATTTTTTTGTTTCTATATACAATTTACATGATCGTTTTAAGTGGAGTAAAAAAAAACCTGCGTATAGCAGCAACGTATACGACGTATAACGAACAAAATATTTTCTTTACGTTTTAAATTTTTATTCGTTGTTTTGGTTTAAGAAAATATTTAGATAGAGTTTGACTATTTTTTTTAATTCATTTACAACTTTTTAATTTATTTATAAATGATTCATTTACAATTGTCTAATCATTATAATTTATAAGTGGATAACCTACTGAAATACGGTTCATAACTTGAAAAGAACAAGAAAAAGAATTTTGTATTGAGGTATGATGATTTCAATGTTCTTCTTCATTTTTTTTTATTATTATTATTTTTTCTTATTCATTTAAGACTATTCAAAATTTCTTTTGGTATATTATTGATTGTTCGGCGCATAATGGTTAATTTGCTAACATGCAATACGTAATATAGAATATTAACTCGCAATCTCCCCATCATCTATTCATGCAATTGTATAGGATAATTGGTATTTCGTAACATTATTACGGCCTATTCCAACCATCAACCGTTTGAAGATCCTATATGAGCATTTGGCTTTAGGAAGATTTAATTTTGTAGCTGCTGCTGTGAAGTTAAATGTTATGTAAAAAAAACACTCTTTTGATTTTAATTAGTTAACATTTAAACAAAAAGAAACTTAGAATATTAGTTATATATATCTTTAGTCAACATAATGCAAAGCGTTACCCAAAGGCCGGCTTGCCTCCTTATCATCGGCTTTGTGATCGACGTCTTATGCTTTAGTCACATTTTTTTTGTCAATCCCAGCATAGTTCTCCCATTTTGTTCTTCCACATTTGTAATCGCCTAGATTTTTTTAATACTGAAACAATATAATATACTATATTCTTAAGATATTTTTTTATAAATTCTCTAAGTGATTTAAGTTCATTAAAATAATGATATACAGTATGAAAATTGAGCTAAACCTATAAATAATTTGGAAATTTTTAATAAATAGAAAGAGATGTACTGCGAATTAAAGTAGTAGAATTCCGTGTGATTCAATTTTTTTTTTTTAATTATCCTACATAGTATTTTGAATCGATTTAGAAACGAGAATCGTGTATGGAAAACGAAAATTCGTATTAAAAATTTAATAATATTTAGTTTCAAAAAATATGTTTTGTATTTCAAAACCAATGTTGTAAAATTCTCGTTCATACTTCTGTCGCGTTCTTTTCCTAACAATGATTAGAGATTATGGTCCAATCAAGATTTTATTTTCATATATGACAAAAATAAGAAAGGACGAAATTTGTTGCCTACTTATTGATTATAACTTTTACATTTATTAAGGAAACTATCTAGAAAAACATATTATTTCAAAAATATGTTAGCATAGAGTACCAGTATATATATATATATATATATATATATATATATATATATCGTGTGTCATCAAGTGTTAGTTCTTTATCACAATCAAAACTATTTATTTTATATAAATAAGCAACTTATCGAGTATTTAATATATGCTTTTGAGATACAATGTATGTTCCTATATTTATTTTAGTTCCTATATTTATTTTATACATGATTAGATTCAATGAATTAATACTAATTTAGATAGTTACAAAATTATTTTCTTAATATGTACTTATTTAAGATCGATCTTGATGTAACTAAAAATATCTGGAATATAAAAGAGGGAAAAATTGGCAATATAGCAAAAAAAAAAAAACTCAATTCTAAAATCTAACCAAAATTTTACATGTTGCTTAATCCTAGCCATTCTTTGTCGAAGTTTTGGTTAGATTTTTTAATTTTTTAATTTTTTTTTTTGCCATTTAACAAATTCATCCTATAAAAGAGTGTTATATTAAATAAAGTCTACTGAAAAGAACAATTAGTGGTTATAAAGTCAAAGTAGAATCCAACGAGTATCAAATCTAATAGCTTTCTTTCACTTGCATACAAATATATAAATATCGTTGTATATACATCTGAAAGTCGAGCTCTTAAGCTCTGAAGAAGAAAAACAATCTCACAGTTTCTCGTTTTATTTCTCTTAAGGATTCAGATTACATTGTGCTCCTATTTATATCCAAATACAAAACCCTAAGTCTCTAGACACTTGTCACGCATCCACACTATGATGTAACCATTGGAATGCTGCCAAATTGTACCTCGTTGAATATCATCATCTTAGCTGTATCAACTGCTTTATCTCTGGTAAAGCAGAGTGGTGAAGAAGCCGTTATAGAAGGAAACTTCGTGTGAAGTTTCGTATTGGGCTTTATGGGCTCACATACTCTTGGGCTTGAATGAGATAAAGTCTTCGTGGTATTTCCTTGCGTTTTGACTAAGACCAAAGACATGGAGTCTTTGATATACTTATTTGTTTCTTTGTCTCATAATCTGATGTAGTCTTGTTCTCCTTAATACACCTCCTCAAACTTGGTGTGGGTGGTGGATGAACACCAAGTTTGAATCTCAGTGATATGAAGGTAGCAGAGGGTAAGGACTTAGTGAAAATATCCGCAAGTTGTAGAGTTGCAGGGATATGTTTCACAATAAGAGAGCCTAAAGCCACTTTTTCTCTGACAAAGTGATAATCTGCCTCAAAATGTTTTGACCTTGGGTGGAGAACCGGATTGGCAGTAAGATACACAGAGGAAAGGTTGTCACCATAGAGCACAGCTGGTACAGGTTGAGAAATGCCAATATCCCTAAGAAGTGAGGTTAACCAGGTGATTTCAGAGGCTGTTTCAGAAAGAGCTCTATACTCAGCTTCGGTGGAGCTACGAGCCACTGATTGTTGTTTCTTAGCAGACCAGGATATGATGTTGTTACCCAAGAATGTACAGAAGCCACCAGTAGACCTTCTGGTGACCGGACAACCAGCCCAATCACTGTCACTATAGGCTGCAAGGGTGAAATCGGTGTTTTTGGAGAAAGAAATACCATAGTGAGTAGTACCTCTTACATATCTGAGTACCCTCTTGAGCATGTTGAAGTCAGACAGGGTAGGTTCATGCATCTTTTGACACACATAGTTAACTGCAAACTGTAAATCAGGCCTTGTCATGGTAAGATATTGTAGTTTCCCAGCTAGACTTCTGAAATATTTTGGATCATAAAATAGAACATCCTGGTCTGTCACTTTGTTTAACTGTAAAGGTAGAGGTGTTGAGATTGGAACACAGTCACTCATGCCTGCAACAGCCAATAGATCTTCAGCATATCATTGTTGTGATAAAAACAAACCTTCCTTGTGAAATTGAGTTTGAATTCCGAGAAAGTAATGCAATCTGCCCATGTCTTTCATTCGGAAATGATCCTTTAGAGCAGCAAGGAGATGTCCAATCAAAGTCTGACTACTTCCTGTAAGGACCATGTCATCCACATAGAGTAAGAGAATCATGACATCATTCTTGTTGATGTAGAAAAAGAGAGATGGGTCATGTTTGCTGCAAATAAACCCATATTCAAGGAGATAGTTGATGAACTTGTCAAACCAAGCTCTTGGTGCTTGTTTTAGAACATAGATAGCTTTGTGAAGTTTGCAAACATGACCAGGCTTGGTTTTATCCACAAAACATGTAGGTTGTTTCATGTAGACTGTTTCTTGTAAGTCACCATGAAGAAAAGCATTTTTGACATCTAGTTGTTTGATGTCCCATTCCATTATTGTGGCTGTGTGTAGAACGAGCCTTACTGTTGCAGTCCTTACAACAGGGCTATAAGTCTCTAAATAATCAATTCCTTCTTCTTGATTAAACCCTTTTAGCACTAGTATCGCTCTGAGTCTATCCAATGTTCCATTTGAGTTAAGCTTAGCCGTGAAAACCCATCTGTTGTTCAGAACATGCATGTCTGGAGTATATGGTACTAGTGACCAAGTGTTGGTTTCAGCACATGTGTCTATTTCTTCTGCCATAGCAGCTGACCAACCTGGATCTTTGAGAGCTGCAACAATAGTTTTAGGCTCTGGATAAGCGACCTTGCGAGTTAAAAGAACATACCTGGGATTTGGCTTAGAAACCCCTACTTTTGACCTTGTAATCATAGAATGCTGAGACTGAATAGGAGACATCTCTGTCCTGACAGGAGAAATAGAGGGACTGTTACCTATAGAACATGGCTCAATGCCTGTCGTACACTCAATACCATCTATTGATCCATCAGTAGATGTGTCTCTATGCGCAGCTGATGCAGTAAAAGGAACCGCAGGTTCAGGCTCAGAAGATAAATAAGGTTCATGACTGTTTTGATCATCTTGTAGAGGAGCAAAAGGATTAGGAGTAAGAGGAATCAGACTTGAAGTAGAGAATGGTGATTTAGATTGAGGCATAGGTGATGTTTTGAAACTCTTGTGCCAAGCAGCTAAAAGAGGAGTATCTGCAGATGGATGCAGAGACTGATAGAGATTGGTAAAAGGAAAAGACAATTCATCGAATAGAACATGCCTGCTAATGTAAACACGTCCTGTTGGTGGATATAAACACCGATAACCCTTGTACTTATCATTGTAGCCTAGGAAGACACATTTGAGGCTCCTAGGATCGAACTTGTTATGTGCATAGTCTCTGAGAGTTGGAAAACAAGCACATCCAAAAGTTCTAAGAGAAGTCTAATCAGGGGTTTTACCATATAATTGCTGATATGGACTATGCTTCAACTTCAAGGCAGTAGTAGGCAGCAGATTGATAAGGAAGTTGGTTGGACTAAAGGCTTCAACCAAATACTTCTAAGGCATCTTGCTGTCAAACATCATTGAGAGGCCAAGTTCAACTAGATGCCTATGTTTTCTCTCAGCCAACCCATCTTGTTGAGGAGTGTAGGGACAAGAGATAAATTGTTGGATTCCACATTGTTCAAGATGTTGAAGAAACGTGGTGCTTATGAATTCACCCCCTCTATCACACTGAAAAGAGCAAATTTTGCAACTGAATTGATTCTCAACTAGATTCTGAAACTTTGTAAATGTTGCAAAGAAGTCAGGCTTTAATTTAAGAGGATACACCCAACAGAAGTGAGACCAATTGTCAATAAAGATTACATAGTAACGAAAGCCTTAACCAGATAAAGTAGGAGCTATTCCCCAGAGGTCACAATGAATCCTCTCAAGAGGTGTAGATGCTAGAAAAAAGGAAGCTGAAAAAGGTAATCTGCTGCTTTTTCCCAGACTACATGCTTCACATACAGCCTTAGTACTCTTGCTTATTGAGATAGCTTTATTTGTAGAAAGTTGAAGGAGAAATTGAGAATTCGGATGTCCCAAACGTCTGTGCCAAACATCTTCACTTGCAGTTTGCTGTCTAGAAGAAAAGAAAACTTGCACAGTTGGATCCTCTAAAGCATAAAGGCCATCATGATTTCTTCCCAAGGTGAGAATTTTCTTTGTTTCCTTGTCCTTAACAATAACCCCATCACAATCAAATTCAAAGGAGCAAGGATAGTCTGTAGTAAGTTTTGAAACTGAGAGCAAAGACTTAGCAATATTAGGACAAACAAGCACATCAGTTAAGGGAAGAGTACCTTAAGTGGAAGGAAGCAGAGCTGAGCCAGTGTGAGAAATCGGCAAGAAACTTCCATCCCCTACCATGACTGAGTCAGCACCACTATATGGTAGAGCATGCTGCAGATTCTGAGTAGAGTTGGTGACATGTGCTGTAGCACCAGTATCAGGAAACCACTCTTGACCAGACAACTCAGTAACATCAGTGATTCGCATCGCAGCAAGAGCAGCTGGAACATTGTCAGGCTGATAACTATTATTGAAACGATGCCAGCAATTGAGAGCAGCATGACCAAGCTTACCACAAATCTGACAAATGGGCATGTTGTCATCATTAATAGAGGATCCTTAAGAAGAAGAGCAAGAGGACATGGAGTTTTGTTGATGAAAACCTCGGCCTCTGGTAGAATAAGAACCATGGCCTATGTTTCCTTTGAAGAAGTTTGAGCCTCTTCCTCTATTATTGTAGTATCTAGGAGATTGAGAAGGTTGAGTAACAGTGAAGGCTAGGTGAGGAGTCACGTCAGAGTTAACAGCATAACCTTTGAGCCTATCATCATAGCCAACAAGTCTAGAGACTACACTCTCATAGGTTGGACCAGATAAATCATCCATAGTACTCTCTATTACAGTAATAATAGGTTCATAATCTCTCCCTAGACCATGTATAGCAGCAAAGATTCGAGCTTTTTCACTCACTGGATGTCCTATTGAGGTGAGTTGGTTACATATGGTCTTAACATCTCGGAGATACTCAGCCATGGAATTTTCTTGCTTAGTCATGGTCTGAAGCCGATGTTGTAACTCAAAGACACGAGAAGAGGAGACGCGGTTGAAATGGGTGGCTAGAGATGTCCACACCTCATGAGCAGTGGAACATCCAACCACAAGACTCAGCACATCCTCGGAAAGCGATCCCAGGAGCCAAGTTTTGACAACTTGATCAGAACGGTACCAGACTTGATAGTCTGGATTTGAAGATTCAGTTGTCGTGCCATCAGGACGCTAGACAGGGATGGTGGACGATGGCTGTTGAATAGCTCCATTCACAAAGCCGAGAAGAGATTGACTAGAGAGAATGATTCAAACTGGATCTTCCAAATAATGTAGTTTCTTTCTGTGAGTTTTACAGTAACACAGTTTGAAATATTTAAAGAGGGATATGAATAGAGCTCCATGGATGCATCCATGGCTCTGATACCATGAAAGTCGAGCTCTTAAGCTCTGAAGAAGAAAAACAATCTCACAGTTTCTCGTTTTATTTCTCTTAAGGATTCAGATTACATTGTGCTCCTATTTATATCCAAATACAAAACCCTAAGTCTCTAGACACTTGTCACACATCCACACTATGATGTAACCATTGGAATGCTGCCAAATTGTACCTCGTTGATATCATCATCTTAGCTGTATCAGCTGCTTTATCTCTGGTAAAGCAGAGTGGTGAAGAAGCCGTTATAGAAGGAAACTTCGTGTGAAGTTTTGTATTAGGCTTTATGGGCTCACACACTCTTGGACTTGAATGAGATAAAGTTTTCGTGGTATTCCCTTGCGTTTTGACTAAAACCAAAGACTCTGATTGTTTTGGAGTCTTTGATATACTTAGTTGTTTCTTTGTCTCAGAATCTGATGTAGTCTTGTTCTCCTTAATAACATCTTCGGTTCTATTAATTGGCTTTTACAATTAATGAGAAATCAAAATATTCGACGGTGAATTTATTATCCATATAAATTCATTTTTTTCCCTAAATGCTCCCCGAAATAAAAGGTATCCATCTGCTTGAGATTGAACGAATGTAAATTTTACATGTCTCTCACCCCATATTTCATTAACATTACGGTCTTAAATCGCAAAAAGATGTTCACGTTTTTGATAATATAATGGAGAGTGAAGTAACCACAAAAAAAATTATATTTAACTATATGATCATATAGTTTATATGGCTATGATATTATATATATAAACCATATTTTCTATATTGACACATTCTTTTTTTTTTTCCTCCTCTCTTTTTTTTCCCGTGGAGAAAATATTTTTTTCTTCCATCTCATCTATTTTTGTTTCAATATTTTTATATAAATTGATTAAATTTTGCAATTCGACTTAAAAAAACATAGATTTTGTTTTCCTAAACATATATATATTTTTTAAACAATGAAAAGTTATTAAAAAATGAATATATATTCTAAGTAAAAACACGTCAGTTTATATAGAACACATTGAATAGAATGATATTGTTGTTCTATTTAACAATATAGTATGTTATCCGACATATAAACTATATACTATACTATTATTTTAAAATCAATAAAATACACGATTTCGAAGTTTAAAATTTATTTATAAGATTTAAAACTTATTCTTTTTAGATTAGGTTTTAGGTTTTTTGGTTCAACGATTATTATTTTGGATTTAGATTTTATTTTTAGGATTAGAATTTAAATTTAGATTATTTTGTTATTATAAAAAATAACACATAGAATGAAATGATTTGTGTTTCTTATAAAATAAGATGGTTCACTCAAAATTATATATCCATTTTCTTGAATGATATAGTTTGGCCTTTAAAAATTCAAACGTTATCATATACGAAAAAAATATATGTATGTTTTTTTAGTAGGATTGCGAGATTTTATCAAATTATACTAAGAGATATAACAAAAAAAAAAATGAAGGAAGTAACTATTTTTGGTATGAACCGAACATTACATAATAGAAAAAAGAGAAAATTATGTCTCTTAGACATTTTTTGTCTATGTGGACATCAACATGGATTTATACTTCTATATTGGTATTTCTTGGTGGATTTGAATTCTGATATATCTTTCGTGTCATATCTCATAAATGCTGAGATCTCAGTCATCATGTATGAATATGATCATACCTCATAATATATGTTTGAGAATATGATCATATCAGTCATCATGTATGAATGGATGTAAATAGCTTATCTTGCACCATGCCTCATAAATTTTCCGGCATACATGATAGAACCAAGAGAATATTTGACTAATATTTTTGCAAATAATTTAATCAAAAATTAAAGGCATAACAGTAAAAATAATGATGCTCAATAGATTTTTTTAGAGGCTACAAGGAGAATATACAAAGAAACCCAATACATAAAAAGTCTAACAAGAGTCAATATCAACAAATGGTATAAAATACAATGAATCATAATGATATTAGGATTTGGTCTGCAGAAATAGTAAATGCCTGCCATGTGCATTTATTTAGAGCATATATATACTATTTGATTCTGATTTTGGCGTTTCAAAAATGGTAATATGTTATAGGATACCCTGTGTTAATAATATTGTTTCTGTATTCCTTGACACTTGCATGTACTTTCTTATGAGAGCATTTAAAATTTACCAAAATGAATAATATTATTTGGTTTTTATTTTTCTTAATTACCAAGGGTTTGTGACATAAGTCACATAACCATGTCTTGTTCATTCAAGTTAAAAATAATAATATATATTAGTTGGCCCAATGATTTGCCTACTAGTTAGATGTAACCTTTTGGATCTCAAAATCCAAATAATCAATTAAATAACTATGATAAATACAAATTATATAACGTAATCAATCAACTGTATTACACAACATGTTTATTCAGGATCATACATATATCAATAATGATAAAATATACATAAAATTTGTTGTATCTTAATGATTATCTCGCATTTTTAAAATAGAAAGACTACAAGACAAAATTTAACATTAGATTTTTGTAAGTTGTGATTAATTAATGGAGATGATCCAAAATTTCATACAATAATTAATACTAAAAAAGACAACAAATATATGGAGTTTTTGACAATATATAATGTATACGAAGAAGAAGGCTGCTAAGGAATACAAAAGACGAATCATTAGGTCACGACAAAGAATGTTAAATCCGTCACTCTTTCTCCAATCAAACACACATAATCTTCCTGACTTGGCAATAAACTCTCCCCCTCGAATTCACCCTTAAATAATTATTCCCATCACTTTTTCCTCAATAGTACATCTCTCTCATATGTGTGTATATTTTATCCCAAAAAAAAAAAAAAACTATGTGTGTGTATATTTGTACATATAAATTGTGGGCTTGGTTTCTCTATATCTATAAATATACATTTATATATACATATATATATATATATATATATAGACGTGTCCATATATGCATACTTTTCTTGTTATCCATGGGGCCTATGGATGTGAATGATTTTATTATAATTTATAGGCGAAGCCTTAATTAGATCATCAACTTAACTAGTGTAATATTTCAAAAAAAAAAAAAATAGTTATAATAATTTGTAATGTCAGTCAATAAATCTTGCAAATATTCAAAACTAGATGATATCATATGCCATACGAAAGCTTATATATCATTTATTTTTAAAGTATCAAATAATTAGAAATATGTTTTATTTCATGGTCGAAGATTTCTGTGTTTAATCCGGATTTTAGTTCAATTTAAGTTTGATTTTTTCGGTTTACAAAATTTTTGGTTTATGAATAATAGTATCCAAGATAAAATATAAATAATTTTATATGGTTTCAATTTTGATTCGTATTCGAGTTTTTATGTTTCTTGCTATTTAGCGAACCAGTCTTGAAGTATAGGTTCTTAATGATAACACGACTATAATTTTAAGTTGTGGTCGTATAACTCTGGCTACATAACTTCACTCTTCAAAATGTTACACGTCAATTCTACACGAAAACATGATATGATATTCCGATACTGAAATTCTAAAAGAAAAAAAAAAACTCTTTTTTATTTATTTTTTGCCCTAATGTTAGGTAGCTATTCCATCGGAGAAGAAAACAAATATCAGGCATCTACTATTTTAAATTTATTCTTCTTTTCGCTATTGAGTTTCTTAAACTAAAATCAAGAAAAATTACGGGATGCTGTTTCCATGTGAGAATGGGCAGACAGTGTTTAAAGATTAATCTATGTTTCCGATCAACAGAACGTTGGCATATCATTGACACACAGCTTGATTTACAGTTTAGTTTTGAACTGCATTTTTAATTTCGTTGGAACTTATAATAAGAACTTTACTTCTTGATTCATTGATTAACCGGATAATTGGTAAATTGATCATCCGAATTAATTTATCAAGATCATTTAAAATACTATCTTCTATTTTTTATAGTGAATATCATTTTTGTTATATTAGAAATATTGTTTTCGTATCATTTTGTTTTAATTGGCCAGTTATAGGAATTTTAAAAGAATAGGTGAAGGGATATGATGAATGCAATAGACATTCTAATATCTTTTATTTTATTGGTTAAAAATCTAATATATTTTATTACTACATGCAAACAATACAAAAATAAGTATTTATAGAGAAAGAGATAAAATTTATTTTTACTAGGTAAATTATGAAATGTTTGAACCGGATATTTTAATAACAAAATATAACATTTTAGTGAGATAATGGCAAAACCAAAATAACGATACTAATGATATATATTTTTTCGTCTATGATACTAATGATTAGCTAATTTTTTTTTTGTCATAAATATACTTTATTTATCGATTATAAAAATACTGAAAAATTAATAAAGAAAATGAAAGTGATTAATTTATTATTATATGAAAATTTTGTATGAAACATTAACTTCATTTATTATATTCTAAGTAATCGGTAATTCCTTGAGCAATGGAATGATGTGTAACATAGAAGACTGCTCACCAATTTTCCCGCCGCATTCGGCTCCCTCTAATTAAGGGTTTGCATTTTCAAATTTTTTTTGATATGATCACTAAAATATTACATTGATGTAGTTAAAAAAGAAAAAAAAAGATTTTTTTTCACATAAGTTGATTCAATGATATATAATAGTCATATCCGTTCATGACTATGAGCGGACCCACTTAAAAACCAATGATATAAAATCGATCTATTTGCGATATAGAAAAATCTTTGTTAGCTACATGAATTATAGGACATTACATAACTACACATCTTAATTAAAATAATATATATTTAGCTACACCAACAAAAATATAATATATGACGATATATCTGAATTATATTACAATACATAACTACATATATGAACTAAAACAATATATTTTTAACTACACCAACAAAATATAATACATAGTAACATACAAAGAGAAATTATATTAAAAAACCATATTTATATTAATTTTGCAATATTTTTTTCTAACCGCGATATAAACCATTATTTTAGACCAAAAATAAACTAGATAAATTTGAATAAAAACAAAAATTGACAAATATGATCAAAAAAGGGAAATAAGGACACTCTTAATAGAAAATATAAATATTAAAGTTAGGATTACACTCTACTAGCTCAACCACCGATTCACAGACTTTTACCGGTTTAACCTGAGTTTATATAAGTACGGTTTTAAAATTAATCTGAACCAGAGTATTAATCTGGCCACGGTTTAACCAATCCGTTCAAATTTTAAAACATTGGTTTTTTCGTTTTTCTTCGTATTTCTTTCTTTTTCATTCAAAACTCTCTCTTAGTGATAAGAAAGATTAAAGTCTGGTTGAATTTTTTTAAATTAGTTTGGTTTAACTGTGAGTTTTTTTGGATTTTATTCATATGGTCTTTGTTTGGTTAGAAATTGAATTTGAATCAAGTTTTGAATTTACTTAATTTTAATACTAAATAACGATTTTATCGCAGCTAGATAAAAATCATGGCAAAATTAATAGAAATATGGTTTTCAACATTAGTATATTTATTTGTGCATGTCACCATACATTATATATTAGTTGGTGTAACTAAAAATATATTGTTTTAGTTCAGATGTGTAACTATGTAATGTCATATAGTTTGTGTATGTCGCTATGTATTATACTTTTGTTGGTGTAGCTAAACACACATTATTTTAGTTCAGATGTGTAGCCATCTAATGTCTTCTAGTTCGTGTAGCCAACAAAAATTTTTCCATATTATATCCATAGTTAACACATTCATCATAGTTAGAATCTTCAGTTTCATATTTTTTTATAAATTAAAAATTTTATTTGATAATACCTAAAAGATCTTTTAAAATCTGTTATTTTTTTATCAAACGAAAATAATATTTTTCGTACTTTTATATTAATTGTGATTGGAATCTATATATCTGAAATCAATAAATATTATAGGAACCACAAAAGAGGACAACTGAGGCATCATACAAACCACACGAAGGATTATCCAATTTCCTACTCCAATTTTGGTATGTCGTACTATCTTGTAATATCCCAACCGCAATTCGTTTGTTAGAACGCCACATATATGCACATTTTTTGCTCATTGTTTTTTCAAAACGGTTTCGGCAAATACAGTCATACAGATAGCTCATAAACCATATCGAATAATCATATAAATCACTACAATTTTTTTGTATGTACTGTATTTTCAGTGGCACATATACTGAGATTAATGTCGTAAAAGTTTTAATTTCAACCATCTGGTTTCAGTTTTTCCAGCAATAGCATCAGGATTCAGCCATCATTTGCCTCTTCAGAAGAATTTCTCATCTCCTTTGCTTCTAATTGAGTTTAATTATTATTATTTTTAACAAAAAGCTTCTAACTTTTAAAAATTTCAATTTTCAAACCACATACTTAATGTAACGCCAACGTTTTTGTCATAGTTTTCATTTTTTTCCTTCATTTACGATTTATCGGTTTCACCTTTATCTAATATCCTTAAAAATATATATATATATAAAAATCAACAACTGAATTTCTACTCAGACAAGCTTCTCAAACAGTGGAATAGCACATCTATTACTCTAGTCCCTAAGAAGCCAAATGCGAATAGAATCACAGACTTCAGACTAATCTCCTGCTGCAATGTCCTCTACAAAGTGATATTCAAAATACTAGCGTGTAGACTAGAGAAATTACTCACTAGCTGGATCTCTTCCTCTCAATCATCGTTTGTGAAAGGAAGATTGCTAACAGAGAACATCATCCTTGCCACGGAACTTGTACAAGGTTTTGGCCAGAAACATATTTCTCGTAGAGGAGTACTGAAAGTGGATCTTAGGAAGGACTTTGACTCAGTAAATTGGGAGTTTATCTTACAAACGTTGCTGGCTACAAACATGCCCCTGAATTATGGTAATTGAATCAAGCAATGCCTCATAAACACTAACTTTTCCATAAACATAAACAACAGTCTTTGTAGCTTCTTCAAAGGCAGAAATGGGTTGATAGAGGGAGACCCTCTAACTCCCTCTCTTTTTGTGATTACAATGGAAGTTTTTACTCGATTATTGGACTCCAAATTTGCATATGATACTATTGGATATCACCCGAAGGCAAATGATACAAAGATCTCGAACCTAACATTTGCAGATGATTTGATGATATTCTATGATGGTAAAGTGTCCTCTCTTCATAGGATAACAAATGTTCTCAACGAATTTTAATAGTTATCTGGTTTTATTATGAATAGAGAGAAGTCATGGATCTACACAGTTGGTTTAAACTCCCAGGAATCTGAAGAAACAACTTCTTTTGGTTTCCTAAATGGGTATTTCCCCTTCAGATATCTTGGACTACCATTACTTCACAGGAAACTGCGAAGGACAGATTACTCTCCACTCATTGATCAGATATGTTTTAATCATTGGACAACCAGGAGGCTCTCCTTTGCTGGTAGGTTACAAATTATTTCTTCAGTCATATACATCACTGTGAATTTTTGGATATCAACATTCATTCTTCCTAAGTGCTGCATTAAAGTGATTGAAAGTCTCTGCAACCGCTTCCTATGGTCTGGTGACATCTCCAAAAAGGGTGAAACAAGTATCTCTTGGCAACAAGTCTGTCTACCTAAATCAGAAGAGGGCTTGGCCTGGAAAACTTTGGGAAGTGGAATAAAGCACTAAATCTCCGTCTTATCTGGATAATTTTTACTAACTCCGCTTTTATTTGGGTCGCTTGGAATCGTCACCACCGGCTGAGGGAAGTAAACTTTTGGAATGTTCAGCCAGGAATGCACCACTCTTAGATCTGGAAAGCTCTATTAGATCTCTGGCCTCTAACCAAAAGGTTTCTGTGATGCATGGTAACGAATGGCAAAACAGTAAGTTATTGGTATGATCATTAGATGGACTTGGATCCTTTCATCCATCACATATGACCATCTGGCCCTCGCCTAATGGGTATTCCTAACTCGGTAACGATTGAGAAAGCTGTCGTCCATCAGGTTGGATTCTTCTGCCAGCCCGCATCAAAAACTCTGCTTTGCAAACCTCCGCAACATGTTACTGGCAAAGGCACCACCAACAATTTCCCATGGCTTTGACACTTACTCAGGGTCTATCATTGGCTCCTCCACATCAGTTTTCTCATCAAAACTAATGTGGGAGCAGCTACGACCAACAAGTCAAGTCAAAAAATAGGCAAAAGTTGTTTGGTTCAATGGACATATTCTCAAATATGCTTTCACCTTTTGGGTTACTCACCTAGATCGCCTACCGGTTAGATCTCGGTTAGCTAATTGGAGAATGAACATTCTGAATACTTGTTGCACTTGCAATAGTGATATTGAAACAAGGGATCACATGTTTCTTCACAGTCTCCATGCCTTTTTTGATTGGTGTTCTCTCATATGCTGGTTGTCCTCCTCAGCTGGACCACTAAGCCTAACGCTTAAGAGATTCACAGTCCAAATAACTATCTTCTACATATGGAAAGAGAGAAACAATATACTCCACCATATGTTGTCAACCTCCCAATTGGTTATCTTCAAACAGATTGATCGAAGTATAAGGGACTCCGTTCTAGCTCGGATCAGCCGGAAGAAATTCAAGAATCTACTCTCCCAATGGTTCACCTATGAGTAGTTGTCTCAATGCTTAGGATCTATTTTCCTTCCCTTGTTTTCAAATACGCTTTTTATTATTTTTTGGACCATTTGAAACATTAAAGTTCCGCCGAACAAATTGCAAAGAAACCCGTTCCATTTTGGTAAGTAAAATTTTATATTTTATTAAAAAATAACTGAATTTCTATGATTACAAAAAGAAATTTTTTTTATTTTATTCACACTTTTTTTTAAATAGTATTTTATCTAGATTGTTATTTTGAAGATGTTTAGTTCCAAATTATTTTGGAAGGAGTTAGAAAAATTGATTTCAATAAAAAATATAATAAAAATTTACAATTATTTTTTCCAAAAAAAAAAATATTACACTTTATAGAAAAGAAAATTTTACTAAAAAAACAGACGTATATTTTAGATTTAATAAGAGCTTAGAAAGAATCCTAAATCATTAAATATTCCTTCCTTTTCTGATTTTTTTTAAAACCTAAAGTTAGTGATATTTTTGGAGCTTTTGAATTTTAGTGATATTTTTTTATATAGTGATAGTTTTAGAATTTTTTTTTTAAAAGTATCTCTTTATATAATAAGTTAAAATCTTCATGAAAACGATATATTGTGACGTAACTACGATTTCTTACATCCTTTTGGTCAATTTTGTTGTTGTTGTCAACTACATCCTTTGGTCATTTATATCCGTCTTGTTGATTTAGTATATTAGACATAATTATCCTAAAATTCTTTGAAAGGATAATATTTATCATTAATAAATTTTTCTCCTTCGACGCAAGTTAATTACCAAAAGCATGATGTTACCAAATTATTATTACTATTTTTCTATGATGTTACCAAAATTTTTTTTAATCAAAAAAATACTTTATTTATTGATTAAATAAATACATTATTTGCATCTATAAACCAATACGGAACAGAAATGCCTATAAAAAAAAACTGTTTTCCGTAAGCGTGCAAGTAAGTCAGCTTTTACATTCTTGTCCCTAGGACGATGAATAAGAACGAAGTTCAGAAACGATTTCCGAAGCTCCACAAACTCACTTAGTTCCGGTTGAAAACCTGGCCATTTCTCCGGTGTTGACACCATAATAGCCAGCTCCTTAGATCCTGTTACAAACTGAGAACTAAATTGTTTTTTCCTCTGTAAGCTAGACATGGCCCATAGTAGTCTATGCATCTCCGTATGAAGGGGAGATATACCTCGTCGACTTCCTTTTATCCCTAGAAATTAAATCCGTTTTACCATCTCGAAGTTCCAACATCCAACCTACCCCACCCGTGGGTTCGTCGTCTTTCCAGGATCCGTCTATAAAACACGTGAAAATTGCCCTATTCTGTTCGGATAGCAGACTGGAACCCATATTATCCGTTAAGGATCCTTTCGTGCAATTAGTTAGAAACCACTCCATAGATTCCTTCTGGGCGATATCCAGGATATCGAGTGGTGATCGTTCAATATTATTGAACACTTTATCATTCCTCGCTTTCCAAATATACCACATAGTCCATGGATATGATCGAATGACTTTCTCCAAAATCGTTCGATTTGGAATACACCAGAAAAGGTAATCCATATTCTCCCTGAGATTCTCAGACGGAAAGTGATTTGGAGAAGCAGGGATGTTCGAGAGCGCCCAACACTGTAGTGCTGGGGGACAAGTGAAAATAGCATGACTTATTGTTTTTTAGGATGTCCACACCTTGGGCAACACCGCTCGATTCGTAGATGTTTGTGAGCGAGACATTCATTTACCATCACCACTCCATCAAGAGATGGCAAAAAAGGTGGCAGATCTTATTTGTTGTTGCAATTTTTCACACATGCTCCATAAGAGGGTTGAATGATGGTTGTTGAAGAATAAATTGTGTTTCCTCATTTAGCTTCCTACGTACGATCTCATAACCCGATTTAACTGTATACATATCTGAGGTAGTGTAGTGCCAAAAATACCCATCAATAACATGTCTTGTAGATGGCCTCAGCCTGAGAATGAAGGGAATATCTCATGGATCTATGCAATCACGGAGACGCAAAAGATTCCACGAGTTAGTATCCCTGTCAAATTCTTTAGGGGGTATATTAAACCGAGCATTTGGAGTGATTTGAGTTTTAATAAGATTTGAGATGATTTTGGGTGATTTTTGGTGTTTTCAAGAAGTTTTTGTGATTTGATATTAAAATCTCTGCAATCCCACCTAAAACCATGAGATTTGGGTCTTTGCTTTTTTAACTAATAAATCTTTGATATTTGGTGTTTTTACGCATCCTCATGCTTTGAATTCATAGTCTTTTATCTCCTTTTTTTTTTCTTCCTTTGTCTTTTCATTCACTTTGAGTCTCATTTTTTGCTTTATGATCATCTTAGGGTCTAGGTTATGTTTTGTTGCATTTTGCATATTTTCTTGTGTCTTTTTAGATATATTTGGAAGCTTTGATGAGGATCGGATTGGAAGAAAGGTTTGAAGTTCATTTGGATTCAAAAAGATGGTAGTAAGATGAGAGGAATTACGTTTATAAAGAGAGTCTAAAGGCAAAGGAAAGAAGTTTCAGAAATAGCAGATACCGGACTTAATTACCAGGCATATTAAGCTGGTATGGGAGTCACAAAATGGCAAGCAATATCAGTGGAAATACCAAGCTTAAATACCAGACATATTAGGCTCGGTATGAGATCCATTTTCAATAACTTTTGATCCGATCCAGATTCAAACCGGGTTGACCCGGGTCTATTTTTATGCATTATAATTACATTTTAAACTTTGTAAAAACCTAAGTTTCTTCTCCTCTAGACTTGGATTTGGATCCAAACTCTTCTATTGATATTTTGGATTGATCTTCATCTTCTCATGCCAATTTAGAGAAAGATTCTTCAACCTTTTCATCATTTATATTTTATTTACATCTTTTTATTATGTTTATGTCTTTTGCTTCATATCATGTTTAACACTTAACTTTTTAGTTGGATAATAGGTACTGCTCGATTATGATGATTTGATGGTTATAAGATGATTATTTAGGTTGATCCTTGTTAGATCATTCATTTAGGTTGTTCTTAGTGCTAGTTTTAACTTGATCAATCAAAATCTAGATCTTAGGTATTTTATGCCCGAAAGGTATTTGTGAAAATGTTTGAACCAAACTTTTTATGAGTTTTTCTTCCCTAACCAATGAAAGTTGATGTTAGGATGATTAGTGAACTTAATGGACCTAATAATAATGCTTGTTAATTATTTAATTTGCAAATGAAAGTTTACCTTAATTGGATAATTGTGGAGACTCTGAGACTTTCTTACTCTTTGGATTGTTGAGATCGAGATCTAAAAAGATGACCGACGAACATCAAATCACCAACACCGCACTGCTAAAAAAGATAGACGAACAAGATAAAGCAAACACCTCGCTGAGTTACGCGCTGGCGTCGGAGTAGTGAGCCCGAGGTTCCCGTACCGAAAGTTTGGTACCGGGAGTAACTCCGGCAAGGAAGTTCCGAAGAAAAGTCTTCAACATAAATCTGACACCCTCAATCCTTCCACTCCTCGTGATACGATCGGCGACATGCCGAGGATGTTAGGAGATCTGCCACCTCCGCCTCGGCATGACGAGCAAACTCCAATGACCGTCAGGCAACTATAACCAATGAACAGCCCGAGTTGCTCCGAGCCACCAGAACCACTGATAGGTGTGTCCAATTTGCCGGCAACGATAATGAAAGACCAGATGGCTCAACCGATGTCGTAGAAAACCAAGCCATTGAGGACTTAGCCGACGCAGGTTTTACCCCGACGCAGGTTTTACCCCGACACCATTAGCCAGAGAAAATAATACAAGTCAACTCGGGGATTCAATGGACGAGGAAGAAGATATCTTCTGGGGACGCCGAGCACACCATGAAGACGAGCCGCAAAGAACGAATCAAACGAGGCCTTCCAGACATACCAGTACACCGAGAATGACGAGCCAAGACCAGACCAGGGAACTTGACGAAATTCGCGCTTCTCTGGCTCGGGCTGCTGCCGAGGTAAAGGCCTTCAAATCCCAAGTGCACAAGGCGATTATCTTGGCACCCGAAATAGACCGCATGTTAGAAGAAACGCAGAAGACACCATTCATAGCTCGGATAACTAGAACAAGAGTATCTAACCCCAGAAAAATTCGAATCCCATTCTACGGAGGAACGATCAACCCGAAAGCTCACATAATGGTATTTCGCATAGCAATGGGACGAGCCAATCTTGGCGAAGATGAGAGAGACGCCAGATTTTGCCTCCTATTCGTATAACATCTCAAAGGAGCGGCCTTGGAGTGGTTTTCACGTCTCGATCGTAATTCTATCAATAGTTTCGATCAGTTATCTGTTGCTTTTTTAAAGTATTATTCCATGTTCATGGATCGTGGGACTTCTGACGCCGACCTGTGAACTCTATCTCAAGGCCCGACAGAATCACTACGAAGTTTTATGGAGCGTTTCAAAAAGATTATATCTAAAGTTGACGGTGTAAGCGATAAAGCTGCTCTGACTGCCCTGAGGAAATCCCTGTGGTACGAGTCACGTTTCAGAGAAGAGATTGTGTTGAACCAGGCGCTGACGATCCATGACGCATTGCACCGGGCCTCGGATTTCATCGTCAACGAAGTGGAAATGAGAGTCCTGTCACAAAGTTATGGTTCAGCAAAAATGACGAGCCGAAGTAACATTCATAATACTAGCACAACCTCAACAAACTTCAAGAAAAACTCTCGCTCATCCCGGTAAAGACGGACCTAACTTCGGAGGTGCCCACAACTATCAGGTAGGAGGCGGTCGCGGAAAAGTACCATGAAATACTTGGAAAATAAATACCAGTACGTACGACGAAAAGTCTTATTGCAAACATCATCACCAGTACGGACATCTTACTGCAAACTGCAGAAGCCTCGGCTTGTTTCTTGCGGTGAAACTTGCGGAAGGAAAATTAGATTACACGGTCAGTCTGAAAGATTTTGAACGCAATGAAGGTAAAATAGCCTCACCAGGAGAATCAAGCCGACAAGCCCACTAAGAGAGGAAGACAAAACGACGAGGCAACGCAACAGGGACCCTGAAGGAGAATCAACATGATAATGGGAGGATCTTAATTCTGCATGGAGACCGTCTCTGCAATCAAAGCTTTTCAACACCGAGCGGATGCTAGCATCCATTGGCCCGCTCTAGCCAACCTTCCGAACGATGTGATTTCCTTCGAACAGAAGGAAGCAGTTGGCATCAAACAACCTCACAATGACCCACTTGTCATCGAACTGATTGTGGTGGATCACGATGTTGCCCGAGTATTGATAGATACTGGAAGTTCCGTCGATGTCATTTTTTGCAAAAAATTAAGATGTATGGAGATCAGCCTTTCTAAAGTGACAGCAACTCCGAAGCCACTAACTGGATTTTCGGGAGAAACCACGATGACCCTTGGAACAATCAAGTTACCTGTCCGAGTCGGAGGAATGACAAAAAATCGTAGAGTTTTTTTCAGTGGTTGATCACCCCGCCATATACAACGTAATCATGGGAACGCCTTGGATAAACTCCATGAGAACTGTCCCGTCAACCTACCACATTTGCGTAAAATTCCCAACGCCAAACGGAATCAAGACCATTCGCAAAAATCAGAAAGAATCCCGAATCTGCTTTTGACCGAGCACAAGCTTCGAAATCCAGTGATAGAGTCAAGTACGTAGACAAAGCGAAGGAAGATGAAGACGAACCGAGAGGAGGCAAACAACCTAACTAAACTCTTATAGCAATTATAGATAACAGGGGCTCGCGAAGAAGAAAACGGACCAACTTATGACCCTGTAATCTCAGTTTGCATCGACAATGACAACCCAGAAATATGTGTCGAGATCAGAGCCTAACTAGAAGAAGCTATTAAAGAAAAATTGATCTCCTTCCTAAAGAAGAACGTACATACTTTCACTTGGACTGCAAAAAATATTGCATATGCCAGGCATTACCATCGATGTAACATCTCATGAACTGAATGTAGATCCGACTTTCAAACCAGTAAAGCAGAAGAGGAGAATGATAGGCCCCGAAAGAGTAAAGGCTGTCAATGAGGAAGTTGAACGGCTGCTGAGAGTCGGGTCAATCACCGAGGTTAAATACTCCGACTAGCTTGCCAACCCTGTCATGGTAAAAAAGAAGAATGGAAAGTGGCGAATGTGTGTAGACTTCACCGACCTGAACAAGACATGTCCGAAGGACAGTTTCCCACTACCACACATTGACCGTTTGGTAGAGGCAACAACCGGGGACAAGCTGTTGTCATTCATGGATGCTTTCTCAGGATACAACAAGATCCTGATGAATCCCGAGGATAGAGAGAAGACAACATTCATAACGGATCGTGGGATATATTGCTACAAGATCATGCCATTCGGCCTCAAAAATGCCAGGGCGACTTATCAGCGTCTGGTAAACAAAATTTTCTCACGACAGCTTGGACAAATGATGGAGGTATATGTAGATGACATGTTGGTAAAGTCCCTCAAGGAGAAGGATCACGTGGTCCACCTAGCAGAATGCTTCAAACAGTTGAACTTACACAACATGAAGCTCAACCCGACTAAGTACAGATTCGCGGTGATATCCGAAGAATTCCTTGGGTATTTAGTCACCCTCCGAGGCATCAAAGCAAATCCAAAATAGATCAATGCTCTGATACAAATGACTTCCCCAAAAACCAAACGCGAAGTTCAACACCTAACGGGATGCACTGCAGCGCTAAACCGGTTCGTTTCGCGATCTACCGATAAATGCCTACCCTTCTACGATACTCTACGCGGCAATAAGAAGTTTGAATGGACAAAAAAATACAAACAGGCATTCCGGCGGCTGAAAAAATACTTAGCCAGTCCTCCAGTACTCGTGAAACCAGTGGAGGGTGAGCAGTTGTTCCTCTACATGGTTGTTTCCACAACGGGAGTAAGCAGAGTACTCATCCGAGAAGAGTGTGGCGATCAGAAGCCTATCTTTTATGTTAGCCAGACTCTAACCGACTCTGAGACCAGATATCCGCAGATGGAGAAGTTAGCATTATCCGTAGTAATGTCCTCCCGGAAGCTAAGACCATATTTTCAATCACACCCTATAGTAGTCCTGACCACTTTCCTTTTACAATCTATCTTGCATAGTCCGAGTCAATCTGATAGATTAGCCAAATGGACAATCGAACTGAGCGAGTATGATATCGAGTATAGAAGCCGAACCTGCGAAAAATCACAAGTCCCTGCAGATTTCCTAATCGAGCTCCTGGAAGAGGAGATAGAAGAACCGGCTCCAAGCTTGGTATGGAAGCTTCACGCATATGGATCATCATCAAAACAAGATTCCGGGGTAGGGATATGATTAACCTATCCAACAAGCGAAATCGTCGAACAATCGTTCCGCTTGGGTTTCCGCGCATCCAACAACGAAGCTTTGATCGCAGGAATGAAACTTGACTCAGATTAAACTTATTCATGCCTTCTGCGACTCACAAGTAGTGGTCAACCAAGTCAGTGGCAAGTATACAGTCAGAGATGATCGGATGAAAGCTTATCTACGAATCATTAAGGAGCTAGCAACATAGTTCGAAAAATTTACGTTAACACAAATACCTCGCGGGGAAAATACGTCGACAGATGCACTAGCAGCACTTGCATCCACCTCCGATCTAGACCTGAAAAGAATAATCGAAGTGGAGTTTATCGAACACCAAGCATCGATCTCTCGGGCACTGTTAACGCGGTTACCCGTTCCCAAGCATCCGGTCAAGGAAAAGATACACCCGAAGAAATTGTCGAGATAGATGATGGCGTTGATACCGCCACAGCAATGGGAGAAGACCAGAACGAGGACCAATCGGCCAAAGATGAGATGGCCGAGATAGCAGGAAACCCCGAAGTGGATCCCCCAGCCGAAAATGAAGCATTCGATGGAGGACGATCTACAACCACCGAGAATGGAGTACAGATGCGATAAAGAGTGGATGGGAGCAATCCGCGTATATATCATGGATGGTGAAGTACCATCCGATAAATGGGCTGCCCGAAAGCTCAGAGCTCAAGCTACTCAATATGTCCTACTAGACGGGAACGTCTTCAAATGGAGGTTCTCGGGATCATTAAGCTAGAAAAATCATGGAAGAAGTCTACAGTGGATCATGCGGCAACCATTCTGGCGGAAGAGCACTAGCAATCAAAATCAAGCGTCACGGCTATTACTGGCCAATTATGGTAAAAGATTGCGAGAAGTTTCTGCTAGGTGCGAGAAAAATGTCAGCGCCACACTCCAAAAATTCATAAGCCAACTGAGATGCTGTCATAAATTTCAGCACCTTATCCCTTTATGCAATGGTCAATGGACATCGTTGGTCTCCTACATAAATCCACGCATAAAAGATTTCTGCTAGTACTAACAGATTACTTCTCCAAGTGGGTCGAAGCAGATTCTTACGCTAGCATTAAGGATGCTCAGGTGGAACATTTCGTCTGGAAAAACATTATATGCAGATGATACACAGATTTTTAACCTAAATATCACTGCAAGTGTACAGCAAGCGAAGTAGTAATTAGGGATCGAATCCACGAGAACCAAGTGAAACACTATGGATTCTTATGAGTGAAATTAATCTAAGATGGCAATAATAATGTTGATAGCAATAACAAATGAAAATAGCAATTTAAACGGTGTGAAATCAATTAAAAGCAAGCGTTAAGTCTAGGGCGTTTCACAGGATTCAGAGATCATGAATCAGACAATTATTCGGGGAACGATAAAGTGCAGTCTCAACTCAAACATGAATGTATAATCAATCCACTTTCGTGGTATCAACTACTTTATCTAGGAACCTAAGAATCTAAACTGTCGTTTGATCTTAAAATTCTAAACAAGCATTAACGAGGAGGTTTGATATGTTCATAAATTGCCTTAACATCAGCTTTCGTTGGTTAAGGACAATTTGCTCACCTATGTTCATTCAAGCAACTTATAACACTTTTGATGAATAGATTGAACCTAAAATCAGAGATTAAGTGATCAATTTAATCTAAGCAATAAGAACAACAATAGGTGGAGACAAAATAAATCCCTATCTATGTCTGATTTATCGATTCATAAACACCTTTGAAAACCCTAAACTCAACTATGGATCTACTCAAACATGGAGAAAATCAAAACAACATAAAATGAAGAAAAACTTATAATAAATTAAAGGGGTTCAGAAAAACTTCTCAAATGATACAAAGTAAGAGATTCGTCTCCCCGATGCTTAAATATTACAGAAATCAAAAAGTCTGAATATAATTAAAAGGTATGAGAAAACTTTGCCTAAACAATGGCTTAAACTCGAATATATATTAAAAACGTTCTGGAGGAAAACAAACGGCAAAACCCTGTGAAAATAGGAAATTAAAATTTTCCTTTTTATGGCCAAAAAGGTTTGGATCGATCGATCCAATCATGGATCGATCGATCTGATGATAGCACAATCGATCTTAGATTTTCACGTCGATCCAAAAAGTATTCGGCATCTTGGATCGATCGATCTGGCTGTGGATCGATCGATCCAGCCTAGATCGATCGATCTGGCTGTGGATCGATCGATCCAGCCTAGATCGATCGATCTGATCTCTTACGATCGATCCAGAATGTATTCGGTGTTTTGGATCGATCGATCCAGAATGTATTCGGTGTTTTGGATCGATCGATCCAGAATGTATTCGGTGTTTTGGATCGATTGATCCAGAATGTATTCGTTGTTTTGGATCGATCGATCCAGAATATATTCGGTGTTTTGGATCGATCGATCCAGAATGTATTCGGTGTTTTGGATCGATCGATCCAGAATGTATTCGGTGTTTTGGATCGATCGATCCAGAATGTATTCGGTGTTTTGGATCGATCGATCCAACCTCTTTTGTGGTCCTTTTGCTTCATTCAACACTCCTAATGCCTTGGGTTCATTCCAAATGTCAAACGGCCCTGAAAGACACTAAACCATATAAATGACTTGAAAAACCGTTGAAAACACGGGTTAGAACGCGTAAAAATGAAATACATCAGCAGACATGAGTCCCATATGAAATCGCTACAGACAACGGCTCGCGGTTGATCTCAACACGTTTCGAAGCCTTCTGCGAAAAATGGAAGATACGTCTCAGCAAGTTTACACCGTGTTACCCGCAAGGTAATGGCCAAGCAGAAGCAGCAAACAAAATAATCCTTGATGGTTTAAAGAAACGACTCAATGCAAAAAAAAAGACGTTGGGGAGATGAATTGAAAGGAGTTCTTTGGTCTCATCGGACAACCCCGAGACGAGCAACCGGAGAAACATCGTTCGCACTTGTCTATGGAATGGAATGTGTGATCCCACCCGAAGTAGAGTTTCTTGGAGTTCGTCGTCACCTCCTCCCCGGACAAGAGGTATTAAATCACTTAATGCTGCTTAATGAAATTGATTTGGTGAATGAGCGGTGATACCAAACACTTATTCGTATTCAAAATTACCAGCAAGCCACAACCAAGTACTATCATTCCAATGTCTGCAGTCAAAAATTCAACTAAGGCGATCTGGTCCTCCGAAAGGTTTTTCAGACACTGCAGAACAAAATGCGGGGAAGCTGGGAACAAACTGGGAATGACCTTATAAAATCACAAAAGTGGTCCGCCCGGGAGTATATGAGCTCGCTAACATGGCAGAAGTTCCAATACCAAGATCTTGGAACGCAATGCACTTGAAAAAGTACAATCACTAAACTATACCATTTACGAACTACGAGGTGGCTTGATCCCCGAAAAGGTACGTAGGCAACCCATTTCAGGGTGGGTTCAGCTGTCCTCCTTCCTAAAAAGGAGGGGGCAGAGTGGGTACGTATACGTTTATACTCCCATCTATTGTAAAGAGATTGTTTCGCAAAAAAATGGTACTTCAACACTTCGGCATACTAATCGCCTAGCAGATGTCTTATAAACACTACGGCATACTTATCTCCTAGCAAAATCTTATACACACTTCGGCATACTAATCGCTTCGCAAATATTTTATAAACGCTGCGGCATACTTATAGCCTCGCAAAAAAAAAAAAAACAGATCAATGCTTATATTTTTGTTTTACGTCTGTTGCTGGCCACAACAACGAACTTTTTACATCCTTTATGGATATTTACTACTACATCCTCTACGGAACTAAGCGCGCTATAAAAATTCTTATGTCTGCTATCAGAGCGGGGACGTGTGAGGAAAATGTGTTCATAAACCGAAGTAAACATTTTAAAAAACTAGTATTTACTCTTTAGCACTGTCATCAACACCTCATAACACTTCGGTTCAAACATAAAACACAAAAATGAGCCGAAAGATAGCCGAAGATCTTTAAGACTACTATGGATAAAGCCATCCAGACATCTTGTTCTTAAAACATACGAACACAACAAAAAAGAGCAACAAAACAACAACCAAAACATAACAGTTTCTAAGGAAGATTTGGATCTACGATCCCCTCGGCAATGCGGTCAGCAGCAGGAGTGCCAGCATTAGATCCATAGAAATCTCTTACACCAACGGCTGTCGCGGCATTCTCCAACGACTCACCCAGGAGCGTTGAATTGACTGAATCGGACGAGACATGAGATATTACCAGCTCATTTTTCACCTCCTTTTCGAGCTCCTCGAACTCGTCATGGGCTCCAGCCAAATCAACTCGCCATTCAGACAACTGAGCCACCTTGGCATCCAAGGTTGGAGCATCATCTTTCTTGAGAATATCGATAAGTTGGAGATTGTTATCTACCTACGCGAGATCCAGTTCTTTATCTTTGATCACTGTCAAATCCTCGATCTTTTTAGAGATTCTATCAAGTTTCCCCTGAAAATTCTCAGCCATCTCCCGCCTCGCGGCCTTCCGAGATTTTTTCACTTTTGCTTCATGCAAAGCATTCGTAGCAGTAAGTCTTCTCTTCAGCAATTCAATCTCAACAGATTTTCTTGCCTTTGTAGCCTCTTGCTTCATGCACAAATCCCCAAGTCTAACTGTTTCGCTTTTGAGAAACACCTTCTCCTTCTCAAGGGTATTAATCTGAGCCGAGGAAGACGCCAGCTCGGCAACGTGTTTGCTTGCAAGGTCATCAAGCTTAGCCTTTGTCTGCAAGGCATCTTTCCTCGCTTTGGTAATTCGGCGCTTATCTTTCCTCGCTCCCCGGTCGTACTTAGCGATGATCTTGTTGATCGACGCCATAAACTGTAAGTTCAGAATCGAAAATCAATATCCGAAGCTCTTACTTGAAAAGGAAATTTTAATGAATTCTGCTCCGAAATAGTTACCTTGATGCAACATAAGGATATATCGGCATACAAAGCGCCTTCGCGAGAGTATCGACTGGAGGAAGATGATCGCCAGGAGATTTGATTGTGGAAACAAGAGAAGCTGAGGTGACTGCGTCATTATAAACGGGCTCGTCCCCATCATGCTTAAACAGTATCACCGCGGGGTTAGAAGAGTCGGCTCCTTTTGCTTCTTGGCATTTCCCTCTGCAATGCCTTTCCCTTTTTCGGTATTAGGAATAGGACGCTTCCGAAAAAGTGGTTTAACCTCCTCAGGTTAACACGGAGCAGGAGGAGGAATGGGGTTGGTAACATGTTGAGTTGCCTCAGCATTAGCAACGCCATCTTGAGTTGCCTCGATATTACCAGCGCCATCAACATTTTTATCCTCGTGTAGAACTGGAGCGTCGTTAGTCAACTGATCCGGGCCAGATGTCACCTCGGCGTTCTTAGGTGACGCATCGACCCCTTCGGCTTTTTGTTCCCGAGCCATCTCCGTTTCCTTCTTTTGTGCCTGCTTATTGCGAATTGTCATTCATTTACCCATTAGCTCGATGATATGTAACCGAAGTCCAATGGAAGACTCCGAGGTAGTAGATACACCAGCGAAGCGAGCCCTTGCTTTCTCCATGAGTGGTAAGGAAAATTATTTCGGCAAATGAGTCTTCCCACCGGCAAAGGTGTCTCTGAGTAAGTAGGTGTCCTCTGGAAATGTCGGGAGGAGGTGACGAACTGCAAAAAGAGGGAAGGATTAGAAACTTAAAAATAATCATTTAAACCGACGCAGTCTTAGGATCGGCTACCAATGGGTCCCCAGTCTGTTTTGACTTTGCCGAGACAATCCTCTCAATCGCCGCGTCGGTTATGGGAACATAGAAAAAATAACTCTCCCAATCGCTGTCCTTGCTTTTGAATCCTTCAATTATTTTGCAGTTTTTCTTGGGAGAGATATCATACATCGAAGACTTCGGGACCTTCCGAAACTCGAGAAGATACTATAGATGTCAAACCCTCACTTCGGCATCGCACTCATAACTCAACACCAAAATGCCGACTAGATGACACATCCCCCGGGGCGTAATCTGGTTGAGGGCTAACTCATGCTTCTTCAGGAATCTCACTATCAGGCTTGGAATCGGAAACAATAGGAGGTTCGCATAGAAAAAACTTTCATACAAGCAGAAATGGTTCAGCGGAGGATTGTCTGGACGATCCGATGGAGAAGGCACGATCAAGTCAACCTCCTCCGAGATTCCAAACCTTTGTCTTAACAGCGCTAACGATTTCTCAGTCGACAGGGTCAATCCAAGTGGGTCGACCTATTTATTTTTTGCTTTCCGTTTACGAGGTGCATTCCTGGATGGACCGGCTTCGTAACTTGCAAATAGCCTCTCCAACCGTCTTGCCTCGTCAATAAAGAGGTCTTCAGGCTCAACCTTGATATCAGGATGTAACATCATTCCTGCCTCGGGGACATCTGAAAGGGGTTCATCGATAAGACAAGGGACCTTGATAATAAGCCGATTCGCCTCGGTAGCCAAATTTGTCTCGGCATCCTCCTTTGCTTCGTCCAAATTTGCCACGGCATTTGTATTTGCTTTATCCAAGTTCGCCTCAGCATCTACCCCATTCGCTTCATCGGCCAGTTTTGCTTCAGCAGAAGAATTTGCTTCGTCAAAAACTGATGTTTCATCTGTCTCGCTCGCCTCAGGAGATCGAATCATCTTGCGACCAAGTTCCCAAGGGTAATAAGCCGAGGCAAAGGAGTCTCGCAACTCATCGGATGAAGACATGAAGATGAGTTTGAAGATGCGTCGGAAAATTCAAAGAAACCACCGCGGAGCGTTGAAGATGAATCGGAAAACAAGAAGCAACGGTGGGGAACAAATGGGAAACTCAAATAAATAAGAGAGAGAGAGAAGAGAGAGGAGAGAGCACTACCTTTGGTTTTTGAGGATGCGAAGTGAGAGAAATGAGGAAACACTTGGTGATTTATAAAGAAAATCTAGGGTTTTGATGCGTGGATAAACGTGCCTCGGGAATCAGCAAAAATGCTTCGAATCCTCAATATAATCATTACATGATGTCATGATTACTCGATTCCCAAGAAATCCACTACCGTAATATAATGCAAGGTGTATGAATAAGATCAAGTGTAACCCGAGCCATGGAGTTAACACGTCACCAAGGATTTGGCTAGACAAAACTTTGCTCGGTATAGATATACCGTCATAATTTCGGCTCAGCATGTTGATCTTAGCATCGGCTCGGAACTGTGAGTGTTAACACGCGTTGAGGCAACCGTTCCAATGGGCCGAGGCAAAATATCGCCCTCGTGGGCTGAGGCAATGCCTTCACAGGTCATTTCAAGATTTGGGCCGAACAGACGAACAAAGTCAATACGAAAGTCGGTCAAGGAAGAAAATGCAATACAAATCCCCGAAGAAAAAGGAAATATTATGATATTCTCGCTAGGACGGTGGAATCTGAAGTCTATAAAATAAGAAGAGGGCATTCGAAAGAACGGGGGGGGGGGGGGGGATAGACTTTACACTTTAAACAACCTTATATTCTAAAGCTTATCAAATCAGTAATAAAAACCTTCTTTGGATCTCTTTGTCTGCAATCTAAACCCTGAAGTTTCTGTTCTCCTAATTTCTCAACCAAATTTAGTTGTGTGAGTTTCGACTACCACAATGATTTTTTAGGTTGATCCTTGTTAGATCATTCATTTAGGTTGTTCTTAATGTTAGTTTTGACTTGATCAATCAAAATCTAGATCTTAGGCATTTCATGCCCGAAAGGTGTTTGTGAAAATGATTGAACCAAACTTTTTATGAGTTTTTCTTCCCTAACCAATGAAAGTTGATGTTAGGGTGATTAGTGAACTTAATGGACCTAATAATAATGCTTGTTAATTATTTAATTTGCAAATGAAAGTTCAGCTTAATTGGATAATTAACAAAGTTGATTAGTGCCACGAAAGTGGATTAGTCATAATTAAGTGCTCCATGTTCTACGATAGTGTTTGATTCAACCTCTTACATCATTGTTTGATTTTTAATACATTCTTATAAAATTTAGACCCACGGTCCAAATCTTTTCTCTTGTTTTCCTTCTTGCATTTCTTAGCTTTCTAAACCATTTAAAACCCCAATAATATTTGCTATAGATTAGTTTTTGTCTCGCATCTCTTGTGTCACAATCTATAGTCCTCATGGATCTACTCTTAAGTATTTCTCGGTGATCCATGCACTTGTGGGTTATTTGAGGCTTTATAAATTTAAAGCTTCGCTCGCCTTTTGGATCTTCACTCTCTAGTGATGGTAAAACAGAGCGTGTCAAGTTTTTGGCGCCGTTGTCGGGGACTAAACGATTGCCATTAGAGTTAGGATTCAAATTGAGACTATGGCCTTTTTATTTTCTTTTGTTTCTAATCTTTTCCATTTCCTTGTGATCTTGATATTTAGGTGTACAACTAAGAGTAAAAGAAACATGCAAGGAAGGAGTGAATAAGAGGAAGCAACCGTCAATCTAGCAACGTTAAAGGTGCCCTTGGGAACTCTCCCAAGCCTATCCTTTATCAAACTAGTGACACAAAACAAGCATGAAAAAAGAGGACTAAGCTTCTCCAATCCTTAGCTCCAAGGTACCATTTCTTTCTCTTTTGTAAATACTTTTTTTAATTATTTTTCTTCTTTGAGTTTGTTATGTTTCATTCTCTCATTCCACTTTACTCTCTCACCGAGACGGTGAGAAGTAAGTCTGGGGGGAGGGAATCGGTACTAATGAATGTTTTAATTGTTTTTTTTTTTTTCTCTTTAGTCATGCATTGTGAATAACCATATGCATTCAAAATTTTTGAAAAAAAAACAAAAAACAAAAACAAAAAAATTCATGTAGTTTGCATTTTCATTTTACATTTTTAGGATTGAGTCTAATGCATATAGATTTCATTCATATGTATGGAAACAATGATGATCTCTCCTTGTAAAATTTCAACTCAAGAGTTTGATTCAATGTCTTTGCTAGTAGTTTTTAATGCATTTAAGTGATCTTGAAGTAAAATATGAACCATCCTTTGATCTCTTGGCTTGAATGTCTTTGTCTTGGTTGAAACTTGCCTTGAATTGATTCCAACTCTATGCATATTTGGACTATAATTAAATATTAATTCTCTCGCTTAGGGATTTGAAATCGATCTCATGGTCTTAATTAAGTACACTCGAGTTTTCTTATTTTCTTTTACAACTCTAATGCTAACTCGAATTACCATTCTGATTTTTAGGATGGTACCCCACATAGCACCTTACCTTTTTTTTGTTTCAAACCCTTGTTGCTTATTGAGTGAGACCTTGTTTTTTGAAATGCATACATATGCAAAATCTTGAAAGAAAGGGACGACAAAGACTATCTTCCTCTAGGCTTGTTACTTGGGTGTTGTATATAGTTGATCATTGGGTTTTGTTGAGTGATTGTTAGTTAAAAAAGACAGAAACGATTGATTGAGTCGAAAAAGACCACGAAAAGAAAAGAAAAGAAAAAAGGAAAAGAGGTACATGAAGAGAAATAAAAGATAGCTCTAAGTTAGAATTAAGAAAAATATTTTGAATGATAGTTCCACCAAGTTATCAAGAAAAAAAACAAAAAAAAATGAAAAGAAAAGAAAAAAATGGTGAAAAAAAAAAGAGCTTAGAACAAAATAGTTTTCCCTAGAGTGTTTGATCAAAAAAATAATAATAATAAAGTGAGGCTTTGGGTCTTGGTATTGATATATAGCTAATAAGAGCTTGGGATTTACTTTGAGAGAGGTGAGAGTGTGAAACATGGGTAAAGAGTGAAGTAAATTCATGAGGATTGGATATAATGGAAGGTATTCTTTGATTGCATCCTTGTCTCATTTCTTTTTTACTTTTGTGATTTGTTTTGCATTCCGCTTTTCTTGAGAGTAAGTCACCCCAAATGGAACCTCCTTACAACATCTTTTTCTAACTCTTTTCATTCGAAACCCATTTAGAACGATTGAGACTCCTTTTGTGAGACCGCGCTTAACCAAAGTTAATGAATGTTAAAGAGTTGGATGATAGGAATGTTTGTGGATGTTAAGCCTTAGACCCTAGAGTAAAAGATTCAAGTAGCGACGAGCATGGCTAACTCTTTTTAAGTAGAGATTGTTTGTGCATTATCTAATTGCTTTCGAGGAACTTGAGTTGGATCCTTTTGTTGAAGTTTTTGAATTTGAGTTCCCGCTTCAAACCTCTTTCTCAGATTATGTTTTCTTGTTTGCTTGCGGACAAGCAAAAGGTAAGTCCGAGAGAGTTGATATTTGATATTTTTGCGCATCCTCATGCTTTGAATTCATAATTTTTTTCTACTTTTTGTTCATACTTGTGTCTTTTCATTCACTTTGAGTCTCATTTTTTGCTTTAGGATCACCTTAGGGTCTAGGTTATGTTTTGTTGCATTTTGCATATTTTCTTGTATCTTTTTAGGTACATTTGGAAGCTTTGATAAGGATTGGATTGGAAGAAAGGTTTGAAACTCATTTGGATTCAAAAAGATGGTAGCAAGATAAGATCAGGAATTACGTTTCTAAATGGAGTCTAAAGGCAAAGGAAAGAAGTTTCGGAAATAGCAGATACCGGGCTTAATTACCAGGCATATTAGGCTGGTATGTGAGTCACAAAATGACAAGAAATATCAGTGGAAATACCGAGCTTAAATACCAGATATATTAGGCTCGGTATGAGCATTCATTTTCAATAACTTTTGATCCGATCCTGGTCCATTTTTATGCACTATAAATACATTTTAAACTTTGTAAAAATCTATGTTTTCCCTCCTCTAAAGTTGGATTTGGATCCAAACTCTTCTATTTATATTTTGGATTGATCTTCATCTTTCTCATGCCACTTTAGAAAGGATTCTTCAACCTTTTTATCTTTTATATTTTATTTATATCTTTTTATTATGTTTATGTCTTTTGCTTCATATCATGTTTAGCACTTAGCTTTTTAGTTGGATCATGGGTAATTCTAGATTAAGATGATTTGATGGTTATATGAGGATTATTTAGGTTGATCCTTGTTAGATCCTTCATTTAGGTTATTCTTAATGCTAGTTTTGACTTGATCAATCAAAATCTAGATCTTATGCATTTCATCCCCGAAAGGTGTTTGTGAAAATGCTTGAACCAAACTTTTTATTAGTTTTTCTTCCCTAGCCAATGAAAATTGATGTTAGGGTGATTAGTGAACTTAATGGACCTAATAATAATGCTTGTTAATTATTTAATTTGCAAATAAAAGTTTAGCTTAATTGGATAATTAACAAAGTTGATTAGTGCCACGAAAATGGATTAGTCATAATTAAGTGCTCCATGGTTTAGGATAGTATTTGATTTAACCTCTTACATCATTTTTTGATTGTTAATACATTCTTATGAAAGTTAAACCCACGGTCCAACGCTTTTCTCGTGTTTTCCTTCTTGCATTTTGATTTCTTGCATTTTTTAACTTTTTAAACCATTAAAAACCCCAAAAATATTTGCTATAGATTAGTTTGTGTCTCGCATCTCTTGTGTCGCAATCTTTAGTCCTCGTGGATCGACCATTAAGTACTCCTTGGTGTTCCATGCACTTGTGGATTATTTGAGGCTTTATAAATTTAAAGCTTCGCTCGCCTTTTGGTTCTTCACTCTCTATTGAAGGTAAAATAGAGCGTGTCAAGTTTTTGGCGCCGTTGCCAAGGACTAAATGATTACGATTAGAGTTATGATTCAAATTGAGACTATAGCCTTTTTATTTTCTTTTGTTTCTAATCTTTTCCATTTTGTTGTGATCTTTATCTTTTAGGTGTACAGTTAGGAGTAAAAGAAACATGCAAGGAAAGAGTGAATAAGAGGAAGCAACCGTCAAGCTAGCGATGTTAAACGTGCCATTGGAAACTGTTCCAAGCCTATCATTTGTCAAGCTACTGACACAAAAAAGCATGAATAAAGAGGACCAAGATTCTCCAATCCTTAGCTCAAAGGTACCATTTCTTTTTCTTTTGTAAATACTTTTTTTTCTTCTTTGAGTTTGTTATGTTTCATTCTCTCCTTCCACTTTACTCTCTCACCGAGACGGTGAGAAATAAGTCCAGAGGAGGGAATCGTTACTAATGAACGTTTTAATTGTTTTATTTTTTTCTCTTGAGTCATACATTGTGAATAACCATATGCATTCAAAATTTTTGAAAAAAAAACAAAAAAATCATGTAGTTTACATTTTCATTTCACATTTTTAGAATTGAGTCTAGTGCATATAGGTTGCATTCATATGCATGAGAACAATGATGATCACTCCTTGTAAAATTTCAACTCAAGAGTTTGATTCAATGTCTTTGATAGTAGTTGTTTAATGCATTTAGTTGTTCTTGAAGTAAAATATGAACCATGCTTTGATCTCTTGGCTTGAATGTCTTTGTCTTGATTGAAACTTGCCTTGAATTGATTACAACTCTATGCCTATTTGTTAATTGAATATTAATTCTCTCGCTTAGGGGCTTGAAATCTATCTCATGGTCTTAATTAAGTACACTCGAGTTTTCTTATCCTCTTTTACCACTCTAATGCTAACTCGAGTGACCATTCTCATTTTTGGGATGGTACCCCACCTATCACCTTACCTTTTTTGTTTCAAACCCTTGTTGCTTGTTGAGTGAGACCTTGTTTCTTGAAAATGTATACATATGCAAAATCTTGAACGAAAGAGACGACAAATATTATCTTCCTCTAGGCTTGTTACTTGGGTGTTGTATATAGTTGATCATTGGGTTTGGTGAGTGATTGTGAGTTAAAAAAGAGAGACACGATTGATTGAGTCGAAAAAGACCACGAAAAGAAAAGAAAAAAAAAGGAAAAGAGGTACATGAAGAGAAATAAAAGATAGCTCTAAGTTAGAATTAAGAAAAATGTTTTGAATGATAGTCCCACCAAGTTATCAAGAAAAAAACAAAAAAAATGAAAAGAAAAGAAAAAAATGAAAAGAAAAGAAAAAAATGGAGAAAAAAAGAGCTTAGAACAAAATAATTTTCCCTAGAGTGTTTGATCAAAAAAAAAAAAAAAAAAGTGAGGCTTTGGATCTTGGTATTGATATATAGCTAATAAGAGCTTGGGATTTACTTTGAGAGAGGTGAGAATGTGAAACATGGGTAAAGCATGAAGTAAATTCATGAGGATTGGATACAATGGAAGGTATTATTTGATTGCATCCTTGTCTCATTTCTTTTTTACTTTTGTGATTTATTTTGCATTCCGCTTTTCTTGAGAGTAAATCAACCCAAATGAAACCTCATTACAACATCTTTTTCTAACTCTTTTCATTCGAAACCGATTTAGAACGATTGAGACTCCTTTTGCGAGACCACGCTTAACCCAAAGTTAATGAATGTTAAAGAGTTGGATGACAGGAATGTTTGTAGATGCTAAGCCTTAGACCCTAGAGTAAAAGATTCAAGTAGCGACGAACATGGCTAACTTTTTTTAAGTAGAGATTGTTTGTGCATTATCTAATTGCTTTCGAGGAACTTGAGTTGGATCCTTTTGTTGAAATTTTTGAATTTGAGTTCCCGCTTCAAACCTCTTTCTCGGATTATGTTTTCTTGGTATTTTTGTCATCCTCATGCTTTGAATTCATAGTCTTTTTCTACTTTTTGTTTATATTTGTGTCTTTTCATTCACTTTGAGTCTCATTTTTTGCTTTAGGATCATCTTAGGGTCTAGGTTATGTTTTGTTGCATTTTGCATATTTTCTTGTACATTTGGAAGCTTTTATATGGATTGGATTAGAAGAAAGGTTTGAAGCTCATTTGGATTCAAAAAAATGGTAGCAAGATGAGATCAAAAAGATGGTCGAAAAGGCCACGAAAAGAAAAGAAAAAGGAAAAGAGGTATTCTAGGAAGAGAAATAAAAGATAGCTCTAAGTTAGAATTAAGAAGAATATTTTGAATGATAGTCCACCAAGTTATCAAGAAAAAAAACAAAGAATGAAAAGAAAAGAAAAAAATATTAAAAATAAAATAAAAAATAGAGCTTAGAACAAAATAGTTTTTCCTAGATTTTTGATTAAAAAAAAAAAAAAAGTGAGGCTTTGGATCTTCGTATTGATATATAGTTAATAAGACTTTGAGATTTACATTGAGAGAGGTGAGAGTGTGAACATATACAAAGTAATAAAAACTCTCGCCTCTCTTGGTATTGAGAGCATGGATCTTTTTATTATGTTTACACCTAAATATATACAAAGTTACTCCGAGAGATCATAATTTCAAATCCCGATTCTCCATTGTGAAATCATGTTAGTTTGCGCCAGCCAACTCATATAATTTTGAAACATCTTTATATAGAAAATAAAGATTAGATACATATAACCGATTACATGCATATAAGCGAAAATCCTTTTAAAATACTATGTCTGAGTGCACTGCGCTGTTGACAAGCTTTCAAACTCATTTGAAAATGTTGATAGTAAATAACTGATTCTTTCCGATAAAATTCTATTACCCAATATATGTAATTTTTTGTCAACTGATAATTTATATTATTAGATGTTCAAACTTTTAAACAAGTCCGTAGAGAGACCTACAAAAGAGACAGCGACATAGGATCCACCATGAGCATAATTATTAAAGATCCAGCTCATTAATAGGTTTCCCCATCAGGAATAGTATGTTATTTTCATAACTCATACTGATTTTAATATCAGTTTGATTTTATTAAAACATTAATAATCCAATTTATTTTTCAATATAGAAGAACGAAATGATAATTTATGAAATTTTTTGAGAAATACCATTCCACTTTTCAAAAGTGCTACTTTTTAAAAAAAAATTCAAAAATGTCACTTATCATTTATTCAAAATATCATTTATGTTTGACTTAACTATATTATGTTAGGGTTTAGTTTTGAGGATTTAGAGTATGTTAGGGTTAAAAATCTTTTTTAAGTTTAAAATTTTAGAATTTAAGTATTAAAAATCATTAATTTGTGATATTTTTGAAAATGGACAATTCATGATAGTATTTTTACAAAATAATATTTCAAAAGTAGTATTTTTGAAATTCTCTAGATAGTATTTCATCTACCATTTTAATTTATTAGACCATATGATCGAATATTTTGTTTAAACCAAGATTTTAGTATAATTAAAGTTACTATACGTACAGAGATTGTGGAGTCGTCTTTGTATATATATATATATATATATATATATATATATATTTGTGTGCGTGTATATATACAGATTCCAATAATTACGAGAAACATGGGAAACATAATGACAAAATTGAGTTTTGTCTACACCTCAATTATTGTGGCAGTTTCTAAAATAAATCCAAGATTTTCCGAAACATCAACAAATGAGTTTTATTCAAAGTTCATTGTGGTGTCGAATGGTGACACTGTAATATGAGTAGACTAGGTGTGAGATAGTTTGAATAGTAACAAAAAAAAATATATATATAAATATAAATTTTTATTATTATTCAGTACGGTGCGATTCGGGACAAACAATCGCCATTCGGAACCTGTGTCTTCGGTTTCATGTTCATTATTAATGGACCCTTACTCCCATCAATTGTTTATATATATATATATATACGTGTATACCTAAAAAATCCCCATAAAAATATTGGTAAATTTGATCCATTTATATGCTTAAAATAATACTTTTTAGTTTTGACTTATTATATTACTTTAAACACAAATATACTAACTAAGGCAATATTAAAAACGTTTTTTTGAATCTAAGAAGTTTTGGTACCATACCATAATTTTGTGGTTTGTATGAATATCGCTGATATGCTATTATCCAGATTCAAATTCGTATAATTTATATTGTTGAAAAAAATATATATAATATTTATTTTGAAAATCTCTTTAAATCTGGATTAATCAACGATTCTCTCCATGACACCTGAACCTGTAGTTGATAAAGCTAAAAATGGTGAAGCTAAGATAATATCTCTCTAACCACCATAATTGGGTTCGAGGATAAGCAAACTTGAGAACTGAAACCCGATCGATCGATCAGCACCAGCCAATCGATCGCGGATCCGCAAATTTGGCTGGGAAAGATTTTAGAGTGCGATCGACCGATCGCCCTCCTAAAAAAGGAGAATATTCTTTTTCATCTTTATCTTCTAAATCTTCAAGGAAATATACCCTAGCCATCATATACTTATATAAAAACACAGAGTATGCCACGAAAATCACCTTCATCACCATCTCCATAGCCACCAAAAGTTTCATAGTTATAGGTTTCTTTTACAGATTTTTACTCTTTGTTCGATAAAAGAGAAGATCTCTCCTCCTAGTACCTTTTGGAGAAGTTTTCTAAACCCTTTACTACTATTTTTCAATGAACATGATTTTATCTACTGTTGTTGTTTTGATTTTCTTATCCATGTTTGAATAGTCATCTAGTTAGATTATAGGGGTTCAAAGAGATTTCATTAATTGTCAAAGTTAAAGATTATTGTTTAGGGATATCTAATGGTTATTTATCTCGATTTGTTTTCATTGATGATTGCTTGAATGCACATCTTGTGATATGATTTTAGGTAGATTTACTTTCCGAATGCTTGATAAATCTCCTTAACTAATCCAGATAAGCTAGGCGTTATAACATGCGTGAGTTGAGTTATAAAGTTTAGTGAACATATCGAACTTGGTTGAATCATGCATGTTTGATTTCTACTAATAAAAAAACGGGAGTTTAGTTTATTAGGTTATTAAACATAGTAGCTTAGCACCACGGGAGTGGGTTAACTAGATACTTGTGTTTTGGTTTAAAGACGGTTTGTTTATAAATCTTTGATATTAATCTGGTTTCTATGGTTCGTGATTCTCTGCGATTATCCCTAATGTCTAATGCTTTCTCCACTTAATTTACATCGTTATTTACTTGCTTTTAAGTTTATTTATTATTATTATTTTCATTATCCATTCTGTCACAAACATCAAACTCCCATATTTTAGCATAACATTAGCTTAATTCGAATCTCATAAATTCGTAGTGTGATTATCTGATCTCTAATGGATTCGATCCCTAAGTACTATTGCGATTGTTTGTGCACTGGCAGCATATTTATAGGGTTAAAATCTTAGATATCAGCACTTTGCATCCGTTGTAAAGGATAGCATAAACTTCTTTGACTGGCCAACGAGAGGTGCACAAAGAGAGTGGCAGAGCAACAGAGGGAAATTGCCAAGGCTTTGAAGTAGGTTTTAGAGAGTGGGTAGCCAAAAACTGTGCGGGAGACAGTGAATCTGGAAGATCCGGAGGCTCAGCCAGATTAAGAGGGTTTAGTGGCGTCAAAGGAAACACCACCTGATGTTAAGATGACTTCTCGAGTTGACTCGGCGGGTCCGATGGAAGGGATCCCGGAGATGAAACTTTGTCATTGAGACAACAACATGAGACAAAGTGAAACAAGCTCTAGGTTGTTGGAGAGACAAGAGAGATCTCGCAGGGGGATCGTCTTTTTATTGTTCGATCTCGTAAGCTAGAAAAACATAAGGTTTATGGACTTATGCTTAATGCTTTTTGGTTTCCTAATTGCAAATAGAAGTTTATGATAATTAGGTAATTTAGATATGGATTACGACCATGAAAATAGATTAGACTAATTAGTCTGATCTTTATCTTAAGAATGAGTTTAATTTAGAGCTTAGCATAATTATCCAATGGATAGTTTTTTCTAATTAATTGATCCATAGCTTTCCTTATCAGTTGTGCCTTGCTTTGGTTGTTTATTTCTTAGTCTTGTAGTCTTGCTTTATTTATTCATTTGCATTGTCTCTTAGTTCATTCATCTTAGTCTTGCTTAGTATTATAATTTTGAAAAAAACTAAAAACAATATTAGCTTAGCTTAGTAAATTACTTGTATTCTTAGTATGTGACTTCTACTCTCTCCGTTGAAATGATCATTAATTACAAATTCGGTGCAATCTTGCACTTGGGATTTTGATTTTAAATTTAAAACTTTATTTTCCATCATACATGCATCTCTATATTTCTATAAATCAGAATATTACATCAAGATTTAAAACATTAGCAATAGGAGTAATTATACTATAAATTTTTATGACTTGATTATGTATACTTACAAAATTATATAATAATAAATAAAGCACATATATACAACATTAAAAGTGGAAATTACATTGAAAAACAAGGAAACATGATTAACCTAATTAAGAGGGGAAAACGTGATACCCATACTAATTGTTTCTCTTGACCTCGTGGACATTGAAGTAGCAGAACGAGCAGCAGAGTGGGTAGTCAAAAATCTCGGCAAGTGATTATGTGATGGTAAATCCTCACTTAGAATTTGCTTCTATCAGCCAGGAACGTTCTATTCCACTTTCCTCCTTTCTTAGGGAGAGATCTTCTCCATCTTCCTTCCTTTGCAGAAAGAAATCGATTCTGATGGAGACGGATTGAGCATCCACCTTAAAAACCCGATCCGGATTCGAACCGACCTGAAAATTTGATCCAGAAGAACGAATGGACCAGAAAGAGATGAACCGAGAAGCCTTTTTTGATGAGTTCGGTCCATAGCGACAAAAGGATTTATAACTTCGGCCCAAACCCATGAAGATCCGCCGACCTGAAGATTCAGAGAAGAAAAAAAAAAGATATCGACTAGGAAAATGAATTCAGTAGAAAATAGGAAATTTTCTAGTTGTGAATTAGGTTTGAAGAAACTGACAATTATGTTGTATAAATATACATGTAACCTCATAAACTGGAGGGGGAATCGAATCATTAATACAAGAGACAACTTCTTAAACTTTTTACTTTCCGATTTCTTTGCTTGAGTTTTCAGACTTGTTTGATAGATACAAAATACCTAGAGGTATCCAGATTCATCAATTGGCACCGTCTGTGGGGATATACCTCTTTTCTCTTTAGAGATCTTCCCAAGATTTGAAAGCTTCGCAGTGATGTCGGAAACACCACCTCCTCCACCACCCCGTCGTTAACACCAGAACCAACGACACCAACAATAGTGACGGAGACGGCGTAAACAACAACGAAGACAACCATGACAACGTCATCCTTCAGGATGACATCACCACCACCACGAAAGACTAGCTCGATGTCCCAAATCTCCTCAAGAGGCTTCTTGAGAGATTCAACAAACAAGAAGCGGATACTCGGGTAATCAGAGAAAGAATCACCTCTCTTGAAGACCCACAAACCGTCCGTCAGCAACGACCGGAGACATCAGCTCAGTCGGAAACCAAGGGCACAGCTCTCAACCGACCTTCGCCACCCCCTCCTGTCGACTCGACGACTCGGTCCGAGATTAGAAGATTGAAGGCATAAAGAATACCATCAGGAATATGAGTTCGAAGATGTATCGCGCTATCAGTTTGGCCTCGAAGATTGAGCGCGTTCTAGAAGATATCCAGAAAACTCCATTTACGGCACGAATCACCAACACTCCTTTCAGACACACCACAAAGACAAAGATTGCGATATATAAAGGGAAAACACATCCGAGTCAGCACGTTATGGTGTCTAATATCGCGATGGGACGAGCTCACTTCAGCTCGGGAGAAAAGGAGATCGGCTACTGTCAATTGTTCGTGGAACACCTTGGAGGCACTGCACTCTCCTGGTTTTCCCGATTGGAAGCAAAATCCATTGAAAACTTCAACCAATTGTCCACAATATTCTTGAAACACTACTCCATGTTCATGCAGAAAGGCACATCTAACACCGATCTCTGGTCTCTCTCTCTCAAGGATCCAAAGAATCACTACGAGCTTTTATGGATCGATTCAAAGCTACGGTTTTCAAGATCGCAGTAGCAGATGAAGCAGTGATAGCCACACTGTGCAACGCTTTGTGGTACGACTCACGATTTCGCGAGAACCTCTTACTTAATGAGCCCTCCACTCTGGAAGAAGCGATGCATAGAGCAACCCATTATATCGAAGTCGAGGAAGACCGTGCCAAGTTAGCCAAGAAGTACGCACCGACAAGGATAACGACCTCAAGGGAAATAGAAGACTACTACGAACCTGCTAAAAACTATGAGAAAGATTACCCAAAAGACGACCGGAACAAAAAAAAAAGCTTCGAACTATTACGTCGGCGACGGTTAGCCTCAGAAACCCTATAACAAATACAACCGAGAGGACGATCCCAAAGAAGTTGCCGAGAAGCTGTACTGCAATTTCCATCAGAAATCAAAACATTCAACTGCACAGTGTCGTCATCTGCAAAATATCCTCCTGAAAAAGTACCAGAATGGAGAAATCAGCGACGTCGAGTTAAGAAATGCTAGTAGATCTGATTACCGTGACGAATAGCCAAGGTCGGGGCATGAGAGTGACGAGAAGCGTACCAATGATCAGCAAAGAAAAGAACATCGGCGGACCGATGCCGACATCAATCCACCGAAAATAAACCTAGATGATCAACACGGAGAGAACAATGACTCGACATCTCGGAAATGAATCAATATGATCATGGGAGGACTCAAAGCGTGTAACGATTCAGTACGGTCAATTCAGGAGTACGAAAAACAAGCTATCACAGCACAAAAATGGCCAACCACCGTCTGTGAAGGCCTTGCAATAACTTTTGACAAATCAGATACCACCGGACTCGACATACCACACAACGACCCCCTAGTGATCGAACTTATGATCGGAGATTGCAAAGTAACGAGGATATTGGTTGACACAGGAAGCACATTGGTTCTAATATACAAAGAAACCTTAAAGAAGATGGAAATCAGCGAAGACAACATCAAATACTGCTATCGACCTCTGACAGGATTCACTAATGAGACGACCTCCACCATCGAAACCATCAAATTTCTGATATATTTGGCAGGAATGACCAAAGACATCAATTTCGTGGTAATCGACGCACCTGCAGTCTATAATGCGATCATGGGAACGCTGTGGATATATGTGATGAAAGCAGTGGCATCAACTTACCATTAGTGCATCAAATTCCCAACCCCAAATGGTACATATACCATCAGACGTGATTGTGGGAGTCGAAACTCGCACAACCAAAACTTGTAAGGAGAATTTAGGGATTCGACAAATTTCTATGTAAAGGAACCAAGAACAAAGATCCAAAGATGGTTTTTATTATCTTAGCTGTTTTGAAAGCTGTTGCAAAGAATAACAAGTGTTTTGCTAGGTCAATTTTCGGATCCCTTTTCTCAAAGGGGTACATGTCTATTTATACGAAAACTAGTCGGCTAGGTCTTTTTCTAAAGGAAAAAGGAAAACTTCCTTATTCTTCGGAATTTCCTCTCTTTTTTGGTTGGTTCGGATGTGGGCTTCTTACTTGCTACTTTGGCCCAACCAAACCCTTGTGGCCCGTTGCCTCGTCCCAACAAGATATTGAGCTCGTTGCTTCACTGGGTCGTCGGCGAGTTGGCTCGTCGCTTGTCCTGCCCGCTACTCCCAATACTGAGCCAGAGGATTGATTTGCCGACATGTTGGCTCATCACCGTTTGTTGGTTTGCCAACATGTTGGCTCATCACCGTTTGTTGGTTTGCCAACATGTTGGCTCGTCACCGTTCTTCGGTTTGTCAACATGTTGGCTCGTCACTTGTTTCCTTTATTGCCTAGCCAAGATTTTGGCTCATCTCTTGCTTCTTCAACTGCCTAGCCAAAATGTTGGCTCGTCACCATTTCTCCCTGCCTAGCCAATGCGTTGGCTCGTTACTCCTTTCTCCTTGCTACCGAGCCAAGTGTCGGCTCGTCTCCTGCTTCGTCTTGCTACCGAGCCAAGACGTTGGCTCGTCACCCCTTTCTCCTTTGTTACCTAGCCAAGTGTTGGCTCGTCTCCTGCTTCGTCTTGCTACCGAGCCAAGACGTTGGCTCGTCACCCCTTTCTCCTTGCTACCGAGCCAAGTGTCGGCTCATCTCCTGCTTCGTCTTGCTACCGAGCCAAGACGTTGGCTCGTCACCCCTTTCTCCTTTGTTACCTAGCCAAGTGTTGGCTCGTCGCCTAGCCAATCAGTGCTTGCTTATGCCGCCGAGCCAAGAGTTTGTGCTTGCTTGACTAGCCTTTTCTCCATACTTAGTCTTATCAGCAGTTGATCTCGATGGGGTGAAAACCGCCCCAACATTTAGCCCCCCAGCTCGGTAGTATTATTAATAATAGCGACGAGGTGAGAAGTCAAGATTGAGATCAACTCTCTTTGGGCTACCGAGCCAGCTTTGTGGTGAAGTTGTCATCCGGGTATTGTCAAATGCCGAACCAAACCGATAGTGTTACCGAGGTGTTTTATTCCCGAGCCAACCCCTTGACGTGCTGCTGATTCGTCTTCAATTTCATTGCAGAACCACTTTGGCCTGCGATATATTTGTTTTCTGCTGAACCGACACCTTTTTCATGCTGCCGAGCCCGCTTATCATTCGTACGACCGAGCCACTTTGGCTCGTCATCTTTTCGTATTGCTTAGACTGCCGTTCCACCGAGCCATATTCTTCTGATATACTGCCGAACCATCCCAATAAGTGATTCGTTTTTTGGCTCGGCAGTAATGTTTGCTTGAAGTATCTCCATTCATGATTACAACTTTATTGGGAACTGCAAACGTTTTTGCGTGTTTTCGAGGCCGCGTGGCGTCACGCGCTTTACTTTTATGCGTCTTTATATTCAGATTCTTGTTTCACTCCTCATAACTCACTTCTCTTCATTTCCGAAAAATCAGGTATCTCTCTTCTCTCTCTTCTTCTCTCTCTATTCGTTTAAGTTGTTGGCTAGGTTTTTTTTTAAATTCCTTTCTTCCACCGTCAAACTTGAGTTTTCCGACCTATCTTCATACGCGGCTCGACGGTTCTATGCGTTCTCCGATCCATCTTCATCCATTTCCGGCGAACGTCTGAATTTCCCGATCCATCATCATCCAGACTGCGTCGTTACCTTGATCTCTTGTCGCCGAACCGGAATTCTTCACACCAAGGGTATTTTCCGAGCCGAGATTGCTCCAATTTCTGCTAAGTACCAATTCGACTCCGAGCCAGAAACATCAATGTCTCATATCGCCGAGCTTGAAGACTCTGTGGGTTCGGCAAATTCTGCCTCGTTGCTTGGACGCAAGATGGTGTTGTCTCCACAAAGTTCCGAGCCGGATGGACTCAATTCTCTGCCAGGCCAGCTGCAAATCATCGCCCAACCTATATTCGATGAGGCTTTTGATGCCGAGGCGATGCTAATACAGAAAGCTCTCGAAGAATTCAAAGCCGAGCCGACGGAGTATGTTATCGACGAGGCAGAAAAGATACGGCTAGAGAGATTATTTGCGAGCCATCAAGCCAGTACGTCGACGAGGCGAAAACCCAAAAGGAAAACGCCCAAGAGACGACCTGACCCACCTGGTTCGTCTTTGTGCACTGCTGAGTCCTTGGAGGCACTGAGGCATCGATTTCATATTTCAGAAGGTGTCGAACTGGTTGTCCCTGCTCCAACTGACCGAGCTGAATCTCCGCCGCCTGGATATTTTACTCTCTATGAGAGTTTCTTCTATGGTTGTCTGCTCTGGTTTCCGATCCCTAGCTTGATCGTTCGCTTTCTATACAAGCATGGGTTAGTGCCGAGCCAAATTATACCCCATGGGATGCGTCACCTAGTTGGGATTCTGGTTCGGAGCTACGAGTGTGACGTGACTGTTCGCATTTCCCACCTTCGGCAGTTTCTGAGTTCCGAAAGATTAAGAACTCCCGAGCCTATTATATTTCCAACAAGAAGCAAAGGAAGATTATCGAAGGCTTCCGAAGCAAAGATGGAGATTGGGGGAACTACTTTTTCTTTGTTCCTATCAACGATGCTACGGTCAAAGCCGAGAGCCTCTATTATGTAAAAACGGAGTGGGGAACCATTGGTGGGCGAGCCGTAGATTTTTCAGGAGATTTGCTAATGTTTTTCTTTGTAGCGAACTGACCACTGATCCCTCTTCTTTTTTTTGCAGTTCGGCAGATTCTCCCACGTTACCCAGAAGACACGCTCACGCTTCGGAGCACACTTGCTGAGAGAAGGTGCCATTGGGAAAAACATTTTTCCCTGAAAAGAGTCGAAAAAGCCCGAGCCACTTTCGCCGGTGTCGAAGTTTCTGACAGCTCGGAATCTGAGTCTCCAGAGCGAAGTCCTCCAAGAAGAAGAAGTATGGGAAAGAGATTGACCATTCGTGACAAACAGGCTCTGAAGGAGATGAAGGAAAAAGAGGCGGCTGCCCGCGCTGATGAAACAGCTAAACCAGCTGAACAAGATGCTGAACCGGTTGCCGAGGTGCCTGACCGAACCGTGCCTGAAACGGAGGCACATCTTCCCTCCGAACCGCCAGCCTTGGACGCCGAAGCAAGGGATGCGGTTTTCGCTATTGTTCCTGTCGCTAGGCCTTCTGGCTCAGCGTTCGTCCAACACAAAGGCGATGGGAAGAAACGAGCTGCCTCTGAGCCAGATAAAGAAAAAACCAAGGAAAAACAGAAGAGAAAGCACCAAAGGCATACCGATCCAACTCCTGCCGAGCCAAGGCCGTCTCTTGGACAAGAAGGTTCCGCGCCGATCTGTAACGATGCCGAGGCTTCAGCGACTCTCTTCTCGCAGGTTCGCTGTTCGGGAGACAGACTACCGCCTGTCGATGTCCTTTCTCATGGCGATTTGTACACAGACATGTTGCTCCGAGGCACCAAGGTATTTTGCAGATTCAATGTTTTACCAAGAAAAAGAACAAAACCTTAAGCGTTGATTGTTTCTTCTTGTGGCCAGTTCGTTGCTTCCATAAACAAGATCGTTGCCGCCTTCGAGCAAGACGTGGGAAAGGACAGGCGCCAAATCGAGGATGCTCAAAAGGACGTGTCTTTCCTCCGAAGCAGAGTTGCCGAGCTGGAAGGCAAACATGCGAACGAGCTGGCGACTGCCGCAACTCAGATCAAAGCTCTCGAGAAGGATAAGGCGTTCCTTAAGGAAGAGTGGAACAAAGCCGGTGATTTGGCTATGAGAATAGATCGCTCCAAGCAGAAAAAAGCTGCTGAAATCGAGTCCCTGAAGAGACAGCTCACGGCCGTCAATGCTTTGCACGAGGCAAACGTAAAAAAGGCCCAAAAAGCAGTGAGGCGAGAGATGTCGGGGAGGTTTCAGGAGTGGCTTGTTAAGATCGAGAAAAGCATTGACGAGCTGAAAGCGGCAAAGGAGAAAGAGCTTGATTTGGCTCAAGTTGACAGCAATCTTCAGCTGCTTGAGATTCTGCAGAAAGAGGATGCACCTGCTCTCGACTCTGAGGTGTCGAAGCTGATAGGATGGAGAGCTGACTTGGCTAACGCGGCGGATGATGCTCTCACCCGTTTCCTCAGACTCCACAGGCACTCTCCTGGGAACCGAGCCAACGGAGAATACGGCGGCAACAGCCGGAGTTGTAGATTTTGCAGGTTCGAATGTTGGCACGCCGGGGATTGCCGATCTTGCCGCTGAGAAGCCTTCCGAGCCAGATCCTCTTGAATGATCCTTCTCCTTGTTGGTTTTTTTTTTAACTCGAGAACTCTCTTTTTTTTGGCATATTTTTGTTTAAGACAAGCGCCTGGACGGCTTTATCCAACTCTTTTATGTGTCAATTGCTAAGTCTTGTAACATTTGCCATTCGTTGGCATGAACTCTCTTATCCCTTGCTGGAAGTATCTATCTAAGTTCTTGTCCGTCTTTTTGATGTGATATTGCGAACCATCTTTGTTTAGTAAAGAATATGATTTAGTCTTTTTGGTGTCAGTTTAGGGTTTGCGGTGTTCCGGCTTACATTCCCGTTCTTTCGACAGTGAAGCATGTTTAAAATATCATACTAACTTTTTAGGTCTAGTATTATGTTTCTGAGATGTTTATGACCAGTGTACCAAGAGGTGTTTACTGGGTTTTTAGAGTTTAGTTTGAGTGTTAAGACTTGCGAGTTTTCGACTTACGGGTCCCTCTCAAAGATAAACTTATACGAATATCGTCCAGGTATACCTTTCGGATATTAGATTAGGATATACCCAACCGGAATTTGTATAGCGCGCTTTTATACCCGTAAGAGGATGTTGAGAACCTTTATCCCATATAGAGGTAATGGTTAAAATCTATAAAGGATGTGGTTGCCCGTCTATTGTGGCCAGCAACGGACGAGATGATGAATATCCATGAAGGATGTAAAGATGTAACTTGTGTCGACTAAGTGACGAGTTGTGCTAGAAAAAGTTTGAAGTTATTACCTTTAAAGAGTGATGCGAGGTGTGGGAGTATACATGTATACGTACCCACTCCCCCCCTTTTTTGAGGAGGGGGACAACTGAACCCATCCGAAGACGAGCTGCCTACGTACCCTTTTCAGGGATCAAATCGTCCCGTAGTTCATGTGAAGTGATTTAGTGGTAATACCTCTTTAGGTGCATTTCGTTCCAAGATCTTGGTATCGGAACATCAAACATGTTTGAGAGCTCGTATACTCCTGGTCGAACTGCCTTGGTGATTCTGTAGGGTCCTTCCCAGTTCGCTCCTAGTTTGCCAGCGTTTGTTTCGGCTGTGTTCTGAAAAAATTTGCGGAGAACCAGATCACCTTCTTTGAACTTGCGACTTCTGACGTTAGTGTTGTAATACTTAGCTGCTGCCTGTTGATAATTTTGAACCCGAACCAGTGCCTGATCTCTTCGTTCGTTAACCAAGTCCAACTCATCGAGTAGCATGAGGTGATTCAGTCCTTCCTGCCCAGAAAGAAGTCTGCGGCGGACTCCAGGAAATTGGACCTCGGCTGGGATGACACATTCGGTACCATGGACAAGAGCAAAGGGTGTTTCTCCAGTGGCGCGCCGCGGAGTGGTTCGGTGCGACCATAATACTCCTTCAAATTCATCTGTCCAGCGTCCCTTCTTTGCATCAAGGCATTTTTTTAAGCCATCCAGGATAGTCTTGTTTACTGCTTCTGCTTGTCCATTCCCTTGTGGGTAGCGTGCCGTAGACTTGCTGAGTCGTATCTTCCATTTTTCGCAGAAGGCTTCAAACCTTGTAGAGATAAATTGTGAGCCGTTGTCCGTAACAATTTCGTAGGGAACGCCATCTCGGCATAATATATTTTTCCAAACGAAATTTTTGACTTGGGCATCCTTTATGTTGGCGTAAGAATCTGCTTCTACCCATTTTGAGAAGTAATCTGTCAAAACCAGCAAGAACCTCTTTTGTTTGGACCTATGCAGAGGCCCGACGATGTCCATTGACCAGCGCATGAAAGGGTAGGACCCTGAGATTGATGATAGCAACTCCGTAGGTTGATGAATCATTGGGGCATGTCGTTGGTATTTTTCGCATCTGGCGGAAAACTTTTCACAGTCCTTCACCATCGTTGGCCAATAGTAGCCATGACGCTTGATCTTGACCGCCAAGGCTCTTCCGCCGGAGTGATTGCCACACGAGCCACTATGGACCTCTTCCATGATGTTTCTCGCTTCGGCGCCTTCGACGCAAGCCATCAGTGGTCCTGAGAATCTCCACTTGAAGATGTTTCCATCTAAGAGAACATATCGAGCAGCTTGAGCTCTGAGTTTTCTAGCAGCCCACTTATCTGATGGTGTCTCGCCGTCCATAATGTATACGCGAATTGCTCCCATCCATTCTTTGTCGCATCCGTAGTTCGTTTCTATTTGTTGTGGGTCTTCCTCCATCTCCACTGCTTCACCTTCGGCCGGAGGCTCCGTTTTAGGTTCTTCCTCTATCTCAACTACCTTGTCCTCCACCGATGGTGTCATGTTCTGGTCATCTAGATTGGTGGTGTCGGTGCTGCCCTTTTCTGCAAGACTTGGCCCAGATATTCCTTCGGCTCGAACGGCTGTTTGGGAGCGAGTGACCGCGTTCACGGTGCCAGAGAGGCTGATACTTGGGTTTTTGATGAATTCCACTGGGATTATTCTTTTCAAATCTGGATCGGAGGTGGATGCGAGTGCTGCTAGCGCATCTGCCGAAGTGTTTTCCCTGCGTGGTATCCGTGTTAATGTGAACTCTTCAAACTGTGCAGCCAGTCCTTTGACAATCTTTAGATAAGCTTCCATTCGGTCGTCTCTGGCTGTGTACTCGCCGCTAACTTGGTTGACCACCAGCTGTGAATCGCAGTAGGCGTGGATGTGCGAAACCTTGAGTCCAAGAGCAAGTCTCATTCCAGCTATCAAGGCTTCATATTCTGCTTCGTTATTGGATGCACGAAAACCCAGGTGGAATGACTGCTCGAGGATTTCGCCTGTTGGAGAGGTTAACCGTATTCCCACTCCGGATCCTTGTTTTGATGATGATCCATCCGCGTGAAGCCTCCATATTATGCTCGGAGACGGCTCTTCTATCACTTCTTCTGGGAGTTCTATCAAAAAATCGGCTAGGACTTGAGATTTTGCGCAGATTCTGCTTCGATATTCGATGTCATATTCGCTCAGCTCTATTGCCCACTTTGCCAATCTCCCAGACTGGCTAGGGCTATGCAAGACGGATCGCAGTGGGAAGGTAGTCAAAACCACAATCGAATGTGACTGGAAGTATGGTCTCAGTTTTCGAGCGGACATTACCACAGACAATGCCAGCTTCTCCATCTGTGGATACCGTGTTTCAGCGTCGGTGAGAGTTTGACTGACATAGAAAATTGGCTTCTGCTCGCTGCGCTCTTCACTGATGAGTACACCACTTACCGCCGTGGCCGAAACGGCCGTGTATAGAAACAATGGCTCGATTTCCACCGGTTTCGTAAGTACTGGAGGGCTGGCTAGGTACTCTTTCAACTGCTGAAACGCATGTTCGCACTTTTCTGTCCATTCAAACTTCTTGTTCCCACGTAGCGTATCGTAGAAAGGCAAATATTTATCAGTTGACCGAGAGATGAAACGATTCAGCGCGGCGACCCGTCCCGTCAGCCTCTAGACTTCGCGCTTTGTCTTCGGTGACACCATCTGTATGAGTGCATCAATCTGCTTCGGATTGGCTTCAATTCCACGGTGGGTGACCAGATATCCAAGGAATTCTCCAGACGTGACCGCGAATCTGCACTTGGTTGGGTTCAGTTTCATGTTATGCAGATTCAGTTGCTTGAAACATTCTTCTAGGTGAGCTACGTGATCCTCCTCCTCTAAAGACTTCACCAGCATGTCATCTATGTATACTTCCATTGTCTTCCCCAGTTGGCCAGCAAACATTCGGTTTACTGATCGCTGGTAGGTGGCTCCAGCATTTTTGAGACCGAACGGCATGACTTTGTAGCAGTATATCTCGCGGTCTGTGATGAATGCCGTCTTCTCTTGATTGTCCAGGTTCATCAGGATTTGGTTGTATCCGGAGAAAGCGTCCATAAATGAAAGGAGTTTGTTGTCTGCTGTCGCTTCCACCAATCGATCAATATGTGGTAGTGGAAAGCTGTCTTTGGGGCAGGCTATGTTCAGGTCGGTAAAGTCCACGCATACACGCCATTTCCCATTTTTCTTCTTAACCACCACAGGGTTAGCGAGCCAGTCTGGATACTTTGCTTCGACTATTGATCCCACACGTAGTAATCGTTCCACCTCGTCATTCACTGCTTGTGCTCTGTCTGGACCAAGTTTTCGCCTTTTCTGTTTGACGGGTTTAAAGGTTGGGTCCACGTGCAGCTCGTGGCACGTTACATTGATGCTGATGCCGGGCATATCTTCAGCTTCCCACGCGAAGGTGTGTAGGTTCTTTTTAAGGAAAGAAATCAGCTCTCCCCTTATTGGATCTTTCAGCTCGGCCCCTATTTCGACACAGCGTTCTGGGTGATTGCCATCTATGTTCACCGAGACGACGGGGTCGCAAGTTGGTTTGCTTTCCCTCTCGCGATCCTCCGTGATCTGTAATTGCTATAAGTGTTTTGCCAACTCCTTCTCGGGTTCCTGTCAGTCTTCATCTTCTTTCTCCTGGTGGTGGTTTCTGTGACGGGGTTCCTAAGTTTGTGTTCGGCTAGGAAACAAATGCGGGATTCCTTTTGGTTTCCCCAAATTGTTTTGATTCTCCCAGGGGTCGGAAATTTGATGCAGAGGTGATAGGTCGATGGTACAGCTCGCATCAAGTTTATCAAGGGTGTGCCCATGATCACATTGTAGATCGCAGGATGATCTGCAACCAAAAACTCCACTATCTTGGTTACATGTTCAGCTCGGACAGGGAGTTTTATTGTTCCAAGGGTCATGGTCGTCTCTCCCGAGAATCCAGTTAAAGGCTTCGGCGCGGCTGTGATTTTGTCCAGGTCTATGTTCATCCTTCTGAGAGTCTCCCGGAAGATCACATCTACGGAGCTTCCTGTGTCTATCAGAACTCGGGCGACGTCGCAATCATCAATGATCAATTCTATCACGAGGGGGTCATTATGTGGTCGGTCGATGCCGGTGGTTTCCCTTTCTTCGAACGAGATAACATCGTTGGGAAGTTTGGAGGGTGCTGACCAGTTTACACTCACGTCGGCTCGCCGCTGGAAAGCTTTGATTGAAGACACCGTGTCCGAACAGTATTGTGATCCACCCATTATCATATTTATTCTTCTTCGAGAACCTGACTGCATTGCCTCGTCATCTCGTCTTCCTCGCTTGGGTGTATCATTATTTTGACTTATCTGGTTCGGCTGATCTTTTTCGCCTTCTTGCTCGAAGTCCTTTAAGCTGACTGCGCTACCGAGTTCTCCGGCTACCAGCTTTGCCGCAAGCTTCAATCCCAAGGTTCGGCAGTTGGCAGTTGAATGACCGTGCATGTGATGAAATTCGCAGTAAGCTTTTTCGTCGTACGAACTTTGACCCCGTGTCCAGGTGTTCCAGGGTGTTTTGCCTCGGCTCGTTCCCACCTGGTAGTTGTGGGCTCCTCCAAAATTAGGTTTCTCATGGTGTACATACCCGTTTCCTTGAATACTCTTCTTATGAGGAGGTTGGCTCGGGATTTGGAAAGAACGGTTCGTCGCTTTGGCGGCTCCATATTTCTGAGACAAAACCTTCATCTCTTCTTCGTTGACTATGAAATCTGAGGCTCGGTGCAGTGCGTCCTGGATTGATAGTGGTGTGTTCAGAGCAATCTCTTTTCGGAATTCGGATTCGTACCACAGAGCCCTTTTTAAAGCGAGCACAGCGGCCTTGTCACTTACGTCTTCAACTTTTGACATCACTGCTTTGAATCTCCCTATGAAGCTTCGCAATGTCTCCGTAGGCCCTTGAGTCAATGTCCATAGGTCGGCATCTGAGGCTCCTCGATCCATAAACATGGAGTAATGCTTCAAGAAGGCGGCAGACAGCTGCTGGAAATCATCAATGGAGTTCCGCTCTAATCTTGAAAACCATTGGAGGGCTGCACCCTTTAGATGTTCCACAAATACCAAGCAGAAACCGGCATCTTTCTCCTTTTCTCTAAAATTGGCTCGGCCCATTGCTATGATAAACGCCGTTATGTGTTCCTTTGGGTCGGTTGTCCCTTCGTAGACTGGGACTTTGATCTTTCTTGGGTCGGAGACCCTTGCCTTGGTAATTCGGGCTGTAAATGGTGTATTGTGCGCTTCTTCCAATACGCGGTCAATCTCTGGGACTTTACTGGTTGCCTTGTGCACCTGGGATCGGACGGCTTTCATCTCAGCAGTGGCTCGAATCAATGAGGCTCGGATTTCGTCCAACTCTTCTCTCTGGGCTCGGCTCGTTGTCCTCGGCTCGTCAGTGTATTGTGCATGTCGTACCCACAAGAGATTTTCTTCCTCTTCTGCTAAGCTCCTGGCTCGGTTCGGATCGATGTTGCCTTCGCTGGCTCGGACTTGTGTCAGCGTTGGCGCAAACCCTTCGTCAGCGGGATTCTCCGTATTGTGAGCTCCTTCCACGTGGCCCTCTTTGTCAAGGACGATCGTTGTAGCCAAACCATGATTGGTGTGTTGGTCGTACCCACCGTTGGCTTCTCTTGTTCGTGAATCAGTCGAGGTGGCTCGGTGATACTTGACCTGGTTGCCGCGGGTGTTTGCTCGTTGATGGGATACGGTGGTGGCAATCCTCCCAACGTCCTTGGTACATCTCGTGGTGTTGAAAAATCCAGGGCCGTCGGGTTTAAGCCAAGCCGTCTGGTGATTCCACTGACAGGTGGGTTCACCGCCGAACCCATGCCTCCGAATCGTGTATTTCTGGCTCGGCTCTCCGTTGCCAGTGTCTCAATTCTCTCCGTCAGCGAGCTGTTCAGATTTTCTTGCTCCTCGGCCCTCTTCAGTAACGTGGTCATCATGTTTCTCAACTCTGTCAGAGTTTCAGACGTTGCTTCTGTATTCGCCGGAGGCAGATTGGTTCCTGTTCCAAGAAGATCGACGCCAGTGTTGCTTGCATCATCACCACTTCGATCTCCGTCGGTAGTCATCGTTTCAAATCTCGTATTCGGTGGTTCTTTGGTGTCAGAAAGTTTAGATTCCTCACAGACGGCGCCAAATTGTGGGAGTCGAAACTCGCACAACCAAAACTTGTAAGGAGAATTTAGGGATTCGACAAACTTTTATGTAAAGGAACCAAGAACAAAGATCCAAAGATGGTTTTTATTATCTGAGCTATTTTGAAAGATGTTGTAAAGAATAACAAGTGTTTTGCTAGCTCAATTTTCGGATCCCTTTTCTCAAAGGGGTACATGTCTATTTATACGAAAACAAGTCGGCTAGGCCTTTTTCTAAAGGAAAAAGGAAAACTTCCTTATTCTTCGGAATTTCCTCTCTTTTTTTGTTGGTTCGGATGTGGGCTTCTTACTTGCTACTTTGGCCCAACCAAACCCTTGTGGCCCGTTGCCTCATCCCAACAAGATATTGAGCTCGTTGCTTCACTGGGTCGTCGGCGAGTTGGCTCGTCGCTTGTCCTACCCGCTACTCCTAATACCGAGCCAGAGGATTGATTTGCCGACATGTTGGCTCATCACCGTTTGTTGGTTTGCCAACATGTTGGCTCATCACCGTTTGTTGGTTTGCCAACATGTTGGCTCGTCACCGTTCTTCGGTTTGTCAACATGTTGGCTCGTCACTTGTTTCCTTTATTGGCTAGCCAAGATTTTGGCTCATCTCTTGCTTCTTCAACTGCCTAGCCAAAATGTTGGCTCGTCACCATTTCTCCCTGCCTAGCCAAGGCGTTGGCTCGTTACTCCTTTCTCCTTGCTACCGAGCCAAGTGTCGGCTCGTCTCCTGCTTCGTCTTGCTACCGAGTCAAGACGTTGGCTCGTCACCCCTTTCTCCTTTGTTACCTAGCCAAGTGTTGGCTCGTCTCCTGCTTCGTCTTGCTACCGAGCCAAGACGTTGGCTCGTCACCCCTTTCTCCTTGCTACCGAGCCAAGTGTCGGCTCGTCTCCTGCTTCGTCTTGCTACCGAGCCAAGACGTTGGCTCGTCACCCCTTTCTCCTTTGTTACCTAGCCAAGTGTTGGCTCGTCGCCTAGCCAATCAGTGCTTGCTTCTGCCGCCGATCCAAGAGTTTGTGCTTGCTTGGCTAGTCTTTTCTCCATACTTAGTCTTATCAGCAGTTGATCTCGATGGGGTGAAAACCGCCCCCAACAGTGATCAAAAGATATCTCGCACATGCTTTATCAGCGAGAAGAAGATCATGAAAAGCAACTCTAGCACTATGTATCACCGATGAATCGATCGATCTCGGCAAACAGAAACCAAAGGATAATCCCGTTATGCAGATTATCGTCGACGTGGAAAGACCAGAACGATGTGTAGGGATTGGCACCAAACTCGAAGAGAAAATCAAGGATAAGCTCGTCGCACTTCTTCGAAAGAACGTTTCGACTTTTGCCTGGACAATCGAAGATATGTAGGGTATTGACCCAAGGATTATTTGCCATGAGTTGAATGTTGATCCAACGTACAAAACGATTAAAAACGAAGGAAGTTAGGTCCCGAATGATCCAAGGTATTCAACGATGAGGTGGAACGTTTGCTCGGTGATGGATCAATTACCGAGGTAAAGTACCCAGAGTGACTCGCCAATCCTATAGTAGTCAAAAAGAAGAACGGCAAATGGAGAGTGTGCATCGACTTCACGGATATCAATAAGGTTTTTCCAAAAGATAGTTTTTAATTGCCACATATCGATCGCCTCGTAGTGGCAACAGCCAAAAACGAGCTCCTATCATTCATGGATGCGTTCTCGGGATACAACTGATTCTCATGCATCCTGACGATCGCGAGAAGACAGCCTTCATAACAAATAGAGGAATTTACTGCTACAAAGTAATGCCTTTCGGACTAAAGAATGTGGGAGCAACTTATCAGCGACTCGTCAACAAGATCTTCGCTGATCAGCTCGGTCAATCCATGGAGGTCTACATAGATGATATGCTGGTTAAGTCTTCCCACGCCGAAGATCATATCGACCACCTCAGCAAATGTTTTGAAACTTTGAACCTATACGGAATGAAATTCAACCCGGAAAAATGTACCTTCGTTGTTACAGCCGGAGAGGTCCTTGGATACATCGTTACCCAAAGGGGAATCGAGGCCAATCGAAAACAGATCGCAGCTATTCTCGACCTACCTTCGCCCAAAAATAGGAAAGAGGTCCAACGACTCACTGGAAGGATAGCCACACTCAACCGATTCATATCTCGATCCACTGACAAAATTCTTCCCTTATACCAACTGCTCCGAGGAAAAAAGGCTTCGAGTGGAACAACCAATGCGAGGAAGCATTCAAACAACTCAAATAATATCTCTCCAAATCCCCAATCCTGGCCAAACCCGAGGAAGGAGAAATCATATACCTCTACGTCGCGGTTTCATGTTCGGAAATTAGTGGAGTACTTGTGTGCGAGGATCGAGGAGAGCAGAAGCCTATCTTTTTGTCAGAAAAACCCTCAATGGAGCTGAAATGAGGTAATCCACAGTGGAAAAAGATGCCTTTGCTGTCCTCGTCTCATCTCGGAAATTACGACCATATTTTCAGTCTTATTCGATCGTCGTCCTCACCAACCAACCTCTAAGAACAATACTGCATAGTCCTAGTCAATCGGGGACACTAACCAAGTAGGCAATTGAACTCAGTGAGTATGATATCAAACGCAATGGTTGAACTAGTGAAAAGTCACAAGTCTTGGCAGATTTCCTTGTCGAATTCCCACCCGACCTACTCACCAATGACCTCCCAAAGGAAGAATGGTGGATTTTGCACGTAGATGGAGCTTCATCAAGGCATGGTTCTAGAGTTGGGGCACGTCTACAATCACCAACTAAAGAAGTATTAGAGTAGTCATTCTGTCTCGGCTTAACCGCGTCTAACAATGAAGCTAAGTACGAAGTATTGATAGCCAGTCTATGTCTGGCCAAAGAAATCAAAGCTAAATGAGTCCGAGCATTCTGTGACTCTCAACTCATCCCTAACCAATACAACGGGGAATACGAAGCAAAGAATGAAAGAATATATACATATCTCATAGTGGTCCAGGAGGGTCAAAGACTTTAAATCCTTCGAGCTCATGAATATTCCTCGAGGTGATAACACAGTGGCCGACGCGCTGGCCACATTAGCTTCAACCTCGGATCTGGATTTGCGACGCATCATTCTGGTAGAATACATATCCTCCCCAAGCATAGATCTCCCCAAAGGAGTGCATCAAATCACCGACCCGCCAGCGGAAAATAATGAAGATGAAATCTTGGCTGAGCCAATGGACGAAGACACAAATCCAGAAACAGATTGGAGGCATGAGATCAAACTACATATCCACAATGCTGAAATCCCGGCAGATAGATGGGTAGCTCGTTGATTAAAAGCACGGAGCGCGAATACATAATGCATAAAAGAGAACTTTACAGGTAGAGTTCGTCAAGGGTATTGCTACACTGCATCCATGGAGACGAAGTCTTCAAAGCCCTAAGCGAGACACATGACGGTTCCGGAGGAAATCACTCTGGAGGTTAGTCGCTTGCACTCAAAATCAAGAAGTTGGATTTTTTCTGGCCAAGTATGATCTCGGACTGCAAAGCTTATGCTGCCAAATGTCCAACGCCACGGTCCACTCAAACACGTACCTGCTGAAGACTTTTCCTCGACAACAATCGCTTATCCATTCATGCGTTGGGCAATGGATGTCGTCGGAGCACTAGTACCTTCGCATCAAAAGAAGTACATCTTGATCATGACTGATTATTTCACCAAGTGGGTCGAAGCTGAGGTCTACACAAAGATTGAAGGAATCGACGTACAAAAATTCGTGTGAAAATATATTATCTGCCGACATGGGCTTCCATATTAGATCGTCACCTATAATGGACCAAATCTCACTTGCAGAGACTTCGACGAATTCGGTGCCAAATGAAGGATTCGCCTAAGTAAATCCACTCTTTACTATCCTCAAGGCAATGGGCAGGCCAAGGCAACTAACAAGATAATCATTGCCGGACTGAAGAAGAGACTGGGAGCTGCTGGGGTCAATTTCCACCCCATCGAGATTGATCACCAAAAATGGCTAAGTAAAGATCTTGGGCCTAACGGACTTCGGTGGTGCGAAACAGGTCGGTAACACAAGTGAGAAGATGGCTCGGTAGCATGTCAAAATATGTCAGCTCGGTGACATGACACGCCAGTGTTAGCTCGGCGACATGACACGCCAGTGTTAGCTCGGCGACATGACACGCCTGTGTTGGCTCGGTAACAAACGGTGGCGAGCCAATGTGTTGGCGAACCAGCAAACTGTGATGAGCCAACATGTTGGCAGACCAACAAACGGTGACGAGCCAACATGTTGGCGAACCAACAAACGGCGACGAGCCAACATGTTTACAAGCCACCATACGGTGACAAGCCAAGATACTGGCAAACAAAAACCAACGAGATGATGAGCTAACACTCCTCTGGCTTGACATTGAGGAGAGGCGACAAGCTAATACTCCTCTGGCTCGGCGTTGAGGAGAGGCGACGAGCCAACACTCATATGGCTCGGCGTAAAGGAGGAGAGGTGACGAGACAACACTCTGGCTCGGCGTTAAGGCAAAGAGGTGACGAGCCAATGATGAAACCCCTCTGGCTCGACGTTAAGGCAAAGAGGTGACGAGGCAACGATGAAACTCCTTTAGCTCGGCATCAGAAAGAAGCATCTACGAGCCAAAACATCATGGTGGCACGACAAGCAGAACAGGACAAATGAAAAGACAAGGAGACAACAAGCCGGATCTCCGGCGACCCAGCGAAACAGCAAGCTCAACATAATGTTGGGCCGAGGTAACGAGCTGCAAGAGATTGGTGAGCCAAGTTAGCAGGTCAAAGAAAGAAATCCACATCCGAACCAACTTATACAAACCAGAGAAGAAAGGAAATCCCGAAGAATAAGAGAGTTTTCCTTTATCCTTTAGAAAAAGGCCTAGCCGGCTTATTTTTGTATAAATAGACATATACCCCTTTGAAAGAGGAATCAGCAATTTTACCTAACAAAACACTTGTTACTTTCTCTGCAGACAGCTTTCTAAACAGCTTGAATAAAGACACCATCTTTGGATCTCTGTTCTTGTGTTTCTTTTCATAGAAATTTGTCGAATCCCTAAATTTCCCTTACCAAATTTAGTTGTGCGAGTTTTGACTCCCACAATTTGGCGCCGTCTGAGGGGAGTCTCAAACTTTCTGATACCTAAGAACCACCGAATACGAGATCTGAAGCAATGACTACCGACGGAGATCGTAGCGACGATGATGCAAGCAACACTGGCGTTGATCTTCCTGGAACGAGAACCAACCCGCCACCGGCAAACACGGAAGGCACTTCGGAAATGCTAACAGAATTGAAGAGCATGATGACCACGTTGCTGAAGAAGGCAGAGGAGCAAGACAAGCTGAATACCTCGCTGATGGAAAGAATCGAGATGCTGGCAACAGAGAGCCGAGCCAGAAATACACGACTCGGAGGCACAGGTTCGATACTGAATCCACCCGTAAGTGGAGTTACTAGACGACTTGGCTTAAACCCAACATCCCTGGATTTCTCAACACCACTTAACGCACCAAGGACTTTGGGAGGACTGCTACCACCACATCCAACCAACGAGCAAACACCCGCGGCGACAAGATCAATTATCACCGAGCCACCTCAACTGATCCGAGGAGCAAGGAGAACCAGCGGCGGATATGACCTACGCACCAACGGTGGATCGGCTCCAGCAATCGTTCTCGACAAAGAAGGAGACCACAGCGCAGAATTTCTCACTTACGAGGGATTCGCACCAACAACGACGAGAGCCCGAACTAGCAAGGGTGACATTAACCTGAACCGAGCCAGGAATTTAGCAGAGGAAGAAGAAAACCTCTTATGGGTTCAACAGGCGCATTACGGTTACGAGCCGAGAACGACGAGCCGACCCTAGAGAGAAGAGTTGGACGAAATCCGAGCCTCCTTGGACCGTGACACTGCTGAGATGAAAGCCATCAGATCCCAGGTTCTCAAGGCAACCAGTAAAGTTTCGGAGATTAACCGCGTACTGGAAGAGGCACACAATACACCGTTTACAGCCCAGATTACCAAGGCAAGGATTTCCGACCCATGAAAGATCAAAGTTCTAGTTTACGAAGAGACAACCGACCCAAAGGAACACATAATGGCGTTTATCATAGCAATGGACCGAGCCAACTTTAAGGAAAAGGAAAGAAACGCCGGTTTCTGCCTTCTGTTTGTGGAGCACCTAAATGGCGCAGCCCTCCAATGGTTTTCCAGACTCGAGCGAAACTCCATTAATGATTTCCACCAGCTGTCTGCCGCTTTCCTGAAACATTACTCCATGTTTATGGATCGAGGACCTCTGATGCCGATCTCTGGACATTAACTCAAGGACCTACGGAGACACTACGCTGTTTCATGGGAAGATTCAAAGCAGAGATGTCAAAAGTCGAGGACGTAAGCGACAAGGCCGCCGTGCTCGCATTAAAAAGGGTGAAGTGGTACGAATCGGAATTCCGGAAAAAAATCGCTTTGAACGCGCCACTGTCAATCCAAGACGCGCTGCACCGAGCCTCAGATTTCATAGTCAATAAAGAAGAGATGAAAGTTTTGTCTCAGAAGAATAGAGTAGCCAAAACGAAGAACCGGTCCTTCCAAACGCCAAACCAACCGCCTCATAAGAAGAATACTCAAGGAAACGGATATGTACACCACGAGAAACCTAATTTTGGAGGAAGACCCACAACTCACGGAAACAGATTACGGATGCGACAAAGAATGGCTGGGGGCAATCCGCGTATACATCATGGACGGCGAGGTACCATCAGATAAGTGGGCTGCTCGAAAACTCAGAGCTCAAGCTGCTCGATACGTTCTATTAGACAGAAACGTTTTCAAGTGGAGATTATCAGGACCGCTGATGGCCTGTGTCGAAGGCGCCAAAGCAAGAAAAATCATGGAAGAGGTCCACAGTGGGTCGTGTGGCAACCACTTCGGCGGAAGAGCTTTGGCAATCAAGATCAAGCGTCACTGTTACTATTGGTCGACTATGGTGAAGGACTGCAAGAAGTTCTCCACTAGATGCGAAAAATGCCAGTGACATGCCCCGATGATTCACCAACCAACGGAGTTGCTGTCGTCAATCTCAGCACCCTACTCTTTCATGTGCTGGTCAATGGACATAGTCGGACCTCTGCATAAATCTAAGCAAAAGAGATTTCCGCTAGTCTTGACGGATTACTTCTCCAAATGGGTCGAGGCAGATTCTTACGCCAATATAAAGGACTCCCAAGTCAAGCATTTCGTTTGGAAAAATATCTTATGCCGACATGGAGTTCCATACGAAATCATCACCGATAACGGCTCCCAGTTTATCTCAACAAGGTTTGAAGCTTTCTGCAAAAAATGGAAGATACAGCTTAGCAAGTCTATGCCACGTTATCCACAAGGAAAAGGATAAGCCAAAACAGCAAACAAGACCATCCTTGATGGTCTAAAGAAGCGCCTGGACGCCAAGAAGGGACGCTGGGCGGATGAACTTGAAGGAGTTCTATGGTCACACAGGACAACTCTGCGACGAACAACCGGAGAAACACCTTTTACCCTTGACTACGGTGCGGAATATGTCATTCCAGCTGAAGTAGAATTTCCCGGAGTCCGCCACAGACTTCTTTCAGGGTAGTAGGGGCTGAATCATCTCATGTTACTCGACGAATTGGATTTGATCAATGAATGACGAGACCAAGCTCAGGTTCGGATTCAAAATTACCAGCAGGCGACGGCTAAATATTACGACACAAATGTCAGAAATCGCAAGTTCAAAGAACGCGATTTGTTTCTCCGCAAAGTTTTTCAGAACACAGCCGAAACAAACGCTGGCAAACTGGGAAGGACCTTAAAAAATCACCAAAATAGTCTGACCAGGAGTGTACGAGCTCACAAACATGTCTGACGTTCCAATACCAAGATCTTGGAACGCAATGCAGCTAAGGAGGTATTACCACTGAGATATTTCACATAAAATACGGGACGACTTGATTCCTGAAAAGGATACGTAGGTAGCTCATCTTCGGACTGGTTCAGTTGTCCCCCTCCTTAAAAAGGGGGGAGTGGGTACGTATATACATGTATACTCCCATGTCTTGAAAAACGCGACTTTTCGCATGATACTTCTCAAAGAGAACAACTTTAAACTTTTTCAAACACAAACTTATGTCACTCGACCTACGCATGTCACAAACTTTACATCCTTCACGGATATTCTATCACCTCGTTTGTTGCTGGCCACAACAGATGGACAACCACATCCTTTATGGATTTTAACCACTATCTCTATACGGGATAGGGTTCTCAAACACTCTCTCACAGGTATAGTAGTGCGCTATATAAATTCTGACTGGGTATATCCTGGTCTAATATCCGAAAGGTATATCCTGAACGATATTCTTACAAGTTTACCTTCGAGAGGGACCCGTAAGTCGAAAACTCGCAAGTCTTAAAACTCGAAGTAAACTCTTAAACCCAGTAAACACCTCTTGGTACACTGGTCATGAACATCTCTGAAGCATAGTACTAAACTTACCAGTTAGTATGAGATTCTAAATATGTTTCATTGTCAAAAAATCATGGGAACGTAAGTCGGAATACCACAAGCCCTAAACTGACAACAAAGCACTCAATACAGAGACAACCATACTTTTTCTAAACAAGATGGTTCACAACATATGACATTAAAATGCAATAAAACAAATACGCACACGAGAACAAAAGCAAATCCAACAAGGATGAAAGATGTCACGCCAGCGAACGGCAACTATTACAAACACTTAAAAGTAATACATAAAAACTTAGTGGATAAAGCCGTCCAGGCACACATGTCCAAAATACCATAGAAAAGTTTCGAATCAGTGAAACAGAGAGAATAAAGTCATTTGGGAGGATCCAGCTCGGCAGTCATTTCCTTGGCAAGATCCGAACCTCCGGGTGTGCACACATTCGAGCCTGCAAAGTCTGTGATCCCGGCTGCTGTCGCCGCATTCTCCGTTGGTTTGGTACCTAGGAGAGTACCCACAGAATCTGAGGAAACAGGTGAAAGCGTCAGATCTTTATTCAGCTCGGCCTTAATCCTCTCAAACTCATCAGCTGCGTCGGCCAAATCAGCTCTCCACCCTGTCAGCTTCGTCACCTCGGAGTCAAGAGCAGGCGGGTCCTCTTTCTGCAGAATCTCAAGCAACTGAAGGTTGCTGTCGACCTGGACTAGATCAAGCTCCTTCTCCTTCGCCGCCTTCAGCTCGTCAATGCTCTTCTCGATCTTGGCAAGCCGTTCCTGAAACATCTCCGGCATCTCTTGCCTCGCTGCCTTCTGGGCCTTTTTAACATTTGCCTCGTGCAAAGCATTGGCAGCGTTGAGCTATCTTTTCAGGGACTCGATTTCGGCGGCTTTCTTCTGCTTAGAACGGTCCAACCTCATAGCCAAATCACCGGCCTTTTTCCACTCGTCTTTGAGAAACACTTTCTCCTTCTCGAGGGTTTTGATCCGAGCCGAAGCAGTTGCCAGCTCGGCAGCATGTTTACTCTCCAGCTCGGCGACCTTGTCCTTGTAGAAAGATGCATCTTTTCGGGCATCTTCAATCCGACGCCTGTCCTTTCACACATCTTGTTCGAAGGCAGCCACTATCTTATTGATGGACGCAATGAACTGATCAAAGGAAGGAATAGTCAGTACTTAGTCTTTTTACTTAGCAAAATATGCAATCTCCAAACATACCTTGGTGCCTCGGAGTGACATATCAGTGTATAGGTCACTGTGAGATAGCACATCAAGTGGCGGCAGTCTATCTCCTGAGCAGCGAACCTGCGAGAAGAGAGTCGCTAAGGCTTCCCCATCATTACAGATCGGCTCGGATCCTTCGTGTCTAAATGACGCTGGCATTGGCTCGGCAAAGTTTGGGTCGGTAGGCTTTTGGCGTTTCCTTTTCCCTATTTTTCTTTGGCTTTTTCCTTGTCAGGCTCGGCGGCAGCACGTTTCTTCCTGCCATCATTGTGTTGGGACATCACCGAGTTGGAAGGTCTGGCAACTAAAACTAGAGCTGAAGCCATTTGCCTGGCTTCGGCATCAAGGGTTGGAGGTTCAGGAACAGTTTGACGCACTGTTCCGGCGTCGATCTCACCAACCATTTAAGGATTCGGCTCGGCGATTGGTTCAGCCCCATCAGCGGCTCGGTTGGCAGCTTTCTTCTCCTTTAAAGCTTGCTTGTCGCGGATCATCAGTCTCTTTCCCATAGCTCTTTCTTGGAAATTTTGGGGTGGAGATTCAGATTCTGAGCTGTCTGATACTTCAACACCGGCAAAGATGGGTCGGACTTTTTCAACTCTCCTTAAGGAAAAATGATTTTCCTAATGGCACTTTCTGGCAGCAAGCGTGTTCCGAAGAGTGAGCGTATCTTCTGGATAACGTGGGAGAACCTGCCGAACTGCAAAAACACAGAAGAAAAAGTGTTAGTCAGCCCGCCACAAAATAAAACCTTAGAAAATCTCCTGAAAAGTCTACGGCTCGCTCACCAATAGTTTCCCACTCCGCCTTGACGTAATGGACGCTTTCGGCTTCGAACGTAGCATCATTAATAGGAACAAAGAAAAAATAATTCCCCCAGTCACTGTCTTTACTTCGGAAGCCTTCGATGATCTTTCTTTGCTTCTTATTAGAAATGTAGTAGGCTTTGGAGTTTTTGATCTTTTGAAATTCGAGGAACTCCCAAAGATGGGAGATGCGAACGGTCGCATCACACTCGTAGCTATGAACCAGAATCCCAACCAAGTGACGCATCCCTCGAGGAATAATTTGGCTCGGCGCTAACCCATGTTTGGACAGGAAATGGATGATCAATCCGAGGCGACGGAGATTCAGCTCGGTCTGTTGAGGCAGGAACAACCAGATCAACATCTTCTAAAATATTGAATCGATGCCTCAATGCCACCAGGGATTCAGCGGTGCATAAAGACAAACCAGGTGGGCCAGGTCGTCTCTTAGGAGCTTTCCTCTCTTTTTTTCGCCTCGTCGATGTGCTAGCTTGGTGGCTCGCAAACAGTTTTTCCAACCGCACCTTTTCTATCTTGTCAAGAATGTATTCTTTTAGTTCGGCTTTGAATTCTTTTAGGGCTTTCTGTATCAAGTTTGCCTCGGTTTCTGCCTCGGCGTCAAAAGCCTCATCAACCAAAGATGGAACGACAATCTGTAGTTGATCCAGCGGAGAATTAGGCTCGACTGGCTCGGTAACTTGAGGAGACAGCACCATTTTACGACCAAGCAGTGAAGCAGAATTTGCCGAACCAACAGAATCTTCCAGCTCGGCGGTATGAGACATCAAAGATTTTTGGCTCGGAAAAACGTTGGGTACTTAGCAAAAAATTGAAGAATTTCGGCTCGGAGACACGGAAGATCGCGGCAGCAACACGACCCAGATGATGATGGATCGAAAAATTCAAACACTAGCCGCAGACGTATGAAGATGGATCAGAAAATGTGAGAAGTTGCCGGTTGATCTTGAAGATGGATCGGATAATTTAAAGGACCGTCGAGCCACGTTTGAAGATGGATCAGAAAACTCAAGTTTCAGCGGCAGAAGGAAAGAAATTGATAAAGACCTAGCCAACAACTTAAACAAAAAAGAGAGAAAAGAAGAGAGAGAGGAGAGATACCTGATTTTTCAGAAATGTGGAGAAATGAGTTATGAGAAGTGAGATAAGGATCTGAACTTATAGACACGTGAAAGCATGGCGCGTGATGCCACGCAACCTTGGTAACATGCGAAAATGGTTGCAGTTTCCAATAAAGTTATGGTTAAGAAAAATACTCTGTCATCGAACCAATATTGCTGCCGAGCCAAAAACAAATCACTCAGCAAAATGGCTCGGTAGCGTAGTACAACAGCTCGGCAGAATAAAGATGGCTCGGCAGTCAGACAACCCAGACGGCTCGGAAAAGTCAGCTGCCAAGAAAATTCCTGACAATGCCGAACCAAAGACGGCTCGGCAATCAGACAACCCAGACGGCTCGGAAACATCAGCTGCCAAGAAAATTCCTGACAATGTCGAACCAAGGAGGGCTCTGGAGTCAGACAACTCAGACAGTGTGGCAATGATAGTTGCCAAGGCAATCACTGGTAATGCCGAACCAAAGATAGGTCGGCAACATGACAGCTTGGAATGATATCACGAGCTAAAACAAATGCCTCAACAAGTATTCCCACCAAAGTGGTTCGGCAACATAGGAAAAGTCTCGGATGCCAATCTTGGAGATGACCAACTTTTACCTCGTCATCATCATCACTGACTCTGATGAGCTGGGGGCTAACCGTTGGGGTCAATTTCCACCCTATCAAGATTGATCACCGAAAATGGCTAAGTAAAGATCTTGGGCCTAATCGACTTCGGTGGTGCAAAACAGCTCGGTAACAAAAGTGAGAAAATGGCTCGGCAGCATGTCAAAATATGTCGGCTCGGCGACATGACACGCCAGTGTTGGCTCGGCGACATGACACGCCTGTGTTGGCTCGGTAACAAACGGTGGCGAGCCAACGTGTTGGCAAACCAGCAAACGGTGACGAGCCAACATATTGGATAACCAACAAACGGCGACGAGCCAACATGCTGACAAACCACCATACGGTGACAAGCCAACATACTGGCGAACCAAAGCCAATGAGATGATGAGCTAACACTCCTTTGGTTCGACATTGAGGAGAGGCGACAAGCTAATACTTCTCTGGTTTGGCGTTGAGGAGAGGCGACGAGCCAACACTCATCTGGCTCGGCGTAAAGGAGGAAAGGTGACAGACAACACTCTGGCTCGGCGTTAAGGCAAAGAGGTGACGAGCCAATGATGAAACCCCTCTGGCTCGGCGTTAAGGCAAAGACGTGACGAGCCAACGATGAAACTCCTCTGGCTCGGCATCAGAAAGAAACATCTACGAGCCAAAATATCATGCTGGCACGACAAGCAGAACAAGACAAGTGAAAAGACAAGGAGGCGACGAGCCGGATCTCTGCCGACCCAGCGAAGTAGCAAGCTCAACATAATGTTGGGCCGAGGTAACGAGCCGCAAGAGGTTGGTGAGCCAAGTTAGCAGGTCAAAGAAAGAAGCTCACATCCGACCCAACTTATACAAACCAGAGAAGAAAGGAAATCCCGAAGAATAAGGGAGTTTTCCTTTATCCTTTAGAAAAAGGCCTAGCCGACTTATTTTTGTATAAATAGACATATACCCCTTTGAAAGAGGGATCAGCAATTTTACCTAGCAAAACACTTGTTACTTTCTCTGCAGACAACTTTCTAAACAGTTTGAATAAAGACACCATCTTTGGATCTCTGTTCTTGTGTTTCTTTTCATAGAAGTTTGTCGAATCTCTAAATTTCCCTTACCAAATTTAGTTGTGCGAGATTTGACTCTCATAGGAGCTGCAAAAGGAGTATGGACAGAGGAGCTCGACGGGGTTCTATGGTTGTACCGAACATCATCTCGTCCCACTACGGGACAAACCCCCTTTTCCTTATCACATGGCATGGAATCAATGACCCCTACCGAGACAAACGTAGGTGCTGATGACACAGAATGTAGATCTCAACAACGATCGATTACGCGATGGATTGGACGAAGTGAAAGTATTGCGAGATCAGGTATTGCTTCGGATGCAGAACTATCAACAACAAACAGCTAAGTACTACAACAAGAGAGACTGAAATTGTTTCTTTCAAGAGGACGTCCTCGTCCTTCGGAAAGTATACCAAAATAAGAAAGAAGAAAAGGTAGGCAAGCTCGGAGCACGCTGGGAAGGACCTTACTTAGTATCAAAGATTGTGAAGTCAGGAATCTATGAACTGATGAAAATGAATGGAGCAGCCATTCCGCGACTTTGGAACGCTTGGAACCTCAAACGATACTACTATTGACAGCTTGACTCCTCACGGATCACCTAGGAGCATCGCTTAAAAAAAAAGGAGAGACTCGCTACGACCGAGGTCATTTCTCACATTTTGTAAGTGAACTACGAGCGGCTTGATTCCTCTTCGGTGGATACGTAGGCAGCCTTTCACGAGGCACAACTGCGACTTTAATAAAAATTCATTTTTCCAAACAATCAAATCGTCTACTTAGACAAATTCGGCACTACAAAGAACGTCCGATATTATATGCGCTCCTCATGGGTCCCGTGGTGAAATAATCTACACTTCAAACCTCTAAGTCTAATCCGCTTATGTTGAATTTAACAAGCCGAACCCAGTCTCGCATATGTTCTAGGTCGGCTAAATAACTAAATGATAAGCTAAATTTGCATATTTACGATCGATCTAGAACAACCAATAGAGTAACGAACACCAGTATTCGCGACTAGATTTCACCGATTAATTCTCTTTTTACCAAGAAGTTCTTATGTTTCGAAACCTTTTCTAAAGTCACAACTCAATCCGACATATTAAAGCTAGACAGAAGAACAAAAGAAGAATGAAACAAATTCTAACATCGTTTCCAATACAATTGAACAAAGACATGTCATGTCAATTCACCAAAAAAACTAAAATGCAAGTTCGTATTTGTATGAAACAATTGATAAACGACAAAGAAGAAGATAAGACAAAGAAAAGATAACGCCGACATCGCATACTTATTAAACAGACAAGAAGAAGACAAAATTCATATTAAAACTCCCGAAGAGGAGAACCATGTTCATAAATAAAACAAACATATACAAAAAAAATAGGAAAATAAAAAAGGGAAAGCTAAAAATGGCTTTAATTTCCTCCGCCAGGCTGTTCTCTTAGACCGGCTGCATCGTCGGGAGTGACCCGAGGCTCGTTAGTCCCGTGTTGATTGACACCAGTAGAGACCTCGGCAGGAACATCCTGAGCTTGGGAACTGTTCCCCGGGGTGACAACAAAAATATCACGAGGAAGATCTTCCAAATCCAATGCCTCAGCCACGGCAAAGAGTTTGGCCTCTTTTTCCTCGAGTTCTTTTAGCACTTTTTCAGGGACCGCGGCCCTTTCTTCCTCCTGAAAAAACTCCAGGCCCGCCAATGTTCTCCAGCATTGACTAAGTTCCAAGAAAGTCGGATCGAGTTTCTCCCTGGCATCAAAGTAATTTTTGATTACTTCAAGCCGAGCTGCGTACTTAGCAGAAGTCTTATCTCGGACACGGACCTCTACCTCCCGTATCGTCTCACTCCTAGATGCCCTCAAGCATTTACACTCAGATTCAACTACGGCCTGAGAGGATTTAAGATCCCTCTTCAAGACCCCATTCTCGGTAGAAAGAGCCTGCGCACGAGCCTTTGCCGCGGTCGAATCCGCTTCGGCTTGCTCCTTCTCATCTTTAATAGCAAGCACCCTATCATTGAGCTCACCAATCTGCGTTTGACGTTTAACTGATATTGACTCGTAGTGACGAACCTTCTCTATCTGCTCTGATAGGGATTTCTTGAGCGCGAATATCTCGGTGTTTTTCAACTCGAGAGCCTCTAGGGCGGCGGCTTGGGAAGTAACACTCTTTGCCGACTTGAGCTTTTGCTCATACGACTTCGCAATGGAGTTAGTAGAGCTTATAGCCTGGAAATGATAAGAAAAGAAAAACGCTCATAGGCATACACACAAAGTTTGTAAACACCAAAGAGAAGAGGTAGCAGGACTGTACCCAGATGAAGTCAAGGGACAAAACTTCATAACCCTCAGCACATTCGAGGTTTTGAACCTCTGGAAAAACCTGAGTAGGACCACCAGTTTTTCAGAGCAGCTCTGTGGCTACTCGGGCATCGCTTGAGATGGGGACGATCGTATTGCGGTAATTATATGACTAGCTCATGTAGATACCGGTGTTACGAGACGATCTGCGATCGTCAGAAGCTGGATCTTCAGATCTATGCCTTTTGGCAGACGCGACCCGTTAGTCTGCCGGCCTCTTCTTCAAAGGATCAAAAGAAGGAAGAAGTAGTGCCCTCTCACCCGAACATCGAGCAGTGGGTGGATTTGCAGGCAGACTCTTAGGAGCACCGCCAATCTGAAACGGGGGCACATTTCCAGCCGCCAAGTCAGCTTTCGCCTTCTCACATGCCTCCTCTTTCTCCTTCTTCTTATCTGTAGGGAGAACAATGCTTTTTCCCTTATCTTGGGTTTCTGAGAGGCGGACTCTCTTGTCAGACGATCTTTTAGATCGTCTCTCTTTCGACCTCCACTTCGGTCGTCGTTTTCTCCAAGGCCACCACCTCGTCTGTGTTTTCACCTGCAACCTCTACCTTGGTTGCATTTTTCTCAACGACCTCGGTCGCTCGTACCTCAGTATTTCTAGGTGCCGCATCGGCAACCTGTTCAGCATACATAGCCTCCTCTTTGGCCGAGGAATCTCTAGACTTCCTTAAATCAGAAACGAAGTCAGGGATATTGTCAAGTCTTCCCATTGCAATTCTTCGACGGTTTTCTCCCCAACGATCTGGAAAAGGAAGAAGAAGACCAAAAACTAGTAGGTGTGAGAACGGTTATTAAAAGTAAAAATAGTAACAAACCCAATAAGGATTTACCGATCTGAGCACGGCTTCATCGGATTCGGGAGAGGTCAGATTGCGTCCACCTACGTTCTCTGATTACGCAAATCTTCTTTATGTCATTGGGGAAGCTCGGCATAGAAAAAGAACCGTAGGTAGGATGACATACTGAAATAAAAATAATAAGGTTAGAAAGATCTATGGAATAACAAAAAGGCACGAGCTAACTGGGACATCTACCCATGGTTTGACTCAAAGCCCTCATATAGGATCTCTAGGTATCAGAGACCGAGGCGGCATTTATCTTAACAAAAAAATATTTTTCATCCCAACAGTGGACCTTGCTCTTGAAATAGGTCACCAGCTTGTACCCCGGCTTTTTGCTAATATAAAAATGACCAGGTTTGGGCCCCTTGTTTATTGCGGACATCTCCTCAAAGACCTCGACGGTAATTTCAATGCCGCACTCAGCCCCCAAGGTCGTCAAGCCGACCACGTTACATACACATGTCGTGCTGAGTTGTGTGAAAGCGATGTCATGATCAGCATAGTACTTAACGAATACATAAGGCAGAGGGAACCACAAAAGGCAATACGAGAAGAACGCCTCGAATAAACATATGTACCTTTCCGTACAATCCCATGGGCGTTCGTTCGCTTCGGGTACCCTGAACTCCAGCTCGGAGGACATCTCCCACTCCATCCTCATATCTTCAAAAGACTTAGTGGGATGAATTCCATGAATATTTTCACAGACGGCCTTTTTCTGAGATGATCCCTTGGCTTTAGGCACCTTTTCGCCCTTAACAATTTTTCGTTTGCGGGATTTGGGCTTGGGAGTAGGCTCCGTTTCATCTTCATCCTCTTTCTTTTCATCCGTCTCCTCGGCGTCCTCATCTCCGTCGACCTTGACAGGTTGGTCCTTGTTCGTTGAACATTCTCCGCTCTTCAAGTCATCTCCGATGACTTGATCATCCAAGTCATCCTCAAGATCTTGACCCTCTGAGTCACGCCTGGAAAAAAGCTCGTCAAGATTTTCGTCGATAAGATTGGGAACAGAGATGTCGGCAGCGGTGAACCTAGATGTGGCTTCATCACCATTGGGGAACGACGACGATTCAGAAGCAAGGGCGTCACAAAGAGTCCGATGTATCGGAAGAGCTGGATTTCATGTAAAACGGAGATTAGAGATAACAAATTCACTAGCTAAAGCTACAAAAATACGAAAAGAATACGGCACCAAAAATCTAATCCAAGTATAAAATAATAACAAGCATAAAATGCAGAGATAGAGAGAGAAATTACCTTTCGGATGAAGAAAAAATGAAGAAGGAAGACTACAGAGAGAATATTTATAGAGAGACAGCGGTTACTAGGTGTAATCATTAGACCTAGCCACCGTTTCGAAATTCAAAATAAGAGACTCTTCGACGTCCCATCAAAATGCATGGCCAGAATTATGCTACGTGTCAAAAAGGACATGTGTGTCGATTCGAATACATGCCGAGCTAAATTTGCTTGAAATCCGCCGATCTCCTTCTTCGACTTCATCAACAAACTGGGGGCTTATTGATGGAGGCGGGTTGAGCACCCATCTTAAAAACCCGATCCGGATCCGAACCAACCCGAAAATCTGACCCGGAAGAACGAATGGACCGGGGAGAGATGGGCCGAGAAGCCTCTTTTGATGAGCTCGGTCCATAGCGATAAAATGATTTATAACTTTGGCCCAAGCCCATGAAGATCCGCCGACCTGAAGATTCCGAGAAGAAAAGATAAGATATCGACTAGGAAAATGAATTCACTAGAAAATAGAAAAATTTCTAGTTGTGAATTAGGTTTGAAGAAACCGACAATTATGTTGTATAAATATACATATAACCTCATAAACTGGAGGGGAATCGAATCATTAATACAAGAGACAACTTCTTAAAAATTTTACTTTCTGATTTCTTTGCTTGAGCTTTCAGACTTGTTTGATAGATCAAAAATACCTAGAGGTATCCAGATTCATCAGATTCCACTTTCCTCTTTTTGCAGGAAGAGAATTTTTCCATCATGTCCATTTTCTATGAAAGGTGATTCTTGCTCGGATTCAATGTCGGAACAAAATTCCAACACACTCACCGATTTTTTTTCCTTGTGTAGCGGTCTTCATGGGCTAGAAGATGCAACTGTGCTCGTTTTAACGAAACCTGGAGGTGGGATTGGTTTTCAACATCACATCTTAAAGTGACCAAGTCTCAACATTCTGGCTCTGCCGTGAATTTTTTATCGACCCATTCGAGTTTTGTTTCAAATTCGCTATCAATCTTCTATCTATCTGCTTTCTCTATTTTAGTTTGTCTTATTGTATCAATCAAAGAAAATGTATCATGGAAATTTAAGTTAATGAAATTAAGATTTGCACACAAAAAAAAAAGAATCACATCTCGTTGTAGATTCAAATTCTTATAGATTCAAATTCTCAGTGAAAGATCAAGGTGGAGATATTCGCATTGGAAAACTAAATTTGAAGGATTTATGAAGGGAGTCTCATATTAGTTACTCTGAAGTTTGAGATCTGATTGAGGATTATCGAGTCGATTTGAGAGGGGATCGATTCAACAAAATTGAAATTGTGCTTGTGCAGTCAATAGTTTATCTCAGTCCAGATTGGTATAGATTGTACATTGTCATAATAGCATTAACAAAAAAATTTTAATCTTTTATCCCCGTGAAATTTTGCTTGGCTAATAGATTATCATCCCACAATCTACTTTGTTAGTGGAGGCAAGATAGGCCAATACATCTCCATAAAGACCAACTCATAGGACACTCGAATAATTTTTTATTTTTTATTTTTTATTTTGTCTTGAGGAATGCATTGCAAAACATAAATTTTGGTTCTCTTTCGAGAGTCTAGTTTAGAATGCGTGCTTTTGTAGGCATTAATCCATGAAAAAAAGTGATGGTAGAAAGATTTGCTTTAGGATTCTCCTGAGTTCCATATTGCTTTTTTTCAAGGTACAATAGGATGGTGATTCTTCACCATATTGTAGATAACTCGATTTTTAATAACCAAAACAAATAGGCAAGTTTAGTATACACTTTTAGTATATATCAGGATCGAATTCCATAAGGAGTAAAGTTACGACACAAGAGGTACAAGATGTTGATTAATCTAAGATGAAACAATGAAATTTTTTTTGGTATTCTAAGTACTAAGGAACCTAAAATCATGAACAAGGGCATGCAAAGACAAACAGTTGAAAAGAGTAACAAGGATAACAAGTTATAAACTTAGCAATAAAGAAGCAAAAAAGGCAAACAAGATTAGCAATTAATGGAAGCATTGAATCAAGAGATTCAACATAGAAAAGCAATGAACAATATTGAATCATGACATAACGAGGCTTCCTTAGGCATAATCCTAGAGCATGAAACACTAACCAATGATTAATTCACTTTTGTGGCATTAATACCTAGTTAATTGACTAATTTACTAAACTCTTATTTGCAAATTGAGTAATTGATAAGTATTAACAAACAAGTCTAATAAACTCACTAATCACCACAACATTAGTTTCATTGGCTACATAATACAAAAATTACTAACGTTTTGTACAAACATTTTATTAAACATTTTTCTGGACATAAAAAGTTGAAATTCTAGATTAAGATGATCAAGTCTAATCTAGCATTCATCACAACTCTAGTAAAAGATCTAACGAGATTCACTCTTAATCAACATCATCTAATCATCATTCATGCATGATAAATGATCATATCCTAATCCTCAAAACTCAACAAGAAGACTACGCTCACAAAACTAAGCAAACAAAAGCCATATAAGTAATAGCATTACCATAATTAAAAAGAAAGAGAAAATATATTAAGAAAATTTTCACTATTGCATAAAATTCGAGAAATGATTTTCATAAAATCTTAGGAACAAGGTTTTAAGGTCTAAAAATATAGAAAATGAAATCTATGTAAAGAATGTACAAAAAGTTTTTTACCAAAAAAAATCGTATCATATCAACTCGGAACAAACTAGACGGAATCTAAAATTTCAAAAAAATGGAGGTCTTACTCGGTTTTATGATCATGCATGTCTGCTTCAACGATTTTTCATGGTGGATGGTCATGTTGTTTCCAGAAGACTCGTTTCTGGCCATGTCCCTCTTCTTGATCGGTTCGAGTGACCGATCATATTTGCTCTAAAAATTCCACTGGTGGATTAGTTGATCTATTGGGGTGAATCGATACACAGAGTTTTAACCCTAAAAATATCACTGCAAGTGCACATCAAACGAAGTAGTATTTCAGGGATTGAATCCACAGAGACCAAGTATCACACTACGAATCCTTAAGAATGAAATTAAGATAAGATAGTAATATGGTGGTTGTTTGCAATATGAAACTAAAATAGCAATTAAAGCGAAGTAAATACCAATTAAACGAAGCGTTAGGTCAATGGTGATTCGCAGGAATTCATAGATCATGAACCATACAATTATTCAGGGAATAGATAAGCGCAATCTTGAACTCAAACATGAATGTATAACCAATCCACTGTCGTGGCATCAATCACTTTATCTAGCAACCTAAGATTCTAAACAGTCGTGGCATCAATCACTTTATCTAGAACGTAAGATTCTAAACTGTCGTTTGAACTTAGAATTCTAAACAAGCATTAACGAGCAGGTTTGATTTGTTTACAAATTGCCTTAGCATCAACTTTCGTTGGCTAAGGAAAATTCGCTCACCTATGTTCTATCAGGCAATCTAGAGCACTTTTGATGAATAGATTAAACCCTAAATCAGAGACTAAGTGATCAATTCAATCTAAGCATTAAACACAACGATAGGTGAAGACAAGATGATAAGTCCATATCTATGTCTGATTCATCAATTCTCTTAAACCCTAAATCTAACTATGAAACTACTTAGACATGGAAGCATAGAAACAAGAAGGAGATGAAGAAAAACTCATGATCAAATAGAATAGAAATCCAAATGGGTTCAGAAATCTTCTCAAGAGATGTAGAGTCAGAGATTCGTCTTCCCAAAGCTTACAAATTGCCAAAGCCAAAAATTCTGAATAGAAAATAAGTGTTTCTCTGGCCTAAACAATGGCTCAAACTCTAATATATATATATATATATTAAACACGTTCTGGTTGAAAATAAAAGATAAAACCTAGTAAAATAAGGAAATATGAAATTTCTTTTTTCAGGTTGAATTGGGCTTGGATTGATCGATCCAAGGGTGGATCGATCGATCTGAGCATGGAGTCGTATTTCTTTGGTTAATAAGATTCTTTTATTGCTCTCCCACAACCCCGTTTTCACGATTTAGGCTGCTCCCATTTCGCTCGCCGCTACTACGGGAAATTGAAACCTCATATTCATACGAGAACCACGATAATTCAATGAAACCTTCAAAGTCCAAAGTTCAATGAGTGAGAACCGTTGGATCATCACTTATTCAATCAAAAAAAAATAGCTATAATGATTCAAAACATAAAATTCTGCCATAGTTAAGGCAGTCAGACCAACTCTCATACGAGCTCCCGGCGGTTCATTCATCTGATCGTAGACTAGGGCTACTTTTGATTCCGCTCATAGAAACGTGAAATGAAAGTAGGTGATAAAGTAGCTGGAAGGCAAGGCTAAGAGAAGAAAGAAAAGAGGTATTACGGGCATAACATTTTTTTTTTTGAATTTTTATTCAGAAGTAATTCGCGGGATTAGGCACTCTTTCCTAGTTATAGTGCCACTGGGTGAATCCAGCCTATTCTTGAAATGAACAACTCACACACACTCCCTTTCCAAAAAAGATCACGATCATAACATAATCGACAGATTCAAGATGTACTCCGACAAGTAAAGGGAGTTCGAATAGATATTGATTGTGTTCCAAAGGTTATGAATCGATTGAGAAGTCCAATCCCAAGATCTTGATTTCGAAAGGCGACACATCGGGAACCTATATATATATCGTCTGCTAAGACACGACCAATTAATGTTTGGATAAAAATTCTTTCTGACATCATCCGATTTTTATTAATTGTCGATCTTCTCTTGAATGGTCGATCTGAGATGTTACGGCTTGATGGATCGATCGATCCAAGTGAAGATCGATCGATCTGACCTCTTTTCTTCTCCTTTGCTCTATTCCTTGCTCTGTATGCCTTAGATTTCATCCAAACGTATTCTGATCCTGAAAAGACTCTAAAACACACAGAAAAGACTCGATAAAACAACGAATATCATGGTTGAAAACCTATAAAAACCATGATATATCAATTCCCCCAGACTTAGTCTTTGCTTGTCCTCAAGCAAAACAAAAAACTTAGTTTGTGAAAAAAGTTTGAAAACGCGGAAACTCACCTTCTCTTTAGAGCATTGTAATGACTACTCCAATCATAATCCAGATACTGCAAGACCAATACAAATCGAACCACCATGTACTTCTCCGCAGACATTCGCAGCCTCTCATATTCAACCCACAATTTCGTAACATTGTCCATAAGCCTTCATCACTGGGTCTCTCGATGATCTCAATGCCAAGAACTTTCTAGACTCATTCGACAGAGCCAACCTCATTCCAACCTCCTGCGAGCTCCGCGAATGACTCTCAAGATGAACTCAAGGTTCTTATGCAGCAGCTCTTACTCAACCAACATAAGTCTGCTAATGAGATCAATGTCAAGGTGGATAACATGTACAATGATCTCAATGGCAAGTTTAAAGCTCTCTCTACTCACCTGAAGAAGCTTGACACTCAGGTAGCTCAGATCTCAGCATCAGCCAAGCGGCCACCAGGGACTCTTCCAGGAAAAGTTAAGACAAATCCCAGAGAGCACTGCAATGCAATATCAGTTCAGGGTAAGATGGAGATTGTACCAACACTGCTTAAACCAGAAGAAGTAGAGGAAGCTGTGGAATCATGTACATCCCTAGAATCCCATACCCTCAAGGGCTGAAGGATCATATTGACAAAGAGAGGCTAGCTGAATTCAATAAGATGGTGAGAAAGCTTCCCCATGATATCTCTTTTGAAGATGCACTTAGAGGTGATCCTGCATATCAGAAGTTTGCTAGAGATACCAAAGAAAGTCTTACAGTTGTCAAGGCCCTCTTTGTTGAAACAAGGAATACACCACCTCCTATGAAGATATTGCCTAAGGTGGAAGACCCCGAGAAGTTTGCGGTTTCATGCTCTATTTCAGGAGTTGAATTTGAAGAATCTCTCTGTGATTTTGGATCTTCTATTAATCTCATGTCAAAGGCTATTGCAGGGAAGCTCGGGATTGCTGAGATGAGACCTGCTCAGATATCTCTCAAGTTTGCAGATTCTTCCACCACGATTCCACAAGGCACCATTCATGACTTAAATGTTCAAGTAGGAGACTGTCTTGTTCCTACTGATTTCCAGGTTGTGGAGATGGTTAAGGATTCTGATATGCCTCTGATTCTTGGGAGACCGTTTATGACGACAGTGGGTGCAGTTGTGGATTTGCCTAATGGAAGAGTCTCATTCTCCAATATTGATAAAAATGTCTTCTAAAAATCCATACCCACTAATGAAGCAACCAAAATTGCATCTTGTGTGACCATTATCAGTGGGGAGAAAATGCTAATCGAGACAACGAAAGAGCTTGTTGCTAAGAGTGAGGTCAAGGAAGTTATGGATAGAGACCCTCACATCATTACCAAGGAAGCCCGTAAAAAGGCAAAGGTACATGGGAAGGTGAAGAGCCAAGGAATCAAGGGAGATTCTCCTATGATTTTGGTACCTCAGAGATGTGTTGGAGACATGATTGAGTACAAGGTGAAGTGCAAAGGAATTTTGAAGCCTTTCTCCAAGATTAGAGTTATTCTCACTCCATAGTTTAAAGAGAAGGGTGCAGAAGCTATGAAGGAAATGTTGAGCAAAGTTCTAGAGTTTAAGATGACTGATTGGGAAACTTGTTTTGGAGCAAGTTCCCATGCTCATCTTCCTGACTGATCCATGAGACCGAAGTCAAGGTAATGACTTGAAACAAGCGCTTGGTGGGAGGCAACCCACCGATAAGTGCACATACTTCGTTTTGCTTTGTTTTCTAATTTTTAGTTTTGGTTTTCAACGTTTTAGGTTAAAAAAAACAAAAAAAAGGTGGTTTGATCGATCGATCCAGGGAGGGATCGATCGATCCGAGTGGCAGGTAAGTTTTCAAATCTATCAATCCCAAATATATATATATATATATATATATTGCAGATCGATCAATCCAAGTGGACACCAAAACTCTGTAAGTTTTCAGATCGATCGATCCGGACCAAGGTACGTTTTCTGCCAAAAAAACTTTTCTTTTATCTTTTGAGTCTGTTTTGCATTTCTCTTGATTTATTTTCACACCGAGACGGTGTGAAGTAAGTCTGGGGGAGGGTGTTTATCGTTTACTAAGTCTATTTTCTTTCAGATGTTTATCCTTTACTAACTCTATTTTCTTTCTTTTGTTTTCTCTTTGAATTAGTTTGTCGATTTATTGAGTCAAATCTGTTGGAAACTATGATCTTTTTTGGTTTATTGTGTGACTATTTCATCTGAGTGACTATTGCTACAAAATCAGTTCAGATCCGACTAATGAATAATCCAAAGGCTGGCCAGTTAACTAGAGACGTCCATATTTCCAGCAGAATCCACTAAGCCCGAGCTAATTTTTTAGCTCTTCCTTTTACCTCATCGATGTGACTGGTGTTCATAGAGCTTGACTCCTCGTTCATAACCTGAAAAATGCATATTGTGTGAAAAGTGATGGTACTCCTCTCCCTTATTCTAAGTTAAATAAAAACAGAAAATATGAAATGATTTCTTTTGAGTAAAGGGCTAGGAAAATTTCCAGCGATCCCATTATTTTACTTTGAAAGGAATGATCACCTAAAGGTTAGAAGCGAGGCTAGAAAAATTTTCTGTGATACCATTATTCGCTTACACCTTTGATATATATAAAAAAAAAAAAAAAGAGGATGAGAACAGAATAAGTCTGGGGGTGAGAAAGAGTACCAAAGATTGTATGGATGGTTTGTCATGGTGTTGAACGGGAATGAGTCTAAAAGGTTCTTGGCATTGAGATCATCGATGAGACCCAGCGATGAAGGCTTATGGACAATATTGCGAAATTGTGCGAATGTCTGCGGAGAAGTACATGGTGGTTTGATTTGGATTATTCATGCAGTATGTGGATTATGAGTTGAGTAGTCATTACAATGCTCTAAAGAGAAGGTGAGTTTTCGCGTTTTCAAAAATTTTTCACAAACTAAGTTCTTTTTTTTGCTTGAGGACAAGCAAAGGGTAAGTCTGGGGGAGTTGATATATCATGGTTTTTACCGGTTTTCAACCATGATATTCGTTGTTTTATCGAGTCTTTTCTGTGTGTTTTAGAGTCTTTTCAGGATCGGAACACGTTTGGATGGAATCTAAGGTATAAGGAGCAAGGAATGGAGCAAAGGAGCAGAAAAAGGTCAGATCGATCGATCCACACTTGGATCGATCGATCCATCTAGTCGTAACATCTAAGATCGACCATTCCATGCTCAGATCGATCGATCCAACCCCAATTCGACCAGAAACAAAAAAATTCATATTTCTTTATTTTACTAGGTTTTGCCTTTTGTTTTCAACCAGAACGTGTTTAGTATATATATTGGAGTTTGAGCCATTGTTTAGGCCATAGATTATTAAACACTTTATTTTCTATTCAGAATTTTTGGCTTTGGAAATTTGTAAGTTTGGGGAGACGAATCTCTGACTCTACATCTCTTGAGAAGATTTATGAACCCCTTTGGATTTCTATTCTATTTGATCATGAGTTTTTCTTCATCTCCTTCTTGTTCCTCTGCTTCCATGTCTGAGTAGTTTCATAGTTAGGTTTAGGGTTTCAAGGGAATTTATGAATTATTGAATCAGACATAGATAGGGACTTATCATCTTTTCTTCACATATCGCTATGTTTAATGCTTAGATTGAATTGATCATTTAGTCTCTGATTTAGGGTTTAATCTATTCATCAAAAGTGCTATAGATTGTCTTATAGAACATAGGTGAGCGAATTTTCCTTATCCAACGAAAGTTGAGGCTAAGGCAATTCGTAAACATATCAAATATGCTCGTGATAAATATCTATGTTGCATTAACATGCATCTGGGGTACCCATCAACATGTATTCTTCTCAATTCTTAATGCTTCTTTGATTTAATCTTGGTGCAATATTTATGCCAAGTCTCCTAAAGACGTAAAATTACTAAAACAATACACACAAAATAAACAAAACCCATAGAAACTAAACATCGAAAGTAGATTTTTTTTAAAAACTAAGTATGTCAATGTTATATTTCTCCAATAGAGTAGCGATCGATTTCTGTTCATATGAATCTTTTGAGTAAGAGAGAATGATTGTGGATATGAGGATTTGGAGATAAACCCGTGAATTTGTTTTGGCATGAGGAAGTCTCAAGTGATCATCATACTGGAGGTCCTCAATTGTGTATTTTAAAGTAATGTCAAGATAGTGAGAGCTTCTCATACTCATATAGTTAAGGAGATTATAAAGAGGTGATCAATTATCTATCCTGAATTTCAAGATTAACCCATTTCATGTCATCAATTTAATCCAAAAATAATTAATATCTTCAATTTAAGAACTTATTGGCTAATCAAGAATTTTTCCTGCTTTGGCTATAAGATTCAAAAATTACTTAAGCTTCTAAAAAGAACTTCCTTGGTCTTCCAATCTACCCAAATTGACCCAACTTTGAAGAAAAGCAGTCATATGAGCTTCAAAGTACATGTTTTGTTCCAACTTGAGAGGTCTCAAAACCCTAATCCACTTTATGATTTTGAGTAAGTGACTAATTCCCAAGCAACACGAGCTGAGTGATGTCTTTCAAATGCGTCTTTCTTGACTTTTCACAGGAAAACACTACATAGGGAGTTGATGATATGTATATAACTATTGAGAAAGATAAATGTGGAGCACTAGAAGTTAGAAATTTTTGAAATGAAAATTGAAAATTTGTAACTTTCAACAAATTAGAGTGATTAGTTTTTAGTGGAGCACAATTTACCAGTTTTAGTTTTTTCGTGCACAAATGGGAAATCAAAATCTAGAGTGTGCAAAACACGTTGAGTTATCCATGACTGGATTTTCATCAAATCATTTTCCTTACAAGATATGCATGGAGAAAAGAACCAAGGTTTCTTGATGTTAATGGCAAGACCAGAGAAGGCCTCAAACTCATGTAGGGCTTGTAAAATACAAAAGTGATATATTTACTTAATTTTGAAAGAATTAATTTATTATATGTGTTCAACATAAAATAATGCATTCTCACTCAAATTCACTATTCATTTTTAGAGTACTTTTATTGTTTTTAAAATGTCAAACCATGATATATATATATATATATATATATATATATATATTTCAATATATATATATATATATATATATATATGTGTGTTTTTTTCTTAGATCACGAGATTGAATCGATTTATATGAAGATATTGAAAGGGTTAAACATGATATTCTAATCAAACTATACAGAATAATATAATATCCTATAAACAAACTATATAGAACAATATGATCTTATGTGTAATACTAATAGACAGACATTTTAATCTAACCAAACTATACATAACAAATATATTATTTTTTTGGTTAATAGATGATCATTTGACAAATTTTCCCTAAAAATATTTGTTCCGCCGCCGCGAACAACTACTAGTTATACTGAAACAATCAACTACCAATTTTGTTACAACGATCGGCTATACCATATCTTTCTTCGAAAGACAAAAAAATTGGAGATATATTCCTCACTCTATCTGAAAACGATCTTTTCACCAGCTCCCAAATCATATTAGTGTTCATAAATATATAAAATAACAAAAAATGTTACTCCCACTTCAGCTCAATCGCAATATAACTTATTTATTTTTCTTTGTATCTAAATGTATTTTTGCGTCAACCATGCTAGTATTGGTGTATGCATTCGAATGAAGATACACTACAAAAGAATTGCTCAAATTTCCATCGTTAAAAGACAAATAAACAATGCACAATTGGCCGGTAAAAAGTTATAGCCAAGAATTTGCGATAAAATTATTTTAATCCCTAAATATTTATCTAAAATAATAAAAAACGCAAATTTCTCGCTAAATTTAAAAACAAATATCAGAGCATACATAAACTTTTTAATAATTTTTTACTTAAAGGCAGGTAACTATAACAGATTGTAAGATGAATATTGGCCTATCGGCATGACGATTTATAATTTTACGAGCTTTTTGTAATAAAAAACGAACCGTGGAATAGAGTTATAGAGATGACCATAGAGTCAAAGCAGACGAGAATGTATATGTGAATCCTGAAAAAAGATCATACGATTTTTTGGGGTATCGTAGCAAAATCTGAACCAGCAATTTGGAAAGCGGTTATCATGAGTACATACCAGTTGAACTATTTTAATATTGGAGTATATGTAATCGTGCATATATATTATATATATAGTTGACTTGGTAATTATTGATTGATATTTGGTACGCATACATTCTTACACATTGGAAGTATATTGTCTCTAACGTTTTAAATAAATTGGCCTCTCGTCACATACATTAGCATGTTAGGCGTAGATTAATTGAGCAAGAATTAATGTCAAATTAATTAATCAAAATGAACCAGTGTATTTAATAATATGTTAAATCATAATTAAGGGAACACTAAACCAGTATTGAATCAACCAACCCACGGAGTTTAAAAGAAAACTAATTACAGGAAAAGGTATACATAAACAAATAAAGCATTATAAAGTAACTTTGAATTCGTTTTAAAATAAATTCCATAAGTAATTTTCCTTTTAGCAAGACTTATATGTATATACTCTTTTTATTTTCTCTTTATTGTTAAGAATAGATAAGGCCAACCGAAACTTCCCTAATACTTTCGAATGAGTGAAATTGTCGAGTATATTTTTTACCAGTTTTTAATGAATATAAAACATAACACCATTTTAACTGATCAAATGAAAAAAAATTAAATAAAAACCGAATCCACAAAAAATCAACTGACATTATATTTTTATTTTTTTATTGCTAGATCACTTGAATATATATATTATTTATTTTTTATTTTTTATTTTTTATTTTTTTGCATGCTCGTTTACAACTTTATATCATGCTTTGCCAACCCCCTTTCCTTTGAATTTGTATCAAATCAGAAAAAAAAAGACCAAAAAAATTGACATTAATTAGGTCCATATGGCTAGAGGATCATAACGACCACTTAAAGTATAATATTATATTTTCCCCTAAATCAATGGCCGAGAATAATTGATGTAATACAAAAAACTTATATAAGCCCTTGCTAATACTAATTGTTTGCAGCAAAAAATATCACACCGTAATTACTACAAATAAAGTAAATTATACAATTAACTTTCTTATGACTTTCCTAGTAATTTTTTTTATATAAGTATCTTGAAATTTGGTATCGCCAAATTAAACCTTTAGACTAATCTAATACTCTGATTAACTTTTTTTTTTTTGGTCAAACCTCTTATTAACTTTCTTATTAATGAAAATTACAGACTGATCTAGACTAGTGATCTATACATTCGGATTTTACCGAATATTTACATACAAATAAACATTATCGATATGAAAACGGTTATTAGAACAAGAAAAAAGATGGGAAAAGTTTGGTTTGTTTTCCCTAAGTGGATAACAATGAAACCAAAAGAGAATATTGGATAATAGTGTCCCATGAGACACCTCACAACTAAGATTTCTTGTAACTTTGGTTTTCCTTGAAACTTCCCACCATAACTAACTACATATATATTACAAAAGCATGGACCCAATTAATCTTACAATATTGTAAGAAACTCTAACTTGTCATCTTCCATATATCCTTAGCTACATGCATGTTATATATTATTCTATTACCATACATCATATAAGCTAATTATCCCCTAACTATAAATATATACATAATTAAACCTATATATGTATCTACACACACATCTCTCCCTCTCCCTTAATTTCCTCCTTTGCTATTAAGCTTTTCTTTGAACCTTTGCATGCCCTATTGTTAGTATTCTCCTAAAGATTTTTACATTTACATATACATATATTAAGCTATATATTTATTCACATAATGGGTTTGAAGGATATCGGTTCCAAACTACCACCGGGGTTTCGGTTTCATCCAAGTGATGAAGAGTTGGTTTGTCATTATCTTTGCAACAAGATTAGGGCCAAATCTGATCATGGTGATGTTGAAGATGATGATGTTGATGAAGCTTTGAAGGGTGCTACTGATCTTGTGGAGATTGACTTGCATATTTGTGAGCCATGGCAACTTCCTGGTAACATACTGATTTAATATTTCTGATATTTAATTATATATGTATTTTCTAGCTACATATGCTAATTATATATATGCTTATGAGTTTGTGTATATATATATTTATATGTATGTACAGTTTATATACGCTCTTTCCACTCCTGGCTTTTGGTTGCTTTCAAACTGCTTTCGTAAAGATTCTTAAAACTTGTCATTGAAGAAAAACATTCTTGAAATTAATTGAACATAAAGAAGAAAACAGATTCCCGAAATCAGATTTTATTCTCGGCATCGGTTAATTAGTATTATACAATTGGATTATGTTTACTTATGTATATTAGTCAGATACTATTGTACATGTATAGACACATAGATACATACACATATGAACACACACACACACACACATATATATATATATAGTCAACTTAATACATGTGTGTATAATGATTGTACATATACAGAATTACAGATTTATGATATGTTTGTACTTCAAACAGAATCGTCTTATTCTTAATTCTAAGAAGGAATGAAAGATAAAAATATCTTTGATTGTATCAACTGAAACGGGTCGGATTGATTAATTAATCATTATAATTGCATTGATAATAGTTTTAAACATTATCCGGATTCCGGACTGTCATAATTAGTTTAAATACATGCTAGTTTTTTTAAATAAAATGTTTTTCCTATTAATTAAAAATTAAAAATCTGGAGGCTATACAAAAGCAGCAAAGTATACAAAACCACAGCTGTCGTTTATAGAGTTCTCGTAAATCAGAATATAAATTTTAATAAATAATTTAACATATATGTATGTATAGTATATCTCTCTCTCCATATGTGCTTACATCATATATGTGTATACACTATACATACAAAAACATGCAAATATATATATATATATATATATATATTATATACACATATATATTTGCATGTTTTGTATATATTTGCATGATGTTTTGTGTGTATATATATATGTGTGTGTGTAAGTATGCTTATAGTGATTTCATTATTTGTTTGTTGTTCCTTTTTTGATACCTGGGGAAATTAAGAAAGCTTTTTCAAAAGGGGACCGAGAATCCTGTTGTCATCTTTTTTTTTTTAACTTTTTAAAATTTTGATTGTCTTCGTAATTTGACTTTTGGGTACTTTGTTAAAAAAGATAACTTGCATAGTACAAAATTCAAAGTTAGTTAATTTGTTGCATTAAAGAACATTAATTAAAATGTGAAAAAAAATAAACAAAAAAGTAGGCTTTGTGTGTAAACACGAAGACCTTATTTTGCCCCGTATCACAAGCAACTTTAGAGACTTAAGAAACCTTTATTACTTTCATGACCAGCACGATCTTGTTGTAATTAGTCGAATATATATATTATAATTAAACAAGTAATCTATATAGTACTATTTAAGATATGGTTGATGATAATTATGTTTAAGAAAAAGAAATTGTGGTCTATTCCTCTTCTTCTCAATTAAGGCAAAATAAAGGAATCTCTTTTTAAGTAGTCATCACATTATCTTGATCATCTTCTCTAAGGATCAAATTAATGCGTAGCTGATAGGAGGAATGTTTGAGAGAGCAATAATTTCCTCCGTTGAAGTCAAAATCCTAATTATTTTATGCCAAAACTAAATACAGTGTCTCACATCCTCCGTCTTGTCTACATCACAAGTCTTTTATCATCACATTAACCTTTGACATATCACTACTGTTTATAAATTAAATGAGTATAAACACTGATTCAACAAATTTCGGTGATCTCACATGAACTTGAGAGGGACCAGTGTTTGGAATTTTTTACTGCGTTTTCAATAATTATTGGCTAGACACATTTTGGATCCTAGACTGAATTTCGGTTCATAATTTTCTGGTTATATATAAAAAAGAAAATCAAATTCAAAATTCTATACTTTTAGAACGTTTTCTTATTAATTACAAACACTTCTTTAAAAAAAAAAAATTAATGCTAAAATAAGGACTTATTGAAACATTTCGTCAAGAAAACAAAACATAATAAAATCATAAACTTAAAATTATAAGTGATAACTTTTTAGAATACAATTTTTTTCTTTTTTACAAACTTGTCAATTTAAACACCGTGATAGGTATCACAACAAACACTTTCAAAAATTTATTATTGATTTATCTATCTTTGTATGTTATGTTGTGCAAAGATGTGGCTAAGCTCAACGCAAAAGAATGGTACTTCTTCAGTTTCCGCGATAGAAAATATGCGACTGGATACCGCACAAACAGAGCAACAATAAGCGGATACTGGAAAGCAACAGGTAAAGATCGGACGGTCATGGATCCACGTACAAGACAATTGGTAGGGATGAGAAAAACACTTGTCTTCTATAGAAACAGAGCACCAAATGGGATCAAAACTACTTGGATCATGCACGAGTTCCGTCTTGAGTGCCCTAACATGCCACCTAAGGTACTTAATTATTCCGAAACAATTGTTCTTTTCTCTCTTTCATACTACTAACCATTATTAGTAATCATATCATTTCATAATAATTACGTCTTATATTAAACATAACTTGCAACGTACCTAAACTCACGACATGTGTCTCTATTCGTTGATGTCCCATGCATAGATATAGATACCAAATTAATGGTACCAGCGTGTTCGTCTTTTATGCCAAAACTAATTTGAAATTAGAAAAGGAGAGAGTAATGGGTTTTCTTTCGTTCTATTTGAGTGGGAAATCATAATAATATAAAATCCACTAGAAAAATATTAATTCATCCTTTTCATTTAAAGAAAAAAAACAAAAAAATCATAATTCTTCAAAAAATGTCATAATCCATTAATTAATCATATTTACATACATAAATCCAATACAATATACACAGGGGACGTAGGCTAAAAGGGGCACATGTGCCCCACTCTAATTTTTTTTTATAAGTAATTAATGTTAAATCCGTTTAAATGCATCTAATCTAAATATTAATTATAAACAAATTATATATGTTCCATGCTAAATAAATTTTTGGATTTCCCTCCAAATATATATATATATATATATATATATATATATATATTATTTTATTTTTGAATCTTAAGAGCATTATTCTAGACAATGATCTATCAAATCTGCCCATATACAATATATTCATAGATATATTGTATACGTCCAACTAAAAAACAATCGGTAAATTACTGGATTGGCTTATTTTTATATATTAGTGTAAATTTCTTTTTATTTTTGTTGTGAAGTTCTTAACACGTTTTTTTTAGGTAATAGTTTTTTGGTTCATTCATCTTGGATTAAATTCCATTGTATTTTTAATCGGTTATAGCTATTTAAATGTATTTAGACAGATGAGTAGATTTATCTACATATGTCTTTTATATAGTAATGTTTGGTATCTTCTAATATCCGATGCGTGATTCCCGTACAGATGTATTATATCTCATACACGCAGGATCGTTTAAAATCTTTAGGACTCATATATCAAAGCATTAGTATGTGTGGGTTGTGCATGGCATGGAATGCATGATGAGATGGCAGTAAGTACAAAGAGTGACGAATATGCAGAAAAAAACAAATTTATAAAAATGGAAGAAAGATACAAAAGTGGCTTTAATGCGTGTTTGGTCATTTGCATGCACGAGACCGCACGTAACGTAAACATCCCATGCATTTTAATATACATACGTTTATATGTTTAATTTTTCTAAACATTGTCCTCTCGTCTTCTGTCGGTGTGGACACAGGAAGACTGGGTCTTGTGCAGAGTGTTCAACAAAGGCAGAGACTCATCACTACAAGACAATAATGATCATCAGACGCAAAGGTTTGAAATCAATGACGCTCCGGATCTTAATTACGCCCCTAATTACAACAATCAGTTGCCAACTTTATTATCATCCCCTCCTTCCACCACCATCGACCCTCCACATCATCATGAGAAGATGAAGATCCAAGTTTCTGATCAGTGGGAGCAGCTAATGAAGCAGCCTTCAAGGACCACCGACCATCCCTATCATCACCATTGTCATCATCAAACCATAGCATGTGGTTGGGAGCAGATGATGATCGGTTCGCTGTCGTCATCCTCGAGCCATGGCCCTGATCACGAGTCCTTGCTAAATTTTCTTTACGTCGACAACAATAACGGTGTCAACATCACTGATGATCAGAATTATGAGAAGATATTGTTGTCATCAGACATGACGAGTTTGGAGCATGAGAAGACATGCATGGGATCATCATCGGATGGTGGTATGGTCTCTGATCTTCACATGGAATGTGGTGACTTGAGTTTTGAGACAGACAACCTCCTCGCTTTCCATTAAAAACATATACTATTCAAGGGTTTCGCCGATTTGTTGATTCGTGAAATATACAAATATTTTATCTATAGATTTATCACATATTATACATGTAATTAAGTTGTGTGGGATTTGGGTATAGGGTTTGTGATTCTAGGTTTCTTAGAAGGTTGTTATAATTAGCTTGTTTCTTAGGTTTTTAATTATATGTGAACCCATTACTATGAATATTATCATAATTAGTTTTCTTTGTTGTAGATAATATCGTAATCTGTACTGTAGTTATTCATTATCAATCATCAGTCATCTTTCATTTGCATTTTTTGTTTCAGAGGATCGTATCATATGTTCAAAATTCTATATCATTTGTATATTTGCATTTTTTTGTCGTGTGATCAAAACTTTTATAAATCTATATCATTTGAGATTTGCGAAACTTAAAATTGAAGTAACGAGATTAAAAGAAGACCAATTGCAAAGGCCCAAAACTAATTGGCGATTGGGGTGTAAATAAAAAGTAGGAAATGTACAATTATGAGAAAAATCTGAGAATTTTATCTGTTATTATTAATGAGCCATCAATACATAATATATACAACACCAACAACTTGGAAAACAAGCTCTCCAACGAGATACAAAGTTATCGAAACTTGTTTATTTACATGAAAGTTATAAATAACAATTATTAACAAATATACATTACCTCTTAGCTGTGTATACGTTAGCTAGAAGATATGCCTCCTAGACACGTTAATATCAATAACACCCCTCCAAATTGGAACGTGTGGATTATACGTGCCTTGACAACAATGTTTCAAATTCACATCGTTGCATTTGTAAGAATATCAGCGAGTTGATCTTTAGTGCCGACTTTTCTTGTACGCACAAAATCATTTTGAATAGCGTCTCAAACATTATGGCAATCAATCTCAGTGTATTTCGTGCGCGCGTGAAACACATGGTTAGCAGTAATATATATTGCCCCTTGATTATCGCAATGAAGATCGATAGGTTGGGTGTGTCACACCCCTAAATCCTCAAGAACAATACGTAGGGACTTCAACTCACACACTGTAATCTCCATACTCCTATACTCAGTTTCCGCCGAAGATCTATAAACAACATCCTGTTTTTTGGTCTTCCACGATACCGGAGAAAAACCAAATGTAACAAACCAGCCAGTCACGGATCGTCGCGTTAATGGGCATCTAGCCCAATCAGAGTCACACCACGCGTGTAATCGTAAGTACAATCATAACCGAATAAATACCTTGACTTGGAATCCCTTTCAAATATCGAACTACTCGAAGTGTTGCCTCCCAATGATCCATGCGAGGAGGTTGTATAAACTAAGGCAAACAATGCACATAGTATGTAAGGTCAGGTTGAGTTGCGAGAAGATAGATAACACTCTCGCAAGACGTCGATAGAGTTCTGGATCCCCTAACAATGGTCCTTCAGCTAAAGCGAGAACATGTTGCATGATCTGGAATCCTACTGGTTTATCCCCAAGCAAACCAACTTCGCTCACAATCTCCGAAGTATATTACACAAAAAATACCTTCTGGTCGCCGACTTTTATCCCCAAAAAATATTTTAACTCGCCCAAATCTTCCATATATAAATATTTTCTGAGATATCATTTAAATCGAGAGATAGCCTTGGAATCATTCCCACCGATAATCAAGTCATCAACATACACTAGAACATACATCCCGTATTCTCCTTTGCGTAGAGAAAACAACAAGTGATCGGATGATGACTGCGCAAATCCATAACTCACAAGAGACAATATGAGCTTAGAAAACCAACATCTTGGTGCTCGGCGCAATGCATAAAGTTATATCTTCAAACGACAAACCATTATGAGATTGTCTGGACGAAAGCCAGGAGATGGTTTCATGTACACATCTTCGTCAAGATCACCATGCACAAATGCATTGTGTACATCCATCTAATATAGTTTCCAATTCTTCTCTGAAGCTACATTAAAAAATATTTGAATCGTTGTCATTCTCACAACCGGTGCGAACGTTTCCTTATAGTATGTGCCTTCCACTTAATTATTCCCAAAAACAACAAGACGAAGACGAGTGTTATATATTTCTATGGTCCCATCCGCCTTGTACTTAATTTTATAAACCCCGATGGAACCAATAGCTTTCTTTGCTTCAGGAAGCTCGGTCAAATCTCATGTCTTGTTGATCTCAAGAGCATCGATCTCCTTTGTCATTGCTTCTCGTCACACTTTCATAGCAACATCATCACTGAACGTACGTGGCTTGTCTTCAACGCTTATGGCAGCAAGAAATGCTCTATGTCTAGGAGAGAATTTTTGCAATCAATATATTTGATCAAGGAATAAAGATTACCTTCACATTGTTCGCTAGTGATGAAATCAATGTCTTCTTTTTGAAACACATATTTATCACAAGTTGTCTGTAGCACATAATCTCGTAATTTAGTAGAGGTAACCTTATGTCGCTTTCCACGACCCATTTCCTCAACGTGTTCAAGAGATTGTATTTTTTGGTTAGCTTGTCCAGCATCAGCAATGTTACATGTTATATGTCTGTCACAGGTTTTGTTACAGGTTCTGTGTCTGTCATAAGTGTTGTGTCTACTACATGTATCATGCCAGACGTAAATACATGACTTGTTGCAGTCTTCAAAACAGCGTATGAACAAGAATCAGACACAAACGTAACCACGGTAGCAGGAATTACATCTACAGTTGGTTCAATCACTTCATCAACCGATTCAATAGTTACTCCACGATTAATACCACGTGGAGCTGCTTGCTCAAGGAACTCAAATTCAGTATTATCATTTCTGATTTCAGAGCTAAGACGAAATCTATTTTCAAGGAACACGACATCTCGTGACTCAAACACCTCATCTTTGTCTAGATCAAATAAACTCCAACCATTTTTTCCAAAAAGATATACAATGAATAGGCATTTACTACTGCGTGCATCACCACACCATTGTTTATGTGCAAAATTAAGAAAACTGAAAACATGCAGTTTATCATTAGTAGGAGTTACTCCATAAATCAGCTCGTATGGATTTTTTCCCTTTCAAAGCGTTGGACGGTGTGTGGTTAATGAGATAAGCCGCAATCAAAATACTTTCTCCCCAAGATTTTGCCGAGAGAGAGGATTGGAAAAGAATGGCTCGTGCCACATTTAAGATGTGTCTATCCTTTCTTTTAAATCGTTCGTTTTGTTGTGTAGTCTCCACACAAGATGTTTGGTGCACAATTCATTGTTCCTGAAATTCTTTAGAGAAACAAGTATATTTTGTCCCATTGTCACTCTTAACAGTCTTAACTCGTTTGTCAAGTTGTTGTTCAATCAATGCCATGAAGTTTTGCAGTGTCTTTCCGACGTGATTTATCGTGTAAAAGATAAACCCATACACATCTCAAGTAATCTTCTACTATGGTGAGGAAGTAGAAAAAGTTGCAGAAAGTTGAGTTTGAGTTTGTAAGGTCCCCACAAAGTCGCAATGAATTATATCAAAAATGCCTTTCCTTTTATTATCACTTGAATGAAAAACATCACGACACTATTTTGCTCTTATATAAGTTTCACAAGCAGAAAATCGTGGGTTATACGACCAACAGAAGGAAGCAAATCAAAAACAGAATTAAATGGATGTTTTAGCCTTTGATGCAACACATCTTCAGCCCCATTCTTATCTATACGCAAATCACTAAACATCATCATCCAGCGAAAAAAATAAAGCCATCTCTCAATTCATCCGCTCTAGTCAGGTTCCTCATTATACGGTCCTGGAGAACACAACCCTTATTAGCAATTTGCATCGCCATATCTGAATTTGCAATTAATTGGGAAACTAAAATCAGATTGCACCTTAAATCTGGCACAAACAGAACATTCTTAAGACTAAACTCGTCATCAAATTTCATTGTACCCTTCTCTTTAGACAAAGTGTTTTGTCCATTCGGCAATCCAATAGAACATGGTAACACATATTTCAGATCAACAAGTAATTCACCATATCCAGTCATATTATTAGATGCTTCAGTATCAACCACCCAATCGAGAGAATCGAGCTTACCATTGAGACGCGATGTCGCCCCCTGTTTCTAATATTCCAAAAGCTTGATGAGCGTTGCTTAATCCAGTGTATTCACTCCGTTCTGTCTCACGGCATTGGCTTGAATTATTCCTCCACGCTCGCGACCAGTTCCTCTGTTCCCTCCGCGTTCGTTATGCCTTATTCTTTCTCCCCACCATTCCGGGTACCCAATTACTTGAAAACAAGTATCTGATTTATGTCCTTTCTCTTACAAGCGATGCAAATCAACTTGCATTTGTCATTACTTACAGTAGCAAGACTTCATGTACATGCCACCAATGCCATTTGCGACATTTGTTGTTCACGTCCTCGCATCACAGTGCGCACACGCTCCACCGACTTCACCTTAGAATTGACCTAGTTCAGACTCGGAAGAGGTTCCATGCTCCTTATCTGAGTGTCCATTCCTCCAAATATTTAATCATCGAGACCCATTGAAAACTGATGTATCTTATCATTCTCTCTGCTCTTTTCAATCTGTGCATACAAATTACATATACATCACCCACAGCAGCACATTGGTGGTTGAACGTAATTTATCATATCCTCCCATAAGATCTGCAATCTCACATAGTACTCAATAACGTTGAGTCCTCCTTAACGCAGATTTGTAAGCTCTGCCTTAATCTCTTGAATTCTCGGACCGTTGCCCTCTGAGGATCTATCTTTGATCTCTTAGCAAAGCTCGCGATGATCGTTTTTGTTAGCCAGAGTTCGCCACATTTGGTTCAATTGTGTTGAGTATCCATAATGATGCCATCGAATTTGCAGACATCCAGTCTTCAAATTCAAGCGAATCATCTCTTGCTTTCACCATGAATCCATCGACAAATCCATACTTCCTCTTGACTCGTAAAGCACTCTGCATTGCTTGAGCCCACTCATCAAAATTTGTTCCCATTGAATTGAACAAGAGCGATAATGGCTCTTGGGTTCTCCATCGCGGCAATTTGATACGCTGGTGTCATCCTCTTCGCTTTCTCAGTCACCTTGTCTATCTTCTTCAAGTCGTCGGAGCGATGAACATCGAAAGTTTCAGAATTTTTTGAATCCGTCATGGTTGGCTATGATACCATGTACAAATGAGAAAGATCTGAGAATCTTCTTTGTTAACTGAAGCGCACTATTTTACCATCACTATGGAGCGAAGATCCAATAGGCGATCGAAGTTTTAAAATTTGTAAAAGCCTCAAACAAAACCACAAGTGCATGGTACACCGAGATAGTATTTAAGGATCGATCCCAAGAGACTAAAGATTGCAACACTAGAGATGCGAGAAACAAACTAAGCTATAGCAAATATTTTTGGTGTTTTTGTTTGTTTAAAATGCTAAGAAATGCAAGAAACTAAAATGCAAGAAGTAAAACAAAGAAAAAAGATTGGACCTTGAGCTAAACTATCATGAGAATGGATTAACAATCAAACAATGATGCAAAAGGTTTAATTAAGTACTATCCTAGACAATGTAATATTCATTCTTTAGGTTAATCCACGCCAATAGTAAAAATCCCCCTTTTTAATCACATTCAAGATCTGTGGTTAGGCATTCCATCTCAATGATTCGACAAGCATTAATATACTCCCATTTTCATCACAAGAGTTCATAGAACTACGGTCAAGTAGCTATGTGACTCAAGCTCACAAAAGATTTGGTTCAAACATTTACACAAACACCTCTCGGGTGTGAAAATGCCTAAAGATCTAGATTTTGAGTGACCAAGTCAAAACTAGCATTAAGAACAATCCAAGTAAAATATCTAACATGGATCAACCATAATACTCATCATCTAACTATCAAAACATCCTAATCTTACACAACTCATGGTCCAACAAAAGAGAAAACATGGATCATGGGCAAAGGTAATTGATTTGGAATGACTAATGACTAATTAATGATGCTAGAACAAACAAGCATGCTCAATTCCATGAAAAAGATTACTCACAATAGACTAATTCACTCTCATGACATTAATCCATTTATTAATCACCTAATTAAGCTAATCTTCCAATCGCAATTAAGTGATCAATAATAACTAAGTTCAAGTCCACAATATCAACTAATCACCTTAAACATCAATTCTCATTGGTTAAGTATGAAAAGTAAGTTTAGAATTCTCCTAGACATTTCATCGAACACCTTCCGGGTATGAAATGTCCATGATCAAGATTTTGATTAGCTAAATCTAATCTAGCATTAAACACATCATAAACCTTAGAAATCACATGAACCTAATCCTAAGCATCATCAATCAACCATAAATCAACCATAAATCAACCTAATCTACCTAGCCCATAATACATGAGAAAAATAAGTACTAAACATGATAAAAGATTAAGCAAAAGATATAAACATAAAGATAAGAGATAGAGATGGAGAATCCTTCACTAGAGTGGCATGGGGAGATAAGATCAATCCAAATCATCAAGAGAAGAGTTTGGACATAAATCCAACTCTAGAGAGAAGAAAACATAGGTTTTTACAAAGTTAAAAATATATTTATATAGGTTTAAAACGCACTCGGGTCAACTCGGGACCAACCGGATCGGATCCAGGTCAAATAGGAAAAAATCAACAAAATATGAAAAAGTCAACGCTGGAACATCAGATCTGATCGAGCTGCTCATCGACCTGTGGGTCGATCAATTACCGTCTGATCGAGCTGCAGCCCAAAATGTGGATCGATCATAATGCATGCAGAAAGGGTGATTCTGGACCACTTTTGATCGATCCGTCAATCGATCTGCAGCTCGAAATCTGGCTTCAAACACTTGCAAGTTTTACTTCTTTGGCTCATTTTGCTCCATCTCTTCAATCCTCTTGAAACCTCTTTGTTCTACATGAAATCCACATCTTCTTGCCTCCAATTAAGCTCGTAAAAGTTTTCTCCAAGTGCCAACTCCAAAGTACCTAAAAAAAAAACCAAAAATGCACAAAATGCAAGAAGATGGATCCTAGACTCTAAATGTAATCCAAAACCAAAATGAGACTCAAAAGATGCAAGATGACACAAGTACAATGCAAAAGTGGATGAAAAATAATGAATATGCAATCTTTAAAAAGATAAAAATGTCAAACATCATGTTATTCATGAGCCATCAAGGCATAATATACACAAAATCAAAGACTTAGAGAACAAGCTCTCCAACGAGATATGAGGCTATCTAAACTTGCCTATTTACATGAAAGCTATAAATGACAATTATTAACAAATATATATTGCCTTAGCTAGAAGATATTGCCTCATCAACACGTTAATCTCAATAATAGGAAATGACTCGTGAAGAAAAAGACGAGAAAGCGTTGGGTCAGTTTATCGATGCACTTAAGAGTTTGGAGCTATAAAGAAGCTCTTCCAAGCTCTCTTGTTGTTTGGGAAAATTTTAAATAGTTTGAATCGAGACAGTCCTACGGTATGACGAGAAGAGATTGACTTTATTGATCAACGAGTTTTGACAAGTAATTGATATGAATTACAAAGAATCAATATCAAAATCGTAAAAAGATGATCTCGTCAGTCGTCTGTCGCTCTTCGAAAGCAATGCCTGAATTCTCGTCGCTCGTCGTTGAGGAGCGGCAAGAGTTTAGGTATTTAGGGTTTTTGTGTTTGTTGTGATGTCCCTGTCCTTGTCTTGGGACTCCCTTATTTATAGATTACGTAAACCCTAATCCTTATTGGACTGGACCTCGTCTGTCGCTGGTCCATCATAATTATTTTAGGACTAGGACGTTATGTCGGTCCTTCGTCATATTTCTCTTAGAAATAGGAATATGTTGGAAGTGGTTAATCAATGGCAGAAATTCTCTTAGAAATAGGACAAACCGTTGATAAGGGTTGTCGGTCGATGGTTAATCAATGGCAGAAATTCTATCGCTGCTCAAGACTGTTCGTCGCTACTAAAGACTGTTCGTCGCTGCTAAAGACTGCTCGTCGCTGCTCATGATTTTTTATCGCTGCTCACCTCTCCCTATTCTTTGGACAGCAATGACGTGGTCAATGCCGTGAACTGTGACTTTGCCTTAACTTCCAAAGACTGTTGGGAGCTTCCAATGGGAAGGAAATAGCAGCGACTGGCTGAGAAAGTCACAAACCGGTTTAACCTCCAATGTATGAATTGGATTTTGACAGTGACCGGCTGGTGAATTTATTTTACCCAACAAATTGTCCCCTGCTCTTCAATTTCTAAATTAGAAGTTGGAGAGTATTTTATGTTTTTCGTCTATTGGTCACTGTCCTATGACGTCTTTTTCTTGCAGTGATCTTGTTGATTTTGTGTTCAACGATGTTATTGCAGCATGTTGATTTTTGCTCTACTATTGGTCACGTGATCCAATAGCAAACTTGGAGGAAGGACCGACAGTGACCAATTTAATTTTCCACCTTTTTCACTCTCATTTTCTTTAATAGAATAAATGGAAATGTCGAATGACAATGGCATTGCTTTCTTTTTTGCCTTCTTTCATCATTCTTTTTTTTTTTTTTTGCTGGTGGGACTGAAGAGAGAAGATGAGGAAGGACAAGCACATATTCTCTCTTTGTTCTGCTTGACGTAGGATCCATAGGTGCGCAATGAAAAACATTGATAGGAGGCTATCATTTTCTTGTTAACTTTAGAGGTGCAATGACAAACAATGTGTCTGTCATTCCTCCGAATTTATTGCTTGAGCGATGTGGGGCACATAAGTGGTGTGCAAAGATACGCACATGTGACATGCCTCTTGTAGTGAACCATGTGAGCTTCTTTCTCTTCCTTGTCACTCGTTGCCCCCTTTTTCTATTATTTATATTAATTTCCTTCGTTGGATGCTTTCATCTATTGTGCAATGACACACTAACGAGAAGTTGATGCTCCTTTTCCCTTATCCATGTGCATGTTGCAAGGACAAATATTTTGTTTCCTCGTGTGGGATCAGTGTGGAAGGGGAGATATAACATGATGTTTTCTCTTTTGTCCTTCTTTTTGTTTCTTTTGTTTTTTTCTCCTTTTGTTTGTTTGAAAAAAGCTTGGAGTTGCAATGACAAGTTGCTTGCTTGTCCTTCCTCCTTTAACAAGATGTTTGCTTTTCCTTTCTGCCTTTTTTGTTTTCTGGTCCATGTGAGACCATGTGCAAGACAGAAGAGAGAGTTATAGAGGAAAATGACACTGGCCTTTTCAAAGGTACGCAAGGACAATCAATGGAAGCGTTTCCCTTTATTTTTTTTATAATTAATTGTCCTTACAGGACACGTAGAAAGAAAGTGGCGAAAGGTGGGGTAAGGAAGGATAGCCAACAGCGAATTGACATCCTCCTCTTATCGTTACCCTTACTTTCTCTACGCAGTTGTTCACTGTCACACGGCGCCAAGGCCATTCATAGGTGAGTTCGACGTAACTGCTTTGCAGGTTACATGTTGTCGTTAATTTTCAATGTGAGAGCGCTTTGCATTTGGTGCGTGACCGTTGCTTGTGCGTCATTCTTAATGTGTATTGACATCAGAGTATCGTACATTTATTTATGGGGTTGTACCATTTGTTTATAGTGTTCACTGACATTGCTTCCAAGATATTTCTTAGCAGTCATAATCATTATGTTATTTTGTCTATTAAGGTTATGCCTTTGAATGAGCAATGACGATCGTCGCAGTCATATGTTCCAATGGCATTAACCGTGGTTGCTGCTGTGGGAGTTGAAACTCGCACAACTAAACTTGGTTATGACTTTTAAGGGAACAGAAAGTTCTAAGTATGAACTGCAGAAACAGAGATCTAAAGATGGTTTTTATTGCTGATTTGATAAGCTTTCGAATACAAGATTTTGCTAAAGAAAAGTGTAAAGTGTTTTACTATGTCCAATTGAGGATCCCTTCTTCGAATACATCCTCCTATTTTTATAGATTCGAGACTTCACCGCCTAAGTGAGGATTTCGGCATATTTCCTTTTTCTTATGTGACTTGTTTTTCCTTTCTCTTCTCGGATTTTGCTTTTTGCCTTTTTTCTTTTAACCGATTTTTTAGATGTTGCTTCAGCCCGCAAGGGTTTTGCCTCGGCAAGAGAAGGCTTTGCCTCGGCCTAGGTGGGTTTGGCATTGATCCATGCTGTCGTTTGCCTTGGCCCATGGTGATCATTCGCCTCGACCCATGATGATATTTGCCTCGGCTCATGCTGAAGTTTGCCTCGGCCCACGCTGATATTTGCCTCGGCCCATGCTGATACTTGCCTCGGCCCACGTTGATATTTGCCTCGGCCCATGCTTAAGTTTGGCCAGCACAGTCATTTCTATGTTGATCTTTGTCAAGGTGAAAAATGTGGATGAAAACTGACCCCAACAGTTAGCCCCCAGCTCGTCAGATTCAAGGAGTGATTGTGACGAGGTTGAAATTTTGAACAGATTCCAAGATCAACATGCCGAAGTATATCTATACCGAGCCAAAGTTGTGTCGAGCCAATGTTTGCCGAGCCAAGATTGTGTCGAGCAAGTGTTGTGCCGAGCTAAGGTTGTGTCGAGCAAGTGTTGTGCCGAGCCAATGTTTTGCCGAGCCAAGGTTGTGTCGAGCAAGTGCTGTGTCGAGCTAATGTTTTGTCGAGCCAAATCCGAAGTGATTTATTCCTACACCTCGCGTTATTCTTAAGGTTGAGGATTTCTTGGGAATCGAGTAATCATGACGTCATGTAATGGTTGTGTCGGGGATTTGAAACATTTTTGCTGATTCTCGAGGCGCGTTTAGCCATGCGCCAAAACCCTAGATTCTCTCTATAAACCATGAAGTGCTTCCTCATTTCTTTCTCACTTCGCATCTTCAAAACCCGAAGGTAGAGCTTTCTTCTCTCTCTTCTGGCGCTAGAAGGAGGGATCGAACCTCCGAGGTTAAATACCCAGACTGATTTGCCAACCCTGTCGTAGTAAAAAAGAAGAACGAAAAATGGCGAGTGTGTGTGGACTTCGCCGACTTGAACAAGGCATATCCGAAGGATAGTTTCCCACTATCACACATTGACCGTTTAGTAGAAGCAACGGCCGGCTACAAGCTGTTATCATTCATGAATGCTTTTTCAGAATACAACCAGATCCTGATGAATTCCGAAAACAGAGAGAAAATATATTTCACGATCCGTTATGAATGTTGTCTTCTCTCTATCCTCGGAATTTATATGTATCCTCGAAATTTTTCGAAAAGACGTAACTCTAAAATAAATTAATAACTTTAAAATTGATTTTTCGTTTCGAAAAACCAATTTTATGACTTATAAACATACATAAAACAGTTTTTTTCAAAAAAAAATACACTTTTTAGATAGATGAAAACAAAAGCAGCCCATTGTATTTTACAAGAGACCCACGATATATGATGCGAACAAAATTTGTTCAATATGAACAGAATCGTCGAGGCTTTCATCCCAATCAGTTGGTAGATCATGTCAAATCGATTTGAGTATATACAAAGTTCTATTTCCAACTTTATTTTATTTTATTTTTCTTACAAATTTCCAATTTTGTGAAGAGTCAAATAGAATGGACGTTAAAATTAATTTGTAGATAAATAGAAGGCGCAATATGTAATACGTATGTAACTCGAAACTCCCCTTTTATTTATGAGAAGAAAGGGTTACTTACAAAGTGACGTGCCGTTGTGCTCATCAGACACATATTTTACACATGCGTTAAAAGGTAAAGGGACACGATTACAAACTGACCATGTCACTACTTTATTAGTAAAAAGAAAAAACGTTTTTTATTTAAACCTCGACAATCTGCTCGATCATCTGCTGCCCACCAGAGGCATGAGACAAGGTGGTCTCAAGTGTGTTGAACTTGATCCTTCTAGCTTCCTCCAGTGAGATCTGATAACCATTGGTTATGACCTCTAATGGTAATGCCCTCAAGGCCGAGGTTCGACCCGCCAAAGTGCTGATCATAGCGTTAGCATTCGTCTTGAAAGAGATCCACTCGAAGTTGTTTCCCTGCTGTGACTGGACAACGTATGCGAAACCTTGTGGTATCACCACGAGCTGTCCCTTCTGCACCTGCTGGTCCAACACGTTCTGTCCGTTGTCGTTCACCACTTGGATCCTTCCTTGTCCTGCCGTGCAGTACAAGATCTCGTTCGCGTTCATGTTGTATTTCGGAAGCACCATCGCATTCTACAACATTTGTCAAGAAAAACTTGAATATGTATATGAAAATTGGATGCAATATAGCTAGGACTCATGTTTTTCCTTGGTATATATTAAACTTATCATTTAAATTTGTATAGACTTTTAAATAATTTGAGGTATATCTCTATATTTATATTTAAAGAAATGTATATGTACTTACACGCTGGATAATGCCACGAGTGGCGCTGAGCCTGATATGCTGCAAGATGGGTAAGGTCAAGCTGTTGACGCTGGTCACACGACCAAGATTGGGCTTGTACACGTCAGCACGGGCTGGGTCGTCAATGTTTTCGTGGGTCCTCATGCTGCAAATAGTCTCCTCAAGCCCGTTGTCTTGTGGGCCACGTGGGTGTCTCAGAGGCGGCCTCACGACCTGGAAAGGTCCCTTGACACGTACGATGTTTCCTCGGTTGTCTTGTTGGTTCTGAAGCTCCTGAGCCAACCTAACGTCGATTTTCAATGCTTGAGCTAGGACTTCTGGGTCGAACCCGCTCAACAGGTTTAGTTGTGGTTGTTGTTGTTGTTGACCGCCAAAACCGCCCTGTAGGTTGTTTCCGGCCAAACGGAACACCTATAGCACATAATCAAAAAATGCAAGATTAATTGATTTGATAATATTGGATCTTCTAATAGTGAATGTGTGTGTGTGTGTGTGATTACTCTAGGGTTGCGGTCGAGTTGGTTTTGGTAGTTGGCAATGTCGAGAAGGGTGATGATGACAAGTGGCTGGTCTCCGGAGTTGTAGATCCAATGGGTAGAGCCTGGGGTATTGGCGAAGACGTCTCCATGTCGGACATGTTCCACCTTCTGGTGCATGTCACGGAACCCTTGTTGTTGTCCTTGCTGTTCCTGCTGTCCCTGTCCTTGCCATGGTTGTCCTTGTCCTTGTCCTGGCTGTCCTCGTCGTCCCGGTCTTTGTCCTTGTTGTCCTTGTTGCTGTCCCTGCACCGGCTGCGAGTCCATATAGGTCTCTGCACATCCAGGGACCACATTTCCTCTAAGACCGATACCTGTAGGAAGAGAGGGAGATTATTGCATCTTCATTAATTAGAAGACAAGATATACGTATTCGATTGAAAGAATAAATATGTGTGTAAAGATAGATTCGGACCTTGAACGGCGTAGGAGATTTCGGGGGAAGAGTAGAAGGTAGGCAAGTAGAGACCGCCTTGTTCCATTACAATACGAGCGACGGAGACACCAGCACATCGAAGTTGAGGATGGTTGTGGTCCCAGTACTCAATCTGACCGGCCTCGCTCTTGATAGTTTCGGTGGCTTGGAGAACGTCTAAGTTATCGAGGTTACAATCGTTCTGCAGCTGAGGAGGAACCCCTAGCGGCTGCCGTGCGAGGCAGCCGTTAAGGACGAGGAGAGCCCCGAACGTTGCGACGAGGAGATCACTGAGCTTAACCATTTTCTATATTTGTGTTGGTGAGAGATGGATATGAAGAGAACGGGACTTGGTAGGAGTTTATATATTGTAGAGTGAGCATGAAGGATTAGGTTTGCATGGGGTAATGAGTCTATGGTTTTTACACGTCACTCTGTGAGCTCGAGCAAGTGTCTCCCGATGGTCATGCGCGTAGCTCTCTCTCCGCGTATACCAAAATACGACAAAATCAATTGAATCTATCTCATTTTTAAGCTCACGTTATCCATTACTATAGATTTCTCTTTTATTATCGTCTTAAAATCATTTTAGCCGTGATAATTGATTTTAAACGGGAGAGAAGAATATAATTAATGTTGACAATCAACACATCTTACATCACCAATGTCCAGTATTAAAGATCGAACAGTTTACCAGATACAGCCAAAAATCTTATATTTTAAAAATAGAGTTTATAAATATAAAAATAAAAATGAAAGAAGGTGACACCTGAGAGACGCGGCGACACTGGGCGGGTTTGATCCGTTTTATGCTGCGACTTGACTCGACAACTGTTCTGTTGCATGTCTAGCCGCGATGACATGTGTCCCATATTCCATTCATGGGCTTGTCAAAGGTAAAGCCCAACAAGATATTCTTCTTCACATCGAAGCCCATCAGAAAGCATCCCATTTTACCTTATGGAAAGGTCGCGATAAAAACTAGTGGGTTAATTGGAATATTTTTTTCAGTTTCAATGTTCATGATTATGATTCGAATATAACTTTTGTTTTTTGAAACGTCTTTTGTTAAAAGTTGTTTTCAATGTTCATAATATCTTGCATTTTCATTTTCGAAGTAAATCTTAAAAGCTAAGCGGATCTCTCTCTCTCTATACTATTAGATTTTCCGAATTTAATATTGGGCTTTAATCATTAGACCCATGGGCTTCAACTATAACGTGAGCCCAAAGTACCTTTTTTTTTTCAAATTCTCCAATAGAAAGCCAGAGCTTAAACCCTAAACCCCTCTCTCACGATCTTCCTCTTTCTCTCTGCGACATTTGCAAAGTTTTCAGGTACGCTTCTCGCCATTTTCTGTATATCTTTTGTGTAAATGGGTCGTTATCGATTAATTCGTATCGAAATTCCAATGAGAAAGTAAATTCCCGGGTGGGTGGGAGTTTTCTGCTCGAATTTGCCAATTACTCGTTGTTATTGTGCCATGGATGCGAGTATTACTGTCTAATCACAAGTTTTCTTGGCAGCTAAACATGGGTCTTCCTTAAATTTTCTATCTTTTCATGTTCTGAATCTGACTTGGTTTTGTTATTTGACACTTTTGGATGTCTTCAAGTTGCATAACTGAGTAGATATGAGACTGAGTTTTTAGTGCTTGTTTGTATATTCTGTTCTTCCAGCACACCTGGACTTTGATTTTTTTTCTTTCGTATTTGGAGTGTTCCAGAAAAAAAAAGATGAATTTCAACAACGTCAAAGTTCCGAAGCTGCCAGGTGGTGGTGCCATATCTGCGTTGCTTAAGGTTGGGATAATCGGTGGGCTTGGTATCTACGGTGCCACTCACAGTCTCTACAATGTCGATGGAGGACATCGAGCCATCATGTTCAACCGTTTAGTCGGTATTAAAGATAAGGTTAGTCGGTGTTTCTTCAGATTGGGTCTTTTGAGTTTGTAGTGAATAATATACTTTCTGTTTGTGAACATCTTGGTGAAATTATCCAGGTTGATTGTTTAGTTAAAGTCTGATTAGCGTTTGTGAAATCTTGTTATGTCGTCCATGTTTGGTTATCAGTTTTGAAATCTTCTTGTTCCGCTGTTCTCATTTAGACTAATAATAGTCTTCTTAAATCACAAGTATGTAGTTGATAATCTTGTTTATTACACAGGTTTACCCCGAGGGTACACACCTTATGGTTCCTTGGTTGGAAAGGCCGGTCATCTATGACGTTCGTGCACGACCCTACCTTGTTGAGAGTACATCCGGAAGCCGTGATCTTCAGATGGTACTCTGCTTCAACTCCTCCTATTTTCTGTCACTTTTGTTGTGGATTTGGGGAATGTGGAGACTTCTAATGTCAGCAAACAACTTCATCAGCTTTAAAAACTTCATAAGCTTTTTGTTGGTTTTGAAACTTTCAGGTGAAAATTGGGCTTAGGGTTCTCACGCGTCCCATGGCAGACCAGTTACCTCAAGTCTACAGAACCCTTGGTGAGAACTACAGCGAGAGAGTTCTGCCTTCTATAATCCACGAGACTTTGAAAGCTGTGGTTGCTCAGTACAATGCAAGCCAGCTTATTACTCAGCGGGAGGTATATAAGTGGCTGGGTAAATATATGCTCATCTTTTTTTTCCTCCATCTTAGTAAGTGAAGGTATCGGAGATAATCTTTGGGTTACTCTCAGGCGGTCAGTAGGGAGATCAGGAAGATACTGACTGCACGAGCAGCAAACTTCAACATTGCTCTTGACGATGTGTCCATCACAACCCTGACATTCGGGAGGGAGTTCACGGCTGCCATTGAAGCAAAGCAGGTGGCGGCTCAAGAGGCTGAGCGGGCTAAGTTCATCGTGGAGAAGGCAGAGCAGGACAAGAGAAGCGCAGTTATCCGTGCCCAGGTAAAGATAAGTTCTCTATTTTTCCAATTTCTGAGACCGATATCGTTGCGTGACTGAGCATTCTCATGCCTTGTGTAGGGAGAAGCCAAGAGTGCTCAGCTCATAGGTCAAGCAATCGCAAACAACCAAGCATTTATAACGCTGAGGAAGATTGAGGCGGCGAGAGAGATTGCGCAGACCATAGCGAACTCGGCGAACAAGGTGTACTTGAGCTCTGACGATCTGTTGCTTAACCTACAAGAGATGGATTTGGATGTGAATGCAAAGAAGTAGAGATATTTGGACTGTTAAGTACAAAACCCCATGTGGTTCGTGTCATCTTTTCAATTCCTCGGATGCTTTAGAACAAAAGCTTAGATATTTGGACTGTTAAATACATTTTAAGTTGTTCTTGGAATCTCATTATCACAAGGTTATATAGCCTTCGCCCACCAAAAGAAGAAGAGACTATCTTGCTGAATGAGTTAATTGTGATAAACCTGTCGTTTGGAAATATAAAAATGCATTTGGAGTCAAAATGGCCATTGGACACTGAAAATAAGAAATGTCGGCCGGTGACAAAATATGGGTGTTACACACCATGGAAGCTACACATCAGAATCAAAATATAATGTTTCTTTTTTTTAATTAAAAAAAATCAACATAGGTCGCCGTCTGTGGGGATCGAACCCACGGCCACGGGATTAAAAGTCACGCGCTCTACCACTGAGCTAAGACGGCTTCCATGTATACTGTATTTGTAAACTTGAACCTAACTCATTGTAATACTAGAGATTGATTTTCATTTTTCATAAAGTATTTTATTTTTCCACTTATTTAATTATGTCGTTGCTAATAGTTCACCATAGATCTCGACCGACTATATATATGTATCAAAATGAATTAATGTACCAAGAGATACAAGGGAGATCTTTGTACATTTTTTCATGATCATCAGTCCAAGGAATTAAAAGTGTACAAAGGCAATATAATCAAAAGGAGAAAAAAAAAAATGACGTATAGATGATTAATGCACTGTAAATTTAAATTATTTTCAATGTATTTATGTCTATTAGTATAATATATAATTCTTAGATTATATACCCTCTCTTATTTGACGACCGTTGATATGATATTTATTTTGTTTTTAAGGGATAAAAGGTTGAGAGTCATGAACCAAATGGTTCTGTATCCCGGTCTGATTAAACGAGATAATCGCCGGAATATTGCTATAATACTCACCGGCTCCGGCGGATCCTCCACCACCATTGCTCTTAACGTTACTGTTGTTATGATGAAGATGGTAATGAAGGTGGCGGCCACCACCGAGGCCATGGAGGTAAGACCGCTCCTTTACGGTGGCTGCGGTAGCAACCGAGCCACCGCATTGGCGTGGTTGAGTCTGGTAAAAGACTTTGGAGACGACGAGCTCGCCTTCTTTCTCTTCCTCGTTGATGCCAAGATGATATTGATGCATTACCCAATTAGTCTTCTCGGGTTTTTTCTGTTTGCCGTAGTTTGTGTAGAGCACTAGGATTTTCTTGTAGCCTCTCACTCTTCCTCCGGCGAGTACTGGCCGTGTCTTGCCGGTCTTGTGCCACCGTGTCTCGCCACCGACTTCGGAATCAGTGTGGACTTTACGTCGCTTTCTTGTTCCCGTCGTGTATGCCTTCGATGGTCGGTGGAAGAAATGACGGACCGTCCCGTCCTTGCTCACTCCTATTTATATGTGTGAACATTCATTAATGTAAATGTATTCAACTACTAATTACCATTTATCAAAACTAATTTAATTAGGTATGACACTCTAACAAAAACAACAAGATATATTTCTAATTCACATTTTATCTGTTGGAAAATATGATTCAATTAATTATTCCACTTATTTATTTGATTTGTCAATAGCCTTTACTAGTTATTGGAAATATAATACAAAATTTGATTGTCAACCAAAAATATAATACTATAAAAAACTGTAGATTATATTAACAAAAATAAATCTAATCAGTTAAACGAAAATGGACCGTATATATAAATTCATTACATCTAAGAAAATTAGCATTATATAATAAAATGATTATATATTGCATAAAAAACAAAAAAAGATCTGCAATCAATCTTAAAAGATCATATTATTCATAAATTTTTTTGGTCAATATTATTCACAAATTATTTATTCATTTTTCACGTCGGATATGCCTTAAGATTATAATTAAGAAAACGAAAAATATAATTATATTCTCAACATATTTTTACTGGATAATTGATGATGGAGAAAAACAACATAGAAATCACCTGGCAATTTCTCAGGATGGGTATAACAGATGCCGTTTTCACCATCGATGGTACGGATAAACTCATCGATGAGAGGGTGAAGCTTTCTTGCGTCGTCTCTTACCTTCCCTTCAAGATGTTCTAAAACCTCTTGATCTGTCGGATCGAATTTCACTCCGGCTGGAAGTCCCGGCAAGTCATGGATCCCCGCCTACATTCATCGGATTTTATTCATATCAAATAATCCAAAATGTAGAAACTTTGATTTAGCTAGCTAGAGAGAGAAACAAGAAACCTGTTCATGAAACTTGAAGTTATGGCCACAAGAAGGACAAGTTTTGTGACACGAGACTGGAAATGATGAGGCTGCCGGAGACTCAGCCGCCGTCGGGGAGGGAATGATTCTTTCAATGGTCTGGACATCGCTACGGTCATTGCACCAAGTCATATTGTTTTGTGTCTCTTAGTTTCCTCTTGTGCATATCTCTCTTCTCTTCTTCCACTGCTCACAACTTCATCACAATAAACAAAGGCATGAGAGAGAAAGAAAGAGAGAAGGGGGAAAAAGGGTTTAAAGATGGCTAAAGCATATGTTTCCAAAGAACAGCTCTTTGAGGTTATCTTGAGAAAGAGGAAGGAATTAAATTCTTGTTCATCACTTTTTAAGTTAAGTTAATTGCCCTTTTTTTTGCATTTGATTTTAACTTTGTACTATCCATGAGAGAGAAAGATGAGATAAGCCTAAAAGAAATATCATCAAACTTTATTTTATAATGTATACAATTGTACTCTATGCTATATGTAGTAAGAAAGTATATTATTTAAAGACTTAGGTTTGTTTAACAAGTATGTGAAAACAATGAAACATACATGCTAAGTAACAATGAGAGGGAGGTACACCTACAACTTGAAAGTAAAGTGTAAAGACATTTTAGTATGAAAATTTCAAATATTTAATTTTACATTTCTGTAACATTGATCAAATATTGGAACTTTTTTTTTTTTACTAGTATGCATAATGCATGTACAGATAAGATATTCTGAAGTAAATAAATTTTAATGCATAAACAGATAAGATAAAAACATCGAACTGAATAAATATTTTTTTTTTTAAAACAATAAGATATTCTGAAGAATATATGAATGGATTATCAGAAAGAAAGAAAAAGGTCGCTTGGGTTTTAAGTTTGGTTTGGCTTCTACATGGCATGTATGGTGTGAGAGACAAACAGACAGAGACTGATCAAACAAGAAAATTATATGGGAAAAAACAAATCTTGTGAGAGAATATAGAATATGTGTGAGCTTCCTTTTTTGACATGAACATTCTCAAGTAATGGAACAAAATACCTTTGTCGTATTTTGTGTGTGCTGATCTCTATATTCAATATATATATATATATATATATATATATAATGTCTAATAAAACTAAAATCTGGAACTAATCAATTTATTAATTTGGTAATTTACTGATAAATGTATAGGATCTAAAAATGAATATGAGATGGAGTGGGTTTGGGGCAAGGTGTTGCTGCTGGTCTGTGAGAGCTCAGACGTGATATGGTAGAAAAAAAAATAAGAAAGAGAAGTTAAGGTCCAATGTCACCCTAGAGTGTATGTAAAGATATTATTACATAAGCTTAATACTTATAATTTACACATCTGTATACATCTTTTTTTTCTTTTCATAACGTCCCCATCTGTATATACATCTATTTACTGAAATAATTAATATACTGGTAATATACGATGAAAAACATTATAATATCGATATTGATTTTTTAACTTGATGGATACTGTAGATAACTAATACTATAATTTTAGGTCGTGCAGAAATGTTTTTAGTAGTTAGTTTCATTTTTTCTTTTTTATATATAATTAGGTAGTTTCAACTTTTTTGTTTGTTAACAAGGAATAATCCGGAGTGAAATTCGATGAGTGAGTGTAACCGTTGAATAGTTTATTCACAAAGTTTTCTGTTAATAGAACTAAAGCACAGCAATATTTCGACTGGCCAAATAAAAATAAAAAAAAAATTCTAGATAGAAATTGAATCTGAAAGAGGAGCGAGTTGACGTTATACCTCTCCAAGTATTTTACCATTAGGTTAGTAGGTTCAACTTTTTAAAAATTTATTATAGAATAAAGTTAAAAGTGATATATACATATATAAAGCAATGTATACATATATTATGTTTATTTTGAACAAAAAAATTGAACTAAAAATTATCATGATAAATTTCAAAATTACAAAAAAAAAAACAAAGAGTATTCATTAAAAATATAAATGCCATGTGGAAATATGAATTAATTAATGAACCTAATATTTTTTTCCAATAACCTCTATATATCACTTTCTGGCATGAATTTGTAATAGGTCCAAAAGCTTATAAGAACACACAAAACTTTTCTTACAATTTTCTCATTATATATATCGACCGTAAAGTCTTTAAATACGAAAAATACAATATGGAAGTTAAAACTTATAATTTAGAAAATTGGGAGAATGCGGAATATACTCCTAGTGTAAAAGAGGAGAATATTTATTTCCTCTATTAAGAAAGAAAATAAACAAGCGTAAGAGATTATAAATTGTAATTAAATATAAGTAGAGATTTGTTCTCCATCAATACTCCCATTGATGCGAACCGAAGTTCGGTTCGATCAAGAAAACCAAAACCCAAATACACACATTAAACCGGAGAGACTCGGTTAAGAAGAAAAGAATTACACGTTTACATATTCCCTTAGCATAGGAGCTCAATCTCCATATTTCCATTCTTCCCATTTGCATAATTATATATTTCCATATTTGTAGGATCCATGATCGATAAGTTTATTTTTGTGTATTTAAAGACCTTAGTGTCTAATGATTATAGTAGACTTGAAAATTGAAAAACGTCCTCATATTCTTTGTTCTTGTTATCTAGTTTTGATTTGGGACTTTATCAATTCGTATCAGAACAGTTCTATTTTTCTGTTTCACAATCAACATAGCTTGACTCGGATTATTTTGTTGTGGTATTAAGGTATGGAAATTAACAATGAGCACATTGAAAATTTGACGGTCAACCTCCTCTGTCAAATGCATGATGTGATCCAGAAGATGAAGGCTAGTATGATGAACGAATTCAGGAGTCTCCAGGAGACCAAGAATCGTCTGGTGAAGACGGTGACGAAACCAAACCAGCCGGCTAAATAGATTGTGGAGATAGCCACCGATCTACAAATTCAGAATCTCGCCAACGAACTCTAACGGTTCCGATTAGGCACCAACATCACATTTTTCGGGTCATAAAACCAAGAAAACGTAGTCGATCTAACACGTCTAAGCTTAGATCTAGAGTTGGCTCTAAGAAATCTCGAAAATATACTGGTAAATCTTGTTTCAACAGGAAACAACCTTTCGATAATGGAAGAATTAACCCTTGGAGAGAGCATGGTAGAGTACCATTGAGACAAGTTCAATGGAGATGAAGAAACCCATGTCTTTGCTATGATAATAGGAGGAGGAGGAAAGGGACACGGACAAAGAAAATGAAGAAGAATACTACACGTATTAAGAATATGTGACCGATTGATTTCATTGAGAGTGAATGCTCTGTTATATATACAGAGACTGAATTTACAAAGATGGTAAGACAATATATCAGAGTTATTGTAGCGTAATTACATGATGTTTAATATATACTTTCTATATTCCATCACGTCCCTTCAAGACGAACCACCAGAGGAGAGTCTGATCTTGACACAAAGAGATTGAAATCGAGCACGGGGAAGTGGTTTTGTAAGGGCGTCTGCGAGTTGATCTTGGGAACTGACATGAGAAACACGAAGTTGACCACTTTGGACATGTTGACGAACGAAATGGTAGTCTAAAGCGAGGTGTTTCATTCTTGAATGGAATACCGGATTGGCGGCTAAGTATGTGGCACCAATGTTGTCGCAATAGATTGTCATTGTTGTTGTAATTGTAACTCCAAGTTCAAAAAACAGAGATGTTACCCAACAAACTTCAGAAGCGGTGGAGGCAAGTGATCTATATTCGGCTTCGGTGGAAGAGCGTGTGACTCCTGTTTTCTTCTTTGATGACCATGCAATGGGATGTCGACCAAGATACACAATGTAGGCACTTGTTGAAGTGTAGTCATCTTTATTACCGGCCCAATCTGCATTGGTGAAAGCATGAAGACTTGGTGTGTTGTTGGCAGGAAAGTAGATGCCGTGAGTCATTGTTCCCGAGAGGTAACGGAGAATGCGTTTCATGGCTTTCCAATGTTCAGTTATGGGACGATGCATATACTGAGATAGCTTGTTAACAGAAAATGAGATGTCCGGTCTCGTGAGGAAAAGGTATTGCAGGTTGCCCACAACTGCTCTGTATTCAGTGGCATCATCTAAAGCCGTGTCGGGACACATGGGTGTGGAAACTGATTTGGAGAGTGAAGAGTAAGGGATGTGTTGGGACACATGGGTGTGGAGACTGATTTGGCATCCGTCATCTTTGTCCGATGTAGCAAGTCTGCAATATAACGACGTTGGGTGAGATGAAGACCATTATTTGTACGAGAAACTTCAATACCAAGATAAAAAGACAAATCATCTAAATCTTTAAGAGAGAAGCATTGAGAAAGAGATTCGAAACCGATTTATGTGAGAGTGGTTATTGTCTGTGATGATTAAATCATCGATGTAGACCAACATGTAGATGAGGACTCTATCTTTGTTGTATATAAACAGAGATGCATCCGCGACAGAGTTTGTGAAACCAGATTGGAGAAGGAATGTGCGCAGCTCGTTGTACCAATCTCTCAGAGCTTGTTTAAACCCGTAAATGGCTTTACGAAGCTTACAAACAGCCTAATGATGGCCCGAGTCAATAAAAACAGGGGTTGGACTATGTAAACTTCTTCTTCAAGGGTGCCTTGGAGAAATGGATTGTTTACATCTGGTTATCGAATGTTTCAATTATGGAAAATATAGATACTTAGAACAGTTCGGATAGTTGTAGATTTGACAACCGGACTGAATGTGTCATCGTAGTCTATTCTAGGTCGTTGGGTGTAACGTTGGGCGACAAGACGAGCTTTGTACCTAGAAATAGACCCATCCGGATGACGTTTAATGGTGAAGATCCACCTGGAACCTACAACATTAGCAACATTAGGTGAATTAACAAGATCCCAAGTTTGATTTCCAGCTAATGCAGTAAGCTCTTCACTCATGGCTTTACGCCAATATGGGCTTTTGAGAGCTTGGGCAATAGAGGTTGGTATCGTGTCGGGAGCTGGAGAAACAGTGGTGAGAAGGTTTAATTTTTGTACAGGTTTTCGAGGTCTATTGCTGGTGCGTCTAGGCACAAGTATAGCAGGTGGAGGAGTGGTTTCCTGAGATGATACAACTTGTTGGTGATTTGTAACAGCCGGTATGTTGGCAGATAACAATGATTGATTTTCGTTTGAGGCAGAGGTGATAATCTCTGTTTCGGGAGAAGTTGTTTCTGCTGCATTGTTTGGAGGACTGGTAGGAGGTAGACGGGGCTGTTGTGGGATCAAAGAGACAATATGATAGGTAGGAGTTTGATAATATAAAGTCTCTGGTGATTCAACTTGAGGAGTAATAATTGAAAATGGAAAAATGGATTCATGAAAAACAACGTGTCGAGACGTATAAATTTGAGATGTTGTCCTATCAAGACAAAAATATGCACTTTGAGTAATGGAATACCCAAGAAAGACACATGGTGTCGATCGAGCATCTAGCTTATAAGATGCATATGGACGTATCCAAGAAAAGCATAAACATCCGAAAATACGTAATTTTTGAAAATTTGGTAAATGACCATGTATGCTTTGAAAAAGAGTTTTATAACCAAGAATGGGTGTTGGCATTCTATTAATAAGATATACCATTGTCGCAAACGCATAAGCCCAATAGGACTTTGGCATAGATGCATGCGCCAAAAGAGCAAACCCTGTTTCAATGATATGCCGATGACGGCATTCGACAATGCCGTTATGCTCAGGCGTATGTGGAGGACTTGTCTTGTGAGAGATACCATGGCTGGAGAGAAAAGAAGTTAGGCCAATATATTCGCCCCCATTGTCGGTATATAGAGTTCTAAGCTTAAACTGAAATCGATTTTCAACCAAGACTTTGAATTTTGTAAAAACATCATAAACTTGAGATTTTTGTTTTAAAGGATATAACCAAGTGTATCGAGTAAAATGATCTATGAAAATTACGTAGTATTTAAAACTATCAACATCAATAAGGGGAGATGTCCAAACATCCGAAAACACGATATCAAGGGGTTGAGTGGACTTTAAAGTAGAAGTTGTGAAAGGCAACTTGTGCATTTTATTAGTAGAACAACCAGTGCATGGCTGAGCCATCAAAACATTTGAAGCAAGAGGTAAATCAAATTGAGAAACCACTTTTTGAAGAATTGAAAAATTCGGATATCCTAGTCGAGAATGCCAATCAGACATGGTGTTCTTCACGGCAGAAGCAAAAGCAAGAGATGGTGGTTTCGAGTTGGTGGTTTTCGTCCATTCATAGGTTCCATCTTTAGGCTTGCCCGCTAGACGAAGGGCCCCCGTTTATAAATCTCTCACCTGAAAGTACGTTGGAGTAAAAGTAACCGCAACGCCATTAGTTTTGCACAATTGAAAAACAAAGATCAAATTCTTATCAAGAGAAGAAACGCAAAGCACATTATTAAGAAAAAAAAGACAAGTATAAGAAAGTAAAGATAAAGAACCAGTGTGTGAGATCTGCAAGCCAGACCCATCACCGAGTAGAACGTCATCTCCTCCACTATACGGGTTGTGAAGAGAGAGATTGGCCAACTCAGAAGTCATGTGGTGCGAAGCACCTGTGTCAACCAGCCAAGTAGAGGAATCAGAAAGCAGAGCAGGATTAGCACGAGGTTTCCATGGCTGCTGGTTCTGGGATGGTCTCCAAGACTGTTGTTGTGCTTGATTTTGCCATGGTGGAGCAGTAGCAGAGCCTCGGACCATACGGAATTCAGGGTAATATTTGGCACTATGTCCTTGTGTACCATAAGCTTGATAACGACCAAGGTAAGGCTTTGAGAAGCGATTCTGATTCGAACTCTGGTTTTGGCAAAATGATTCTGATTCTGGTTGGGAAAGTGGTTCTGATTGTTGGTGGTAAAGCGATTCTGGTTTTGATGTTGACGAGATCGGGTGTCGTAGCGTGAGCTACAATCGGAGCAGCAGAGGAAGGTTCAATGCACAATATCATGGCTTCACGATTTATCAATATTTCGTGAAGGTCAATGTAGGAGATCGGAGCATCACGACCATTGACAGCATCTATTTTTGCCTTGTAGTCTTCGGTAAGGCCAGCAAGAATCTGTTCAGTAAGATCCTCTTGACCCATAGGTTTTTCGAGGAGAGCAAGTTCATCGGCTTTGGCTTTGATGACTCTCAGATACTCACTAATGGTTTTGGTTCCTTTGACACACGTCTTGATTTGGTATTTGAGTTGCCGAATGTGGCCACGAATTGGATTGCCAAAGGTCTCAGCAAGGATGCTCCACACTTCTTTAGTTGTGTTGGCACTGGATACCATCGATTGAACAGGCAGTGATATCACACCAATGATGGCACTGTAGAGAAGTCGATCTTGACTCCTCCAAGGAGCAAAAGCTGGATTCGGAGCAGAAACACAGTCAATGAGAATTGTGGATGAAGGAGGAGTGTTAGAGTCGTCGATGAACTGTTGAAGTTGATGACCTTCAAGCAAGGCACGAATATGACGTCCCCACATGAGGTAGTTTAGATCGGTGAGTTTTGTTACACTAGACATGTTGACAGAGAGACGTGTGCTCTGTGGATTTTGAGCATTAAAAACAGAGGTTCGTTCACCAGAGGTTTCTGAAGCCATGTTTGAGAGAAGAAGAAAAAGGAGCAAAGAAAACTAGAGAAAGGAGATGGCAAAGAAGAAGAATAGAGAAACAAGAGGCGGTAGGGAAAAAAAAAAGGTTTGTGATCGATGGTGCTCTGATACCATATTAAGAATATGTGATCGATTGATTTCATTGAGAGTGAGTGCTCTATTATATATATAGAGACTGAATTTACAAAGATGGTAAGATAATATATCAGAGTTATTATAGCGTAATTACATGATGTCTAATACATACTTTCTATATTCTATCAACACGAACAGAGAAGAGGAAGAACCGGCACGAAAAGAAGCCTGTTACCAAAGTGTCGGTGCATTGGCAAGGACTTCCACCAATAGAATCAACCTGGAAATATGCACGAGCTTTCCTAAGAACCTTGAGGAAAATACGTTAGGTTATCTTAGTACGAGTCATTATCTTCTCAAAGTTATGACCACGTTTCCTTCGAGATGCGTTAAATCTCTCTCGAACATTTTTGAAAGCTTCTTTGAGTCGGTTGATCGGGGTCATAAAGTGTTGGAATTGATCTCCAATACCCAACTTCATCTTGATTATCTCCTCTTTTATATTTCCAAGGTTTGATTTCCACTCTTCGATTATGTATTTATTATTTGCCATGGAAAAGTAAAAGAATTTTTTTTGGATAAAAAATGGTTTTGATACCACAAATCGTGTGGTCCGGATCAAAACCAATATAGATGATGAATGAATGTTGCTTTTAATACCACGAAGTGGTCTGGATCAAAAGCGAAATGAAAACTCTGATACCATTGAGAGGTCCAAAAAGATTATAAAAACACAAGAATTTTCTAACAATTTTTTTCTTCATGTTTTCATTGATCACCGTAAAATCTTTAAATAGGAAAAATACAATATGGAAATTAAAATCTATAATTTAGAAAATTGGGAGAATGCGGAATATGCTTCTAGTTTAGAGAAAAATATTTTTTTTCTCTATTAAAAAATAAAAATGTAAGAGATTATAAGATATAATTAGAATCTAGAGATTTATTGTCCATCAATTTGTATATCGTATATTGAAAATGAATTAATAAATAAAAGTAGTAAACTATTTTTTATCATAAAAAGAAAAAGAAAGTTAAAAAGCCAGTCATTATTCTATTTCTTCACGTAGACTTCTCATGCATAACAAGGAATCTCAACCTTTATTTTTTCTCATTGTCGTCTGATTTTTTTTCCTTCTCTCCCCCATCAATTTTGAACATATGTAAATCCTATTATTATCAAACTAAACAAAAATTATGAACAAATGTGATACTTCTCTACGTCCGTTGGGAAAATTTGTAGTTTGTTTGTTGTTTTCGAGTGGAAAGCATCAATCACATTACTAACATATTTTGAATTTGATTGGTAACAATTCATCGGTAAGGACATACCATTTTAATAGTCATTAATCATAAATGTGATACTACTGTAGCGATACCAAAAGCGGTATTCTCTTTTTTTTATTGTTATCTTTTACGGTATTTTCTTACTTTCTCTAACCGTTTTGGTATCATTTACCATTTTCTCTTTCTACTAAAAAATTACTACTGTTTTGTGTTACCGACATAATCCTTCTCTATACCCGACTATTATTACATTTTATATCACATCCACCACCACAACTTTGTAAACTGTGAATTCACTATTATTACTTATTAGTTATTACTGTATAAGTATGGGTGTAATGTGTAAGACATCTTGTTATTAAAAAGGTTTTCTGCACAAAAAAATTCTACATGGACATTTTTTGCAATTGTACCCTCGACTTGCGAAAGTATAGTTCAAACCCACTAAGTCGCATTTAACCCGCAATATAACCCTCCACCATATATATGTATATAAAACGTGTATTTTTAACACTTCCTAAACCTACGTCGTTTTGGCTGATTTTTTTAAGAGAATAAAATTGTAAAATTGGAATTTGAACCCTCGACCTCGAGATCAAGTTTGCAAACCGAATACCACTTGTGCAAAAGCGATTTTTAGTAATATTATAAATATACATGTTTATATATCTAAACATTAAAATTTTATAAAATCTCATAAACCGACGTTCACCACTGTCGTTCACCGCCGTCGCCGCCATGACCGCTATCACCTTTCATGCATAATCTCAATTTCTTTCTTGCTTTGTTCATAAATCCTAGTTTGAGATTCATCAATGGCGGATTTTTTTCGAAGTACAATATGTAGCGATCTATAGCTCTTTAGAAAAATCTTGACAATTAGAATTCAATGATATCAACTTGACTTCATAATTTCTACTAAGCTAGTCGAAATTTCACCATAAAGTTTTGGTTCTCAAATTTTAAAATGAAATTTCCAGAGTTCTAAAATAAATCTTGTATAATCGAGACCAGTTCTAAACTCAGAGTATCAAAATTAAGAAAGCCCAATAACTTGTGTTAAATTATGGTCATAGTTACTTTTCGGATTCGAATTTTCGAAGAGTATTTACGGTCACAAACATGAGAATTTCGAAATTCTTAGATGAGATCTAAAATCCTTGTCGCGATGTCTTCGATTTGATATATAATTCTTCATGGTTTGACAAAGTTGAGATATTGGCAGTTTATAATTCTTCGACGGCGGTGGTGGACGGAGGTTTTATAATATTTATGTTAAGATATTTAAACTTGTGTGTTTGAAAGAAAAATATCTTAGCATGACTAGTTATGCGTGTGCAAATTTCTTCTTAAGGTTGAGGGTTCAAATCCCAATTTTACAATTTTATTCTCTTAAAAAAATCAGCCAAAACGACATAGTTTTAGGAAGTCTTAAAAAAATACACGTTCTTATACATATACGGTAGAGAGTTATATTGCGGGTTGACTATTATTTCGTGGATTAACCTACATTTTTCGCAAGTCGAGGATACAGTTGCAAAAAAAAGTCCACTTAGAATATTATTTTTTTTACAAAAAACCCTTATTAAATTTTTGTTTTCTTGACGGTATTTTGATGTGTATCAAATTGTATTTATACCTAGCCAACAATACACTCTAGTTGTTGTAGCATAGTATAAGGTCGAACCAAGAGAACTTAGAACAACTACACTAGGAATCCAAGCAAAATACTAAACTAAGCGATTCAAATATTGTATTTTCGATTTCTAAAATCCTAATTACGAAATAAACTAAGTGAAACGATAAAATGATAAAGCAAATGAAAGCTAAACAAGACCAAATAAGTAAGTAAATATATACTAAACAAGATCAAAGCAAACTAAACATAAACTTAAACAAGCTCAAATACAAAAGTCAACCGTAAAGTCAACAAACAAGAACTTAATCAAATAAAGAAAAGCATGGGCATTGGGCATTGATAAAAAAGGTTCCTGGGTTAATCCGGGACAAACCGGATCGGATCCGGGTCAAACCGAAAAAGTCAACGTAGAAAGGAAAAGTCAACGCTGGGACTGATCGACCCAGAATTCGACCCATTGGGTTAATAATAAGAGCTGCAGGAAGGCTTGAAATCTGTGATTCTGATCGACCCGCAAATCGACCCATGGGTCGATCAGACCCTTCTGCAGTCTTCTTCCTTTGCGGCAGATTTGATATGTGTCCAGTAAATCGATGATAACTCTTGCGATATAGCTCTGAATAACTTGAGATCACTTCCATTGAAAAGATAACTCAATTTATTCTGTTGTGTAAAAACATGAGCTCCATAGGCCATCGGTAAGGCCTTCATCATATTCGATCTTTAAGACACATATTTTGGATTCTGTATATCAACCTCTTGTATCAGTTTCAGAAGGAACTCCCTCATCCTCTTCTTCATCTTCCTTTGCCTCTCCCAAGACTCCAATACACCCAATTTGGCTTACCAAAACCTCCAATGCATCGTACTCACTCCGCAAACTCCGGTAAATACCTAAAACACAAAGAACAAGATGCAAAAATGCAAAAGAAACATGTCCAAAACTCTAAATGCATCCTAAATCAAAATGAGACTCAAAGATGATAAAATGATACAAGTATAATGCAAATGTGGATAAAAAACCATGGAAATACGAATCTATAAAAAGGAAAAAATACTAAATATCATATTTGCGCATATATATTCATAGAAAATTTTGACCATTCGAAAGGCATTTGTACCAGTAGGTTTCACTTTTTAAAAATATGAAATTAAAGAGATTCTTAAAAAAAAAAAAAAAAAAACGGTCCTCAGAATGCAAATCTGTTTACAAATTAATTTGGTAACGGCCCGGAGTATAACTACATGAAGGTTGGCTATCAGGTGGACCAACCACCAAATTTTGCAAACATTGCGTTAATTTAAATATTTCATATCCAAACTTATTAATAAACTATATTAGGACCCGCGTTAATACACGGATAAACAAATTATAAATCATGGATAGAAATATTTAATTTTAGTTAGTAACCTGTTGAATTACCAAAATATTTTAAAATACATTTAAACGCAGATTTTAAATCCTTATAATTTATATCCTAATTATCCTATCATAATCCATATCATGCGTATCCAAAAATATGTATAAGAGGAATTCAAATCATATTCTTAGTAACAATTAAAAAAATCATATTCTTACCCGTTATGAATATTTATTAGTTATATGATAAAATAGTAAAAACAATTCAAGTATTGTATAGTTAAATCAGAAAAGAGTAAATTTCATGTTAATAAACTCATAAAAACCTATAAAAAATATTTATAAATAATGTTATCAAACATCACATAAGTACATGATTGATAATTGTGTACCATTGATGTTATCATTTTCTTTCTCATAGAGATCTATACTCGCCAAAGATTATTGATTCTTGAATTTTAGTACTAAATATAGTATTATTATTTTAATTTATATAAATTTTCATTTATACAATTTCTTTTTTTTTTTAACATTAGAAAATATCAATGTCGTCCTAAGTTGAAAATTTTCATGTTTTTTTGTGATATTCTACAATTCTATTGATAAAATAAGTATGCTTGTAGTTTTTTTTTTTAACATGCTTGTGCATATCTTAAATTTTTAAATTGAAATTTTCATATCTTTTCTAACTTTTTTGTTATTGAATTTATATATTCTCTTTTGTTTTATCATTTATTTTTCTTAATTAAAATTTTCATTCTCTCTTATATCTTCTCTATTTTCCTTCTTATTCCTAATCAATTTGGACTATTAGAAATTTTTTTTTTTACTATTTGGTTAGTTACTTAATAATTATTTTGTTAATTTTCCACTTTTAATTTTATTTATTTTTAGTTAATTTTAAGTGTTACCACATATCATTATTTGATTAATATTAGACATATATCGCGATCTGACAAATTATAATTTTGTCTACGTGTCACATTCCCTTCGAGCGAATTCTATTTTAAGATCGCCTATAACTTTATAACATTAAGAGCAATTGCCGACAAAAAAAAAAAACATTAAGAGCAATTAGCTAATCAGAAAGCTCCACTTTTCTGTTTCTGATTCTTACAAATTCACCCAACTTCATACACACCAAATCGCTATTCCCAGCCCAACCCAAACTCGGCCCAACCCAAACCTGGCTCATATCAGAATGCTCAAACGTTGTTTATCAAGTCTTCCGTGTAGTATGGTGAGAGTTTCCCACCGCTCTTAGAGCGTTTAGACACGTTTGGACCGCTACAAGAAACAGCACCAGAGACTTCTTGAAGCATGATCACAACTTTTCTCATGGAAGGTCGGTTTAGAGGGAGAGGACTCGTACAGAGAAGACCAATGTGAATGACTTTATTAATCTCTTCTTTGAACCCAAGATCGAGTTTAGGATCGATCACGGGTTCTAGACCATCGTGGTCAAGTGTAGTGCACACCCATTTCGCCATATCTTTATCTCCGAGTTCCGGATCTGTTGGTTGCTTCCCTGTAACCAGTTCCAAAAGCACCACACCGAAGCTATAGATATCGCTCTTTTCATTCACCCGAAGTGTATATACGTATTCTGCGAAATCAAAAAACTATTAACACATCGAATAAAACTCGCAATATAAATTCAAATGTTAAAAGAATGATGTTGAAATTTATCGTTTAATCAATCGATTTGGTTATACCTGGTGCAATGTAACCGCATGAACCGGCGATCCCAGACATAGCTTCTGGCGTTTTGGCATCATTAATCTGACCCATTTTGGCGATGCCAAAGTCAGCTACTTTGGCCCCATATTCTCCATCTAGCAGTATGTTACTAGACTTCACGTCGCGGTGCACAATCGGAGGAACGCAATCGTGGTGCAAGTATGACAGACCCTCAGCAGCGTCCAAAGCGATTCTTAACCGCTCTGGCCAACCCAACAACACCCCGCCTTTGCGGTCGTGGTGCAGGGCATCGGCTAAGCTCCCATTGGGCATGTACTCGTACACCAACAACCTACAATCGCCGGAGCTGCAGCAACACCACAAACGCACAATACTCTTATGCCTAATCGTTCCCAGCGTTTTGACTTCAGCGGCGAAAACGTCTCTATTGAACGAATTGCTGTATTCGTCTCCTCCTTTGAGAGTTTTGTTGAGTTTCTTCACCGCTACGACTTCTCCGCCGCTAAGCTCAGCTCTGTAGACTTTGCCGGAGGAACCGGATCCGATTACGTTCCGTTCGTTGAGGCAATCAACGATTTCGAGTTCGCTGAAATGAAGCTTGTGGAAGGATCTCCATTTGGACGCAGCTAATCTAAGGCTTTTCGAGGATCTGAGTTTCCTGCACTTGGCGATGAACATAACGATCCCGACGACGAAAACCAGAGCGGCGAGTGTGAATATCGAAAGGAGAATCCAGACATATCCAATGTTTTTAGGGCGTGATATCTTCTGACAAATCCCGTCGAGATCAACGCATAAACCAGGATTTCCGAGGAAGCTGTGTGTGTAGATTTTATTCGCGTAGAGACTGGGAATTCTACCGGAGAGATGATTATACGACAGATTTAGAACGTTTAACTTCAGATTCTGCAATTCCACCGGAATTTCGCCGGAAAATTGATTGTTGGAGAGATCGAGGTAGTTGAGAACAGGCAAGATTCCGATCTCTCTACAGATTTCACCGGAGAGATGATTATTGGCCAAATTAAGCTCGTTTAGATTCTTCCAACCTCGAATTCCTCGAGGAATCTCGCCAGAGAGTTGATTCGTACTGAGATCGAGCCTGCTCAATTGCTTCACTTTCACCAAGCTACTAGGAATCTCACCTGTGAAATTATTTTCTGCTCCGGAAATCTCGATCAGTCCGTTAAGCGATCCGATTTCGCCGGGGATGGAACCTGAAAACCGATTCTTCGAGATCCGTAGGTTCGATAGATTCTTCGCACCGGAGATCGTCTCGGGGATTTTTCCGGTGAACGAATTTTCGGAGAGTTCGAGCAGCGACAAGCGAGGCAATCCCCAAAATTCGTCTGGAATGTGACCGGAAAGCTTGTTGTTACTCAATCGGACACGAGTCAAGCTCTTGCAGTTTCCCAGGTTATTCGGGATTTCACCCGATAACGAATTGTCTATAAGCATGAGATTTTCCAGTTTCCCTTCTCCGCACAGATTCGCCGGTATCTCACCGGAAAATTGATTATACGATAGGTCCACGTACTGCAACGGTGAGTTCGCGCCGAGTTGACTCGGTACTGCTCCGGTGAGTCTGTTGTTGAACAGCTTGAGTTCGGCCAAGGTTTTGGAGCGAGTTATGCTCTCCGGCAAAGGCCCTTCGAGCATGTTCTCGAAGAGATTGAGCGACTCGAGGTTTAACCGAGTCAAACCGTCGGGTATTCTCCCTGTTAACTCGTTCGTCGATGCGTCGAATCTCCTTAGCATCGTCATGTTACTCATCCCCTCCGGTAACACGCCTGAGAATGAGTTGTTGAATAGCTCAATCTGCTCGACGAATTTCAGCTGTGTGATCCAACTCGGGATAGACCCGGTGAGTCGATTCATTGTCAAATCCAAGTTAACCAAACGAGTCAAACCGGACAGAGCCTGAGGTACCGGACCCACGAGGCTGCAGCCGCCGAGCCAGAGAACACGGAGCTCCGTGAGATTTCCGAGTTGACTCGGGATACTACTCGGAGAAAACAAATTGTAAGCGAGTTTGAGTTCTCTTAGAGTCGAGACGTTACCGAGAGAAGCGGGAATGATACCGGAGAGGAAATTCCCGGCGAGGTTCAACGTCTCAAGCTTGCTAAACTCTCCGAAGCTCGCCGGAATCGAGTCTGATAAGTTGTTCCCGGAGATCTCGAGGTACCGGAGGTTCGGCAGCTTGAAAGGGAGAAACTTTGGCATGGGTCCCACCAAAAGATTCTCCGACAAATCGAGCTTTTCAAGATTCCGACACGCCGCGAGGTCGTCGTCGGAGAGAGAACCATTGATGTAGTTGTTATAGAGAGTGAGGAAACTCAGAGAAGGAAGACGGCAGAGGATGGAAGGAAAAGAACCGACGAGCATGAAGCTGGAGAGATCGACGGAAATGACAGCTGATGTGGCGTTGTCGCAGGTGATGCCGCGCCACTGGCACGGCGGGACGTCGTCGTTGTCGGACCATGAAGATAAGGACTGAGCTGGGTCGGATAATCCCAATTTGGCTTGCCGGAGAATGGTGGCATCGTGGTTTAGTGAGAGAGTTAGATACGTGGAAGAGAGGCACAGAAGGAGAATAAGACAATAACGCATTTTTTGATAATATTCGTTTTATTTTTCTTTCATGCTTTGGATTTGTGAATAAAACGAAATTATGAGTTTTAAAAGGTTTATGGATTGGTGGTTATAAGGATTTGTAGAAGCAAAAAGGGAAGTGAACACTGTGACAAGACATGTGTGAGACATGTTTTTCAAGATTGGGAGATTTATTTAGGAGGGAAAAATATATTATTAGTTGTATAAATCCATGTGAATCGATACAATGGAAAGTATTTTACATAGAGAAATCATCCCCAAAACTGTAAGAAATACAAAATTAACATCTTGAATTTAAAATAGTTATATCATGTCATTTTTATTTTTATTGATAAATAAAATAAGAACAAGTAAATCTTCACATAATAAAGAAGAAAAATGGTCACTCTCCAAGTCAACTCAAAGACTTAAATAGTCAAAATGATGGAGATATATGGGCCATGTGCTGCTGGATTGGTGTTGAATTTTCCGAGTCTCCATAAAAGCTTCTTAATTAGTGTTAAGTTTTTTATAAATGGACAAACTATATGTATGTGTAAATCGATATAAATCCACATTAGATCCTATGAATTTGTAACGATCTATAAGTTTTCTTAAACCCAAAACCTAAACACGTATGATCCCAACCCTAGATTGAATAGAGAATTCGATGGACAAATCTTTATTTGTATACTGATGATGCTTCATGCGCGTTTGTGAAGCCACGTGTATGTAGACAAGTCAAATTTGGTTGGTCGGAAGAACATGATCTAACAGTGGATTTTTTGTTAGATTACTTTCATATCACTGGGAAAAGTAACAGTCATTTTGATTTGAAACTACGAAATTTAAGGGGGAGAAAGTAGAGAATGACAGATCTTGTCTTGAGGCCCTAAACGTAACATGATTTAACTCGAATGTGGAATGGAATGATTTTTTTTTTTTAAATACCATTCGAGTGAGTGGAATTAGAGTTGTGGAAATTGAGATAATAGATTTTATAATTTTTACACACTCACATTTTTGTCCTGAGTGCCAAACGTGATATAGATCCAGATTTTTAATATATATTTTTAAAATAATGTATTTTCAATTTTTATTGTTTTTGAGTTTAAAATGTTTAATTTTAATTTTTATTTTTAATAAATTACTAATATTATAAATGAATAAATTTAAAAAGTTCTTACAATTTAGTAGTTAACAATAAAAAAATATTTGTAAAGTTTGCTAAACAAACATAAAACAAAAATTAATGAAATAAGTTGGGTTAAGGAGATAATTTAAATATTCAATAAAAGATTATTATTTTTGTAAATTTAATACATTTATAAACATAAATATTTAATTTTGACAAATACAATTTTAATTAATATATTTATAAGTTTAATTAATTTATTTATTTTCAAAAATTATGCTACATTCCGCCAGATTCAGCTGTTAGATTTAAATTCAAAGTTATTTCGCCAGATTCCACAAAAATTCATCAAAAATTCTACCAAATTCTGCAATTTTGCCAGATTCCTCTGGTACCATTTACACTTTTAATCTGTTATCGGATATCACGAGTTTGGATGAAGATGTAGCAGTTTGTCTCAAATTCTGTACCAGTCAGAAGTATCACACAAAGTGCTACAGAAAGCAGAGCTGGACGATTGGTGACATTGGATCACTGTTGTCGTCAATCATCTGATGATGAGCTGGACAAATCTGATGATGAGCTGGACAAAAAAGAGAAGAGTTAGTTAAGATTAAAGCTCTGAAGAAAAGCAAACTTCAATGGAGAAAAAAAAATTCATAAAAACAAACTACAAACCAAAAAAGGAAATATCTATGTAAATGATATTTTCCAAAAGATAATAGAAAATTTGTAAGAATGGTCGATGGCTCTATATGTATAAATAGAGGTCATCAAACTCTTAGTTTGGTAGAGATTAAGAGAGAGAGTTTTTTAAGCAAAGATTTTCGACTTTCGAGTATAGAATAGCAAAAACAAAGTGCTTAAGGATTCTAATGCGTCGAGATCGTGTTGATCTTGGAGACGTATGAGAGATTAGTTGATTTCGGTTGCAATTCAAATTGTATACTTGAAGTTGCCTAAATTCGATTAAGTTGAACTTGTAAGTTACCTAAAAGATTTTCTAATAAAAGTATTTTTAAAGAATACTTATTCTAAGTTCGTTTAAATTTCTACGATCTCTAGATTCTTGCGTTTTCATTGGGATTCTACAATCTCGATTACGGTCCATACCACTAAGCACTATGATGTTACTTTAATCCAATAATGTTTTAAGTCTTGGTCCTCTAACGGTAATTATCCTTTTGTTCTTCCTAGTTTGCATTCCCTTTACGTCTCTCCAAACACTTTGCTTTTTATTGTTTTTGACTTTTGGTCATAATAACAATATTCTCTTTAATTCTGTTATTTTGAAGCTTAATTGTAAACTATATTTGCCGAATACGAAAAAAACATTTTAGAACTTTTTTTTTGTCATCTATTTCTTATAAATTGGAACATGGAACTAAAGTCCATTACAGCCTTATATGAAGATTCGAAGCATAGAAACCTATAAACACAACCTGATTCCCAACTAATAGGACAACACAGACAAAAATTGCTCACAAAGCTTGAAACAATCAATGGCCTAAAACAGAGGACGAGGCTTTCTCACTCAAAAACAAATCTTTGAACCATTCGGATAATCCCAATACAACATAAGACTGAGAACGATGATTCTTTGTCACGCTTTGTACAGTGAGAAAGGCTCCTCTATTGGCACTCCTTGACACATTCACCAATTTCCAATCCGAAAAAGCATTAAATTATCCAAGATCACATTAGCTAAAAAAATTATCCAAGATCACTTCGTTACATGTTTACTATGTAACAAATACGTGAAACTAAAATTTTCACCAAATAGTGTTTGGTCTAGTGGCGTAAGTATGGCTCATCTAAAATTTTCACCCATATTTCTCTGAATTCGAATGCGGTTTGGGAAGGGTCTTGAATTGCTTGTCCCGGTCCAAAAAAATAGACAACCCTCGAACTTAGAATTTATTGGATAAAAAAACTAAAGTTCTCGTTTTATTTATTTTTATTAACACACAAGTGAACATGTCCAGGGGCGGATCTAGGAATTTTTTTATTGGGTGCATAATTTATATCGTAAAATAATATTATATATCAAAAAAATTTAAATTATATTCTTAAAAATAGATAACATTCTCTAATAATACTATACTAGATTTGATCCGGGCCCAAGCAAGGAATTAGAATATTAAAAAATAATTCATAAAAAGTTTGTTAATATATAAAAAAAATTAAAAATAGATAATATGGTAAGTCTAAAATATTACATTTAGTTGGGTTTAAATTTTAAAACATGTATTAATGGGCTTATGTTATAAAATTAATAAGAATATGTAGAAATTTTCACCATGACATATAGTTTTAATTGAAATGTTATGATTGGTTAAATTAAATGACGTGTCCCCTAAAACGTTATTTGAACGACATCTATGATTTTTTTGCACTTATGTATTTTCAATTAATATATACTAGATATGTTTTTTTTATCAATTGTATTAAGGTATATATAATTTATTAATATTTAAATACAAAACAACCGTTTAAATAGAAAGGTTCCCTAATAAAATAATTAAGCATTTATTTAGCTAACCTAATTATGTCTTCGATAATACATTTGACTGTAGATCTTAAAATTTTGGAAACAAATTTAAGTTTTTTTGGTAAGATTGTAGTTCCAAAAAAAAAATGGGAGCACAAGTATATGTTTTAATGGGGGCACCAATTTAGTGCTTAAAGAAATTACACTAAATAAAAAAAATTCATTGGTGCACTTGCACCCACCCTGCCTTATATAGATCCGCCCCTTGAACATGTCTACTTCACAACCGATAGCCTTTTTTTGTTTTTGGTCAACAATCGATAACCTCTTTTAGCCGAAGAATAAATTCCTCCAAAGACGTCAAATGAAAAATTTAGTTGTCTTTTTATTTCCAGGCTTCAGCGTTTCTTTTAGTTTTGTAGTTGGGCTTCCATAACGTGAACAAATTGTTCAGAACAATATAGGCCCCTTAAATTCTCTTACTATCTCAAAAGAGATCAACAGAAAATCCATTTTTTGTTTGTTCTACGTTTCTTACTAAACTTGATTTGCAACAGAGACATAAAAAAACGATAGAACATAATCTCAACAAAAACCACCCATTAAGTTTTATAATCAAAAATATTATTTTCGTTGATTTATATAATAAAACGGTAACAGCTTTTTTAATTAAAATCGTTCTGTTACGAAAACTCCTATTTCTTGTTTCATTACTCAAATATTAATTTGGTTTTTATTGCTAATCCTGACCTGCAACAAAAACATAAAAATGGAAGAACAGAATTTCAACTTCGAAACCTGAAACAACAACTCAACGGAAGAAGACACACAAAAAAGGAAATAAATCGAAACCCATAAAATCTTGTCCAATTCTTTCAAATCAGAATAACCATTAGAGAAAAAGAAAAATAGTTAACCATTCGAATTTTGCAGAGTGATTAATTAACAAAATTAGTAATGGAAGAGACGAAGCAGACATTGATAGCGTCGTTGCCGGAAGCACCAAGAAAACCGAAGTCGAAAGTAGCGAAAGTGATGAGGAAAGCATTCAAAGGAACAGCTCATCTGTCAAATCTGCTCCCGACCGGCTCGGTAATGGGTTTTCAAATAATGTGTCCTGTCTTAACCCATCAGGGTCAGTGTCCAACCATCACCAGTCGCTGGCTCACCAGCTTCCTCGTCTTCGTCTGTGCCGTCTCTTGCTTCCTTCTCTCTTTTACAGACTCTTTCAGAGACCAACGCGGCAAGGTTATATAGATATGGCATTAGTCCATCACCAGTTTTGTTCAAGTTCACCAAATTGTTGAAATAAACATCAAACTTGATTTTGCAGGTCAGGTACGGATTAGCGACGCCGAGTGGGTTATGTGTGATGGATGGATCGATTACTCTAACAGCGGAGGAGAAGGAAAAGTATAAGCTCAGGTTTCTTGATTTCTTGCACGCAATCATGTCAATGCTCGTCTTCTTTGCCGTCTCCATGTTTGATCAGAACGTGATCCGTTGTTTATTCCCTATTCCTTCCGAAGAAACCAAAGAGCTTCTTGTCGGTTTGCCTATTATCATCGGCGTCATTTGTGGCGGCTTTTTCCTCGTGTTCCCCACGCGCCGCCACGGCATCGGATCTCCCCTCAGCAAAGAATAATTTCAAACCATTACCACAAACAAAAAAAGCCGAAACTTTTGTAAAGACAAGATTTTTCATCTTCAATTTTTGTTTCTGGAGGACATGTACCAAATCTTGAAAGAATTACTCGAAAATTTCTAACAACAGGAAATTAAACGCCAATCTTGAATTACTAGAAGGGAAAAGTATCCCTATAAATAGTATATTACCAATCCGACCTGGATCGCACGCATCACAAGACAGAAAGCTTTAATCCATCACCCAAGAAGCTTCTTAAAACCAGCCTTCTGTTCTGCCGTTAACCTCGCAGGAAACTTGATATTGAACTTGATCCTCAAGTTCCCTTTCTTTGTCTGATCTTTCTGAAGTGGCATTCCCTCTTTAGGCACCACCTCTTCATACTCTGGATGGATCACGTTTGTGACCGGAATTGCGAGTGTCCGACCATCAAGGGTCGTTAGGTTTACGGTGTAGCCTGTTAAGGCATCAGCTAGTGAGATCTTCTGTAAGACAATCAGGTCGTTGCCCTCTCGGGTGAACACCTGATGGGGTTTCTCGTCTATGATGAAGACAAGATCAGCTGGAATCACACCCGGATGCTCATTTCCTTTCTCCGGGAATGTGATCTTTGTGCCTTTCTTCCATCCGGGTTTCACTCCAATAGTTAGAATCTCTTCCATTTGCATTGCCTTGCTGCATTTTAGCAAAAGAACAAAAGACCACAGAGATAAGTTATTGTCAAGACTACAACTAGGGCCAGCTCAAATCAAACAGGTAGAATCTAAAAGGAGCATTGATCACTGCTTTCAAATCCATTTTGGAATGAAACGTATAACCTAAAAGCTTGAAACTTTGTTACAGAAATGTTCATAGTTAAGGAGGTTTTATCTTAAGATGCCATTCTTATGAGGGAGTAGTAGATAAAAACGTCTAATGTATGATCGATATGGTATCCCAGTCTGATCACTTACCCGCTGGCATCTACAATCTCCCTTGAGATCTTCATCTTCTTGGTGGTTCCTTTATAGAGATCTTCAAGGCTACAAGGCAGCTTGTTCTCGATAGGAGCCACTTTCCTAGCTCCACCGTGATGATGATGATGATGATGGTGATGATGCATTGATCCTCCACCACCTCCTCCTTCACCAAACGAGGCATACATATCATCACCAAACATGCGGCTAGAGAATCTCTGCCCTCCGCTGCCACTGCTTCCACCACCAAACGGTGTCGAAAACCCGAAGAACTCAGCGAATATATCATCCGCACTTCTCGGGTTGAATCTGAAAGACGAAGGTCCATCTCCTGTTGAGAAGTAGGAGGCTCCACCAGGTCCACCAGCAGCATTAGGAGGTGGCACGTTCCCTTTCAACCCTTCCTCACCGTATTGATCGTATACCGCTCTCTTTTGAGGATCGCTAAGAACCTAAACAACTCAAAACCAAGACCAAAATTAGCCACATAAGCCTGAATCAAAAGTAAAATGATCTTAGTATGCTCCTCAGAATCCTAAGTTACAGACTTACTATAATTGCAAGTTATAGAGCTCTTTTTTAAGAGGTTTTCAATAGTCGATCATTGAGTTTAAAGACAACGGAGAAAGCAAGTTTACTACCAAACTAGATTGAGATTGAGTCAGAAGAATTCGCAGAGGAAGCAAAAATTAGAAGTTTCGGGGATCATATCGGCTATTCAATTCGCTCCATAAGAGAATCTAGTTAGCCGAAAAATAAAGCAATCATCTTTTACTTGTTCGTCAAAGTAAATCGAAGAACACGAAATCTGGAAAACCCAACATCAAATCGTGAAAATCCGACCAATTGCATCTCAAATACCAAAAAAAAAACAAGTTAGGGGCGAGAAGTGTTTCACTTTCAACTCCGCCGCAAAATCTATCCACTAGAAAAATCAAAATCAAAACTCGGTGACGATTTCAATAAAGCAATCTTTTTTTTGTTTCTTTCAATTGAGACGCAGTGGAATCAAACATACATCGTAGGCTTCAGAGATCTGCTTGAACTTAGCCTCAGCGTCTTTTTTGTTGTTAGGGTTTTTGTCGGGATGCCATTTCATAGCAAGTTTTCTGTAAGCTTTCTTAAGGTCATCATCGTTGGCGCTTCTATCAACCTGTAGAACCTTGTAATAATCCACTCCCATCTCACCTTCTTCTTCTTCTTCTTCTTCTTCTTCTTCTATCTTTCGCTTCTTCACTTTTTTTCTTGTATCCGATTAGTGAATTAATTCATCAAAAGGGATTTTCGTTTTTCTTTCTTTCTGGGTTTCTTTGTATGATCGATCTTCTTCCTCTTTACCGTTTTGATGGTTCTCTTAGTAGAGAAATCTCGTGGAAGGTTCGAGAAAACACGATCACTATCTCTCTCTGCGTTGACGGGCTGGTGACGGTGTTTTATCACAGCTCTTGGCTTTCCTTCTTTCCCTTTTCTCTTTTATTTATAAACGATATTGTTAATTAAAAAACCTAAATTTTGATCCGCCTTAAACATGAGTTAAAAAATTCGGTAAATTGAACAATAGATATAGAAATGTATAAAGTATGTAGAATATATATATACATCGAAAATATATCGTGTATTATATATATAAATAAAACATAAATAATTTTGTTGTACATGATTGTATTTAGTTTTAAAGTAACTCGAATCTCTTTTATATAAAAAGAGAAATTTTCCAGGCTTATGGAAGTTTTCACGTAGGCAAAAATAATAGGGAAAATAATCAGCCAATAAAAACATATATTTGTGACATGTCATCTAATTTACAATTACAACCAATTACAACACACCATGTCAGAATATTTTCCCACATCAACAACAAGTTTAATGTATATTTTTATTTTGTAAATATTTTTCTCCCATAAATTCCGTTTCGTTATCTCCCAGAGACGACTCCGTTTCCCATGTCCTCATCTGAACGTTTCAACAGAGTTTCATCAAGATTAAAACTTCAGCACTGTCGAAACCCACAAGACCCTCCTCTTTACTCGGCGCCGCTTCCATCTTCGTCATTGAATCAAGGTCCAGATTTATGCTTAAGATCTGGATTTACAGCCACGACAAGGTAATGGAGCGAAGAATCTGATTGGGTAAGCGAAGGAGGCGGCTATGCATTACCCAAAACCGGTTCTCCATCCTTCTTTGAATTGCAAATGGCTTTTAATTGTTTTTAATGAGCTCAACAAGTCTAAGTTTTTTCCTTTTAAATCTCTCTCATACATGAAACTGAGAATCGTTTCAGAAACCCCAAATGTCAAGACTTATGACCCCAAGCTTCACCGACTCGCTATCTTGAGAAATCTAATGGTAATTGACCACTTAATTATAGGTTGTTTTATATCAGTGGTTATGTTTCGTATATCGATATTACACTGATGAGATGAGGACATCGATGAATCAATATTTGAGGTTAATTTTCCAGACTATTTTGTTTAGAACAGATGTTCTATGCAGAATTTAACATCGGTAGTCCCAACAATTTTCATACATGTTAGTAGCCTTGAATTATTGGTGTAATAAACATGTCTTTGACGTATGCATGTTACTGATATTTGCTTTGTTTGTTTTTGCTAGAGAGGTTCGGCAATGAGTTTCTTCAAGCTTTCCAATCTTTTGGGTCAGTTCTTTAGTTCCCTTCCTCTTTAACCTCTCATTTCTCACATCTTCTAGCTTTAACGGATAACGTATGGACAAAACATTGTGGGATTGCTCTTTTTGAATAATACTGAGATGGGCTCTCTCCAAAGTTTCAGCTCAGATTGGGTATGATTATGATTTTTGTTGATAGAAATTAGATTATGAGTATGTATATGCGTCTTCGTCCCTCTTTCAATCATATACTTATAGTTTTGACACTTCTAATGTTTTATTCTCAAAACAGAAAACCAGAAGACGAAAGGAAAACTCGACGACAAATAAGTGAATTCCTCTATTTTGCATCATAGTTAAAGTGTATTCTAATTCTTATGTTAAGCGGTATGTTTCGTGTTATATTTACAGTCAAATTTGTTTAAAAGTTCTTGGTGGCACCCCTTGGCCACTGTTTTTAATAATGTGGCATGTCTGCGCTAGACCACTTTAACAGAAAATGCTTGAAATTGTAGAGAAAAAAGGGAATCAAACTGTAATTAGAGCATGATAAGTAAGTTTTTATTTTAAGGTCTAAGTTGTGGATGTTAGTCCAAATATTTTACTTTCTCTGTTATGACTTATGACTTCTTCCTCTTGGGCATCCATGTCAATATTGACAAAATACAGTAATACGCATAAGAAAAAACAGGCGTAGAGTATTCAATACTTAACACTCTTAAACAATTTGAGAAAGAGATTATGAGATTAATTTAAATAAATGTTTATGTTTATTTAAACAATTTAAATAAAAGTTTGTTTGTCATCTTATCCCTTGCATGCATATCATTAGATGCGTTTTTTTTGTTTTTTTTTTGAGTTTTCTGAGAAAGTAGGAAAATGTTTGTATGGTTTTATAAGAAATTGAGAGTTGATGTCTTGAGAGAACGTTAACTACAAATTTGATAAGTACAATAAGGTTATGAAGACTTTATAATGGTGGTTCAAATGTTTGGATTTGATTCTTATGGTTTGTGTTTTATTAAGCTTTTGTTTTGTAGTTTTGAAACAATTCTTTCTTTTTAAAACTTTGTTGTTGAATTTCTTTCAAGTCTTACATGACAAAATATTGATGTCTTACGTGCATAACTGTGAATTATTTATATGCTGCAAAACAACATGCTTTTCTCTTTTAATTCACCGTAAAAGAGAATTTCAGAGTCAATGAAAGTAGAAAATAAAGTGGAAAACTAAACATCTCCTCAAATTCTTCTGCTTAAGATGGAAGACAAAGCAATAAAGGCTACAAATGGAATCACGTAGATAGAAATTGATTCTCGATTTGGGGTGATGAAGCCATACAATTATTAGTTAGAGTGAAGGTTGTCTTTCACTGTTAGTAGACATAGTAGATATGGTTTTCGCTTTCCACAAATAATATTATTTTTTTAATTTGTAATGATGCCTAAACAGCTGATTTCGTCAGGAAATAAAAAAGTCATAATATAGTCAAATTCGAAAAACTTGCAAGTGAGTTCTCATTTGGCCAATTTCTTCGGTTTTTATTCTCATTTAGTGGGGAGGAATGTTCTATTTATAAAGATTAAAGACACAAAACCGTTCGCCAACGTAACCCAAAATATTTGTTTGCAGTCTCACTCAATCTACTATGTTTGTTAAAATTGTTCAAAATTACGATATTAATTACTCTTATGATTACAGTAATAAGACAAGATTATATTATAGCATAGTACAAATCACTAACAAATGAGAAATGTAAAAAAAAAAAAAAAAGACTTATAAAACACAATGCAAACACTTAAAAAAATTAACAACGCAAAATATTCAAAAATAAATCAAATTTCAATTGGCCAGAAAAATTCTTCTCCTCAAGATTGAAGACAAAGCCATAAAGGCCACAAATGGAATCACGTTGATAGAAATTTCAAGTTTTAGTTGAAATTGTTTTCAATTTGGAGTGATGAAGGCATATATAGCTATTTGTCAATAAACAAAAGAAAACACTATAAAATAAATCAAATTTCAAATCAACTAAACTATTAGATAGAAAACAAATAATAATTCTATTCCTACATAAAATCAATCTCATCTAGTTATTGTTGTAACAAAAAATTATTGTTGTACAATATAAAATATTTTCATAATAATATAATTCGCGCGTGCGTAGCAAACAAATAATATAAAATTTATTGGTGCATGTCATTTACAAACTCTACACATGATTATCAAAAAGCTAGAAGCCCATCAAATAAGCCCAAATAAAAAACAAACAACTTGCCCAAATCACAGGCCCAAATCCATATCCATCCAACCATCCTCTCGTCTTTTTTCTTCGCGACTCTGTGATGGCGTAACATGCCAATATTCAGAAATATATTCAGCCAATCAAAATATCATAACATGCCACACAATCACCTTGCCAAGTTTAACCATCCACGTCAGATTGTGAGAATCTCTTTTTCCCTTTCATCTTCCACAACCGACACCCTTCTGTCTTCCTCGCCCTTACATTTTTCGTACGTTTAAGATTAAACCTTATGAATAGCTTTTAGGGATTTCTCGGATTTCTATTTCAAAGATTTCATAAACCACAGAGAATGACAGAACGATTCAGGGAAGTGGTATCAGCCGACAGTCTCGATGAAGACCCATTAAAAATTTTGTTTCTCAGAAATCACGAGCAACGAAGAGGATGTGCAGATTCCTATCAATTCCGCTCAAGGTCAGTAGTTTGTATTTTGTTATTACAGTCACATCCTCTCAATTTCGCAATATTTGCATCGCCATGTCTAATATAAACGCGATCGAAAACGCATAGAGAGCAAAGCCACACCAACACTCACACGTTTGGGTATGGTCAGTTCTGTTTCTGAAAATAATGTAAAAGAAAATCAATTATATTCTCCATAGTTGTAACTACATAGCTATTGAAACGTCTTAGCAAATTAAGTGAGTAAGCGATACATGACATTTGAGAATTGGGTTTCTCAGTCTCTCTTAGCGTGTGAATTCGCTTTTTAATCTCATCTGCAGTTCGATCAACAGGTTTTTCGCTCCAAATTTCCATCGTTATACATATATTGTTTATGTTTTCTTTTTAGCATGATACCATTAAAACCATTTGATTATGTTGATGTTATTCTACCATAACCAATTTAGAGTTATAATGTTAAACCACCTCCTCTCTGCCTCTCTCACATGAGGTTTCTCACTTATTTTGTCTCCCTCATAGCAAATGCTGGGTTCGAAGGTGCATAATGAAGGGATCACGGCAACGAGAACAAAGGAGACAGAGTGGCAATGCCGACGGAGACTGGGATGAAGTAAGCATCAAAATATTACAAAATTGTTAAATTAGACCGTCTTCTCTTTCACACATTTTTGAGATTTGTCTACAAATTTCATTCCATCTTCGTTGTCTTTTTGTAGGAATTTACTCAAGACCATGACATGTCTAATTCTTTAGATATTACTTCTCTACATCAAAGTTTATGTTGTTTGCGTTCGGACTGAATTCTCTTTGCTATTTCCAGTTTTAAGAGAATACCCTTATCAAATTGAATTCAAACTTTCTTGATGTTTCACATTGATATTTTTCACATTATTGTGAAGAGGCAAATTGTGTTTAAATTTTACGTCATTCAATGTTATTGTTTCTTCAGGTTAGTAGAATGAACATAAATAAAGAAGCTCACAATGCGTTAGGACCAATAACGCCGCCTCCTCTGCTGGTGGATATATTTGGTTTTGTGCATCATTCATTGAATATCAGAGGTATGGTGTAGAACAAAAATATAATCATAGAGTTTTAAATCTTAAGACAAGCTCAAAAACATCTACACTGTGTAAAACTCAAGGTGGATGAGACCAACTATGGTTTTAGTAAATGCTATGAGATCGAATGCGAGACAGAGGAAACAGGGTGACCGAGGAGTTTCTTATGGTGACAAAATTGGACTTCTTTATTATGAAGGTTGGTGAAATATAATAGAGTGTGTCAAGACAATGGTCTTCTCAACCGAAGCACCTGGAATAAAATTTGAAAAAACCTCTCTATACAGCCGAGGATGAGGTTTATGTTATATAAGATCAAGTCCGTAAGAGCAAGGTATGAATTCTTATATTCTTCTATTTTCGTCTTATATTTTTTGTCTCTAAGCTTTTGTGGTTACTAAATTTCGATTTCTTTCTGTTGGATGTAATGTCTTGATAATTCATGGTCGGCTGAATTCTTCGAAATTTTGAAACCGCTTCAACTTTAGACCTGTCCAACTTGAAGGTAATCAGTTCATCAAAACAACAGAGACTGATAGGGTGAGAATCGACATAAGTTGCTTTATTTTTTTCATTTGTTGCTCTTTTAATTTTTGATTTCTAGTTTATATGTGAGCGATAATATTCTAAATCATATGACCGATAATATCGGTTGGTACAAAGAATTGGGACGTTTAATAAAGTAGCTATTGGAGTAATGTACAAGTTCTACATAGAAAGCTCACAAATCTTTTCTTTACAAACTCTTTAACTTTGATTTTTAAAGAATATAAGAGTTTTGAGGGATTTTTCCTTCATCTCCATCCGTCATCGCTTCTTCTTTCCTTTAGAAGCCTCTTGTTCTCGTTTCTTCGCCTCTCATCTCCTTACTTTGTCTTTCGACCCCTAGGGCTTCCTTTCCTCTAGCCATAATTTTCTGACTGACTCTTGCTGTGGCCATGTCGTCGAATTCTTCCTCTGGTAACAATGTACCGGTCGGGATCCCGCCGGCTGCTCAGGAATACTACGAGCCTGTGATATATCTTAGCGGAAGGGATACTCCGGCCGTACCCCCGGAGGATTATATCTTCGTCTGGATTTGGTATTTCGAGCCGGATTTCGCCAGTGGCTGTCTTGGCTGATGATGGAGTTATGTGAATAACTTTACATCGTACCTAGCCACCTCTCCTTTCGTTCTTGGGGACTTATCCATGCCCTCCAGGTCCTCTCTGACGTGTCAGGGATCCCTGTTTTTGGATCCATGCTGGTTGGGGCTTTCGAGTTGCAACCACTAGCTCCTGGTTCTCCGCGGTTCCAGTTGGCTTTCCGCGAAGGTCGTCGTTGTCCTATCGATCTTCCCTCTCAACCGATGGTTGGGACCGATGATGCCACCCATTATATCTTTGTCCATCATACTGGTCCGATTGGGTTTCCTTATCTGTGAAATCCCCCTGGTAATCCCTTGTTCTCCTATTTTTATGCTGGTTAATTTCATTCTTTTCTTCTCTTTTGATCCTTGAAATTGGAATATTGTGTTCTCCCCGTAGATCTTCCGTAGATATTGTCCCTCAGATCAAGGCTCCCTATCCGGATTTCTCTGACGTCTTTTTCACCATCCCGTCTTCATACCATGGCTCTGGTTTCCTGCTTTCTAGTGAAGCAGTCAGGTGGAGCTCTCTCAGCAATACCCCTGACCACTTGTTTGTGGCGGTTGGGCGCCTGTCTTGCCTTCAGACTCTTTGGATCTCGTCAACCCTTCATGGGAGGCTCCTCCGCTTCAGGAAGATAGGAATGCGAGTTTAAATACCTTCTCCCACCCGACTTTCACGCGGTTAGTCTTTTTCTTGCTTTTACTGTTACCCCTTGCTGACCATGTCGTGATATTCGGGGAGTAACCATCCCCTCTGCTCCCATTGGTTCATGTTTTATCATTTCATTAGATTAGGGTCGTTGACCGAGATACTCTTTCAGGTCCCGATCCTGCCCAAGAGAATTCCTCCCCGCCTCGTGGGTCTAGTAGTGATCAGGGCAACCACTGTCCAGATTGCGCGAGACGAAGACAAGAGGTGGAAATCCTCCAGGCAGGTATTCATGAATATGGATCCCGTCTTCTTAGGGCGGAAAAGACGGTTGCAGCTGCAGAATTGATGGTGGCTACGTTAAGCAACATCTTCAAGCCGACGAGTGGGGGTGCTGATATCCCGGAGTCTTCATGGGGGAGGAAGCACAGATGCTGCCCCGACTCTTCGTAATTTTTTTTAACCTAATTTTTGTACTTCCCTATTTTTCGAGACTTCCCAATTCGGATAGGGATTCCACCTTGTATGTTATTGGTTATGCGTCAGTCCTCTTCGACGGTCGCCTCGCGAGATCATATTGTTGACACTTTTTTTTTTACACCGTGATCTTAACCTTGATCTCTCATGCATTGTGCCCTAACGTTCCTTAGCGATATCTCACTACTTAGATATCATTGCCAATATTGGTCCCAGCCCTCGTTTTCATGACCGATTTTCCCCTTTCTTACCCCGCTTGCAAAGTGAAGTCTATCCACTTGGTAGTTCCTCCATGTGTGACCCGCAGCGAGACGTGTAAATGCGACGTCCCTCTATCTCCGACATGGGCCTCAACCGGTAACTCCCGGCAAGTGCCCCCATGGCATTTTTTTATGCGGCTCCCAGTTATGGTAATCGCCGTGGCATCACGACCTTTCATTCCATTTCCCGAGGTTACGTAGGTCTCGCGCGGACTTTCCCCATCTCCCGGTGGATTCCTTCGTGATGAACCTTCTCTTCTTTCCTCATTTTCGTCGCATTGTGGTCGTCGTTGGTTTTTCGTGCTTCTTTCATCCCCTTTTGCCGTAGATCCGTCTGAAAACCCGATGTTTCTCCGATCTCCTCCCTGCCACCTTCTTAGGCGTTTCCCTCTATCCATATTAGTGGGTCATGGGTCATTACGCCATCAGGCGCCCAAGGAGAGTGTTAGGCGCCCAGGGAGAGTGTTGGGCGTCGGAGGATCTCGGCTCAATCCTACTTTCTATGGAATGGTTGCCATTGGTCCCCTTTGCTTGAGGCTCCCTTTGTCTTTTTTTGCGACTTCTTTTCTTGTGCGCATTTTCAACGTTGTCATGTTCTCCCCCGGACTTCCTATTCACTGTCTTTTTCTTTTCCGAGGGCTTCTAACATTCATTTCAGGCGTCTTCCTTTTTGGCTGTCACTTCCCAGGATCATCGACTTTCTTTTGCGGTTGATACGAGTCGTTCGATATTAATCCCCGTGGATCCTCCCATTCTTTAACTTCTGGGTCTATGGCACCCCCATGTGATTTTCATCTTCGGTCGAAATGGACTTCTCTCGTGATTGCGTGATATGCTATCCCCCCCCCCTCCTTCTAGCGCCAAATTGTTTTGAGGATTTTTAGTCTTCTTAAACAACCACTGGGGGACCCGCTCATGCGCAATCAATAAACACATGAAGGTCGGGGAAAACACGATTGGGGGGTGTTTTCCGACCGCTCTCCGGTGCTCAAGTCAGAAAATAGCAAAAGAAGTTAGAAAATAGCAAAAGAGAGAAGAGAAGAGACCACGGGGAGTCGTGGAGAGCAAGGAAAAGATGGTCGGAAAACAAGAAAGAAGAGAAATGAGTGACTCCGAGCCGAACAAGGGATGGTCCGCAGAGTGTCTGAACGTTTGGTGGTAAAAAATTTAGAGTGGGGTAGAAAGAGAAAAGCAGGGTGTTTGGAGAGAGTCCGGTTAAGAAACGACCAGAAAAGAAGAGATATCCGAGAAGAAAACCGGAGAGGATGACCCTAAACAGCCGGAGAAAGCACATGGGAGTGGGACTTAGTTTCTAGAGAAAATGGCTCTGTGTATGATTTTTTAGGGGAAGATTCAGATATGTTTTATGAAGGTAATAGAGTAGTATTTATAGACTTTTACCTATCCAAACTTGGATACCGGGTTCTGCGTCCTTAGTTGGGTTGGATTTGAACTTCTGGGTTTGACCCGGTACGAAGCACTCTAGTGCTTTTCACCTAACTTCACTGTCTCTTTGTGCCACTTGGCCGACAATACGATTCTGTGTCGATGGACCTGACTGTCCCGTACCGTTGGCAGCGTCTGACGCGGCGGGTCTGATGCTGGGGTACTTCCTCGGAATCAGTTCCTTTGTGCTTTAATCTTTCTCCGAGTTTGGACCACTTGCTTTTTATCCTAGTACGCATAAGGTGAAAGTTTTTACCCTTTGACTGAATATTTAAACGAGAGTATTTGAAATCATTTGAACTTAGCGTCTAAGCGAGATATTTCATACCTAACCCGAGTTCCTGATACGGGAATTCGGGATCCGTGTACCGTCTCCGGGTGCTGATAAGGGTACATGTTCGCCTGGCCACTCAGTTCCAGACCCAGATCACCCCGGATAACGGGATGCAATACCCGGGGTGGAGATCAGTCCCTGGTGGCCTTACCCATTAAATTACTTGGGTCATTGTTGGTTCAGGTCCAAATACCTCTAGGGTTTAGTTTAAAGATAAGCTCCGCCAATAGGGTTAAAGGACCCGTCGAACCTAAAGATATGTGGCATCATGCGACTCGCTTAACTCAAAAGGGGATCAACACATATTATTAGAATGTGTATTATATAAAAATTTAAATTAACAAATGTGAAACTTATGTTCCGTGTTATGTTGCGCATTTTATTCAACTGAATCTTGAAAAATATATAATTTTTGGCATGGTAATTTTTAATTTTATTTAAAAATTTTAGAAAGGTTAACATGCAAATCGCTTAAAATTAGTTCTAAAGTTCTGTTATAAACAGCAGCAGAGGTACGTTGGCGGTGGAGGGGGCAGCTGCCCCATAAAATAATTATAGTTAATGTAATTTGTAAGGTAAGTATTTCATGCCCCATTCGTCATAATTCTTTTGCCCCCATTGATTTTATTTGTTTCTCACTTATTTTATTTTTTTAGTCAATCTAATTTTTTTAGATAAATTGAATTTTGTGTCGTCCAATTTTGATAGCTAAGTGGATCTATTTTTCTCACATTTATATTTGTTTACAATTAGCCAATAAACATGTATATAAGTAAACTAGATTTGAGGAAAGAAAAGAAAATCAGAACTAAACATATAGATCCTAACTGGAGTCAACCGAATTGAAGAATTGGAGGATTGTAGAGGAATATTTTTTTAATTATTCATCCAATATCAGTTGGTATTTGGAGGAATTCGGAGGAATTGGAGGATTTTTCTTTTCTTTTCTTTTTAAACACATATACACACCAAAACCAAACTCATGTACAATTTTCTTAAAAGAGAACTACAACATATGACATTTATACTTATAAAACTAAAATGTTGTAAAAAAAATATATGTTGTATTTGTGTACTAAAATTAAAACACGGCCGTAATATTAGAGTACTAATATTATAACTATATAAATTTTGTAAATTTTTATTAATTTAAGTGGTAAATAATAAAAATACGGATAAATTTTACTGAAAAAAGTAAAAAATAAAAAATATTGATGAAATAAGTTAGGTTTGGGAAATAATTTAGCAAATAGATTACCAAACGGATAAGGATCATATCATGTTCGGATATTTTAGATAACTACGAATGATTTTTTTATTTTATGTTTGATAAAATTATCAAATATTAAATTTTATATTTAACTATTTTATTTATACAAGTATGTTGAGAAAAAATATTTTAACTAACATTTTTATAAGTTTATTTAATTATTATTTTCAAAAATTCAGCCAGATTCAGCCATTACCATTTAAATTTTCAATTATTCCGCCAGATTCCGCAAGAAATCACCAAAAATTCAGCCATATTCTGCAATTCAGTCAGATTCAGCCGGTACCATTTAGACCCATAGTAGTAGGATATCTCCATGATCTAAATCTCAAACATATTAAAACTTTCTCTTTTGTTTACTTCCCTACAAAGCTTACATTAATAAACAGTTTTTTTCAACATTGGGCCACAACAGGCCGGCCCATTAACATAATCCCTATATTAGCAGGGGAAATGATTCGATCCCGAATGTGATGGTGCCTGTTTTAAATGGACTTACAAATACCACTAGATTACGTTCACTTTACCATTAATAAACAGTTTAGATAAATTATTTTAGTTGAATTTATATAATGTTATGATTTAGTGTCTTTTTTTTTACGATTGTATTAACAATAATTTTATTTGTCGTAAAACAAATTCGTCACAAACTTGTCAGAAATTTGTTACGATAAATATTTTATCATCAACTTGCAACAAATTTTTAAACAACATTCATGTAAAATCGTCAAAAAAAATTGTGACAAAAAACAAATTTCTTCAAAATCAATATTCTTTTTATATAGTTTTGAGTTAAATATTTTGCCCCTAATGAAATTTATATATGAATCTGCCACTGGTTATAAGTCGTATGTTTCCTCTATATGCACTAAGAATTTTCACCATTACCTTCCATACATCCTTGTAATATTTCAGTTTTGAGATTATGTTATTAAATAACTCAATTATTTTATGAAAAACCAAAATGATGAAAGATATAAAGTGAGATGGCTATTTTGGTTATATTAAATTTTGGGTTTTGAATTGGATTTCATAATTGTTTATTTTATTTTTTTCTTTAAAGTAATACTGGTTAATTGGGCTTTGAGTGCAGGCTAAATTTTCTACAATACCACGTATGCACATTAAAAATATGATGTGTCCCTTTTTTCAACACATCTTTTGTTTTTCTATGTTTTCTCAATTAATATATATATATATATATATATATATAATTAAATTAAAAAATAGATTAATATTTTCAAATTTTCTTAAAAAATACTTAATTTTCCGGTTTAGTATTTAGGTTTTAAGGTTTATCATTATTAATTTTGGGTTAAGAATTTAAGATGTAGGGTTTTGATTTTTTTCTAAAAGTTTAGTTTATGGTTTAATTTAGAATATTGTATTATGTAGGGGTGGGCAAAAAAACCGAACCAAATCGAATCAACCGAAATCAAACCGACCCAAACAAAACCATTACCTATATCCAAACCATTCTGTTGAAGTTTATCTCAACCCGAACGGTTTGGTTCGGTTTGATTTAAAATCGAACCAAACCGATAAATCAATGTATTTATTTAAATAATTAATTAAATATATTACATAATATTCTAAATATAAAATATGTAATTTTTAAGTAATCTTACCATCCCCATTTTTCACGTTTGATTTCTTTCTTTTTTAATATAATTAACCAATTATGTAATGTGAAATAAAATTTAATTAGCTTAATTTTCTCTTATCCTAAAAGACACGTTTTTACAAAAACAAAAAAAATTCATAACCTCTTCTCCTTCCTCTCTTAAGAGTACTTCTTTTTTAATCAATTTTCTAACACAATCTTCTAACAATACAATTACATAACTCATTTTTAGTTAAATTAACCATAAAACAGAACCGAAATTTCATTTTACTTTTTTTTTTTTATCAATTACAATTTATTTATTTTCTTAACCGAATTAAAATGAACCAAACTACAACCAAACCGAACCAAACATAAACCGAACCAAACTAAATTCGGTTGAGTTCGACTAAAGTTATGTTACACCCGAATTAACCGAATCGAACCGAACCCAAAATTAAATCGAAATGTCCACCCCTAGTATTATGTTTAAAATATATAAACTACCCTATTAATTTTAGTATAAAATACGACTTTTTTATAAGAATTTCATTGAACAAAAAAAATGACTAAAAAACAATCGATTTATTTTTTTATTTACTTAATGCAATAACAATTTCAGAGGATGTTTCACTCATACGAAGCATACCTTTAAGTAGTATTTACCAGCCATATGCTTTCAGATGGCATTTCACAAGGTCTGGGAAATATATGTTCAAATCAGGATGCGATCGAAATTAGTATATTTTCCTTTCCGGGACCAAATTGACGTTATATGGGACATATTTTTGGCCTCTTCAGGTTCATACATGAAAATTAAAGTATTTTCCGAAATTAAGTCACTTTATATGGCAAATTTTATCAGGATGCATTTCGGCCACATCGAACTTGCAGAGTAAAGGGATATTCTGTGACACCCAGTGCCCCCGGTGTGGAGCAGATGAGACAATAAATCATGTCCTCTTTGAATGTCCTCCAGCGTTATAAACATGGGCCATGTACCAGATACTAGCGCTAACATGAGTTTTTCTGATGTCATCAATTTTCTCAAATTTGGACTACCTCTTTTGGAGACTTCCGAAAAATATTTCAAGAACGTCATTTTCCCTGGATATTATGGTATATTTGGAAAGCCATAAATGATAAGGTTTTTAAATATGTGGACCGAGATCCACTGGAGATTTTAAGGATTGAAAAAAACGAGGCAAGGACTTGGGAGTCAGCAAAAACTGATAATCAATTTCCCGACCAACAATATATGGTGCCCCCACGATTTTTTCGGCTTTTGACGAATATCATTGTTTCATTGATTGATCATGGAAAACAACATACAATTCTTCAGGGCTGGGATGGTTCTGGTTTCAAGATAATGTAGAAAGATTAATTCTCGAAGCTAGGAATTTACGCCGAAGTCTCTCTCCTCTTGGAAGCACTGATTTGGGCCATGCATTGTATGCTCGCACAACAAAAGACGATGATAGCTTTCGCAATAGACTATTCCGAGTTGGTGAAGATGGTGTCTACACCGACGGAGTGGCCGACTTTTGCAATATATTTGGAGGAATTCGTGAGGAGTAAGGAGTCGTTCTCTTTCTTTTCTATCTCGCATATTTAACGCTCTAGTAACACAAAAGCGGACAGGTTAGCACGTAGTACTCGACAATATCCGCATGATACGATCTATGTAAATACTGTACCACCGGTTTGGATTTCTGAAACCGTTTTGATTTTAGTAAGCTGTTGACAAAAAAAAACATCTACTTTTTAAAAGTGTTGATTAATACTCAATTTTTTTTCCAGAAATCGTTTTATTTCTCTAAACAGAAAACTCCACAAATAAATACTAAACTTTTTTTAAAGTGTTCGTTTAGAACCTCATATGTTAGTTCCGTCAAATGGTCAAAACGCCTTTTTATTTCGTTAAACAGAAGATGACGTGGCATATGCAATTGACGGAATTGAATAAAACTAATTTCTTTCATTGAACCAAATCTGCCATAAACCATGATGACTTAAAATTAAATATTTGGGTGATCAATTATAAGAGATAAATGTCGTTCTCTTATTGTCTCAATTTGTTTTTTGGAATAAAAAAAATAAAAAGGAAACTTAGGTATCGACAACATAGAGTTGTAATGGAAAAATGAGTGTTCACGGTGAGGGTGATCGAATGCTCCATATGACCAATACTTATTAACTTCTCAAACTTATGAGACTCGGAATGACAATACACATTCTAATGAAAACGCATAACAAATTGCGATAAAGAGAATGCTTAGATTTACATTCCCTAAGTTGTTTTTTCAATGCTTCATACTCAACATTTTCAAACGCAGTTGTTCATTATCCTTTTCCAACTCTCTGTTTCTAACATATATCCTCTGGAACTTGTGTTGTGCTTTTATCATTATTGCTTTTGCCAGCCATAAATACATCCAATACCTTTCCAACTAAAAATCCACACGATTTTTCTCACCATACCTTTGGCAACCATAAAACTGTCGTCCTTGATTTGAATTTGTCCGAGCTTTCTTTATAATAACATCAAATTACAACGACACATCACTTATGTCTTCATTGTTACTTTTGCTTGAATCCCAAAATTGGTAGAGCATGATATTTCTTCATGTCAATCCAACATATTTTCGTCATAGCTTGATATCTTGATAGACAAATTGTTCTAATTTCATATCATAATAAAAAAAATATTTAAAGGTTTTTTCTTAAGACTTTGATTGGAGAAACGGATAAAAAGATGATTTACCTTAAGAATAATTATCTTATGTTGTTTTCTATATGGTTTAAGATTAATTTTAAGTTTTTATAGTTTGATTCAGTTAAGTGAAACATATCGGGTTTCTTCAATTCCGTCAATTGCATATGCCACGTCATCTTCCGTTAACAGGTTAAAAACAACGTTTTGACCGTTTGACCTAACATTTGAGATTCTAAATGAACAGTTTTAAAAATTTGGTACTTATTTGTGTAGTTTTTTATTCTCAAAGGAATAAAACGATTTCTCCAAAAAAATTTGGTATTAAATGAAAAAAAAAAAAAATTAGTCATCTTCTCTTAAATAAAATATGTTTTTGTAAGTTGAGAACAATATTGTAAAATTAGTAAAAAATATAATTCTGGAAAAAAATAGTAGGGTTATAGTTTATGGGTTTATTGAAAACAAATATGTGTGGAATCAAACATTGATTTATGGGCTGAGCCCATAATGGAATTCTTGATCGAGGGGTAATCTTCTTCTCCCGTATGACATTTTTCTTTTTTTTAGGGATAAATTTTGTTATTTTCTACTCTTCTTCACCTTTTTTGGTTCAGTTCCAGAAGAAAGGCATAATTCCTCTCTAACGTGCACTTTCTGACTTAGGGTTTCCGCGAGAGAGCCCATAACTAGAAGCTGTTCGATTTGTCCGAGTTTTTCGAATTTCGAGTGCCACATTTGTTGGATTCGTCTGGTTGATCTGGTGCTAGTTTGACTGAGATGGCTCCAGTTCCGGATCCGAATAGCGTTGGCGGTGGTGCGAAGCGAGATGAAGCTACGATGAAGGTTCCTTCTAAGGATCCCAAGAAGAAGGATGATAAGAAGGAGGAAGATCTGGTTAGTTCTCTTTGCTTCGATTTTCGCTTTCTATTTGAAATCGTGCTTGCCGGAAACCTCACGGTTAAGCTGTAGATTTTGCAGTCAAGCCGAAATTTGAATCGACTGGAATGAAGCAGTTTTTTCGAGATTTAGGGTTTAGCTGATAAGCTGGTACTTGGTCTTGAAAGGAATGTCGTATTGCCATTTGGAAACCGGGATTGAAAAGTTGGTAAAGTCCATGGGAAGATAGATAGTTTTCGTGTTGGGGTTTACTCCCATGGCGTTAGATATGTTGGAACTCTTTGTACTATAGCTATGGTTATAACTAGCTTTTTAGCTAGTTTGATTACTAGATGACTTAGTTTGCTTATGATGTGATTGTAGTCTGAAGAGGACTTGCAACTGAAGCAGAACCTGGAGCTCTATGTTGAGAGGGTTCAGGACCCTAATCCTGAGTTGCAGAGGGCTGCCCTTGAAAGCATGAGGTAATTCTTGTATCTCTTAACTGACCCTTGAGTTGATTAGCTGGAAATATTCAGATAAGTTTCATTAAAACTTGTTTTCTCGACTTATGACACTTCTTATGCTTCTTTAAGTACGTGTTCATGTTCTTTTATCACCCTTTTTCTTATTCTAACTCTGAGTTGATCTAATCTTTTGGTCTGTAGGCAAGAAATTCGTGCCTCAACAAGCTCCATGACATCAGTTCCCAAACCACTCAAGTTTCTCCGTCCTCATTATGGAACTCTTAAGGATTTTCATGCAAAAATGGTGGAGTCTGATCTCAAGGTATGTCTTCAGACATTTTAAGTCATTCCTCGTTAACACCTTCTTGCTCATTCTACTGGGTATGGACTATGGATTAAAGATCGCATTTCCTGTATTTGCAGAAAATGTTAGCTGATATACTGTCTGTCCTGGCACTGACCATGTCTGCTGAAGGTGAAAGGGTATGCTTTCTTACTATTCTAGTAGGAGTATTAAAAACATAGTTTCTTACGTATTGCTATTTGCTTCCTATTCATATCTGCTGATTCATTTTTGTTATCTGTGTTTTCCTCTTACGATATGCCTTCACAGACTTGTATTTTGTGGTTCTTGGTAGAATTTGATGCACTTATTTGTTGGTGGTCCTTTGTTATGCAATTCTCTTTCAGGAAAGCTTAGGTTATAGGTTGACTGGATCGGAGGGTGACATCGGATCGTGGGGTCACGAGTATGTCAGGAATTTGGCCGGAGAGATTGCCGAAGAGTATACAATGCGCCAGGTTAGAAATCATTTGGTCTTTGGCAATGTTGTTCCGCTCGAGGAGTTTTGCATATAGTTATGTTTGGGTTTTATCTGATGGTCCGTTAATATTCACCTGTTTCTGAAATATAATTATATGCTCTTTTTTTTGTTAAATCAGGGTGAGGAGGCCTCTATTGAGGACTTAATGGAGCTTGTGCAGCAAATTGTTGCTTTTCACATGAAGGTGAGATCCTTGTCATGCTTACTTTTCTTGGTCCTTTGGCCCCTTGTAATAGGAAAGGGTTCAACTATATATCTAAATCAACAAAAATTTCATTAATACGCTTGAGATTGCACATCTTGTTTTTGTCCTACCTCTGAAGGATTCCATTTTGTTCCTTGCAGCATAATGCAGAAACCGAAGCTGTTGATCTTTTAATGGATGTTGAGGATCTTGATCTCTTACTTGAGCATGTAGACAAGACAAATTTCAGGAGGACGTGCAACTATCTCACGAGTGCAGCAAAGTAATCTCAATATGATGATATTATTCATTTGTGGTTCCAGATTATATATACTGTTATTTTCGTATGAGACAAGTTCTCATGATGAGCTTTGCTTGGTTATCTTGTACAGGACCACTCCCTTTGACATTGTATGTTTTTGTTTTTTCAGGTATCTACCAGGACCAGATGACATGTTGGTTCTAGATATTGCTTACATGATCTACATGAAGTTTGCAGAATATCCAAACGCTCTACAAATTGCATTATTTCTTGATAACATGCAGGTCTGGGTTCTAATCTAATCTTCATATAGAACTTAGTATTTTCTCTCTGCACCATGAGGGCAGCTCGGAAAAGCTTTCCTCTAAGTTATGTATTGTTCTTATACTATATATATTTTCTGTTTTGCAGTATGTCAAGCAAGTATTTACCTCATGTACTGATCTGCTAAGAAAGAAACAGTTCTGCTACATGATTTCACGTCATGTAAGTTCTTAATGATGAACATCAGCATAGAGATGCAGTACCTGATGACTTTCTTATATTTCTTTTTCTCTTGATATCCCCCCATGCAGGGTATCACCTTTGAGCTTGACCGTGAGATGGTTGCAGATGACATTGACAGAGAAGCCCTACAGGATATTGTTAACAACACGAAGTTAAGTGAAGGATATCTGACCCTTGCAAGGGATATCGAGGTCATGGAGGCCAAAACGCCTGAAGACATCTACAAGGTAATATCAGTTTTATTGAATATTATGCTGGTACTAGTTTAGTTGGTTGTAAGATATGTTTTTGTTAGTGTCTCTTACCTGTCCAATGAGATATTGCAGGCTCACTTGCTTGATGGCAGGGCTAGCTCTGGTGCTAGTGTGGATTCTGCTAGACAAAATCTGGCTGCGACTTTTGTGAATGCATTTGTAAATGCTGGTTTCGGCCAGGTATGATTACAGAATCTTCTGATTTGCAAAATGAGATAAATTAGTAAACTCAGCTGCCATTTTGATATATTTACTGCTTGCAGGACAAATTAATGACAGTACCATCGGACTCAACCAGCGGATCGGCTGGAAATTGGCTCTTCAAAAATAAAGAACATGGCAAGACCAGTGCAGCTGCTAGTCTGGTATGTCTTCTTACTTGATAGATTTCCTAGCTGTGTTCATATCATGGAAGTAAAAATTGTAACAGGACCTAGTTGGTTCCTAATGCTAGGGTATGATTCTATTGTGGGATGTGGATTCTGGACTTGCTCAACTCGACAAATATTTTCATAGTAATGATAATCCCATCATTGCTGGAGCTCTGCTGGGAGTTGGGATTGTTAATTGCGGCATTAAGAATGATTGTGATCCTGTAAGTTGATTTCTTCTTCGATTTGGAACCTCACGGCTCATTATCTCCTGCCATACATTCTTCTCACTCAGCTTTCTTTCTTAGGCATTAGCCCTTCTTGGAGATTATATAGACAAAGAGGATTCATCTGTCCGAATTGGTGCTATTATGGGTCTCGGAATAGCATATGCGGGTTCCCAAAATGATCAGGTGAAGACATGTTATCTTCTTACCTATAGTACTGAGAATGTTCTGTTCACGAGACCATAACATGCTCACTGTTTGGACAGATAAGATGCAGTTTGTCTCCAATTCTAAATGATGCAAAAGCGCCTCTCGATGTGATTGCATTTGCTGCACTTTGTTTGGGGATGATTTACGTTGGTTCGTGCAACGAAGAGGTTGCACAATCTATTATATTTGCTTTGATGGATCGGAGCGAGGCAGAATTGGGTGACCCCCTCACTCGTTTCTTGCCTCTTGGGCTTGGACTTTTGTACCTTGGCAAACAGGTAGGCAGCAAATCGTACTTGATTAATATATCGTTTGTGTAAATCATTGTTTCCCTCGCTAATCAGTGTCAACGTGTTCCAATATCGAGCAGGAAAGTGTGGAGGCTACGGCGGAAGTTTCAAAGACGTTCAATGAGAAAATCAGAAAGTATTGTGATATGACACTTCTTTCCTGTGCGTATGCTGGAACTGGGAATGTCCTCAAGGTATCTGATCAAGTGTGCTGGTGGTTGAATTACATAATTCATTGCTCTCTAGTTTAGTTGCTGACTCTTCAATTGCCTAGGTCCAAGATCTTCTGGCTCAGTGTGGAGAGCATCTAGAGAAAGGTGATATCCACCAGGGCCCAGCTGTGCTTGGATTAGCGATGGTTGCTATGTCTGAAGAATTAGGTCTTGATATGGAGATCCGTTCTCTGGAACGTGTGCTGCAGTATGGAGAACAGAACGTTCGGCGTGCAGTGCCTTTGGCCCTCGGTCTCCTATGTATATCGAACCCAAAGGTGAATAATCTTTTTGTAAATCTAGTTGTACTTTATAAGCTTAAGAATACTGCTGTTACTCTCTAATCTTTCCCGTAATTCCAGGTGAATGTTATGGACACCTTGAGCCGGCTTAGCCACGACACAGATTCAGAAGTTGCCATGGTGAGTTATCTTTTCGCCTCTCACGGTTTAGGCAGTAGCTATTTCATTGACTTGCAGCTTTGGACTGATCTTTCATGTGACTCCCACAGGCAGCAATTATATCCCTCGGTTTGATAGGTGCTGGAACTAACAATGCAAGAATAGCCGGCATGCTTAGAAATCTCTCCAGCTATTATTACAAGGATGCCAGCCTTCTCTTCTGTGTAATGTGTTACTTTTTTTCTTTTGTCGTGCAAGAAACTGAGTTTCTACTGGTAGGCTTGTTCTGATTGTGTTAAGTCGTAATGCAGGTGCGTATTGCTCAAGGGTTTGTGCATATGGGAAAGGGTCTCTTAACTCTCAGCCCCTTCCATTCCGAACGCCTTCTGCTATCACCGTAAGTTGTAACATATATTTTGATACTTGGCTTTTGAAGCTTCATCCTGTGAATCCTAAACCTGTGTTGTTGTATTTTGTATTCAGAACCGCACTTGCTGGTATAGTGACATTGTTGCATGCATGCCTTGACATGAAATCCATCATACTGGGGAAATACCACTATGTGCTCTACTTCCTTGTTTTGGCGATGCAGGTGAGTGCAATGCTCTATTTTTTGTTTTGTGGATTTTTGTAATGGACTAAGTGACTAATAAACAATGCGGTTTGAATGTGTAGCCAAGGATGATGCTGACAGTGGACGAGAACCTGAAGCCCATCTCGGTGCCAGTGCGGGTAGGACAAGCGGTTGATGTGGTGGGACAGGCGGGTCGACCCAAAACAATCACTGGGTTCCAAACACACTCAACACCTGTTCTCCTTGCTGCTGGGGAGAGAGCTGAGCTCGCAACAGACAAGTATGTTGTTCCTCCTCTAAACCCACCTTGTGTTACGTTACGTGTTCCTCCTACTCAAAATCAAAAACTCTGTTTACCTTTTGGAATCTAAAACAACTCTCTGGGGTTTTGGGTCACAGGTACATTCCGTTGTCGCCCATATTAGAAGGGTTCATCATATTAAAAGAAAATCCAGACTATAGAGAGGAGTGAGTGCGAGGATTTGAAGAAAAGAGAGCTTTTAAATACTTTCACTATGGTTTTATGAGCACAATTAAGTCCCTTTTTTCTTTTAGTTTCTTCGCTTCTGTTCCCTGGAAATTCTTTTTAAAAGGCACTTTTTGTGCACTTGTATTATTCTAAAGTTGGATAATCTCCAAACTCTATGAATCCAATTCTTTTAACTTGCACCTCAAATCAACTTTATTCTAGTTCTCGTTGGTTTGCTGACCAGCAACGAACACTTCATGTCCCAACTTCAATTATTCATGCTTTGTTCGCACTCCTACTTCAATTTTGTGACATGCAAAGGCTCATAGTCGTTGTCTTCAGGATTTGTCAAAAACCATATAAAATGTAAGAGGTGATCCAGCCGGCTACATTTACGTATATGGCGTGCACGACTCATTCGCTTTACATCTTCTCTCTGTTTTTATTTTGTTTTGTTTCTTGGCATAACTTTGTTCCCAACCACCACAAAATAACTCCCTCGTAAAACCACAGTACAAAATCTTATTAAAAAAATTAACAATCAACAAAAGCAAAGTCTATGTACATGTATATTAAGGGTTTAGTTTCTACCACTAAATATATGAATTTCCCTAAAGAAGAAAACAAAGAAATAAATAAATAAATGAATGGGAATTCAGCCACAAAAAAGAAAGGGAGCTTTGAGTAATTTAATGGCCGCGACCTCTTGGACTCGGACCCGACGCCAAACGCTGAAACCACGAATCCACCGTCGACTTAACCTTCTCCATCCTCACCGTCTCCTCCGGTAGAATCCTCCCCGCCGCCGCCGGAACCACCACTTGTTCCACCACCAGCAACGCCACCATCATCGCCACGATCAAAATAGTTGACCAACTAACTCTCCTCATTTTATTTCTTTATTGATTGTACCGACACACACACACACAAAAAAGCTTAGAAAGTAATCAAGTGAGAAGCTAATTTACCCGGACAAAAATGTCTCTATTTTTTTTTCTTGGTTAACGAAGAAAATTAGGAGATTTGGTTTGTGGGATCAGAGAAACGAGAGGGAGAATGTGTATTTATATGCTTAGGTTACGAGGAAGTGGTCATGACTCAAGAGCTCATCACTTAGGTCGGATTTTCCAGGCGCCATCTCACTAATATTCGTGTTGACCAAGTATTCTGACTTGAACGGGTCGCTCTATAAAACTTTTCGTTGTGTGATATTTACATATATACCCATCTTCGTGTCACTGTGGAGGTTGCAATTATTCTCCCATTAATTAATTAATCAGAACTTTGTAAAAAGAAAGCATATTAATTAAATTAAATATATACTTTTCGTTTACGCGGTTATTATTCTAAAACGAATTATAGAAATCGAGCTAAGAATTATCAACATGCAGTTTTATAAATATAACTATTAGGACCCGCGTAATACGCGAAATTTTAATTATAATTTATTTATAAATAATAAAAAATAAAGTAAAATGTGTCGGTAATCGATTAAATTTAATAAAGATAAAATTTATGAAAATGTAAGAAATATATATTAAATCTTGTTGATGTAAATATTTAAATTTTGATTGTTACTCGCACACTTATTTTAGATGTAGATTAGCAACTTTGTTTCAAACTGAATTTCAACTCCACGTATTTCATCTCACAATACAACTCATATATTTCATCCATAATATTAAAACCATATTTTTACTCCACGCATTCCTTGTCAATCAATAATACCCAAAATTTTCATATCAAAATAATATATGCATAATGCATTCTATCAAATTTATGTCTATATATGTCATTAATGTTAAACAAATAGTAAGAAAATTAACAAAATATATTAGTAAATAAATTTAAAAGTATTAACAAAATATGTCGCAATCTCATGAATATCAATTTTTTATATGCCGCACTAATACTTTTAGAAATTGGAAATAATTTGTCTTATTTTCCTTTTTTAGTTTTTTTATTTAGTATTCCCTTTTAATTTTTTAATAATATGTCTTATTTTCTTTTTTTGACTATTATTTCATTTTAGTTATACTACAATTATAAATAATTTGACTTATTTTCCTTTTTTTAGTCTTTTTGATTTACTATTTCCTTTTAATTTTTTTTTAATAACATGTCTTATTTTTTATTTAGACTATTATTTCCTTTTAGTTACACTACACTTTGATTTAAGAAATAAATAATGTAGAGAAAGAAAATTTATATTTTTATATTAATATATTGACACATGTCACAATCTCAATTAAAATTAACACATGTCACGATCTGGTGAGTTACGATTTTCCCTACGTGTCACACTCACGTTGGGCAAAATTTAAAGTAAAATAGCTTTGATCGATTTGTGGAACTCTCGAATTCATGATTTGCTTGAATGATGTATTTTTTTTTATTTTCTTTCTCGATTAGTTATGACATTTTTCTTTTTTTTGTTTTTAAACGTATTGACATGAAACAAATTTTCCTTTTTTAATGATATTTTTTTTTTTTACAAATTTTTCCTTTTACCTTTTTTTAATAACATTTTTTACAAATTTTCCCATTTACCTTTATTTAATGACATTTTTTTTTACATATTTTTCCAATGATGTATTTTTTTTTCCTTTCTTTCTCGATTAGTTATGGCATTTTTTTCTTTTTTTTGTTTTTAAACGTATTGACATGAAACAAAAAATTTCTCTTTTTTAATAATATTTTTTACAAATTTTCTCTTTTATCTTTTTTTAATGACATTTTTACAAATTTTCCTTTTACCTTTTTAGTGACATTTTGTTTACAAATTTTTCTTTTTTTTAATGATAATTTTTTTGACAGAAGGACATTGACTTTTTTTTGTTACGTTAGGATATTTTTTTTTTTGGTGATGATGTATTATATTTTTATATTAATATATTGACATATGTCACAATCTCAATTAAAATTAACACATGTCACGATCTGGTGAGTTACGATTTTGCCTACGTGTCACACTCACATTGGGCAAAATTTAAAGTAAAATAGCTTTGATCGATTTGTGGAACTCTCGAATTCATGATTTGCTTGAATGATGTATTTTTTTTTCTTTCTCGATTAGTTATGACATTTTTCCTTTTTTTTTTTAAACGTATTGACATGAAACAAATTTTTTTTTTAATGATATTTTTTTTTACAAATTTTCTCTTTTACTTTTATTTTAATAATATTTTTTACAAATTTTCCCATTTACCTTTATTTAATGACTTTTTTTTTACAAATTTTTCTAATTATGTTTTTTTTTATTTTCTTTCTCGATTAGTTATGGCATTTTTTCTTTTTTTGTTTTTAAACGTATTGACATGAAACAAATTTTTCCTCTTTTTTAATGATATTTTTTACAAATTTTCTCTTTTACTTTTTTTAATGACATTTTGTTTACAAATTTTCCTTTTACTTTTTTAGTGACATTTTGTTTACAAATTTTTTCTTTTTTTAATGAAATTTTTTTTTACATAAGGACATTGACTTTTTTTGGTTATGTTATGACATTTTTTTTTTTGCGATGATGTATTTTTCTTATAATTTTTAGATTAAAAAGAAATATTATTTAAATTAAAATTAACTTTATATGTTAGTATATTAACACGTGTCATCATCTAAATTAAAATGACACATGTCACGATCTAATGAGTTATAATTTTGAGTGCATTCTCTTTTATATAATAAGATAATAGATTAGGATCCGCGTAATACGCGGCGTTTTAATTATAATTTATTTATAAATAATAAAAAATTTAGTAAAACTTGTCGGTAATCGATTAAATTTCATAAAGATAAAATTTATGAAAATGTAAGAAATATATGTTAAATCTTGTTGATGTAAATATTTAAATTTTGATTGTTATTCGCACACTTATTTTAGATGTTGATGTAATTTTGTTTCAAACTGAATTTCAACTCCACGTATTTCATCTCACAATACAACTCATGTATTTCATCCATAATATTAAAACCATATTTTTACTCCATGCATTCTTTGTCAATCAATAATACCCAAATTTTTCATATCAAAATAATATATGCATAATGCATTCTATCAAATTTATGTCTATATATGTCATTAGTGTTAAACAAATAGTAAGAAAATTAACAAAATATATTAGTAAATAAATTTAAAAGTATTAACAAAACATGTCGTAATCTCATGAATATCAATTTTTTATTTGCCGCACTAATACTTTTAGAAATTGGAAATAATTTGTCTTATTTTCCTTGTTTAGTTTTTTTTTATTTAGTATTCCCTTTGAATTTTTTAATAATATGTTTTATTTTCTTTTTTGACTATTATTTCATTTTAGTTACACTACAATTATAAATAATTTGTCTTGTTTTTCTTTTTTAGTCTTTTTGATTTACTATTTCCTTTTAATTTTTTTTAATAACATGTCTTATTTTTTTTTTAGACTATTATTTCTTTTTAGTTATACTACACTTTGATTTAAGAAATAAATAATGTAGAGAAAGAAAATTTATATTTTTATATTAATATATTGACACGTGTCACAATCTCAATTAAAATTAACATATGTCACGATCTGGTGAGTTACGATTTTGCTTACGTTTCACACTCACGTTGGGAAAAATTTAAAGTAAAATAGCTTTGATTGATTTGTGGAACTCTCGAATTCATGATTTGCTTGGATGATGTATTTTTTTTTATTTTCTTTCTTGATTAGTTATGACATTTTTTGTTTTTTTTTTTTGTTTTTAAACGTATTGACATTAAACAAATTTTCTTTTCTTAATGATATTTTTTTTTTACAAATTTTTCCTTTTACCTTTTTTTAATAACATTTTTTACAAATTTTCCCATTTATCTTTATTTAATGACATTTTTTTTTACAAATTTTTCCAATGATGTATTTTTTTTCCTTTCTTTCTCGGATTAGCTATGACATTTTTCCTTTTTTTGTTTTTAAATGTATTGAAATGAAACAAAATTTTACTCTTTTTTAATGATATTTTTTACAAATTTTCTGTTTTACCTTTTTTAATTGACATTTTTTACAAATTTTTCTTTTACCTTTTTAGTGACATTTTGTTTACAAATTTTCCCTTTTTTTAATGACAACTTTTTTTTACAGAAAGACATTGACTTTTTTTTGTTACGTTAGGTCATTTTTTTTTGGCGATGATGTATTATATTTTTATATTAATATATTGACACGTGTCATAATCTCAATTAAAATTAACACATGTCACGATCTGGTGAGTTACGATTTTGCCTACGTGTCACACTCACGTTGGACAAAATTTAAAGTAAAATAGCTTTGATCGATTTGTGGTCTCGAATTCATGATTTGCTTGAATGATGTATTTTTTTTCTTTTCTTTCTCGATTAGTTATGACATTTTTTTTTTAAACGTATTGACATGAAACAAATTTTTTTTTTTTAATGATATTTTTTTTTACAAATTTTTCCTTTTACCTTTTTTTAATAATATTTTTTTACAAATTTTTCCATTTATCTTTATTTAATGACATTTTTTTTTACAAATTTTTCAAATGATGTATTTTTTTTTCCTTTCTTTCTCGATTAGTTATGACATTTTCACTTTTTTTTTCTTAAACGTATTGACATGAAACTAAGTTTTACTCTTTTTTAATGATATTTTTTACAAATTTTCCCATTTACTTTTATTTAATGACATTTTTTCTACAAATTTTTCCAATGATGTATTTTTTTTCCTTTATTTCTCGATTAGTTATGACATTTTTTCTTTTTTTTGTTTTTAAACGTATTGACATGAAACAAATTTTTTCTCTTTTTTAATGATATTTTTTACAAATTTTCTCTTTTACTTTTTTTTAATGACATTTTTTACAAATTTTCCTTACCTTTTAGTGACATTTTGTTTATAAATTTTCCTTTTTTTTAATGACAATTGTTTTTACAGAAGGACATTGACTTTTTTTTGTTACGTTAGGACATTTTTTTTTTTTGCGATAATGTATTTTTCTTTTAACTTTTAGATAAAAAGGAAATATTATTTAAATTAAAATTAACATTATACGTTAGTATATTAACACGTGTCATCATCTCAATTAAAATGACACATGTCATGATCTAATGAGTTATAATTTTGAGTGCATTCTCCTTTATATAATAAGATAAAATATTTAATGACATTTTTTACAAATTTTCCTTTTATCTTTTTAGTGACATTTTGTTTACAAATTTTCCCTTTTTTTAATGACTATTTTTTACAGAAGGACATTAACTTTTTTTGTTACGTTAGGATTTTTTTCTTTTTGCGATGATGTATTTTTCTTTTAATTTTTAGATAAAAAAGAAATATTATTTAAATTAAAATTAACTTTATACATTAATATATTAACACGTGTCATCATCTCAATTAAAATGACACATGTTACGATCTAATGAGTTATAATTTTGAATAAATTCTCCTTTATATAATAAGATATTTATTTTCATTTGTTTTTGATTAAAATTTTTTGGACCAAGTTATAGTTGGATTTATCTTTCTTAACACTATTTTAAAGATGAAGACTACTATCTACCTTCACCACCACCGCAATCTAATTTAGAAGAAAGGTCACACTTCCATATTTATTATATTGTCCGAATCATGATTCGTGAGAACTAATCAGATTTTTGGTATTAAAAACAATTTTATCTTATCAACTATTATTTTATATTAGATCTGATAACAATAATTTTTTTTTTTAGTTTCTTTTAATTTTTTTCTATTAACCTCACTATTAAATTAAAATACCAGTTGGAAAATTCAAATCAGAGGATAAGTGTTTACAAATGAAATATCTTTTAATTTTTTTTCTAGTTTCTTTTAATTTTTTTTTCTATTAACCTCACTATTAAATTAAAATACCGGGTGAAAAATTCAAATCAGAGATAAGTGTTTATAAATGAAATATCTGCATTTTCAACTCTAGCTCTCTATTAAAAATCAATTAAATACTAGTTTAAAAAAAATTCGATGACTAGAATTTGCTCATTTTGTATCACAAAGAAAAGTCCTGTTTGAGTTTTGACACTTAACGCGGAAGTCAGGATTGACTAATTAAATGTGCTACAAGAGGACCAATTCACAGTTTCACCTAAACGATACTCTTATCAGTTTAGGTTGTGGAAAAAATATTGAAATATTAGATTTAATGTAAGAAAGTTGAAATCTAAGATAAACTTACTTATAAATTGCGTTGGTAGGTATATTAGTTTATTTAATAAAAAAAAAGATGGGATAATCAAAATACAAATAATAAAAAACAACGTTAAGTGTTTTGGTTGGTGAATTTTTTTTTTTTTTGAAACATAGGTTGGTGAATTTTCCTGTTTGAATATTGGAAAGCTCATATGTGGTTTGCATGTGAGTTTGTTGTTTGATAGAAAATGTTAGCTTATCTATTGACTGTTTTAGTTTAACCTTTAAAAAAAAAAATGTATGTATCTAAGACTGTTTGATCTGAAGAAAGCTTTAAATTCAAAACATGAGAATTTGACTTGTCCAAATGCAAGGGATATGGATGCTTTTGCTACCAAACCAAACTAGTAAAAGTCCGATGCTAAGGATTTTTCAAAGCTCATGCATAGATTTAATTTTTATTTTTGTATAACCAGAGAATTTTGAGCTTCTTGCAGAAAATCAGAACATATTAAATTGGATCACATCAGTTCTTGACTTTAATAAAGATATTCACTATTTGAAATAAAGATATTCACTATATATATATATTTTTTTTGGATTGAAACGTTTAATTTATTAATCAACAAAATAAATATTTATGTACAAAGTTTTTGGAAAATAAATTGAACAAATGGAAACAAAACTTTGGTGATAGCTTCTAGCTTGGAACCAACATTGCGGAAGGTCACATAGCTTCGGGTTATCAAAGTAGCGTAAGGACACTTTCTATTACGAATGACTTCTCGATCATCCGAGCAAGTTGGGCTATCGGACGTTGCATTTGTTTATGGCGTCACTCATTCCGATCTCTCCATATATGATAAATAGATCTTTGTAATGCCAAGCGGATTAATATATATGTATTCTACTCGTACGAGTGGGTGATGATTCGGTGGACTGTTGTTTTCCAATCCGGGTCTGGTGGCGTCCCTAACAAATCAGCCATAATGTTGATCCAAACCATGAAAATGTAAGGGCAAGCAAAGAACAGGTGGCCCCTTGTCTCCTCTAACTCACCACAAAACAAACAAGGTTGGATGCAACCTGAGTTTCTAGTATGGGAACCGGTAGAAATTCGATCCTTGATTGCTAGCCATGTGATGAAAGCGAACCGATTGCGGAAACCAAATCAATTTTTACTCCACGCTACCTTTACCAGCCTAGAACGAACTTGATCCCAAGTCACCGATACTGAGAAATAGGACTGATAACTACTGTGTGGATGCCGCCACAATGCAACATTCTCTCCGGCTTCTAAACTCGGCACCAACACTTGCTGCAACTCACTATTCCGACAACGGCAAAGATGCCAAGATGAAACAACAACCTCAACTACTCTCAACCTCAACTTCAAGATATTCACTAATTGAGTATATGTGCATTGAGTTTGTGCATTTAATAAAATATTTGTGACAATATAAATTATTTTTGGCTATCTGTTGGATGCCTTCTAATTTTATTTATTATTTATATATTTACATATAAAAAACTAAAAGTTTTGGTAATTGGGTTTTAGCATGTTTTTTTCTACAGATTTTGAGTGATTTTAATAAATTATACATGGTTTTAATGGCCGAGAAATACCATGTGATACTTAATGTTTACGATGTGGTGCAAAAAAGAAAATAATTTAATCATGGATTATTTCAATGCCCTCCAACAATCCAAATATATGCCATTTCAGTAGTTCCATTAAACTCGTATGGTTTTTCATCTTCTTCGGTTTATTCTAATTTTGACTCTCTTTTTTGGCGAATTATGAAAGAAGAAATGGAAGAAAGAAGGCAATAATTTTCATATTATGGTTTATTTGCAAAAGCCGAAATAAAAAAATTGTTTCAATGTACTATTCAAAACCTATATCAAACTATCAAGCATGGTTTGAATATGTCAAACCTATATTCAAAATAAAAAATTATCGGTGTTCACACACAAACTAAATATCAAGTATGGTCGTCTTCATAATCCCGAAAAGACAATTATGCCGACGGTAGCTCTCCCCAATCCTTCAATGAATCATGGGAAACAAGATGTCGAATACATGGTACTTGAAATTTAGAAGACATTGAATTTGCAAAAATCAAAATGGCAATAAAATTTTGTTGGACTACGATACCAACAAAGAAGCCTTTCAGTCCTTTACTCGAAGTTAGAAACTCTCATTTGTGCAATCGAGTACATCATCATAGATCAGCTAAATGCTGATCTCGCCTTGAAATTGATTGCGTGAACCTGATAAAGATGGCGTCCACATCTCCAGAATGGTCATTGTTCTCATCCTTTTAGATGAATTTTTTTCATTTTTTTAAGTTATTGTTTCCTAATCTCTAACTTTATTTTATTTTCCGTATTTTTAATATATCGGTTGATTGTTTGGCTTAAACTGTTAGATTTAATAGAATCAATTTCTCTTATATAGGTTTATACTCTGAACTCATTGACTGGTTTGAATATCTAATATATTCTTCAAGTTGATCAAATATATTCCTAGAGTTGAAAAGAAATATGTGGAAATCTCTTGGTCAAGTGGTAAGGATTTAAATGTTTCTACACCAGATTTGAGATTTGATTCCTAGAGAATGTAGTTTTTGTAGATTATTATATGCAAAATTTATCGGAGGTGTCCTAATAGTGAAGTAGAGCCATCCGTCATGATCTCGTATGTTGCGGGGAGAGCTGTCTATCGTGGATGTGGTGCATGTAGAATCGTCCGTTATGGATCCATGTGTTGCGGAGAGAGTTGCATCATGGAGTCGTGATATGTAGAGTTGCTCATCATAATCGTATATACTGCAAGTAGTTGAATTCGATCGTTTAACCATTATTTGTAACTAGATTAAGACCCGCGTAATACGCGTGTTTTTAGTAATAATTTATTTATATATGATAAGAAGTAAAGTAAAATACATGTTATCGGTAATCGATTAGATTTAATAAAGATAAACTTTATGAAAATATAAGAACTATATATGTTAAATTTTATTGATGTAAATATTTAGATTATGATTGGTTACTCGCACATTTATTTTAGATTCTGATTGATTACTCGCACACTTATTTTGGTTTTTTAATAATAATTTATTTATATATGATAATAATTAAAGTAAAATACATGTTATCTATAATCGATTAGATTTAATAAAGATAAAATTTATGAAAATGTAAGAACTATATGTTAAATCTTATTGATGTAAATATTTAGATTATGATTGGCTAGTCTCACATTTATTTTACATTCGAATTGGTTACTCGCACACTTATTTTGGATTCTGATTATTAACTCTTTTTAAAAATGAAGTTCAACTTCACGTCATTTATCTTGCAATACAACCCAGCTACTTCTTCCATCATATTAAAACTAAAAACTAAATTTATATTCCATGCAATCTATGTCTTCATTTAATAAGAGTCAAACGTTTCATATCAAAACAATAAATGCATAATACATGCTATCAAATTTAAGTATATATATACCATTAGTATTAAACAAATAGTTAAAAAATAACAATTTTTTTTTGACATATATATTAATCTCATAAATATCAAGTTTTTCATGTATTACAATAATATTTTTACAAATAGCAAATAATATATCATATTTTCCTTTTTTTTTGTCTTTTTGATTGACTATTTCCTTTTAATTGTCTAACAATATATTTTATTTTCTTTTTCTTTTGGCTTATTATATCCTTTTAGTTACACTACAATTTGATCTAAGAAGTAAATAATGTAGAAAAGAAAAATTTATATTTTTATATTAATTATATTAACACGTGTCACAATCTAAATTAACAATGACATGTATCGCGATCTGGTGAGTTATAATTTTGCATATGTGTCGAGCTCACGTTGAGAGCATCCTACTTTATATAATAAGATATGTTAAGTCTCTGCCTATATATAACGATAGAAACATGATATGATAATTTTTTTTTAATTATATAGCTTGCTATTTTTCCTTTTTCTAATTTTTGTTTTTATGTTAAATTTCTCTTTTTTTTTAAAATTGCATTCAACTAAATATCTTATATAATTATTCGCAGAGAGATTTTATGCAATTGTAAAATTATTGTGTTTGATTTTTTCCATTTTAACTTATTTCTATTTTTTGGTTAATTAACAATTTTGATATCGAACACAATAATGAAAAACTTACATATTTATATATTTGACACGTGTTAGAATCTAATCGACTAATTGACACTTGTCAAAATATCAAGCATGGTCGTCTTCATAATCCCTAAAAGACAATTATGCCGACAGTAGCTCTCCCCCCATCCTTCAATGAATCATGGGAAACAAGATGTCGAATACATGGTATTTGAAATTTAGAAGACACTGAATTTGCAAAAATCAAAATAGCAATAAATTTATTTTTGGACTACGATACCAACAAAGAAACCTTTCAGTCCTTTACTCGAAGTTAGAAACTCTCATTTGTGCAATCGAGTACATCATCATAGATCAGCTAAATGCTGATCTCGCTTTGAAATTGATTGCGTTAATCTGATAAAGATGGCGTCCACATCTCCAGAATGGTCATTGTTCTCATCCTTTTAGATGAAATTTTTGTATTTTCTAAAGTTATTGTTTCCTAATCTCTAACTTTCTTTTATTTTCTGTATTTTTAATATACCGGTTGATTGTTTGGCTTAAACTGTTAGATTTCATAGAATCAATTTCTCTTATATAGGTTTATACTCTGAACTCATTGACTGGTTTGAATATCTAATATATTCTTCAAGTTCGATCAAATATATTCCTAAAGTTGAAAAGAAATATGTGGAAATCTCTTGGTCCAGTGGTAAGGATTTAAATATTTTTATACCAGATTTGAGATTTGATTCCTAGAGAACGTAGGTTTTGTTGATTATATATGCAAAATTTATCGGAGGTGTCCGAATAATGAAGTAGAGCCGTCCGTCATGATCTCGTATGTTGCGGGGAGAGCTGTCTATCGTGGATGTGGTGCATGTAGAATCGTCTGTTATGAATCCATGTGTTGCGGAGAGAGTTGCATCATGGAGTCGTGATATGTAGAGTTGCTCATCATAATCGTATATACTGCAAGTAGTTGAATTCGATCGATTAACCATTATTTGTAACTAGATTAGGATCCGCGTAATACGCGTATTTTTAGTAATAATTTATTTATATATGATAAGAAGTAAAGTAAAATACATGTTATCGGTAATCGATTAGATTTAATAAAGATAAACTTTATGAAAATATAAGAACTATATATGTTAAATCTTATTGATGTAAATATTTAGATTATGATTGGTTACTCGCACATTTATTTTAGATTCTGATTGGTTACTCGTACACTTATTTTGGTTTTTTTAATAATAATTTATTTATATATGATAAGAAGTAAAGTAAAATACATGTTATCGATAATCGATTAGATTTAATAAAGATAAAATTTATGAAAATGTAAAAACTATATGTTAAATCTTATTGATGTAAATATTTAGATTATGATTGGTTAGTCTCACATTTATTTTAGATTCGAATTGGTTACTCGCACACTTATTTTGGATTCTGATTATTAACTCTTTTTAAAAATGAAGTTCAACTTCACGTCATTTATCTCGCAATACAATCCAGCTACTTCTTCCATCATATTAAAACTAAAAACTAAATTTCTATTCCATGCAATCTATGTCGTCATTTAATAAGAGTCAAACGTTTCATATCAAAACAATAAATGCATAATACATGCTATTAAATTTAAGTCTATATATACCATTAGTATTAAACAAATAGTTAAAAATAACAAATTTTTTGACATATATCTTAATCTCATAAATATCAAGTTTGTCATGTATTACAATAATATTTTTACAAATTGCAAATAATATATCATATTTTTTTTTTTTGTCTTTTTGATTGACTATTTCCTTTTATAACAATATATTTTATTTTCTTTTTCTTTTGGCTTATTATTTTATTTTAGTTACACTACAATTTGATCTAAGAAGAAAATAATGTAGAAAAGAAAAAATTATATTTTTATATTAATTATATTAACACGTGTCACAATCTAAATTAACAATGACATGTATTGCGATCTGGTGAGTTATAATTTTGCATATGTATCGTCTGCAGTTGAGCGTATTCTGTTTTATATAATAAGATAATAAGATCAATCGTAACATATAATAATAAAAATATTCTATACGGCCCATTTAGGCCTAAATATTTGAAGTTTGGCTGGAGAGTAAACCTTATTTTAGGAGCGTTATAAGGTCAGAAAATCCATAGCACGAGAAGACCTAATTTATTGTTTATCGGCCCATCTCAGCACCACAAGCTTCGTCTCCTCCCAAAACCCTCTAGGGTTTTTCTCTCTGCAACCATATCTCTCTCTCCCTCACTCTCTCTCTCTCAACGTTAGTCTTCGTCGTGAGCTTTTGTATTCGTAGGCAATGAAAGTTAAGGTGATATCAAGATCGGTCGATGAATTCACTCGAGAACGAAGCCAAGATCTTCAGGTAATTCGCATATCCAATTCGTTCGCATATCCAGTTAAATTAGGGCTCAGTTTTGACTCCTGCCTCAATTTCTCTACGCAACCTTATCAATTCTGTGAAACTTTGGGTGATTCCAGCGGGTTTTTCACAACTTCGACCCCAGTCTTCGACCCATGGAGAAGGCGGTAGAATATCAGAGGGCTCTTACAGCTGCCAAATTAGAAAAGGTATTGATTATCTGCAATTATCTGCCTTCAGTTTTGTTTCAATTTCACAGTGTCGTTTGGTTCTGGTAGTATTGATTATTTTGGGAAAAATCCTCAAATTTGGCTATGTTTTTGTTTTTCCTGTTCTTTAGATATTTGCAAGGCCGTTTGTTGGGGCAATGGACGGGCATCGCGATGGAATCTCGTGTATGGCGAAGAATCCAAATTACCTGAAGGGAATTTTCTCAGCTTCTATGGATGGAGGTATATATCAATCAACCTTTTTGTTTTCTCCAAGTTTTAACTCTATTGGAAACTTTTTTTATGATATAATCTATGGGAGAGGAATCAATACATAATGGATTGCCAATGGTAGGAATCTATAGGGTGATTACTTAGTTGATATATTGATTAGCAACAGCTCTTATGCATTGGGATTTTGCTCAAAGTTTGGTCATTCTAAGTTTGTTATCAGTGGCTATAGCAATTTATGTAAGCTGGCTGTTTGTATAGTTTTCTGTTACTGAAGACGATGCTATATTTCTTCTCTGCAGATATTCGCCTTTGGGATATCGCTTCAAGGTTAAAATCTTGAAAACTAAATCTCTTCTGAACTAATTTGAAGTTCATTTAGTTTTTCCTGTATTAAAATGATATGTTCTGTGCTTTTGGTAAATGAATTCTGGAACTTGGAACAAGCAGGCGTACGGTCTGTCAATTCCCTGGTCATCAAGGTGCTGTGCGTGGTCTTACAGCATCAACCGATGGCAATGTATTGGTTTCATGTGGAACTGATTGCACGTAAGATATACGAACGTATTGTTTTAAGTCTTCCAGCTCTTGACCAAATTTCCCGTCTTCAAACTAAGGTGAATGGATTTTTGCAGTGTTCGTTTGTGGAATGTTCCTCGTCCTTCGCTTGAAGATTCTAACATTTCATCTGAAAATTCCATTGAGGTAGTTCCTTTTTCAGTTTTTATTTTAACATTGTATTATGAGGAACTTACTCACTCTGGTATACAACTACAAGCTTATTACTCCTTTTTTTTTTTCAGCCATCTGCGGTCTATGTTTGGAAGAATGCATTCTGGTAAATTTCTAACAGTCTTCGTTCAATTTCTCATGGTTGTGTGTTGGTCCACAAAACTTGAGCTGTTATGCTTTCTTTTGTTTCCAGGGCTGTTGATCATCAGTTTGAAGGTGACCTTTTTGCTACGGCCGGAGCTCAATTGGATATATGGAATCATAATAGGTACTCAGACTCCTGCAAAAAGAAATCTCTGATGATTGTTTTACTTGAATTTAAATGGTGCTTGTTGTTTTATATTTTTGTAATTAGGTCTCAGCCAGTTCAGAGTTTCCAGTGGGGAAATGACTCTGTAATATCAGTCCGGTTTAATCCCGGAGAGCCTGATATATTGGCGACATCTGCTAGGTATATATGCTTTCTGCTTTATACTTGTGTATATTATGTAATTATCTGGGCTAGACCTTCCAGAGCTTTGTTTAACACTGTAAGAGGGTTTATCTTCTTCCAGCGATCGTAGCATAACCATTTATGATCTTCGCATGTCTTCTGCAGCGAGGAAAATTATCATGATGGTATAGTTGAAACTCATTCTCTTCATATGTAACCATTGTTTATTCTTCAAACTTAAAAATTGCAACATTGGTCTGCAAATTACTTATTATTTGGCAGACAAAAACAAATTCAATCGCATGGAACCCCATGGAGCCTATGAATATGACAGCTGTAAGTGATAATCATAAAGTGAATTTTTCTCTGATGGGTTTTGCTAACGGGAGGAAATCAGCATTTGACTTGTGCTTATGTGCTAACTCTATCCAATGGTGAAACTGAATAGGCTAATGAAGATGGCAGCTGCTATAGCTTTGATGGTAGAAAGTTGGACGAAGCCAAGTGCGTGCATAAAGATCATGTGTCTGCAGTGTAAGAATGATAAATCCCAAGTATCTGCTAAAAGTTTCAACAGGATATTATCCTAATGCATTATGGTTTTACTACTTTCATTGTTTTCCAGGATGGATATTGATTTTTCACCAACTGGTCGTGAATTTGTTACGGGTTCTTATGATCGATCTGTTAGAATCTTCCCATACAATGGAGGGCACAGCAGGGAAATCTACCATACAAAGAGGATGCAGAGGTATGATCTAGTGAACAACTCTGTATATACTTGACCGTTCAGATGTTCTGGTGAACCACTTTGTTAAAAAATAAATCTTAGTCTAAGCAATTTCTATTTTGTAATATTTGTTTTTTCTCTTGCAGAGTGTTCTGTGTCAAGTACAGCTGTGATGCTACCTATGTAATATCAGGCAGTGATGACACTAATCTCAGACTATGGAAGGCCAAAGCATCAGAGCAATTGGGAGTTGTAAGAATCTGTGCCTTTTCTTGTTACACTGGCATTAGGTTAATTTAGTCAAAATGAAAACCGGAAATTGGAAAAATATTTAACACAGGCCAAGCGATTCAATAGTGCATATGATTATGAGATAATACTTGTACATGCTTCCTTGAGAAGTTTCCAACTTGGAACGATAAATCCTCATATGTTGATTGGTGGCGTGTCATGTTGCAGATTCTTCCGAGGGAACAAAAGAAGCATGAGTACCATGAGGCTGTGAAGAACCGGTACAAGCATCTTCCTGAGGTCAAGCGCATTGTCAGGTACACGACAAAAGAACAAAGGATCTGTCTTTTTTCTTCTTCATGTTTCTAACTTTTGGAGATTGCCAAAGATAACTATAATTAACATGGTAATGCTTTGAATATTGTGAAAATACAGACACAGGCATTTGCCTAAACCCATATACAAAGCAATAGGGATGATCCGAACCGTGAACGATTCAAAGAGGAGAAAAGAGGAACGAATAAAAGCTCACAGTGCTCGAGGAACAATTGTCAAGAAACCTCTGCGCAAAAGAAGGATCATCAAAGCAGTGGAGTGAGATTGCTTTCTTTTGGTTTGTTCCTATTTATGTAATTCATAGGTCATTAAGGAATGATGATACGTACGTGTCTTCGAACATGAGGGATTGTGTTGGTGGTATAGTTGAGGGTAAGATTAGGAACATGAACATTTTGCTGTGTTGTATGCCCTCTATATGCTATTAGTTAATGCCCATTTCGGGTTTTTTCTCTTCACTAATCATCGTGTTCATGATTATTCTGGGGATTTTCCAAGTTAAGTTTTGGACGAAATTAGATCTCTCTTTTATTTTATTTTTAAGTTAGACGATGTTCTTCGACTCGTAGATGGATAATATTACGGTATCTTGCGAATTTTTAGAAGTGAAAAACACTTATAGTTTTTCAATCACATTTTTCTACACATTTTTTCAATCACATCCGATCAGTTTCTTAGAAAACAGAGAAAGAAACAGAGAAAGAAAAACAATGACCAAAACACTACGAATAAACCACAGTTATGTAAGAACCAAGAACTAAGAAACCAAAAAATCAACACAAAACGAGTTGTGCCCGTTTCTCACTAATAAAACTTGCATCTTTGCTAAACTGTTAGATATGATTCTATAACAGATCAAACATGTCTACGTATTGAAAACAAACGTACATAAATGCGCCCACGCTCGTGCAATTAGCAAGTAATCAAAAAGAAAGACATGTATGTAGTAAACATAGGAGATACCAAATTACCAATAGACAAAAATAGATAGAAACTTTAAGAATGAAAACTTATTTTACTGTAATTGATAGTGAACAAGCTCTCTCGATGGTCTTTAACTTACATCAAACACAGATTAAAAAGGAACAATAACATACTAATATGGAATTAACCACACGATTGCGTGTTTTTAGGGTAAAAAAGAAGGCATTCCTACAAGTAGCATCTGTGGACCAGTCATACAATCTTCATCATCTAAATCAAAGACCCTTCATGGTAGAAGAATCAGAACCAAACACTCTCAGGGGTTAACATTCCATAAGCATACTAATAAAGATCACTGATCACCGACGTTAATCAGTTCGTATTCAACAAGAGACAGGTTGTTATCCTCTTTGACTGCGAAAGACGCAGGTTCAGTGGCTTCGATGCGTCCCCATTTATCAACCCCTAGCCTCATTGTACCCTTGAACATATCTATCCTCGAATTGCGGAGTATCACCGTTGCCCCCGGCTTCATAAGATCAACTATACACATAAAAAAAAAGATCAGCACCATCATCAATCTACTCAGTAGGTCATAGCATAGCAACTACACGATAACTGGTACAATACTAACTTTTCTACATTCAATTCAACATAACTCCAGATCAGACCAAGCAAGTTTCACCATTACTAATGGCAAGACGAAATACACTAAACCACTCCAGTCATATTTACAGAACGATATCATACAAACATCAAGGCCAAGAAGCCTTTCAATTGCACAAAGACATCACTGAATGAGCAAAGATGCAGACAAAACACCAGTCCTGAGCAGATATTCACAGTAGTTCCAATTCCATTTCAAGACAAGATGATAGCTTTTTGTAATATTTTCCAGATAGTGACATAGACACATTTCCCATTTTCTCAAAATGAAAGAAAAAAGACGAATAGAAATTGACGGATATAAACAAGATGACAACAAAGGATCAGACTTACCTTGATCGTTACGAGCAGTGAATAGAATACATCCAGTTTCGTCACCGATGAGACACTCAACGATTCGACTGGGCTGAGACGGCCGACTCAGAGAAGTCGCCGGCCGAGTCTTCCGGTTAATAGGAACCACCGTATTGGCATCAACGACCTTAACAGTCAACGTGTGACCGTTCGTTCCAGGCTTCAACTGTTCAACCTTCACAAACACCGGTTTCCTCTTCTCCGTCGTCGACGTTCCCGTCGCAACCGCTCCAGTCCCTGTCGTCGCCATCGCCGCTCTTACCGTCACGAAATGACTAACAAAAATCTCACTCTCGGATTTTCGTGTTCGCCCTAATGGTGGAATCGATAAACTTTTGGGGGAGTAAAAGAGGAATTTAGGGTTTATAAAGAAAGACGATGATGTCGGACGAGTAGTAATCACCTGCTTTACGGTATCATGAGCTTGCCACGTGTCATGTTCTTATTCGATATTTTTTTAATCACATTTCATTACATATCAGATTCATTAATGAAGCTCATTCCCTTTATTTATACATAAAATGTAAAAAACATTCATAGGCGAAAGCTGAAAAAAGACACTACGCTAAAGCTTCTTTGGTGCTTCAGTCTCTGCAACCACCACAATCGCTTGCTCTTCTTCTATTGGCGGCGGAGACGACGGTGCCGGTGACGCTGACTTTTCCTCCGGCGATTCTTGTTGCTCCGGGAGAGTTTGTTCTTGATGCTTCTCCTCCTCTTCCTCGGAATCTAACCGTAGATTCTGCCGTCTGTATCTGATTACTACCACAATGATAAACACTGCAAAATCGAAATATCCCAAGAGGTATTAGTTTTGGAAACTAATTATTACAGTAATCATCAAATCTCAGATCAACAAATAATGATGTTGTTATACCTGTGAAAAAACGGGTCTTGAGACTAGTCAGGTTCCAGAATGCAGTAACCATAGAGCCTGCAATGATCTTCTTGTGTGTGCAAATCTCCCATGCTTCAACTATTCTCTTTTGTGCACTTTCAACTACACAAAAAGATATTTTCTTTTATTTTCATTGGAACCATCAAAGAGCAAACTAAGATCTGCTAATAGAGTTTACCTTTTCGGTTAATCTGACTTGCATAACATGAATATAGCTTTGGAACAGTGAAGCTGAGGAAAAAACCTGTTTCATCAAGTAACAATGCATATACTTTGTGTCAATTAATTCAGTTAGATATCTTTGGAACATTGTTTAACATTTAGTGTTTTCCAACAATCATCATACCAAATGCACATAACCTCCACAATGTTATGAGGTAACCATACTCAGCTCCGATTATAACGAAGGGCGCCACCTGAAATCAAAGTAAAAAACAAGACAAATTCAATATGTGAATCACCCTTCATAGAGAAAACTTTTATGAGAAAGGCGAAATTTTGTATATATTCTTTCTACTTTGAGTGTCATTGCTGGTTCGCCAGAGAAAAGCTCGCTGGTCTTTGAAATCGCTAAATTGGTGATGGGAAGCATTCGTCTAGCTATTCGTAACACATCCTCTTCACTCAGTTTAAGCTCTTTCCGCGTTAATTCTTCCGCTACCCTTCAAGGTAGCAACAAATGGATCAAAACTTCAATTACAAGCTAGTTTTTATAATGATTCAGGATTCAGGACCCAAAAAATCCGTACCTTTGGCGAAGAGTGTTTGACAAGAACGATACCCCAAGAAACAAAAGTCCAAGATAGGAGATCGCTGAGAAAACACTTGAAAAAACAAAAAAAAAGTTTCATGATGAAATGTGATAAATGATTGAAGCTAGAAAGATAAAATCTTGATATTGAGATCAATGTACCTAAAGTTAACTCCTTTAGCAAAGCAAGAAGATAGGAAGCATATACATCCGAAACCGAACCAGAGGGTGGATTTCGCAACATCTCTCCACATGATCAAATCACTGATATTCTCCCTGATCCGCTCCAAATCACCTTGACAAACATCTTCATGATCTGATTACAAAAACCATACCACAATCATTGAGCAAGAAGCAGTAACAAGTATCATAAAGTAGAACAAAGAAAGTGAAATTGCTTTGAAACCTACTTAGATCTGAAGATGGACAAGGAGAAGGTAACAAAGGAACCGAACTAGGCTTCTCCTTCTTAGATCGGCCAGTCTTCTTATGCTTTGTCGGTTTTAGGTTCTCATCGTTATCTTCCTTCGTTTCCACCACAACCACCTCCGATCTTCGTCTCGATCTCCGGCGATTCCTCGGCGAGGCACAAGCTAAAAGACCATTTTGCCCTCCCTTCGTCTTGCACCGTCGTGCCGCCTCCGTAGCTTCCATATCGAAGCGATTGGTTAAACGGGTTCTCGATTTACGGAGAGGGGAAGGAGATAAGAGGAGGATTTCGCGAAGGGTAACAGGAGAAGATGGAGAACTGAGGGAGACGGGTGATGGGTAAGGAGTATCGTTGTTCTTCTTCGGAGACGATAGAACCAAATCGAGAGATGGAATGTGAGATTTGACGAGTGTGTTGTTGATTCGAGCAAGACGCAACGCGGATCTAGGGTTCGAACGAAGGGAAGGTGGCGTAGACTCCATTATGTATATGGATTTTTTTCGAATCTGAGGTGATTAAATGAGAGGAATCTCAAGGAATTTATTAGGGTTGTTGAAGAATAATGGGGGGGTTTGGTGATTCAACTCCGACCGACAATCTGAGCCTTTTTTTTTTTGTCTGTAAGAAAGAAAGAGTGTCTCTCTGCTTTGTTCCGGCTACTGTGGATCAGAGAGCCGTTGATGGAGAAAAGAAAGGAAAAGACAACTCTTTTGCTTATTTGAATATTGACGGCGGTAAAGTGGGTCCGTCTCTGTTAACGGTAAAGATCAAATCTTTTCTTCAGCCATGGAAACTTTCATTTTATAATTTCAAGTTCAACGATGGATTGCCTAAACGACATGATTGAGATGGATTGTACAAGTTTGGTATTTATGACGACAATTTTACTAGATTGGCCAGTTTTTAGATGATAATTAGACTACTATAATATGTTTAGAGGAAACTTTGAGCATTTTAATTTATTTCATATTTCTCCGAGTGAAAATGTCCGATCGACTCCCTTGCAAAAGGAGATAGAGCACGAGGTTATCTATTTTCTTATGTAAATCAGACAAAACCAGTACGGTTTCCACGGGGCAATCACCAACCCGTTCGCACTTGATTTAATATATGGAAATCGTCGAAAAAAAATGTTCAATTCCAAGAACATTGGTTTTTTTTTTAAGTAATTGCAGTAAATGACTATAATTCAATCATTTATTTGTAAAATAGACATGGTATTTTGTAAATATAGTGGTTGATTTATTGCACATTTTTTTTATTAACGATTTCGAATTTGTTTTTAAAAGAGAAATTCTTTAAAATAACACTAAAATATGTTTTTGTTACAAATATACAATTACTTAATTTTTTTTTTCAAAAATACCATTAAAAATTTTATTTTTTCAAAAATACCACAAACACTAAAAATGAGTTTTAAGGGTTTCCAATTTAAAATTTTGGATTTGAGTTTAGCATTTTGGATTTAAGGTTTAGTTTTAGGGGTTAGAGTTTAGTTTTTAGGGTTCAGATTTAATTTTGAGGGTTTAAAGTTTAGTTTTAATTTTGTGATATTTTTGGAAAAAAAACTTTTAGTAGTATTTAAAAAAAAAACTAAATAATGGTATATTTGAAACAAAAATTTGTGGTATTTTTGAGAATTGCTATTTTTGAAAATCATCTTGTTTATTTTTGTCTAACGATATGTTATTTCACATAATATTATCTCGCTATTTTAAAAATATACATCTGATAAAATGCATCACTTATTTATCATATTGTCACGGCGTATTTTTTTAAATTTGGCCTTTTATATGTCATCAACCCAAAGGATGCGACTTGAATAAAACTAATAAATAAATCAGAGTTATAGTATTAAAGAAGAAAAACAGAGTTTTGTGATTGAAATGCCATGATTCAGAAAACCCTTCCTGGGATTATTCTACCACAAAGTTTACATCTTTATTTGGTTAAAACAAAAAACAAAAAATCTTTATTTGGTTGTGTATAGTCTATAGATGAGTGGTGTTTAGATTTCTCCATTGTCGCTCAGCTTCAGAGCTTCAAAAGAAGTCTCTGTTTTCTTGAGATGGCGTTTGCAGAAACCGTTGAGCCTCTCAAGTGCATCTTCTAGCATCTGAGCTTCTACTCCGATCGTTATCCTTATCCAGTTCTTCAATCCCAAAGCCACTCCTGCAAAAAACCAAGAAAAGTTTCCATTTTCAAACTTGAAACTAAACGATTTTTCGAGTTTCATTGTATGTATTCATTTAAAGGCATTTTTTATGTGTTACCTGGTAGCAAGACGAGGTTTTCTTCTTTGGCTAGCTTCATACAGAAATCCATATCATCCTCTATGTCCTCCATCAACGGAAGCTCCAGCTTTGTCTGCAGATTTTTTTGTTGTCATTGTTAAGAATCATTTTGGATGATCAAGAATACAATAGAGGTTGGTTTTGACCCAAAAAATAAAAGAAAATAGAGGTTGGTGGTACCAATAAGTAGGTGCATGACTCAGGTTTCTTGGTGACGACCACGCAAGGAATGTCCTTGAGCCTATCACAGACCAATTCCACGTTCTGTTTCAGTATCGAATTCTTTCTCGCAAACATCTCTTTATTCGATTTCTCCAGTATCTCGGGAAGCGCAACCTGAACCATTGTGGTAGGATCTGGAGTTATGTCAAGATTCTGCTGGATGGACTGAACCACCTGTCAGAAAGAATACAAAAACAGAGTGATTACTTGTACCACAGGTCACAAAGACTAGTTACGGTGATGCTCTGATAAAAAAACAGACCCCGGTGGACTTGAAAATGCCTTGGGGATCATTCAAAGCGATCCAGCCGATTCTCCAACCAGGAACAATCCATCCTTTCGATATACCGCCCAAAGTGATAACCGGAGCTATCGAAGAGAACTTCCCCATTGGAACAAAAGGATTGTCTCCAAAGATTGTCTGGCTATAAACTTCGTCGGTGATCACCATTATTCCCAGCTTCCGGGCCGTCTCCGCCACCTATAAAGGTTTTCATTCATCAGCAACAATTTTTCGAGTCTCTCGAATCAAAGCTAATTATAATTATGAATTATAGACCTTCTTGAGATGATCGTGAGAGTAGACATTTCCACAAGGGTTGTTAGGGTTTATAATAGCCATTGCGACAGTGTTTTCGTCTGCCATAGCTTCGATGCCTCGGAGATCAATCTCCCATTCTTTCTCGGGAAGGAGATCGTACTTGCGGACCTCCAGTCCACTGTAGACCGAACGAGCCTCGTAGTGAGGGTAACTAGGCCGTGGGAGGAGGATGTTAGCGTTTGGTCGAGCCAGCGATTGAATCACCACTTCTATCCCTTGGTTGCATCCAACGGTCATGAATATATCGTTAGGCGTTACCTTGTTCGTCAAGTCTCGGTTCACGTAATCAGCGACCGCCCTGATTAACAATACATTCGATGAAAGTTAACTAATTGTGGATCAAGTTTTAACAAATTAAAATATGGGCCATTTTTCCGCGAAAATACTAAGTATAAAACATTTGTCCTTATAGAGAGAGTATAAAGAGTAAAGTAAGAGGGAAATATTACTGTCTGGCGGGGAGGATTCCAGCGGCGGGGCCGTAAGAGTTACCCTTTCCGGAGCGGAGGACGTCGACGATGGCGTTCTCGACGTGGATGGAGGTGCGGAAGCAAGGGTACACAGAAGGGTCACCGTGTGCAAGGGGTAAAAGGGTCTTTTTGACATCCGGGCTGCAGAGGTCAAAGAGCTTGTAGACGATAACTCTCATCGTGACGCTGGAAGCTTTCGCTGCCGTGTCGCTGCCCTTGAAACGCCAAACGCTGCTTTCATACCCATTCTGCGTTTGCGTTTCTTGTTCTTTCTCGGTTTGAAGGGAAGGGAGTACGAGGTTGCTGTGGTAGCTCATTGTTAGTTCGTTGAGAGTCTGTATAGATTAGATTGTGAAATTTGAGTGTTTAATATGAAGAGGCCAACAAAAGTATTTATAGGAGAAAAGAAAACGAATTCTTTGGATCAAATTTTAATAGAGTCAATCGCATGACTTTGTCTAACTTCTATCAGATTTCAATAGTCAATCGCGGACTTTCTATACCTTTGAATTATAGACTTTGTACGAAATGTTGATAATAAATACTCCTAGTATAATTGATGACATACCTATAACAAAATAAAATAATGCTGGCGTCAAATTTTCGTTGTTCGTAAGGACTTGAAATAGACGAAGATGAATTATGAAACGTGAGAATATTGGTGACACCTAAAACAAATGACATTTTAATTTCCATTTACATGAAAGAAGGACTAATCTTTTCCATTCCTATATAAGAAATCCTTCTATAAGAAACTAGCCAATTGAAATTGCCCATGCACACCATACTTTTAATAAATTACGAACATGTTATTCATTAAAAATCAGGAAAAAGCTTTACATATAGAGTAGATGAATAAATCTGTTATTTAAAATTTGTAGTGTAATAAATTTTAAAAACTATTTATAATTCTTCAATAATAACTATATATAGTAATTAAATGGTTTTATCGTCATTTATTCTTTTTTTTTTATTATTAATATGGGTGATTCGGATCAGGATTGGAGAGAACGAGGTTCAACTTGTTTCGCGAAGACCATGCCAACACAACCATCCGACATCACAGACAAATTCGACTAATGCTAGGGTGAGCTGATTCAGCGAAAAAGCAGCTCACCAGGTTATCCTTGGACCGAAGCCCATTCTCGTCTACCACAACATGCCATGACTTTGTTTATATTGGGAATTGAATTCTAGACAGAAAATCCGTACTCATTTTGCCAAAACAATTCACCACTAGACCAAAACAAGTTTCGCTCGTCATATATTATTTATTCTCAACTCGTCACATATTAAAGTCCAATACGGTTAACTTAAAATACATATATTAAGCTCGCGCCTTCATGTTTTGACTCGACTAAAACGACGTTCTAACGGACAAGCATACCGCATACGCATACGCACGCAGACCGTAAAACCAAAGTTTCAAACATAATGGAAAAGAAAATGAACAGGAAAAAGAGAGATGAAGATAGGGTCTGAGGTTCGACACTGAAGCTGAGTTTTCAAATGAGTTGTGTTTTAATATGGCGAGCGAAGAAGCCTTTGAGCCTCACGAAAGCATCTTCTAGCATCGACCTCTCCACTCCGATCGAGAATCTCACCCAATTCTTCATTCCTAATACCTCTCCTGCATTATATTCCAAATCAGCCCATATCTCTTAAATTTAAATTTATATAAATTATAACTTGAAAAGATTATATAATATAAATTATAATGATTACCAGGTAAAAAAACAAGATTCTCCTCTCGGGCCAGCGTCATGCAGAAATCGACATCACTTGTGATGCCCTCCAAGAGCGATAGGTCCAATTTCGTCTGCCATATATATAATTTACCTTGCGATTAATGAAATTTCTTTCGTATACTTATTTTGTAGTTTGATGTTTGTGTACCATTAACTATTTTATTACTGATATGTTTTGGTTACAAAACATTTTTTTGTTGATTTCTACTAACATCACCACCGTGTCATAACCCGGACCTTACATCCGAGAGCATGTATAAGTTGTAGACGACAAAAAAGAAGAAGATCAAGAAGTTTTGTATTTTAGTATATATAATTCGTGAAGTTAAAAAAATATATAAAGATTTGTGGGTCTAAAGAAAAGTTGGTACCAATAAGTAAGTACACGACTCCGGTTTCTTGGGACAAACGAGGCAAGGAATTTCCTTGAGGGCATCGAACGCCAGATCTACGTTTTGACTCAGTATCGAGTTATTCTTCTCGAAGAAATCTTTCTCTGTATTCTCCAAGATGTCTGGGAGTGCAAACTTCCATATAGACAAGACAAGAAGTTAGTTTTTTCCTATATACATACCCATAACTCATTGCCTATGTGTTTGTGTATCCCAACATAAATATCATAAGACAAACCTGTAGGATTGTTGATGGATCTGGACTTATGTCGAGGTGCTCCTTGATGGATTCAACGACCTATTGGCAACAAAGATAACGTCTTATGTTCAATTCGACACATGCTTCTGGTCTAGACCTAGTATATAATATAAGACGACTTTTACTTATAATAACTTAAGATTACTAAAGATTGAAAACCAACCCCGGTGGTTTTGAAAACGTTATTGGGATCATTCATCGCGATCCAACCTATTCGCCAGCCAGGGACAAGCCATCCCTTGGAAATGGACCCGAGTGTAACCACGGGAGATATCGATGCGAATATCCCCATCGGGACAAATGGATTATCTCCATATATAGTTTGATTATAAACTTCATCAGAAATAACCATTATCCCTAGCTTCCTCGCCATCTCAGCAACCTATATATATATAAACAAAATGTAACAAACAGTTCAAAAGAAAATTAACCTAAAGTGAGACACTTCCACCTTCTTTAGATGATCATATGTGTAGACATTTCCACATGGGTTGTGAGGGTTAGTTATCACCATAGCCATGGTGTTATCATCTGCAATGGCTTCAACGCCTTGGAGATCGATCTCCCAGTCTTGGTCAGGGAGGAGATTGTACTTGCGAATCTCGACTAGGCTATGTATTGCGTGACTATGGTAGAGAGGATAGACAATACTAGGGAGCAAGATATTGGCCTTTGGACCTGAGAGAACATGAATCATGGTCTCTATCCCTTGGCAACACCCGACCGTCATAAATATATCGTCTGATTTCATCTTATGTGGAAGGTCCCGGTTCAAATAATTCGCCACCGCCCTAAATTAACGAATACTTGTAGAGGTTATGGCTTTGATTGGTGTCACTTAACAACAATGGTGTGGATTGTAAAGTCATTCATCAATCATACAATTTGCATAAAATGGACAGAACAAAATATAGATAAATTAGGTCATTACAATTTGTTTCTATTAAAAAAAGAGTAGTACAAATGTAAAGTCGTTAAAATTGAGTGGTACAAAAAGAAAAGGTGGCATTACATGATGGATGCATGTGGTAATGAAAAAATATATATTTAAAAAAAATACTATTGGTTATTTTAGATAAACATTTTTATCATTAATAAAAAAACATTCCATATCAACTATTTTTTTTTAACATCTGAATTTTTATTATTGTTTTTCAAAAATATAAATGATCCCTTTTTATGTCAACAATTATCCATTTTCCTAAAAATCTCAAAAATCTTTTTTTATTTTCTAAAATATTTAACTATCTTCTTTTTTTTTGTCTAAAAACTTTATTGATTTTCGAAATCACCATCATTGTTTACATTTGGTAATAAAAATCTTGGGCAACAATAATACAAAAGTCAACGAAAATTACAAGAGATTGCTTTCTTTGCTAACATGTCTGCACAAACGTTTGACTCCCTATTTCTAAAAATGAATTTCACAGAATCGAACATAAAGCACCAGCTTTTTATGGTGCTGAGATAATGTTGGAGTTTAAGGTTCATTGTGTTGTTGTTGATCATTCATATGATGTTCAAGTTGTCACCTTCAAATTCCACTGTTTTGTAACCGAGAGACCATGATGCCTGCATTGCCCATATTAAGGAATTAAGTGCATTCAGATTCTTCTGTTGTGTGACGTCCTTGAAATTTAACCATACCACATTCAAAAAAATTTCCATTGTTGTTCTGTAAAATCCATCCAAATCCGAATTACGATCCCCAACATGATGAGAAGCATCGTAATTGCACTTTACCCAGCCGTTAGGTGGTTTTCTCCATTTAGGATAACTCAACTATATCTTCCATTTCTTGTCTTGTTTGTTGCCGTTGTAGATAACCATTCCTTAGCTCTTATGTTTTTCTATTAACTGTATCTATAGTAGCAATGTTATTTCTGTTAAAGACGAGATCATTCTGGATTTTCCATAAATGCCACATGATCCAGAAAGGTAGGATTCGATTAACATCAGCTACTTGTTTGTTATTATGTAGGTTGAACAAAATCCTCAACTTTTTCTCTAGGATGGTTCTTGGATCGCACATGGTATCAATTGGAAGTCATATGTATTGCCACACTATTTCAGCATAATAACAGGAGAAGAAAACATGATCACTTGTTTCCTCATGTGCGCAACAGCGAGAACAAAGTCTATCAGCACGGTGTCTGAGATTTGCATTAACCGCAATTGCTCGATATGCTACTCTCCATAGGAAATGTTTGATTTTAGGAGCCACATTGAGTCGCCATATGTCTCTTGCTATATCTGGATGGGCAGCTAGAGGAAGATTTGACGTGTCCTCGTTCTTGTTTGGAATATGATACCCTGTCTTTTGTATGGCTCCAAATGCATGTATCATCTATTTTCATATTAGGAAGGAAGATCTTCTTTATTGTGAGATGTTCCTAAGGATCGACAAAAGTTGAGAGCTTCTCATCATCCCATTGTTGGATTGCTTGGTCGATTAATGTCTGAACAATAAGTTCTGGGTTTGCATTCGGTGCCAACAAAGGTGCACGTGGAGATTCCATCGGTAGCCATGGATCGATTCCCATCTTAGTGTTCGTTCCATCACCAATGCTTATGTGTATCCCTTTCTTCAATAGATCACATCCAAATAATAGAGATTGCCATTCATATGATGGTTGTGTTCCTTTTGTGGCCTTTGAGTACACGGTACATGAGACATTGTGGTCGTTGCAAAAGCTCCCAAGCTTGATTTGCTAACAATTCTTGATTGAAGTTGTGTAGGTCTCTAAAACCCAGCCCACCAACTTGTTTCGAAGTGACCATCTTTTCCCAAGATACACATGATAGTTTTTGTTTTTCACTAGTTGAACCCCACCAGAATTGAGCAATCAATTTGTCAATTTTCGAGCATAATTCCTTTGGCAGTTGAAAACAGTTCATTGAATAGACTGGCATTGCAAAGGCGACTACCTTAATGAGTGTCTCTTTTCATGCTGCAGAAAGGAATCTTTTTTGCCATCCAATTATATTTTGTTGAACTTTCTTCTTAATGTATTGAAGCATCTTTTTTTCCTTTTGTCCGAACTGTTCGGAAAGTCCTAGATATTTTCCTCCACCACCAACGTTTGAGATTTTCATCATTCTTTGTATCCCCTCTCTTGTGTGTTGGAAAACCTTCTCTCCAAATGTTATCGAAGATTTATCAAGATTGATAATCTGTCCGGATGCTTCCCCATAATTATCAAAATTTTTGATCAAAGAGAACTGCTTTGGTGATCAGCTTTAAGGAAAAATAGAGAAGCATCGGCGAAGAGGAGATGTAAAACTGGTGGACCTCTGTTACTTAGTCTGATAGCTTGGATCTGACCAGTTCTCACTGCTCGTGTCATCAAAGAGCTTAAAAAATATGAGCAAATGATGAATATATATGGGGATAAAGGATTACCTTGTCTAAGTCCTCTTCTTGGTTATAATTTGCCATATGGACTTCTATTGATTAGTACAGAAAAGGAAATTTTTCTAACGCAAGCCATTATCCAGTGTATCCATCGTTCCGTAAACCTTTTTTCCGGAGAACTTCTTCAAGAAAATTCCACTTAATACAGTCGTAGGCTTTGCTGATGTCGGTTTAACAGCCATGTATGATTTAGAGCATCTCCTTCGGACCCGTAGAGAGTGGAGAGCTTAGTGTGCGATGAGGACGTTATCGGTAATGCATATATCCGGGATAAACGATGTTTGATTCTCAGAAACCACCTATGAGAGAACGGATTTTAATATCATCACAAAGATTTTTGAGATTACTTTATAAATCACATTGCATAAGAAAATTGAACGAAATTCTTTCATCGTATGAGGATTATCTATTTTCGGGATAAGACACATATTCTTGTGGTTTAACTCCTATAGGAGTTCTCCTGTGTGAAAGAAATGATGCACTTCTTCCACAATTGCTAAATTAACTACATCCCAATACTTTGATAGAAAACCGATGTGAAGTCATCCGGTCCAGGGGCCCTTGTTGGTCTGATAGAGAACAAAGCAGTATGAACTTCCTATGTTGAGATCTCCATAGTCAATGATTGGTTCATCTCATTTTTCACCACTCTAGCCATACAACTCAGAACATCCGTCAAATGTCCTCTGTTTGAACTTGAGAAGAGGTCTGAAAAGTATCGTTCTGCTTCCTGTGCAATACCATTATTTCCACTGATCTCTATTTCATCATACCTTTTAATTGAGACAATTCTATTTCTAGCTCTCCTATTTTTTGTGGTAGCATGGAAAAACTGAGTGTTTGAATCTCCTTCTTTTATCCATTGGATTCGGCTTTTTTGCCCCCAATAAAATTCCTCTGCCTTGTAAGCTTCAAGTAGCTATTTTCTCATTTTATAGATCTTCGTTGGAGTCATTGTATGGTCAGTTTGAGCTGCAGCAATTCTCTGTACTAACTCCTTGAGAATATTTGTCGAATTCATGTTGTTTACCCTTTCCAATATGCAATGGAACGTCTACATGTGCGAATACGATCTGATATTTAAGTGTGATTCAAGTTGTGCTAGTTCGAACCATCCTTAATCACGGTTCTGAAATCTGGATTTTGACACAAACGAGCATCAAACCAGAAGGGCCGCTTTCTTTGATCAATATGCTTCCTGATTTTAATTATAGCCAGACGATGATCAGATTCAACAAGTTCCAAATATTCGATCTCTGAGGCTGGATAAGTTGCTCTCCGTTCTGCATTAGCCATTGCTCGGTCTAACCAGCATTCAATCGTATATTTCCGACGTTTACCAACCCAAGTCATATTGTTTCCAACAAAAAGAAGATCAACAACTCCACAATTCTGAACCATATCACAGAAATCAACAAAGCTCTAGTTTTCTCTCAATCGGCCACCCTTTTCTCATTTGTAGAGAGTATTTCATTGAAATCAACACAAATTAACCAAGGACTGTTTCGATTTACTAAAATATGTTCAAATCTTTCTTATAAAATGTGTGCAACTTTCGAATATGGTGCCCAAAAATGCAAGATAAATAAAAAGAAACATCTTTATTACTTATCTTACAATCGATTAGTCTTGCATCAAACGAAAGGAAACATATCGAAACAGACTTCTTCCATAATAAAGCTAACCCACCCCCAATTTATAAAGGCGAAACACACTTAACATAGTCGTAATCTAATTGGGCAGCAATGTTACGATCAACATCATCGGGATTCTTCATCTCGATAAGAAATAATAAGTATGGAGAATAGTTTTTCTTTATTTCCTTAAGACGTCGAACCACCAGGGACCCTTCAAGCCCCGAGAGTTCTAGAAGGTTGTATTCATCCCGGCTCCGGAGGCTTATGACCCATTGTACCATCACCTCTGGTTTGTTTTTGTATCATCAGAATGGAGTTGTGTCCATTTTTGGATTACGCACATCCACTCGTTGAAAGACCATGGTCCTTTTCTGAGAACAGAAAGCATCGATTCTTCAGATTGAAATATAAATTGGATCTTTCTATTCTAAAGAATCATTCCCACAACGTCATCACCAACACCCCATAGGTGAGGCAATGATGTAATCATCGCCCTAAGATTTTGTTTCCCAGGGTTCACCGGTTTCCCAATTAGACTGAAATGAGTTTCATTTGCGACTTCGTCACAGAGATCTAGAGGATTGATCGCTTCATCTTCAATTCCCAGGGAAATCTCTTGCAATTATTTCTTGATTTTGTCTGTCATGATCAATAGAAAGAGGGGAAAGATATTTGCTTCACAATAATCGACACAAAGGGATATGAGACAAACAAAATAGATAAATAGTTGAGGGAAGAAAACAGTTGAGATAACAGTTTTTCGACAACAGTTTCTGAAGAAACCGCCGATAACCGGCAAAATACACTCTCTGATGTGGAGAGACGACAATTGATAAGGAGAAGACACGATCTTCAAAAAATCACCACAACAATTTTGGATGGTTTTTTTTCATACATGTCTTTTAAAAAAAAAAAATGATCTATTAACGTACTTTTTAAACAGTTAAATGGGTTGACGATTAGTTTTAGAAAGATAAATAAATATGAAACAATACTCATTTTAGATACTAATTTGATTGCATATTTTAATTAAATTACTTTGAAATAATAAATTTTCGTTTTTAATTAAATATATATATTTTTAATTGATTTTATTTTCTTTATAATTTTCATTATTGTACTGTTATAATGTTACCAATCGGAACTCATCTTCATACTGTTATCTTAAACAACTTCTATTTGTACTTTTATATTTTGTACCACTTGTTGTACCTCTATATTTCGTACCACTTCAAATTTTTGTACCACATCACTATTTCTTATGTCACCAATTGGAGCCTATATAGTTGCGAAAATGTATAGGATGTGTTGGAGATGGGTTGCACACCCTCCATTAAAATCCTGTTTGGATCAAGATCGACCCGTAAAACATGTGAGCTCGGCCCATAAAGGTCATGAAGCCCATAAAGACAACGAAGCCCCTGAAATATGTGAGGTCGGCCCAAATTCAGAAGATCGGCCCATTAAATCGATTCAAGCCCAAGAAGGTCGGCCAAATAAAAAACTCCGAAAAGAGGAAGATCGGCGAAGAAAAAGAAAATCATCGATAAAAAAAAAAGTTTACAAAAGAAATAGGAGTTGATTAGCCGACAGAGAATATGTATAAATAGAGAGGCATCCTCATTAAGAGGATCATCGATCATTAGTTTTCAAGGACTCGAGTTAAGAACTATGGCTTTTAGATTTCTTAGTTCTCATTTTCATCAGTTAATTCATCCCTTTGACGATCTAACTAATATCTCTATAATTCGACGAGCTTTAAGCTTTAATACAACGAAAATCTTTGAACCCCTAAATTAGATCTACGATCTGATACTTGGTTGAATAAGCAGTTCAACAGCATGCATAGTGTATTATCTCTCATAAAGCGTTTGAGTAGTCTAAACTTTACATTATTCCCGTAACAGCAATAAACTTTCAACTCGTGCTTAATTCATTGATATTTTCTCTTTCTTCACTCTTCAATTTATTTGTCTAACTACTAGAATTTATCTGAATGCTTTTTTATTAGCATGTTTGGTTTGCTCTAATACCCGACTAATAATGAGATAGTTAGATTCTTAAGCCACTAAAGAAAGTATTAGATTTTTTATCCAAAAAAAAGTTTTGGATTTAATAGTGTAGAACGAAGTATTTTTTGACACAGTAAAGTCGAATTTGGAAAAGCTCTAAATTTATGCCCAAATTCCAAAAGCTCTTACGAACTGCACTAATTGATTCATTATGACTGATTTAAACGTCGTTTCTCACTAACGAGAAACCCACTAACACAAGACACGACACAAAATTTGCTTAAAAGTTAAAAGTGTGCACCTAATTTTAAAACGAGGCATATACATAATCTCAAAAAGTATATAAAAAGCAAAGAACCTACCTCCTGGCCGGTAGAATACCGACCCCAGGGGCGTAAGAATTGGCGGCGCCGGATCGCAAAGATTCAACGACGGCCTCCTCAGCCTTAAGGGAAGTCTGGAAGCAAGGGTAGACGGAAGGGTCACCGTGACCCAGGGGCAAAATGGTCTTATTAACATTTTTGCTGCAGCTATCAAATAACCTGGCAAGGATACCTTTCATCGAGACACTGGCCGCTTCCTTGGCCGCCTTGTTGCCTTTGAACGTCCAAACGCCTCCACCGTTCAGCGTCTGCGTCTCCGTCTCCGTCTTGCATTCAACATCTTCATATTGGTCCGTTTCAAATGAAGGAACGAATAGGTTCATGTGTTGGCTCATCTCTCCGATCCAACGATCCTTCTCTGGGTTTGTTTTTTTTTCTCTGTGTGAAAAGTGGAGTCATATGTTATATATATATAACTGAAGCACCCTGACCTATCTTCTATCGAGATTGTCTTTTTGCATGTGCGAGTTGAACGATTTTTTAAGTTCGTGATAATTAATATGGCATGGCCACTCACGAGTTGTCTATAATTCTTTTTTAAATTATTATTTCACAGTGTGTAGTTCTGACAGTTTGTCACAATAGGTCCACGATAAAAACAGCTGGATCCGATCTATGGTGGGTCCATTTGAGGTTACTAGTATTAAAGCACACTACAAGTTCACAAACCATGTATTTTTAAGCTTATATAATTAAATTTATAACAAGATAGATTCACATATATCGACAATAATTATTCATGTAAATAGTTAGATTCTGATTGATACCACGTAAAATATGAAATCATACCAAAATTTTAAGGTTTTAGTCGATAAAATTTCAAAAGTAGTAACAATATATATCTAATCATTTTTCATAGTATAAAAATATAATATTTGAATAGTTAATTAGTTGTAGAAATAGTAATGAAAATTATAATTATATTTACTTCATTTTTTAGACTCGGAATAATCCACGATGTATAGCTAAAAAGTTAAAATTTTGCACATATATAACAAATAAAACAACACCAAAATAGTTTATTCATTTAAATAATTTATAAATATATATGATAAAATCTCGAATCACGATGAATAATTTTATTTACTATAAAAAATTTGAATAACTTTATTTGAAAATAAAATTATTTATTTATTGAGCTGATAAAAAATAGAAAAATCATTTTATATAAAACTTATTTTCCGCCAACTTTCCAATTTTATTATGGGTTATTAACATGTATAGACATTTTTAAAAGTTTCTCTTTCAAAATAGACACTTTCTAAGGAAATGGGTATTTTCTACTGTTCAAATTTTTTAATACCATAGTACCCCTCTGCAAAAGTAAGGAAACGAATTAGATAAAAAAAATCAGAAAAAATCTAGTTACATGGAAAAAGACATGGGCCGTTCATTTAATAAAAATATGTAAGCATTGTATGGTTGGGATTATACAGTTTGATTCCATCTTCCCGGATCGATGTTTCTCTCATTCAATCCTCTCACCTCATCTTCTTCAATTCAAAAAAAATCTCTACGAAAACTACGATTTTAATCCAAGAAACTTCGCTGAAATATATCTCTTCTCCACAATCTAGTGCAAACCCATGTCGTTCATCAAGTTTCCCAACATTGAAACCCTCAAATCCCACAACCCATCAACCCAAATCCGTGAACTTGTAGATTTCGACACCATCGACGAATCAATTCGAGATCCAATTCTCCAACATCGGAACCATCTCTCTTTGTATCCTCTTCGAAAAAGATCATTATGCTTTGATTGTGATCCTCATCGTCGATTCTGATTTGAGAATGATTCGCAAGTACTTGAAACATTTTGCTTTGAAATTTTGAGTGAAGGTTGACATGTAATTTCGATTAGCAGAAAGAATTGGACTTTTGTTGTTGCAATGAACGCTGAAACCGGATTGTCCGAGGAAGTTCCCAAGTTGCAGAGACTTGCTATCAATACTTGACCAGAAGATCCATGTCGCAACACTGATAAATGCATGAGCTGATAAATTGATTGGAGACTAAGTGGATCTGAAAGGAGGGTATTTTTGATCGGAATTGTTCAGTAGTTGATGATGGAGAGAAGTGGTTTCTGATCGGAATTGTACAGTATGCATATACACATGACGAACACGTGGACATGATGTGGTGGACATATTATCTTGGACATCGTTGTGCACTATACAAACCAAATCAAGCTAAGTTCGCTCTGCTCCAACGAGTTGTTCCGTGAGCAAGAAATTACCACCGTCTCATTGGAGAGAAGTGACTGAAGATATGAAGCGTCGTACCGGAAACAACTTAGAGGAGCTCCGACGAGTCCAATCGTGGAGGTAACAAACTCTACTTTAATTCACTGTTTCCCGTTTTATATTCTAAATTTCCTTGGATTTTAGTTGGTTGTTGCTATATTAGATGTATCCTGCACACAAACAGAATTATTGGTCTGCATTTTGTGGGAGTCAAAATCAACACAATTAGATTTGTCACGAAACTTTTAAGGGATCTGAAACTTCTGCGTATAAACCACGAAAACGAAGATTCAAAGATGGTTTTATTATGCTATTTCAAAAAACTTTTGCGTACAAGAGTTTGAGAGCAAAAAATCTAGGATTTTGCTAAGTAAATTGCGGATCCCTTTATCATGGGATGTACATAGATATATATATATATATATATATATATATATATATATACTAGTTTAAGTCGGCTAAGCCAATTCCAAATAGATAAGGAAAACTTTCTAATCCTTCGGGATTTCCACTTAGCTAAGTCGGTTCGGCTTCATTGGCGTTCGTCTTGAGACCGGCCGAAGATGGACTTGTTGCTTCGGCCTGTAAGTTTTTGTATTCTGCTCGGCCTATTGCCTATGCCGATCTGTCTTGTAATGGGCTCGACCCATTTCTTTGCTAGGATTGGGATCGGCCTTGCTCTTGCAATCGGCTTAGGCCTTATCGACTCCGTTGGCTTAGGCCTTAATTGCTTTGTCGGCTTCGACTTTAGGACTCTTCGGTGGCTTCGGCGGCTTCGACCTTATTGGCTTAGGCTTTAACTGCTTCATTAGCTTAGGTCTTATCCGGTTCGTCGTATTTCTATATTTAGTCATTTTCCATTGATCTCAGCTGGGTGGAATCTGACCCCAACACATTTTGTTTGCAACATGAACAACGAATATTAGTTTGGAGCTTTTTGAACCAAACAAGAACTTCAATATCAGGGCACTTAAGAGGATTCGAAATCGAAAACTCTGGTTTTTATAGTTACATTTTTACAACTACGGAGTTCGTAACCGTGACACTTTCGAATTTCGATCAAAAACCAAAGCACAGTGGCTTTAGAGTTTGTATAGTATGTGTGTATTCACATGATGAACACGTGAACGTGGTGTGGTGGACACATGTTCTTATACATTGTTGTGCATGATACAACTACAGAAAGGTTCCAATGGACATGATAGCGTGGACGCGTGGACATGCTGTCCATGCTAATATATCGTGGACATGGCTGTCATGTTCCAATGGACATGATATCGTGGACATGGATATCCATCCTAACTCATTTTGAAAAGAAATAATTGATACTTTTCCAGGTGTTATAAGTCATTTTTACTCAACATCAGTAACTATACTATACCCAATCCTGAAATACGTGAAACATGAAAGCTTAGACTTGAAGGGTTCAACTAAAATATATAAACAAGTCCCAAAATACTGCTACACACCTATCTTTGACACTGGAACATAGCTCAATGAAACCTTGACCATATACTACTGTCCATAGAAATGAAACAAAATTGTAGAGGCAATAACATTATCTATATGGACAATTTCAGGGCAATGGCATTAGCTTTAGAGATTTGGCATCACCAAGACATCAAAAAGTGTTGGAGTTTTCACAAGCTGTGGGAATTAAGATTATCAATCACTTATTTCACAATATAAGAATGCATTTTGTGCTCTAAGTAAAAAATTTGGACTCTAGTACAAGTCGCTAGAAAACGTAAAATCTAAAACCAACAAGATTATCCAAACCACAAACTTAATTAACTGTCGAATTGACCTTTACATAATCCAGCAAATTACATGATCATTTGAAAGTAAAAAGCTACCTTATAGATCTGAGATAAGATTAAATAAGGCAATTACATGAAGAATCAAATGTACATAAAATTTGGGGGAAATACGAAAATCAAAGCATTATTTGTGGAGACTACACGTGGACGTGGTATCGTGGACGTGGTAGAATGAACAATATCATAAGAAGATTTTAGTGTTGGAGCAATTCAAGCCGAAGTTGTGGGATACTAAGTCCTGGCTCTTCCCCTTTCTCCAACAAATAAGCAATTGAACCAGATAAGCATAATCAAGAGGCTAAACCAAAGCACCATCTGGTTCGCCCTAGGAGACTTTTCTCTCTGGCTCGAAACCCAAGGCGCCGATCTTCTTCAACCTCCGATCTTCATGGGTTCACGGATCTCCTCCGCCGAGCTGGCCATCTGAGAAGCCATGCTTCTCATTCTCGGGACCCCGCCTGGGTTTACCCGAAGAACAGTTTCACCAGTGGGTGATGACCTCGTGCTGTCTCGAAGGCCGCGTCTCTTGTATGGATTTCTCCCTCCGTCGACTGGATCCTTGTCGCCGGTGAGACATCTCTCGCTCAACGTCATAGCCGCCGTTCACAGAGTGGTGACGAGGATTCCATCCTCGACCTCCCCCTTCCAGAGCCACCAGATCTGTTTCCTTCGGAGCCACGTGAGTCTTCACAACCGCCGGAGCCACCAGATCCGCCGGACCCTCCACTCGGCTCGCCTCGCCGATCTTCAGGTTGTAACCTCCTCGCTCAAATGAATCTATGGAGGTGTATCAAAGTTTCTCGTCCTTGCGACTGCTTACTGCCAAGTGCAGTCCAATGTCCCCAATATCGGGATTTCCATATCTGGATCGAAGTCCATGACATAGCTCATTTGGATGTTGCCCTCGCTTCCTCCCGTATGGAGAGAATTCTTGCTCCTTCCTCATCCTCGATTTTTCAGACTTGCATCTTGACACCGTCCTCTTCCATGGAGAGATTGCGTTTCACAACTTACTCCTTTATGGAGATATCGCTACAAATTTTTTCCCCTAGTGGTAATCTTTGTTCCCCCAACTCCTTACTCATGATGATTACCTCTAACAATTGTGTCCTTCGAGTTAGGGACGAGTTTTTCTCCCCCATTGTTAAGGAATGCCATCTGGTAAAGATTGATGATTTTATAAAGAAGAATGCTTGGTTGCTTGGTAATGTTCGATTGAGCCTTGTAGAATCTGATACTTGGCCCTTGTATTCACCTTTTTTGTTGGCTGTCGTGCTCTCTGGTCACAGAAAATATGGCTCACTCTTACCTTGTATTGAGGTTATTACTAGCTTTAGTCTAGTCTATGTTGTTGTTAAAGGTTCATTCCCGATTGTTAGCACTTGTGTTAGCATTAACAGCTCTAATTTCTCCTTCATGGAGCCTTCTTCTCTCCCAATTTGCCTTCTTGTGTTGAATGGCATTGTTATAGGGAGCATATTTCAGGTTGCGATCATTAGCTGTTCGAAGGGTTGGTCTCATTCTTCGGCATCTCGAGATTTCACAGTGTTGGCTTTGACTGCGGAAGCTCTGGTTTTGAAGACTGCTATATCGAAAGCTGATCGTTTAGGAATTAGAAGATTATATGTCTTCTTTGATTACAAGGTGTATTGTTTGCACCTCTCGGCAGGAAGCTCATATTTGGAGCTTAAGGGTCTTCTACAAGATGTTAGAAGTATCAGTGGTAGATCGACTTCGTTGCCTTTATCTATGTTTGTCATTCCAGCAATATATTTGCTAATGTCTTAGCTATATCAATATTTGGATATGTAACTCTTTCCTCTTTGATGGAGGCAAACTTTGTTTTATGGGTTTATTGAATGAATGAATGAAACTTTAAAAAAAAAAAAAAAGCATAATCAAGAGGCTCTTCCCAAGATTAACATATGTGATACATTCTGACAGGGGCAGAGCTACTTGAAGATGAGGGGGGGTCAATTGACCCCTACAACATTTATAAAATTTTGTTTGTACATAGCTGTCTACAATAATTGATGGATGATTTGGTTTGAAGCATGAAAATATGACCCCCCATTAACATGGTTCAATTCATACATTTGCATCACTTTCTATATATATATATTTTCCATTTAATCGTTTGTTTTTTGTTTTTGTTTTTGCTTGTTTTTGATATATTTATTCACAATCTCTTGAAAAGTCTTGATTCTATTTTACAATTGCTTTTGATTCTTTTTCATTAATTGTTTAATATGACTTACCTAAAACAACATGATTTTTCATAGAAATTGAATAACATAAACTATTTATATATTTTATACACAAGTTTAAGCACTTTTAAAATTATATATTATATATATTATTGAAAATCAACTATAATTACGGAATTTATAAAAAAATGACATTATTTTTAGTTCTTTTATTTTATTTTTTAAATAAATAAGTATGAATACCTAAAATATTTGGTTTTTTTTTTTTGATTAATTCAAATAAATGAATTAATATTATAATATAATTATATTATTATTGATCCCGACAAAAAATAATCTGGCTCCGCCATTGTATTCAGATTACATTTGTTGATTCTATCAAAACTACAATTTAAGAATATTATGGTTAAACCATGGAGAATGTATACATTGGATCAAAAAGTTGCAGAATGAACAGTAAGGGATTGGACAATTTTCTGATTGAAAATGGTGTTCTAAAAACAAAGAAAATCATTTTCTATTGAGATTATGAACAACCCTTTGCAAAGAATCTCAAGAATCTAGCAAAATCAACCAAAGAATAAACGTTAAATCCAATTTTTCACAAAACGTAAGCAGATTATTCAATGGAAACAAAGAGCTACTAAACATGCATTAGAGAATCAAAATCCAGAATTAAAATTTCAACAAAAGGTTTTTCACAATCCAAAACAGATTGTGAAGAAGAGCATCGAGAGTCGCCTTAACCTCTTTGAGAGTTGCGATCTTCTTAATTTTAGACCGAAGAGCATCGAGAATCCATTTTTCTGGATAACTATTTTTCTGGGTTTAGAGCGTGATTCCATTATTGACCATCACCATAACCATATGTATTTTTCTCTTTTCTGGAATTTCCAGCTTCGATTTGTCTTTAGATTCGATCTCATCATCATCATCCGATATTCGTAGCTTCTTCTGTCGGATCTCCATCTTTCTCTGGGACATCTTCACCTTCGCAAACGGATTTAAAGTTGTAGAAGAATCCATAGCTGAAGAAGCTTCATCTCACGAAATTCAACAAACATATCAAAAATCAAATAACATCACACTCAAATTGAGTAATAGACCAACGAAAGAGAAGCAAAATTCGTTTTGTTTTTTATTTATTTTAGTAAAATAATATTATTAGCTGGGTTAATGTTATTAGTTCTCAAAAAGTGTCTATAGATATAAATAAAGCTTTTATTATTTACATTTTTTTATATTTTTAAATTTTGTCACTTTCCATTTTTGTTGAATTTCTTACAAAAAAACAAATAAAAGGAAAGATAAGTCTTTAAAAGTAGAATAATTCATTTTACTTCAAAATATTGTTTAAACGAAAATTAATTATCCAAAAATGAAAAATGCATTTACACATGTCACGATTTAAATTAATAATGACACATGTCAAAATCTAGTAAATTATAATTGTTCTAGGTGTCACGTTCATGTTAAATGCGTCCAACTTAATATATAAGTGTATTGAACATCAATGAACTAGCTGAATGTTGCCAATTGTGCAACCTTCCTTTTCTCTTTTCATACCAATCAAAGAATCATTTTGATTTTGGTGTTCTTTATTTAGTTTTCTTTTGAATTTGAATATGTCACATTTTTTTGTCGGCCAACATTTCATTAGATGAAAGGCCCATTAAGAGCAATACAAGTTGTTTGATAAAAACTATTCTCAACCCAATCAATTAAAATTTAATTAACTGATACAAGCCCATAAAAGCCCATCACGAGACCACAAATCTGAGATACAGTACTCGCGTGGAGAAGAGAATTTCACGACGACGCCGGCCAATCTTCAGATTCACCACAGCTCCGTCGCCGGTTTCGTCAAACAACAATGCAACCTTCTTCCACTGACACCGTCGGCGTTTATCTAATGAGATCTATACACTACCACCTTGGAGAAAGCCCAACAATCCACCTTCGAAGAGAAGATTCATCTATCGCCTATCTCATAGGCCACTCATGGGAGTATGAAGATATTACTCCCTCGGAGGATGAAGATATTACTCCCTCGCAAAGGTTGAGGTCGAGCTCAGTGAAAGGCATAGAAACATCAAAAGAGCAAACAACCAGATTTAAGCACATTTGGAGAGAAGAAAAGAAAATCGGACCAAGCCGAAAGGAACACCGAATAACGCCATAAACTATAAAACAACCAAAACCGGATAAAACCAGAAAATTTATCCGATTTATCTAAACGACAACAGGAGGCCCAAAATCATGTTCTTTATTTCCCAAAAGATCTCTAGCCCAAGCCCAAGAATTGGGATTTCACTAGAAGCATCGCCCTTACACTTTGTGGAAAGAATTATGCCACGTGGCAACATCTTCTTCACATAGAAGCCAATATCATCGGTAGTACAATCGGCACCGGCAAGGAGCAATCGCCATGGATCTGAAGAGCTTCTTCCACCGAGACAAACTCCAACTCCATTTTGTTGGATTTGTGAGAGAAGAACATGATTCCTCCTCCGCAACAGACCAAAAAACCTCCGGAGTAACCGGAGTCACCGATCCAAAACCTTCGATTCACCCTCTTACCTATGTACCATCTGTGGGGGGTGTAAATCCACACAACTAGATTTGTCAAGACTTTTAAGGGATCTGAAATTTCTGAGATTAAAACCACAAACACGAAGATCTAAAGATGGTTTTATTAAGCTGTTTTGAAAGCTTTTCTTATGAAAGCAAAAATACAGAATTTTTGTTAGGTAAAAATTGCGGATCCCCTTTCGAGAGGTTTACACAAGTATATATAGAAATTTAGGTCGGCTAAGGCGACTCCTAAAAAGATAAAGAAGTTCTCCTAATTTTTTGCTCTTTTCCTTTCTTCATGTCTGTCGTATCTTCATGGGCCTTTCCCCTATGATCGTTGCTTCGGGTGGCAACGGCCCATGTTCGGTTTGGGTGGCAACGGCCCATTTTTGGCTCGGGTGGCAACGGCCCATGTTTGGCTCAGGTGGCATTTCTCCTTCGCGGCTCGGGTGTCTTTTCTCTCGCGGCTTGGTTGTCTTTTTCCTTCGCGGCTCGGTTGTCTTTTTCCTTCGCGGCTCGGTTGTCTTTTCTCTTGAAGCTCGGGTGTCTTTCTCCTTCGCGGCTTGGGCCGTTTTCATTTTGGCTCGGGTTCTCTAACTGTGACACGAATAGTCTTCATGTGTCACCCGAACCATTTTAGGTGTGACACCTGAACTGTTTTCAGTGTGACACCCGAACCATTTTAGGTGTGACACCCGAACCGTTTTTGGTGTGACACCCGAACCATTTTCGGTGTGACACCCGAACCACTTTCGGTGCGATATCCGAACCATTTCTGACATCCGAGCCGTTTGAGTTTGGCTCGGGTGTTCGCGACACTTAGTTGACACCAAGCCGTTTTATATATTTTCTCGTCCGTTAACTCCAGGTGGGTGAAAATGACCCCAACAGTTAGCCCCCCAGCTCGTCAATTTCAAAGCTGAAAATGTCGAGATAAAGAGCGTTCTGAAGTTAACATCCCTAGCCAAATTTGTAGTGAAAACACCGAACCGTTGGAGTGTTTCTGTTAAGCCCCCTAGCCGTTATATTTTGTTATATGCCACCGAGCGGTTATGTCAAGAGTTTGGCTCGGGGTTTGCTGTATAGAAAAACTTTTGCTCGTGGGTATCCACTGACTTTGGCATATTTTTCTCGGAGAGTCTAAACGTTTCTGCTGATTCCCGAGGCGTATGACATCACTACTTGCCTATATAAACTGTGATGCCTCTTAATCCTTCACAACTTCATTTCTCCGAAAAATTCTCCAAAATAGGTAACCTCTCTCTCCTTTTTCTCTCTATTTTTTGCTTAAGTTATTTTTAACTAGGGCCTCTGTTATTCCTCCTTTGCCGCCGACCCGTTTGAGTTCCCGGATCCATCTTCAATTAGCTCTGTCGCTGTTCTTGAATTCTCCGGTGATTTGTTTGAAGATTTAGATCTGATTTTTAATTTATTTAGAGGATCTTGATCTGTTCTTCAACCCTTAGAATGCTTCGATCTGTTCGGATAAGCTGTTGAGAGCCCCGATCTGTTTTCTAATTCTTCGAAGATTTAGATCCTTTCTCCTGAGCTATTAGGGATCCTGATATGTTTGTATGTTTTCCAAAGATCCTGATCCATTTCTAAAAGTAAGGGATGTCTCAGTTGTCTGTGTCTATGTCACCTGAACCGTACGCTAGGTTATTTGATAGTCCTGGCCAGTCTTCATTTCCCGAGCCGTCTCTCTCCACCGAACCATTTTTTAGCCGAGCATATTCTTTGGGTGCGGATGCTCCAGAGGATTTGGACGACTCAAATGGGTCGGGGTAGGCCCTTCTTCTCGGTAGGAAAGTTGTGCTTTCAGAATCCTCGAGAGCCGAAAGCAATGCCAAAAATTCTTTGGAATTTGACGTGCCTCACCTTCGCGACTCTCCTTTTGACGAGACGGTAAATCCTTTTGTCAACACAATGGATCCCAAGCAGACAAAAATTGAACCAAATGATTGGTTCTACGATCCTGTCATGGCAAGACAAGGGCTGGAGCGTCTGTTAGGACCTATTCAACGAGCTCCAAGGAAGAGAAAAGCTAAGAAGCGACCCGATCCGCCTGGTTTAATTCTCTCCACCTTAGATTCTTTAACAGCCCTTAGGTGGAGATTTAATATCTCGGAAAAAATTGAATTCGTTCTTCCCTCGACGATGGACCGAGCCAATAATCCTCCCCTGATCACTTTACTCTCTACGAGAGCTTCTTTTACCGCTGCTTACTATGGTTCCCGATTCCCGAAGTGATTTTGCGATTTTTATGGAAGCATAATTTGGCCATTGCCCAAATCAACGCTCGGGGGATCAGACATCTGGTTGCCATTCTAGTCAGGAGTTATGAATGCGGCGTTGAGGTTGGAGTCGAACACTTGAGAAGCTTACTCGAATTCAGACGTCGTAACAAGAGAGAATTGAAGTACTATGTGTCGGGTAAAGCCAAAAGGAAGATCATAGTAGGATTCCCGAGCAAAGATGATAACTGGGAGGATTACTTTTTCTTTGTTCCTGTTACCGAGGCGTTAGTGGGCTCAAGATGTATTCACTCCATTAAGAGAAGCTGGGGAGAACTTGGTAGCCGGCTCGTAGTTTGTTTTGGGCTATGGCTCGGTTTTCTTTTATATGTTAATTTTGTTTTAGGTTTCTTATTTTGTTTCCCCTTTTTTGTAGCACGCCATCTCCAACTCTCGTTGCCCCCCAATCTGTCTACGGTCCACGAAGTGCTTTCTGCTCAAAAGTGTAATTGAAAGAGAGATTTTAATCTTTAGCGAGTGGAGAGAGCCCGAGCCCTCTTTGAAGGTCAATCTGTCGAACAATCATCTTCCTCCAACCCTTCAGCCGACACCATGGGTATACCAACGTTTAGAGACAGAGCCGCAGCCAAAGCTAAAGCAGAAGCAGAAGCTAGAGAGAGTGTGAGGCAAGCCGAGGCAATGGATCAAATCCGACCCCCGAACCCTCAGGCTAATGCTACTCTCCTCCCCGAGCAGATTTCTAATCCCTTAGCTCCTCAAGGGGTTGTGTTAGGGCTTCGTCCCACTGATTTCCAGATGTTGCTGCATAAGGACAAAGGCAAAGGGAAGGCCAAAGAGAGGAAAGGCCCGAGCAGAAAATACCAGTCATCGACAGATGACAACGGTGAAGGGTTATCCGAGGCCTCGAAGCGGCAATGATGCGCCAAAGTACCTCGAATTCTCCCCTAGGCAATTCCTCTTTCTGTCGTGCCCATTAATGCTGACGGGGCTTAAAATGATGCTACGACATCCGCAGCCATCTTTTCGAAGATCACCTGCCCGGGTGATCGTCTCCCTCCATCTGATACCTTGCTTAGGGACAAGTCCTATAATGAGGTGTCTCTTCGTGGTGTCAAGGTATGCCGCTTGTCATTGTTTAAGTTTATCTTGTCGTTGAAACCCAAGCCGTTTAACTTATTTTGTCGTTAAATAACATCTTTATTTCTGCGCAGTTCATAGCCCATCTTAACAGGATGGTGCTGGGGTATGAATCCGACACTCGCAAGGACAGGGAGAGAGTTGATGATGCCCGGAAGAAAACTATTGAGGTTGATGGGAAGCTAAGAGAGATCGAGGTGAGTCACACCTCCGAACGAGAAAGGGCTCTTAAAAGAATCCAGAATCTTGAGGGCGAAACGGAGGGGCTCAAGAAGCATCGAAAAGAAGCCGACGAGCGGATTATGCGGCTGGAATCTAGCAAGGCAAAGTGGGATGATCACATTGCCAACTTAACGAGGCAGCTGGAAGCGACGAACGAGCTACACAAGAGTAAAGTTGAGCAAGCCGTGCTAGAGGCCAAGCGGGAGATGATGAAAATGTTTGAAGACAAAATCTTCCGAGCCAAAAAACTTCTTGGCCAGATCGAAGGCGAGCCAAAACAAGATGTACTTGATCTTGCTCAGATCGAAGGCAATCTTTAGGTCATAGGATTGGTTCAAAGCGATGAGCCGCCATCTCTTGACTCCGAGGCGAAGAATTTGGCAGAACAGAAGGGAGACCTAGAAGGAGCCCACGAGGCATTTTCTAAGCTTGTAGCCTGATGTATTGCATTTTTACGCACTCTAACATATGTCTTTAACGGTTTTTGGAGTCGTTTCTATGGTTTTAGTGTCATTTCAGGGCTAGAACATGTTTGGATGAGAAAAGAGACATAAGGAGTAATGATTAGAGCAAAAGAGCGGAAAAAGACTCAGATCGATCGATCCACATATGGATCGATCGATCCAACTCTCCAGCCAAAACATCGTATACATTTAGGATCGATCTGATGAGACCAGATCGATCGATCCAAGTCTAGATCGATCGATCCAAGATACCCGACTTTGATCGAATGAGAAGCTCAGATCGATCGTGCCAACATCAGATCGATCGATCCAATCATGATCGATCGATCCAAGCTATTTTTCGACGAGAAAAAGGAAATTTTTAATTTCCTATTTTCAGAGGGTTTTGCCGTTTTTCTCTCCAACGTTTTGACTTAGATATATATATTCGAGTCTAAGCCATTGTTTAGGCAAAGTTTTTTCATACTCTTCCATACTTTTGAGATTTTTAGTTTTCTGCAATTCTGTAAGCCGTGGGAGACGAATCTCTGACTCTTCAATCGTTGAGAAGATTTCTGAACCCTATTCTAATTTATCATGAGTTTTTCTTCTTCTTCGATTGCTTTGATTCTTTCCATGTCTGAGTAGATCCTTAGTTGAGTTTAGGGTTTTCAACGGAGTTTATGAATCGTTGAATCAGATATAGATAGGGATTATTATCGTCTTCACCTATTGTCATTCTTATTGCTTAGATTAAATTGATCACTTAATCTCTGATTTAGGGTTTAATCTATTCATCAAAAGTGCTATAGATTGCTTGATAAAACATAGGTGAGCAAATTGTCCTTAACCAACGAAAGCTGATGTTAAGGCAATTTGTGAACATATCAAACCTGTTCGTTAATGCTTGTTTAGAATTTTAAGATCAAACGACAGTTTAGATTCTTAGGTTGCTAGATAAAGTAGTTGAGACCACGAAAGTGGATTGATTATACATTCTTTTTTGAGTTGAGACTGCGTTCTATCGTTCCCTGAATAATTGTCTGGTTCATGATCTCTGAATTCCTGCGAAACGCCCTAGACTTAACGCTTGTTTTAATAGAATTTACATCGTTTAAATTGCTATTTACATTTGTCATTGCAATCAACATCATTTTTACCATCTTAGCTTAATTTCATTCAAAAGAATTCGTAGTGTTTCACTTGGTTCTCGTGGATTCGATCCCTAATTACTATTCCGTTTGCTGTGCACTTGCAGTGATATTTAGGATTAAAACTCAGTGTATCATGGAACAACTAGAATTGTATGTTATTTTTTTTTCTTACAAAATGAATTTATCAGTACTCTACATATAAGCAGATGATGAAGAGCCATCCCTTTTATCTAAACAAAAATGATCGTTGTCCTGTATAGAGGAAGTTAGGAACAAGTCATTTTTTCGAGACAAGGAACAAGTCTATATATAGATTTTCGATTTAATGTTAAAGACTTAAAATATATAAATAACTAAAAGAACAAGTCAGTAGACCTAACCCAGCGTGACCAAAAAAAAAAACTCTAAGCGTAACATATTTGATGGGTAAAATAATTGGTAACTTGTTATGTCAAATTAAAAGAGATCATTTAAACTATTGTATCCCACTACCCAGGGCCGGCTTAGCTCTAGGGCCCAAAAAATTATAGGGGCCCAAAATGTTTTTATCTACCGATTTTTTTTTTATCCATAGGGCCCAAGATATGTTGAACCGGCACACTACCAAATAAGTTTGTGTGAGAGGTGAGCACGATAACGATTCTTAGGCCCTAAATGATAATAGCACTTGTGGAATTGAGAGGAATAAGTGAAAAAAATGATACTCTAACACCAGTTATTTTTAGAGGAATGTCGATGAATTATGTGGAATACTGTTTAATTCAGCAATTTTTTGTAGTTATTTATTTTTTAATGCATATTTTCTTTTAATTAATTTGATGAAGTTAATTTATAAAATGCACATTATAGTAATCTTATAATTGATTCCACATTTTCGTTTCTTTGTATGCTTGTCTTTGGGGAACGAACAAAAACAATGCTTCTTGTATTGGAAAAATAATAACAAATGGATAACATAGATAACAAATGTCAAGTGTATGTTTTTTTACCTATGGGTGTATAATGTATTTTCAATTTGTAATGTTTTTGAGTTTAAATGTTTTAAATTTAAAATTTAAAATTTTATTTTATTTGTTTAATAAATTGTTAATATCATAAATAAATAAAATTTTGAAAGTTTTTACTAATTATAGTGGTAAATAATAAAAAATATTTGTAAATTTTGTTAAAATAAACAAAAACGAAAATATTGATGAAATAAGTTAGGTTTAGGAGATAATTCAGTAAAATTTTTTTTTTTTAATTTAATATATTTATAAACATAAATATTTAATTTCGATAAAATATTGTTTAATTAATATTTTCATAAGTTTGATTAATTAATTAATTTTTAAAAATTCTGCCACATTCCGCCAAATTCAGCTGTTACCATTTAAATTCAAAATTATTCCGTCGGATTCCGTAAAAAATCATTACAAATTCAACTAGATTCTGCAATTCAGCCAGATTCCTCTGATACCATTTAGACTTTAACTGAAAGATTAATACGACTTGTATTTTTATACACTAATGTCCTTATTTTACATTTTTTTGGAGTCATTTTTATTAACACTGGGATTCGTTGTTTAATTAAAATAATATTTTTTGAATTAATTAATAGAATAAAACATTCGCGAAAGTCTTCTCATAGACTTATCAACTTCGACTCAATCAATGTTTTTTTTTAAATAGATCGTGGAAGTTCCCAATATTCGAGTGATAATCTTTCCTCATTTTTCAAAATTAATTATTGATAATATTATGTTTAAGATCTAAATCACTAATTCACCAACTAATCTCCATGAGTGTTTGCCAAAAGTATGTGGTGATTGACCCAGATAATAAGTAAAGGTTTCGCCTACCGAAAAAGAGTCCTCTTGTTCGCTTTTTTGTCGTTAACGTTAATTTACAAACACTTCCTGTTGACTTAAGCTTGAAGTCAACATTGGTTTTTCTAAAGAGATAAGGAGCAAAATATATTTAGGAGAAAATCTAAATATACATATATAATTAGAAGTTATCTAATTATTATGTAATATTTTCTAATAGCTGTTAGGTCAAAGATCGAGTCTCCTCTTTTTCTTTATAAGGAGATGCTAGATTGTAGCATAACTTGTAAGGTTTTGAGAAAGATTAAAGAGAGTTTAAATTTTGAGTAAGTTTCTTAAGCAATAAAAAAGAGTTATTCTTAATCTTTGATTCTTTTGTTCTATAATTGGTATCAGAGTTTGAAAAACATAAAGAAAATGTGATTTCTCTTGTGCATATACAAAAGAAAGAAGGAACGATGACATAGGATGAAGATGGTGCGATGTCGACGGGAAAAGTGAAGGAAGGGGGAGGATCTTCCTCAATTAAGTGTCCTATGCTAAATTCAAGTAATTATACGGTGTGGGCTATGAGGATGAAGATTCTGCTCAAGGTGAATAAAGCATGGGAAGTCACAGAGGCGGGAAAAGACGATGGTGATAAGAACGACATGGCTATAGCTTTGCTGTTCCAGTCAATTCCCAAGGCTCTTATATTGCAAGTCGGAGAACTAGACACAGCACAAGAAGTATGGGATGCCATAAAAGCTAGACATGTCGGAGTAGACAGAGTAAAAGAAGCTAGGTTGCAAACATTGATGGCTGAGTTCGATCGACTCAAGATGAAAGATGCTGAGAAAATCGATGACTTTGTTGGAAAATTGTCAGAGATATCCTCAAAATCAGCTGCATTAGGAGAAGAGATCGAAGAAACAAAACTGGTCAAGAAGTTTCTCAAGTGTCTTCCTCGGAAAAAGTATATACACATAGTTGCCTCTCTTGAGCAAGTGCTGGATTTAAACAACACAAGTTTTGAAGATATTGTGGGACGTTTAAAAGCTTATGAAGAACGTGTTGCAGAGGAAGAAGAAGAACAAGAAGAGCAAAGCAAATTAATGCTTGCAAATATGGAATCTCAATCTAATCGTGATTTCAATGGTGAATTCAGAAACAGAGGACGTGGAGGACAGTTTTTCAATAGAGGTCGAGGTCGAGGACGCTATAATGGAGCAAGAGACTCATCACGATTTAATGGAATAAGAGATTCATCAAAAATAGTCTATTATCGATGCAACAAATTAGGCCATTATGCTTCTAATTGTCCCGATCGTCTACTAAAATTGCAAGAAGCACAAGAGAATGAAAATAGTGGTACTGAAGATGCAGATGAGCTCATGCTAAACGAGGTAGTGTAGTTGAATGAAGAGAAGGTCGTACCAAGCAATTATGAAACAAACACTGATGAAAATGATGTTTGGTACCTTGATAATGGTGCTAGTAACCACATGAGTGGAGATTGAAGGTACTTTGCACACATTGATAAAACCATTACTGGGAAAGTGCATTTTGGAGATGACTCCCGCATAGATATAAAAGGAAAGGGATCGATTGAGTTCGTTGACAAAAACGGTGAGGCAAGGACAATGACCGAGGTTTATTTTATTCCGGATTTAAAAAGCAACGTTATTAGTCTTGGACAGGCCACTGAATCGGGATGTGATGTGAGAATGAAAGAAGATTTTTTGACAATGCATGATCGTGATGGAAAGTTACTTGTCAAGACAATCAGATCAAAGAATCGTTTGTACAAGGTTCGTATGGGATTTAGAGAACATGTGTGTCTGAACCTGACACAAACAAACGATTCAAGCATATGGCATGCACATTTGGGACACATAAATCTCGATACGATAAAATCCATGCAGCAAAGAGAGCTCGTTATTGGAGTTCCACATGTTAAGTTTGAGAAAAGGATTTGCGATTCTTGTCTACTTGGAAAACAAACAAGACAAGTGTTCCCACAAGCCACTTCATATCCAGCTACAAAAGCACTTGAGCTTATTCACGGTGATCTCTGCGGTCCTATAACCCCAAGTACAGCGGCTGGAAATCGATATGTCTTCGTCCTCATAGGTGATCACTTGAGGTATATGTGGACAACATTGCTTAAAGAGAAAAGAGAAGCATTTAATAAATTCAAAAGGTTCAAGAGCTTGGCTGAGCAAGAACTAGGGGTGAGAATTCAAACTTTCAGAATAGATCGCGGAGGAGAGTTCGTGTCACAAGAATTCAACTCGTTTTGTGATAGCTCAGGGATAAAAAAGCATCTTACAGCTCCATATACGCCACAACAGAATGGTGTTGTTGAAAGAAGAAATCGGACCCTATTGGAGATGACTCGAAGCATTCTAAAACACATGTTGGTTCCAAATTACTTGTGAGGGGAAGCTATAAGACATTCCACATACCTTTTGAATCGAATAGCTACGAGAGCTCTGAAGGATAGAACTCCATACGAAGCTCTACGATCGAAGAAGCCAAATATAAATCACCTCCGGATTTTTGGCTGCATCGGATACGCAAAATTGGAGACACCACACTTGAAGAAACTTGATGACAGATCAAGGAAACTAGTACATTTGGGTACAGAACCGGGATCAAAGGCGTATCGTTTGTTTGATCCGCAAACCCGAAAAATCATAATAAGTCGAGATGTGGTGTTTGATGAAACAAAAGGATGGAGTTGGAGTCAACAGAAATCAGATCGAATTAGTGCTGGAAGTTTCACAATTGCTTTTGGAGAATTTGGGAATCATGGAGTTCCTGTAGAGTCCGATCAGAGTAGCACAGAAACAGAGCAACCCAACGGAAGTCAAAGATCGGGTGCAGAACGGGTCATGGTGAAAACAGAGAGTGATGATCAACGACTTGAAGCTAATGGAGGATCAGAGGAGAATAGTGATCCTCAAAAAAGTGAAGAAGAGAATGATGATGACGATGGTCAACCTGTGTTAAGAAGAACAACACGAGTAAGTAGAAAACCAAAGTATCTTGAGGACTATGCTTTATTAGCTGAAGAGGAAGGACAACGATTACTTATGGTTTTAAATGAGGAACCTAGAGATTTGGAAGAAGCAAGGGAATCAAAGTATTGGATACTTGCTTGTGAAGATGAAATAAACTCGATCGAGAAGAATTTCACCTGGAATCTTGTAGATCTTCCTCATGGGGCTAAACCAATATGGCTAAAGTGGGTGTTTAAGCTTAAGAGGAATTCCGATGGTAGTATTAACAAGCATAAAGCAAGACTCATGGCCAAGGGATACGTTCAAAGACATGGAATTGATTTCGACGAAGTCTTTGCTCCGGTAGCTCGTATTGAAACCATTCGTCTTCTCATCAATCTTGCAGCATCAAATGCATGGGAGATACATCATCTCGATGTCAAGACAGCGTTTCTACATGGAGAGCTAAAAGAAACAGTTTATGTCACACAATCAGAAGGATTTGTAGTGAAGGGGAGCGAAGAGAAACTGTATAAACTCAACAAGGCCCTATATGGTTTAAAGCAAGCTCCAAGAGCATGGAATGATAAATTGAATCAGATTCTCAGGGATCTTCAGTTCAAAAGATGCTCTAAAGAACCATCAGTTTATCAAAAGAAGGTAAATCAAGAGATTCTTCTTATTGTCGTATATGTCGATGATTTGCTGGTGTCTGGAACGAATGTGAAAGTCATTTTAGAGTTCAAGAAGGAGATGGCTTCTAAGTTCGAGATGAGTGATCTCGGAAGGTTAACCTATTATCTTGGGATTGAAGTAGGTCAAACCAATGAGGGTATAACATTAAATCAGAGACGCTATGCCCAAAGGATCTTAGAAGAAGCTGGTATGGGAGAGTGTAACTCGGTGCATACACCTATGGAAGCTGGTTCAAAACTTTCAAGGTCGATTGAAGAAAATGACATTGATGCTACGAGCTATAGGAGGAATGTTGGATGTCTTAGATACTTGCTTCACACAAGGCCAAATTTATCCTATTGTGTAGGTGTGCTGAGTCGTTACATGCAGAATCCGAAGGAATCTCATGGAACAGCAATGAAGCAATGCTTGAGATATTTACGAGGAACTATCAATCTAGGGCTGGTATTTGAACGATCAAACTCAGAAGCAACAAGGCTGGTTGGTTACAGTGATAGTAGTCACAATGTCGATCCCAATGATGGTAAAAGTACGACAGGGCACATCTTCTATCTTAATGGAAGTCCAATTTCTTGGTGTTCACATAAACAAGATACAGTGGCGTTGTCTTCATGTGAAGCTGAGTTTATGGCAGGAACTGAAGCAGCGAGACAAGCAATTTGGCTTCAAGATTTGCTTGAAGAAGTCACCGGGTCACCATATGAGAAAGTTGTTATCAGGATTGATAACCAGTCAGCTATTGCCCTTTCAAAGAATCCAGTATTTCATGGCCGAAGCAAGCACATACACACTGTAAGAAATCGGAGAATAAGAGTGAATAATAATGGTGGAGAAGAGGATGGACGAAATAGAAAGAGAGTGGTATCTGAATTGTTCTTGTATTTCTGTGTGTTATTTCTTTACATGTTGGATCTCTTTATATAGAGAAATTTCAGACTATTTCTATGCAGATTATATTGACTTCTAAGGCAGCCTATATGGACTTGTAAGGCAGCAACCTATATTGACATTCCTATAAGGCAGCAGCCTATATTGACATTCCTATAAGGCAGCAGCCTATATTGACATTTTAGGCAGAGCTTCTAGAGGGAGCTGGTGGAAAACTTCTAGATGGAGGTTCTGATTTTTCCACTTGAATTTCCTTAACAGTTTTAACATTCCCCCTCAAGATTGGCTGGTGGATGTCCAATAAGCTGATCTTGCCATGAATATTATCACATACCTTGGACGTGGTTGCCTTTGTGAAAATATCTACAAACTGATCATAACTCTTAACAAAGGAAGGAGAGATAATACCTTCTTGTACCTTCTCACGAATGAAGTGGCAATCAACTTCAATGTGCTTTGTCCTCTCATGGAAGACAGAATTATATGCAATGTAGATGGCAGCCTGATTATCACAGTGTAGTGTAATAGGTTCAGTCCTATTGATTCCAAGATCTTTAAGAAGCTCCTTCAGCCAAATCAACTCTTTTGTGACATCTTTCATTGCTCTATACTCTGCTTCAGCACTTGAAAGGGATACCACTTTCTGTTTCTTGCTTCTCCAAGTAACAAGATTTCCTCCCACAAATGTACAATATCCAGTTGTGGATTTTCTGTCCATATTGTCTCCTGTCCAATCAGCATCGCAAAACCCAATAATCTCTGTATTGTTATTGCAGCCCATCCATATACCTCTTCCCGGATTACTCTTCAAGTATCTGAGAATTCTTTCCACCATACTCCAATGATGTTCAGTGGGAGCTTGCATGTGATGGCTTGCTTGGTTCACAGCAAAACAAATATCAGGTCTAGTGATTGTAAGATAGATTAGTTTACCTACAAGCCTCTGATATTGTTTGATATCAGCCAATGGTTCCCCCTCACGAAAGTTCTTGTAACTTTCTTCAATGGGTGTCTTGGCTGGCTTTGAACCCAATTTTCCTGTTTCAGCTAACAAGTCCAAAGTGTACTTTCTCTGAGAGACGAACATTCCTTCATCAAACCGAGATATCTCTATACCTAGGAAATACTTCAACTCTCCCAAGTCCTTGATGTCAAACGAAGATTTGAGTAGGTCTTTTGTCTTCTTAACTCCAGCAACATTATCACCTGTAATGATAATATCATCAACATATATGAGGACAACAACAATACCCTCTTCCCCCTGAGTTGTGAACAAGGAGTGATCAGCTTCAGACCTACGAAATCCTTTCTCAAGTAGACAGCTACTCAACCGCTGGTACCAAACTCGGGGAGATTGTTTAAGACCATAGATAGCTTTCTTGAGTTTGCACACTCTGGTACTGTTGGTTGCATCATGGAAACCCTGGGGAGGCACCATGTATACTGCTTATTCCAAATCTCCTTGGAGGAATGCATTCTTAACATCTATCTGCCATAAATCCCAAGAGAGGTTAGTAGCTACAGAGAGGAGGACACGAACCGAGTGAAGTTTCGCTACCGGAGCAAATGTTTCTGTGTAGTCCTCTCTATAGACCTGAGTATATCCCTTGGCAACTAGTTGAGCTTTATACCTCTCAACTTCTCCACTGCTTGTATACTTAATTGTATACACCCATCTACTACCAACCATCTTCCTATCCTCGGGTAGATCAACCATATCCCAAGTATCGTTCCTCTTCATAGAGTCAATTTCTTCATTCATGGCTTGAACCCAAACTTTGCTCTTGCCCGCTTCTTCATAGGTAATTGGCACAGTTTCCTTGTCAATCTTGCTAAGAAATCCTTGGTGCTCTTCTGGAAGATGTGCAACAGAACAATAGGTTTGAATGGGATGAGCCACAACCTGATTGTTAAAGTAGACTCTTGTGTTCTTCCACTGAGAAGGAGGAAACTTTAGCCTTGTACTTCTACGAAGAGGAAGAGCAGCAGTTTCTGTTGATGCATCCTCTTCTTTTTCTTCAGAATCTTGGACAACAACTTCTTCAAGTAATTCTGGGGTCAAATCTCCTTCTTCTTCTTGAGTTTCTTACCCTTTAGAACTTTCATCACGTTCTTGTGAAGAAGTTTCTTCTTCAGTGTTTTCATCTGTGTCTTCCACTTCATGACAATCACCACTACCAGAATCTGAAGTCTCTCCTTGAATTGCTTCAGTTTGATTGTCTACTCTCTCTTCCTCTGGAGCAGCATTCTTGTTTTCTATCAATGAATTTAAACCATTGATTATAAATTTCAAGGTGGTAGCACGATCAATTCCAGAGGATGTCATATCCTTCAAGCTATCCCAGTTCTTCTCACCATAATAACTTCTTTCCTCATCAAATTTGACATCTCGGGAGACGTGCACTCGCTTTGTCTCTGGATTGTAACACTTGTACCCTTTTTGTGTTGAGGAGTAGCCAATAAACATACACTTGGTACTTTTTGGCTCCAGCTTGTTCCTCTGAGCTTCTGGTACAAACACATAGCATACACATCCAAAAACTCTCAAATGATCAATACTTGGCTTAGTATTATTCAATACCTCATATGGAGACACATCTCCAAGGAGTCTTGTTGGCAGCCTGTTGATCAAATAACATGCTGTCATTACTGCATCTCCCCAATAGGACTTTGGAACATTTCTATCAAACATCATTGTCCTAGCAACCTCCATTAAGTGCCTGTTCTTGCACTCAGCAACTCCATTTTGTTGAGGAGTGTAGGCACATGATGTTTGGTGAATGATCCCCTGCTCTCCCAAGTACTATTTGAACTGGGTACTTAGGTACTCTCCTCCATTATCACTCCTCAAGATTTTGATCTTAGCCCCAAACTGTGTAGAGACATAGCTGTGGAACTTTGAGAAGGCTTCAAACACATTATTTTTTGAAGATATAAGAGTGACCCATGTATTCTTGGACTTCTCATCAATGAATGAAACAAAATAATGAAACAAAATACTTATATTGATCACGAGAAGCATAAGGTGCAGTCCATACATCAGAGTGAACAAGACCAAAGCAGTCATCATAGACAGTGGATGATTATGAAAAAACAGTTCTACAATGTTTTCCAAGAATACATGCTTCACATCTTTGATGATCATGGGTCAAGTTTGGTATGGCTAGACTGAGGGTCTTGGAATGAGGATGACCAAGACGAGCATGCCAAATCGAGCTGGAGCAGGCTGAGCTAAGAGCAGAATGAGAAACACCAACAGTGTCATTTTTATTCAGAACATATAGACCATCTTTTGTGCTTCCATCACCAATGGTCTTTCCCGACTTAATGTCCTGAAACCGCACATCATTAGGACTGAAAACAACCAAGCAATCAAGATCCTTTGTTGCTTTCTTAACTGATATCAAGTTTGAACTGAATTCAGGCATAAACAGAGCTTTAGAATTCTTTTCAAAAAGTTCAAGATTCCCAATGCCTCTAATTGGGACATCCTGCCCATTTGCAATGGTAACATTGCCATAATGAGGTTTAATGTTTGAGATGAGTTCAGCATCACTAATCATATGATGAGTGGCACCTGAATCAACTACAATAGGCTTTTTAAATAAGGAAGTGAGAGATTTACCAGATCCAGTTAGCTTGGCGATGCTTTTTATGAGATTTTCCAAATCTGATTTCCTCACAACATCATCATCTCCTGGTGTTGCTGCCATGGCAACGTTTTTGGGACTTTGAACCAATCCTCTTAGCTTCATTGGCTTCAAATGAGGATGGAGAGTCCAACACTTTTCTTTGGTGTGCCCCTTCATCTTGCAGTGGTCACACCATACATTCCTCCTTTCTGCCTGCTGATGAGTACTACGGCTCATATGGGCAGTTTCACTTGTCCCTTGAAAGAGACTCTTTGACCCTTCTTCCTTCTGGATCATCATACACACTTCATTCAAGGTGGGTAGCTTCTAAAATCTGAGGATATGATGGATCAGTCCTTTGAACGACGCATTGAGAGTTAGGAGGAGTCCAAAGACCTGATCCTGCTCACGCCTTTCATTTAGCTCCTTCATGTTAGTGGTTGGAGGATGCAGCATCTCCATTTCTGCCCACAATGCTCCGAAGTCTCCAAACAGTTCTTTGAATGTTTTCTCCTCTTGTTGAAGATCATTCAAAGCCCTTTTTACCTCAAATATTCTGCTGATATTAGAGGTATTACCATACACACCTAAGAGTGTGTCCCACAATTCCTTTGCAGTTTTAGGATATGAGTAAGCTGCAAGGATTGACTGCTCCAAAGAGCTCTGAAGAACAGCAATAACATACTGATCTTCCTGGATCCACTTGGGATCTTCTTTGCTGGTTCCGAATCTGACAGGAGTTACTTTCGGATCTTCTTTGCTGGTTCCAGTTTTTTCAGAAGCCCCTTGGGTTTCCTCATCCGCTACAGCTTTTTCTTTGTCCATAGACACCATTAGAGAGGCATCGATGTGCTCCCATAACCCACGGCTCCTTAAGGCCGTTCTGGTTGTCCTTGACCATAACAAATAGTTATCTCCTTTAAGAATAACTGGTAGAACAATCTGCTTCTGATTTTCCATTTTAGAAAACGAATAGCTTTGCGGAAATATAGGTCTCAATGAGCGTGTTGCTCTGATACCATGTAAGAAATCAGAGAATAAGAGTGAATAATAATGGTGGAGAAGAGGATGGACGAAATAGAAAGAGAGTGGTATCTGAATTGTTCTTGTATTTCTGTGTGTTATTTCTTTACATGTTGGATCTCTTTATATAGAGAAATTTCAGACTATTTCTATGCAGATTATATTGACTTCTAAGGCAGCCTATATGGACTTGTAAGGCAGCAGCCTATATTGACATTCCTATAAGGCAACAGCCTATATTGACATTTTAGGCAGAGCTTCTAGAGGCAGCTGGTGGAAAATTTCTAGATGGAAGTTCTGATTTTTCCACTTGAATTTTCTTAACAGTTTTAACACACACAAGGTATCACTTCATAAGGGAATGCGTCGAGAATGGTCAAATAGAAGTCAAGCATGTCCCCGGGAATGAGCAAAAGGCAGACATTCTAACAAAGGCTCTTGGAAAAATCAAGTTCAAAGAAATGAGGGATCTCATTGGTATGAAGGATTTGGTTCGAAAATGACTTCAAGCTTAGGAGGGAGAATGTTGACTTAAGCTTGAAGTCAACATTGGTTTTTCTAAGGAGATAAGGAGCAAGAGTATATTTAGGAGAAAATCTAAATATACATATATAATTAGGAGTTATCTAATTATTTAATATTTCCCAATAGCTATTAAGTCAAAGATCGAGTCTCCTCTTTCTCTGTATAAGGAGATGCTAGATTGTAGCATAACTTGTAAGGTTTTGAGAAAGATCAAAGAAAGCTTAAGTTTTGAGTAAGTTTCTTAAGCAATAAAAGAGAGTTATTCTTAATCTTTGATTCTTTTGTTCTATACTTCCGACGAACGATGAGACTGACAAACATATTATATTATTCCTTTTGTTGTCGCAAATGACGAAAAACATCAAAAAAATAATAATGTTTACCAACAATTAACAACCAGAACTTTAAAAAGTAAAAAAATCAGCCTTTTAATCGAGGTACTAAATGTTATAAAATATATTTAACTAAATCTATATGTGTGTTTATATATTTATGTGGTGTGTGTATATATAAATTAGATAGAGAGAGAGAGTAAGTGGATAGGGTGAGTAGGGTGAGAGAGAGAGAGTGAGTGGGCAAGAGAGAGTGAATATGAGAGAAAAGTTTTTCTTTCTTTCTTCTTCTTACTTTTTTACAAAGAAGATTAGCATATTTATAGTATAAAAAAAATAATATAATAATATAAAATATCTACTTAAATCAGTAATTTTTTTTTGTTTCTAGATGGATAATTATCTTATATTATATTTAACACTTCCCCTTAATTATCCATCAATATTTGGGTATTTCGTACTGCCTCGTTAAAAACCTTATCATGGAAAAATTCAGTGGGACAAAAACCATGAAAAGGGAAAAAGAGTGCAGTCTCCCCCTAGAAAAGATATATATAATCTTTTCTTTATAAATCCCGTAGATGACGCATTCCGATACTATGAACATGCTTCTTGAATGTTGTAGTCGGAAGCGCATTTGTAAACAAATCTGCTGCGTTGTCACTTGAGCGAATATATTGAACATCAATCTCCTTATTTTTCTCTAGTTCTTGAGTGTAGGAGAAAAATCTCGGAGGAATATGTTTTGTCCTATCGCTCTTGATGTAACCTTCTTTGATTTGAGTAACGCACTCATCATTATTTTCAAATAATAATGTTGGCTTTGCTGGTGGTTATTCCGCTTGCTTCTTGAATAGGTTGAGTCATTGATCTGAGCCATACACATTCTCTGCATGCTTCATGAAGTGCAATAATTTCTGCATGATTTGAAGAAGTGGCGACCAAAGTCTGTTTCTGAGACCGCCATGAGATCGCAGTTCCACCAATTGTAAAAACGTATCCGGTTTGTGATCGAGCTTTATGCGGATCTGATAAATAGCCTGCATCTGCAAAACCAACTAGACAAACCTCGGGGTTTCTTGAATAAAATAATCCAAAATCGATTGTACCCTGAAGATAACAGAATATGTGCTTTATTCTGTTCCAATGTCTGCGGGTAGGAGATGAACTGTACCTTGCAAGTAGATTAGTAGCAAAAGCTATATCTGGTCGAGTATAATTTGCAAGATACATTAGTCCACCAATATCACTTATATAAGGTATTTCAGAACCTAATACTTCTTCATTATTTTCACAAGGTTGAAATGGATACTTGTCAACATCAAGTGATCTATTGACCATTGGAGTACTCAAAGGAGTTGCTTTATCCATATTAAAGCGTTTTAACACCTTTTGGTGTAATGTGATTGATGCACAAAGATTCCATCTTTGAGATGTTCTATTTGAAGCCCGAGACAAACTTTTGTCTTTCTAAGATCTTTTATTTCAAACTCTTTTTCATATGAGTTCTTGCATCATCAATCTCCTTTTGAGTTCCAATTATGTTCAGGTCATCTACATATACAACAATGATCACAAATCCTGACAAGGATTTCTTAATAAATACACAAGGGCATATCGCATTGTTGATGTATCCTTTACTCAACAAATATTTACTTAAGAGATTATACCACATTCGTCCTGATTACTTTAATCCGTAAAGTGATCACTGTAATTTGACCAAACATATTTCTTTAGATGATACTTCATGCATTTTTGATCCTTCTGGGATCTTTAATCCCTCAGGGATTTTCATGTATATATCATTTTCAAGTGATCCATATAGATATGCAGTCACAACATCCATTAGGTACATTTCCAAGTTTTTAGATGCCGTTAAGCTCATTAAGTACCTGAATCTGATTGCATCTATGACCGGAAAATATGTCTCTTCATAATCAATTCTCGATCTTTGAAAAAAACCTTGTGCCACAAGTCAGGCTTTGTATCTTGTGACTTCGTTTTTCTCATTTCTTTTTCGCACAAAGACCCACTTGTACCCAACCGGTACTACATCTTTAGGTGTAATAACTATAGGTCCAAAGACATTTCTTTTATTGAGGGAGACTAATTCATTTCTCATGGCCATTTGCCATTTCTCCCAATCAGGCCTTTCCTGGTACTCTGATACGGACCTTGGGTCTGGATCATCATGACCAATTTTTTTGGATACAGAGAAAGAGAAATATTCCATCAGTATCATCTATTTTATTTCTCACCCATAATTTTCTATTTTGGGCATAATTAATGGAAATCTCATATTTTCCTGTATAATGTTCATCTTCTGAACATTTCTCTTCATCTGGTCCTTCTGGAACCCTTTCATATATGTCATCTTGACATTTTTCTTTATATGGTTCCTCTAGAATCTTCTCATTGTGTTCTCCCAATTTCTTTTTCTTTCGAGGATTTTTATACTTAGAGCCCATTAGCCTCCCCCTCTTTAATTGAACCTTAGGTTCATTTGCTCTGCTCCCATCAATTTGTTCTTCTGGAACATCGATTCTTGATGGAGCATTTGCAGCGGGTATATATGATTTAGTCACCCTTTTTGTATTTGTAAATGCATCTGGTAACTGATTTGCCATCTTTTGTAGGTGTACAATTTTCTGAACTTCCGATTCACGTTGTTTTGTAAGAAGATCAAGATGTACCAAAGATGGTGTACACCAAGTAATATCTTTTGGTATTCCCTTAACTCTTCCCCCTAACGCTGGAAATTCATCTTCATTAAAATGGCAATCGGCAAACCGTGCCGTAAACATGTCACCATTTTTTGGTTCAAGATACCGAATTATACTTTGTGACGTATACCCGATATGTATCCCCAATCTTCTTTGTGGCCCCATTTTTGTTCTTTGTGGTGGGGCTATAAGAACATAAACCGCACACCCAAAACACGAAGATAGGATATATTTGGTTCCTGGCCAGATGTTAATTGTAATGGGAAATATTTATTATATGCACTTGGTCTTATCTGGACCAATGCCGCAGCATGCAATATAGCATGTCCCCATACATGAATTGGGAGATTTGTTCTCAATATTAACGGTCTTGCAATGAGTTGCAGCCGTTTAATCAAACTCTCTGCCATGCCATTTTCTGTATGAATATGGTGAACCGGGTGCTCAACATCTATCCCCATTGACATACAATAATCATTAAAGGCTTGTGAAGTGAATTCACCAGCGTTATCAAGCCTAACTTTCTTTATGGTATAACCAGAAAATTGTACTCTCAGCCTGATTATTTGGGCAATGAATTTTGCGAAAGCCGTATTCCGTGTTGTCAACAGACACACGTGTGACCATCTACTGGATGCGTCAATTAATACCATAAAATATCGAAACGGCCCGCACGGTGGATGGATAGGTCCACGTATATCGCCATGTATTCTCTCTAAGAATACTGGAGATTCATTCCCAACCTTAGCTGGTGATGGCCGAGTTATAAGTTTTCCTTGAGAACATGCTTTACATGAAAACTTGCCCGATTGAAAAATCTTCTGGTTTTTCAACGGGTGGCCACTAGAATTTGCACAATTCTTCTCATCATGACTGATCCCGGATGTCCTAGCCTTTCATGCCAGACTTTAAATGTACTAGTAAACTTCTGGTTTACTGTAACATATAATTCAGTCATATTATTTTTGTGCAATATAATCCGGAGGGCGTCATTGGTAATTCTTCCAATGTATGCTTCATCTCTGATGTAATGCAAAGATATTCAATGCCATTCTTATTCATGGTCTCTATATGATATCTATTTCTTCTGATATCCTTGAAACTTAACAAGTTTCTGTATGAATCGGGAGAATATAATGCATCATTTATCTCAAATTTTGTTCTCCTTGGCATTGAAAATATGACTCTTCCTGAGCCCATAATAATCTTTGCATCACCAGATATAGTACTCACGCTTCCAGCGGAGTCTTTCATTTCAAGAACGGAGAAATACTTTTTATCTTTAATTATTGTGTGCGTCATCGCACTGTCTACCAGACATACATCTCCGTCCTTGATCTCAAATTTTGACATCTTCTGGTGTCACAATATTAATGAAAGATGCATTAATATTAAAACAAAACTTTATATAACAGGAAGTTATAATACAACAAAAACCATTTTAAAATGTTACAAAAACACAAGCATATTATACAAAGTGCTTAAATGACTAATTATCATGTCACATTGATTTTAGTTTTCATTTAAACACATTGATACTTCATGATCAATGAAATAATCTGCAACATCAATATGATTATCATCATTCAGGCCATTAAAGGAAGGTCCAGCTTCATCAGAGATGAAATTTGTTTCAGCATCCTTCTCTTTTGCCTTTTGTGATTCTTGGTACAGATCGGCTAAATGTTTCGGCGTACGACATGTACGTATCCAATGACCTTTCATGCCGCATCTGTAATAGACATTCTCCATTTTTTCTTTTATTCGCGCGACCAACTTCATTTTCATGAAATATTTTGTTGGTTTTTTCCGCGTTAAAATTATAGGCCTGAAATCCTCTTCCTTGTCCTCGTCCACCACCTCTTCCATGACCGCGACCACGGCCTCTACCGGGACCACGTCATCGTCCTCGAAAATTGGATGCTACCACATTCGCTTCTGGGAATGGAGCCGATCCTGTTGGACGGGTTTCATGGTTCATTATCACAAACTAATTATTTTGTTCAGCAACAAGAAGGACTTGCATCAAATCGGAATAACAGGTGAATTCTCTCGCCCGGTATTGTTGCTGCAGAATTACATTTCCAGGATGAAATGTTTGGAGAGTTTTTTCAATCATATCATAATCACTTACACTCTCTCCACATAACATTATCCTGGAAGTTATTTCGAACAAAGCGGAATTATATTCACTAACACTTTTGTAATCCGCATATTCAACCACTTATGTTTTGTCTTTGGTAAGATCACATATTTCTGGTGATCAAACCTATCTTTGAGTGATTGCCAAAGATCTGCATAATCTTCTTTCGTGATATATTCATCATTTAAACCATCATGGATATGTTGGCGTAGGAATATCATGGCTTTTGCCTTTTTCTCATCGGATATCGTTTTCGATTTGGCACTGGTATCACCAGATGTCTTTTCCACTTTAGCGATGGCATTAAGAAATCCATTCGCTTTTAGGTACATCTTTGCACTTGCTGCACATGTCATATAATTTTTTCCAAAAATATCAAGGGCAGCAATCTCAAGCTTTGCCAAGTTTGACATAATAACTATATCACAAAATTTTAAACATCAAATTAGTGAACAGCCTTATTAATTTTAATTTTCAATTTAAAGAATCGTGATAAGATATTTAAAATGATTAAATATAATAGCATCATAAATTAAAATAATTTCAGGAGACAGAGCCTTCCATATAATAAGTAATAATAATAATTAAATGAAATAATAAAAGCATAATAAATCAATAGGCACAGTCTTCCACATAATCTAGGAGGCAGAGCCTGCCATATGATTATGGAGACACCATATTTAATTTGATCGAAGAGGCAGCACCTACCATAAATAACGATCAATTCGGAAAAGACATAGCCTACTATATGGCTTTTCCACTGATAATTAGAAGGCCGAGTCTACCATAAAATCAAGAGGGAGGCGAACCTACCACTCCGTAAATAACACATAAAATTAAATTTAAATTTAAATTGTATAAATATAAATTAAGCCACACCCTTTTGGTATGGAACGGTATGAGATTGATCGAAATAAATATAGAAACGTTCGTGCTGATAACGTGTTATAAACTATATTTAATTAAACCTATATGTGTGCTTATATACTTATGTGGTTTGTGTATATATATATTAGATAGAGAGAGGGTAAGTGGATAGGGTGAGAGAGAGATTGAGTGGACGAGAGAGATTGAGTGGAGAGAAAAGTTTTTCTTTCTTTCTTCTTCTTACTTTTTTTAAAAAGGATTAGCATATTTATAGTGTAAGGAAAATAATATAATAATGTAAAATATCTATTTAAGTGGGTAACTTTTTTTTTGCTTATAATTATCTTTTATTATATTTAAAAACTTTTAATCCAGCTAAATAATAATTAGCCAAAGCAAAAACTCAATTTGCACAGTGTGATTAACAGCATATTTATAGTGCGATTGATTAGTAAGTAATGATAAATGGTTATCTAAAGGCGGCAAAGAGATCCTCATCAAGGCCGTTGCCTTAGTTTTACCGACCTATGTTATGTCTAACTTTCTCCTCTCTTTAGACATATGTGAGAAGCTGACAAGTGCCATCGTCAAGTTCTGGTGGTCTTCCAACCCCAATGCGAGAGACATCCATTGGGCCACTTGGGAGAAGATGTGTACTAGCAAAGTTCTTGGAGGTGCGGGTTTCCGTGCAATTCACGAGTTCAACTTGGCCCTTTTGGCTAAACAACTATGGCGACTCAACCAATATCTAAAATCCCTCCTTGCCAGGGTTTTTAGGGGAAGGTACAATAGAGATAGTACACCCCTTAGAAACACTTCTGAGACTAACCCATCTTACGGATGGAGGAGCATCATCGCGGCTAAGCCTTTGCTTACCCTAGGAATTCGTCATAAGATACACTCTGACCTTAATACCAGAGTTTGGCAGGATCCATGGATCCCGTCCATACCGGCAAGGCTGGCAAGGGTTGCAGTACCCGTTGTACACCCACTAATGACTGTGAGGGACCTAATTACCACAGAGACCCTGGATTGGAATGTGGATATCCTGGCGGAGCTTGTCTCCCCGCAGGATATACCACTCATCAAATTTTCACCGGTCAGCAAAACTCTTCACACGGATGGTTTTTGCTGGCAATATACCAAGACAGGTTTATACACTGTGAAGTCTGGATACTGGATGGCTCGTAATATTTTGAAAAATCAAGAAGAACTAGGTTGTACAGAGCCAAGCATAAAAGGTTGGGATTGGACTATCGTTTGCTTTAGTCGGCCTGGCCTCACTGGGTAATGCTAGATTACTCATGATTCCACTTTTGTTTTGCAGGAAGCCATAGTCGGGGGCTTGTAGAGGAAACTCGAACGTTAGGAAGCCAGAAGTAGATTTCGGTGTGCTTGTAAGATATTTCTTTTCAGTGTGTTCGGTTTTCACTTATGGATCCATTGTAACATAAACGTGTTTGAAACTATGTTATTTAGTGAAGCATCAGTTATTTAGTGTATAGTATGATCTGAAATTTTCAGAAAATGCTTCAATCGGTTTGCATCGTCATGTTTCGAATCGGATCTTCTCGGTGAAGTTTGAAGCTTCCACCGCTTTTGATTTTTTAGCTTTTCAATGTTTATAGAAAAATAAACAATATGCAAGACAAACCGATTATATCATTGTTTCACAGCGATTTAAGTTTTTTTGTAAGATCCTTACGAGATCTCATCAATCTTTCAATACTTTTACTCGTAAAGTGAGACAAGTAAAGCAACAAAAAAAAAAAGAAAAAAAGAGGCAACAAAGGAAGACACTCCATACAACAAAGTGTAAAAGTGATTAAATCATGCATATAATATGGAAATCATTTTTTTTTTTTTGTTAAAGATAATATGGAAATCATAACATTGCGTTCTTATAGTTTTAAGAACTAGCGCTGCATCTCGATATTGCAACCTTCCTAGATACATGACATATTGTAATACATGTACTGTTTTAAGCTTTAATATGTATATTTTACAAATCTAAGATAATTCAATGCAAAAAATTACAATAGTGCATCGGACTAAAAAATATGCGGTTTTTGTTGATTTGGAGCCAAGCCGGCCTATCCCGATTCTTAAGTTTACTCCGATCGGTAAATTTGTGCGTCTTTTCATATTTGGAGTTTGACCAAGTTTCTAAGGGTTGGTGATCGGCTCAAGTGATTGGGTCTACGGCCCATACGACTAGGTCCAACTATTTGAAAGGTGATTTGAGGAGGCGTCATTTTTGCTACTTGATAGCAAGTTTTGAAGAAAACGATTAGGCGGTCGCTTTGATTGCTATAAAGATTTTTATTGCGGCGATTACACTTTAGATACTATCAAGTAGCAAAAATTATGCAATTTGAACGATTTGGGCAGCGTGTAAACGGCTGTTTAAGCGGTCTAAACGATTTAACCGGTTTAAACATTTTGTCCGTCTAATTTTTTCAATTTATTGTTGTTGAAACTTAAAATATTTATCTGTTTGATTTTCAAAATTTTATTTCAATTATCATGTTGGATTTAAGACAGTGGAACAACTAGAATTGTATGTTATTTTTTTTTCTTACAAAATGGATGTATCAGTACTCTACATATAAGCAGATGATGAAGAGCCCTACCTTTTATTTAAATAAAAATGATCGTTGTCCATGTATAGAGGAAGTTAGGAACAAGTCATTTTTTCGAGACAAGGAACAAGTCTATATATAGATTTTCTGGGGTTTAATGTTAAAGACTTAAAAGATAGAAATAACTAAAAGAACAAGTCAATAGACCTAACCCAGCGTGACAAACAAACAAAAAACCCTAAGCGTAACACATTTGATGGGTAAAATAATTGGTAACTTTTTATGCCAAATTAAAAGAGATCATTTAAACTATTGTATCCCGCTACCAAAGAAGTTTGTGTGAGAGGTGAGCACGATAACGACTCTTAACTAAAAGATTAATACGACTTGTATTTTTATACACTGATGTCCTTATTTTACATTTTTTGGAGTCGTTTTTACTAACACTGGGATTCGTTGTTTAATTGAAATAATATTTTTTGGGTTAATTAATAGAATAATACATTTGTGAAACAGAATCTTATTATATAAAGGAGAATGCGCTCACAATTATAACTCATCAGATCGTGACATGTGTCATTTTAATTGAGATGATGACACGTATTAATATCTTAAGTTAAAAGAAAAATAATCAGAAAAAAACATTTTTAAAAAAGGCAATGTCACTAAAAAGGTAAGAGAAACTTTGTAAAAAAAGGAAATTTTAATCTAATCTTTTTTAAAAAAGGAAATTTTAATCTAAATAATATATTTTTTTTATCTAAAAATTAAAAAAAATTACATCAACGAAAAAAAAAAAAAATCACTAAAAAGGTAGAAGGGAAACTTTGTAAGAAAAAAACATTTTAATGTAAATAATCTTATTATATAAAGGAGAATGCGCTCACAATTATAACTCATCAAATCGTGACATGTGTCATTTTAATTGAGATGATGACACGTGTTAATATCTTAAGTTAAAAACTCATCAGATCGTGACATGTGTCATTTTAATTGAGATGATGACACGTGTTAATATCTTAAGTTAAAAGAAAAATAATCAGAAAAAACATCTTATTATATAAAGGAGAATGCGCTCACAATTATAACTCATCAGATCGTGACATGTGTCATTTTAATTGAGATGATGACACGTGTTAATATCTTAAGTTAAAAGAAAAATAATCAGAAAAAAAACATTTTTAAAAAAGGCAATGTCACTAAAAAGGTAAGGGAAACTTTGAAAAAAAAGGAAATTTTAATCTAATTTTTTTTAGAAAAAGAAATTTTAATCTAAATAATATTTCCTTTTTATCTAAAAGTTAAAAAAAAATTACATCAACGAATAAAAAAAAATCTTATTATATAAAGGAGAATGCGCTCACAATTATAACTCATCAGATCGTGACATGTGTCATTTTAATTGAGATGATGACACGTGTTAATATCTTAAGTTAAAAGAAAAATAATCAGAAAAAAAACATTTTAAAAAAAGGCAATGTCACTAAAAAGGTAAGGGAAACTTTGTAAAAAAAGGAAATTTTAATCTAATCTTTTTTAGAAAAAGAAATTTTAATCTAAATAATATTTCCTTTTTATCTAAAAGTTAAAAAAAAAATTACATCAACGAAAAAAAAAAAAAGTCACTAAAAAGGTAAAAGGGAAACTTTGTAAGAAATTTTTTTTTTAATGTAAATAATCTTATTATATAAAGGAGAATGCGCTCACAATTATAACTCATCAGATCGTGACATGTGTCATTTTAATTGAGATGATGACACGTGTTAATATCTTAAGTTAAAAACTCATAAGATCGTAACATGTGTCATTTTAATTGAGATGATGACACGTGTTAATATCTTAAGTTAAAAGAAAAATAATCAGAAAAAAAACATTTTAAAAAAGGCAATGTCACTAAAAAGGTAAGGGAAACTTTGTAAAAAAAGGAAATTTTAATCTAATCTTTTTTAAAAAAGGAAATTTTAATCTAAATAATATTTTCTTTTTATCTAAAAGTTAAAAAAAAAATACATCAACGAAAAAAAAAAAAAGTCACTAAAAAGGTAAAAGGGAAATTTTGTAAGAAAAAAATATTTTAATGTAAATAATCTTATTATGTAAAGGAGAATGCGCTCACAATTATAACTCATCAGATCGTGACATGTGTCATTTTAATTGAGATGATGACACGTGTTAATATCTTAAGTTAAAAGAAAAATAATCAGAAAAAAAAACATTTAAAAAAAAGGCAATGTCACTAAAAAGGTAAGGGAAACTTTGTAAAAAAAAAGAAATTTTAATCTAATCTTTTTTAAAAAAGGAAATTTTAATCTAAATAATATTTCTTTTTTATCTAAAAGTTAAAAAAAAATTACATCAACGAAAAAAAAAAAAGTCACTAAAAAGGTAAAAGGGAAACTTTGTAAGAAAAAAACATTTTAATATAAATAATATTTTCTTTTTATCTAAAAGTTAAAAAAAAAACTTATTATATAAAGGAGAATGCACTCAAAATTATAACTCATTAGATCGTGACATGTGTCATTTTAATTGAGATGATGACACGTGTTAATATACTAACGTATAAAGTTAATTTTAATTTAAATAATATTTTCTTTTTATCTAAAAGTTAAAAGAAAAATACATCATCACAAAAAAAAACAAATGTCCTAACGTAACAAAAAAAAGTAAATGTCCTTCTGTAAAGAAAATTGTCATTAAAAAGGGAAAATTTGTAAACAAAATGTCACTAAAAAAGTAAAAGGAAAATTTGTAAAAAATGTCACTAAAAAAAGGTAAAAGAGAAAAATTGTAAAAAAAGGAAATTTGTAAAAAATGTCATTAAAAAAGGTAAAAGAGAAAATTTGTAAAAAATATCATTAAAAAAGAGGAAAAATTTGTTTCATGTCAATACGTTTTAAAAAAAAAATGCCATAACTAATCGACAAAGAAAGGAAAAAAAATACATCATCGGAAAAATTTGTAAAAAAAATGTCATTAAATAAAGGTAAATGGGAAAATTTTTAAAAAATGTTATTAAAAAAAGTAAAAGGAAAAATTTGTAAAACAAAAAAAACATTTAAAAAAGAAAATTTGTTTCATGTCAATACGTTTAAAAAAAAAAAAGGAAAAATGTCATAACTAATCGAGAAAAAAAAAATACATCATTCAAGCAAATCATGAATTCGAAAGTTCCACAAATCGATATTTGTAAAAAATGTCATTAAAAAAAGATAAAAGAGAAAATTTGTAAAAAATATCATTAAAAAAGAGAAAAAATTAGTTTCATGTCAATACGTTTAAAAAAGAAAAAATGCCATAACTAATCAAGAAAGAAAAGAAAAAAAATACATCATTCAAAAAAAATTTGTAAAAAAAAATGTCATTAAATAAAGGTAAATGGAAAAATTTGTAAAAAATGTTATTAAAAAAAGTATAAGATAAAATTTGTAAAAAAAAAATATCATTAAAAAGGAAAATTTATTTCATGTCAATACGTTTAAAAACAAAAAAAGGAAAAATGACATAACTAATCGAGAAAGAAAAGAAAAAAAAATACATCATTCAAGCAAATCATGAATTCGAGAGTTCCACAAATCGATCAAAGCTATTTTACTATAAATTTTGCCCAACATGAGTGTGACACGTAGGCAAAATTGTAACTCACCAGATCGTGACATGTATTAATTTTAATTGAGATTGTGACACGTGTCAATATATTAATATAAAAATATAATACATCATCGCCAAAAAAAACATGTCCTAACGTAACAAAAAAAATTCAATGTCCTTCTGTAAAAAAATTTGTAATTAAAAAAGGGGAAAATTTGTAAACAAAAAGGTAAAAGAAAAATTTGTAAAAAATGTCATTAAAAAAGGTAAAAGAGAAAATTTGTAAAAAATATCATTAAAAAGGAGAAAAAATTTGTTTCATGTCAATACGTTTAAAAAAAAAAAAAAAATGCCATAACTAATCGAGAAAGAAAGAAAAAAAAATACATCATTGGAAAAATTTGTAAAAAAAAATGTCATTAAATAAAAGTAAATGAGAAAATTCGTAAAAAATGTTATTAAAAAAAGGTAAAAGGAAAAATTTGTAAAAAAAAAATATCATTAAAAAAGGAAAATTTGTTTCATGTCAATACGTTAAAAAAAAAAAAATGTCATAACTAATCGAGAAAGAAAAGAAAAAAATACATCATTCAAGCAAATCATGAATTCGAGAGTTCCACAAATCGATCAATGCTATGTTACTTTAAATTTTGCTCAACGTGAGTGTGACACGTAGGCAAAATCGTAACTCACCAGATCGTGACATGTGTTAATTTTAAATGAGATTGTGACACGTGTCAATATATTAATATAAAAATATAAATTTTCTTTCTCTACATTATTTATTTCTTAAATCAAAGTGTAGTGTAACTAAAATGAAATAATAGTCTAAAAAAAAATAAGACATGTTATTAAAAAAAATTAAAAAAAAATAGTAAATCAAAAAGACTAAAAAAAAAGAAAATAAGACAAATTATTTATAATTGTAGTGTAACTAAAATGAAATAATAGTCAAAAAAAGAAAATAAGACATATTATTAAAAAATTAAAAGGAAATACTAAATAAAAAAACTAAAAAAATAAAATAAGACAAATTATTTTCAATTTCTAAAAGTATTAGTGCGGTATATAAAAATTGATATTCATGAGATTACGACATGTTTTGTTAATACTTTTAAATTTATTTACTAATATATTTTGTTAATTTTCTTACTATTTGTTTAACACTAATGACATATATAGACATTAATTTGATAGAATGCATTATGCATATATTATTTTGATATGAAAATTTTGGGTATTATTGATTGACAAGGAATGCATGGAGTAAAAATATGGTTTTAATATTATGAATGAAATACCTGAGTTGTATTACGAGATGAAATACGTGGAGTTAAAATTCAGTTTGAAACAAAGTTACTAATCAACATCTAAAATAAGTGTGCGAGTAACAATCAAAATCTAAATATTTACATCAACAAGATTTAACATATATTTCTTACATTTTCATAAATTTTATCTTTATTAAATTTAATCGATTATCGACACGTTTTATTTTATTTATTATTATTTATAAATAAGTTATAATTAAAACCCCGCGTATTACGCGGGTCCTAATCTAGTATTTTAGAAAGTAACATGTGGAAAAAATAATTTAAATAACTAGCAAAGAGAAAAAAAATTTTGACGAAATTGCCCCTACATTAACTATTTCCGGAACATGGTTACATATTCTATTGATCTCAGAACATAGTTAACTACATCGCAATGTTTATGTAATTATCTAAATATAGTTACATATTTTCTGAAAATAACTACCTATTTAAAACACAGCTAACTATATTCATAGCATAATTATCTACTCTACTGATTTCAGAACATAGTTGACTACATAAAAATGTTGTTGTAATAGTTATTTATTTAAACAAACATAGTTACTATTTGTCAATACAAAACAATTATGTGGATATATAGTTTGCTTTATATATAGTTAACTATAAAATTTACTTATACTAGATATATAAAGAGTTATTTACGTCTACATGCATTTTTAATAGAAATATATGTAACTACATGTAAATATAACAACTATATTAATGTATAGTTAGCTATAACGTGGATATATAGTTAAAAATATAGTTAAGTATATGTATATATAATCAACTACATAAATGTTAAGATAAATACTTTTGAAATATAGGTAAACTACATGTAAATATAATCAACTATATTAGTGTATAGTTAGCTATAATGTGGGTATATAATTAGAAATATAATTAACTACATCTATATTAATTATTTAGTGTATAGTTAGCTATTTTGTTTTTAGAATAAATTAATGGTATAATCGAGAATTCATAAAAGGAAAATGTTACTTACTAAATTTCAGATTTTGATACGTTAGAAGCTTAATGTTATACCCAATTCTTATTATAAAGCCCAATTTTCCATATTTTTTTTATATAAACTAATTGAAATAACATTTTAAACGAAAAGTCGTATTGTTCGAATCTACGAAAAGTTGTTCTCTTAAACAAACCTGAATACCACGCACAATTTTTTTTTTTTTTTTTATAAAGTTCATTTAGCTTTATTATGTTCGATAATTCCTTTAAAAAATAGAGTGTTAGTTCAATAAATGGATGTTCAGACATTTTTTGAATCGAATATATTCTATGGATTTTTAATCAAAAAAAAAAATCATATTATATGGATTCTAATATTTTTTATTTTAATCATATAATTCAGATTTTTAAATTAAATTTTGTGTTGCCAAAAAAAAAAAAAGATCTCTTGAATAAATTGCTTTTTACAGAACTAATTTAATTTATCTTCAATGAATAATTTAACTTATCTTGAATAAGTGTTTTGCAAGTGTATATTTGCTTACTTTTTCGTTTACTTTACAAAAAAAAAAAAGAAGATGTCCGAACATTTTTACATTAGGAACCGTATCAAGTGACTTGAGATATTTTGTTAATTTGATAGGATCAAACCGAAATAGCTAGGAAGCACGTACGTACGTACTCAATCTCTTGTTTCAATCTCAGCTCCTTGGTTCCATGACTTGACCCAATCTGCATCCTCTACATGAGACCCATATGCAAATCTACCGTGACTTGTCATATCAATTCCAACTTTCTCTTCTTCCACATATACTCTAAGAAGATTAATCTTATGTAACCCATAAAACAAAGATCCCATTGTCAACGTAACCCACCCGAAGATAGCAATGATCTGACTGATCTGTGCACCAAGTAGTTTCACTCCCCCACCCATCAACAAACCGTACGGCCTTCCACTTTCGCCTCCATAAACTTCGCTCATGTATCTTTTTGTAGCGAAAAGTCCTGTAAATAGTAACCCCCATGCACCACAACCACCGTGCACTTGAGCAGCCTGAAGCGGATCATCGTATTTAATTTTCTTGGCGAACAAGTCAAGTCCGATCGTAACCCACGATGCCACAAAGCCGCATACAATAGCGGCCCAAGGCTCTACAACCGCGCAACCCGATGATATAGCCACGAGGCCGCTTAGTAAACCGGTGCAAACGTGCGTCACATTCCAATGGCCTACTAGAAGTCGTCTAGTGAACATAGTGGTCAATGCCGCGGTGCATCCAGACAGGGTCGTTGTGACGGTAGTCCGTCCTATGGCGCTCCATTGACCATAGTAAGGAGGAGATCCACCGTAAGTTTTTAAAATGGTTAAGAAATAACCGGCAGTGAACCCGTACCATCCCAACCACAACATGAGTGTACCGAGGACAACAAGCGGTACGCTGTGACCACGGATATCGGTGGAACGGTTTTCTCGGTGGTTAAACCGGCCGATTCTTGGTCCTAGGATGAAAGATCCCCAAAGACCGGTTATCCCACCGGCCATGTGAACCACACCCGAACCGGCAAAATCAATGGCACCAGAGCCTAAAAAAAGAATATTGTTGGTCCGAGAAGGACTGGCCCATCCATCGTTCGACCAAAACCAATGTGAGATTACCGGGTAGACAAAACCGGTCAGAAAAAAAGAATATATAAGATAAGCAACAAATTGAGTACGCTCGGCCATCGAGCCACTTGTGATTCCAGAGGCAGTGATAGCATAAGTCCATTGAAAGAGGAAGAAGCTGAAGTCATAACCAGAGCCTTCAGGGAATGAGTTTAAGGCAAAGAAGTTGCGGTGACCACCGATAAAACCATTGGAAGGCGTACCAAAGGCCAAGGCAAATCCAAAGAGGTAGTAAGTGATGGATCCTGAGGCAGCATCAAGGATACTACATAACATGATGTTATTGATGTTTTTGGCGCGGATCGAACCAGCGCTTAGCATGGCAAAGCCTATTTGCATGGTGAAAACTATGTAGGTAGAGAAAAGAAGGTATGTAGTATCGACAGCGAATGTTGTGTCTGAAAATTTGTGGGAAATGGTTGAGATGTAAGAGCAAAGGAGGGATGCTGCGGCTGAGGAAGAGTTGATGTTAGAGGAAGTGGTGAGGAGGATGGCCAGGTCGGAGGCAGAGCAAATGTTGGTGGATGTGGTCATGATATAGAATAAAGACTTGTTAAAATGTGTTTTGTGTGAGAGTTTGGTTCTTTAGTGGAAGAGTATATATATGTAATTAAAGTAAACAAGTATTCTGAGTGGAAGAAGCACTGGCAATAGAAAAGAATAAAAATATATGCAAAATATTTGCAGCACTGATATGTTGGAAGCAGAGATGTCAAAATGAGATGGAGTAGTATTTTGATGAGCTTATATTTTACAAGATGAGTAGAAGTATTTACAAATCAGTTTAAGCTCATCTCATTTACTATACGAGTTTGTCCTATCTAGCCATATTACTAAAAGTGATATTTTGAAATTTTAGATACTCCAATATGGATTCGAGAAACAAACTACCCGGATCCGGATTAACAAAAATAGTTAAAAATATTTAAAATTACAAAATTATAAATTAAAATATTAAATCACAAAAGGTTATATAAAAATATCTCAAATTGATTTTCATAAACATTTTAGAACATATTTATTAGGGATATTAAAAAAAAATTCACTTTTCAAAAAAATTAAGTTGGTTTTTGATGATATTTTGAGTTATCTTCTACTTATTATTATACAGTATTTAAATTTAAATTATATATAAAATCGGATCTGGATATACAGTGTATTTAAATTTAGAAATTCTTGATACCCTATTTATTGGACTGGATTTTATCTCCCACATATTTTTGATCACTAATAATACTTATAAATCAAAGCCGGAAAGCCCTACGTATTCCACAACCACTGACAAACCTTTAATTCCATTTATTAAAACTTGATCACTAATAATCGTAACTCGTTGACGAAAATATAAAAAAAGATCATACTCATAACTTTTTGTTTTCAACATTATTATACTCGTAACTCGTAAATGCTTTAAACTTTGGTATCATGTCAGACCAAACTAACACATAATCGCTGAGTCGGTCCGATACGCTTACTCGCACCTCTGTCATCGGCACGTAGCCCGACCGAACCACCAGCTATCAAACCTTTGATTTTCTATTTACAAGCACGAGAGTGTGTGTGTGAATCGCTTCAAATTGAAACAAAAATCCCATCATCACCATTACATCGGGTCGGTTCGGATAGTTTCGATTTCGTTCATTTGGTTTATCGGTTTTTCAGATTAGAAAAAATTTCACCGAAATAAGTCGAACAAAATTTGGTTCGATAGTTGGTTTATTCAGTTTGGTTTTGTGGCGGTTTAGTTTGATTCTTCGATTCGATTCTAAATTTAAAAAAATCAAAGAAATTCAATGTATTTCGGTTAAATTTGGTTATTCTAGAATTTCAGTTTTTCGACTAGTTTGGGTTGAAACCGGTTAAGACAAAAAAAAAAATTAAAAATATTAGAATTAAAAACAAAAAAAAAAAACTGAAAAACCGATCAGTTTGAAAATTTTGAAATGTGTCGACCGGTTTGCAGCTCAAAACCAAACTGAAACGAAGTAAAATTTAAAAGGTACGGACCGGTTTGCAGCTCAAAACCGAATTGAAACCGAGAACCGCTAAGTTTGGTTCGGTTCCAAATCAAGACGGTCGAATTGGATCACGCCAAGCTGAAGACAGAGACCAGTATGAGCCGTTTCACGCTTATCTCCGGGTTTCTTTGGCTTTAATGCTAAGCGGAGTTGTGGCTGTAAAATGGGGCCAATGCGTTTATTACACAAACACTTGTCTTCAACACGTCTCTCTTACAACCACAGCCTTCAACATCTCCTCTCTGTGTCTCTCTCGTATATAAACACCAATGTCTCCAATTTTGTTTTCCACAAGATTTCAAGTTATGACGAAGCTTCTAGATATGAACAATAATACCCTTTGTTTTGCCGACGGTTTTTGTCGTTCCAGGTATAAAAAAATTACATTTTCTCTAGAACTCGAAACTTGTCTAAATCAGGTTGGTTTGAGTTGTTCGATTCTGTTTCTCGAAACCAAGCCTGTCTCTTTATGTGAATTGCGTTTTGGGTTTCTCATTTTCTGACTAAAAAAGGGACCTTTTTTAGTCGAAATTGGTCTAAGACATTGAAACAGGAGTTATTATGTATGATTGGGTCAATCAATATGTTAATGATTATAGAAACAGAATCTGATTGGAACCATCCGACACGTTTTTAAAAACTCAGATTGCACAATGATTTTAATGAATGAATATGGCCACTTGTTGCAGACCAAATGTTGCTACTTTGGCTAATTCTTCACCATTTATGATATCTGGTGGATACTGCAGCAAAACCTGCAACCCCTCTCCCTTGAAACTGTGAGCACCTTTTTTTATTTCACCCATTTTTACATATCTAAATTCCCAGGAAAATGTGGTTATTTACATACTGATTTGATTGATTACATTTCTATTTAGTAAAGTGGATTTCAAGTTAATGAACAGTAGTTAGTATGAGACAATTATATACATGATTTCTAGTCTTGCTTAAGTTTCTAACAATGTGGCTTTGGTCGTCTCTGGAGTCAGTAATTGCTATGCAACACTATCTGCTGCGGTAAAGAAGCAGACATCAGCTTTTAATGGAAAAGAAGCAGCTTCGCTTGTAGAAGAGCTCAGAGTCAACTTCAACACCGGCAGAACAAAGAGCTACGAGTGGAGAATTTCACAGCTTCAAAACATTGCCAAAATGATTGACGAGAAGGAGAGATGCATCACCGAAGCTTTGCATCAAGATCTTTCCAAGCCTGAGCTCGAATCTTTTCTAGCTGAGGTTTTTTGCATATAATTTCACTGTCCATTTCCTTTTCTGCATCCCAATTATCTACTGTTAAAGCACTTTGGTGTCGTTTCCTTTTCTCAGATTTCGAATACTAAATCATCATGTATGCTTGCAATCAATGAGTTGAAGAACTGGATGGCTCCAGAAACGGTAACTAGACCGCTCAAGCTTTATCAATGTGTTTCCAGTCTAAACCACTTGCTTGATCTATGCTTGAACCTTTCAGGTCAAAACTTCGGTGACGACATTTCCCTCGTCTGCACAAATAGTCTCAGAACCGCTTGGAGTTGTTTTGGTTATCTCAGCCTGGAATTTCCCTTTCTGTAAGCTCAAAATTGTTTTTGAATTTTTCTCTCAGCTAAAGACAATTAAAGATTATAATGTCTTCTTGGTGTTTTTATTGTTCCCAGTATTGTCTGTTGAGCCAGTCATTGGAGCTATTGCAGCTGGTAACGCGGTTGTGCTAAAACCTTCAGAAATTGCTCCAGCAACATCTTCTCTTTTGGCAAAGTTGTTTAGTGAATACTTGGACGAAACAACAATCAGAGTAATCGAAGGCGGAGTACCTGAAACAACGGCACTACTGGATCAGAAATGGGACAAGATATTCTTCACTGGTTTGCCCTTTCTGTGTTTCTTTCAAGAATCTTTTAAATTTTTTGATTAGGCTCTCAGGAAAACATGATTTTGAATAATTAAAAGTCTTTATTTAGGTGGAGCAAGAGTTGGTCGCATTGTAATGGCTGCAGCTGCGAAAAACCTTACTCCAGTGGTACTCGAACTTGGTGGGAAGTGTCCAGCACTTGTTGATTCGGATGTTAATCTACAAGTTAAGATCTATTCTCTTCTTTTAAATCATAAAATAGGTAACTTCAGGTCGCGTACTCTAATCTTGGTGTTGTGATTATGAAGGTGGTTGCTAGGAGGATCATAGCAGGGAAATGGGCTTGCAACAATGGACAGGCTTGCATTGGCGTCGATTACGTGATCACAACAAAAGATTTTGCATCGAAATTGGTAAAAAGGCTACTTGAAATAAAAGCTAATGAATCGCAATGCTCTGTTTCTTTCTCTTTAGCTTGCTGATGCAAATCAAGCAATACAGATAGATGCTCTGAAGACTGAACTGGAGACATTCTTTGGGGAAAATCCATTAGAATCAAAGGACCTGTCGCGGATAGTGAACTCTTTCCATTTCAAACGGTTAGAGAGTATGTTAAAAGAGAGTGGAGTCGCCAATAAAATTGTTCATGGAGGCCAAACAATCGAAGATAAGCTGTGAGTAAAAATGTTTCCATTCTATAAATTTGTTTCATGGAGATAAAAACAGTACTATCATTGTGATGTATACTTTCTTTTACAGAAAAATATCTCCAACGATACTACTGGATGTGGCGGAGGATTCTTCCATGATGCGGGAAGAGATATTTGGGCCGTTACTTCCTATAGTTACGGTACAGAAGATTGAAGATGGTTTTCAGGTTATACGGTCAAAGCCAAAGCCTTTAGCGGCGTATCTCTTCACAGACAACAAAGAGTTGCAGAAACAATTCGTGCAGGATGTGGCTGCAGGAGGCATTGGCATCAATGATACCATCTTGCACGTAAAAAAAAAGAAACGTTTTTTCCTTGCAAAACCAATGTTCTGTTTTCCAAAACGCTAGCTTTCCTTAAAATGGTATGTTTTCTCTGCAGGTAACTGTTAAAGATTTACCATTTGGAGGGGTCGGGGAGAGCGGGATCGGGGCTTACCACGGGAAGTTCTCGTATGACACGTTTAGCCACAAGAAAGGAGTTCTTTACAGGAGCTTTGTAGGGGACTCGGATATTAGATACCCTCCTTACACAACCAAAAAGAAGACTGTGCTTAAAGCTTTGCTCTCTTCAAACATATTTGCTGCCATTTTGGCTTTCTTTGGGTTCTCTCTCGACTCATGATCACATGAGAAAGTTGAATATTTCCATGGACATATAAGATCAATGTGAAAATGAGGTTGTGAATAAAAATAAAACCTCCCCTAAGTTAGCACGAATAAAACATAGGTGAAGTTGAGATGAAAACAATGGTTTTAGTACTTGAAAATTGTAAGCATATTGATTGATAATACGTATCTTTACATACTTAGCTCTTAAATTGTATTTGCATTTTATTGTTTGTGTGTTTGGCAATGATATGATCGAGTTTTAAACTCAATTACTATGTCGCAATAGTATTTAGGGATCGAGTATTCGAAGACCAATGTTGTTGCACACTAAAGATGTTAGAAATGAAGTAAGGTAAGACGATAAGATTGGTTTGTTTTTCGATTTTCAAATTCTAAAAGTAATAAGCTTACAAGTGAAAGTAAGTAAGTAAACATGCAAGAGGAAACAAGAAATTAAACAATTAATTATTTGGAAATTAAGAAACTAATCTAAAAAAATATTATAAAGAATCTAATTACCGATGATTTAAAACTTTATGAAGATATCGGCCAATTGTGTAATGGTTGTTAGTGAAAATCAAGAAGCAGGTTCGAATTGAAGGCAGCAAAGAGAATATCAAGCTAAAGTGTGGGAAAGACTCCAGCTCAAGAAGAGTCTTCTTCGAATGTCAAAAAGAGGAAAATACCATCGACAGCTAAAGCAATGACAGTCAAGAATGTACATTTTGGCACCATTCCAATGATTGATGCAACGTGTGGCTGAATGACAACTATTAGAGATCTAAATTTATATGTTCAAGTATAAATAAGACCCTCTTGTAATCGATTCAAGATAAGATGAATAAAGTTTGAAACTTTCATATCTTCTTCTTTCTTAGAGCTCTCAAGCTCAACTTACAATGGTAAACACAAGAATCGTGTGACGTTGTCATTCTAAAAAAAAAATCCGATTAAAGTGACAGTCTATATATTGAAGTGTTTAGTATGTTCGTGAAACATTTGGTTCGTGTCAATATGAAAAGCAGTAATACTATCTTATTGTGTGTTTAAATATTATTTTTAAAAGTTTTGGGTATTTTTGGAAACAAAAAAAATTTTAGTGGTATTTTTGGAAAAAAAAATTAGTGATAATATATTTGAAATAAAAATTTATTTTTGTAGTGTTTTTGAGAATTACCCTATATGAGAATTCATATTTTATTAATAAAAATAATAAAACAAAAAGTATGATGTGAATTAGTTAATTTCCACAGCTAATTTCAGTATATTGTATTCGTGTGGATATTATAATTGTTGGAACTCGTTTTTGATAAAATGATTTAAGATCATTTTTCGGTGGAGACGTTCATCAGGATGACCGGATTTTAGGCACGATATAATCGTCGCCGTAAACACTATAACGTAGTGTATTCACTTGTCAAAATCGAAGTTGATTTGAATGAGAAATAAAGCTCCAAAGTGGATGACTTAGAAAACTTGTAAAGCTTCAAAAACTTGGCTAAGTGTAAAAATTAGCAAATATCCCACATTGGAAATTTGGATTAAAAATCCTTAAATATAAAGAGTGGAGACTCATAACAAGGTTCAAAATCTTCGATACACTTTGGTGTATCAGAGAAAGGAGATACTCGGGCCGAACTTCGGTTTTGGGCTTCGGGATTTGTCAAATGGACCTACGGTTAAAAAAGATTTATTCTTTTGGTCTAGATTCCTTTTGAATTAAGTGTTGATCAAGTCAAACACATATATCTTCTAATGATGAATTTTAACATCAATTGATATTAGTATTTAAGTGCAAATTCAATTGTATTTGATTTTGTAACTTATAAAATACTAATTATATTGAAATAGTTATGATGAGATTAAATTCTCAAATTCCCTTTATGACTCAAACGTTGAGGTCTTGAGCTTGGTAATCAAGCCATGACTTTTCTCATTTTTATATATGATAAAATGGTCATTATAGAAAAAAAGGGGAATCAACAACAACAACAATCTCTCACATCTTTTTTATCTTATTTTTTAATTTTTGTGTCTGAGAATACAACATAGAAAAAGCGTTCGTTTGATTCTGCTCTTGGGTTGTGCAATACAGAATGATTGCAGTTGTATCCTGGGATTCGGAACGCCACACAACCGTCACACTACGGGACATTTTCAGAATTAAGGATAAAGATCATATCTTGCGTCTGCAAATCCATCTTCTTCCTAATTCTTGTATTGGTATTTTTGTTGTATTATCGATTTATTTTATAAAATTCATTTACAAATATCAGTTTGCCCATATTGTAGTAATTTGAGTTCCTACAATCTTAATTCTGAAATTTTTCGTTATATGCTTATTGCACTAATGAAAATTGATTTTTTGTGAAGTGTTTTTGTCATGAAAACAGGAATCGGAAAATTCATGATGATCGATTATCAATCTCTTTCCATCAGATTATTTTCGGTCATTGGTTTATAATTATGCAATTTTCATTTAGTTTCTGAGTTATTTAAAGTAGTTCTTCTGATTTATGAAATTAATATTTCGTGAATTGCTTTGGCTTATTGTGTTAATCGGTTGATTAAAAGGAGATGATAAAGGTTGATTTATTCTTCTTGCCGATTTCTGGTTCTTAACGGTCTGGTGTTAACCAACCGGATTTGCTTTTGTTAATTGCGTAATTTGTTATCGGATTTCGTTCTGATTCAATCGGTTTAATGCTCCGGTTTGACTTTGAATGTTGTCACTTAATGTAGCAAATTATCGTTCAAGTCTATGGCTATTAATTAAGCATTTTTTCCAGTTTTGTCATCATCCTTCATTCCTTTGTCTTTGCATTTCAAATTGATTAAATTGTTAATTTTTGGAATTTATTAATTTTAGAAATTTTTAATTTAATTATTTATTGCAATTTATTTATATATATTAGATTGAATTTTTAATTTTATGTACTAATTAGATCTTGATTCTTTTGAACAGATTTGATGTTAAGTACAATCATCAACGAGTTGACAGTTTAAATCGGACGTATGTATATGACTATACATTTGTTTATTCCGATCTCTAAAAAATGTCTAACAAAGATGACAATGGGTATGGTGAGTGGACAACTCAAATTGAGAATGGTCTACCACTTATGACCTTGTGTGTTATACGGACTACGTCTCCGATTTTTATCGGAATGTTAGATCCTATTTACACCGTCAGCGGTGGAGGTATTATGGTTACAAGTCTAGTGAGTCGACGCACCAAATTCAGTTTGGTAGTGGTCTGCCACATATGACTATGCAAAATTCTGATTTTATCAGATTGTCATGTTAGTACCTAATGTTGTAAACATAGGACTATTACTAGACAAATTCGATGAACCTCGATTCATGCTGAAACTAGAGAAGTAACTCAAAGAGGAGATATCATATGCTTTCTCTTGAGAATACTAACAATATAACTCTAGTAAGTGTTGAATTTTGTACCATTGAGAATGTTCCATACAAAAGATGGATCAAATCCGCTTGATAAAACCGCTGTGTAATCTACAGTGAGTTTACTACTTCTAAGGAACTCATGTTTCCTTGAGATGAAGTACAAGTCAAAGAACACACGTTCTAAGATATTCGAAATGACGATATTTTATGGACTTTAAATTGGTGGGCTTTAAGTTCATCATATAAAAGTCAAAGATCTGTGATTGATGATGCATGAGATAATGACCGCATAGATGTCAATTACTTTGACATACTGTCTGTTGTTTAATTGAAATTTTTCCACTAGCTTGGAAATATTTTAAAAATTAACTCTGGCATAAGCGAAAGGCTGAGAGCCATTAAGACTTCTTTGCCAGGCAGCGGATTGCGTCTACAAACCATAAAGCATATGGTGTTCACATATGAACAAAGAAAAACATAAGGTTTTTATGAAAGCCTCCACTAGCTTCAGAAAGCATAACGCTTAAAAGAAGTTCAATGGAAAAAAAAATGGACCAGCTGTGGCATTATGGGTGGTCAAAAGGCTTACGCATGTCATAGCAATGCTGATGAACAGCGTACCACAATTGACCATGCAGAGACAATGGAAAAATTCCAGACCAATCTGACTAAAACAAACACGTGTAGTGTAGTTTCAGAAGTCAACCAGATTGGAAATGTTCGAATGGAATGGCGGCATTACGCTGCTACCACCATCAATATCTATTTTTAATAGATATATATACTTGCTAAGAAGCAAGAACATGCACTTGAAAAAAGATTCAAAGCATACAAGATGGAAATTCAAAACCAACCTGAAAAATCCATAAAAATGGATATATGTGATAAATGAGGCGAGTTTTGATGAACATTAAATGCATTCTTTACAGAAATGACATTATTCATCGAAAAAAAACTGCTCCTTATTAACTTGAAACTATTAGAATTATGGAACAAAAATTCTGAACTCTTAAAGAGATGATGAATGCACATATCCATGATTTTGAGTTATCTCAAGAAATGTGGGGGGGGGGGGGGGGAAGCTTTGTTTACCACATAAAGTCATTGACAAAATGCCATATAAAGGTAAAGTACATTCGTACAAACACCTGAAAGTGTGGGGGTGCCTCGCAAAAGCCTCAGTGCTACCTCCTAAAAAGGTCGCATTCAGACCAAAAATGGCATATTGTATTTTATTGGATATACACAAAAAATTGTTTATCGGTTTCTGGTTTATAAATCAAACATACCGGATATCCATGTAAATACAATCATAAAATCAAGAAATGCATCTTTCTTGGAACACGTGTTTCGGTGTAAGGATTAACAAAATCCAAAACGAACTCGTGAGAAAAAAAAAATACTTTATCACCTCTGTAATTGAGGCAAGTACTTTTAGCACATTGTTAGATGATGCAGAAGTATCTGTAAATCTTGTGGTAAAGATTTTTATTGGTCTTTCTCCGAGAGAATGCACCGTAACTTTAAATCTTTTGCATTATGGTAAAGAATCAATAGTTTTGGAAAGATACAATTATGCTAATTGGTTATCGACTTCCAGAAACTAATAGTCCACAAGTGGATCTGTCTTTACGCATTGTGGTGCAACAACATCATGGAAATCTTCCAAATTAACTCTGCGGAACAGATTAATCATGGAACCTAAGTTCATAGCTTGAGATAAAGCAAGGAAGCTTAGTAGTTTCAATAGTTGGTAAAAGATACCATGATGTGAAAAAACTAGTGTGAGCATTACGACTATAGCCCAACACTAAGTTTTATCTATAATGGGTAGTCATATCTTTAAAAAAGATGAAGTCAAACCATTAAAAATTGATCTCAAATAGAGTAATCTCAACAGATTATATATCATCGGACAACCTAGGATCCATTTATTAAAGGTGTGTCACGAGATCAAATTGTAAAATCATCAAAAGGATTGGGTTTAGGGCATCTCCAACCCACCCCTATTTTCACCTCCAAACTCTATTTTAGGAGAAAATCTTCTCCAACCCACCTCTATTTTCACCTCTAAAATAGGGAAATGCTATTTCTTCCTCTATATATATAGAGGAAAGCTATTTCCACCTCTATTTTAGAGTCAAACTTTTTTATTTACAAAATGGTCCTTTGAATTTTTATTTATTTATTTATGATTGAAAAAAAAAAAAGAATTATGAGATTTAGTGAATATTATGATAAGTTAAATAATATTTGTTAAGTATAAATAAACATGAATATTCATTAAGTATAAATAAAGTTGATATATTAAGTTATTTATAATTTAATGAATATTTATCAAGTATAAAATAAAGTATAAAATACACTAATGTTGATGGTTAAATCAAAATTTACCATGTTTTATTATTTTTATCTTATGTAATGTGATTTTATTTGAATAATAAATGTTTAATTTAAAAAAAATTATAATTTAGTGAAGTTTTTACAAAAATGAAATAAATGGGGTCGATTTGTAAATTTTACAAATAAAAAGTGTTTTGTAATAAAATAAAAAAAGAATATACTTTAGAATATTCCTTTTTAGAGTAAAAAATAGAGGAATACATTGGAGTGGAACCCACCTCTATTATAGAGTTTCTCTATTTTAGAGTCAAGAATAGGGAAATATATTGGAGATGGTCTTAAAGCCTATGACTTACGCGGATGTTTGATGGAAATCCTACCTACATGACTGGAGATCCCAGGAAATAGGTTCAAGGGGAAAAATAAGTCAAACTGATTCTGCTAAAAGCACTATGAGACTCTAGTCTCTACCCAGTTTCTGAGATGATATACAGTGTTTCCTGTATAAAAAAGATAAGCGTTGCTTTTAATGATATTCACCATAGCTTTGATATGTTCGTGGAGTATTACAGGATACTTCATAAAACAAAGTCTATTAAAATATCACCTAGTGAGTGTGAAATGAGACCGTTTCTAGGAGAATGAATGAAAGGCTATATTCTCTAAATTCACTCATGATAACCAGGCATGTTCAAGGCCACAATGAACACAATAGAGAACCTAGTTATGTGAGAGAATGAAGCTGTGTTATAGTTGTGTTCTTGGTTTATATCAAAGTCCGGGTGGTTCAAGACATCATGTTCACCTCCTGATCGAGTAAATCTGAGTGCTATTAAAAATGATTGGTTCAAAGCTGAAAAAGCTACCAACTCATATACAGTGGATTTTTCGCTTGTACTCTCAAAAGTCCATTTTCTCGAGTCTTGTCGTGTCTGTCAAGTCAATCGAGTCATGTGTTTAGAGTCATTTCTATTCATGTGGGGGATTGTTGGAACTCGTTTTTGACAAAATGATTTAAGATCATTTTCCGGTGGAGACGTTCATCAGGATGACCGGATTTTAGGCATGATAGAATCGTCGCCGTAAACACTATAACGTAGTGTATTCACTTGTCAAAATCGAAGTTGATTTGAATGAGAAATAAAGCTCCAAAGTGGATGACTTAGAAAGCTTGTAAAGCTTCAAAAACTTGGCTAAGTGTAAAAACTAGCAAATATCCCACATTGGAAATTTGGATTAAAAATCCTTAAATATAAAGAGTGGAGACTCATAACAAGGTTCAAAATCTTCGATACACTTTGGTGTATTAGAGAAAGGAGATACTCGGGCCGAACTTCGGTTTTGGGCTTCGGGATTTGTCAAATGGACCTACGGTTAAAAAAATTTATTATTTTGGCCTAGATTCCTTTTGAATTAAGTGTTGATCAAGTCAAACACATATATCTTCTAATGATGAATTTTAACATCAATTGATATTAGTATTTAAGTGCAAATTCAATTGTATTTGATTTTGTAACTTATAAAATACTAATTATGTTGAAATAGTTATGATGAGATTAAATTCTCAAATTCCCTTTATGACTCACACGTTGAGGTCTTGAGCTTGGTAATCAAGCCATGACTTTTCTCATTTTTATATATGATCAAATGATCATTATAGAAAAAGGGGAATCAACAACAACAACAAAAATCTCTCACATCTTCTTTATCTTATTTTTTAATTTTTGTGTATGAGAGTACAACATAGAAAAAGCGTTTGTTTGATTCTGCTCTTGGGTTGTGCAAGACAAAATGATTGCAGTTGTATTCTGGAATTCGAAACGCCACACAACCGTCACACTACGGGGCATTTTCAGAATTAAGGATAAAGATCATATCTTACCTCTGCAAATCCATCTTCTTCCTAATTCTTGTATCGGTATTTTTGTTGTATTATCGATTTATTTTATAAAATTCATTTACAAATATCAGTTTTCCCATATTGTAGTAATTTGAGTTCCTACAATAATAAGCAACAAAATCTTGCCTCAATCACGGTCACAACAAATTACAACAGAGTCAATCCCTCGCTTTCTCCAAATCACCACACCAGCTGTGCAGTCACCACCAGAATGGATTAGGCTAAATTAAAAAGGAAAATTGGCACAAATGACCAGCAAACAATTTATAATTAGGTGCATGACTATAATAAGGATGATCACGATATTATATGTATAAAACATATAATTATCAAAAATGCCTTTACTGACTCGTGAAGATGTACTAAGTCGACAGCTTTGCTGGCAATTGTGGGGAAAATAAATTTGGAGAAAAATTGTCAGATAGAGATTACTGTATTTCTAAAGGAAAGTCTGAGAATCAAAGCGACTCGAGAGAGAAGCAGGTTTCGGGGTGTGTTAAAGATTGAGTTTAGAGGAGAGTTTGCAGTTAAAAGATTTCGTAATCTCATCGAAAACCAGAAACTGGTGGTGAAGAAAACTAGGTATCTCGGTTTCGTGAAAAACGGGAAGCAGGAGACGAAGTCTAGGGTTGTCTGAAATTGCAGAGGCGAGTGAAATCGGTTACTGGAATCATCGGTAAAGGGAAGATTCTATGTGAGTTTACAAAATTTGTCAGACTGTGAACCCATTTGCATGTCGAACTGAAATTAGGACTAAAAGCATTACAGATCTACGGTACAATTTCGAGTAAGAACGAAGCCCAATCGGAGAGGATTGCCGAAAACGGATTGGGTCAGTGATGGCAAGTCGGGAAGAGTAAGTTCAAGCAGACGAGGCTATAAATTGAAGCGGCGAAGGTAATACTCGGAAGGGTTAGACGGGAAAGGTATACTGGAAAGGTAAGATTTGAGGGTGGATTTCTATCTTTTTCAGAACTTCTATCCCAAATCTATGGATAAGTGAAATGGTGACTTATTTTGTGTCAGATCTACGCGACAAGGGGCCTGGACCACATAAAGGTACATTATTTCCACTAGATTTCGTATATGGGGACATGTTTGTGATGTTCGGGGGTTATACTATTCAGGTAGTGAAGCATATGTAATTTGTTAATTTGTAAATATAGACCACTGTAGATACTATTCTATTACACAAATGTCTATATGAAAGCAATATCAGCTGGGAAAAAAACAGTTGTTGGTATCTGTATGTCTGTTGTTATGTCAGCCTATGCTATCTTTTTAGTGAAAACATAGAAGTACACTGGTATGGAGGACATGTTTGTGATGTCCAGGGGTTGCGATATACTATACTATTCGGATACTGAAGCCTTTGTGCACCAGAGATGGCCGGTGATGGTCTATGTAACTTGTTAATTTGTAAATATAGACCACTGATGATACTATTCTATTACAAAAAATGTCTATATGAAAGCGATATCAGGAAAAATAACAGTTGCTGGTATCTGTATGTCTGATGTTATGTCAGCCTATGATATATTTTTGGTGAAAACATAGAAGTACACAAGTATGTTACAAATGATGTTCTAACCCATTGGCTGTGTATCCGAACTATGTAGGTGTTGGGCACAATGGAAGAGGATTGCATAATTTCTCCAATCATTGATAGTTACGCCGATGTCGATAGTGCATTGGTGTTCCAATGTTGCTTGCCGAAATTGGAAGCTCCCCGGCTCATCTAGTTGCACCGCATATATGCGCCAATGGCAGTTCATTGCAACACACTGTAAAACCATAAAGTTTGGAGTTGAATGCGTGGTTCAAAAGTGGAATCAGCCTTAGACTTGAACACCCTACCAACAAAAAACTTATCATCCTCGTAGATGACATCTTCCATTGCTGGATCTAGGCCTGTCATGCGGGTCGGATCCGCCCCGCCTGACCCGCCCCGCCGCGGGTTCGGGTAAAATATACCCGCGAAAAAATTACCCGCTTGACCCGCAAGTAACAAATTTGATACCCGCACCCGCCCCGCACTAATCAAGCGGGTCAGGCGGGTGACCCGCTTCATGGGGAAAAAAAATAAAAACCTGTTTAAAACATTGATTTAGACTGGAAAATAAAAATACAAGTAGTTTTCTCCAAACATAATTCAAAATTAAGCAAAAACAAATTACAAAGAGTCAAAATGTGAATTCACTTCTTTTTGTCTCCCAGCTTCTTTTTGTTCCAGTTTGGTGGAGCTTGTCATCTCACCTGTAAACAAATTAGACACTTAGGAGAGAAATTCAGACCATAACAACAACAAAACAAGTAAGCAGACCATAACAACAATAAAACAAGTAAGCAGAAGCATATAACTTCAACAAACATAAAATAATCATCATTATTCTGTGAGAAATTCAGTTGGTATTCAACAATCAAAACAGACAATGATATTCATAACAAAGGCAGTGAGTAATTACAACATAAGAAGCACTAAGTATTCCTAAAAAATGTAGTAAGTATACCTTACGAAGTTGAAGCAAAAGACTCCAATGAAGGCAAACTATCATCTTCACCATGGGATTCACCAATCTCTGATTCTGTCCAACAAAGCAGTGAACTTAGTACCACGATACCAACTATTAAATCAGAACTAAAATATCACAAATGAGGTGTTACCATTGTCATATGCTTCGAAACCTCGAAGCCAATTACGAGCACATATCAAGGCTTGAACATTTTGTGGGAGAAGACAACTTCTATACTTGTTTAAGACTCGGGATCCAATGCTAAAGGAGGATTCAGATGCTACCGTTGTGATAGGAATGCTGAGAAGATCACAAGCCATCCTAGATAGCTCTTCGAACCGATGAGAGTTGTCTTTCCAATAATCCAAGATATTTAAACTTGCAAACATCTTCATGTCTACTGGTGGTTCTTCCAAGTACATATCCAATGCAGATTTCCCACTAGCACTAACATTCTTTTTGCGAAAGTTGTGAAAATCCTGGAAAAAGGCAAACAGTCTAATGTGTAAGATCATTTTAGCAAAAAAATAATTATATATAGATAATTAGATAATTGCATAAACTTACATCATAATTGATGCCACCTTTCCCATGTGTTTGAAAACCAGCAGCTCCAGCCACTGATTCTGGCAGGTTTTCCTCGGATGATGGAGCACTTTGGGTAGTTGCTCGTTTGAAATAAGCTTTGAAAAGCAAATTCAGTTTTGACCGCACATGCTCCACCTTTTGTTTACATGTACTTTCATCCAAATTTGTGAAACAATACTCTAGTAGTGATAACTTAAACCTAGGATCACAAACAGCCGCCATTGCAAGAATCTCACTATAATCATGCCAATACTTATCAAATTTACCTTTCATTGCCTCCAACATCTCAACAATAAATTTTTCTTCACTAGTCTCATGTACTTTCAGCCAATGCTCAATCTTGTACACTTGCATAAAATACAAGTTTGATGTGGGATAAGTTGAACCTGACATCAGGTTGGTTATCTCATCAAATGGTTGCAGCAGCTCACATATTTGTATCCCTAGTTTCCACTCTGTTCTTGTGGGAAGAAACATGTAGCTTGGATCAATGCCTTGATAACTATCAAATGCAAAATGGTATTTGATGGCTCTATCAAGCATTTTAAACGTTGAGTTCCAATGAGTTGGCACATCCAATGCCAATCCAGCCCTAAGTTTAATCCCAGCCGAATCCACACAACTTGCAAACAGTTTACCCCGAGCTTCTGAAGCTTGAACAAATTTGATACTATCTCTGATTTTTCCTAAAGCATCACCCATAACCTTTAACCCCACTTGAACGATAAGATTTAGAATGTGGGCAGAGCATCTTATATGGAAGAACTCTCCACCACAGAGCAAATCGTTTTGTATTACTAACTGCTTCTTTAAAATGTTTTGCATGCTGTCATTATTACTAGCGTTATCTAGGGTCAAAGAGAAAACCTTTCTCTCAATTCCCCACTCTTTCCACACTTCTAATATCTTCATAGCTAAATCTATTCCAGTATGTGGAGGAGGCATAGCACAAAATGACAAAATCTTATTCCTTAACTTCCAATTTTTATCAATGTAATGGGCAGTCAAACAGATATAGCCCTCCACAGTTATAGCAGACCACATATCAGATGTGAAGGAAATCCTACCAGGAATTTCAGACAATTCTACCTTTAACTTAGACCTTTCAATCTCATAAAACTTATACACGTCTGCTGCAGCTGTATTTCTACTTATAAACTTCACATCAGCATTCAAATACTTCCAGATCAACCTAACTCTCGCATATTCAACATAAGAGAAGGGGAGATCATGCTCAATTATGCACTTTGCTACCATTTCACGGAAAACACTTTGATCAACTTTCCTAGCTTGTAATTTTCCATCTACACTAACCAGCATAGCACCTACATCATTATCTCTAGGCGTTCTGTTGCACACTAGTGAATGCCGGTTAAAATTAGAAGTACCTTGCTTGTGTGATTCATAAGCATAGTCTTTTGTGCAGTGTTTGCACTTCGCTCTGAGTTCAGAGACACCTTCACTATTGACCTTACTGATGACAATGAAGTTATCCCACGCAGGTGAATTTTTTTTCCTCTTGCTCTTACTAGCCAGAGACTCCTTCGCATTTGACTGTGGTAAACTTGACCCCTCACTAGCAGCAGCCAGATACTTCGGCAAATTCCCACCATCTGGATTCTGCTTGTCGGATTCCATTTCCAGTCACTGTTAACAACAAAAAAACATAGGAAATAAGAAAACTGATGAGTGATGATGAAGCACAAAACCAGAGAGATATAAAAAACGGTATAAGTGACGATGATGCACAAAATAGAGAGAGCAAATAACCTGAGAGTTTGAACCAGTCAAGAAAGAGAGAGTCGGGACAGAGAAACAGGGGGAGAGAGAGTCGAGACTGAGAGAGTTGAGAGAGAGACTGAGAGAGTTGAGAAAGGGAAACGGAGAGAGAGAGAGAGTCGAGAGAGGGAAACAGAGAGAGAGAGAGAGAGTCAGGACAGAGAAAGAAAGTCCAGAGAGAGAGAGTCGAGAGTGAGAGTTGAGAGAGGGAAACAGGGAAATAGAGTCATAGAGAGTCGAGACTGAGAGAGTTGAGAGAGGGAAACATGGAGAGGGAGAGTCGAGACTGTGACGAGTTGCAGAGAGAGGGAGATTTTCGGAGATGAAGATGAATAGGATCGACTTGCAGAGAGCGGGAGAGTCGATTTGCAGAGATGAAGATGGTAGATTTGCAGAGAGGATCGATTTGCAGAGAGGATCGATTTGCGGAGAGGGTCGATTTGGGGTTTGATAAAGAGATTTGGGGCTTCAGTTTGTGAGTCTGAGAGAGAGACGAAGAACGGCGTAGATATTAGGTTTGATAAAGAAGTGAAAGTGAAGTGAGATTATGTTTTAATTGTGTCAAACGTCACAGTTTTATTAAAACTCTATACAGGTCTGATTTTTTGCGGGTACCCGCATAACCCGCTTATTAAATTTCTGTGACCCGCACCCGCCCCGCGTTATACTAATGAGACCCACTTGACCCGCGAATTTGGTTTATTTTTTTTTTCTGACCCGCACCCGCCCCGCAGCGGGTCAAACGGGGCGGGGCCCGCGGATAAAGAATCAAATTGACAGCTCTAGCTGGATCAACCCCTGAACGCAAAAGACATGTTGTTGCTGTAAGATTCATATTTTGGAGATAAATAGAATAGTCATTTCTACATATGTATAACATAGACAAACCGTAAATAAATAGTCTCTCATGTATAACAAATAGACAAGGCTGTTTGTTGATAGCAGATTCATATTTCACCTATCTATTCTACACAGATTTAGTACCTTCCATTCGAACCGTATTAAACACGGGTGGTTCATCTCTGTCGAACAATACGGGATCCGGAACATTGTTAGACATATAAATAACATCACCTACATAAATAGCAGACAGTTATCCGTTGGATCCTCCTATTATCCAGATCTGAAATATTTAACCTAATCCCCTTTGATTATTGGCCACATATTCATTTTAGGGGGGGGGGAATCACGTTAATTTAAATTAATTAGTATATCATAGTTATGTTAGTGACATGACACTCTATCGTTGGGAAGAAAAGGAAAAAAAACCAAGCTTGCGATATTTTTTGTCCACATCAGACAAAACTTCAAAACTAGCATCCACGTGTCTGGGGTATAAAGGGAAGGATTTTAGTCAAACTGCTAGTGACTTAATTGATCAATTTGCATAGCTATATTCTTAATTCTAGAGTCCAATATAAATATACAGCTAATTAATCCAATTAAAAATGTCATAGCTTCTAGGGACTATTTTTTTATTTAAAGATAAATATCATTCATGATTAAAATATATAGAATGTATTAATTGTAAAACAACAAACTTTGTGGAACTCCAGATATAGTGGAGGATTGAAATCTAGTTATCATAAGAAACTTTGTGGAACTCCATATATGGTGGAGGTTTGAAATCTAGTTATCATAAATACAAAATCGGTTATCAAACTACAAAAAATAGCACATTAGCGACTATCAGGAAAGTCACAAAATGGTCGTAAAAATGAAATTTGCCATTACTTAGGGACTAAAATAAGTAGTCGCAAAATATTGGTCACAAAATAAAACAGTCGTAAAGTAGTCGCCTATTAGGGACTAAATTGTGACCATATAATATAGTTGTTGGGGTCAGTTTTCACCCCATCGAGATCAACTGCTAAAAACACTAAGTGTGGGAAAAAGCCTAGGCGACGAGCTAAACCATTAGAAGACGAGCCAAACCTGGCTCGGTATTAAAGGAGAAGACAGGACGAGCCAAACTTGGCTCGGCGACAATGCCGCGTGGAGAAAGGGTGACGAGCCCACTTGGCTCGGTAGCAAGGAGTAGAAGACGAGCCAAACCTGGCTCGGTAGTAAAGGAGAAGACAGGACGAGCCAAACTTGGCTCGGCGGCAAGGCAGCACGAAGAAGCAGCGACGAGCCAAACTTGGCTCGGCGACAATGCCGCGTGGAGAAAGGGTGACGAGCCCACTTGGCTCGGCAGCAGGGAGAAGCAGGCGACAAACCAACACTTGGCTCGGCAGCAGGGAAACAAGAGACGAGCCAACATCTTGGCTCGGCAGCAGGGAGAAGCAGGCGACAAACCAACACTTGGCTCGGCAGCAGGGAAACAAGAGACGAGCCAACATCTTGGCTAGGCAATAGAAGAAACAAGAGACGAGCCAACATCTTGGCTAGGCGGTAGAAGAAGCAAGAGACGAGCCAACATCTTGGCTAGGCGGTAGAAGAAGCAAGAGACGAGCCAACATCTTGGCTAGGCGTAGAAGAAGCAAGAGACGAGCCAACATCTTGGCTAGGCAGTAGAAGAAGCAAGAGACGAGCCAACATCTTGGCTAGGCGGTAGAAGAAACAGTGACGACCCAACGTTTGGCTAGGCACGAAGAAGTGAGCAACGAGCCAACGTTTGGCCAGACATCAAGGAGGAGAGGCGACGAGCCAAACTCTCTGGCTCGGCATCAACCAACAATCCAACAGGTTGGCAAACCAACAAACGGTGACGAGCCAACATGCTGACGAACCAAACGGTGATGAGCCAACATATTGGCAACGAACCAAATGATGATAACGAGCCGATAAGCTCGGCAACACATTGACAAGCTCGGCAACACGGTGAGCTGGCAAGCTCGGCAAGCAGGTGAGCTTGGCAACACGGCGGGCCGGCAAGCTCGGCAGCACATTGACACGCTCGGTAACACATTGACAAGCTCGGAAATACGGCGAGCCAGCAAGCTCGGCAAGCAGGCGAGCTTGGAAACATGACTACGAGCCGACGAGATCGGTGACACAATGGCAATCTTAGCAAGTATGACAAGCCGGCAAGCCTGGCGATGAAACAAACATCTGAGTAATCATGGGCCGAGCCCAAGGTTACGAAGAGTAAGTTGAGAAAGGCCGAGTTCGCAATGAAGAGACATTGGTGGGCCGAGCTCGAGAGAACTTGGAGGCTGAACCCAGCTGTAAAGCCCAAGATGTCATAACCGACTTGCGAAAAGGAAATCCCGAAGAATAAGGAAGTTTTCCTTTATTGATTAAGAGAAGGCCTAGCCGACTTATTCTGGTATAAATAGATATGTACCTCTTTGAAAAAAAGGGGCCGGAAATTGACCTAGCAAAACACTGATTACTTTACAAACAGCTTACGAAACAGCTTGAATAAAATCTCCATCTTTGGATCTCAGTTTCTTGGTTTTCTTTACATAGAAGTTTTTCGAATCCCTAAATCTCTTTACAAGTTTTGGTTGTGCGAGTTTCGACTCCCACAATTTGGCGCCGTCTGAGGGGATCCTAAGACTTTCTGACACCTTAGAACCACTTAATACGAGATCTGAAGCGATGACTACCGACGGAGACCGAAGCGGTGACGATGCGAGCAACACCGGCGTCGATCCTCCTAGGACAGGAACCAATCTGCCTCCAGCAAACACGGAAGGCACCACAGAAACTTTAACAGAATTGAAGAACATGATGACCGCGTTGCTGAAGAAGGCCGAGGAGCAAGACAAGCTGAACAGCTCGATAACAGAGAGAATTGAGTCACTAGTAACCGATAGCCGAGCCAGAAACTTACGATCTGGAGGAGTCGGCTCAACTATGAACCCACCTGTTAGCGGAATAACCAGACGGCTTGGCCTAAACCCGACGGCCCTGGATTTTTCAACACCACGCGACGCACCAAGGACTTTGGGAGGGTTACCACCGCCACATCCAACAAACGAGCAGGCACCCGCGGTGACAAGATCAAATATCACCGAGCTACCCCGACTGACCCAAGGTGCAAGAGGAACCATGGATGGATATGACCTACGCACCGACGTTGGATCGGCTACAGCAATCATTCTTGACGAAGAAGGAAACCACAACGCAGAAAATCTTGCTGACGAGGGGTTCGCACCAGAGATAACAGAACCCCGAGCTAGCGAAGGCAATATTAACCTAAACCGAGCCAGGAATTCGGCAGAGGAAGAGGAAAATCTCCTCTGGGTCCAACGAGCGCAGTATGCTGATGAACCAAGGACGATGAGCCGAGCCCAGAGGGAAGAGTTGGACAAAATCCGAGCCTCATTGATTCGAGCCACTGCTGAGATGAAAGCCGTCCGATCCCAGGTGCACAAAGCAACCAGTAAGGTCCCAGAGATTGACCGCGTATTGGAAAAAGCACACAATACACCATTCACAGCCCGAATTACCAAGGCAAGGATCTCTGACCCAGGAAAGATCAAAGTCCCAATCTACGAAGGGACAACCGACCCAAAGGAACACATAACGGCGTTTATCATAGCAATGGGTCGGGCCAATTTTAGAGAAAAAGACAGAGATGCTGGTTTCTGCTTGGTATTTGTGGAACATCTAAAGGGTGCAGCCCTCCAATGGTTTTCAAGATTAGAGCGGAACTCCATTGATGATTTCCAGCAGCTGTCTGCCGCCTTCTTGAAGCATTACTCCATGTTTATGGATCGAGGGGCCTCAGATGCCGACCTATGGACATTAACTCAAGGGCCTACAGAGACATTGCGAAGCTTTATAGGGAGATTCAAAGCAGTAATGTCAAAAGTGGAAGGCGTAAGCGACAAGGCCGCTGTGCTCGCGTTAAAAAGGGCTCTGTGGTACGAATCCGAATTCCGAAAAGAGATTGCTCTAAACACGCCACTATCAATTCAGGATGCACTGCACCGAGCCTCAGATTTCATAGTCAATGAGGAAGAGATGAAGATTTTGTCTCAGAAGTATGGAGCCGCCAAAGCGACGAACCGTTCTTTCCAAATCCCGAGCCAACCTCCTCAAAAGAAGAATACTCAAGGGCACGGGTATGTACACCATGAGAAACCTAACTTTGGAGGAGCCCACAATTATCAGGTGGGAACGGGCCGAGGCAAAGCACCCTGGAACACCTGGACACGAAGTCAAAGTTCGTACGACGAAAAAGCCTACTGCGAATTTCATCACATGCACGGTCATTCGACTGCCAACTGCCGAACCTTGGGAATGAAGCTCGCGGCAAAGCTGGTAGCCGGAGAACTCGGTAGCGCAGTCAGCTTAAAAGACTTCGAGCAAGAAGGCGAAAAAGATCAGCCGAACCAGACAAGTCAAAATGACGATACACCCAAGCGAGGAAGACGAGATGACGAGGCGACGCAGTCAGGTTCTCGAAGAAGAATAAATATGATAATGGGTGGATCACAGTACTGCTCGGACACGGTGTCTTCAATCAAAGCTTTCCAGCGGCGAGCTGACGCGAGTGTAAACTGGTCAGCACCCTCCAAACTTCCCAACGATGTTATCTCGTTCGAAGAAAGGGAAACCACCGGCATCGACAGACCACATAATGACCCCCTCGTGATAGAATTGATCGTCGATGATTGCGATGTTGCCCGAGTTCTGATAGACACAGGAAGCTCCGTAGATGTGATCTTCCGGGAGACTCTCAGAAGGATGAACATAGACCTGGACAAAATCACAGCCGCGCCGAAGCCTTTAACTGGATTCTCGGGAGAGACGACCATGACCCTTGGAACAATAAAACTCCCCGTCCGAGCTGAACAGGTGACCAAGATAGTGGAGTTTTCGGTTGCAGATCATCCTGCGATCTACAATGTGATCATGGGCACACCCTGGATAAACTCGATGCAAGCTGTACCATCGATCTATCACCTCTGCATCAAATTTCCGACCCCAAGGGGAATCAAAACAATTTGGGGAAACCAAAAGGAATCCCGCATATGTTTTCTAGCCGAACACAAACTTAGGAACCCCGTCACAGAGATCACCACCAGGAGAAAGAAGATGAAGACGGAGAGAGAACCCGAGAAGGAGTTAGCAAAACTCTTATAGCAATTACAGATCACGGAGGATCGCGAGAGGGAAAGCAAACCAACTTGCGACCCCGTCGTCTCGGTGAACATAGATGGCAATCACCCAGAGCGCTGTGTCGAAATAGAGGCCGAGCTGAAAGATCCAATAAGGGGAGAGCTGATTTCTTTCCTTAAAGAGAACCTACACACCTTCGCGTGGGCAGCTGAAGATATGCCTGGCATCAGCATCAATGTAACGTGCCACGAGCTGCACGTGGATCCAACCTTTAAACCCGTCAAACAGAAAAGGCGAAAACTTGGTCCAGACAGAGCACAAGCAGTGAATGACGAGGTGGAACGATTACTACGTGTGGGATCGATAGTCGAAGCAAAGTACCCAGACTGGCTCGCTAACCCTGTGGTGGTTAAGAAGAAAAATGGGAAATGGCGTGTATGCGTGGACTTCACCGACTTGAACAAAGCTTGCCCCAAAGACAGCTTTCCACTGCCGCATATTGATCGATTGGTGGAGGCGACAGCGGGCAACAAACTCCTCTCATTTATGGATGCCTTCTCCGGATACAACCAAATCCTAATGAACCCAGACGATCAAGAGAAGACGGCGTTCATCACAGACCGCGGGATATACTGCTACAAAGTCATGCCGTTCGGTCTAAAAAATGCTGGAGCCACCTACCAGCGATTAGTGAATCGAATGTTCGCTGGCCAACTGGGGAAGACAATGGAAGTTTACATAGACGACATGCTAGTGAAGTCTTTAGAGGAGAAGGATCACGTAGCTCACCTGGAAGAATGTTTCGCGCAACTGAATCTGCATAACATGAAGCTGAACCCAACCAAGTGCAGATTCGCGGTCACGTCTGGAGAATTCCTTGGATACCTGGTCACCCACCGCGGAATTGAAGCTAATCCGAAGCAGATTGATGCACTCATACAGATGGTGTCGCCGAAGACAAAACGCGAAGTCCAGAGGCTAACTGGACGGGTCGCCGCGCTGAATCGTTTCATCTCTCGGTCAACTGATAAATGTTTGCCCTTCTACGATACGCTACGTGGGAACAAGAAGTTTGAATGGACAGAAAAATGCGAGCAGGCGTTTCAACAGCTCAAAGAGTACCTCGCCAGCCCTCCAGTACTCACGAAACCGGTAGAAGGCGAGCCACTGTTTCTATACACGGCCGTTTCGGCCACAGCAGTAAGTGGTGTACTCATCAGAGAAGAGCGCAGCGAGCAGAAGCCAATTTTCTATGTTAGTCAAACGCTCACCGACGCTGAAACACGGTATCCGCAGATGGAGAAGCTGGCATTGTCTGTGGTAATGTCCGCTCGAAAACTAAGACCATACTTCCAGTCACATTCAATTGTAGTTTTAACTACCTTCCCACTGCGATCCATCTTACATAGCCCTAGCCAGTCTGGGCGATTGGCAAAGTGGGCTATAGAGCTGAGCGAATATGACATCGAATATCGAAGCAGAACCTGCGCTAAATCTCAAGTCCTAGCCGACTTTTTGATAGAACTCCCAGAAGAAGTAATAGAGGAGCCGGCTCCGAGCACAATATGGAGGCTTCACGCGGATGGATCATCATCAAAACAAGGGTCCGGAGTGGGAATACGGTTAACCTCTCCAACAGGCGAAATCCTTGAGCAGTCATTTCGCCTGGGTTTTCGTGCATCCAATAACGAAGCAGAATATGAAGCTTTGATAGCTGGAATGAGACTTGCTCTTGGACTCAAGGTTTCACACGTCCAGGCCTACTGCGATTCACAGCTGGTGGTCAACCAAGTTAGCGGCGAGTACACAGCCAGAGACGACCGAATGGAAGCCTATCTAAAGATTGTCAAAGGACTGGCTGCGCAGTTCGAAGAGTTCACATTAACACGGATACCACGTGGGGAGAATACTTCGGCAGATGCGCTAGCAGCACTCGCATCCACCTCCGATCCAGACCTGAAAAGAATAATCCCAGTGGAATTCATCAAAAACCCAAGTATCAGCCTCTCTGGCACCGTGAACGTGGTCACTCGCTCTCAAACAGCCATTCGAGCCGAAGGAACGTCTGGGCTAAGTCTTGCACAAAAGGGCAGCGCCGACACCACCACTCTAGACGACCAGAACATAACATCATCGGTGGAGGACAAAGTAATTGAGATAGAGGAAGATCCTGAAATTGCGCCTCCGACCGAAGGTGAAGTAGTGGACATGGAGGAAGATCCGCAACAAACAGAAACGGACTACGGATGCGACAAACAATGGATGGGAGCAATTCGCGTATACATCACGGACGGCGAGACACCATCAGATAAGTGGGCTGCTAGAAAACTCAGAGCTCAAGCTGCTCGATATGTTCTCTTAGATGGAAACGTCTTCAAGTGGAGATTCTCAGGCCCGCTGATGGCCTGCGTCGAAGGCGCCAAAGCGAGAAACATCATGGAAGAGGTCCATAGTGGCTCATGTGGCAATCACTCCGGCGGAAGAGCCCTGGCAATCAAGATCAAGCGTCATGGGTACTATTGGCCAACGATGGTGAAGGACTGTGAAAAGTTCTCTGCCAGGTGCGAAAAATACCAACGACATGCCCCAATGATTCATCAACCTACTGAGCTACTATCATCAATCTCAGCGCCCTACCCTTTCATGCGCTGGTCAATGGACATCGTCGGACCTCTGCATAGGTCCAAACAAAAGAGGTTTTTGCTGGTTTTGACAGATTACTTCTCAAAATGGGTAGAAGCAGATTCTTACGCCAACATAAAGGATGCCCAAGTCGAAAATTTCGTCTGGAAAAATATCTTATGCCGACATGGAGTTCCCTACGAAATTGTTACGGACAATGGCTCGCAATTTATCTCTACAAGGTTTGAAGCCTTCTGCGAAAAATGGAAGATACGACTCAGCAAGTCTACGCCACGCTACCCACAAGGAAATGGACAAGCAGAAGCAATAAACAAGACTATCCTAGATGGATTGAAGAAACGCCTTGATGCAAAGAAGGGACGCTGGGCAGATGAACTCGAAGGAGTATTATGGTCACACCGAACAACTCCACGACGTGCTACCGGAGAAACACCCTTTGCTCTTGTCCATGGTACCGAATGTGTCATCCCAGCCGAGGTCCAATTCCCTGGAGTCCGCCGCGGACTTCTTTCTGGGCAGGAAGGACTGAATCACCTCATGCTACTTGATGAGTTGGACCTGGTTAACGAACGAAGGGATCAGGCACTGGTTCGGATTCAAAATTATCAACAGGCAGCAGCTAAGTATTACAACACTAACGTCAGAAGTCGCAAATTCAAAGAAGGTGATCTGGTTCTCCGCAAAGTTTTTCAGAACACTGCCGAAACAAACGCTGGCAAACTAGGAGCAAACTGGGAAGGACCCTACAGAATCACCAAGGCGGTTCGACCAGGAGTATACGAGCTCTCAAACATGTTTGATGTTCCGATACCAAGATCTTGGAACGCAATGCACCTAAAGAGGTATTACCACTAAATCACTTCACATGAACTACGGGACGACTTGATCCCTGAAAAGGATACGTAGGCAGCTCGTCTTCGGATGGGTTCAGTTGTCCCCCTCCTCAAAAAGGGGGGGGGGGGTGGGTACGTATACATGTATACTCCCACACCTCGCATCACTCTTTAAAGATATTCATCACCTCGTCCGTTGCTGGCCACAATAGACGAACGACTACATCCTTTATGGATTTTAACCATTATCTCTATACGGGATTAAAGGTTCTCAACACCCTCTTACGGGTACGAAAGCGCGCTATACAAATTTCGATTGGGTATATCCTAATCTAATATCCCAAAGGTATATCCTGGACGATATTCTTACAAGTTTATCTTTGAGAGGGACCCGTAAGTCGAAAACTCGCAAGTCTTAACACTCAAACTAAACTCTAAAAACCCAGTAAACACCTCTTGGTACACTGGTCATAAACATCTCAGAAACATGATACTAGACCTAAAAAGTTAGTATGAGATTTTAAAACATGCTTCACTGTGGAAAGAACGGGAATGTAAGCCGGAACACCGCAAACCCTAAACTAACACCAAAAAGACTAAACCATATTCTTTACCAAACAAAGATGGTTCGCGATATCATATCAAAAAGACGGACGAGAACTTAGATAGATATTTCCAGCAAGGGATGAGGGAGTTCATGCCAACGAATGGCAAACGTTACAAGACTTAGCAATTGACACATAAAATAGTTGGATAAAGCCGTCAAGGCACTTGTCTTAAACAAAAACATACCAAAACAAAAGAGAGAGTTCTCGAGTTAAACAAAAAACAAAGAGAAAGATCATTCAAGAGGATCTGGCTCGGAAGGCTTCTCAGCGGCAAGATCGGCAATCCCCGGTGTGCCGACATTTGAACCTGCGAAATCTACAACTCCGGCTGTTGCCACCGTATTCTCCGTTGGCTCGGTTCCCAGGAGAGTGCCTGTAGATTCTGAGGAAACGGGTGAGAGCATCAGGTCTTTCTTCAGCTCGGCCTCAATCTTCTCGAACCCATCCGCCACGTCGGCCAAGTCAGCTCTCCATCCTGTCAGCTTCGACACCTCGGAGTCGAGAGCAGGTGCATCCTCTTTCTGCAGAATCTCAAGAAGCTGAAGATTGCTGTCAACTTGGGCCAAATCAAGCTCTTTCTCCTTTGCCGCTTTCAGCTCGTCAATGCTTTTCTCGATCTTAACAAGCCGCTCCTGAAACCTCCCCGACATCTCCTGCCTCGCCGCTTTCTGAGCTTTCTTCACATTTGCCTCGTGCAAGGCATTTACGGAGGTGAGTTGCCTCTTCAAGGATTCGATTTCAGCAGCTTTCTTCTGCTTGGAGCGATCTATCCTCATAGCCAAATCGCTGGCCTTGTTCCACTCTTCTTTAAGGAACGCCTTGTCCTTCTCGAGCGCTTCGATCCGAGCTGCAGCAGCCGCCATCTCGTCCGCATGTTTGCCTTCCAGCTCGGCAACCCTGCTTCGAAGGAAAGATACATCCTTCTGGGCATCTTCGGTTCGGCATTTATCCTTTCTAATGTCGTGCTCGAACGCAGCGACAATCTTGTTGATAGACGCGACGAACTGATCATAAGAACAAACAGTTAGCTCTCAAGATTTGTTACTGAACAACAATTTGTATATGAACTTACCTTGGTGCCTCGGAGCGACATGTCAGTATACAGGTCGCCATGGGTTAGGACATCAACGGGCGGCAGTCTATCACCCGAGCAGCGAACCTGCGAGAAGAGAGTCGCTGAAGCTTCAGCGTCATTACAGATCGGTGCTGATCCTTCTTGTCGAAATGACGCTGGTGTTGGCTCGGCGGAAATTGGATCGGCGGGCTTTTGTCTTTTTCTTTTTTGCTTCTCGCTGGCCTTTTCTTTGACAGGCTCGGCAGCAGCGCGCTTCTTCTTTACATCTTTATGCTGGGCAAGAGCCGAGCTAGACGGTCTGGTGGCGGGAACGATAGCGGAAACTGTTTCCCTGTTTTCTGCATCAGTGGCAGGCAGCTCGGGAAGGAGCTGTTGCTCCACCTCGGTGACAGTCTGAGCAACTGGCTCGGCAATTTGATCTGCCGCGACAGTTGCCTCGTCGGCTCGGATGGCCGCCTCTTTTTGTACCTTCTCTTTCAGAGCTTGTTTGTCGCGAAACTTCAGTCTCTTTCCCATATTTTTCTTCGAAGGACTTGGTACTGAAGATTCAGACTCCGAGCTGTCGGACACTTCGACACCGGCGAAAATAGCTCGGGCTTTTTCGACTCTTCTTAGGGAAAAATGCCTCTCCCAATGGCATTTCCTAGCGGCAAGTGTGTTCCGAAGCGTAAGCGTGTCTTCTGGGAAGCGCGGTAGAATCTGCCGAACTGCAAAAACACAAGAAAACAGTGGTCAGCTCGCTACAAAACAAAACCTTAGAAATCTCCTGAAGGGTCTACGGCTCGCCCACCAATATCTCCCCATTCTGACTTGACATAATTGATGCTTTCGGCTTCCACCGTAGCATCGTTAATGGGAACGGAGAAGAAATAATGCCCCCAGTCACCATCCTTGCTTCGGAAGCCTTCGATTATTTTTCTTTGCTTCTTATTGGAGATGTAGTAGGCCCGGGAGTTCTTAATCTTTCGAAACTCGAGGAACTGCCGGAGATGGGAGATGCGAATAGTCGCATCACACTCATAGCTCCGAACCAGAATCCCGACTAAGTGACGCATCCCACGAGGCGTAATCTGGCTCGGCGCTAACTCATGTTTGTATAGAAATCGAAGGATCAAGCTGGGGATCGGAAACCAGAGCAGGCAACCGTAGAAGAAACTCTCATAGAGAGTGAAATACCCAGGTGGTGGAGATTCGGCTCGGTCTGTTGAAGCTGGAACAATCAGATCTACGTCCTCCGAGATATTAAAACGATGCCTTAATGCCTCCAAAGACTCAGCAGTGCATAAAGACGAACCAGGGGGGTCGGGTCGTCTCTTGGGAGCTTTTTTCTTAGGCTTTCGCCTCGCCGATGTGCTAGCCTGGCAGCTCGCAAACAATCTTTCCAAGCGTATTTTCTCCGCCTCGTCAATAACGTATTCCATCGGTTCGGCCTTGAATTCTGCAAGGGCTCTCTGAATCAAAGCTACCTCGGCATCCGCCTCTGCATCAAATGCTTCGTCTATCAGAGATGGGACGACAATCTGCAGTTGACCCTGCGGAAAACTAGGCTCGGCCGGCTCGAAAGTCTCTGGGGATAAAACCATCTTGCGACCCAGCAGTGAAGCAGAAGTTGCCGAACCAATAGAATCTTCCAGCTCGGCGATATGAGACATTGAGGATTTTGGCTCGGCGATATAAGAACGAGGAATCTGGCTCGGAAACAAACTGAACACTTAGCGAAAATTTGGAAATAATTTTGGCTCGGAGACAGAAAAGATTGAAGATGGCTCAAGCGTCCACCGTAGAAGTTTGAAGATGGCTCGGAAAATGCAAGATCTCACCGGAAGAATTTGGAGGTGGATCGGAAAACACAAGAAGACGCCGAGCCACGTATGAAGATGGGTCGGAAAATTCAATAGTGGCGGCGGCGGAACAGAAGAATCGGTGAAACCTAGCCAACTACTTAAACAAAAAAAAAATGAAAAGAGGAGAGAGAAGAGAGCTACCTGATTTTTTGGAAATGAAGAGAAGTGAGTTATGAGGAAGTGAGACGAAGATCTGAATATAAAGAAGCATGGAATTACAGCGCGTGACGCCACGCAGCCTCGGGAACATGCGAAACGCTTACGGTTCCCAATAAAGTTGTAATCATGATAAGAGATACTTCAAGACAACTTTGTTACCGAGCCAAAGGCATATCACATGTTGGGTTGGTTCGGCAAACATATCAAAGGAGGGTGGCTCGGCGAAATAGCAGTCCAAGGAATACAGCAAGATAACGAGCCAGAACAGTTCGGTCAAATGAATAACAACTTGGCTCGGCAGCGTGACAAAGGTGTCGGTTCGGCAAAATAGAAACGAATATATCACAGGCCGAAGTAGTTGGGAACGCAATTGAAGACGAATCAGCAGCACGTCGAGGGGTTTGGCTCGGCAATAAGATATTCTGGTGTTGGCTCGGACGTAAAACACCTCGGTAAAACTCAGTTTGGCTCGGCATGTATCGATGCCCGGATGGCAACTTCACTGCAGATTTGGCTCGGCAATCCAAAGAATGCTGATCTCGATCCCAACTCTTCACCTCGGCACTATTACTAATAATACTTCCGAGCTGGGGGCTAACTGTTGGGGTCAGTTTTCACCCCATCGAGATCAACTGCTAAAAACACTAAGTGTGGGAAAAAGCCTAGGCGACGAGCTAAACCATTAGAAGACGAGCCAAACCTGGCTCGGTATTAAAGGAGAAGACAGGACGAGCCAAACTTGGCTCGGCGACAATGCCGCGTGGAGAAAGGGTGACGAGCCCACTTGGCTCGGTAGCAAGGAGTAGAAGACGAGCCAAACCTGGCTCGGTAGTAAAGGAGAAGACAGGACGAGCCAAACTTGGCTCGGCGGCAAGGCAGCACGAAGAAGCAGCGACGAGCCAAACTTGGCTCGGCGACAATGCCGCGTGGAGAAAGGGTGACGAGCCCACTTGGCTCGGCAGCAGGGAGAAGCAGGCGACAAACCAACACTTGGCTCGGCAGCAGGGAAACAAGAGACGAGCCAACATCTTGGCTCGGCAGCAGGGAGAAGCAGGCGACAAACCAACACTTGGCTCGGCAGCAGGGAAACAAGAGACGAGCCAACATCTTGGCTAGGCAATAGAAGAAACAAGAGACGAGCCAACATCTTGGCTAGGCGGTAGAAGAAGCAAGAGACGAGCCAACATCTTGGCTAGGCGGTAGAAGAAGCAAGAGACGAGCCAACATCTTGGCTAGGCAGTAGAAGAAGCAAGAGACGAGCCAACATCTTGGCTAGGCGGTAGAAGAAACAGTGACGACCCAACGTTTGGCTAGGCACGAAGAAGTGAGCAACGAGCCAACGTTTGGCCAGACATCAAGGAGGAGAGGCGACGAGCCAAACTCTCTGGCTCGGCATCAACCAACGATCCAACAGGTTGGCAAACCAACAAACGGTGACGAGCCAACATGCTGACGAACCAAACGGTGATGAGCCAACATATTGGCAACGAACCAAATGATGATAACGAGCCGATAAGCTCGGCAACACATTGACAAGCTCGGCAACACGGTGAGCTGGCAAGCTCGGCAAGCAGGTGAGCTTGGCAACACGGCGGGCCGGCAAGCTCGGCAGCACATTGACACGCTCGGTAACACATTGACAAGCTCGGAAATACGGCGAGCCAGCAAGCTCGGCAAGCAGGCGAGCTTGGAAACATGACGACGAGCCGACGAGATCGGTGACACAATGGCAATCTTAGCAAGTATGACAAGCCGGCAAGCCTGGCGATGAAAGAAACATCTGAGTAATCATGGGCCGAGCCCAAGGTTACGAAGAGTAGGTTGAGAAAGGCCGAGTTCGCAATGAAGATACATTGGTGGGCCGAGCTCGAGAGAACTTGGAGGCCGAACCCAGCTGTAAAGCCCAAGATGTCATAACCGACTTGCAAAAAGGAAATCCCGAAGAATAAGGAAGTTTTCCTTTATTGATTAAGAGAAGGCCTAGCCGACTTATTCTGGTATAAATAGATATGTACCTCTTTGAAAAAAAGGGGCCGGAAATTGACCTAGCAAAACACTGATTACTTTACAAACAGCTTACGAAACAGCTTGAATAAAATCTCCATCTTTGGATCTCAGTTTCTTGGTTTTCTTTACATAGAAGTTTTTCGAATCCCTAAATCTCTTTACAAGTTTTGGTTGTGCGAGTTTCGACTCCCACAATAGTCGTATAAGTACGATTACTTTAAAACGAAAGAAAGTAGTCGTATATTAACGACTAAAGAGGGACGAGCTAATATTGTAGAGGCTAATGAACGTGGATAGTCGCAAAGTAGTCGTTAAAGAGTCACTTATTAACAACTAAGATGCCACTCTTTTGTTCGTTTATTTAATATTAGTGTCCCAAATCAATCATAAATTTGCAACCTTTTGAGACTTTAGTTATCAAAAAAAAAATATATATATATATATTGTATATTTTTTTCAAAATTTAAAAGGCAAAAGTAAAAGAAAAAAAACCAGAATGTTAAAAATACTAGTAATACACTGGAAACTTAGTCTTGGCCACAAAGGAAACAAAAGTACTAATACATAGACAGAAATGTTCAAACACATAAGAAAGAAACTTGTAAAAGCATAAATTTAAAATGTTTATGGATAGGGTTGGAAGACAAGTGTGGTGACTGGTCCAGGAGGTTGTGCGGTGGCTAGTGCAGTTGTTGGAGTGTTGACTGGTGCAGTATCCAAGACAGGCTGTTCCATCATGAAAGCTGCGATGCGGGGATCAGTGTTCTTCATGTAGGTGATCAGCTTCTCCATTTCAGAGATCCGAGCTTGAGCATGACGTTGCTCCTCATCACGTCGAGCATTATCCTCTTCTTGTTCAGCTATCTTACGACGAGCTAATTGCAGTTGTCCCTGGATCTCTAAAATGGATGTTGTAGAAGAGCTTGAATAGCTTTCTTTCCTTTTGCCTTTGCTGATCATCTCACGCAGTTGTCCAAATCCAAATGGGTTCCCCTTGGTATCTGTCTGAGTACACTGCCGACAACAAAAACAACAGATTGATTGTCAACCAAAACAAGTTGCATTTACATTAACAAAACAAATATAATGCTTTAGAAGAAGCTCAAAAATGAGTATATACAACCGAAGGAATAACAACCAATATAAATTCAGAATGATAACAAAAACACAAGTAAATATTTATCAGAATGAATGATAGTCACCATTCTTCTTAACCAAAGATAGACTAATTGACAACAAAAGTCAGAAAGAAGAACAATAAAGTCAGAACAGACATTTGATCCATTTAAAGTTCACATACACTATGAATCAGTCAATCCAGATAAAGTATTTGAACCTATGCTAACAATTTGTGCTCAGCAAACAAAGTCATGAAGTATTATTGAAGATCCTAAGTGTACCAGTTCATAAGAAACATAAACAGAGACCAGAAGACAAGAGAAATTACCTTAAGGACAATCTCATTCTTTTCTTCAATGGTGAGATTCCGCTGAGTAGAATGTTGAGAAGAATTCTCCGAGGTTTCCGGTCCATCGTAGCGTGTTGATCCATGATATCTGCAAGGTTCTTATCATAGGCCTCTGCCACTTGTTTGGCTTTGTGATCCACAAAACTCCCATCTGCCCTTGTATGTGTCCGCATAAAGACTTCTCCAAAGGAAACAAGACGCCCTAATTTCTCCTATGTGATGATACAACAACACATGAATTAGTTGCAGTTTGTAATTAGAAAGTAAGTGTTAAAAGAATTACCATTTCTTGTTGAACACGCAAGTATGTGAGCAGACGATGAAGAAAAACCATAAGAAGCCTACGAAAAAAGATCTCACTATGTAACACAGTTACGAAAATAGACACACAAAGCTAAGCTAGAGACGATTTTACTAAATATATCCATTAACCAGACGGTAAGAGCAAATTTTTTTGATAATTCAAAACAGAAGACCAAAAAGCCGACATTGATAAAAGGACAAACATATACAATACAAACACATCCTAAAACTACAAGGGTAAGCAAACTTACCAAGTGGTCTTGACATTGGGAATAGGATGCTCAGAAAACAGGGGTAGATTGTCTCGGCCAGGAAGAGCCAAAAGATCCTCCAAAAGGTGGTTGTAGTCTTCCGGTTGTGGCTCTGGAGCATCAACTGCTTCGTCATCCTCTTCAGGTTGTTCAGGATCTGTCATCTGAACATCATGCGGCTATTGATGGGAAATCTGAAATGACGGAGGTTGTCGCTGAGGATTTTCAGTCAGAGGATGTGGGTACGGAACTTGAAACTGGACTTGATGATGAGATGCTTGGGGCTGAGTGGAAGGTGGATACTGGACCGGCATATTCGTTCTCGAAACCGAAACTATCGCCTGAGAAGAGGGGTTAGCCGAGTGAGAAGACGATGCACCGGCGATGGATCTACCACCTCCGCTCTTGGGCGTAGCCGCTCCGCCGTTGGGTCTCGCAGCTCCAGGTGATGGCGTACCATCTAAGCCGTTGGAAGTCGCAGCTCCGCCTGAGGAGGGAACAGATCCGCGGAGGTTGTGTCGAACTCCTCCGGCTTAGGTCACAACATCTCCGGTGTTGGCTACAACGGATATGGTGGTAGATCTAGCACCACCCGCCGATCTACCACCTCGTCCTCTACTCGATTTTTGTTTTCCAGCCATTTGATAGACTGCTTTGGCGATGGAAAGTCGAAGCTTTTGAGATGGAGAGAGAAAGAGAGAGAGATAAAGAGATGAATCGAGAGAGTATGAGAGATGAAGACCAGAATAATCATAGAGGAATCGAGAGAGAGAGAGAGAGAGAGAGAGAGATGAAGAATTTTGGTTTCGGAGATGAATCTGGGTTAGATTCAGTGAGGGAAATCGAGAGAGAGAGAGAGAGAGAGAGAGAGAGAGAGAGAGAGAGAGAGAGAGAGACGAAGAGAAGAAATTAAAGAAAGAAATCGAGAGCTAAAGATGAAGAGATGAAGAATCAGAAGAGAAATCTGGTGAGGGTCGAGAGAGAAAGATGAACACTTAGGGTTTGCAAAAGTGATTTGGGAATCAGAATAATAGAGTACTTGTTTTGAGCAAGAGTTCCTAAGGAGTCTGAAAATAGTAGCAAACACATTTTAGGGGGTAAAAGTACCCGCCCAAAAGCCCAAATTTTTCAAACCCAAACATTTTTAGGAAAATATAAATGTGCGACTTAGTAACAAAACAGTCGCAAAATCGAGATGAGAGTGGCAAAGTAGTCGCAAATTGCAACTGTTTTGTGACTCTTTTTATGAGTCACGAATGTATACCATAAACCCTAAATATTTAGAACAAAAAAATGTCATAAAATTACTTAAACTATCAGTTTTTTATATTTCTTAAGTGTTTTGCTTTATTATATAGTCTTAACTAATAGATTTAAAGTAAATTACAAAAAAATTATACTTTAACAAACTTAAGATTGAAAACACTTGTATTATATCTTGTAAGACATGTTGTGGAAGATTCAAATCATTGTTCATTACACTGGAAGTTAAAAGTTTGCAGTCTTATATACTATGTTAAGTGTAACAATTAATTAAAATTTAGGATGGTACGTTTGACTAATATTTTTCAATTCTATTTAGTTGTTTTTCCATATAACCGCGTCACAAAGTAGTCGCCAATCAGTGACAAATTTATAACATCATCACAGAGTAGTCGCAAATCAGTCACAAATTTATAACATCGTCACAAATTTATAACATCATCACAAAGTAGTCGCAAATCAGTCACAAATTTATAACATCGTCACAAAGTAGTCGCAAATTAGTGCGTATTTAGTGACGCTTTTGTGACTGCTTGTAAAAATTGGTGAAAATAGTCAAACCCGTGCATCGAATCCAAGAACTCTAAGTATCCATAGAGCAAATCCACTGAGCTAATGTAACCATTCGTAATTGTTATACATTGACTTATATATAGACCGATATACATAAAATCGGGAAAATATGAAAACCTGTGGCTCGAACCCAAAACCTACCAATCATATATCTTCATTTCAAATCCACTGAGCCACTGTAACCATTCGTTTATCTAACACATTAACTTCTATATATAACGATACTTAGCATTCCGGAAAATAATTATAAAATATATTTTGGAAACAAATGCCACAATTATATTACAAACATAAATTTTCCATACCCAAACATTTATTTAAATTTAACAAGGGTTTTACAAATATTTATTTAAAATTACATACATATTATTCAAACTCCATCATCATCCTCTGAAGATGATAAATTTACTTGAAATTCATTGTCTTGTTCAGCGTCTTCAATTTCAAAGTCAATGTCTTCAACTGGATGATTTCCGTCGACTAAACTATCGACAATTATTTCTCCAACCGTATCCATCATTCCATCATTATCAGTTTGTTGCAAAATGATCAGTTCATTCTCGTTAAATATGTTACTCTTCTGCCACCTTTTTACGACCATTTTGTGACTATTATCAGTAGTAACACAAGTTAGGTAGCGTACCTAACTTTCATATTTTCCACGTTTTCACCTACTTTTAGTGACTAAACTCCGACTCTTCTGGCACGATCTATAGGAGTAGCAAATAAGTCGCAATTTTGGGACTGATTTGCGACTACATATACTGACTAAAAATAGAGTCGCAAAACAGTCTCCATTCAGTCACTAATTTAAGACTATTATACGACTAAAAAATTTGGTTGTATATTTGCGACTGTTTTGCTTCTATATTTGCGTAGTCGTTCATTAGTCGCATTTTGGTCCCAAAACAATAGCAAAATTTTGCGACCGAAAAAACAGTCACAAAAAGTAGTCACTCATCAGCTGTTTTCTTGTAGTGTCATAAACACAGGCTGCACTCGTGGTCTGAATTACTATCTTGTATCAGAGGGTCTACTTCACGTGATTCTCTTCTTCTCCGTACCATCGTGGCTCAGGCTACGGTTTATCACATTTGGAAGCAGAGAAACAACGTCTTGCACAACAATCAACCTATAAGTTCTCGTATTATCTTCAAGTATTTGGATAGAGACATCCGTAACATCATCAATGCAAGAAAACATAGGCGACATTTTGGTAACTTAATGTTGCTTTGGCTCCATCTCTCATGTTTGTATTTCCCTAAGTTTATTGTTCTCCTTGTTTTTTATTTCTTTTTTACCAAGGGAACAAATTATAGGTTGTCACAATTATAACACCTTACATTTCATCTAATGATATTAACATTTTTAGCCAAAAAAAAAACAATTCGGTTATGATAAAGATCCACGCTTACACCAAAGTGCATTAATTATTATTAGGAATCCACTTTGAAAGTTAAAATGAAAGATATGTAGTATATTAGGAATGTGGGTCAATTCATTTATTGTCAATTGTTTTTAATTGCTCATAAAATTTAACATGCTAATAGTGCTTAAGTTTGTTTAACCCAAATAGGATGGTTCAAGAAGAGCATGTTGTCTTCGAGATGGACTGGCAAAAGTAATCATTATGTCGAAGAGACGTGTTAAGAATCCTATATCAGAAGCTAAGGTGGAATCTAAGTCATATATAAGTAATATTGATCAATTCACTCATTGTCAATTGATTTTGAATTAGAAATCCATAAAATTTAACATTATCATATATACAAAATCGGTTATGATAAAGATTCATGCTTACACCAAATAAATTGCACATCTGCTAGTATGAGCTCCAAATCCAAACTTCGAAGATATATATTAAAAAAAGAAATTGGCGAAAATGACCATCAAAAAATTATAATATGTCAAATAACCATATTAGAATAATGGCTATGATATTATGTATATAATGTATAATATTACACTTCTATCCCAACCATTTTGAACCATTCATTTTTCTCTTTCTTCTTTGTTTATAATTTTTGTTTCCTCTCTTCAACTTACTCACTTATGATCTTCATAAAAATACTGATTCAAATTTGTAAATTTATTTAAAAAATAATTTTTTTCGATAGTTAACATAGTTTGAATTTTTCAAAACGGATATAAATTTCTCAAAAATGAATAAGTGATTCTAAAGAATAACATGTTGTTCTATATAGAACACACTATCATTCTATTCTTATGTTTTTTGATATAGAATGTTGAATATTTATATTATGTTATACATGTGCATATATCAATTCACTTGCAAACGAAAAACAACATTTTTCATTTCTAATTCTATTTTGTTATACATATATATGTAGACTATGTAGACACTTATTAATTATTATCTATTGGTGGATGAATGTTTGTCTGATTGTGTTTCAAGTTTATATTATATTATACTTTCATATAATATAGTTTATCTAAATCAAAATCACATATTTATTTTTTGAATAGTTTTGTTCGTTTTTTAAATTTAAAACTATGACGTATGCAAAAAAAGGCATTTAAATTACTACTTTCCTATGATCACATCACCTATTTTTTCTCATGCCAACTTGCTTTTGTAAAAAATGAGGAAAATAATAGTCATTATCTTCCTCAATTGGTTATTTGATTAATCATGAAAATAGTATAGTTGTATTCTTAATTATTATGTCTAATATGGTTAGTTAGCTAATTGACCTTTAAAAAATCCATGGTTAGGATAAAAGTACTCCGACAAGTAAAGGGAGTTCGAATAGATATTGATTGTGTTTCAAAGGTTATGAAGATATATGATGTCAAATCGCGTTTAACAGTACCATGCATTTGTCTCACACGTCACACTCCCAAGTCTTTATCAAACATAAGTTTTAGTAATTATGATTTGTTTGGTAATGAAACAGGGACTCGTAAATATGGTTCTCTCCTCAACCACATCTCTTCGACATTGAGATCTGCGTACCATTCTTCCGCTTTAAATTACGAGTACAAATTATCAAATACAATTATCGTGGTGCGCCCATACCCTAAAATGACTTGTATCTACTCCAGTCCACTCATCAATTTAATATTTTACCTTTATTAGATGAAATAGCATTCAATGTCTTACATCATGTAGGGAAATATTTAGGTATCTTTATTTATTCATCGGGGAAATCCATTATTTGAATTTTTTTTGTTTCTTTACTTGAGAAAAATATACCAAGATTGATAGATTTGTCATTTCTTTAGGTCATATTGAGGTTTCACTATGTAACTAAAAGAGGTAAAGCCAAGGTTACCTGACAAAATGTTTTTGTTTTTTTTCTGAATTCCGAAGCAACGAGATGCGAATTTTACGGACTTGAGTTTTAGAAAAAAAGGTGGTTGTTTGTTTACTTGCATTTATTAACTCAGTGTTGGGTAGAAAGTGGTTTTTCATCTGAGAAAATGCACATGTAGATTTATTATAAATTGCATCATAATTCGTCATAATTAATAACATAAAACACATTTTCTCTATATCAATTTCACAAAAATGTCGTTTTAGACACATTTGACATATATTAAAAAATTAAATTAAATATACAAATATGTTCATATTCAATGTTCTAGTAATTACACAGTGATAACTTAAATTCAAACTAATCTCCATTATATGTGAAAAAATTGGATATTTTGATAAATTAATACATATGCAATAAATAAAAATGATTGAAATTGCAGTAAAAAAATCCAAACTTTAATCACTCAACGAAAAAATCAATGTTTTGAAAATTGGACCAGACACCGACTCGGCATCATCATTGGATGGCTGATCGATATGATATCGTTTTGTCGGATTTTTCAACTTGTCGGGTCGGATTATCCAACTTTGCTCATGCATTTATTTTGTCGTTGATCGTTCATGTGTCATATCATTTTGTTGGTTCTAAGTTTTTTTCTTAAGTTGGCGCGTGATTATATGTTAATACGTGCTCTGAGTAGTTTCAAAACTATATATGATTCTACATGGCTCGACAATCCTGGTCTGAGGTTAGCACCTTAGTTATCTCAGAGAAACCGTAATTATCCTCCAAAAACCAACCTGGAAGCAAAGCGTTGACGAACTTCTGCGCCTTTGCCTGCTTAACATGTGTCTCTATGATACTACCAAAAAGGGGTTTGTTAATATTAACCCAGTTCTTAAATCCGCTTCGATGTGAAAGTTTGTTGAATCCGCGGATATTCCATCCAAAAAGGTCTATATATGTAAAAAAATTAGTTGATTTTGAGGCCCTTGTGAAATTCAGAGGATGCAGACAGTATATGAACTCCAATTCCCCTTTCCTCAACACTGTCTGCATCCTCTGAATCACTAGAAGGCAAATTCGAGGAGTCTGCTTCCAAATCCTCTTCTGCACTCGTCACAATATTCTTTTCTGTGGAAGCCATTTTCGGTTTCTGAAGAATCCTTGCATTAGACTCTCCCCTGCAAATGACAGAAGGGACAGAACCAGGGGCAGAGGGTGCCAAAGGAACCAGAGACAAGCCAAAAATGTTAGTGTCCACCTGATTTTTACGAGATCGAATCTTCTTACCATTTGCAGCCTTTGCTCTAGGACACTTAGCAGTGACATGAGCAGTTGACTTACAATCATCGCAAAGAACATATGCTTTCTTACAGCGCTTCACACTATAGACAACCTCCTTGCAGTGAGAGAAAACTGGTGGCATCCAAAGGGTAGAGACGAAAACACCCTTGATTTCACCCGACTCAAACTGGACGTTTACGGCCTCTGGTAGCGGTTTTCTAAGGTCGATGATGGTAAAAACTTTTGCAACATCCAGATTTGTTTTGGAAGCTGTGGAAGGATGAAGGAACTTTGGCTCCCCTACCAATCCAGCAATCTGCTCAAGACCATCCTCATCGAAGAATTGGAATGGGACATGCCGAAGTTATAGCCAAATAGAAGCAGAGGTAAGCTCGGGCTTCACCGGGACAACACCAGGCTTTAAGTTTGCGACAAACATCATTTGGCACTTGATTTTCCAAAGCCTATGGTTTAACACATGGTTTCGAATTGAGACATTCAGAATCCTGAAGAAAAACACATTTCCTTCCAGCTTTGATACCAAGATGTCTTTGAACTGACGACTCCAGATGCCATTGACCACGTTATGAAGAACACCTTTGGAAGACGGGTCCGAATAGAATTGACCTTTGATAAAAGAATCCCAAGCCTTCTGGTTCTGCTCAATGACAGAGTTGGAAATTTTCACACAGGTTTCACCAAATGGGAGGGTGCACGATTTTCCTTTCTTCTCAAGCCTTTTTGTATTTCTTTTGAATAGATTGCACCAACTATCTCCTATCATTACGGTAGCGGGATTAGGTTGTTCTGGGTCCGCTGCCTGAGCAACTTTCGCAGATAGTTTTGACATAGCTGTCACCGAATTAGAGATTTTAACAAGGGTCAGATCTGGGTTCGCCGCTTTCGCAGCCAACGCAGCCGTAATCGTAGGAGGCTCCTCCAAAGAAGCCTTCCCTTCAAGTTGAGATGTCTCGTACACAGCTTGTACGATCACTTTCATTACCCGTGCTAGAGTGTCTTCAAGATCTGGTTTTGGAGAAACCTCAGCTTTGGTTGAGCTAAGATTCAAATTTATGGCCGAGCTTTCCGCAGAGACTGCAGCTTGGGCATTAGAAGGCTATTGCGTGAAGGATTTGACACCAGAAGAGACTGAAGAAGTTGAGGAAGGAGAGGCTTCACCTTTGGAAGGCGATTTCTCCCCAGATCGTTTCTTTTTTGGTTTGGTTTTCTTCCCCATGAGGAGGGGAGGACCTGAAAGAGAGATCGGAGGGGAATTTCGACGCCGTGAGAAATGCCGGAGATGGGATGCGAAGGAAGACACTTTTCGCTCTTTGAGGAGATAGATCTAGTTCTCTTACTTTGAATACTTTTTAAATGGCATCCGAGTGTGAAAGTTATGGTACTTTCCAAATCTCTGCAAATGATCACTTGTGAAGTTCTTTGGCCTGATACTCAATTACCAGTGATTATCTCGTTCGTTTATGCTTCAAATATTAAAGCTGAAAGGTGTTGTTTATGGGATGAGTTGGTTTCACTTTCTACAAACCATATTGTAGTTGGTAAAGCTTGGGCGGTTTTAGGTGACTTTAATCAGGTTCTGAATCCAAATGAACATTCGGGTGAAGCTGGTCACAATGTGGATACAAGAACTAGAGACTTCAGGTCTTGCCTCCTCAATGCTTCTCTCTCGGACCTCAATTTCAGAGGGTGCTCCTTTACTTGGTGGAATAAGAGGCGGTCAAATCCAATTGCTTAAAAACTAGACCGTGTCCTAGTAAACGATTATTGGAGTGTCTAATTCCCTTCATCATGTGGCTATTTTGGTGCTCCTGACTTTTCAGATCACGCTTCATATGGAATCAGTCTCTCCACTGCTAGTGCTCGTCAAAAAAAGTCTTTTAGATTCTACAACTATCTACTTCTTAACCCGGATTTCATCCCTATGGGTTGTCTACACTGGTTTTCACTGAATTTTGTGGGTTCCGATATGTTCAGAGTTTCACAAAAGCTCAAGACATTGAAAAAATTAATTCGAGAATTTAGTAGATCTAATTATTCAGACTTAGAAAAGAGGGTGAAAGAGGCTCATGGCAATCTGGTGGAGCTACAAAATTATATGTTGTCTGGTCCGAATGGCCTAAATGTTGACTTAGAGATTGAGGCTCACAGAAAATGGATGCATCTTGTGAGGGCTGAGGAGTCCTTCTTTTGCCAAAAATCAAGGACTACGTGGCTGAGAGAAGGAGATTTCAACACATCTTATTTCCACATAATGGCCTGCTCCAAACAAGCAATAAATCATATGCATTTTCTTGTGGATGAAGCTGGACAGCGAATTGAATCTCAACTTGAAATCCAAGATCATTGCGTGGATTATTTCGGGAACTTGCTTGGAAGTGAGGAACACGAAGCTCTGTTTATTCAGGAAGATATCTCTTCTCTGCTGGATTTTCGTTGTTCTCAAGCACATCAATCTACTCTTGAAGCTATGTTTTCTGCTGATGAGATCAAGGATGCGTTCTTCACACTACCAAGAAACAAATGCAGTGGTTCGAATGGTTTCCCTGCTGAGTTCTTTACAGGTTGTTGGAGTGTGGTTGGTGGAGAAGTGGTTTCTGCGGTGGGTGAGTTTTTCAGATCTGGTAAACTGCTCAAACAGTGGAATGCCACCACCCTGGCCTTGATACCGAAGATTCGGAATGCTGCAAGCACATCAAATTTCTGGCCCATTTCTTGTCTCAATACGGTCTACAAGGTAATAGCTAAACTGTTGGCTAATAGACTAAAGTCAGTTCTGCCTTCTGTTATCTCCCACTCATAAACAACTTTCATGCCGGAAAGATTACTTTCTGAAAATGTTCTTCTCGCTACTGAGATCATTACAAGAAATATAATATTGATCCAAGAGGTATGCTGAAAGTTGACTTGCGCAAGGCTTTCGACTCGGTGAGATGGGATTTCATCCTCTCCACTCTTAGAGGATTAAACTTTCCTGAAAATTACATTGGTTGGATTTCGCAGTGCATATCCACGCCCACTTCTCCATTTCCATCAATGGTTTCTCTAGTGGCTTCTTTAAGAGCATAAGAGGATTGCAACAAGCTCATCTTTGCATGGCATTAATGAAACTTTGGAGGATTTTGTGGGCTGGTTGGGTCTGCATATGAACAGGGATAAAATACAGCTCTTTCATGCAGGGTTGAGCCAAATTGAATCCACGGCTTTGGCAAGCTATGGATTCCCGATTGGCTCTTTACCTATCAGATATTTAGGATTGCCTCTTATGTCTCGAAAGCTGAAAATCTCAGAGTACTCCCCTCTTATTGAGAAAATTGCGGCACGGTTTAGAACCTAGGCAGTGAAATCTCTCTCTTTTGCGGGAAGAACACAATTAATTAGCTCGGTTATTTCAGGGACTGTTAATTTATAGATCTCAATATTTACGATTCTTCAAGGCTGCATCAGGAAGATAGAATCTATATGTTCAATGTTTATATGGTCTGGAAATATAGATAAGCGTAGAATGGCAAAGGTTGCGTGGTCAACAGTTTGCCTCCCAAAAAATGTAGGTGGACTAGGCTTAAGGAGATTCACGGTATGGAATACTTGCTTGTGCCTTCGATTCATTTGGCTGTTTTTCTCAAATAGTGGATCATTGTGGGTTGCTTGGAATAAATTTCACCATGGCCTGTCCATAATGAGCCTGTGGGAATTAAAAGGTTGAGACAAGTGGAAATTCTTGGAATTGGAAATGCTTGTTGCACTTGCATCCTTTGGCTCAACGGTTCATAAAATGCGCAGTGGGCAATGGAAAAAAGGCCAGCTTTTGGTATGATTCATGGACCTCTTTCGGACCTTTCATCAATCTCATGGGAATTAATGGACCCAGAAATTTAAGACTCCCTACCACAGCTAAGGTTTCGGATGCGTGTAATGAGACGGGCTGGTCTCTTTCAACATGTGGATTGCACAATTAGACCGTCTACCAACTCGTTTTAGACTTGCAGGCTAGAGTCTAAATATCAGTCCGCTGTGTATCCTTTGCAATTCGGTTTCAGAGACTAGGGACCATCTGCTACTCTCCCAGTTGCTTTATTCTCCTCATGGACTGATCTAGTTGCTTGGACACAAAGAAGGTTGCCTTCATCACCATTGCTACTAAGGAAGTTGCTTGCGCAAGCAACCATTTACACTATCTGAAAACAGTACAACAACCTCCTTCATAATCTGCACTTCAAACCTCATGTTGCAATCTTCGTTGAAATCGACCGGCTCATCATCAACACCATCAACGCACGTAGGAAAAGAAAGAAATTCATCAATCTAATGAGACATTGGCTTCGATAAGTGCCTATGACTAGATTGAGTTGTGCTTTGGTTATACTTTTTTGTTTTTAATTTTTTTTTGCCAATAAATCAATTTTATAGGTTATCTCTATGTAAATCCTAAACAAATTTCATTATTAATAATATTTGCCACCGTAGACAAAAAGAGGTTGTTATCCAACTAGGTGCCGTAATCGGCATATCCGTGACTACGTTGATTTGCGTGAGCCGTGTATCCTCCTTAAACCAGTCTATTGGTTTTGCGTACAATTAGTACATTAATATTGGTCTCGAACAATACTGGTTTAGTATTTGAGTTTTCATTTGACTCGATTTCTCAACATTGATTTTATGATTCATTATATAGAAATGGTTTTATTTATTTATGATATACATTTAAAACGACTAACTAGCCAAGACTACAAAAAAAGTTTAGACACAGTAGCTGGATAACGCAAATTACCAAAACTAAGGCAAAAACAATAAATCGAATCTAAGAAAAATTCGAATTACTAGCCAAGACTACAAAAAAAGTTTGAAGCGAAAAAAAAAAAAACGGTTTAGGTCGTTATCCAAAAAACATAAAATCACAAGAAAGAAATCATGTGCTTGCTTATTTATTTATGATATACATTTATTGCATGCCAACTCTAATCTCTCTTATTCTATGAACCTCTATAAATGTAAGACAAGTCAGAACGAACAAAGACCACACCAAGAATTTAAAGAAAAAACAGAGTATATACATCACTAAAATGTATTCCCCAATGAAGAACGTAAAAATGTTTTTCAACTACCTCACGGCCCATCGCTTAAAGCTATGTTTCCTCCCATTCATGGCTGCTATAGCCATGAAAGCTTCTCGTCTTTCCACACAAGATCTCCACAACTTTTACCTCTACTTACAAAACAACCTCACATCTCTAACCATATTCTCTCTCTCTCTCCTTCTCGGGTCGACTCTTTACATCATGACCCGACCAAAACCCGTTTACCTCGTCGACTTCAGCTGCTACCTCCCACCGTCTCATCTCAAAGTCAGTATCCAAAAGATCATGCACCACATAAGGGTTATACGAGAATCAGGCATGTGTTGGGAGGCTCAAGAGAACGATTACTTGATGGACTTCGTCGAGAAGATTCTAGAACGTTCCGGTCTCGGACAAGAGACCTACATACCGGAAGGTCTTCATTGTTTGCCGCTAGAACAAACGATGGCTGGGTCACGTAAAGAGACGGAAGAAGTTATCTTCGGAGCGGTCGATAATCTGTTTCGAAACACCGAAATCACCCCGAATGATATAGGTATATTGGTGGTGAATTCGAGCACTTTTAATCCAACTCCTTCGTTATCAACTATCATTGTGAATAAGTATAAACTTAGGGATGATATAAAGAGCCTGAATCTTGGTGGGATGGGGTGTAGTGCTGGAGTCATCGCTATAGATGTCGCTAAGAGCTTGTTACAGGTTCATAGAAACACTTATGCTCTTGTGGTCAGCACGGAGAACATCACTCAAAACTTGTACTTAGGTAACAACAAATCAATGTTGGTTACAAATTGTTTGTTCCGGATAGGTGGGGCCGCGATTTTGCTTTCTAACCTGTCTAAAGACCGAAAACGCGCGAAATACGAGCTTGTTCACACCGTGAGGGTCCATACCGGAGCAGATGACCGATCCTATGGATGTGCGACTCAAGAAGAGGATGAAGATGGCATAGTCGGAGTTTCCTTGTCGAAGGATCTACCTATGGTAGCTGCAAGAACCCTAAAGATCAATATTGCAACTTTGGGTCCACTTGTTCTTCCCATAAGCGAGAAGCTTCTCTTCTTTGTGACATTCCTCAAAAAGAAGTATTTCAACCCCAAGATCAAGCATTACATGCCGGATTTCAAGCTCGCTTTCGAGCATTTCTGTATCCACGCGGGTGGTAGAGCGCTTATAGACGAGCTAGAGAAGAATCTTCATCTCTCTCCGTTACACGTTGAAGCATCAAGAATGACTTTACACAGGTTTGGTAATACCTCATCGAGCTCTATTTGGTACGAGTTGGCTTACACAGAAGCTAAAGGAAGGATGAAGAAAGGAGATAGGATTTGGCAGATTGCACTGGGGTCAGGTTTTAAGTGTAATAGTTCTGTTTGGGTGGCTCTTCGTAACGTCAAGCCTTCTGCTAATAATCCTTGGGAAGATTGTCTACACAAATATCCAGTTGAGATCGATATATGATTTAAGAGAGTGAGCAATTCTAGTATTCAAAAAAAAAAAAAAAAAAAGAGTGAGCAATTCTATTCATCGTTATAACTTATGATGCGAAGATAGAGACGTATAGACTGGTTTTATACATCGTACTTGGTCGGTCCAAATATGTAAAACTAATATATCCTTTCTCTATGTATTGATCTCTTTAAGAGTTTTTCTTTGTTTTGTTTTTATGCTGTGATGCTTCCTCCCCCTAACCATTTAAGTATAAATTATCTAGTGTACATTTTTCAAATAAGTTGTTATCAAATATAGTAAGTGCAATTCTCCAAAATAATACCTATGTTTTATTTCTCCAAATTATCATTAAAATTCTAAAATTCCAAAAACACCACAAACTTTAGGTTTATGAAAGGTTCCAAAAATTTGTTTCGTGTTATGCTCATTTCGTACTTTTCAAACAACAAATTTAGGACAAATATTTCTCATTCAAACAGACTTCCATTTTGATATATGAGTAAATTATGTTACATCATGTCTTAAAATTGAGTTCCAACAGTCAATGCTCCAGAATTTTGTTTGTTGAGATTCTATGCAAAAGAAAAACAAAAGGAAAATACATAAAGTAATGTAGAAGAAAGACATAAGGAGGATTAACCGTTGATGTAAACATCATTGTGTGGGGTGACCATTGATGTAAACGTCATTGTAACTACATATCTTCTTAGGACAATACTGTTCCAGGTCTCTCTCGCAGGGGCTACAACCTCCGCAACATCCAACGAGACAACCAACTCCAACTATATCCCCTACGGTGAACTTGCTCACATCTGATCCCACCTCTCCTACAACCTCGTGCCTGAGAGAAACACAACTCTGTTTCAGATTCAATCTAAATGCTAAATTTCATAGGATTCCAACTCAGAACTAATTGACAACGAGTGGATTGGTTCATGTCCCATCTTATTTCTCGATGTGGTATATATTCCTGACACTAAATTTCTTGGCTATATGAAAAAGAAGAAAGAGTAAGAAGATTACCCAGGAACCATGGGGTAATTAGACATGCCCATATCTTTTTGGTTTGATGAAGATCGGTGTGACATATTCCACAACATATGATTCTTATGTGTACATCCTCTGGTCCTGTCTCTCTGTAAGAACATACGATCAGATTCAAAAATGATGAAATTGTAAACCTTCAAAACTTGAAGATCAAAAGAAAAGAAATTAACCTCAGAGTGTAAGTGTAAGGAGAAAGAAACCCATATGTAGGATGATAAAATAGGCTCAAGCATATAGGGTTAGTCCTAATTCATGTTAAAATTTTAAGCCATTAACCCTGTATTTTGTTAACATGACTAAAACGGGCCGAAGTCAATTAATCTTTGAGTTTAGGAAGGGCTAAGTTTTTTTTTTTTTTTTTTAAATCCTTTTATTTGTTTCTGTGCCTCTCTTTTTTGTTTTCTTAAACAAAAGTTGACAGAAAACTCGAATTTTTGCATGTAATTAAATTTAGAAACTGATTGAGTTTTTTATTAATCTTTTAGAATGAGGATTTGTACATAAACCGTAATTAACAAAAAAACACTAAGAAAATATATTGAATTTTAAAACTATTCTTCATTTATTTTAGAATAATCGAATTATTTTCTTATATGAGAAAATTGAATAAGTTTAACGCGGAAAAATGCGGTTTTACTGTTTTTGTGGAAAACGCGGTTTAACGGTTTTGGTGGAAAATGCGGTTTTGCGGATTTGGCGGAAAATGCAGTTTAACGGATTTGACGGGAAAGCACGGTTTTTAGAGTTTTGACGGAAAATGCGATTTTTAGGGTTTTGGCGAGAAACGCGATTTTATGGTTTTGACGGAAAAATGCGATTTTAGGGTTTTGACAGAAAAATGCGATTTTAAAGATTTTGACGGGAAAATGCGATTTTACGGATTTGGCGGAAAAACACGATTTTACGGTTTTGGCGGAAAATTACTGTTTTACGGATTTTGACGGAAAATGCGGTTTTACGGTTTTGGCAGAAAAATACAGTTTTACGGGTTTGGCGAAAAACGCGGTTTTACCGGTAAGGTAGGAATTACAGATTTGGCGGGAAAACGCGGTTTTTAGGGTTTTGGCGGAAAAACACGGTTTTTAGGGTTTTGGCGGGAAAATGCATGTTTACGATTTTGGCGGAAAAACGCGGTTTTACGGTTTTGGCGGAAAATTACTGTTTTACGATTTTGGCGAAAAACGCGGTGTTACAGTTTTGGCGGAAAAACGTGGTTTTACGGTTTTGGTCAAGTTAAATATAATAATATTTTAAAAAAATGGATTAAGAAAAAAATATAATATACAGGGCTAAAAAAAATGGATTAAGAAAAAAATATAATATAACATGCCTCAATAAATTTGGCGGGAAAATGCGGTTTTTAGGGTTTTGGCGGGAAAACGCATATTTACGATTTTGGCGGAAAAACGCGGTTTTACGGTTTTGGCGGAAAATTACTGTTTTACGATTTTTGCGAAAAACACGGTGTTACAGTTTTGACGGAAAAACGTGGGTTTACGGTTTTGGTCAAGTTAAATATAATAATATTTTAAAAAAATGGATTAAGAAAAAAATATAATATACAGGGCTAAAAAAAAATCGATTAAGAAAAAAATATAATATAACATGACTCAATAAATTTAAACACTTTGTTTAATAACAAGGCTCAATAAATTTAAACTATTTGTTTAATATCTGACATAATTCATCGAGGACCAGAACTTATTCAAAGTCGAACTTTTAAACTGTAGGGTCGAACTGGATCGAATAACCCTATTTAACATCCATACCCAGATGGATATCTCGCAGCCCAGCCTGTAGTTTTCCTCTGCCTCCATTTTTCCCATTTCTTGATTCTCTTTCTCTCTCACTGTTTCGTAGTGCTTCTTTATCTTTTTTCTCACTCTTTCTGATTATGTGTATATTATTATATATATAGAGAAAGTTGGAAACGTAACGCATGCGGCATGCGTATGTGATGAAATAATTGGTGCTTTGTGCATAGCGTACATTTGGTGGGCTATTTTATTTGTTGTTGATGGCTTATTTGGTGGCTAAAATTGAGTATGAAATTAGTGTATATTAGTCAAAAGCTTTTAAAATCTTTCGTCGTTGAAAATGAAATACCCTTCTAGAAAAGATTTTGTTTCTTCTTTTTTATACGGCTCACATTTTTGATTATGAGAGAATTTTTAGAAATACCTACCTTATATGGGTTTTATTCCCATGATTAAAATTAAATGAGAAAATGAAATTTGTATTAAGAAAAAAGAAAAGGGAAAAAAGGAAGATAATCCTAATCCCCTTTCAGATGTGGACACGTCAGGTAAAGGGCCCACGGAGGTGGTGAACCAAAGGACTAACCTTCTGTTGCTCGGTTTAATCAGTTTTGTTGCGCCACGTGTTGATTTTAGGCCTATGAGATGAAACTATAGTTTTGACGGCCCAGATCAGCTGTGAATACTTGCCACTCCCTTTTGATATATGGCGAAGCGTTTAGACTTTCGAGTATTTACAGGGCTTGATAAATGGGGCTTCTTTCTGTGGGCCTAATTGTGGCCCAAATAATTGTATACATCCCATCAAATATCGGGTCTGATGTTTTCCTTGAAAAATATTTATAAAAGACATTCCTCATTGTCTCTCTCTCACCCTAAACCTATGATGATGTCCGAGCAATCCCGCAGAAAGAAGAAGAGGATGGTTGCGTCTCCATCGTGTGGGTTATTGTCTTTGCCAGATGAGTTAGTTCTAAACTGCTTCGCCCGCGTCTCAAGATTGGAGCAGGCCGCCTTATCTGTGGTCTCAAAGAGCTACCGCTCAGTGGTGGTTTCGCCGGAGTTGTACGAGACGCGATCTCGAATGGGTTTGAAGGAGGAGTGCGTCTATGTATTCTTAGACACTCCTCTTGACACAAACCCGCGCTGGTTCATCCTCCGGCGAGGAAAAGGAAAATATTTTGAGAATCGGCTGATCCCGATCCCTTCGTTCCCAACTCCGCAAGCAGCCTCCTTTGTCCCCCTTGGATGGGGGATCTATGTAATTGGTGGAATGATAGACGCCGTGCACACATCGCGTGTCTCGTTCCTGGATTGTCGGACTCACACGTGGAGCCACGTCCCCTCCATGGGAGTTGCTCGCGCTTACGCCAAGGCGGGCGTCTTAGACGGTAAGATATACGTGATGGGAGGCTGCAAGGACGAGGATCCCTCAAACTGGGCAGAGGTTTTCGACCCAAAGATGCAAACTTGGAGTAGAGTGCTTATCTCTGATCCGGTCATAGACAAGAGGATTTCCAAGGTGATTGGGCGGGATAGTTGGTCCTTCAACTTTCTGAGTGAACAAGGTATGTGGAATAATTTAAACACAAGAGATACATGTGTGGTAGACAGATTGTTATACTGTTGTGATATCTTCGGGAGAGTTACGTGGTGTGACCCTTGGAGTGGGGTCAAGAAAGGGAGGATGGAGTGGAACAAGGTGTATGGTTTGGATGCTCTGCAAGGGTTTTTCCACTGGAAGTCCAGATCCATCTCTTTCGGTGGGGAGATGGCGGATGTGTGGCATTGCTATATGCTCAAGCGTGGTTACACAAACGGCCTCCAAGGCTTACTTCCGGGGTTCAAACTCTGCAAATCCGGTGGCAACATTGTCATCTTCTGGGACCTGCTCGTCGGGGAGAATTCCAAGAGGTTGCAGATTTGGTGTGCAGAGATTTCATTGGAGAGGCGCCAGGGAGGCCAAATTTGGGGGACCTACCAGTGGTCCGATCTTGTCCTCACTATTGACCCTCCCCTCCATTGCTTTAAAGTTTTATATTCTGTTAATGTTAATGTTTGAAATAGTTTCTCTTTTATTTAAGATTTGATACGCTGTTTCTGTAAATGTGTATTTTTACTTGTTCTTTTGCTTATATTGTCAATTATTCACATTGCGAATAAGTTGTTGTTTTGATACATGTATCATCAGGTTCAAGTAAAAGAAAGCTGGACATTTTATTATCTACAAATTGGTCATGATCTAGCGTAGGGAACCTAAAGCTATACTATCGAGACATTTCACACAATTCGTAGAGGTTGTGATAGATGTCCAAACCGAATGATACATACTGATATTCTACGCATAATTTGGTTCAAATCTCAAGTGCAAAACAAATATTCGACAGATAAGGGATGGACGAAGTGGAATCTGATTAATTATGAAGATCTCAGTTGGTTCCAATATGTTGCAGCATGAGCAGGTTATATTGAGAAAAATTTCTTTTGTCCAGAGATAAAAATTTGCCTCTTCGAACACATAATCAAACACATCGACAAGAACATCCGAAACCGAATCAATTCACTCCGCAGCAACGGTCACCACGACTACTCTGAAGCCATGGAATTATGGCTCTCCACAAGATAAATTAGGAACACACTGTCCTCTACGTTACCCGTCTCATCAAAACCATCGTCTATGGCTCTGTTCCATCTATCATGCTCTGTTTTTTCATCTATCATGCTCTGTTTTTTCTTTTTCAAAATATCTAGTTTCACTCAAAATTCTGGGAAAAGGACCACATCTATTGTAAAAAAGCTTTGATTTGAATAACAATTTTACATTCAATTCAAAAAAAAAAAAAAAAATTTGCCTCTTATATTGAGAAAAAAGATAGTTAGGTAATGAAGGAAAAAAATTCTCAGAGACCAAAAATAATAATAAATAATGATGGATAATGAAAACCATTATTGTCCACAAACTAAAAAGAAGTGGAGAAACCCATCATTCAAATCCAAAGTTTCTGCATTTAAGAGAGAACAATGTGATTGCAGTCAAAGGTGTAATTTTGGGCAATCCTACAAAGCAATGTGCTCCAAGTGATTCCTTGATTGGTTACATAAATAAGGCAGGACTAGTTTCCTGAGAGAATCTCAACATCTTTGTGACTTAGAAATGAGAAACGAATAAAGCCACAAACAAGTAACCTTTGGTGATATTGATAGTAAGAATGTAAGAATGTAAAAGCAGGTTTGATCATGTTTTATTTCTCCAAATTATCATTAAAATTCTAAAATTCCAAAAACACCACAAACTTTAGGTTTATGAAAGGTTCCAAAAATTTGTTTCGTGGTATTTTAGGATATTTCCAAAACTTCGTATAATAAGTTATTTTTATAGATAAGATTTATCTAAACGCAAGTATTTACAATGTTATGAAAACATAAAATGGAACTTTTTTAAGGAAGAGAAAATGTAATTTAATTGTTAGATCTGTATAAATGATACACTGGTGTTTGTTGTAGACATTCTAACAAACTCAAACGTTCGATAATTGCAATAATGCCATAAGCATGTTACGATATCCCTTTAAAAATGGGAAGAAGATACTCAGCACATCAATCTTGCGTGTGAGATGACGTAACTGTTATCGGGACCAGATTTTGGTGAGAGAGCATCAGCTAATTGAAGTTTGGTCCTTACATGAAGCAATCAATTTTCCTATGTATGGGTTCTTTCAGAAAAAAACATGGTTTCTGGCTATACATATATCGATGACTATTGTATTAATAATCACAAAAACACAACTGCGGGAGCAGAGACATAGATAACCTCGTCATTCATTGAATAAACCGAACAATATCACAAGTTACAAAAACCAAGAGGTTCGATATTCTGTTTCGGCTCAAGATCGAAAACAATAAGATGCTTCTTGGGTTTCTAAGATACCAATGAAGTTCCAAAAACATTCAATATCCAATCAGCATCAAGAGAAAAAATCATGTCTTTTTTTTTGTGTTTATTGGCATTCTATTAAATTGCAAAGTAAAGATTACACATGGGTATGATTTTTAAAGTTCGTCATATAGTTTAAAAAAGTAGTTAAAGAAAAATATGATTAAGCATACACTTAGACTAGTAAGATAGCTTTGAAGGATAATAAGACTTAAAGAGAGCGGAGAAAGAGCTAGAAAAGAAACAGATCACTAGAGATCTTTAGTTTAGTAGTCCATGACCTCCACAACCATTGACTACCGCAACCACCTACCATAACCATTGCATTTCTTGCATTTTTAGTTGGTTTTATTGGTTTTTCTCTTTGTGTCTGGTGTCTGCTGAAAATATGCTTCAAGAAACTTTGATGTAGTTAAGTGATAAAAGAGAAGTCCGAGAAAAAGCTCCAACAACTGATTATACGAATAACCAACTTTTTTGTTTTGTTAATTTGATAAGATGAATGTTTTTCTTTTCAAGTGTAACGATTGTGAAATGAGAAAATAGAATTCAACTCTTAATTATTCAATTAGAAAATAATGTATTCTCTAAAACCTAGATATTATATTTATAACAAAACCTAACAAGTCCCCAAATCTTAATCTTATTACTAAATATTTTTTTCCGACGAAATAGATAATTTATTGATATACTTGTGAAGATACATAATCTGCATACAAAGATTATTACTAATCTTATTACTAAAATATAAAGTATTAAAATGTAGAATAAATTAGAAATAGTACGTATGTATAATAAATCGAGCCTGCATTAGATTTTAAGATCCGTCCTCGAATCTTCCGATAGATTTGTCCATGTTGTGATTCATCGTAAGAGTTTTGTGTTGAAAGAGATCTGGCTGTTTTATTTTATTTTACTTCATATCATAAAAGAAAATCATAATTTCACATGACATGAGATCAATATCTTCGACAACTAATATCACATCATCGTAATATACGTCTTAGATGAGATGGCTATAGATCTTTCTGTCTCTTTTTTCTTCTATTTAAAGAAAACGAGATTGCGAACCATAATAAAGTTCATGTGCCTATTGGAACTCTTATTACCAATGAGTGTTAAAAAGATTATAATTTTCTTAGATAAATAAGTTATTGATAACGTTGGGAGAAAAATTAATGAGATAGCCGATAAATTTGCTCACCGTACCTATGACAATCTTAATATATGTCTTATTGTATATATAATGTTCTACCATATTGTATTTAATATTATCTCATATAAAATTGTAACTTTGTGATCAATGAATCAAATGTTAAAAAAAAATAAAAAATTATTGATAACGAAAGTCGGTGGTTAAAAAATATTAAATGCTCCCAAAGTATGGTTAGTTTGGTCTCCTCTTTCGTAATTATTATTAGTATTTCATCCTCGATATCTCCTCCAAGAACTGGTTCGATGTATTGGACAAATTCCTTTTTTGGATCATAATTATGGACTTATTTGGTACATTCGACACGTTCGATTACTTCTCTGCATTTGTGGTCTCGGTTTTTTTTTTTTTGGAATTGCCTTAACAACTTGTTTTGTCATTATTACTCCTTCCATTTCAAAAACTTGGTTTGTGATTATTATTCCTTCCACGTCAAACTTGGTTTGTAGTCATTATTCCTTCCATTTCAATTTTAAGAGTTGTTTTAACATTTTTCACTCAATTTTTTAAAAAATATTTTAAATTATGTCCTTGCCAAATAAAATTTATTTTTGAACTTCAATAATATTTTTATTTATCATTAATTTTTAGCTAAGAGAAAAATAATTTTTCTTATCAAAACTTACACTAAAAGACACTCTTTTTGGCACAAAAATATTATATAAATATATGTAATAAAAAAATTCGGGTTTAATTTACAGAGATGAAAATGTTGTTAACAACTCTATATTTTTGTTTTTTGCTTCAACTCACTAATAAAATTATATATAAATGTATTTTAAACTTGTAAATAAGTATTTTTAAAATATATTATATTTTCTTTTCTTTTTTTAATTCAACATATTAGATTTTCTTATGATTTTAGAATATAATAAAATTTGATCGAGCGATTAGTTTTGATAGAAAAAAAACGCGTAAACTAATTATTGATATCCATCTCTCGAGGACAATGCGAAGATATCTCTCCCTCTCTATTTCAAGACTAAAAAACACTCTCTCTCTTCTGTAGTGAAAGCAACTCTCTTGGAGCATTAATGGCGGAGAAGTCGAGCTTCTTCGTCCATTTCAGCTTTCTTCTGCTTCTATTCAGTATCATAACATCATGTGTCGAGGGAGGGAGGATTCCGGTGCGGCCATTGATGAACGGCCAAGATCTCTCGAAGCCTCTTAAGCTGACGTTTGGTGGGCCTTCTCGGAATTGGACTGACGCCATTCCCATCGGAAATGGCCGTCTCGGAGCTACGATCTGGGGCGGTGTCTCCTCCGAAACTATCAACATCAATGGTAAATGTCAAAACGACGTCGTTTTGTGTTTTCTTCTTCTTCTTCTTCTTCTCTCCCTTTTGTTTGGGATTTTGGTAATAAATGCATCTATACAGTTTCTGCTATGTTCAGATTCTGGTCATTAGTCTTGTTTGTCGGAAATTTTTTTGGCATTGTAAGCAATAGAACAGGGGATATTATGCTTGAATCAAACAGGGGATCTCTTTAATGCGTAAAGACAAACACTTTTGCTATAAAAAAGCAACATTATTGATTCTTGGATTTTGCACTTGTGTTGTATGAACATCTAAGGAATTTTTTTGCTCTGACTAGTTGTGGATCTGAAGTGTGAAAGTTTCAATGGGTTTTGATTTGTAGAGGACACGATTTGGACTGGTGTTCCAGCGGATTACACGAACCCGAATGCGCCGGAAGCATTAGCAGAAGTTAGGAGGCTTGTTGATGAGAGAAAATATGCTGAAGCTACTACAGAAGCTGTCAAATTATCAGGCCATGCTTCTGATGTATGTTTGTATTCTTTTGGTGAAAATGTTTTTGTTTTTTCAGTTCTTGATGCGTAAAGAATAATCATTTGTTCTTGGTTTCTCTTTAAAGGTTTACCAGCTAGTGGGAGATTTGAATTTAGAGTTTGGTAGCTCGCATCGTAAGTACACTCAAGACTCTTATCGCCGTGAGCTCGATTTGGAAACAGCAGTAGCTAAAGTAAGCTATTCGGTTGGGGCTGTGGAGTTCTCGAGGGAATTTTTCGCTTCTAATCCGGATCAAGTAATTGTTGCCAAGATCTCTGCAAGCAAACCGGGATCTCTGTCTTTTAAGGTATCTTTCGACAGCGAATTGCACCATCATTCGGAGACAAATCCCATGGCGAATCAGATTCTGATGAAAGGAAGTTGTCGCCCTAAGCGTCTTCCTGTGAACTTGAAGAAAAGTATTAACGCGACAGATATACCGTATGATGATCACAAAGGATTGCAGTTTGCTGCCATTCTTGAGGTGAGGGTAAGCAATGGTGGCTCTGTGTCTTCCTTAGGTGGCAAGAAACTAACTGTTGAAAAGGCGGACTGGGCGGTTCTGCTTCTTGCGGCTTCATCTAATTTTGACGGGCCATTTACGATGCCCGTTGATTCTAAAAGAGACCCTGCAAAGGAATGCGTTAACAGAATCAGCTCCTTCCAGAAATACTCATACTCTGACCTTTATGCTCGTCATTTGGGAGATTATCAGAAACTTTTCAACCGGGTCTCCTTGCAACTTTCTGGCAGCTCAGAAAATAGAACAGTGCAACAAGCAGCTTCAACTGCTGAAAGGGTGCGATCATTTAAAACTGAGGAAGACCCTTCATTGGTGGAACTATTGTTCCAATATGGTCGATACCTGCTTATATCTTCTTCAAGACCCGGAACTCAGGTGGCTAACTTGCAGGGCATATGGAACAGGGACATTCAGCCGCCATGGGAGTGTGTTTTTCGCTTTTTCTTCATTTTCTTGGAATTTCAGCACTTTGTTGTTTCACTAACTCCCTTCATCTTCTTTTCCTGTATTTGCAGTGGTGCTCCTCACCTGAACATTAATCTCCAGATGAACTATTGGCATTCTCTTCCTGGTAATATCCGGGAATGCCAAGAACCGTTGTTCGACTATATGTCTGCTTTAGCAATCAATGGCCGCAAGACAGCACAAGTAAGTTTCGTATCCTTTTTGTATCGATGATCCTTGCAATGTTTAACATAAATGTGTGGAACTTGTTCTGTGTATCAAGATCAATAGCTGCTTATGTATGATGCATTTCTGTTTCATATCACTAGAGGCATTAGTCTAAGAATCATTTTGATGCGTCATATAGGTGAACTATGGAGCAAGTGGTTGGGTGGCACATCAAGTATCAGACATATGGGCAAAAACTTCACCGGATAGAGGTGAGGCAGTGTGGGCTCTCTGGCCCATGGGTGGAGCTTGGCTCTGCACTCATGTATGGGAGCATTATACATACACAATGGACAAGGTAAAGGTTCTCAATTTTCTGATTTCAAACAGATTCTTTAACCGTTACTATGTCTCAGCCTTTACTTTCGATTCATTTATAGGAATTTCTTGGAAAGAAGGGATATCCATTGTTGGAAGGATGTACGTCGTTTCTTTTGGACTGGCTGATCAAAGGTAAAGACGGATATCTCCAGACCAATCCATCGACTTCCCCTGAGCATATGTTTACTGCTCCAGATGGCAAACCTGCTAGTGTTAGCTACTCATCAACCATGGACATTGCCATTGTAAAAGAAGTCTTCTCTGCTATTGTTTCCGCTTCAGAGGTAACAAGACCGAATGAAGCAACAAACGAAAAGAATTAATGTCACCTCATGATTCTGAGCTTCTTTCTTCTGGTTTATCAACAGGTTTTGGGAAAAACGAATGAGACTCTTATCGGAAAAGTCATTGCTGCTCAAGCAAATCTTCCACCCACTAGAATAGCAAAGGATGGTTCTATAATGGAATGGGCAGAAGACTTTGAGGACCCAGAGGTACATCATAGACATGTTTCACATCTCTTTGGCCTCTTCCCGGGTCACACAATCACACTTGAAAAGTCTCCAGAACTTGCGAAAGCCGTGGAAGTAACCCTTAAGAAAAGAGGTATGTCTAATTATTTCTTCTTTCACGTTCCCATTCCGCAATGTCATTGACTTGCTTGGAGCAAATATGTAATATTGAACTGATTGATGCAGGAGAGGAAGGACCAGGGTGGTCCACCACTTGGAAAGCCGCCTTGTGGGCAAGGCTTCACAATAGCGAGCATGCGTATCGGATGGTTACACATATTTTTGATCTGGTGGATCCATTAAACGAGCGTAACTATGAAGGAGGACTCTATAGTAACATGTTCACTGCACACCCGCCGTTCCAGATCGATGCCAATTTTGGGTTAGTCAGGACAATTGATTGCAAACCTTTAAGACATGTGAATGTTTACATTTACATACCAACGTACTAAACCATTACTGCAAGTCATCAGATCCTATAACAAATTAAAACAATTTGATGACAATATCTAAACTTATAACATGATCTTTTCTTTTCTTTGGCAGATTCTCAGCAGCGGTAGCGGAAATGTTAGTGCAGAGCACGACGAAGGATCTGTATTTGCTCCCGGCGCTACCAGCGGATAAATGGCCTAACGGTTATGCGAAAGGGCTAAGGGCGCGGGGCGGCGTGACGGTTAGTATAAGGTGGAGTGAAGGGAACCTTGTGGAGTTTGGTCTTTGGTCGGAACAGATTGTATCCACCAGAATAGTGTACAGAGGAATCTCTACGGCTACCAAATTGTTGCCAGGGAAAGTCTTTACTTTTGACAAAGATTTGAGATGCATTCGGACAGAGAACTTATAGAAGTGTTGAGACGAAATCTGTTTTTTCGTCGTTTGTTTTGTTCATTTAATAGAGAGGAAGAGCATTGTTTGTCCATCCTTCCACGAGTTATATGTGCAAGTGTAACCCAAATGTATCCAAAAGGTTTACAGTGAAATAATGTATCTTCGTATCTACTTTTGTATTAATATTTTTATTTGGCTTCACACTATAATAATAGTAATTGACTATCCTTGTTCGAAGCACATTGCAAAAGGAAAGAAAGGTAAAATAAAGTTAATAAACAGAGGCAAGAAAGCACAAAAGGTATTACCTTGTTCTTCGCTTTTCCTTTAGCCTCATGCAGTTTACTCGATTTGCTTTAGACTTGGAACGTAAGAGCAGACAATTGGACGACCATATCTGCTCGATTGTCCGAGATCCACTTCCATGTAGTATCCATCTTCTCCAATCATGTAAGCTATGTTGCGACTTGGGGTCACCGGGTTTTTGGGTACGCTTAAATAAAAAAGCATTGCGACTTTCTTCTCCTCGTCAATGAAGAAACTCCCATGAAGAATCACACAACACCTAAGTCCTTGGCTTGGAGTCATATCAAACACTAAAAACTTGCTCCACGACACAAATTCGGGCTCAATCTTAGTCGTCACCAATATCTCCATCTTGTATGAATCTGAGTGCTGAAACATCACCGCGAGTTGCTCTTCTCTAACACAAGCTAGAGCCCCGGTTCCATAGAAATAACCCCGAAAGGGAAGTTTCAGACGCGGTCCAAATCTCTCTCTAGTGAAATCAAAACAGAGTAAGAAATCATCCGGCAATTCTTCTTCTTCCCAATCTTCCTCGGTTTTTCGCCTATCTTGAGCAATCCAGTAAGTATTTCCCTTGAGCGAAACGCCATTCGATACAAGAAAGTCAATATACCAATCGGGAGTGACATCTAGAATCCTCCATGAATCAGAATCAAAATCATAGATTTCATACTCGACAATTCGGCGTTTTGCACTTTCGAAATATTCATCTTTATCCACAGACCTCAATATCTTGTAGCTATGGGACGAATCATATCCGAAACAAAACATGTTTTTATAGTTCATGAGTTCGATCAACCTGGTTTGCCCTAAATACGGGTTCCAAACCACAAGACTCTTGTAGTCATTGGTCACGCATAACACTAACCCGTCGCAATGAAACACGCTACATATCTCAAATTGATCCAGTTTACCAGTTTTCTTTATTGATGGATCAACGAAGTCGTCGTTTTGGAGATCGAATCTCACTGAATAAACCCTCAAATCCTTCGCCATAAACCCCAAAACCTGCTGCTTTGCTTCAGCTTTACAAACTATTCGATCTCTCGATAAAGCGTTCCATTGTTTCGATGTAGATCGCACTGCGCTCAGAGATGTCAACGGAGCCCTAGAGAGTATCTCCTCTACCAAATCCGGTGAAAGATCGGATATCGTCGTCTTCATCGTTCAACAAAGTCTTGCAACACAAGTTAAGGTTTTAGTTGATTATATATATATATATATATATATCTAAAAACAAACCGAATCTATACCAGAAAACCAAATCAATATCGCGTTAAAATAAACCGAACCAAACCGAGTCTCTTTCTCTCTCGGTTAGGGCTTTTTTGTGTGTTCGTTTAGCAAGTCTCTTTAGTTATCGTCTTAAATCTTCCGAGTCTACTATCTTCTTCTTCTTCGATATTGATCTGATTACTTTGGTTGAAAATCGACAAGTAGACAAAAATGGCATGGCGCAGTGCAGGATCTGCTGCTCGCTCTTTCGTTTCCGCCACCTCTAGAGCTTCGTCTCTCCGATCTCCGCCGGCAACTCTTCCGCGACTCCGTCCTTCTCAATCCTCTTTGCCTCGCCGCCGATTTGCCTCTTTCGCAAATCCCAGGTTTCATCATCTCTTTTGCCTCCCTTTCTTCAGTTCGATCCTCTGATTTGTGTAGTTAATTTCCGGGTTTATGCTCCTATTTACCAATTTGATATTTCATATTCGAAAGGTTGGAGTTTTTTTAATGAAATGACATTATATTTTTGTGGTTATTCATGACATGAACTAAGGTTTGCAAGGCTTGAACAATTTTGGTATATGATTTCCGTGTAAATCCCTATTTGAGAAGAATTGAAAAATGTTAAATTTATCAGATTTAAGATATGATTTTTGTGTTATAGCATTGACCCAAAAAAAAAAAAAAGTTTTGTAATCTTGTGTTTGATTTTCTTGCTTTTACAGGAATTTGGGAGAGCTTGGATGCATAGAGTCTTTCTTGCCTCTGTACAATGTTGTGGCTGCAGCTCGACTCACTTCTCACCTTAATGTTAACGTGCGAGCTTTCTGCGAACTCTCTAACGGTACCTTCCAACGCACTTGTCAAGATCGCTAAATAGTATCCATTTGTGAGTGTTACCGTTCTTAGGATTTCATTGGAAAGATCAAAGTAGCTTTTTTTATTCTCAATTTCTTGTTTAAAGTTTCTACTTAGAACAATTGTGGGCTTACCCTGTTCGTGTTGAAGTAGAATAAAAATGGATTTGGTCTTTCCTTTTTTTTCTCGTAAATTAATTGTGTTAAAGAACAAACTGGGCTTGGGATTTGATAGGGAATGGAAAAGATGGGTGATGGAAGTGGATTTTCAGTCGCTGTCAAGAGAGGTGCTACTTGCTTTGTAGGTTTCTTGTCCATTTTGTTTTTGTGTTTTTATGTTTAGGAACTGCAAATTTAGACCCTATATTTCTCTTCATTGGTTTCGTGTTTTGCAATCAAAAGCTTCAACACTAGGTCTAGTATGTTGTTCATTTTGCTCCATTTAAACATCCAGTTAAGTATATTTGATATAAAGCTTATCGCCACGCTCCTCAATCTAAAGATATGAGTTGTTATTCTGATATAATGCATTGAGCAACGACAAACCTCAGCTTAGCATAAAGGTCCTGCCTTTTAGATCCATAGAGAATATAATTCAACATGGATGAGGTTTGTGCTTGTATTATTATAAGCAATCTCGGGTATAACACATTGTTCATGGTATCAAATCATCCATCATACAAATATGGACTTGTGTAACTAATTATCATTCAAATCTTTGACTGTGGCATTGATGATGGCAGGTACTTGAATACCAAACTGTTTGCATCAGTCATCTTGAAGCAGATGGAGGCTTTAAAAAGGGGTGTCCCATGAAGAACTCATTGGTTGTGTTGTGTTGTGTTCCATTGGGAACCAAAAACTAAATACACTATTTGGTCTTCCTTCACTTTAGACAATTTGGACACTTCAGGATAGGTTCTGTTTATCTTTCATATTTTTGAATAACACCATTATTTCATCTTGTACTTTCTTCGGGTATTATTTACTGAAAGGAATTAAAAGAGAAGTTTCTTTACAATAAAATTCATGAAAGTCGATTTAGTTTTCAAACATGGAAAAAGTGCTGATAAATTTGTTTTTTTCCATCATTTGTAGCCTTGTTACAAATTTTGATGGGAATATTAATAGGGAATTGAAATAACTCTTATTGTGAAAAGGGTTCATGAGTCGCTGTGTCTACTAAATTGTGATGATTGGCCAACTATCTCTCAGGGTTTTAAATAACTACATTTTTTACTTGAGTAAATTTCGATATTTCACTATTCAATTGAGAAGCATAACAATTTAGATGAGACATAGCGTTACTGTGAAAATGTGAACACATAAATCATAGACTTTGAACACATAAATCATAGACTTGGAACAGTGAGGAGGAAAGTGTTTTGGGAACGACGAGAGTGTAAGAACACGAAAGGGTTTCAGTGTTCACATGAAATCCACCACAATGAATCAGTTAAGTAACTCCTTACATTAACAAAATCAATAGTAAGTATTTTGATTTTTGACTGTGAATAAAAAGATCATCAAGATGTTCTTTTGGATTTAAGTTGCAACTTTATAAACAGCTTAAACTTTACGAGGGATCTTCAGTTTCTGTGTCGTCTGCTTAATCACCGGAAGCCTCTGACTGATGGTGCTCGGGTCGCTATAGACTGCTAAATCAACTGGATACCCTTTCTGCATTCATATATTCAAGAGTTAAATAACAGGACCTCCTTCTATATTCACAAACCGTATAAAAATTACAGTATGTTATCGTCTTGTAAAGACAAAAAAGATCGTGGTTGTTTGATGATCTATAGGAAATGGAAACAATATCTAGTAATTTTTCCAAGATATGAAGAAAACTAACCGCAGATAGAGACTGAAATGTTGCTTCTCTCCAACAGCTTTCACGAAGAACAGTGGGTGTCTCACCTTTGTCAAACACATAATGCATTCTCGTCTCTCTCAATCTCATAAGCACACCATCAACTCTAAGCTATGAAAAAGCAACCAAGTGGAAGATGAAAATTGAAATATCATAACAGTCAGTGAAGATCCACATATTGATGCATAATGATTTTATTTTATGACTTTGGCTTTTTCCTGATTTGACTCACCCAAAATCGTAAGAGGAGGAACCATGAACTTGGCATGACTCTCTGTAGAAAACAGACAGAACAGGACACACAGGTCATCCTTTGTTACTAATACGGAGCTCAAATCATATTAACGTCATTATGAAAGAATGTGACTAGAAAGAAAGACTCGAGAGTTCTTTACCACTTTCACAGTCAGAAGTGAGACTCCATTGTCAGCCAGTTCATCTTCATACAAAACTACCTGAAGTAGCAGAGAATAAGCACATCAAAGGACGCAGAAGAATGTGGCAGAAGACGAAAGTAAATGTTTTGTGTTTGTATCGATCAGGGACCAACCTCATCATAGAAGAGAATAGGTTCTTTAAGTGAGAGAGCAGCCAAATCAATCTGCTCTTCACAGTTCTCCCACTGAAGACTAACTTCCCCCTGCGGATTTCCTTTTGCCTCAACCTGTTTCACATTAAAACAGCAAAATCAATGAGCATGAAAGTCAAACTTCCTTACTTTGATTATCTTGTGACAGACAGAAAAAGGATGAAAATGAGAGCCAGGCGAACCGCTTCTTTGTCTTTCTCAATTACTTCACTTCCACAGTATGGCGTTGTAAAAGTGTAATCATAATCCAGTATCACCTGCTGGGACGGCTTGCTACAAGTACAACATAGTTGTATCAGATACAACTACGTACAAGCAGAGTATCCCGATTGAAACGAATAGTATCTTTTGTGACATGTGACATATTTTTGTTAATCTAATCCTGAAACCGGTCATAGACTCACCTCCTGAATTTCCATTGTGCTGCAGCAGGAACTTCGACAGGTGGAAGCCCTTCCTCCTTCCAACCCGCTAGTGCGTCAAATGCATTGAAATGAATCTTAATGTGGCTACTTAAGTGTTTAAGGACTAATGCATTCTCGCCAAAAACCATTTCAGGTAAATGAGATGTCTGAAGCTTTTCTTCCCACCTGTGTGACAATCAAACATCACATTCTTGATTATGCTGACATTAAGAAGATACTATTTGGGTGTTTGAGACAAACAGAAAACTACAGTCAAACATTGGAAATATCACTCCAAAAAAAATGCTTTCGATTTGCCACAGAATAAGAAAACTGAATAGACCATACACTCGACCAAAACCTAGGAAAAACTCAAAATCAAGGACACATTTCTAATTTTCTTCGATACGATTCCACTAATTAGACAGACGTACATCAGCTCAAAACCCCAAGACGAAACTATTCAGTTATCAATCAGACCAAAATCGAATTGAGGACAACACAAAAACCTTGAACACAAGTATATACGATTGTATCTTATGGAGACGTAAAGTGGGAGATAGAAAGATAGATTACTCCTCGAGAGCGAGAGAAGTCAGAATCGTTCCACGGAGGGTTTCGATCTCCCAGCCATGGATGCGCAAACCTCGACGTCCGTCGGGAAGAATCTCTGCTCCGGCAGATTTTAGTATCTCCCTGTCGACCTCCGTCTCCATCTGAATCGCCGGAAAATATTTGGGACTTTCCTTTTCTCCGCCGATTTCACTTTTGCGACCAGCCGATGAAACAAACTATCGAAGACATTGACTTAAGAGCTTGATGGGCTTTAAGTTGGTAAAATGGGCCTAGTTTGATTTGGGCTTGGACTGCTCTCAGTCACTTAGTTTTTTTTTTTTGTTTAAATCTCTGTCACTTTCTAATTTATCTGATTTATGATATAGTATGTTATGCTCGAAACATTTTGAAAATGTCAACTTTCATATTAGATCATCAAAAAGATGAATGAATTGCTTTGTATTACAAAATTCACAAACTTAATTCGCATCATACAACTCGCAAACAAGCTCGCCGATATTCATTCCTCTTTTGCATTGCAAAGACACACAAACAAAAAAACAAGGCAGGAGATAAGTGTGGATCATGAGCTGGACGAGCGAAAACTTGAGATTTATTCCGAGTCAGAATCTGAATAAGCACTCTGCCTTACGCTCCTCCTGGTTTGTGTAGTAGACTTTGGTTTAAGAGATGATTCTCCCTCGTAATGTATCACTTGAGCTCTAGCTAATCTCTCTTCTAGATCCTCGGTGCTGAAATCGTCTTTCCCTCCCAGCTCATTGAACCCAACCTATCAACAACATTGAAATCCATTGAAATCAACACATTCTAAAAGATAACCAAGATTGGGTTTGTTTTTTGTATTCGTTTTTTATACCACATAATCATCCACTTTAGTGTTCTTTATGAGTGCGAGAGTCGGGAGAACAACAATCTTGAGTCTCTCAGCCAAGAATGGACTTTTCTCAGCTTGTATCTTCACAAAACGTGTCTCAATGTGTTGCTTTGCCAATATACTCATGTGCTTATCCATCACCTGCAAAAAAAAAACATTTCTGGTTTATAGTAACTATGGACAAGAAGCACCTTTTTTGGAGAAACAAATTTATCTCCTTAAAACATCTCTTCTCAAGATCATACATGGACCTAGCCGAAACAACAGAAACAATCAAAACCAAAAGGAGATAACTTTTCGAACAAATGCTAAACCCAGCAAAATCTCCTGCAAATTGAAACCTGAGAAACCTAAAGAAACCCTAAACCCCGAAATTCGAATGCAGCCTAATTCTCATACTCAAAAACAAAAAATCCAAAATTGAAACCAAAGAGGATATGAAATCATACTTTACATGGCCAATTCTCACGGTAAAAGTGGCAGACGACGCGTTCGCTGGCTTTAACGGCGGCGAAGAAGTCTTTCTCGGAAGGGATCTCGGAATATTCGCCGTGTCCATGACTCATCCAACGTTTCCTTTTCTCAGCCATTTTCTTCATCTGCTGCAACCTTCTTTCCCTCAAAACCTCTAGATCGTCTTCGTCAAGCTTTTCTAGAGACGCGATCTCTTCGTCGAGCTTATCCTCCATAGCTTTCGCCACCGTCAAAACTTGCTTCTCCAGAATCTGCCATGAAAAAACAAATCCAAAATAGTTGAGAAAATCATCAAACCACATCATCAATTATGGCCACATCAAATATGAAAAATGGTAACCTCTTGAATAGGATTATCCATTGCTTAAAACTCCGGCGAGATCTGTTCGGCGGCTGGTTTTTTTGAATTCAAAAGAGAGATTCGATTTTTAGGAGACAAAGGAAAATCGGGAGAGAGACGAGATGCACAAAACGTTAGATCTCGTGTTCTGATGTTCTTCAAAACGACACCGTTTTAAGCGAAACGGCTTTTTGATGGGCCTAAGGACCAGATGGGCCTAATTTTTTTTTTTTTTTGAATTTTGATAAATGCAAAAAAAAATATATATATATATTTTGCTTTACCAAAATCGAAGATTCTGTTCTGATTCCGACTATGAAAGTTTTTTCGTTCTTACAACAAAACCCTAATGCAAAAACATATTTCATTATCGTTATAGAATATTGAGACACTACACATCTACCAGAATAGGTATTATATTATCTCTATTTTATTTCCGCATGCGTGTGTGTGTGTGTCAGTGTGAATCGATAGAATTAGACGCTTTACTTTTATATTTTAAATTTTTAAAATTTTGGACCTGATTTTGGTCAAAAAAAATTAATTTATGTGCACTACTCACTCACTCTTTTTTTTTAATATTTTTTTTAAAAGGAGCAAAATTGTAAAAGTTATAAGCCAGGTGGCAAGTTTAGATGTAAAGTCGATATGCTCCAAACTTCCCCAAAAGTTGCTTCGTACAGAAAAGTTTTCTGATAACATCGAAACACAAAGAAGAAGAGTGGTCGAAGTTTTTAATCTTAAGATTTGATTGAATGGCTATGCTCACTGAAATAGCCAACCTTGAACAGAAGTGAGTTTTTATTTTTTCCACCTTTTTTTGTGTAGTTGCTTTTTTGAATTAAGACAAGAAAAAAGTTGAGATGTGATCGTATGTTTGGGTTTTGTCTGAAACCTGGTAACTCCTTTTCTGGAAATTTGTATAGATTGTATTTAAGATATAGATTATATTTTGATTATGTTGTTTTTTGTTTGTTGAATTTCTGCTTTCTTCTTTGATTAAAGGATTGGTTTTTTATTCTGTCCTATAAGTTTTTGCTCTTAAGGAATCAAAGAAGGGAATTTTTGGTTTGAGTCTTCTTTTTTTTTGTTTGGGGTAAACATTTCTGCTTCATGGTGCTTTCTGGGTAGGATTAATTTGTTAAATTCTGGGTAATTTCGTTAGTCTTGGATCATATCATTAAGTAGGGTTCTTGAATAAGTTGTAATGTGTTAAAGGTGATTCTTCTACTAGTATTCAGGTTAATGGATTTGATTCATCTTTGGTTTTTAGGTATATCGAATTATGCAAGAAGCATGGGATCCTACCCAACACTGCCATTTTATCTGCCTTCTCTGAGGTTTGCTTACCTTTTTCCTTGTCCAGAGATTCTATTTATTGCTTCTGTTTAGCCTTAATCTTAGTGTTATTCTGAGTTAAAACTACGATTAAAGCCGATCAACTGGAATTTTCAGGCTGAGGTTAAAAAGTCGAGGAATCAAAGATGCATCATGAACCTTTTGGTGGACAGAGTGAAGTACGATGACTTTCACCCGCTTCTCGAGTTATGCAATGAGATCAACAGATCTGAAGTAGAAGGAATTGATCTCTTTGTGAGATCCTCTTGTTCTTTGGAAGATCATTATGCATTGTCCTTAATCCGTTCTGTCAATCAAAAGCTTCGAGTTGTTCATCTACATGATTCTTTCGGGAAAAACTTCTGGCGGTTAGCAATGGTCTTTTGTCTTCTTCTGTTTTGCATTATTTTTTTCTTAAGCTTTTCATTTTGGTGATTGGTTATTATTTCAGGGATGTTTTCTTTCAAGGTTTGAGTTGCAAAGTTTTGAATGTGAGGTCTTTGCATTTCCATAAGCTTAACATCGTAGGAGAGTTCGCACAGCTGCACACCCTTATACTCGATAACAACCGTTTACTTGGTTTTGGGGAAGACTGTTTTTCTTGCATGCCCAAATTGACATATCTTTCGATGTGCGACACTCTGGTGTCTGATCTTTGGACAGCAACTGCTGCTCTCTTGAAACTCCCCTCTCTTAAGGAGCTCCGGTTCCAAATTTGGATTTGTTGCAGTGATTCTATCCCACTTAAATCACATTCATCGTCATCATCTTCTACCCGGGATGATGAAAACGCATTTACTGAATCAAACTCTCCCATTGGAGCAGATTTTTCAGACGTTTTCGAACAGATGGATCCTAATTTACCTGTTGAAGAAACTCTTCACGGCATGGATTTCTCGTATAAAATTCCTGAACAAGATGATTTGGATTCACGTATTTCCGTGTCTTCAGAGTGCAATGCAGAAGTATTCACGAGGGAAAAGGTAAAAACACAACCATTTTTTCTTGTTTGTAAGTCAACCGATGAGACAAAAAGGATGGTTAAAGCTTCTTTAATACCATTTTGGCAGGTTAGGAAAGGGAAGATGCCGTACCAACCCAGCGATGTTTCACCCGTTGGTTCATTCACAAGACAATATGGGAATGTTGGGTTGAAATTTATATCCTCTAAAGCATCACCTATATGTTTCAAAAAGCATTACAGGATGTACATGATAAACTCTCTACCCAAATTAAAAGTGTTGGATAATTTGGCTATCAGAAAGAGTGATAGAGATAGGGCCATTGAAACATATTCCGCAAACTTTGAGCACTTACCTTACAGGAGAAAGAACAAGGAAAGTGTAGTTAGAGTCCTCGAGAAGCGGGAAACGAGATCAAGCAAAGGGAAATCTCGGAATTTCTATACAAGGTCTCTTTGTGCGGCTAGGATGGGATCGTCTGCTTGGCCTCTGTTGCATTCGCTTCCTTTTAGTAGGATTCACCGGGAAGATGAAAACAGGAGATTATGTCCAAGGCAGTTTGAATACCATCCGTTGGATCCTAGCCTAATGGTATTTGGGACTTTGGACGGCGAGGTGGTTGTTCTTAATCATGAAAGCGGGAAAATTGTTCGTTACATCCCATCTCATGGAGCTCTAAGTAGTATCTTGGGACTTTGTTGGCTCAAGATGTATCCATCTATGGTATGATTAAAAAATTTCAGCTGCCTCTGTTTCTTTCGGTTATGTTAGTTGTTACATAGCAAATTCATTTCAAAATTATTTTTGTTTTGCAGGTTATAGCTGGATCAGCCAATGGCTCGTTGAAACTGTACGACATCCAAAAAGCGTCAACGGCGGTTACTACTAGCAGTCATGCTGCTTCTGGTTCTGTTACTTTTGATGAGTTTGACCAATTAACTTCGGTTCATGTTAATTCGACAGACAAACTATTTCTTGCTAGCGGATACTCAAAGGATGTGGCTTTGTATGACATTGGTAGCGGAACACGCCTACAGGTTTTCACTAATATGCATCAAGAGCACATTAACGTGGTGAAATTTGCAAACCATTCCCCGTTTCTTTTTGCGACTTCTTCTTTCGATAAAGATGTTAAGCTATGGGATTTGAGACAAGAGCCATCCCGACCATGCTACACCGCTTCTAGTACCAAAGGAAACGTGATGGTTTGCTTTTCTCCAGATGATCGGTATCTTCTAACATCAGCCGTGGACAACGAGGTACTCTCATGGACCATATAGTTTTACTTATGAAAGAAAAAAGAAAAGCATCATATTCGGTTTTTCGATATATTTGGCGTTCTTCTATTGATTTTTACCAATTCATTGAGCATTTTCCCAGGTGAGGCAGCTTTTGACAGTTGATGGAAGGCTTCATCTGAATTTTGAGATAGTCCCAACAGGAAGCTCCATGAACTATACTCGATCATATTACATGAATGGTAATGACTACATCATCAGTGGAAGCTGCGATGAGAATATGATCCGTGTTTGTTGTGCTCAAACGGGAAGGCGCCTCAGGGATATATCTCTAGAGGTATATATATAGAGACCCCCCGATTGTTTCGTATGGAAACGTAAATGCAGAGAAACAATCGTATAATATAAAACGGTATGTGTGTAAGCAGCTACGTGCATATGACCTTACTATGTGATTCGGTTTGGCCTGGCAGGGAAATGGCTCGGAAATCTCCATGATGTTTGTTCAGTCTCTACGCGGTGATCCCTTCAGGGTGAGTTGACACGTTTTTTTCGAAATTTCCATTGATAAGAATGTTTTTACGGCATTTCAAAAACTTGGGTATATGGTTTATGATCTCTTGCAGGATTTTAACATGAGTGTTTTGGCTGCATACACACGACCGAGCTCAGTGTCTGAAATAGTTAAGGTACATTGAAAAACACTGTTATTGTGTGTGTTGATCGAATAAAGTTCCCAATTCTTAAGTAAAAATGTTTTTTTTTTGCAGGTGAATTTGTTAGCATCAAGAGATTCAATAGAAGAACAATCTCATGGTCTTCGTTGTTATCCTTCAAATAGCATGGGAGGCTAAAGAAAAACATTGGTTGCTTTACAAAAACCAATTAACTATTTGTAAAACTGTAATGATTTTGGTAGAAGCATATTGTTGTTGTTGTAATGAGAATCAAGAAGGAAGTGTATAATTATTCAAAATTTTAATTAGTAAGGGAGTGTTATTATCCCATGATGGATTTTAATAGAATTTAAATCTAAGCAGAATCTACTGTTATTCAATCAATGATTCTAAATTCTACTTTAAAATATATTGTTATTGGATATAGTATTTGTAAATCATGTCTTAAAGATTTTAAAATCTGGTGTTATTCAGTAAAAGATTTTCAATCCATCATTAAAATATAATGTTATTCAACATTAAAAGATTTTGGAAATCTTTAGTTTTTAATGGATTTAAAATGACTTGTAGATGGAGTTTAATGAACAAATGATTAGAAACAAAATCAGAAACAAAATCCAAGGTATACTGCAGAGATTTTATAATCCACACGCATAAACTCTATCAAAAAATAAAATTTTGAAGATTTTAAAACTGATGAAATTGATTTTAAATTATTGATTCAATAACACCTCCTACATATACCTTATACCTGAATTATCCGAATTCGAATATAAGAATGTTGTAAGAACAAAAAAATAAATTAATTAAAAAATTATGTTTTTTTTTTCCTAAATCATTATTTAGGTCGAAAATGCCCTCGTGTTTTTGTAAAACTTGAGAAAAGAAACAAAAAGGAAGAAGAAAAAAAAAGGGATAACACAAAACCTCTCGTCTTCCAAAATCCACCACACAGGAACAACGGCGACAATGGCTCTTACTTCTGGAATCTTCTCTACCGTTCTCTGCGTCAAAACGGCGCCGTTCCGCAGCTCACCGTCTCTTCTTCTGTCTCCTCATCCGGCTAACCTGCGCATGGTGCGAGCCGTAACCTCCGCGACGGCTGCGTCCTCCGAGCCGGCAACCACCAAGGCTCGGGAGCCACGTGGCATCATGAGGCCACGACCAGTGTCCCCTGAGATGCAGGATGTTGTCGGCGAGTCGGTGATTCCTCGCACACAGGCTCTCAAGCGCATTTGGGCTTACATCAAAGAACACGACCTTCAAGTATACTATATCATTTCTCTCTCTCTGAAATGCTTAACGGCTTGAAACAAGAGCTCTATTTTGGTTTTGGTTTTTTGGGTTTTCTTCTATCTGTTGTGGGATTTCCCTTTAGGTGTTAGGGTTTTGGATTGTGGTGTTTCAGATTGGGTTGAAATTCTAGGGTTTCTGGTAAACAGAACCAAACAGAGTCGTTCTAATTGCTTGTGGAGTCAAATAGATAGCTTCGAAGAGTTTGGATAAGGTTTTCTTGTGGTGTTGTTCTCTGCACAGTTGAAACTTGTGGAGTTTTCTTAAGTTTAGAAATCTGAAACAGCTTCTTTTGACTAGGCATACAAGGATTTTAGTGGATTGTGAGCTTGAATTTGGGGTTTTGTTTCTTGGGGAAAGATATAATCAAATCCCTTTTTGATTCTTTGGTTTACATGTTTGGTAAGGATTTTAGATGTGCTTTGATCATTGTACTTGACCCTGTCTAATGACTCCTTGAGCTCTGTGTAATGGAAACAAATGTAGACTTGTGGGGTTTGCTTTAGCTCACCTTATTAGCTTGTGTATTTTCTGATGTTTTAATCTCTCTTAGTTGTTTGGTCTATAGATTCTCAAGTGTTCCTTGACATTTGGTGATAACTATTCAACAAAATGAACAGATTTTGCGACAACAGTCATGTATATCTACTTGTGTGAAACTTTGTGTGGCTAAAATGAGTAATGTTGTTCTACAGGATCCACAAAACAAGAAGGTTATCATCTGCGACGAGAAGCTGAAGAAGATTTTTGAAGGCAAAGACCGTGTCGGATTCTTGGAGATTGCGAAGCTCATCGGTCCTCACTTTCTCTGAATGAATTTGGCTTGAGAGAAGACACACTGGGCGTATGTTTTGCTGAGCTGTGAAAGGCCATGAAAGATCAGATTACATATTAGTAAAATTAGGGTTTAAGAAGTTTTATGCAACGAAGTAGTTTAAAGCCTTTGGAGGATATCTTTTGTCGGTTTTGTGTACACTTGCTTCCCATTTGCTTTTTTTTGTCTTGGACTTGAAACAACTCTTTTATGCATCGGTTCTTCATATTATTTACTTCTCGTTTTCAACTTTCATTTCACATTTTAACCTTTTAATCATCTAACTACATTCTTGACTTTTTGATATTAAGCTAATATGTGGACCAGAGTTTTTCAGAATTTTGTTGACCAAAATCTCATGGTCAGATGAGTGAAGGACCAATGTTTTAAACCATTTTTACGAATATATCATGACTAACAGAAGTCCTGTTCGAATAATACAGTTGAAGACTAAACTCTAAAGAATTAGAACGTGGAACTTAGCACACTGCCGCTCTTATTTAACATTGCTTAATTAAATTTTTATAATCCGATATGATATTCGTAATATAAAAATAACTAAAGCTAGATTTATCCACTTGTTTATACGCTAAAACCGTGTTACGATAGTGTATAAACAAACAACAAAAATCCTTTTCATGATCGATTTGGGAGTTGTGACGATAGTCAAAATTGGTATTTCCTATCCAATTTGGGAACAGGAACTCAACCGTCATAGTGTCTATAAAAAAGAGAACCTCAAAACTCTAAAGAGCTCACAAAAACAAACAAAGAAGAAACAAAAAAAGCAATCAATTAATCAAAGAAGAAGAAGAAGCGATGGGTATCTCTGGGACACGCAAGTTACTCTTAGTCCTCGTGATCACTGCATGTGTCTTCTCCGGGACTGCTGAGGCATGGAGCTGGAGTTGGGGCTCCGACCAGTCCGGTTCGAACTGGGGCTGGGGATGGGGCTCCGGCAACTCTAGCGGAGGCTCGAGTTCAGGTGGTTCAGACTCGAACTCGGGTGGTTCTAGCTGGGGTTGGGGTTGGAGCTCAAACGGAACAGATACAAACTGGGGTTGGGGAAGCAGCTCTGGCTCGAACCACTCAAGCGGCACTGGTTCTAAACACAACAATCACAGCTCTGGCTCAAACCACTCAAGTGGCACTGGCTCTACAAGCAACAACAGCCGTCACAACCACACGGCTCCAGTCTCGCCTAGAAGAAAGATGGAGGTTACTGTGTGGAAGAACGGATTCGATTACGCAGGATGGGCTTCAAAGCATGCTTCTTTTTACATCAACGATGTTCTTGTTTTCAAGTACAGCAATGATCAAACCCAATCCAAGAAGCACAACAAGATCAAGAACAGTGTCTACTTGCTCCCAGACTTGAGGAGCTACAAGAGATGTGATGTGAACAGAGGCAAGAAGCTAGTCGCAAGAGGACACTCCTCGAGCTCATCAGGAGGCTTCAAATTGCTTCTCCGTAAGGCTCAGACTTACTACTTCGCCAGTGGAGATCACAACGGCTGCAACCACAACATGAAGTTTTCCCTCTCACCGATTCCCAGCCCTTCTTCACACACTAAACCCTAAATCCCACTTCACTTGTTGTTTCCTTTTCTATATACTTTGAGTTTGTTTCGCTTTAGGATTTTGCTTTTTCATTTAAACTACTCTATATCTATGTGACTATGTTATTGAGTCATTTAAAGTTTTATGAAACGTTTTTTTCCACAAAGTTATTGTTATCTTCCACTGAATTAAGACATATGTTGAAATTAAAGACTTATATTACAATGACCTAAAATAAATAACTCCATTGTTGATGGATATATACTCCAAGTTAACAGAAAAGGTTATTGAAGCAAAATTGTTCAACAAAGTTCTGATGAATCTTGATCCGCACATTCCCAAGGATAAAGATCACACGAGTTTGTTAGCACACATACTTGTGTCTTCATACATAACTTGTAGCTTATTGTTGTATTAAAACTTTCAGATTTTTGAGAGCACCACGGAAAATTTTGAAGCATAACCGAACCGAAATCCAATTGGAAAACCGTAGACTTTCTTTCGTTTTTACTTCGGTTTAAAACTTTAAATCAATCAATCTTGTATTAGCCTTTTGGTTCGATAGCTTTTGTTTTGATATTTGGTTTGCTCGGACATAAACTTCGGTTTTAACCGGGTGGGTTCGGTTTAATTCGGTTTTCACTGCTCAGTTGTTTTAGGTCCGTACACATAGACTAATGGGCGCCCCTTAATGTCAATAGCCACACCGAGTAACATTAGTAAACATTCTTATGGTGTGACAAAAAAAAACTAAACATTTTTATGGAATCACCATTACTCATTTAAAAAGAAGAACAGATTGAATCTAAACTACAAATATAAAGATCTATGAAACTGTTTTGCATCCAAAATTTGATAAATAATTAGAGAACGTTTAGAGATGGTTTGGTCTCAAAACTCTGTTTTACCAAAACAACATAGTCCATATTTATGAATTGGAAGAAAGCATGTATAGTTTGTATCCTCATCATAAATGTCGTGTTAGTAGGTTTTTATGCGTCAATATGCTTACCAAAAACGTATGCAATTGTTACATAAGTGATGATGACCTGTGAATTTGTGGATCGGCTTTACCAGATAATAACTACTGTATCTCATATGCTTCACATATCCTAAGTGTATCCGAAAAACAAAACAAAACCAACTACAAACAAACTTAAATATTTAGAATCTTCCGTAACTAACAGAATATACATTAAGCAAAGTCAATTTTGAAGTGGAACTCGTAGCACACACCGTCACTCTTATTTTTATTAACATAAACTAAATAAAAAAGAAACTGGAAAGTAGTCAAGCAATAATCCTATTTGAATAAAAGATATGCATAAAATGAAAATATCAAAGCTAGATTTATCCACTTGTTTATATCTAAATTTGCAAAAGGAACAAAAAAAGGAAAGAGGAAGAGAGTAAAGACCTTTTCATGATCGATTTCGGAGTTGGACGATAATCAAATATTCATATTTCCTATCAAAATTGGGAACAGGAATTCAACCATCATAGTGTCTATAAAAAGAGAACCTCTAAACTCTAAAGAGCTCACAAAAGCAAACAAACAAGAAACAAAAAAGACTAAGAAAGCAATCAATTAATCAAAGAAGAAGCGATGGGTCTCTCTGGGACACGTAAGTTACTCTTAGTCCTCGTGATCACTGCATGCGTATTCTCCGAGACTGCTCAAGCGTGGAGCTGGAGTTGGGGATCCGACCAGTCCGGTTCGAACTGGGGTTGGGGTTGGGGATCCGATAACTCTGGCGGAGGCTCGAGTTCAGGTGGTTCAGACTCGAACTCCGGTGGTTCAGACTCTAACTCGGGTGGTTCTAGCTGGGGTTGGGGTTGGAGCTCGAACGGAACAGATACAAACTGGGGTTGGGGAAGTAGCTCTGGCTCAAACCACTCAAGCGGCACCGGCTCTACACACAACGGCCACCACAACCACACGGCTCCATCAAACCACTCAAGCAACAACCACTTTAACCACACGACTCCATCAAACCACTCAAGCAGCACTGGTTCTACAAGCGAGAGCCACCGCAACAACACGGCCCCATCAAACCACTCAACCGCCACTGGTTCTACAAGCAACAACAGCCATCACAACCACACGGCTCCGATATCGCTTCGAAGAAAGATCGAGGTTACCGTGTGGAAGAACGGATTCGATTACCAAGAATGGGTTTCAAAGCATGCTCCTTTCTACGTCAACGATGTTCTTGTTTTCAAGTACATTAATGATGATCAAACCCAATCCAAGAAGCACAACAACAACAACAACAAGAACAGTGTCTACTTGCTCCCAGACTTGAGGAGCTACAAGAGATGCGATGTGACCAGAGGCAAGAAGCTAGTCGCAAGAGGAGGCTCATCATCAGGAGGCTTCAAGTTGCTTCTCCGTAAGGCTCAGACTTACTACTTCGGCAGTGGAGACCACAACGGCTGCAACCACAACATGAAGTTTTCCCTCTCACCGATTCCTCGCCCTTCTTCACACACTAAACCCTAAATCCCACTTCACTTGTTGTTTCCTTTTCTTTAAACTTCTAGTTTGTTACGTTTTCAGATTATGATTGCTCTCCTTCTTTTGTTTCTTCTTCTTTAAGGCAACGATGGATTGAGATTTCCAGGAATACAAGTTTATTTATTCCATCTTTTTTTTTTTTTTTTAATTGCGTTAATTTGGATATCGTAGAAAGCCTCCGATGCTTCCAGGGGATTCGTTTTCCTTAAAATTTATGAAATTATGATATCATAACTAGTTCGACTCCACCATACATAGATCGTTGGTCACTTTATCTTCCACATAACTCAGATTGATAAAAAGCCTATAATTTAATTCAACTTGACATAGTGTAATTCCGTTTTGTTTTTGGCGTTGGCTGCTTCAATTTTTTCTAAAGGATCCAAGAAAGTTCCTATACAAACTTAACAAACCCATGGAAATACAATTTTCTCTTTGTACGTATAACGACGAGCCATAACTCATAACATAGGTCTTCTTTGTTGGACATATAAGATGTGTACTATATTTCATTTACAAGTAGGAAGTAAAAAAAAAAAAAAATTAAGAAACTATAGATTGGTTCTTATATTACACAACCCAAATGCTATAAACTTTGAAAGAAACTACCTTGTTGATATAAAAAAAGTGCTATTTTAATACATTAAAAAAACTTTAAAAAATATTACTAGACCTAATGTTTTTTTACTTTTTTATAACCTAAAAATTTTGGACTTAAATTCAAAAATATTCTCAAGATTTTTGGTAAAAACAAAAAAAAAATTATTTATTTTAAAACATTTACATTAACGAATCATAATTGAAATCGAAATAAAAATATTCGAACAGACCCAAAAAAAAAAAAAAATCTCTTAAACCGCCATGTCACTTTTTTTTCTTCCGGGCACAAGCACAACGCCAGAATCTTCCCTCAGATATCGCATATCCAAATATTCCAATTTTACATCTTAATTCTTAAAGAAACGTGAGAAGAAATTTTAATTCCGAAAACGGCGCAAGAAAAAAAGAGAATAAGAATGATTCGTCTCCGTTTCAATCTTCTCCGATCTTGTAACCGTCGTCTCTTCCACCGTCTTCCGCGACCTTTCTCTTCCTCTTCTCCGCCAACCACCGGTCCTTCACGTCCTTCCTTGAATCTCAATGGACCTCAGCTCACACCGTCTCCGCCGCAACAACCATCGCGAGGTCCTCTTCCTTCGATTTACACCGTTTCTCCTTCTTCCTCCTTCTCTAAGAAATCCGTTTTTGTTCTCTCCGCCGCCGCTTTATCCACCGCGATTGCGTACGCTGCTGTTTTCCCTTCTGATCATGACCAATCAGATCGTAACCCTAGCAGAAACAGCCGTATCTACGATTCCATCGAGCACGCCGTTCAGAAATCTGGAAATTCCTTGAGGAGAGTGGTTCATCATGCTAGACAAACCGGTGTTGCGGCCTCGGTTTTGTGGCAGTCGCTAAGGTCGGTGCTCTCATCAGCTAATCATGAGGTGCGTGCGGGCTTCGAGCTGCGGGTGGCTGCTCTTCTAGCCGATATAGCGTCCGCTAATGCTGCTCGTAGAGCCGCTCTCGTCGGAGCTGGCAGTGGTGCGGTGGTTGATTGGTTGCTGGAGACCGCGGCCGTCCCCGGAGATAGAATTGGGGCCCAGGACGAAGCGGCTAGGGCTCTGGCTTACCTTATTGTTGATCCAACGGTGCGTAAAGATGCTCTAGCAAGGCCCGATGCAGTGCCTAAGTTGCTCAAGTTCATATTCTCGTGTCAACCAAAAAACAAAAAGGTGCGTTTTGATTTCCACTAGTTTTTTCCTAGTGAATAGATTATAGAAGGATTATTCAGGTTAGATGTAATGGATACTGTGACGAGCCAGCTGACATAAATCTAGATAGCATTTTAGTATTTAGAAGAATCCAAGCGCATTTTCTTTGATAAGCAAGAACAATGAGTTTTGTGAAGTTGGAGATTTGTCATTTTTATTTGCACATGATAAGGTTTTTGAAACATCTGAGCCTTGATAATGCGATGCTTCGGGTTGTGTTTTGCCATTGATATATAGCTTTTCTTTGGGAGCAGCATTCAAGACGTAGTTCATTCGATATTTCTGATTCTTTGAAAGGTAGGAGCATGCTTGTGGCTGCCATAATGGATATCGTCACTTCCAACTGTGACACAATAGAAAATACACCTTTTAAGTCATCATTGCCAGGAAATGCTACAATGAGAGATATTGCTGCGGCAATTCAAGTAATTGAGGAAGGTGGTATGTATTTTGATGAGCCAGAAAAAGATGATGACAGTGACGATGGAAGAAGTGGGATCAAGGGAATTGGAATTAAAATCCTTGAAGGAACCACGGTTCTGGGACTATCAAGAACCAGTGGGCTTGCGCCGTTGGGTGACCTTAATGCTAATGCTGGAGAGGGAACTGCTAAAACATTTGCATTGCTAAGAAAACATGATAATTCTTCGCAAGCTAATTTGTCATCGGCTGTCATTCCTGGTCTTTGGGATGATTTACACTGTCAACATGTTGCAGTGCCATTTGCTGCGTGGGCTTTGGCAAACTGGGCAATGGCTTCTGGTACAAATAGATCTCATATTCAAGAACTTGATTGTGATGGGCAAGTTGTCATGACAGCCTTAATGGCACCAGAGAGGACTGTGAAATGGCATGGGAGTTTGGTGGCTCGGCTGTTGTTGGAGGATCATAATCTTCCATTAAGCGATTCTGTTTCCGACTGGAGTTCCAGTTTGCTTGCCACTGTTTCACATGCCTGTAAAACTGAGGATATCCCTTTGGCTCAAGTTGCGTTGTCTGCCTTTTTAGTCTCTGTTGACAGAAGTGACAAAGCCCAGAAGATGGTAATGGAGAAGGGTCTTCATCTGATGAGAGATAGTGCTAGGAAAACAAGAAAGCACAGAGCAGTGCAAGAAGGTTTGTCAAAGGCTCTAGAATTACTCTGTACTGGTGACATGCATTTATCTCTTGAAGAGAGCCAGAAATGGTCCGGCATACTACTTTCATGGGTTCTTGGAAAAGTTGCATCTGATACTGTTCAATCTTCAGCAAGAAGAATCCTTTCACGCACTTTTGAAGACTATGGACCACACTCTGTCCCAATCTCTCAGGGATGGTTAACCCTTATAATGAATGAGATCGTGAATCACAGCAAGACGACGTCAGCTAAAGGAGCTAGCCCACCTAAAACCGAGAAACCAAAGGTGCATTACATTTTATGGTCATTGATTCTGTTATTTAAACAGAGAATAGTGGAGAATTATGACTATTTAAGTTTACTTACATCTTTCGGTTTTGGATTTAGTAAATAACAGCTATTTGATTTGGAATATACAGGTAGATCAGTCAAAAGTTTCTTCTGCTACTCAGTCAACCAATCAGCTAGCAGGGGCTGTTGTCAGTCTTGCCATGGCTCAACTGGGTACAGTCCCAGATTCTGTCAATAATGTTCCACTAGCAGATTTGCTCCTTTCAGAGCCTTTTGCAGTACCGATTAAGAACTTAAAGAAGGACACACCCCCTAAATTTAATGCTGCTGAGTCTGCATTGGCAACCCTTAAGGCAGTCAAGTCACTGACCGATGTTTGTGTTGATGATTCTGTATGCCAGAACAAAATAGTGGATTTTGGTATTCTTTGTTTGCTAAGGCGCTTTCTGTTATGCGATGATTATGAGAAGCTAGGTGCAATAGAAGCTTATGATGCATCCAGAGCCCTTGAGGCTCGAGAGCGAGCTCCAGATAGTCTTGGTGAATCTGCAATCACAGATATGCAGGATCCATCTAGTGTCAGAGTCCCAGCCAGTGCGCATATCCGAAGGCATGCTGCTAGATTGCTAACCATTCTTTCGCTTCTTCCGAAAGTCCAGAAGGTCATCTTAGCTGATGAAACATGGTGCAAATGGCTTGATGATTGTGCAAGAGGGAAAATTTCCGGTTGCAGTGACCCTAAGACTCAAAGTTATGCGAGGGCATCTCTGTTAAATGTATATTGCAATCAACAAGATGATAGTGGATCTGGAAACAGCGGCAGTTCCAAGCCAGACATCTCAAACATGAACAGTAACTGTCCTCGCTATGGAGACATGATATTTCTAATTAATCCCGGACTACCCCATTGGAAGTGTCCTGAAAAAGAACATCAAAATGGTAAGAAAAACGAATCATCAAGTGAAGGTGAACCAACAGATGCTGCTGATACAGTCAGAGATCAAGTCGTTGATGCTAGCGATCTGTCTAGTTCCATGGATCCTTCCAGTAGTGGTTCACGTGTGCATGATCCTGAATTTGATGTTATCTTTCTTCATGGATTGCGTGGTGGACCCTTTAAAACTTGGCGAATAGCTGAGGATAAGTCCTCTACCAAATCTGGCTTAGTGGAGAAGATCGACCAGGAAGCAGGAAAGCTGGGAACGTTTTGGCCGAGTGAGTGGCTTTCAAATGATTTCCCTCAAGCTCGCTTGTTTACCCTTAAATACAAGGTATGTCTGTGTTTTATGCTCATACGTACTCAATGGGGATTTTTGCAACTGTGTTTGATTTATATATTGTGTACTTATCTGTTCCCTGGTGCATTGATGGTTGCCAATTTGATTCTCGTTGAATTATTTGATACAGACAAACCTCACGGAATGGTCTGGAGCTACCTTGCCTCTTCAGGTACATTCTTTATTATTAATTGTTGTATGAAAGTATACCTTTATATTTTATCTTCGTGAGTAGTATTCTGCAACAAGTCTTTTATACATGAAAGCACTTAATATCTGTTAAATTCTTGTTCAGATATAAGCTTGCATCAACTTTAGTACCTAACACGCTATATGATCAGAGGATGAACAAAATAGTCTAGATGATTGGATCTGCACACTAAAATATCTTGAATGGTCTTGGTCTGAGTTTACAGTCTTTGACAATGTAATGGGCATGATTTTGAATCTACTGCTGAGGTTCAGGATTATATGCCATTAGTATGGCTTTGTTGGACAATTGTTGTTGTTTTTTCCCCGAAAAGTGGTCGAGAGTTGGATGAGTGATTATTGATTACAGACAACATTCCGTTTGTGTACTCTATTTCATCTCACTATCACTTAGCCTGCATTTCTTTTGTTGATGATGGAATCTTGCTAATTTGCAGGAAGTTAGCTCTATGATATTGGAAAAGCTCGTCTCTGCAGGCATTGGAGACCGACCTGTTGTTTTTGTGACTCACAGGTCTGAAATCTCTTATGGGACCTGACAATTTCCTAATGCAAACTTATTTTGCCCTCTCTGGTTTATTTGTCCGTCATTGGTGATTTTACTTGTTGATCTGTTTAGGGTTTAAGGCTTATTAGAAAAGTTGGTGTTTTTCTGACTAACAAATTATTTCATTGAATTGACATGTTGTCTACTGGAACATCAATACATAAATTTTGATCGAGGAACGTTCATCTTGTAGTATGGGAGGACTTGTCGTGAAGCAGATGCTACACAAAGCAAAGGAAGAAAAACTTGATAAACTAGTGAATAACACCGCTGGAGTTGTATGTATCAACGCATCATACATTTCTGGTTTTCTATTCTCTTAAGCATTGTATTTCTCAATCTTCCTGAGCTTTTTTTTTAGCGAATTACCTCGTTGAAAATAATGTCAATATCTCTTACCCCACTTTCAGGTATTCTACAGTTGCCCACATTTTGGCAGTAAGCTAGCAGATATGCCCTGGCGAATGGGTCTTGTGTTGCGCCCGGCTCCATCTGTTAGTATTCCATTTATGAGCTGAATTTAATCCTTTCCGCCATCTCCAAATCTCCCTATCTAATGAGCCTTATGGATGATTAATTGTGATAGATAGGGGAGCTACGAAGTGGTTCTCCAAGACTCGTTGAGCTCAATGACTTGCTTCGCCAGCTCCACAAAAAAGGGATTGTTGAAGTCCTTAGTTTCTGTGAGGTTGTTGATTTATTCTAATACACTTAGGAGTCTCTTTAGATTGTAACATTACATGACTCTGCTAATTAGAGTAATTTTGTGGTAAATTTGTTTGTCATCTAATTGCAGACAAAAGTAACCCCAATTGTGGAAGGCTATGGAGGATGGGCTTTTCGGATGGAAATCGTGCCAATTGAATCAGCATATCCAGGATTTGGTGAACTGGTTGTAAGTATCTCTATTTGTAGTAACGTGTAGATTCCAAAACTGTTGGTTTTACTTGAAAATCTGAAACAGGTGTTGGAGTCAACAGACCATATAAATTCGTGTAAACCACTAAGCCGCTCGGATCCTTCATATACCGAGGCGTTGCAGTTCCTCCGCAAGCTCAGCGCGCAACGCTCAAGGTCTCATGTTAAACCGGAATCTGAGATACATGATTGATTAACACCGCAGTTAGGTTAACCGAAGATGAATCAAGAATTGGTTTGGTGTGACGGTGCTTTGTGCTAACTGACGTACAGCTTCGTTTGTCCATGTAGTTTTTATTTCTTGTGTGTACATAAAAAAACACGTCTAGGTTTTTTCGTTTCTTAATGCCCATTGTTTTATTTGTATTACTCAACTACACTTGAAGTGTATAAACAGATTCTCATTTTCATTTCCATAGTGTTCTTCGTTGATAGAATTTTTTTAGGGAAATTAGACCCAATAGCCAACAAAAAAATTATTATTAGCTGAGTAACTATAATAGAAGTTGGCTACGATATGTTGTATATAAATTACAATATTACCGACTGTGCCCTTGCTGACATGAGACAGAGCGTGTGCAGAAAAAAGGATACTGATTTTTGATTAATTAATATATCCGAAATTAACTGAAAATATCTGATATTTTAAAATTGAAAAAGGTTAGTCTTTTATAGCGATTTTCATAAAGGCGAGAGGACTGAAGAGACGATACATCGGTGAAGCGAGGAAGAGGAGTAGTCTGGTGTGGAAATCGTGTGAAAAGAAGCACAAATGTTGGTGATACAGCACCGTGTGTGCCCGGCCGAGCTTTCGAGAAGGGGAGCATTTGTGCAGGAAGGAGATCTGGGTAATTTTCAGATTTTAAGTGAAGAGGTGGTCGAAATAGAAGAAAATGGTAAGACGATTCGAGTATAACACGATATCCTCTCTCCCGCTATGAGTTCAGAAACGGGTGAAACGAAAGAACGGAGTCACCGGAAAATTTATCCGCGATCCATTCGCGTAGACAATCCAAAATTTTGGACACTTTTGGGCCCGAGTATTTGTGTTCTCAAACAATTCTTCTATTAACTTCTAACTCCTCTTAATCTGACATTCTTACTGCTGAAGCAAAAGTAGGTCTACTCTATATTACCAAGCTGTGAACATTATTTAACCTACTTATCAGTCCCTTATGTCCACAGAATAATTTGAGGGAATTAACTTAAAATTAATTAATTCTCTTAAGCTATGTTATTGTCTTATTGATGCGACATTTTTGAGCAGGTAAGCAGAACGAGATCTCTTCTGTGCGTCTCCCGTGAGGCTAAAATGGTCCAAATCCTCCGTGTATTGTTATTGCCTTAATTTCGGTGGATTCAAGCTATATTCTCTATTTAATGGGCCATAATCGTTAAAAAAAAATGTATTACACCATTTTTACGTCTGCAACTTTAAAATAGTATTGAGTTTTACTCCAATGTATTACACCATTTTTACACCAAAATGAAATATTCTAAATATTTCATTTTTCAATTTCTTTGTTAATTGTTAATAATATACCATATTTTAAAAATTTACGAATTGATCTTAACTATTTTATTTTTCTTAAAATTTCCACAATATTTAATTTATTTGATGTTGTTTATCTTTAATTTCGGTATTTTATGTATTTTTAAATTTATTATCAATCTGTCATTATATTTACTGTTAAATTTATGTTATTTGCAACATAAATTTTAAGTACTTACAACAAAAAGTATGATTTATATAAAATTTTGAATTAATGAAAAACTTTAAAAGTGTATATAATTTATCTTTTTGTACATAAATTTTATATATTTAAAATTTATCTATTAATTATTTTTAATTTTTGTAATAATCAATTTTAAAATAACTTAAAATTTGAAAGATTTTTTTATAAATAAAAAAAGTTCAATAAATGGTGTTGAAAATAATGTTGGGTTAGAGATGAATTTTATACCAAAATGAAATTTGATGTAGGATTTGGTGTATGTTGGAGATGTTCTGAGTAGACTAATTCTCCCAATTTTTTACTTGTCTTTAAAAAAAAAGTAATTAATACATTATACATCTCGGAGCAATCGATATGTTGTCTTTACCATTAAATCTGTTTTATCTCTCATTTATAACCTCTAGTAAATTCTATGAAATCCACACTAATCCTGATTTTCGGGGTCAATCCATAATTTTTTTTGTCATTTTAAAATGTGTATAGTGGTAAAAAGAAAATGCCAATAATGGATCTTTCTCAATGATTAGATTGTGGGGTTAGATTATATGGTTCATTAGGATTCATCCATAAAAAAGTTACATGTAACAATACTTCAGAAGATATAAAAGCAATACTTTCCTTTTTTATTCGGAAGATATAAAAGCAATACTTTCCTTTTTTCGTTGATAAATTATTAAAGCTAGTAGCGAGTTGTGAGCAAGTTAGGAAAACAAAAAAAAATCATAAACTTAACAAAATCATAAGTTTATTCTGTGTGTTTCTATTTTTTTTTTTTTTTCAATTAACCGGAATTGTAACTGTTCAGCGCCTTTTTGAGGTAAAATTAATATAAATATTTTAATTATAAAAAAAAATCATAAACGCACCCTTTAATAACTGATTTTTTTATTTTAACAAGAAAAAACTGAAATGTATCAGTGAAGTCAATATAATAAATTTATATAATGATTTATTAACCCAAATAACGAAGAAGTGTGTAAATTTTTTTTTTTTTTTGACAACTATCAATTTGATCTAGAAAAATCGAACGAGGAAGATTTTTATAACAGAAAAATTAAAAAATCACGTGACTTGTGGAAGCAAGGCAACGCGTTACATAAGCACGTGACGTAGCGTATCGGTGGCTATTTTCCATTTTTCCTCGGAATAATTTAAGAGAAACACCAATTATCATTTGACGCGTGTCCCTCGTTTCCTACTCCCACTTTTTTATCTCCCTGAATAATCAAGTAACAACCCCCTCCGAATTTTCGGGTATTACTAAATTGCCATTATGTCGTAGCGTAATTTTTTTAATTTGACGTGCGAATGTTTTTTTTTTTTGGGTTTTATCGACGTGAGAAGGTTGGAACTTGGAAGTATAATCACAAATAATAAAGACAATGTTATAACTTGTCCAGTCCAACATTAGTAAAAAGCTAAGGTTTAACTTTCACATTAGTAAATACATTGAGAATACATTATATTTTTTCTTTGAACAAAAACTAAATCCACACGTAAAAGCCAATGTATGCATATTAATGCAAACAAAATGATAAAAGAAACTAATGAACGTATGAACAAATTTATTTCATTCCGCATGAAATGCTTTAAAATTTAAATGAGGGAAAAAAAACAACAAAAAGAACATGATTAAGGGTATTTTGGTAAAATTGCAAGAGTGATAGCTGTTTGATGACTTGTTCTCCAAGTTGGTAGTGCAAGATCTCATTAAGTATATAAAGGGAAGCTGGCGAGGAAACAATTTTGATACTTTTGAGAAGCTTTGGGAGGCAAGAGATAGAAGAGAAAGCTCTAAGGTTTCATTTCTGCTCAACACTACTGATTAATCAAGGTAATTATTAATGTGTTAATCTCTTTGAATCATTAGTTCATCTTAATCATCATTTAATCTTAATTAATCATCATTTAATCCTTCTCCCAAGCAAGCTCTATATTAACTTAGATTCACCAATTAATATAGGAGTACATATCCATCTATATATTAAAAAAAAAAATTGAAGTTATCTTCTGTTCTAATGAAAAATGTTAAGAACGAAACTTTTTGTGAAATCGGAAGGAGTATTAGTTTTAATGGATATTTCATATGTGATTACTCCACGTTGCTTGTGTAGTTTTCATTATAATCCAATAAAAGAGGGCAAAAGAAGAAGAAATAGATCTACATTTGAATTTAAGTTTGTTATTTTTTGGTAAAAAGGTCGAAGCTTGTTGAGCAAACTTACTCACTTACTCGTCCATCAAAATCTTTTTTATTTATTTTACTTTGTTATAATTTATAATCTGGTTTTCTTTTTCACACATCACTTTTGAATAAAACCTATTTGCGTAACTATATGTCATTACTTCGTAATTATGCGTGTTTTCTCAATCATAGCTAGGGTTTAAGTGCCGGAAACTATATCAGCATATACCATTAATCATGTACAACCACACTATCACGATTTTTGTCTAACAAATTAAGGCACTTTATAAATAAATAAAATGAAAATCATACGAATGCAAATTAAGGTGCGTATTTTGATAAAAGAATCACTAGCTTAGCTAGGTTTTTTTTCCCTTGTGTGCATTATTTTTTCAGGTTTAATCTACATTTATACTCAACCCATTAGCCGCCACATAATATACACATGTTTTATGCATGGATTAATGTGATGCCCCATTGCTTTTAATCTCAAAACTGTTATGAGAATATCTAGGGAGAGACGACAAAATATATGGCTATATGCTGCCTTTTTTATATATATAAAACAAGTCAATAAAAAATTAAATGCGAGACTTAACGTGTACGTGCTTAACGCACAAAACAGTTCGCGTAGGGCCATATATAGTTTAATCATCACAATCTAGATCTTCCTTTCGATTATTATCACGTTTGAGAAGATCGAAAGAACAATTGTAATTAGATTAGATCTATATGTACATTATTATATTATTGAAACAACTAATAGCTAATAAGATGATGAGCTAATGACGCATCATATACACATATATATTGTGTCCAAAACATGAACAACTAAAACAGTACGTAACAATTTTTAGCCATTATAAGTATATTAGAGACCATGAACAGGGTTTATAAAAAAATTTCCCTGAATGTTAGATTTATTCATTATCCATATATGTCTCGCATGTTTTTGTTTCTTATTTACAACTGTTTAACGAATGTTTAACTATGATGTCATGATATTATAGAATTGGTTCGCCGATAGTCCAGTAACTATAACTAATTTTAGCAAAAAAAAAAGTAACTATAACTAATTGAAAAGGAGTAAGTAGTTTTTGACTAATTTGAAAAAAAAATTATACATTATTTGTTTGGTATATTTTTGTAGATTACAATCAACGTTTGGTAATACAATGTACACGTGGTAGATATAAATTGCGTAATTTTTACAGTACAATTTAAACTAACAGAGATTGTGAGATTTTATTTTCTTACAAATTAAGTAGGGGTGCCCTAATCATAAAATAATTTGGACGAGGTGAATTTTTTTTTCCCCAATTCAATTTTTACTGAAAAAAATTTCATTCTCACTTGGTTAGTTAAAATTGTGTTACGTTTTAAATTTATTAAAAAACCCGATGAATTGATTACTCAACTGCTATATTCATCATGTCAGATTAGTCGGGTATCGATCCTGAATCTCTCCAGTTAAAAAAGAAAAAAAACTTTTATTCTTGCACAGAAAATACATTGTAAATTTGCCACGCACACAAAAACAAAAAGTAGCATACAAAAATGATTTTAGTTAAATTATTGTAAGTATTTGCGTAGGCAAAAAGGCGGCTAAGTAGAGAGAGATAGTAAACGTTTGCTTCCCGCCTTATACAAAGCCCTAATATTCATCATCATCATGCGTGCAAGCTATTTTCCATTTCCTTTAACGATTCTCATTCTTACTCTCTTCAAGCTTCTTCTTTCTTTCTCCTCTCTATTTGTTTATTAATTAAATTTTCCCTTTTTCTCTCCCAATCTTTTTTCTTTCTCCCTGAAAAATTATCTCTGTTGTTGTCTCTCCTGATAAGCCCGACCAAGTTTATCCCTTTTAGATCTCACTAATCATTTTCTTTTTCAACTTCTCTCAATCTCCCTTTAAAACCCCAACCAACCTTTTATTTTTTTAGTCTATAGATTCTTCTTCAATCTTTATACGTTTTTCTATGTTAAGAGAGCTTAATATCCATTGGTGTTTATTTGTTTTCTATATTCATATCTTCAGAATCGAAAACGTTTTAAGTTTTAATGGGAAACCAAACGAGCAAAAAGTCGTCACACGAGACATCATCGGCTAAGACCGCAACAATAACGAGCATGCACTACACGACCGAGCTGAGATCGTACGAGGCTGCTTGTAAAGCAGATACGGAGCTACAATCTTTCGACACGTGTTTGCAGGCACGGACCAGTCACGTGATAAGCACGCTAGCTACGGGTGTTGAGGTTCGAGCTCTCTCGTTTGATTCTCTAAAAGAAGTGACCGAGTGTTTGCTTGAGATGAATCAAGAAGTTGTGAAAGTGATATTGGATTGCAAGAAAGATATATGGAAGAATCAAGAATTGTTTGAGCTCGTTGAAGATTACTTTGAGAATAGCTTGAAGACTCTTGATTTCTGTGCTGCGTTGGAGAAAGGATTGAGGAAAGCTCGTGATAGTCAGCTTTTGATCCTTGTTGCTCTTCAACAATTTGAAGATGAGAGCCTTCTTGAAGGTAAAACCATCTTTTTCTTTTATTTGTTTCTCTCTCTTTTTTTCTTTTCCGTGGTTTTAATTAGGGATGAGCAAAAGTCTTTGATCATTTCATATTTACGTCATTTTCAATTGAAATTTGTAATTTTCAAATACTGTTTGAAAATGAAATTCACCATTTTTTGTTAATGTTTAGGGACCCTATTGTTTATTAAATAATATATGGGTAGTATAATCATTAGTAATAGCAAGATTGTAAAAATTTCATCCTGTTCCAAAATTTCCTTCCCATCTGAAAATACATTTTGATTTGGACTGTCAAATTCCTATTTGATTTGTTTTTTTAAGTAAACTAAAGTATTTGTTTATTAAATAGATAATCATTATTCATTAGTAATAGTAAAATTTATGAAAACAACCTAAAAATCTATAAAGTTAAAAGTAGTTTCATTTGTCTTTTGTCCTTTATATTGCCTACCTATTTACATTTTTATTAAAGTTCCATTATTAACATTCAACTTTTTGCAACTCTTATCTTTTTCGGTTGTGTTGATTCGCAGGTGGTAATGGATACGAGAAGACACTTGAAGAGCTAAAGAATTTCAAAGACGCAGAGTCTCCTTTCAACGAAGACTTCTTCAAGATGTTCCAATCTGTTTACAAACAACAGATGCTGATGCTTGAGAAGCTACAGCTTCGTAAGAACAAGCTTGACAAGAAGCTCAAATGCATCCACACATGGAGAAAACTCTCAAGCATCATCTTCGTGGCTACCTTCGCCACTGTGCTAATCTGCTCAGTTGTGGCTGCAGCTATGGCGGCTCCTCCTGTGGCTGCGGCTCTGGCTGCAGCTACTGCTGTGCCGCTGGGGTCGATGGGGAAATGGATCGATTCGCTTTGGAAGAACTATGAGAATGCGCTCAAAGGGCAGAAAGAGGTGATCAGTTCGATGCAGGCGGGGACATATGTTGCGGTCAAAGATTTGGATAATATCCGGGTTTTGATCGAGCGGTTGGAGATTGAGATCACGGGGATGGTGAAGTGTGCGGAATTCGCAGTGGAGCATGAAGCGGTCAGGGTCGGGATCGGGGAGATTAGGAAGAAGCTTGAGGTGTTTAAGAAGAATGTAGAGGAATTGGGGATTCAAGCTGATTTGTGTAGCAGAGATATTCGACGGGCAAGGACTGTAATACTGCAGAGGATCATCAAGCATCCCAACAATGGTAGTAGCAGCACCTGAAAAACACAAACACGCACACGAGAGCTCAGTTTCTCTTCTTCAGCTTTGTGCTGCAAATAATGAAATGTTCGAAGACTCTTATAAAGAATAGTACAGATTCTTTCAGAGTTTTATTACCAAAATGTTCGATAACTCAAACTGTTTTATGATGATTGTTGCAATTTCTGTATTCTTTGATGATTGAAAACAATGGGAGGTAAGTCTTTTCGTTATTTGGACTATTAGTAGCTAATGTTTCTGCTAGAAGTTTATATTTGAACAGGTCTTTTCTTCTTCCTCTCTTGTGACAGTTTGATAAATCTAATTAAACCTGGTAGACTTGACAAGAACACCTTGTCAAACTGTCACAAGAAAAACAACTAGAGTATTGTCTACCGGGTTTTACTATGTTCGAACCAGGAAAGCAAATAGAAAGTTAAAGGCTTTAAAGCTTAATCTTGCATTGTGAACTAGAGAAATTTTACTTACCTCGTCAGCTAGATTTCGATAATAATTGTATTGACGGTAACAGAAAAGATCTGCAGGTAGTCATGCAGAAAACGACATTGGTTTCTCTTCTGCCTTCTTCTGGAACTCCTTGACAGTTCTGAGCTCAGAAAGAACAGATAATTTCTTCATCCTCTGAGTGTCAAATTCATTGCAAAACCCATCTCTTGAAGCCTTGGGAGGAAGGAGCCTCCACTTCTATTCACTAGATTGTTTTTCTTACCCACGGAGAAAGAGAATCACTGAAGTCATTTAAAAAGAATGTAGAGGCGCGTTAAGGCTGGAGGCTGATTTATTGAAAGCAACTGTGACAAGAGAAGCAACCATGATCACAAAAAACACAGAAGACAAAATCTTTCAAGCAGGATTGATTCGTTAGAAACAAGGAATAAAGGACAAATAGTAAACATAATCAGGATTCCGATACAGTGAGATGTGGAAGAACATAAAACTCCTGAAACAAAACACATGTCAACAAAAGACAATATACTAACCTCAGACGGTCACAGACCACTTGGCTTGGTTAGGAATTTTAGTAATGATACAGGACTAAATTCTTTCCACACTGCTCCTGGCTCCCAGTCATGGGACATGAAACTGAAACTAAGATAAAGTTATAAAACAAGCATCTCCACGAGAAAAAGACCTATCCACTGCTTAGAAGATGGGTCAGAAACTCTCATTCTTTCAGTCGTAAAATCGTAATCATAACATAGTCCTGTAAAGAAAAAGGCTACAAATCACAATTTCATGGAACAAATTTCAAAACTACACTAAACAGACTGTAATGAATCGCTTATTTTACATCTGATTGAGGTCCACTGGGTTCTCCATGCACTGTCTCAAAATGAACTCTGCCCTTCTCCTTTTGTCATCTCTATCCTCCTCACGCACAAAGGATATTGGTCTATCTTCACCCTTCATCTGCAAACTTAGATCCAACGGTTCTCCTAGAAATTTCTTCTCGGTTCTGAGCTTAGAAAGAACAACAGGTTTTTTCCTCTTCCATTCAGTGTGAGCTTCACTGCAAAACCCATCTCTTGCAGCCTCCATGGCAGGACCAAATGCTTCTATCACTGATAAGCCATCTCTGTTCAATGTTTCAACTTTCTCACCTGATGTCGACGGGGATACAGAATGCATTTCATTCTCAGCTTCTCTAGATTCTTCTTTCACAGTATCCATATCTCCCCACACAGGATTATTCCCTGAGGAGATTTTACAGACAAGTTTCCTCTGCAAACTCAACAAAGCTCTCTCCGCTTTCCGCCTCTGCCTGGCTTGCTCAATCTTATCTCCTCTAGGATCCGATGCCCTTTCGATCCACATAGGCGTCTCCTTATACGTATGAGGATCAGGAAAAGCTGGTAACCAAAGAGGAACATGTTTTCCAGGTGGGGTTTCACCAATTTCAACAAAACTAGGAATCATCATCATCTTCTTACTCCCATCACTTATAGCTACAGGAAAACGAGGCAATGGCTGTGTAAAAGGGATTTCTTCACTCGAATTCACGAAATCCACGATTTCCCTAAGTTTAACCGAACGCACAACAGAACAACTCTCAGGCGAGATTTTTCCGTCGCCACTACCAGTCAAATCTTCCAAAGCGAGAGCTATATCGAACACGTTACACTGACTCCTACCAGTTAGGTTAGCGAAGGAGGTAGCAGTTTTACCTATCTGAAGAACGTATTGAACAGCGAATCTCGCTAGAGATTCAAGAGCTGGATCCTTGAAATGCTCGTAACCTACGCTCTCGCAGACCTGAGCTACTGCAACTTTAGCGGCGGCGTGGCTAAACTCGTAGGAATTGGAGCAGCTCGTGGAAGAAGAGGGATCTGTTCTATCAACTTCTAGTGCTCTCTCGTCGCTCATTGCTCGAAATCTTCGAATAATCTCTCTCTAATCACTGAAATTAGGGTTTTCTCATCGCTCGGACAGCGTTTCACCGACGGTAAAAAGTTCACCGGAGAAATTTGTCTCCGTCAACGGAAAAAAACTAACGACGGAGCGCCAGAAGACGAGGAGGAAGAAAGAGAACGAGAGGGATCGTTAGGGAAGGAGAAAATGGGTCTTGAGAAACTCTGCGATCTCTCTGTTATATAGCAACCTCTACTTCTACCCCCAAAATTAACGACCAATTTTTTTTTCTTTTTTTTTGTATGAAATAAAAGTCCAACAAATAAATGAGTTTATAATTATTTGGAAAACACAAAAAAAAAACTCATTAAATTGTTCAGGAAATTATGAAAATTGTTTAAATTTTATATCGAAAATAATTTACTTTTTTTTTCTTTAAAAGATTAACAAAATAGTCCAACTCTTAACTCTAACCTCTAAATTTTAAACCCAAAAATCTAAATTATAGAAACTAAACTCTAAACCATAAATCACTAGGTTACCACCCGTGCTATGCACGGAATTAAAATATTATTTTTTAATTGAGTTTATATATATATATATATATAATGTTTTAGTATATTAAAAATATGTTTGTAAAATTTTGTAATGTTTTTGTCAATATTGATTTGGTATATTTGTAAAATATATTTTTTCACTAATCATATTATTTTTAAGTTATTAATAATTTTATTATATCATATTAATATATAATGTATATTTCTCAAATAAATGAAGCACCATTAATGTTAAATAAAATAAAATAAATGCTGAATGTAATAGTAAATTTCGAGTTCATAATCGGTTAAATAAAAATTATTTGGATAATAGTCGTATGTTTATATTAGAAATTGGTATATATATCGATATAGATATAAACCGACGGTAAACAATTAGTAAATATATTATTTGTTTGGAAATATAGATAAATTTATTACGAATTAGTGTTGTTTGAAAAAAGTAATTGTTTGGCAATTAGAATAGTGCTAAGAGTTTAGTTAATTAAATAAAAAATAAAAAAGCTGAGAAAAATTATGGTGTTGACGCATCAGAAATGACTGGTAGAAGATTGACTTTGAATTACAACAAAACCTCTTACAAAAGTTACAAAGACAAATCACAAAACTAGATTAATTTTTAAGTAGACTCTTGACATAAAACGGAGATGTATTTGAATACAATCACAAGACTTGGAAAATCAAGCCAGCTGCAACAACTCTTCACGTTTAATGTCGAACACCTTCACCAAAACATCTTCCACGACCTGCGAAATTTCCCAACAAAAATATTCACGCAAGTCCATGGAAGTAGCAAAAACAGCTTAGAAATAAATATTTTTAAAACCTTATCTGGGGTTGATGCACCCGATGTCACACCAATGGTGATCGGTCCCTTTGGAAGAAAATTCTCCTTCTCGACAAGCTCTCCATACTATCAATGTTAAAGAGAAAGATCGGTAAAAGCTATTCGGACAGGAATGCATTAGTTTTGAAATGGACTTTGTTGCACTTACGTGGAGCTTATAGGCTATTTTGTTCCCAGGACCTATCCGTTGCTCGCTATCGATCCAGTAAGAAGGGATTCCGCGTGCCTCTGCGATTTCCTGAAGGTGAGAAGTGTTGCTTGAATTCCAACCGCCCACCACTAGCATGAGGTCAATCTTCTCTTCCACTAGCTCATAGATTGCGTCTTGTCGCTCCTGAAAAGAAAATTAGATTTGATTAATAAACACTTCTTAAAGCGCGTTTTATATGTATGCATGACTTTGTGATTTTGGGATGTTTACTTGAGTAGCATCGCATATTGTGTTGAAGCTGATGAAATGCTCGTTCACGTTTTCCACTCCATACTTGCGCATCATTGTCCTCTCAATTAATTTTCCTGTGGGATATTTTTGTATGGCTCTTTTGGAATGAGACTCAACTACAAGGTGTTTCGTTTCCAAGGATAAAAGATGATTGTCACTTAAAGCGATGTAGAGTAACTAACCTATCTCCTCTGTTTCTCCCTTGAGCATCGTTGTTTGGTTTGCAATACCGACTTTGATAAGGTCTTTGTCGGGGTCAAAACCCTTTGAGATGGCATATTTGAATTTCTACAACGCCAACACAGAGATGAGAAAAGAACATCAATCTAGAGACACAAAATGTGCAAAGAAGAGCTCTTGCCTCCATAAATTCCTCTTTTGTGGAGCTAGATCCATCGAATTGGCCACCGAGAATGTAATCACAAACGTAATTCGCCTGTGCTCAGTATTAACGTATCCATTAGCAGCAGTCTTGCAATATTCTATGAATTTCTTGAATATCCAAAGTTTGACAGTACAAAGACAAACCTCTTTCATGTTCTTTACAATGATGTACTTTCCTGCAAAAGATGCAGTGGCAATGGTCTCTTCGTGATTGTATTTACCATGAATTATCGATGTATATTCCCCCTTCTTGTGCTTCTCAACCATGTTCCAGACCTTTAGAGCCACAAATATCAAAAAAGAAGAAACCAATTAGGTGCATGATTTGAGATGATAGCAAGAGAAATGTACCTAAATCAGATCAAATTTGGTACCTTTGTCACCCAAGGACAAGTCGTGTCGACAATTTGGACCTTTTTATCATTTAGAACATACATCTCATCAACACCAGCTCCAAACGCAGGAAGGATAACCACATCATCTTTATCTACTACATCAAATTGCTTCTTCGAATCCTCAACCGGAATAATTTTAACATCCATTTCTTCTAACCTCTGCCACAAAATCAAAAGGTTTAAAAACTAAAAGAAGAATAGCAATCCCCGTGAAGAGTAGATAGGCAAGTCATCGATGTTCAATGCACTTCAACTGCACCAATTGACCTCAAAACAATAGCATCTAGTTAACAAAGTTATCAAAGGAGACTGAATAAATTTACCAGAGATTGTAAAGTAACACCTACAATCCGTAAAAGATAAAGCCTACGAGGTTCAGAGCATAGTGATTACAGACCTTATTGACCGTCGGATTATGAATAATTTCGTTAGTAATCCAAAGCCTCTCCTCTGGAAACTGCCTTCTTGCTTCATATGCAATCTGAACAGCACGCTCAACTCCCCAGCAAAAGCCATATGCTTTGGCGAGTTTCACGGTAACATCCCCCCAGGAATACATATATCCATTTGTTTTCAGTGTCTCCAATATATCACCTGAGAGTGTCAAATACAATAACAAGATCAAACATCATCCAATTTGATTATTATTCCTCAGAACAACTTCAATAACCTCTTATAAACCTAAAAAGATACAACTTTTTTTTCCTACTTCATTCTTGTTGGGTTTGCCAAATTCAATTTCTGACCCAAACCCAACATTCTAATCTTCACCATAAGAGGATTAATCTATCTGAACAGCAAAAAAAAAAACCTTTTTTAATCGTTTTCAAGAAGTTAAACTGAGGAACCAGAGAACAATCCAATTTCTTCTTGTCGTTTTCCTAACTTCACCACTCCAACTCGCAAATCTTATCCATTTTCTAACACCCAAATCCTTTTCCAATCACAAACCCAAATCTTAAATTTCATTTACAGCTCAATCAACCCATTAATTATTTTCCCTTTACTTTCTCGACTACCAAAACAGAGCAAGTAAAATCAGCAACAATAGAGGAAACTACTTACTGGTGTACTCTCGATTCATGAGCTTGAGTGTCTCCTCCTTGTGACCGAAACCTTTACGATTGTAATTCTCGCTTCTCGTCAAGTTCTTACGGAAAGTCTTCGCGTCAAAATCGGAATCCATCACCACCGATGGCGAAGGAGCGTCCTCATCTCCAGACGAGCACCGGACTGACAAAGGTTTCCGTCGCCGGAGAGATCCAGATCCAGAGAAATGATTCTCCAGCACGAAAGTATCAGGTCGCACGCATAATCGGCAGAATTGGAGCGCAACAGCCATGGGTAGAGTCGGAGAGAAACGCACAAAGCAACGACGACGATGACTGTAAAATCTGATAAATGGTCCACGTTTTATCTCAAATCTTATATATAATAAATTAATTAAATAATGTATTTGGAAATTTGACAAAAAAACAACAAATAATCGTGTAAAACGCAACCCAACCACGTGGACATGTAATGTAATGTTATGTCTTATTTTTGGGATTTGATTTTTTTTTTTTTTTTTTTTTGGGGTGAGAATAGTTGAAAGAGATATCTTATCAAAAGGACCCTAGGCCACAAATATGGTTAACGAAAGTGAAGTCTTGCAGTTGCAAATTTGTGGTTAAACTCTTAATATGTGTGATTGGTTGAATTTGGATTCTAGATAGTTTCATAATTTGTCATCTTGTTAAATACACATGTTTCATGGATGTTGATTAGATCATTGCATAATGAACTCTCTCCTATTTTTTATTTTATTTGATATAATTAAACAATTCTGAACCGAAACTCATACATTTTTTTATTGAAATTTAAATAAATTATTTTCAAATAAGATTTGAATGATAATTTATAGAACGCAGTCTCTTTGAGAAGACAACAACAACTAATAAAACTACTTACATTTGTTTAAAAATTTTGTAGTTAAAAAACAAAACAAAAATTAGTTTCGAGTTTAACATTGTCATAGAAAATAAAAAATGTGAAACATAAACACCTAGAAAAAGGTATAAATAAGAATTATATTGGGTCATGAAAATTACACAAATATATATTTGTTGACAACAAAAAAACATATCTTTTTCATTTATTTTTAACTAAAATATTGTTTCCTAGATTATCATGATCAGGCGAAACAGTTCTATGTAAAACTGTTATACACCAACTCCCCTTTTTAACTTCTAAAATCATAGACTTAATCCGCTCCATACGGCCGAACAACTTAAATCCAACATGCGAACTTTTAGTAGTAACTACTTTCTTTAATTGCACCTAATCAAACACATAAAAAATAAATACGATAAGTTGTAATTTTTTTTTGGTTACGGTAGACACATTAAATAACAAGAATATACCATAGAAAAATATCTGATTTTCTACGAATTTCAGAGATTAATCTGGATTTCAACTCGAGATCCATCCATGTTTTCTACAAATTTTAGAAATTAGTCTGGATTTGGGCATGGTATCCATTCCGGTTAAAACAACAAACAAACGACTAGAGCATAATCAGATAAACACATAGCTTCGCATGGGCTTCAGAAATGGGCCCTTATGTTATAACATGACCAAACAATATTTTTCTGTTTCTTTTTTCTTTTCTAAAGCAGTGAAAGGGGGTTTAGGGTTTATCCCCAGGAGAATCGAGCAGGTACACAACAATGGAGTCTAGACCCGCCAATCGTAATTCGGATCCAAATTTAAACCCGGACACGAACTCCGTCGCTCCTCCTTCTGCTCTTACCTATCTCGATCCTCACTACTGGTAATGATTTACACGCAGCTTGAAGAAAGTCTCTCTCTTTCGTGTGTTTCTGATTGTCGCGAAAAAAATGCAGGGACGAGAGGTTCTCTTCGGAAGAACACTATGAATGGTTTAAAGACTACTCTCATTTTCAGCATCTCATCAATTCCAATATCAAAACCTCTTCTTCCGTCCGTACATTTCCCTCTCTCTCTTTCGTATTTCCCCAAATAAAAAACGCAAAAAGTTGTGATTTTTTTAGTTTTCCTTGTTTGTGTAATATAGGTGTTGGAATTGGGATGTGGTAACTCTCAGTTATGTGAAGAGTTGTACAAAGACGGGATCGTTGATATTACTTGCATTGATTTATCTTCGGTTGCGGTAGAGAAGATGCAGAGTCGGTTGCTATTAAAAGGGTACAAAGGTATTTGCTTTTGATTGCTTCAGCGTTTCGTTTCTTGTTCTGATTCTAGAAAACAAACACTGAGAAAATTCTATATACTAGTTGGCATTTTGAAATCTCTTGGCGTAGTCTTTTGTTATGTAAGCTGAGAAGTTTATTAGTTTCTGCTGCTTTGTGTTTGCTGGTTGAAGCACAAAGTTCGTTGGATCTTGCATTCGACGTGTTAATATATTTTGACATGAGATTTTGATATATTCAGAAATAAAAGTGGTGCAAGCTGACATGCTAGACCTCCCCTTTAGCAACGAGTCTTTTGATGTGGTTATTGAGAAAGGGACCATGGTAAAAATGCTGTAACCTTCTATTCAAAAAAAAAAAAAAAAAATGCTGTAACCGAGCTAAACTTTCCTTTCAATTCGTTGTTTGTTTAGGGTTTTAAGATTTAACGTGGCTTCGTAGCATATAGTTTTCTTGAATTAAAGAGAAAAGCTCATAAATTGCTCCTTTCTTCATGATTTATTTTGCAAAGGATGTACTGTTTGTGGATGCTGGTGATCCATGGAATCCCCGTCAAGAAACTGTAAGCAAAGTCATGGCAACTCTTGACGGAGTTCACCGGGTTCTGAAACCGGATGGGATTTTCATTTCCATTACTTTTGGTCAGGTATTAAAAGCAAATATCTCGAAATCATATTCTTGCATTCGCTCGTTTATTAGCTTTGAAATACCTTTTTTCTCCTGCAGCCGCATTTCAGGCGTCCTTTGTTTAAGGATCCCAAGTTTACTTGGTCCATGGAGTACAACACTTTTGGCGATGGCTTCCATTATTTCTTCTATATCTTGAGAAAGGTCGGTATTCAAAGAAACCTTACTCAAGGGTTAGCTTTTGTTCTCTCTGTTTTTATTAGCCTGTTTAGCCTTAGTAAAATGTTATTTTCAACCAAGTTTCATGATCAAAGTTAGGTATTTCTATAGAGATTGTAATCAATAGCGAGCTAAGCCCCCATTTTTTGCTGAGAGCGAGGTTTTCCTAGTGTCGGATCCTAAACAGGATTGTCGTAAATCAAACTTGGGATATTCTGAGAGTATATGTTGCCTTGCATGCTTTTTTAACTTGTGATATTCAATGAAAACCCGAAATTTTGGTAGGGAAAGAGATGTAATGATGAGAAAGAAGAAGATGAGAAATGCAATGATCCATCAATATCCCTATATCAAGATGAACTTGAAGGCGAAGACTACATCTTCCGAACACATATCGGTGATGACGAGGATTAGGACAAGAGCAACTTGTGTGATGTTCTATCCATCTGCAATGTAATCTTAGAACCATTTTTGTGGTTTTCTGGACAAAGTAAATGATGGAATCAAAGATATGGACTTGAATCACTTTTAACTTCCGTAGCGTACAGTTAATAATACTACTCACACGAGAATGGGGCTCCAAAGGTTTCATAGCCATCAAAACGGACATAAGTAAAGCGTATTTGAGTTGAGCTTTCTACATAAACTGATGGAAGTTTTGAAATTCTTTAGAGGTTGGGATTGGGTGGATTGTGCAATATTTTGTTTTGGTTAAATGGTTAACTATTTGGTAACTTTGCACAGTTTGCAACATGATTATTATTCTCTTCAAAATCATTTCACCAATACGATTAAAACATGTATCAGTTTAAAGGAACCACTAAATTTTAAATTAATATTATTAGGCTACATGTCAGAAGAATTTTATTTAGAAAAAAAAAATTTAATCAAAAAATTCCAGAAAAAAATTAATTTATATAAAATAATGTACCTGACTAAATTAAATTATATAATTACTTATCATTAATGTTGTTGTGGGTTTTTTTTTTTACATCAGCTGTAGTTTATTTGAAGATAAACACAATATTAAATTATATAAAATTTGCATTTCTATTTACAATTGCATTTCTATTTACAATTTTCAAGTGACATTTATTAAAATATTAGTTGTTGTGGGTTTTTTGTTTGTTGACATTAGTTGTTGTGATTTTATTTGAAGATAAACACAATCTTAAATTATATAAAATTTCGCATTTTCATTTACAATTTTCAAATGACATCTGTGTTGTGATTTTTTTTTTGGTTGTTGACATCACTTCTTGTGGTTTTTATTTGAAGATAAACACAATATTAAATTCTGACAAAAAAAAAACACAATATTAAACTAAAAGTCAAATATGCAAAAGAAAACATCAATGCAAAAAAAAAACCATAGTAAGTTAGTATGTTACGATTTCTATCGGTTGAAACTTATGAAAGAAGGCTAACTCTCTCTAGATTTCTGTCACATTAGCATATGGAAAAAAGATATATGGTATCTTTAATTTTGTTTGAATCAAATGCAAGTTTAAAATAAAAATCCTTCGAACATTTCCACCCTTTCGTCTCCTTTTCACTTCATTTTTCCCTCTTACGTTTATGAAGGTTTCACATCCTGATAAATTGATGAAATGAAAAACACAAAAGTGTTTAGAAAGAATTTAGAATAGACTCTCATGAGAATAAAATTACAATATACATACATGGATTTATATAGAGATAAAATTAAATATAATTTCCTAAATTAAGATAAACATAAATGTAAATAATATCTTATAACATTTTTATGATAAAGCTAAATTTTCTAAACTAGATATTGACAAATATCAACAATCTTCTAGAACTTTCTTGATTCTTCTGTAATCAGATCTTCATTATTTCCATAATCTTGGTTGATCATCTCGATCGTTTGATCTCGGCCGATCTCCCAATACTCCTCGGCAAGCTCATATGTGGTAACACGGGTGAGAATGGACATGTCTTCAAAATAACGGCATTTATACTCGGTCGTCGAGTCATCAACGACGTTTATACCCGGTCGTAGGGTCAAATCGGCTACAACACCTAGCCGTTGGGTCATCAACAACGTTTATACTTAATCGTAGAGTCAATCGACTGCAACACCCCGCCATAGGATCAAATCGACGTTTATACCCGTCGTAGAGTCAAATCGGTAGAAAATACATCATCGTATTTGTGTATCTCCATCGTCTCGATCGCCGGATCAGCATCGTATCCATCGTAATCATCGCCATAATCATTCGAATAACCATCTTCGTCATCGAGAAGATCGTGTGAGGAGACCACCATCGGTATCGTCATGGTCAAACTCACAGTTAAAAATAAATTGAAACATGGCTTTGTGTTCACCACCAAGACCATCATCGCTTCTTCAAGATACTTCTTCTCCAAGGAACTAGGAAGTATGGTAGTCAAAACGCATGCAACATGGTCACAGACCGACTCAACATAACAAACCACCAATAGAATTCATCTTTGATTTGACTTTTGCAAGTCACCACCAAGTCTCTCTTCGATGTAAGAGACGATTAAAACTTTTTTTTTTTTTTTTAAATTGCGGAAGATAACAAAATCTTAATCCACATATTTGGATCTAGGCTCTGATACCATATTAAATTTGGGTTTATCATGGACCTTCAACTTAAAATCAATTGGCAATGAGTAGATTATCCCTTACCTTTTATATATTAATGTATTATTTACCGATGTGAGACTTTCTTTCATTTCACCCCCCCCCCCACGCTCAGGCATGAATATCTGAAGCTGGACAATTGTGGAAACAACATCCACGGTGGCCCAACAATCGGGTGGCTCTGACAAATATCATGTAATCTGCTAGAACTTCCTTGATTCTTCTGTAATCATTTTCATTATTTCCATAATCTTGGTTGATCATCTCGACCGTTCGATTTCGGCCGATCTCAATCTCGCAATACATCCAAATCCAATCGAGAAATTTTACTTCTTATCATAATCTCAATTAAAGAGCCATTTGCCTTTATAATCGTTGTTAAACATCGTATTCACTTGTATGTGACATGGGATTTGGCGCTCTCTCTCTCTCTCTCTCTCACATACCATTGCCATACGAGAAGAAGCTATGGCGGCATTGATCAACAAGGCTTACAACTTCACCTCTGCTCTCTCATCTTCGATTGCGTACGTTTCCATTTCCCTGGTTTCTTCGCTTCGCTCATCTCTTGACTGCGACGTGGTTTTTTTGTAAACTACTTGGTTAGTTAGTGTTTGGCAGTCGCTTAGTGTTGTTGATGTTGCTTATTTTTGTATTTGGATATGTTGAGAATGGCTACACCTACGTATCCACCACCTCCTCCGTATTACATACTCTACAAGGATTACTCAAAAAACCCTAATTCTGCTCCTCAACCTCCTCCTCCAATTGAAGGAACCTACGTTTGTCTCGGAGGCAATTATACTGTGAGATTGCCTTTTGATTTTGTCATCTTCACATTTTCCTCTTATCAAGGCTTGCAATTTCATCATCTTTGTGAGTTACATGGTTTGATTTTTGTTGCAGACTGAGGATGTTCTTCCGAGCTTAGAAGAGCAAGGAGTGCCTCAATTTTATCCCAAAGATTCAAATATTGATATGTCATTCTTCTAAACAGAATCATACTCACATGCAAATGCTTCTAAGCTTTTAGAGTTGACGAGGATGGTTTTGCTTATGGGTTTGAGATGCTTTCTTCTGATCTCAGCCTTACTCTTCTGCAATTTATCTTCTTTCTTTGTTTTGTTGAAGAAATTTCCAAATATCTTGTGTAGAATACAAAAAAGAGTTTCGTTCTTTGAATAGAGAACTACATTTACATATATATTGGAGCTTCTTTATGTTCTTGTTGAAAGACTTTCTCAATATTCAAAGAGAATCCGTGAAATATCTTCAATTTTTTAAAAATTTGCATCATCTTCTCAGTTCCTTGAGGCCTCACCAAGTAAAAAATATCTCTTTCAGTTTAGAACTGCAGATCTTTTTGCAATGAACCACACTGATTTCATCATCACCAGTACCCTCCAAGAAATTGCTGGAAGGTAAAGATATTGAATGCAGTGAAAATGTATTGTTTCAGAGAAGTGGTTTCAGTATAAGAATGCTCATGTTAACTCATTTTGCAGCAAGGAAACTGTTGGACAGTATGAGAGCCACACGGCTTTTACTCTTCCCGGACTGTACCGTGTTGTTCATAGGATTGATGTGTTTGATCCCAAGTTCAACATTGTCTACCCTAGTGCTGATATGAACATCTACTTCCCTTACACCGAGAAGAAGCGTAGATTGACTTCATTCTACCCTGAGATCGAGGAGTTCCTCTACAGCAATGTTGAGAACGAACAGCACATGTAAGCTTTTGATGACTCTTCATGTTCATCTTTAACGTTTTGGTGGTAGATCTAATCTTTCTGGTTTCTTTTCAAACATATATGTGCTCAAAGACAAGAACAAGCCTATCCTCTTCACCATGGCTAGACTTGACCGTGTAAAGAACTTATCAGGTCTTGTTGAATGGTACGGGAAGAACACCCGCTTGCGTGAGCTAGCTAACTTGGTGGTTGTGGGAGGAGACATGAGGAAAGAATCAATGAATGGAGAGAAGGCTGAGATGAAGAAAATGTATGATTTTATTGAGGAATACAAGCTGAACGGTTAGTTCCGTTGGATCTCCTCCAGATGAATCGTGTTAGGAATGGTTACCTCTACCCTTACATCTGTGATACCAAGGGTGCGTTTGTGCAACCTGGATTGTATGAAGGCATGAAGCCTTTGGATTGATTGTTGTGGAGGCCATGATATGTGTGTTACCGACTTTTGCCACTTGCACCACAAGCCTTTGGATCAGCCTAAACTTCACAAACGTTTTTCAGCTAACTAGATTCTCAGTGACGAAAATTAAAACACAAGAAAATATGACTTTCTAAAAAAGTCTAATCTTGGTTTTTTATTCTCCTTATATTTAAGAAATCTAGATATCTTAGCTCTCATATTTTTGCTCACTTGCTAGCTCTGTGAATAAAAATCCACTGAATCCTAGCTCAAGAAAAAATCCAAAATATTCTGACATGTTCTCTTACTCTCTCTATATTCTTGTGTAAGCAATGGTGCAAAAAAAAAAAAAAAAATCTATGCAGTTTGTAGACATAGTTTCAGCAATGTTCACTTACGACAAATGTGTAAGTGTATATTGCGTCTTTGTGTGTATCCTTGTATGTTTGTTTTTATTCACTATTCATTTCAATGGAAAGTACTCAATCTTGAAACTAAATCTTCAATGATGTTTTGAGCAGACGGGATAAAAATGAATTACTTTTATATTATAGTTTCGTTATCAAACCCCAATAAAATTGCCAAGTTTTATTCTTTCCAAGACCATTATATAAATATAAATTGTGCACACGTAAACTTAAATACGAAAACATGAAAAACAGTAATGTATCCTATATGTTTCATCAATTTATAACATCTAAAACCTCTGATTCTAAATAAAAATATACATGTATGGAAAAAAACTCGCTCGTGTGTGCGGGTATTGATCTAGTGTTAACTAATACTCCCTCAATTTTAAAATATAAAATATTTTAGTTAAAACATGAATATTAATAAATTTACTTTTGTTTGAAAAAGTACAGTACAAAATAAAAACAATTCACTTAATTATAAAAGAGACTATATAATATAATTAATCACACAATATCCAATAGAATAACATTTTGCATAGAATTGTGAAAAAAAATTATATTTTGAAACAAAAAAAAAAACATATTGTAGACTAGAGCCTAGAATCTACATGATTTCGATCCAAATAAACTCAATTGAGCCAATCTTAAATCAAACAAGCAAGAGACTAAATTTCAACTGAAACTAAAATCCTAACAAACTAATCAAATTAGATTCAGTTTTACTTTTAACTATTAATCCTAAGAAAAAAACAAAAAAATCCAACTAAAACCTAGATTGAATTCGGTTTTGAAATTGACCGACTAATAGTGAGTTAGAAAGAAAATTGAGAAATGAATAGTCCCAAAAGTAAGTAGAAGAAAAAAAATCATAAAACAGTGTTATAAAAAACTTTCCAAATCCTGAAAAAAAATTAACAAAACTTTTCTCCATAAACGTTAAAAGAAAAAGAAAAATCTATATAAATAGTTTTAAGGAAACCCAGTTAATAATAATTTGGATAAGTGTAGGTTTTAATCTCTCTGTCATTCGTCTTCTGCTCTCTCTCGTCTACTCATCCTCTAAAATTCGATAGGAAACTGTTTTGCTTGTTCAATATCCAATAAATGAAAAAAAATGAAAATCGTAATAAAAAATAAAAATATATATATTTGATTAAGAAAATCCTAACAAACTGATTCATATTAGATTCAATTTTAACACGGTGGTGTGATGTTATCGGTTTTCAGGGTGGCACTGTAGTGTTACTGCGATATCATCTTGTGAGGTTATTTGAATGTTGGTCTCGGTGTTGTCGTCACGAAGTATTGGAAGCGGTATTTCTGTCATCGTCGAGTTTTGGATTTTTTGAGTTAGAAAAATCTCGAATCCACTTAAACGGAGCCTGTTGAATTGAGTTTTATACTAAGTATTAGATAGTCGAAACCAATTAGAAGATTCAGAGAATTTAGTATTATTAAAATTTAAATTCAACCGGAAAAAAATATAAACTAAAAAATCAAAAGCCAGATAGCTCGTAGCAAGCAATCTCTCTGCTTTCGAACTAATGATCAATGCCCTTTCTCAATGAGGTGATTCTCTATTTATACATATACCTTGTCGGTTGATTAAAACATATCTCTTTTCTATCTTTTTTTTCCGCAATTTTCCTTTTTTGTCTTTATTGACCGACACTCTTTTAGCCGGGTTTCAGAGACTTATTGAGCTTTATGGGCCGATATTTATTTGAACAAAGTTTTAAGTGAGGGTGTACAACCCATCTCCAACGTCAAATTAAAATTCAACAAACTGACTACTAATCATAAAAAAATCCTTAAAGATCCAACTAAAACCGAATATAAACTTAAATTGATTTAGCTTTTGAATTAGACTCTAATAGCTAATGAATGTCCTAACTCTCCTATGTAGGTAGAAAGAAAATTGAGAATTGAATAGTCCCAAATTGAGACTCGGAGCTCGCCGTTGAGAAGCGTTGGATCCTCGTGGACTCCGGATGGTCGTCGTGTCAAGTTTCCAGATCTTTGTTTCGGCCGTTTCGGGTGTCCATGGTCTCAGATCCGCTCTCTTCTATAGAGGTACAACTTGATGGGTCTTCTTTATGCTCTGAATTTGCGATTTGCTGGTTTGGTTTTCATTGTGATGGTGTGAGAGGTGCTCTTCCTCTGATTTTTCTACCAGAATTTTTAGTTTTCCTTGTCTCGGCTCTGCCCTTCGTTTAGGTTAGTTTTTGTTGACAAGAGGTTTTGGTTATGAGTTGGGGTCTTTCCGATAGGTTAGGTTTTGATTTATGTCATAAGCCTCTTGTTTTTTGGTAAGTCAAGTTTTGGCTTGATGTTGATGTCTAGTTTGCATAGTTTTTTGCTGTTTAGAAGTTTGGGTTGATCTCGCTAATTTTCGGTTTGTGTGCGCGTCATTGCTTGTCGGGGTTGTGTATTCTTCGTTTAGCTTCCATTTTTATCGGTGAATCTTTATACAGCCTCCTTCCACCGCCTTTTAGTTTAGCCAATAATTAGTTTTCGCCTGTAGTCTTCTTTGATCTGCTCTTGTAAGGCTAATCTCGTGTGGGATGCAAAGTTCTAGATTTAGACTTTTTAGGGTGAAGATTGGATGGATAGGAGTTTAGATTCTCGATCGTGCTTTTTTGTTCTGGTTATTCGTCGTAATTGGATCTATGTTTCACGGCTTCCCTTTGCTTCGAGGGAAATTTGTGAGTTTTGCTGGTCCCACGTCTGCTGCTCGTTACACGTTCTCCGGTTGTTTTGCGAGTGTCTCCTCTTTATTTCTTTTTAGTGGTATCTCGTTTTCTAGATTTCTGTTTGTTAACTTGTGTCTTCCAGAGACATTTATGTTTGTCTGTTTGTTAACTTGTGTCTTCCAGAGACATTTATGTTAGTTTTTGATTGTAACTCTTTGTTTTGTGAGATTGTGGCTTTCTTGTGGTGGGAATATGGCTCTTACTTTGTATTTCAAACTCTGGTTTTTAATAATATAAATATATGGAAAAAGAAAAAAGAAAAAATCTACGTGTTATGAAAAACTTTCCATATAAATATTAAAAAAAAGCCTTTTTCCTATATAAATATATAACTTTTAGGAATGGAATCTTTGCGCGATTCGTCTCTCTCTCTCTCTCTCTCTCTCGCCTACTCATCCCCTAAAAAACGCTTTTTCGCGTTAACTCAGTCCAGTCTCCGGCTAACCGGAAATTCTATGTGATCTCGCCGGAATATCTTCCAATTTCGTCTCTACTTCTCCTTCTTTACTGTCTCCCTTCCTCGATCTTCTCACCCTTGATCGTCTTTTAGGGAATTTCGTTGGCTTTCATTCTTATTTATTACTTTTTTCATTGAAACTCATAATCGTTTCTTCCATAATTTTGATCGATGGATGAGTATTTAAGCGCTGAGGAAGATGATTGCTTTTACTCCTCCGATCAGGAGTCTTTCGACGGGATTGCGAACGATGATGAGCCTGTGTCTTCTTCCTCCAGAAGATCAACCACTCAGGTTTCGTACACTCTCCTTCGTTCTTCGTTTTATCTCCTTGTTCCTTTGTGTTTTTGGTTTGGTAATTGTCTTGTGTGCTTCTCTTCTTCCGGATTTTTTGTCTCTGCGTTTAGAAATTTTGGAAAAATTTGTACCTTTTTAAAGTGAATTTGGATGATTTCATTACAATTGTGGGTTGTGGTATCGTTTTTCATCTAAAGTTATCCTTTTTGTATATAGGATTATGAAAACTGTAATTCATTGGACAATTGGTTTGTTCTTCTCTGTTTGAAATCTCTCTAAGGATCTTGGAACTATATCATACCAAATCAGTTGATTGTTTCATGCTCTATACAAGTACCGTTGGTTGTATCAACCAACACAGGGCTTGTTTTGGTAACATTTATCAACTATTTTTGCAGGTCATCACGAAGGAATCGCTTCTGGCAGCACAGGTACATTGGCTGAGAGTGATTCTTCTCGAAATGTTTCTTTTGGGGGTTTAATTTTTAATTGGTTGAATTGTTGTTTTGGTTATGTAGAGGGAGGATTTGCTAAAGGTGATGGAGTTGTTGTCGATTAAGGAGCATCATGCGCGGACTCTTCTTATACATTACCAGTGGGATGTTGAGAAGTTGTTTGCTGTGTTCGTCGAGAATGGAAAGGATAGCTTGTTTTCTGGAGCTGGTGTTACTGTTTTCGACAATCAATATGACGATTCTTCCTTTTCACATTCTTCGAGGATGAGTTGTGATGTCTGCATAGAGGAGGTACCGGGTGATCAGATGACGAGAATGGACTGTGGACATTGCTTTTGCAATGATTGTGAGTCTCTGTTGCCAAGATGTGAGGTTTATTTTTATCGCAAAGGTTAGATATGTGATTTAATGAAGTACTTGTTTGGTTTATAGGTTGGACGGAGCATTTTACTGTGCAGATAAATGAAGGCCAGAGCAAAAGAATTAGATGTATGGCTCATAAATGCAATGCTATTTGTGATGAAGATGTTGTCAGGAATCTAGTTAGGAAAAGGCGTCCAGATCTAGCTGAGAAGTTTGATCGTTTCCTTCTCGAGTCATACATCGAAGACAACAAAATGGTCAAGTGGTGTCCAAGCACTCCGCATTGTGGGAATGCGATACGAGCTGAGGATGACAAGTTGTGCGAAGTTGAATGTTCCTGTGGTCTTCAGTTCTGTTTCAGTTGTCTGTGTCAAGCCCACTCCCCTTGCTCTTGTTTGATGTGGGAGCTATGGAGAAAAAAGTGTCGAGATGAGTCTGAGACAGTTAATTGGATAACCGTTCACACAAAGCTGTGCCCCAAATGTTACAAACCTGTGGAAAAGAATGGTGGATGCAATCTCGTAAGGTGTATATGTGGGCAGTATTTTTGGTAAGAACTCTAGCCTTGTTTTTTTTGCTATGCTTTCAGACGAGTATATGTCAGGTGGTGAAGTGTCTCGTGTTTGGTTATTTTCTACAGTTGGTTATGTGGTGGAGCTACTGGAAGGGATCACACTTTTAGGAGTATCTCGGGTCACAGTTGTGGTCGGTACCAAGATGACAATGCAAGGCAGATGGAAAGAGCGAAAAGGGATTTAAATAGGTATACACATTATCATCACCGATACAAAGCACATACGGATTCCTCAAAGCTAGAGGATAAACTTAGGGGTAAAATCCTTAAGAAAGTGTCAAAGTCAGAAAAGAAGGAGTTGAAGCTCAAAGACTTCAGCTGGGTTACCAATGGACTCAACCGGTTATTCAGATCAAGACGGATTCTTTCTTATTCGTATGCTTTCGCGTATTACATGTTTGGTGATGAGCTATTCAAAGATGAGATGAGCCTTAAGGAGAGAGAGATAAAGAAGAATCTGTTTGAGGATCAGCAGCAGCAACTTGAGGGTAATGTTGAGAAACTTTCCCAGTTATTAGAGGAGCCTTTTGATGAATTTAGTGATGAAAAAGTCATGTCGACAAGGATTCAAATCATCAATTTGGCTGTTGCGGTCGATAACCTCTGCAAGAAAATGTACGAGTGCATTGAGAATGATTTACTCGGGTCTCTCCAACGTGGCATCCACAACATCGCACCTTACAGATCAAAGGGAATCGAACAGGCAGCTGAGTTTTATGCTTCCTGGAATTCCAAAGGAGAAGATGGTGCTGACAAATCCCAACCTTTGGATTGTGGTACAAGCGGTAATCAACTCTCTCGGGTTTACGATTATACATTCTACTAACGAACCAATGAATCAAATCCTAATGAGTCTTGATTTACGCAGGAGGGACATCGAGGATTGAGCAAGCTTCAGGATCAAGAAACTCGGAAGACACGATTTCTTCTTCTTCAAAGAAACGTCCCAAAAGAGACGGAGCTTTCATAAACAACAAAGTCACTTTATTGGATTTGAACTTGCCACCTGATTTCATCGACCAGAACTAAACTCAACTCAAACTCAAATCCTCAATCCGTTTTTGTTTTGTCCAAATGATATGGCAAAAGGGATTGGTTGGCTTTATGTCTCCTTCAAGATTCGTCATCGACTGATCATTTGTTTCCCTTTTCTATAGCTTTTGGGGTTTCATGCAACTCTAGTTATGTTTGCTTCAAGTTACATAGATTCAGCCTATGAACTCTGGTGCTTCTCAATGCCTTTTGAGGTGTAAATTTGCATGCCAACAGAGTCATTAGTCGCTAATTTAATAGATCAGTCTTTTTCAATTTATACAATCTTAGCTATTATCTTTCTGTTTCCTTCAACTTAAGTTTTGAAACATTTGTTGTAGACATAACTTGTTAATAAAGTCTCAAAACAAACTCAAATGTCTTACAAACAGCTAAAAGCACATAACATAAACAAGAGAAGAAGAGAATGATGTCAAGAGAATTACAACCAAACTGAAATCATAAAAATGAGCAAGTCAAATCCCTCTCTCTACTCAGACTAACAATGTCTACAAATCTTTTCCGCGGACGATATGGATTTTGATTGCATAAACCACATTTTCATCGCGGCAGAGTTCACACACAATGCGGTCTTCTTTCTTCAGTTTGTTCCTCTTGCATATTTGGTTCCATTTGTTGATGCACACACGTCGATCACTCCATTTCAGTGCTGTCGCTTTTATTTTCCCGTATGTGTCGATGTATTCGATATGCTCCTCAAACTTCAAATCATAGTCTTTCGCCAATTGTGAATTAATCAACTGTAGTAGAGGTACACAAAAGCATACACAAAAAACGTTAATCAAACAATTTTATGGTTAAAAAGTATACATATGTGAGACCAAAGATACTGCAAATCCCTACCAACTCGTTGGTTCTATGCTTCAGCCTTGTCTCAAAATGTACATTCTTTGGATCATTTAGATATGCCTCTGGATTTTTGATTTTCAACTCTACTGAAAAAAAACTCAAGAGACAAAAACATTTGTGTATTAGAAGAAGATCACACCAATTAATGATCTAATTAAGACAAAAACATTTTCAACTCCAAATGTCTAACTAATTTGGATTTTCGGGGAAATTCTCAACAGACGAAACAGTTTCATGTAACATAATATAAGCAATGCACAAAATGAACAAAGTGATGAAAACTTATATGTGTGTTTACCTTTCTTCCTCGACTTTCTCGCTTTTGGTTTGATAAGAGTCATTGTGCCTTCGCGGTCGGGAGAATAAGAACAGTCACAGTTGGAATTCTCCGCGACAATGTCTTCATCAGAATCCTCCACAACTTCCACTTTTGACTTCCCTGGAAAAATCTCAACAGATAAAACAAGTTTTTGTTTACCTTTATGTGTGTACAAAATGATCAAAGTGATGAAAACTTATGTGTTTACCTTTCTTCCTCGACTTTCTCACATTTGGTTTGATAAGAGTCATTGTGTCTTCGTTGTCGGGAGAATAAGAACAGTCACTGTTGGAATTCTCCGCGACAATGTCTTCATCAGAATCCTCCACAACTTCCACTTTTGACTTCCCTGGAAAAACACTCAACATACAAAACAACTTTGTCTATATAAAGCAAACACATACAAACATCCTAAGTAATGAAAAAAGAAAGCTAACAATGTGTTAAACCTTTGTTCTTGCTTTTCTGGATTGTATTCGCCATCTCAAGTTTTGAAGAAGTGTCTTTTGTATCTTCGCTGCTCAGAGAACACACACTGTCTTCTTTGTCATCTATTACTTCAGAAACCGCTCTAGTCTCTTTGTATCCCCCCTGGCCAAAGATGCTGACCTCGAAAATGCGATCTCCATCGTACACAAATATCAAAATGTCACCGTCCCTAAGAAGGTTATCCTCAGCAAATTTGTCCCACCCTTGTCCAAAATACACTCCATCTCGATTCTTCATCATCGCGATGTTCCAAAAGCAACCACCAGTTCCTTGGAGAATCGCAGTTTCGGGCAAACGACGTGGTAGATGATCGTAGTAGGAACTTGGAATCACCTGCTCAACACAGATTTATAGCAGAAAACTGTTAGCTCAATAAACCAACCCTTGAGAGATAAATAAGCAAATACACAAAATAGAGACTCTAAGGTAAAGTCAGAGTAGTCAAGTTGAAACCACACAACAGAAGAAAACTTGGTTTCAATAGAGGATTTGCTATCTCAAAAAAAACGTACGGACAGCTAAAAGAGTGAGCTTTCAAGAAACAGACATAGAAACTCAAAAAAGAGATTCCAAATCCTACAAGATTCTCAGTAAAGTCCAGAGCTTTCAGCATCTAGAGAGTGAGTAAAATAAGCAGACAAGTTTCTGGAAGCTGAACATCTGTTTCTCTTCATCAACAGAAACAAACAAAATCTTGGGAAAAACTACTTTTACTTTGATAAAATCCAGTCCATAAATCAAGCTGATTCATAAAGAAAGTTGAAATCTTTACCACTCAAAACAGAGGAAACCAAAGAGGAAGAAACAGAGCAAAACCCTAAGAACGAAGAAACAAAAAAAACAGCAAAGCAATCTCTATAAAGAAACCTAAATGCAGGTAAAACCCATAGAAAAATTGACTGTCTGTTCAAGAATCGATAAAAATCAAGAGAGAATGTCTTATTACCATGGAGTCTGAGCTGAAATGGGAGACGTAGACTACGAAAAATCTTGGGAGAGAATCAGTGGCAGCCATTGTGAGAGAGATGGAGAGTGAGAAATTGGGAACAGAGAGAAGAAGAGTTAACCTAAAAGCCGAGCTAAAATTTGTGAACGACGTAGAGAGAGAAGATTGAAGCGAGTCAAAAAAGCACGTTAAGACTCTCTGAAGTTTTGCAAAGACAGAGTACGATCCCTGACATTGCTCTTTCATTTTCCTTCTCACATCACTATTTTTTTCACGATTTGATTTTTTTTTTTCTATTTGTTTTTCTAAAAAAAATTGGCCAAATAGGTATATCTTATAATTTGTCAAATAGACAGTTCACTATTTATAATTGGTAAAATATATACATTTTACTATTATACTAATACATTTCTTTCTAATGCATTATTTATGGTGAACGATGGACATACTGTTCACAGTGGATAATATTCACCGTAGACATTGACACTGTTTAAAGTGGAGACTATTCACTATAACGGTAGCCACACTGTTCACGGTGGATACTATTCATAGTTGACACTGTTCACAGTACACAATGTACCATGTATCACATGAATAGTGTCCACCATAAATAGTATACACCGTGAATAGTTTTCGTGTCCCCCGTGAACAGTGTGGCCACGTGAATCGTGTCCACCGTAAACCGTGAATAGTTTCCGCGTCTACCGTGAACAGTATCCGTCGTGAACAGTGTCCACCGTGAATAATTTTCAACCTTGAACTGTGTCCATCGTGAACCGTGAACCGTGTGTCCACCATGAAAAGTGTCCACCATCCACCGTGAACAGTGTGTCCACCATGAACAGTGTCCTCACTGTTGACACTGTTCACGGTGGACACTATTTATGGTTGACACCGTTTACGGTACACAATGTACCGCGTGAATAGTGTCTACCATGAATAGTTTTCGCATCCACCGTAAATAGTGTGTTCACCATGAATAGTTTTCCATCTACCGTGAATAGTTTCCGCGTCTACCGTGAATAATTTCCCCTTTGAACAGTGTCCACCGTGAACAATGTGTCCACCATGAACAGTGTCCACCGTCCACCGTGAACAGTGTCCACCGTCCACCGTGAATAGTGTGTCTACCTTGAATAGTGTCCACCGTGAATAGTGCTCACCTTGTGTTCGTAAACAGTGTGTTCACCGTCCACCATGAACTATATCCACCATCCACCTTAAATAGTAAAAAGTGCATATTTTACAAATTATAAATATTGTAATAGTGAAAATGTGCCTATTTTAGTAATTATAAATAGTAAACTGCCTATTTTCCAAATAACTTTTAAAAAATGTCTATTTTGCTAATTCACCCGTTTTTCTATTGATAACCAAAACCTAAAAACTCATAAAACATGTTTCAAAACCGCAAACCGGATTAAACCATTAATTTTTTTTTTTTGCCGACAAACCATTATATTTTAAAATCCTATTTTTGTTCACAATGTTTTTTTTGTCAATCTGTTATTATTATTTTTTTTTCATCGTTTTTTTTAAAGATTTTCATTGTTTTTTCATTTTCTTTTCTGCCTAACATCAATTTTTTTTTTTTTTTACTATTTCATTCCTTTCCGATTTGTTTTTTCCATCGATAATAAAAACTGAAAAACTCATAAAATCCGTTCCAAATTTTAAAACCAATAAATTTTATTTTCTCTCGTAGCCTCTCTTCTTCATCTTTTCATCTTCATCTCTCAATCTCATTTATCACTATTTTATTACTCTTATTTCTGTTTCTAAGCTTGGATCTATCATCTTATGGAATCCTCGGTGGCACCCTATCAGGATGCCGAAAATGTCCAAATTCCCAACTAGATTAATTCGGAATATGTGGTTTTTGTTCACAATTATTTTTTTGTTAATCTATTATGAATCTTTTAGTTTTTTTTAGTTGATAAAAAATACAACTTTGAATCTTTTAGTTGCACGATCTCTGAGGTCTTTATAGCTTTTTCATTTTTTATCTGGCATCACAAAATATTTGATTTTTTTTTTCACGATTTCATCCCTCTCCGATTTGTCTTTTCGTCGATAACCAGAATTAAAAAAACTCATAAAGTCCATTCCAAAACCGGCAAACCGGATAGAACCAGTAAATTTAAAAACCCATTTTTTCACAATTATGTTCTTTTTGTCGATCTGTTTTGAATCTTTTTTTTTTTTTGATAAAAAATATAATTTTGAATCTTTTAGTTGCACAATCCTTTGGGCCTTCATTGCTTTTTTATTTTCTGCCTCACATCACAAAAAGTTTTATATTTCACGATTTGATTCCTCTTCCTTTTTTTCATCGATAACCGGAACCGAAAAGACTCAAAAAACCGTTTCAAAACTAGTGAACCGAATGAAACCAATAAATCTAAAACATGGTTTTTGTTCACAATTGTTTTTTTGTCAATTTGTTCTGAATTTGTTAGTTTTTTCTGTTGATAAAAAATATAATTTTGAATCTTTTAGTTGCATGATCCATCAGACCTTCATTGCTTTTTCATTTTCTTCCTAACATCATAAAATATTTGAATTTTTTTTTACGATTTCATTCCTCTCTAATTTATTTTTTAATCGATAACCAAAACTGAAAAAATTCATAAAATTCATTCCAAAACCGGCGAACCAGATAGAACCAATATATTTAAAAATCGGTTTTTTCACAAATATTTTATTTTTGTCGATATGTTTTGAATCTTATAGTTTTTTTGTTGATAAAAAATATAACTTTGAATCTTTTAGTTGCACGATCCATCATGCATTCATTGCTTTTACATTTGCTGTCTAACATTGCAAAAGATTTTTTTTTTTCCACAAATTGGTCCCTTTCCATTTTAATTTTTCATCGATAACCGGAACTAAAATGACTCAAAAATTCGTTCCAAAATCGGCGAACCGAACGAAACAAATAACTTTTAAACCCCATTTTTTGTTCACAATTGTTTTCTTTATGTCAATCTGCTTTGAATCTTTCAGTTTTTTTTGGTAAAAAATATAATTTTGGATCTTTTAGTTACACGATCTATGAGGCCTTCATTGCTTTTTTATTTTCTGTCTGACATCACGAAAGATTTAATTTTTTTTTTCAAGATTTGATCCCTCTCCAATTTATGTTTTCATCGATAACCGGAATTAAAAAGACTTATAAAACCCGTTCCAAAATCAACGAATCTAATGAAACCAGTAACTTTAAAACCCGATATTTGTTCACAATTTTTTTCTTGTTAATTTGCTTTGAATCTTTTAGTTTTTTTTTGTTGATAAAATATATAACTTTGAATCTTTTACTTGTATTACTTTTTTATTTTCCGCCTAACATCACAAAAAATTGATTTTTTCACAATTTGATCCCTCTCGAGTTTATTTTTTCATCAATAACTGAAAGTGAAAAAACTTATTAAAACCGTTCCAGCGAACTGGATGGAATTGGTAAATTTTAAAACATGTTTCTGTTCACAATTGTTTTCTTTTTGTCAATAAAAAATATCTTTGAATCTTTTTAGTTGCTTGAGTATTATTGATAAAACACATGCATATACGTAAATATCTATATATATGTATATAATAGAAATATCTTTTTATTTGTTAATCCGTTTGAACATAACTTATAAATCACGGTTATAGACACAAAATAATTGAAGAATGTGATTGGAACTTATGATGATGAGCTTTGTGTTTTGTCTTGGAGTGGTCAAAGCAATAAAAACATTCACAATTTGTGTTGGTTCCGTACACTACCTATCACATGCTTCTCCCATTTTTTTTTCCCAAAGTTTTTTTCTTAACTCCAATTATCTCTTTAAAATAAAAATAGAACTCACACCCCCTTTTTTTTTCTATCCTACATATATCAATATCATGGTAATGTACCTAAGATAATGGCTTAATGCTATAAAACGGTTATACTTAACTATTAATGCTGCAATGCAACTGCTAGAACAAAATAACTTACTCTCTTTTTGTGTGAAAGGACGATTGGCTATGTAAAAAGCCAAATTAATGGAGATATGCATAAGTTGTTAACACTTAAACAAATAGTGGAATCATGCCTAAATATTTTGCCTAATCTTTTCAAGTGGAAGTGGTGTATAGTCTTCTGATATAAATATATGTTTAAATTCGTTATTAAGATGATATATATGGATATATCTCAAGTGTTGTGGCCTTGTGGGACAAGGACAACAAATGCTCGACAATATGGTACATTTGTTTATAAATTATAATAATTATCTTTAACAAACAAAGAGAGGTATTTTAGGCAGTAAAGCTATGTGAAATGAGCTATGGAGGAGATTTAAGTACCTTTCGGTTTGCGTGCCTAATATTCCAATGTATCTAAAAGCTCAGATGCATTTTACAAAGAATGTTCTAATTCAATGTACTAGAGTACATGTAGTGTAAAACCCAAGAAAACAAAAAAAAACGATGGATTTAATTTAGTAAATCATCACATATCCAAGAGAAAAATAGATATATATATATATATATGTGTGTGTGTGTGTTTTAAAATCAGAAAGAGAATAGTAGAGATCTTTTTTTTTTTTTTTTTTTTTTAACAATATGTATTAGTGTTCAAGATATAGCAAAAATAGTAAAGTAACATCTATTTTATCTTTTCTTTTTCGAAGAAACAAAAATATCTTATATCATAAGATTAGTTATGTAAACATTCTTACGAAAATCCATAGACGCTTCCTCTCGTAGGAACCACGTGGGAAGCACCCCACCACATATCACAAAATGACCAATTTTTTGAATTTTTCGTATCTGTATATAAGTGTGCATTTATAAGATCAATTCTCGCAACACATAAACAATTCCTCAAGAGTCGTTGACAAAACCAAAAAAAACTTCTTTAAAAAGTCAAAATTTACTCTAGACCCTCCAATTTCCCGTCAAAATCTCCATAAAAACCTCTGTCTTTCTTTGCCAACCAAAACTTACAAACACATTATCCCTCAACTTTCTTATTCATAGCTATCACAACCCAAAAAAAATCCCCCTTAAGAAAAAGAAAAAAAAACCAAGAAGAGATTTTATCATTATTCTATAACACTTTTTTTTTCTTTTTAATTCAAGCATTTGACTTTTGTGATAAAGATTTTAAGAAAGAGAGATGAGGAACGAAACTGGTGGTACCATGGTCGTTGATCTCCAAACCGATCCATATATCAATAATCACCATCGTCACAATCTCAGCCATGACCATAGCGATAATGGTCACAAACCGAGGCCTAAATTTGGTGATATCTTGAAAGCTGACCACGACGGAATATTCCCTCCCGACGATCCCATCATTATCAACACCAACTTAACTCACCACCGGTTTAGTAGCGTCTCGGCCTCAACCATGAGTAGCGGCCCGGCCAGCGGAGAAGGTTCTCCTTGCGTAATGTCGCCTTGGGCCCGCGTGTCTCCGCCTTGGGCAGCTGATTTCAACGAAGACAATATCCTCGAGACCAATGGTCTCATTGGGTCTATTGTAAGAGAAGAAGGGCATATATACTCGCTAGCCGCTTCTGGTGACCTTCTCTACACAGGGTCGGATTCCAAGAACATTAGGGTTTGGAAGAATTTGAAGGACTATGCCGGGTTTAAATCTAGTAGTGGGCTCATCAAAGCCATTGTGATATTCGGAGACCGGATCTTTACCGGCCATCAGGACGGAAAGATCCGGATATGGAAGGTTTCGAAGAGAAAGCCGGGAAAACACAAGCGGGTTGGAACATTGCCTACGTTTAAATCGATGGTCAAGAGCTCCGTAAACCCTAAGTATTTCATGGAGGCACGCCGCAATAGAAACTCCGTAAAGACGAAGCATAACGACGCCGTGTCAAGTCTTAGTCTGGACGTGGAGCTTGGATTGTTGTACTCGAGTTCTTGGGACACGACGATCAAAGTGTGGAGAATCTCGGATTCGAAATGTTTGGAATCGATTCACGCGCACGACGACGCTATAAACTCGGTAATGGCCGGTTTCGATGACTTGGTGTTCACGGGATCCGCGGATGGCACGGTTAAGGTATGGAAACGTGAAATACAAGGCAAAGGAACGAAACATGTGTTGGTTCAAGTTTTGCTCAAGCAAGAAAACGCGGTCACGGCTTTAGCCGTAAAATCAAAATCTTCCATCGTATATTGCGGTTCCTCGGACGGGCTAGTGAACTATTGGCAGCGGTCGAAGCGTATCTTTATCGGCGGAATACTCAAAGGGCATAAATCAGCGGTGCTATGTCTTGCTATAGCAGGAAACTTGTTGTTGAGTGGTTCCGCGGACAAGAACATATGTGTCTGGAGACGAGACCAGTCAGACGGGTCCCATCATTGCCTTTCTGTTTTGACGGGCCACATGGGACCCGTCAAGTGTCTAGCCGTGGAGGAAGAACGGGCTTGCCGCAAAGGAGCAAAATCCTCTGCGGTGGCCGAGGTAGACCGGAAGTGGATAATATACAGCGGAAGCTTGGACAAGTCGGTTAAAGTGTGGCGCGTGTCGGAGAGGATGGCCTCGTGGAGGGAGATGGACGAGCCAGCAGCAGCATCGTCGGAGCGGAAGAGCTCGTCGTCTCCGCACGAAGGGAGTGGCGCGTGGAGTTCTCGCGATTTGGCAAAATGAAAGTGAGTGGAGGAGCATAGTGTGATTATTTACGAAAGTGTCACCGGCCGTCGTTGCTTCAGTCACGACGACCGTCGTCTCCTTCACGCAGGGAGACAAAGAGATTGTTTTCGATTTCATGACCAAGTCAACGAAGAGGTTTGTGTCACACGTTAGGCGGTGATGGAGTCAATGTGAGGTTGATGGTTTTCACGTAATGAGGTTTGGTTTTTTGTTTTCTTTTTTTTTTATATATAAAAAAATTTCAAAAACGAAATATTGTTATTATTTTTTCGCCAAATTTGTAAACTAACAAGAACAAAGACCGAATCAAACATGTTTGTTTTCTTTATGTTCTATGTCGTGGTTGCAACTTTATAATTTGGAATGTTGACGAGTGGCTTTTTCTATTCGTTAGAAATGGTCTTTGTAAATTATATATTTAGGATTTTCATAAGACTTTTGGTTTTTGGTAACCAGATCTTGATAATAGCTTGTAATATAAGAGGGCTTTCAGAAATTCTTATCTTAGTACATATACTTTTTTTGTGCTCCTATTTTCATTTAGAGAGCAAAATATAAAATGTCACCAAGTAAACTAAGTTCCATGGCATCATTGACATGTGTAATATTGTTGTAGGTGAGTGGTGTACAAGATTAATGTCTAATTGTCAATTATTTTTCCTTTTAGGTGAGTGGTGTTCAAGTTAATGCATAAATCAACAGTCAATTATTTTTTTATTTTTTTCATAAATCTTTTAACCACTGCATGTTTTAAAATTAACAAGTAAGCACCACCAAATATCCACCCAAAGTCGTTAGAAAATATCTGATCTTTGTGATTTTCAGTTACCATTTAGACCAAACATATATTTAAGAGAAAACGAAAACAAACATGCTCTTATGTATATGCACTCGTCATTCACTAATTAACTTTTAAAATTATATATAAATTTTTAAGTTACTCAAAATTATCCAAAAAATTTAATATTATTTTAAAATATCTAAAATTTTCTAATATTATCCAATTTTACCCATAATTTAATTTTCTGAATTATCAAAAAATTTAAATTAGCTATTACCCGTTTGAATAATAGTTTTAATAACATGTATTCTACACACTATCTCCGTTACACGATGCAGTTTAAAAAAATATATATCTGAATAATAATTTTCGATAGCTTGTATAGCCTTATCCAACCTTTATACATTATCACTCGATCCTTTATCCAAAATGAACAAACCTATATCGAACAACTTAATATACAACATGGACAAATAAAAAAAATGCTAAGAAAATCACATATTCTGAAATCTAAATTCTAAAATCAATTTAAAATATTTATGTATCTCGTAATCAATCACTAAACCAAAACATATTTCCACAACCGGATCCATCATATGTAATGTAACATAAGTTATATAACAAATACGTAAAGTTCTAAAATTAGAAACAACAACTCCGGTTTCCTATGAACCGCGTAATTCCGGTTATCCGAACATAATGGTTAAAAGGAATGAACACGTTTTGACGAAATTGCCCCTCTCTTTGACCCTCTCAACGCCTTTTGCAACGCATCGTTTTCAATTCTCCAACCCGCGTTGACGCCGAGAATTTTCCCGGAAAATAAAAAAACTCAACTTCGATTTTGGTACAAAGAAAACAAGAGAAAGTCTTCCCTTTTTGTCCAGTCTTCGTCTTTTTTAGTAGTGAGAGAAGACGAGAGAAGACGATCCAACCATCTCTTCTTTCTTCTTTTTGTATACTTCTGCAAATTCCTTTTACCGGAAAATCATTTTTTTTCTCCCCTCTTTGTTAAAAAAAAAAAAAAAAATTCGAAATTTTGTTCCTTTCTTTAAGCTTAAAGGAGCTTTCTGTGATCAATTTTTATATATATTTCTGAAGTTGGATTCTTGTTTCACGCGGTTTGTGATTGATTGATTATTTAAGCCACTAATGGCTTAAGGTCTTCACCTTATTCTCTTGGGCAAATAGTCATGATTTCTCTTATTTGCTGGGATAAATAGTTTCTGATTTAGGGATTTTTTTGGAATTAGGGTTTGTGGGTGTGTTGAATTTGGTAGGAAGATGGCTGCAGTTTTAAGAAAGTTACTACCTTTAGCATCACCGATTCCTAAAAGGGATAATCGTGATAGTGACGATTGTGATGAAACTAGTGATAGTTTTCGAATTGATTACTCATTCGCTATAGAGTATAAAGGCCCTCCTATTCCTAATGTGCCACGAGCTCCTCCCGTCGAAGTTGATCTGATTCCTACGGCTCTTCCAGTTTCGATCTCTTCTTCTTCTTCGTTGCGTAATTTCTCTTATCCAGTGGCTCAACCTCTCGTTAGGGATAAAAGGGTTATCAAGAAATCTGGATCCGAGAAGAAGAACGGTTTGGTTGATCCTGAAGCTTCTTCTAGTGTGGTTTTGACAAGGCATGATGTTGTTTCTTGCTCATCATCATTGTCATCATCAAAGAGGTTGGATGTGCCAGAAGAAGCGAAAAGTTCGGTTGATTTACCGTTATCACCATCATCATCATTATCCGCAGAAGTAATAGAGGATGCATTGGATGATTCAAGAGTTTCGGATGTGGAATCGGGTGAACATGTAAATCGTGTGAAATTCGTTGTGCCAAGTCAAGGTAGTGAATGTGATGAAAGCTCTTACATTTCTGATGGAGAGAGTATAAGGGCTACGCCTAAAGCTGAGAGGAAAGGTAAACGAGGGTCGTGTTACCGATGCTCGGTGGGGAACCGGTTTACTGAGAAGGAAGTCTGCATTGTCTGTGATGCCAAGTATTGTTTCAACTGTGTGCGAAGAGCCATGGGTGCGATGCCTGAAGGAAGAAAGTGTCAGACTTGCATCGGTATCAGAATCGATGAGTCGAAAAGAGGGAGTCTTGGGAAATGTTCAAGAATGCTGAAGCGTCTTCTAACGGATTTAGAACTTCAACAAGTCATGAATGCCGAGATCTCCTGCAAGGCGAACCAATTGCCTTCGCGGCTTATCACTGTCAATGACAAGCCTTTAGATGAAGAAGAGCTTTACACGTTGCAGACATGTCCAAATCCACCCAAAAAGCTAAAACCCGGAAACTATTGGTACGATAAGGTTGCTGGCTATTGGGGAAAGGTAGAATTTCTTATACTTTTCTGCGTATTTATTCTCTGGCTTTTATATCTTGATTTTTCAGCTGAACCAGAGGCTCTATGTATTTATTTAAACAGGTAGGAGAGAAACCTTGCCAGATTATAAGTCCTCACATGAACATAGGAGGTAGTAAAATCAGGGAGAACGCAAGCAATGGTGACACTGAGATTTTCATTAATAACCGGGAAATAACCAAGACAGAGCTCATGATGCTAAAGGTTCTTTCGGTTTTTTCACCCTTGTTTTTGGAAAAATATTATTAGCATTAGTGTCATTGTTCTGAATTGAGGGCCTCTTTGCTTTGATATAGATGGTGCGGGTGCAATGTGAAGGAAAGCCTCATTTTTGGGTCAATGCAGATGGATCTTACCAGGAAGAAGGTCAGAATCGTATCATCGGGAACATCTGGAATAAGGTATGATTACCCGAGCACAGGGTTTTCTTGTTCACAACGTTTGAATATAAACCGTAGAAAATTATGGATGTTTTTTTCAGAAAAGAGCAAAGATTGCTTGCACTGTGTTCTCTCTGCCAATTCCTCCGACTTCATCTGCAGTAGAACCAAATGATGCGCCCTTATATGAGCAGAAAATGCTTAACAGGCTTCTTCTGATCGGTAACGAGAAATGTGGCGCCACTACGATTTACAAACAAGTGAGTTATTCATCTTAATGGCACCCACATGAATGTTTCACATCTAGTAGAGAATCTGGTATTGACTTCTTTTGTTTCAGGCAAGGTCTCTCTATGAAGTCCCATTCTCTGAAGACGACCGTGAAAGAATCAAATTAATAATCCAAACAAATCTCTATTCTTATCTGGCGATGGTTCTTGAGGCACACGAAAGATTTGAAGAAGAGATGAGCAATAACCAGTCTTCGGACCAAACAGGTAAATTTATAGACCGTACAAACATCAGTTAACAATTGGTTATTAAGGGGACACTGATTGAGTTCTTGTGATTTAGGCAATACGGGAGATGAGACTAGTGCTAAAACAGTTAGCTCGATCAGCCCGAGACTAAAACATTTTTCAGATTGGCTTTTGAAAGCAAAGGAAGAAGGAAAGCTGGAGATATTTCCAGCATCCAGCCGCGAGAATGCACAAACCGTTGCAGATCTCTGGAGAGTACCAGCCATTCAAGCCACCTATAAAAGACTTCGAGATACACTTCCCAGAAACGCCGTTTATTTTCTTGGACGAGTGAGTTTGCATCAAATGCTTTCTTGTCTATAAACGTTTTTTTTCAGGTCCTTAGCACTTTTGTTAAAGGGGGAAATAAGAAGACTGACGTAAATTTGTTTCTAATCAGATTCTTGAGATCTCGAGAGCAGAATATGATCCTACTGATATGGACATATTGCAAGCGGAAGGACTTTCGTCTATGGAAGGGCTTTCTTGTGTGGAGTTCTCATTCCTATCAACAGCTCAAGAAGACTCTCTTGAAGACGATTATCGACACGATCCAAACATGAAGTTAGTTCTGTCCCTTTTCTTTCCGCTGCATTCCGTCTGTATGAAACCGTTGAACTTACTCAAACTTCTCTCTCTCTTTTTAGGTACCAACTCATCCGGTTAAATCCACGAAGCCTTGGAGAAAATTGGAAATGGCTGGAAATGTTTGAAGACGCTGACTTGGTGATATTCTGCGTCTCACTAACAGATTATGGAGAATACATAGAAGACGGTGATGGGGTTCTTGTGAACAAGATGATTGCAAACAAACAGCTTTTCGAGAGCATGGTTACTCACCCGTGCCTAGCTAACAAAAGGTTCCTTTTGGTTCTAACCAAATTCGATCTCCTAGAAGAAAAAATCGAGCAGGTTCCTCTAACAACCTGTGAGTGGTTCGAAGACTTCAACCCGTTGATCAGCCAGAACCAGACGAGCAGACACAACCCTCCGATGGCTCAGCGTGCTTTCCATTACATCGGCTTCCAGTTCAAGAGACTATATGACTCACTCGTGGGACCCTTTTCGATGCGAGGAAGGAGCTTTAAGCCGAAGCTGTTTGTTTCTCAAGTGAGCTTGGAGAGTGATACTGTGGACAATGCACTGAGGTATGCAAGAGAGATTCTCAAGTGGCATGTTGAAGAAACTTCCATGTTCCAAGAGATGTCTACGACTAGCATTGACGCCAGCTTGTCATCTTGATTCTTCCCAAATTGAAAAATTCTTTCTATTTTTTTGTTTCTTTTTGTCTGTGGAAAATACATAATATGTGGAGTGTATGTATGTATGTAATGTTTGTATGTGTGTGTGTATGTACAATAGTTCATCTTCAAGAGTAGGAGAAAAAACATACATGTGATTTGATTTTTTCAGGGGAAAAAAAGAGAGAAATAAAGTGATTACACAGTTAGATATAAATTGTTTTTCTCCATTTTTCATTGGTTTGGTCCGGCCAAGCTCGGTCTTTAGATGACCCTTTTGGTTAAATTAATTATCATGTTTGTTTGATCTAAAATGATATAATTAATAATCACTCTTTAAAAATAACACTTCAAATTTTAGAATTAGAATAATAAAAACAATACATTCTTAAAATACAAAAAAAAAAATTGAAATTTAACAATCTTCACTAAAATTTTCAAAATGATCAAACTAGTAATTGTATATAGACCATTATATATTACATATTTTATATTCCTACTAAAGAAATCATGAGAGGAAATAATACTGTTACATCAAGACGATGTAATTATTGTTAAAGAAAGCTTTTAAATGCATAGTATAGAAAAAAAAGGTTCTGAAAAACATTAAAGAGATGATAATTTATTTTGAAATGAAAAAAAAAAGGAGCAGAGAAAAGAGATAGAAGAAGTATCTGACTTTGTGTACCAACGGGAAAACAAATTCTGAGTATTTCTTTCTTTGGCCAGTCCAAGACAAAACACAAATCTCAAAAATATTTTAATCATACCTTTTATTTATTAATTCATTAAAAGGAAAGTTTTTGAGGGAGAAGTGAGTAAAATAAAATTATTTGTTTTTCATATATATTTTTTACCTAATGAATTGACAAAAATCATAGATGCAGCGACGAGTGTCATCAAAGAAATTTAAACAAAATAAATAAAAATCTCTTGAGATGTCAATGTCACTCAGAAAATGAAAAAAGCAAGAAATGGCTCTTTTTTTTGTTTTTCTCTGCAAAACTTCAAACGTTAGCTACTCTCTACACAACCTTACCTCATTGGCTCATTCTATACAAAACTTAAACGTTTGCTTTGACTCGATTTTAGCTCTCTTCACTATTTTTCTCTGTTCTCAGTTTCTCTTAAATCTCTGTTCTTTCCCTCACAGTTCTAACATCTCCACTTCAATGGCTGACACCGATTTACCACCACGTTTCTTCAAAGTTTTCATCTCCCAATTCAGCTCAGATTCCATGGTAAGATATTCTCTCTCAGATTTCTCTGGTCTTGGCAAAAACGATTTCTTGTAGATATGTCTGATTTTGGTGCGAGTGAGATATAAAACTAAACTTAAGACTCTTTGTCATATTCGTTTGTTCTCTTGTAGATATGTCTGGTTTTTCTGCATTGATGTTGCTTTTCTTTTGCTCTGTTTCTTCCACTTTGGTTTCCTCTGTTTTCTGAGTGGTAAAGATGTTAACTTTTTCTTGTATGAAATCAGCTTAGTTTATAGACTTAAACATTAGAGATGTCTGAATATGTTGACTGGATTATATCAAAGTTTAGGTAGGTTTTTCTCAGATTTCTGCTTCCAGAAGCTTGTCTGCTTATGTTAATCACTCTCTAGATGCTGAACGCTGTGGAATTTCAGGAGAATCTTGTAGGATTTGGAATCCTTTTTTGAGTTTCTATGCATTGATTTTGTCTGATTTTTCTCTGGAAAGATGACTCGTTTTACTGTCCGTACGCTTTGATTGAAGCCAAGTCTTCATCTGTGTGTGGAAAGCCTCTGTTTTGTTGTCACAGGCTTCAACCTAACTTTGATTTTTTAGATGACTCTGACTTTACTTACCTTTGAGTCTCTGTTTTGCGTATTTGGTTTATCTCTTAAGTGTTGGTTTATTAAGTTAACAGTTTGTGATAAAACATTTGTTGTTTAAGCAGTTGATCCCTTTATCCTACTACGATCATCTTCCAAGTCGTTTGCCCAAAACAGTGATTCTCCAAGGCATTGATGGAGGCATTTGGAACGTCCCGATGAAGCTTAAGCAAGATGAAGTGTTTCTTGGACAAGGATGGTCCAAATTCGTTAGGGATAATTCTCTTAGCGATGGAGAGTTTTTAACCTTTGTGTATAATGGAGACAGCATTTTCGAGGTCAGCATCTATCGCCACGATGGATGTAAAGAGATTAAAGAAGTCTCTGAAGTGGATGACGACGACGAAGAAGACAGTGTTGGTTCTTTAAGCAGTGAAGACACAAACACTTGTTCTGATTCCGAGATGGACAATGCAATCCCGAGAAGCAAGAACAAAGGTTTTCACACATTGTTAGCTTTCTTTCATCACTTATGTCGTTTTTATGTGATTGCTTTACATAGACAAAACTGTGTTGTCTCTTGACCAGGAAAGTCGAAAGAGGAAGTTGTGGATGATTTTGATGAGGAAGAAGACAGTGTTTATTCTCTAAGCAATGAAGACACAGAGACAGACACTTGTTCTGAAATGAAGACGGCCAAATCAATCCCAAGAAGCATGAACAAAGGTTTTAACACATTGTTAGCTCTTTTTCATCACTTGGGTTGTTTTATGTGAGTGCATTATAGAGACAGAAAGCTGTTTTGTTTGTTTGAGATTTTCCAGGAAAGAAGAAAAAAGAAGTTGTGAAGTCTTCTGATGAAGACAGTGACAGTGACTATATTGAAGCCTTTGGTGGTTTGGATTTTGAAGAGAAATTCAACAGTGACGGTTCTTATTCTCCGGATAGCGAAGAAGCAGCCACTTATGCGAAACCAAAGGTGACAAATGCGAAGAAGAAAGGTAAAAAATACATTAGCTTTCATCATTTTGATCATTTGTTGCAATGCTTATATTTATGTAAAATTGTTTTTTTTTTGTGTCTTGATTTTTTCCAGGAAAGTCCAAAGTAATTGATGATGCGGATGCAATTGAAGTGGAACCAAAGGTTTCAATAACAAAGAAGGAGAAATGTAAACAAATCATTGGCTTAATTTCATCACTTAATTAGGTTCCTTAATTTGTGTAATGCTTATATAGAGATGTTGTTTTCTCTTGCGATTTTTTTACAGCGGAGGCCAAGATCGAAAATCCGGAGGCATATCTGGATGATCCAAAGAATTTACATTTCCAGACAACCGTGAAGAATAGGAAATACGAGCTGGTAAGAGTTGCAATAGATTTTCTTAGTATACTGTTTTTTTTGTTTAACTTAAAAGTGTTTAATTAACGTTTTTGTTTGCTTTGTGAACCTTTAATACAGTTGGTTCATGCACAACTGGTGAGAGACTATTGCTTAAAGTTTCAGGACTGCATCAAATACATCGACGAAATCGGGAGAGTAGAAGCGAAAACAGCGAGATGGAGTGATCAACGTGTGTGTATCAAAAAATGGGATCTCATATGCGAGAGGAACGAATTGAAGAAAGGAGACCGCATTTTGTGTGAAATCTTTCGCAAGAAAAATTTGGTTTGCGCAATCAAAATTCATATCATCCGCTGAAGATATTTGTAGACATTGTTAGTGTGTGAGTAAGAGAGGGATTTGACTTGCTCATATTTATGATCTCAGTTTGCTGTAATCTCTTTGACATCATTCTCTGCTTTGTTGCTACCCATCTTTATGATTTTGAGTATATTTTGATCAATTGACATCATTCTCTGCTGATTTAATGAGTTTCCCATCATTCTTAATCTTATTACTTTTCACAGATTGCATATTGGTTTTCACGGAATCCCTTGTCACAGATTAAAAAATAAAAATAACAGAGGACTCATTCACTAAATGTGAAATCTTTGAGAAAAACTAAAGTAAAATCTTTACCTTTCTTCTTCATCCTCGTGAGATCTCTTGTTGATTCTCTTACTTCGAGGCTGTTTCACAGGAAGCGAGGAAAAACAAAGAAGAAATTAGTGAGAGAGATCGAATGAGAAAGTGACCTTGAAAGCTTTCTAACTTGATTGTCATAAACAGAGCAGCTACTCTGTTTCGAGTCCAAAATTAGTAACTTCCATTATCATAGTATATATATACTAACCAAACTAAAGTTTTTCTTTTTGTTTCAACTCTGATTTGGATCTCTAGTTATTATTTGATTCTCAATTTATACGGTTAATATTATCTTTTATTATATTTCTTTTTGTGAATTTTTGACCCTTTTTACTTCCATTTCTATTTATGGGTCCTTTGTTGACGTTTTTAAAACTTCTTTAATTGAATACTTCTCCGTTTTTATTTATTTAATGTTTTAGAGTTTTTTTTTTTTTAATTGATGTTTTCAAGTTTTTATGTAAAATTAATTGTGTTTTTGTTGTTTTTGAAATTGTTTTTGGAGTTGATGATAAAACATGTTTTATTTTGAAAAAATAAAAAATTAAATAAATTCTTAAACTATGTACAAAAACCTTAAATATCAAATAAAATAAAACAGAGGAAGTAATTGATTTCCTCTTTAGCAAATTTCTATGTTTTGATTATCAAAAAAAAAAATTCTATGTTTGGCTATGCTATTTTGTTCAAAGGAAAATTAATTATTCTCTTAAAGATAGCTAGAAGGTGGAAGTCCTTTTTGTCCAATTGTTTGAAAAAGAGTTCATTAATGTTTATACACCAAGAGATATGAAGTTCGAGTCCCGAAAAATACAGATTAATAAAGACAAAATTTACATGAGATTTTCAGTGTAGTGCAAGTAGAACCGTTCGTCATAGTCTCACATTTCAAAATTAAAATTGTTCATTGTAGAATCGTCTTTATAATTATTCTTAGTATAATTAATATTCTAGCGTTAAAAAAAAAAAATAGCGAGAAGAAGAACATATTCATTGTCCCAACTTGTCACTATCTTTATAGATCACTATTTAATTCTTTTATGTATTCAATAAGTATAAGCGATGGTGTGTGTTTGTATAGGTGGGACTTGGGAGTGATTCTATAACAGTAGGATAATTTAATGAAAGTACCCTAACGCTCTGACATCCGAACTTTCGTCCTTATTTTGAATTTAAACCACTTTGAATAACTCAGTTTCTATTTAGCATAATTTTTTTTTCTTTTTTATCATCGTCTTTATAATAATAATAACAGAGCATATGCATTTTCTTTCTGTCTACGAACAACCTTTTTGGATATATTTTACAGTAGAAGTATTCGTATGTTTTTATTTTAGTTATATATAATGATAATGATAATACTAAGCACCATCGATCAAATTTTAGATTGAATTTATCGTAAGTTTGACAAAAAAAATGTTTACAGATCTCTTTGCAAATTGATTATAAATTTCAAATAATTACCCAGCTATATACAATCATATAATCATGGATATCATTTTTACAATTCAAATACTATTCAATAATATTACAAAAGTGGAGACGCTATACTTAAAGCCACAAAAATATATATAGAGATTTCTCTAAATTATTTTCATGAAATTGCAGATAAGCAAACTGTCATTTTATAGCAAAATATATTTTGAACAAGTTAAACAAGTTATTTTCATGATAAATTGCAGATAAGCAAAATTGAAAATATAATTTTGGTTTACGTTGTTATTTTGAATATGAATTTGAATAACACAGATTCTGTGATTTAAAACGGTACGGGTTGAAAACAAATGGACAATAAGTAGACTAACTAACATCCCTTAATTCATATTAGATCTAATTAGAGATTTAAAATGGTACAGAATTTTTTAGCAATTAGAAAAAACGGTAAGCAATTACATAATAGTTAAAACTGTAAAAAGTAGAAATACAAAAAAAATTAAATGTAACATTTTTGGTATCATTTTATAATTGATAACGATAAAAACGGTATACCTTGTACCGCAGCAATACAAAATTTCCAATCAAATCCATTATTTTAAATCTTGAATTCTTAATAATAAGTCGGTGTTGATAAGTATGTGAGTTTTGAGCCAGATAAAATGATCAATATTCGTATATAATATTATTTACAAATCAAATCCAAATAAACATAATATAAATTACATGTTTGAATCAAAATAATTTATTTCAGATGATAAAGATATTCGAACAATTATTCAGAATATATAAATTATCCAGGCCATTGCATCTCGCATTCGCTTTTATGAGCCAATAATGGGTTTGTAATTTACCTAACATACCATAGTTCAAATCAGACCGTTATCCGATCTAGTGAAAATTGGATAGTGATTTTAAATTCTCAAATTATCTATACTCGTTACCTGCATGATCCGATCAATTTTGTTAAAGTATGCGTATTATTCCAATAATCCATATCCACTATTGTCCATCTTTTTTACAAGAATGGACGGTTATAGTTGTTGAGATATTTCTAAAATTATAGTTGAAGAATTATCTCATAAGCAATGAAAGTAAACGTTTAAAAATAAGCAAAAGGATGAAGAGTTGGTAATCGCTATTAATTAAATATAACGGTAGATCAGTGAATGGTACTAATCCATAGAATCTAATTGGTTAGTGGAAAAGAAACAATTAATGACGCGGCGAGATAAGCGCAAAAAACGTTGGTCAGCGCAAAAAACGTGTTCACACCATTTTTTTGCACGTGCTCAACGTGACTCTCTACCTTTGGTGGCTATAACACTTTTACTTATCGTTTTTTCCCCTTAAACTTGTATCGCAGCCTGCCGTTTTTTGTTGTTGATAAAAACAGCCTGCCGTCTTACTTACTCGCATACATCGATACGACGATACATACGTATTTTTATACGTAATTATTTTCTTTACAAGGTTTAAAAATTGGGGAAAAAATTAAAAAATAATAATTTAATAACACTCGGTTCTCAATTTTTTTTAATGATTTGTAGATTTTTTTTTATTGTCAATCTGTTGTGAATTCAGTAAAAACAAAATTAATTAAAAAACGAAAATTATAAAAGATTTAGAGAAAAACGTATTGAAATAGATTTTTTTTTCTAGGATTTATTATTAATTATGTGAATGAATATAAATTCAAAAACCATATACAAATAGAAATATAAATATAAAATATTTTCAAACCCTTCGGTCCATGATATTTCTCCTGTTTATTCAAAAAAAATGCCTCTTTATAGTATATTACAAATTTTAAGTCATCAAATATAATACAATGTTTATATTAGCATTGAAAGATAAATTAATTGTGATAAAAAAGAATTATTCTTAATTATTCAATGAAACTATTTACGACATAAGATTTCTTTTTAATGTTGTTAGTTTCTAAAAAGAAATATTACTTATTATGAAGTTTGTATTTTAAAATTAGTTATTTTAAATATTGATTTGCAGGATAAAGGCATTTTACCAGAGGTTTAGATTGTATCAATCTACCCTTGTGTGATTCAAGTTGAATCATATATCGCGAGGCGCAGGGCGGACGATTTCAAAGCGGACTCTCCCTCCCCATTCATTAGATAGAGAAGATCGCCAAGCTTTCGTGATCCGCTGCCGAACTTATTCCATTCAATATTATGCCTTGAAGAGGACTCGAAGCTCCACGCTTTTTAGCACGAGATTTTGAGTCTCGCGTGTCTACCATTTCACCACCAAAACATCTCGAAAGTGAATTGTATTCCATAAATATGAAAGTTAAGGGTTTTTTTTCACTCCCAAGTGTTTCAGAACAAATACTATCACACGATGGTATTATATGTTTTGAAGTAATTATCCTATGTTTAACCAAAAAGGTTTTTTATCAAAAATAAATTTTATAGATTAAAAAGGTATATTTATAGTTCATAATCCTTTATCAAAATGAGAAGTATATATTAGTTTGTTTCTAAGACAAAAAAAATATATTAGTTTGCCTCTATGATATCGAGTAGAGTCAAAAATGTGTTTTATAATTGGTTTACTAGGAAAAGTCAAAGAGTAAGAAGGGAAAGTAATCAAAAATTCAAAATATATAAGTGGCACATGAAGAGAGTCTAGAAAGCGAAGACGTGGTGGGTCAGCGTTGAGAAGAGGTCAACACAAAGATACAATGACGCAAGTGCTTAGTGTATCCATCCACATGTCAGCTCAGCATGATCATGATATACACTTCAACTTCTAAAATCATTGAAAGATCTGAGAGATCATTGAGAAACAGTAAAAAACCATCGCTTTCATTCCCTACCTTAATTTGACAAGTTAACTCTTTTTTTTTCATTTTTATTTATTATTACAAGAGAGGTCACTTGTCTCATATTAATTGAATTTCTCATATAGAATATCTTTTTTAAGTTAAACTTAATGTATATATAATAAACTAATAATGAATGTTCTTCTTATTAATTATCCATTGTTCTTTCACATGAACATGTATACTAAATAATTAGTAAGTTGATGTGTAATTAGAAAATTGAAGTGTTTTGCAATATGATTTTTCCTATTTGATATGTTATAAAAATGTTTGTAAGATTACGTGTTTGATTGGTAACAATCTTAATAAACTTACAGCCACTTTATAATTTGTAACGATTTAAATTGTACCAATCGCAAAAACAATACCAAAAACTTTACCAAAAACGTTACCCTCAGCTTTATTTGTACAATTTTTTTTTTTTAATTATTTTTTACAGTTTTTGCACTATGATATAACAGTTTACAGCTGAAAAACTTATATCGTTTTAAATTACCAATCGAACCCTACATATATAGCTGACTAGTGACCCCGAGGTATGCACTAGCGCCTTTGACAGGCACTCCAAGACCCGCCAACGCTCATGAAACCCGGGTCGGGGGGTCCTACATTCATCCGACCAGAGGTGTGGATAACGAGGCCACCTTCACAACCTTCTCCCCTCTGTCCCTATGTTGTAGTAAGGTAGGGCGGTTCGGTTGAGTTGATTTATGTATTATTGAATAAGTTTTTGATTAGTCTTCTGTTGTTAACAACGAATAAGTGAATGTTTGCATCATTAATCAATGAAACAATATGAAATCAATCGGATTGAAAAGTAAGACGAAAAAAGCGTATGGCTTGAGTAAGAGACGAGTGAAATCAGATGCCAACGAGTGGTGAGAATATATACGTAGAGCTTAAAAACAATTTAATATTGTTGTGCTAATGATTAAAAAATTGTGTCATTGAATCATTATGTTTATAGAAAATCAATTTTGATCATAAATTCTAGTCCGTTAAAAATAGAGTTTTCGAGCAAATTTAACTGCGATTTAATTTTATTTATGCTAAATGAATGAACAAAATGTTACCGTTAAAAATATGAGACCCACAATGAAAACAAATTGATAAGTTATTATTATTGTTGTTTACATCGTAAAATTTACCATTTTTTGTTCCAACAAAATGTATTGTAATGTTTTTTTTTTGGCTAAACCAATGTGTATTGTAATGTTACACATGTCTATTGGCATATATAACTTTCAAAAATGTTGTTTGATTGATTCGACGTATGTAAAAAGGCAATAGATAGATGTGCTTTTGAGTTTTGAGACCGATGGGTCTACATATACAAATTGATCTCTATTTTAATTATGTCGGCGCCATTAATTTGTTCAAATAGCATGTGAAATCACAAATTAAAAAGGCACGTGATTTATTTATTCTAATCCAATCAATTACGTACCTAGATGCTTAATTAATCCCATTAAAGTTAAAACATGTTTAAATATAAACGTAAACTGTGTAAAAAGGAACAATTAATAAGGGTTATAATAATAATAATTAAATATAATGAAAAGGTTCTTGAAAAAGCGTCACATATGATGAAATGATCAAATATTTTATACTTTTAAAGAAAATGTCATGGTCACTTAAACCCAATCCAAAAAGAAAAATGTCATTTTCAATATCAAAAAATATTGTTCGAGAAAAATTAAAAGCACGTGTTTCCAAAAAAACAAAATCACAAAACGACCCCGTGTCTGAAGAGCGTGCCAGTTGGCAAGCCACGTAGACGAGTCTAAAAACACGGAACCATATATATAAGAGCTTCTTTACACTTTCAGTTCCTCAGACACAACAGAAAAAAAAACAAATTTTTTTTTATCTCCAGGTGCTTAAAACACTAACAGAGTCAACAAAAATCCAAAATTTAATCAACAGAAACAAGAATCGAGGAATCGGGTATGCATTATCCTAACAACAGACCCGAATTTGTCGGAGCTCCAGCCCAAGAACGCGATTTGACCCGGACCCGGTATCCGTATCAGCAGGAGCAGTTGTCACCGGAGCAAGAGCTTTCAGTTATAGTCTCCGCCTTGCAACACGTGATCTCAGGGGAAAACGAAACGGCGCCGTTTCAGGGTTTCTCCGGCGAGAGCACAGTGATAAGCGCGGGAATGCCTCGGTCGGATTCCGACACTTGTCAAGTGTGTAGGATCGAAGGATGTCTTGGCTGCAACTACTTTTTCGCGCCAAATCAGAGACTTGAAAATAAACAACAAGTAGAGGTAGAAGAAGAAGGGATTACTAGTAGTAGTAGTAGAAGAGAGAGCTCGGCGACGAAGAAAGCGGAAGGAGGCGGGAAAATCAGGAAGAGGAAGAACAAGAAGAATGGATACAGAGGAGTTAGGCAGAGACCTTGGGGAAAATTTGCAGCTGAGATTAGAGATCCCAAGAGAGCTACACGTGTCTGGCTCGGGACTTTCGAAACCGCCGAGGATGCGGCTCGAGCCTATGATCGAGCCGCTATTGGATTCCGTGGTCCACGGGCTAAACTCAACTTCCCATTTGTAGATTACACTTCATCTACTTCATCTCCTGTTGCGGCTGATGACGTAGGAGCGAATGCAAGTGTGAGTGCGAGCGTGAGCGCCACGGATTCTGTTGAAGCAGAGCAATGGCGCGGAGGAGATTGCGATATGGAGGAATATTTGAGGATGATGATGATGATGGATTTTGGGAATGGAGATTCTTCGGATTCGGGGAACACTATTGCTGATATGTTCCAGTGATAAAATTTGATTCTTCTTAGAACAAATTGTGTTTAGTTTTAGGAGGAAGTGATTACAAAGGTGTAGTTGCTTACTCTTTTAGGCAATTTGTTTGATTCATAAAATTGAGTCTTTCTTCTTGTTGGCGTGTTTTTATGGTTTAAGGGCAAGAAGAGAGTGACACAGGCTTGTTCAAAGTGAGCAAGATTCTTGGTTTTGTTGTTCCTTGTAGATTCTTTGGACTATGTTTGGGTAAAGGACATGTAATTAGTAGTCTCAATTTTGTGTTTTTGGTCAATTCCATGTTTATCTCATAAAAATCCGAGTTAAAACTATCCGAGGTTGAGAAACCCAACTTCGGTCTGAAAGATGCAGAGCATTACAAACGAAGTGTCGAATTTGTTTATAAGGGAGAAAACTATAATTGGTGACAAAAGAAAGAAAGATCTCTTCTTTTACAAAGTGTCGCGTGCAGCGATCCGGCAAACAATCGCATCTCCGAGAGAGGAAATCCCGAGTTCTTGGCTAGTAATCTTGTAATGCTGAAAGAATAGATGTATGAGATTACTTATATAACATACGATGCGAACTAAAAACGACTTTAATTGTTACCAAAACATTACCTTTAGTATCTGGGCTTGATTTGCTTGCGTCTTCAACTCCTCCAGATCAATCTCCTTCCCATTGATCAATCTCGCGACCTCCTCCATCTGGTTTTGATCTAGAAACATGTCATGGTTGAAACAAAAAAATAACTAAAACGCAGCAACAGATCTTAGATGGTTGAAGAGATTTTGACCTCAACAGGGGAAGCATTGAACCGGGCAGCTAGAATGTACCTAGAGTTCTCGGAAATCCCACATCGTTTCAAGGATTCTGTAATCTAGTTATAAGAAGAAATGAACAACGAGATTAGAGAAGGTGAGGAAACTGCTAGACTGCTATTCGTATTACAATTCACCAAACCAGAGAAACTTGAGTAATGAGAGACTCTCAACACTCAACTAACTGCTCTCTAACCCAACTCACAACAAGCTATAACCTTGAGCTAAGGCTTCAACAACCGATCAGAAGTAGACAGGAACGGTTTAACTATAAGAACAACAATCAAAGTTTGTTCTTACATGCTTAGATCCCGAGTAATTGTAAACGAGCTCAGAATGAAGAGTTCGGGTTGATAAAGAATCGCGTGATTTGGAGACAAGTGCTTTCTGAGCAGCAGCTAAGAGAGGAAAAACGTCTGGAATCTGATATGATTACAATTCGTTATAATCAAGAAATCTAAGTCGTTTTAGAATGTGAAAATGGAGGAACGAAGAAAAAACTTACAAGTGATGCATTGAGACATGAGACCTCAAGCTTCAAACTTCCATCTAGCATCGAATTCAAGAGCTCCCTAAACACAATAAACTCCCAAAGTTTTGTTTCGGATCTCTCACCAACACAACATAAAATTGAGAAATTGGAAGCAAAACAAGGAAGAGCAAAGAGGTATTTAGCTGCACAGAGATTAACTATACAAAGTTTCCCAAAATCCATAAGTCTCTGACTAACTTTTCGAACTTAATTTTCCAGTGAGGATCTTTCCAATAACACAAACACAATCGAAAAACACAATTTTTCTTACTGATAACCAAATCGCGCAGAGAGAGAGAGAGAGAGAGTACTTGGAATTGGTGACATCGGAGAAGAGAGAAACAGAGAGAGTGTTTCCACGGTCTAGATGGAAAACCTTCATAGTCGGCGGCGAAAAGTAGGGTTTTACACCGCCGGGAATCGAGACACAGATCGGCGGCAAGTGAAGACTATCAAAAAGATAAACCTTCCTTCTAGAACATCTCTTTCTTTCTCTTCATAAAATTTATGGAAAAAAAAAATGAAAAGGGGACAAAAGACGCGCCAGGAAGGGGTCGAACCTTCGGCTTTCTGCTTAGGAAACAGACGCTCTATCCACTGAGCTACAGGCGCTTAACACAACTTTAATTGAATGATAATATTATATCATAGTATATATATTTTTGGTTTTTTAATATCATAACATGTTCAGATAGATGCATTACACTAAGTCCTAACCCTCTGCATTCGGTTTTCAGTTCGATTCTTTCGGTTTTTTGGTTCCACTCATATAGGATCCATATAAAAACCGAATGATTTTCAGTTCGGTTTCGGTTATATCCGAAAAATCTTTTAAAAAAATTATTTTTTCTCTACAAAACTTTATCGGTGTCTGTAATGGCGACGAAGCCACCGTTTGAGGTTCCCCATCTTCGGGAGGTATTCGGGAAGACGAGATGGGGCCATCACACGAAAGAAGATTTAATCAGGAGGTAACTGTAGGTTTAGTTTAATGCCATCTGCCATTTATGATCGAAGTGAGACGAATAGAAAGACGTTCTTAGGAATAGTGGAGTTGGAACTCTCTCCCAAAAAAAACTTATCGAGGTAAGGATCTCTCGGTTCCAATCCCCTCTCTTTCGCCCCTTCTCTCCTCCTTCTTCCTTTCTCATTCGATAAGTCTCGTCAAATGACCAATTGAGAAAGAAGATGAGATGACAAAAAGATATATTTCGGCTAGGCTAATCGTGATATCTAAAATGCGATTACGGTTTACTTAACATAATTTTGAAATTAGCTAAACCAATTTTATTTCGTAAAAAGATAAATAAGTTCATTTAGTTTTTAGTAAAACAAAGAGGTAAAAGTAGGGGAAAAATTGTTCTAGTTGCACTTCTAGGGGGGCAATATGCAGTGATTTTTAAAACGTGATTTTAGTTTACTTAACCATGATTACAGTTTAATTACGAAATTAGCTAAACCAATTTCATTTGGTCAATTTTAAAGAGATAATAAGTTCATGTAGTTTTATGATCGGTTTAAATTATTTATGTAGTAAAACAAAGAAATACAAAATCTGGGAAAAAATCGTTTACTTACATTTGTAGAAGAAAGGGGGGGGGGATTGACTCAATCACCCTAATAACAACCTCATTGAAACGAACAAACATATGGCTAGAAACCATATGGCTAGAACGACCAGACCAACAAAATAGATTTCATCGAATTAGAGCACAATGCCTTCTAGCACACATTAAATATCCATTTACATTATCGATGTTCGCCAAGTATCATGTGATTAATTAGAGGATTTAATTAGATTTCAAATATCCATTAAAAAAAGTAGTGGTGACGTACGATTCATATTCTCTATCAAAAAATATTATTTTCCCCCAAAATTGAGCTGGATATTTCGGATATATATGTTTTGCCCATCCATCCTTAACTGGAATCATCACTTGCTTGGTAAGAAGAAATCACCGACAACATTGACTAACGATGTTGGGTTTAGACGTTTAGTGTACGAAATGGATAGTGGAAAGCAGCACGAAGTTCATCGAACCTTCTTCTTTTTTTATTGTTATTATTTCTTTTAAAATATCACACAAGAACAGGTGATGAAATCCTAGATCCGACCTTGTACGTCGAGCCACTGTTTTTGTTACTTTATAATAATGTGTTTGATGCATAAATCATCACAAGAAGACAAAACTTTCTCATATTTTGTGAACTGTAAGAGACAACTTTTGTTCACTCTATGGGAGACCACAGGAGAGACACACTCCCATATATATACTTAATCTATACATAAGCGGACGTCACATAGGATAAAATTAAATAAGATAAATATTTAGATAATACGTTCGGATCCGCAACTGCAAATGATGCTGTCACTTTTGCAAGAATTTTGAATATAAAAATTTGATTCCACCTTCCCGTAAAAAATTGAAAAAAAATCCGTAAAAAATTAAAAAAAGATCCAAATGATCAGTGTTGACAAAAAAAAAAACAAAAAAACTTAGATACTGTTTAGGATATGTGACTCCAAGGTTTTGGTAGAGATGTTGAATGGGTGAATAGAGTTCCTTACTTTTGCTTGAATGTATGTCAAATTAATCAACTGGGTTTTTTCGTTTCCAACTATTTTCATTAAACATAAAGAGTTATAGGAGTTCTATATGAAAAAAATTCTCATAAGGTAGATATTTTCGTATACACCCAATTATTATAGTTTTCGTATAGGATTAATCTATGTTTTTTTATATATTATTTATGTTCTCTATCTTATTTTAGATGTAAGATTTCTAGCATGCAGCTAACAAATCTACTAACAAATTGGCAGACCATAAAAATTAAAATAAATCGAAACTCGATAGTCAAGAATAACAAAGAAGAGATTATAGATAAATACAACAAGAAATGTACAGTTAGCTTTGTTTGCAAAAAATGGGTTTTCTTGGTTGTTGGAGCGAGGATTGAAGAGCAACGTGTGTGTGTAATTACTTTTAACGGCTTGTCGGAAACCCAATTGCGTGGGAACTCAGATTAGTAATTACTGTACATGTGTAATTAGCCGATAAACAGCTATCATTATCACATGCATGGGTCTTTTGAGATGTGTTTAAATATACTGCAAGTTAATTAATTGTTAATTACTCAGACTCCAGTTTATCTGTTATGAGAAAATCCCTAGGTTCTAATTTTTATTTTGTTCTAATTCTAAATCATTATGTTTTAGAAATTTTTTTTTTGAGTAACCTTTGGAGACTTTGGATAGCCAACAAATTATTACTATTTTTTATCCCCATTTCTATATAAATCATAAAACAACTGAGTTTGGGAAATTTCTCAGAAATTGCATGAGACTTTTATGAAAATGCATGTGCATAAAATTTAAAACGTACATGTGCTTAAAACATCGATCCCTTTGCGTTAATTTAGGGTTTTATCTTCTAACAATTGAATAGAGTATTGTTTTTTTTTAAATACATGGCTCTTCTTGTGTATCAAGAGACTCCCCGCTGTTGATCCTTAAAATGGGTTATAAGTTAGTATTCAGAAAAAGGGGTTATAATTAAGTTATTATTGAAGATAACTTAAATCAATTAAGAATCTAATCTTTAGATCTCTAAACTCAAAGTGACAACACACTTTTGTCCCTTTGTGTGTGTGTGATCACATCACAGACAATAATAAGGTATTATCCCTTATATTTATATAAAAAAGAAGATATATGAATCTAACAAGTATCATATAAATACAGACATTTTACCAATAGAGACTGCAACAAATACAGTAGAGTACAGAAGAAAGATTGAGAGATCAGAGAGAGAGAGAAGAGATAGAAATGGAGTGTTCAAACATGAAACAACATCATCAGTACGGCTCATACGCAGAGCCAAGGATCTCATTCTCTAGCGGTTTCGCAGCGACAAAGCATGAGATGATCAAGTACAAGGAGGCACCTGTGTCGTCAGATGATTTCGAGTTTGGAGTCAAGAACTTCTCCATGATCACAGCAGATGAAATCTTCTTTGATGGTATGATCTTGCCTCTCAAGGAAGAAGTTAACACTTCGAAGAGAATGTCTACTCTGAGGGAAGAACTTGGCGAAGAAGATGAGGATTCGTCGAGAAGCAAATCAAAAGGGTCGAGTGGTTGGTGGAGAGAGAGATTAGGGTTAGGATTCGTGAGGTCTAAGAAAGATCATAAGAGAAGATCTTGTTATCACCATTAGAAGCAATTCTACAACAACTACTCAAGGGTTTTCTTTCCTTTTTTTTGTTTGTTTTGTTTTTGGGCTAATTTTCTTATTAGGGCCTTAAGTATTGCTAATTTACTCTGTAATGTGTTCTCTCTGTTTTTTTTTTTTCACTTCTTCACTGTTCCTCGCCGATGTAAAAAATGTTTGCGGTTGAAGAGTTTCTTTTTTTTTGTGTGTTTCCAATGTTTTTCTTTCAGCAAAAAAAATAATGGTGATACAAATATCGAGTTATTTTTCTATCATCCAATTTTTAATTAGCATTGAAAAATGTAACTTCTCTAAGTTTTTATTTAAAATATTACATACAATTTTCACTCCTACAAGCATTGCCAACACTTAAAAATGTTTTTTTGGGGTCAATTCTAGTTGAAAACCGTGTGGCATGAAGTTCATATATATTTGACCAAATGTCATTTTTACAACATCCATAGATAACCTTTTTTTTTTTTGTTGGTATTGTATCCATAATCCATTTAAGTGATATATTATATATATTGTATTTTACGGATGCAATTTCTTAGAGAGATTAACATAATGTAGGTCGCATGTGGCGTTCACATACATATTATTTTATCTATTTGGAACTGTTAGATTCGTATGTTGTGGATTGTAAATCAATAGTCAAAATGTTAGGATTATAAAACCATAATGTAATAGACGAAAACAATCAATCTCCAAACTTTTTCTCATGCCAAGGTTGATATAAATTAACCAAATATAAAAACACCATGGCATTTTTTTACACACCTTACAAGCAATATTTATTCGTACAACAGTCAACATTTACAATTGATAACTAAATCTAATCGATATACATTATATGTACAACTTCCGTTGAGGTCCGTTCTGGAGAGTATAAAAAATAAGCCGTTTTTAATATATTAGTATCTACCTTAACCAAAGAAAGTACTACCTTAAATGTGAAAAATATTATCAAGATGAAGTTAGTAAGTTGTATGTAGACACTCTAAGATGAAGTTAGTAAGTTGTATGTAGACACTCTATACAAAACAAGGTTTTTTACAAAAAAAACCTTTACAAAAAAAAATTGGAAAAGAAGAAGGAACAAGTGATTTTGTCTTTGATGCTATATATGCTGAGGAGAAATTATATTAGCTCAGTGATTGGAAATGTTGAAACCATAACTACTGAAGATAAGATTCTTGAAGAGGCCAAGAAGAAGTTTGAACTTAAGCAGTAGTTTCTAGTTTGGTGCAGATTGTGGTATTGATTTCCTTACGAATGACTTATATAGGTCATGATTCCGAGAGGTGTGTAATCTCATATTCTTTTCCCTTCGTTTTCTGTTTGGGGATGTTTTATTTGCCAAATGTGTATCGATCTTATTTAGAGTAGATTTATATAAGCTTATAACTTATACGTAGGTGAGATGATGAATAGTGATATTAATGTGAGAGATTACATTAGTATATATACTTGATTGAGTATCTTTGAGATAGATACAACAAAAGATACGGTATTAACAAATATGTAACAAGATAGATTTTGGGTATATCTCTTATAGTTATAGCTTATTCACTATTCCAGGTTCAACAAAATCTAAGACTATCCTACAAAATCGAAAAGTTGCAAAGGTGCTGAAAATGACGATGATGCTTTGGTGGTCCTCCAAAAATCCACTACAAAAACCATCATATTCATGTATTGAAACTGCCAAGAATCGAAGAATCCTTTGATAATAATGCAACAATTAGATATAAACAATACATATTCTTGATGATGTGGGTTTCTCACGGGGATAAAAAACACTCTGGAGTATGTAAAACATTTATGTTGATCTTGGCTTATGATATAGTTTTTGAAATGTTAAGACTACTTATTAAGTAACCCAAGAATCAAATAAATTGAAAAACAAAAGCACAAGTCAAACCGAGCAAAAAGAGCATTTGTCACACGAATTAAAACTCGTATATTATAATAACACAAAAAAATGGATTTGAAGATTTTTAAATTAAAATTTTAAAAGAAAGTTATAGTGGTCAAGCACGGTGCATGTCAGCAAAACGACATCGGTTAAAAGCTTGACCTGTTCGTCTCGAAGTTTACGCTCTATTTTTTTCCTTTTCTCCTCTGCAATTCTGAAAACGAAACATTTAAATTCCAATGGCGCATTTTATATAATGTTAATAATAAATTCGATATCCGTAAATTCGAAGGAACCCAAATTCATGCGAACAGAAAAGGAGAAAAAAACAATGATCGTCTTCGGCTTCTTTAATCATTGTGTTCTTCTCTAAAAGAAAGTCTCGTTTTTTTGGAGCATAAAATTGTTTTCTTTTCTTGTATCAGTGTGTGTCTGAAAAAAAATTCAATGTCTTTCTGTTCTGTTCCTTTCTGATCTCTCATCTCTGATCTCTCTCTCTATCGAGGCAGCCATGGCCGACGACCTTTCTTTCCTCCCCAAGGTACCTTTCGTTATGTGTGGCTTTTAGATTTTACGCTTTCACCAGTTTTATTCTGCTTGTGAGTGATCTGATTTGATTAGGGTTCCCTTTTCTGGGAGTGTTCTTTAGCTGATTTGTCCACTTGTTTCAAGCCCAGCTCCTAATTTTTAAGGATTTTTTCATATATTCTACAAAAATATTGATTCTTTGGCATCTGGGTCTGTCGCATTATAAAAATAAAAAGATTTTCTTGATTATTCTACAGACAGATCTATGGTTAACACGAGGACATAAAATGTATATTGTTTTTTTTTTTTTTGCAGGATAGTTTTGTCTTGAAGCTTCCTAAAAAGTCCCCACTTGTATTAAGAATGGTTGTTCTCCTCTTTGTTATGGTTTGCGCTGTGTACATTTGCTCGATTTGTCTGAAACAAATAGGAGTCAGTCCCAACTATGGTTTCTTAAACGTTGAAGTGTTTGAGAGGCCTTGTCCTGAGCCTAACATTGAACCATGGGACATTCCATTTGTGCATTACCCTAAACCAAAGACATATAACAGGTAAACTAAAGAGAGAGATTAAAAAAAGTTTGAGCCTTTATGATTATTGGGTTTACGCCTTTTATTGATTAGTGTTTTGAAATGATTTTAGGGATGAATGTTCTTGCCAACCTGTTAGGTATTTTGCGATTCTCTCGATGCAGAGATCTGGTAGTGGTTGGTTTGAGACTTTACTTAACAATCATACTAACATAAGCTCGAACGGAGAGATCTTTTCGGTAAAAGATAGGAGGGCTAATGTTTCGACCATTTTTGAGACGCTTGACAAGGTCTATAATCTAGACTGGTTGAGTAGTGCCTCTAAGAACGAGTGCACTTCCGCTGTTGGCTTCAAGTGGATGCTTAATCAGGTAAAGGTTTTTCAAAGTCACTGATATTTTCCGGACATTGTGACATTTACTCTATGTTTGGATGTATGTATTCGACTCTGCTCTGTTTCCACTCGAGTGCTTGCACAAAGATATTGCTACATTCCATCCTTGTCTATTGGTCACTGTTGCTTATAACTAAACTACTTGTGAGTTTAAAGTGATAGGATCTTGTTCTGTTTTCTAGATAAGAGCTGCAAATGTTTGTCTTCAATTCTGAATAGAGATGTGTTTGCTTTAGGAAACATCATTAAAGTTTTGATTTTGACGGAATTTCTAAATCACTGTCATTCGTTAAAGAGACATCTTTGATCTAGGAAGCGTCTCTACGGTTGTTTAAGTTTAAGAAAGTGGTCTGAAACAACTTTTAAATTTAAGGTTTGGGTTGATTTCTTTTTCTACCCTTGACTTATTAAGGAGGCTGTGATTTGATATTGGACAGAACTGAAATTTCTTTCTTAATTGTAACCTCTGTTTCATTTTAGTAGTTTTGTTCTGCGAAGTCCTATATAAACAGAAAACATGGAATATTGGATGATCCTAATTACTATATATTTTGATGGATGTTGTATTGTGAACATTGCAGGGTCTGATGAAACATCATGAAGAAATAGTACATTACTTCAAAACCCGAGGCGTCTTTGCAGTTTTCCTATTTAGAAGAAACCTATTACGCCGCATGATATCAGTACTCGCAAACTCTTATGACAGAGATGCTAAGCTATTAAACGGGACTCACAAATCTCACGTCCATTCGCCCAAAGATGCTGAGATATTGGCTGGTTACAAGCCAATGATCAACACAACACTTTTGGTAACCGATCTCAAGCAGGTTCAAGAAATGTCATTGAAAGCATTAGCTTACTTTAATACCACTCGCCATATACTTCTCTACTACGAAGATGTTGTCAAGAACCGCACGGTGATCATTACATTTTTCTCTTTCAACTAGTTTCAGTCATTGATTGTTCTCTTCTTATATGTCCTGAGATGAGTTTTTGAAATGCAGAGACTAGATGATGTACAGGCGTTTCTAAAGGTCCCAAAACGTGAGTTAAAGAGTCGGCAAGTGAAGATTCATCGAGGTTCATTGTCGCAACATGTACATAATTGGGAAGAGGTCCAAACCACACTGAAAGGAACCAATTTCGAGAACTTCTTACACCAAGATTTTTAAGTTTTGTACATATTTTACCAATCTGCTTGTAGGAAAATTTTGTTCGCCCATTCAAATTTTGTTTTTTTTGGGTTTAATCCACTCCACATAAGGGTAATTTGTGAGTTTTCTTTGTAATCTTCATGCTATAAGATTTGGCATTGATATTAATTACTCAAGAAGATTTAAGCAAAGTTTCATTTGAGCAAGAATTGTTGATTTCTCGAATAGATCGTCTCAATTTCTTGGAGTAGAAGAAAAACAAAATTTGAATTGAAAAGTAAGTCAACATCGAATTTGATAAAGGAAGAGAGACTAATAAGAATCTAAGTTATATGAAGGATATAAATGAAAGAAAGATAAGATTAAAAAAAACACAAAAATCAATGATCCGATTACATCAAACATATTTAGCATAAAAAAAATTAGGGTTTATATAAAGTTTTAGGGTTACGACGGAAACACGGCGCGACACACAGGACATATCCCACTATTCCTAAGCCAATTCTCACCACACATGCGATGAAACACGTGGGAACACGGCATTCGACCGGCCGCGATATCCGACCCAACCCGGATCTTATCCATGCATATCACACAATAGTCTTCGTTACCAACAACCACCGTCTCCAAGTGTTTCTCCACGGCCTCATCGCTTGCCGGAGCCACCGCCAATTTCACATCCACGTCGTCTTCACCACCGGGAAACCTCCAGACCATAACATATATCTCTACTTTTATCCTCTCCACTTCAGGTAATGTAGACATAGCATCACGTTTCCTCAAATCCAAGATTTCTTCAGTAAGTTTCATAACAATCTCTTTGTAAGAAGGGACTTCGATCATATCAAGAATGTGATAGACGATGGCTTGTATATGATCTTTATCGCCACCGATGAGCCAATCTCTGTCGAACACGTGAGTTTGACGAATGGTTCGAGATTCTAAATTGTCAAAATCAAGATCTTCGTCTCCGTCCGAATCTGGCTCATTGGCTCGAGTGTAAATCACTTGGAAATCGAACAAGAAGTTTTGATTTTTGCGGAGGAGATTGTTGTCGTCGTGATCGGTGGGTTGGTCGGATTTGTAGACCGGGAAGAAGTTGATGAAGCTGTCGGGTTCGTTGTCAGCCACGGTGTAAATAACCATGATTTGTTGGAAAAAGATTAGATGATTTTTGATATTCTGATTTTTAGGGTTTTTTGATCGATGAGACTAGAAGAGGAGAATGGGTTAATTATATAGAAGAAACCTTTTTCACGTTTAGAGAGTGTGTATAAATCATATTAATTTGTAATTAGATGTAGATATTCTCTCTTTAAAAATGCGATTTCCTTTTCCTTTTAGATTTCCATTTTTCGGTTTATTAATTTACGTACATTTAGGTCCTATTATCTTTTGTCGCGATATTACAAATTTTAAACAATAAAATTTCACTAAAGAAACAAAAAATCAACACGCTCAATAGTTTCTAATTTTGTAAACACTTATTTTTGTTTCTCCATTCTTTTTATAGTATAAAACTAGATTAAAACTCCCGTAATATGCGGATAAAAATATATAAAAAATAGTTATTATATATATTTTAGATTTTAAAATTAATAATTCATATAACTATGATTCGTGTAATTATGACCCAAGTAATTATATTTTATAGTATGATCCGTGTTTCATATAGATTTTATTAATTCAATAGTTAAGTAAAAGTAAAATTCAGACATATAACATTAAACATAAAAAAACATAACTTTACACTAAAACATAAATTTCACTAAACAATCATTTATAACCACACAAAAATAATACTACTAACTATTATAAAAATAACTAACATCAACATAATAAAATGCATACACATTATTACATTACTTATCATAAAAAATTAATACCGACACATCATATTTTTTATATAATCATAAAAAAACAAAAAACGTGTGTATAGATATTATTATTTTTGGGAAAGAGTACGGTAGAAACTCTATAAATTAATACTCGATAAATTAATACCTTAATAAATCAATAGATTTTTCCGGTCCCAAAATTGATTTATCAACCAAATAATACATGTATAAATTAATAAAATATTATAGTCCCAACGTTATTAATTTATAGAGGTTTTACTGTATATGCGTATAAGTCGAGTTGAATAAGAGAATAATAAACAAGTAATGTTTGTATTTATTGAAATGGGACTCAAAGTAAAAACTTGTTGAACAAAATTGAGCGGGTACATGTGTTTTTTTTCTTTTTGAAGTGTTTTTGTCCGGTTTGATCAAAAGTGAAAATTATCATGGCCATTTTTTCTGTATCGTTTAGATAATGTTTTACCTTTTCAGTGCATCAATATTATTATTTTTATCCAAAGCTTTGTGGTCAAATGACAAGGAGACAGGATTGTGGCGTCACAACGCTTCAACTTCGATCACCTGCCATGCGAAACAAAAATACATTGACTTGGACACCCAGATAGATCGTCTCAATTTCTTGGAGTAGAAGAAAAATAAAATTTGAATTGAAAAGTAAGACAACATCGAATTTGATAATTGAAGAGAGACTAATAAGAATCTAAGTTATATGAAGGATATAGATGAAAGAAAGATAAGAAAAAAACACAAAAGGCAATGATCCGATTACATCAAACATAGCATAAAAAGAATTAGGATTTATATAAAGTTTTAGGGTTACTTAAGACGGAAACACGGCACGACACGCAGGACATATCCCACTATTCCTAAGCCAATTCTCACCACACATGCGATGAAACACGTGGGAACACGGCATTCGACCCGCCGCGATATCCGACCCAACCCGGATCTTATCCATGCATATCAAACAATAGCCTTCGTTACCAACAACCACTGTCTCCAAGTGTTTCTCCACGGCTTCATCGCTTGCCAGAGCCATAAATATCATAAAACACAATCATACACAATAACTCTGAAAATAGTTAACATCAATAATAAATTATTACATTAACTATCATAAAAATTAATATCAATATATTTTGTTACTAAATAATCACAAAGAGAGAGAAAATGTGTATAGATTATTATTCTTCTAATTTCTTACATTATAAATCTTATATAGATTTTATAGTTTTCATTCTTTAATTTTTTAATTTCTATTTTTTCTCTTACTTTTTTATTTATTTTATAGTTTCTATCTTTTTAAACCAAATTTTTTCTTTTATTATTATTTTGACTTCTTTCAAAAATAAATAACTAACAATAAGAAAGTTGATATTAATTTATATGATTACATTGACACATGTCACGATCTAAATTAACAATAACACATGTCACAATCTCGTGAGTTATAATTTTGTATACGCATCAATTTCCTAAAACACGATCACACACAATAACAAAATATTCTGAAAATAACTAACATCAATAAAAAATTATTACATTAACTATCATAAAAAATTAATATCAATATATTATGTTGTTAAATAATCACAAAGAGAGACAAAATGTGTGTATATATTATTATTCTTCTAATTTTTTACATTATAAAATATATATATATTTTATGGTTTCCATTTTTAATTTCTATTTTTTCCTCTTATTTTTTTTTATTTTATAGTTTCCATTTTCTAAACCCCAATTTTTTTCCTTTTTTATTATTTCAACTTCTTAAAAAAATAAATTATTAACAATGGGAAAGTTTATATTAATTTACATGATTACATTGACACATGTCATGATATAAACTAACAATAATACATGTCACAATCTCGTGAGTTACAATTTTACCTACATGTCACGCTTTCGTCGAACGCATCCTCTTTTATATAATAAAATATTTATAAGTTTTATAGCAATCAGTCTAGTCAAGATAGATATTTTTGCAAAATTAAAAATTTATGACCTCTCATATATAGGTGTAGATATGTTTTACTGCAAAACGAATATGACTTTTTATGTATCAAATTAATAGTCATTTAGGAGACAAATACTAAGATAATTTTCACGAAAGACTGGAAATTTTTTCACTATATCTTTGATAAATATTTTTGGTTTTTCATATTATTTACATTTGTGTGCACTTTTTTTTTTCAATTCTCTATATTTTGTTAGAGAAAATAATATAGAGAGAGAAGTATATTTTTAGGAAGTTTTGTAAAATAGTGTAGAGAGAGATACAAACGGTGAAACATGATCAACGCGCGGTCGTAATTAGATCATTGTACGGAATTTTTATTATTAGCTCTCTTGTTTTCTCCTTACTCGATTTCCCTTTTTGAATTTGTACGAGAATATTCGTAAAGGGAAATAAATATATTTGTATCTCAAATTCTCTCATCTTTCGTTTATGACTTTATGTTATGAAAAAAATTATGAATCTGTGTTTAATTGTAAGGTTGATTTGAGATGTTAATTTTCCGCAAAATCTCTAAAACAGGAGAAGAAAAACCACGTTAAATTAAACCTAGTCTAGTCCTCGTCGCTGTTTTCTCGGACCGGTTTCAGATTTTGTAAATGTTATTATACGACTCCTGTCTCATGATTTGGAAATCGGGTTGAGTTAAATTAAACTGTACCCGATCAAAAGCAAACATAATTGAGTTAGGGTTTAGGATAATAATTGTGGGAGAAATGTAAAAGCGGACTGAAAATCATATAAATAGACAGAGAAAAAATCACCTTTTATTTCATGCTTGTCACCGAAAAATCTTTACATTATAAAGACTAAAAAAACATAACGACATATTATTACATTATAATGTTCTTATATTATAGCGTGCTGAAGACTAACATCTCCCGTTTTCTGAAATTCCCTTGTATAATTGTTCAGGACATGCATTTTATATATTTGAGTTAGATGTAGTTAATTTGGACAGCATGTCGAGCAAGAACATAATAGTACAACAAGTATACCAAATATGCCATCATGACAATATTTATTAAGTCATCATGCTCTTTTGAATTCTTTTCAAGACCCAAATACTTTTACAAATGGTACAACAAAACTTTTTTTAAAAGCTTAATTTGATCTATTTTTTTTCTAAATTTTTAGTATTTGATGAATATATATTCATGAGATAGATGGAGTTTGGACAGCATATTGAGCAAGAACATAATGGTACAAAGTGCCATCAGGACAATATTTATTAAGGTTCTCTTGAATTCCTTTCAAGTGTCAAATAGTTCTACTACGGTACAAAAAAATATTTTTTCTTAAGTTTGATTTCAGAAATTATTTAGAAGCGTTTGACATGGTCCAACAAAATATTTTTTGCTTAAGTTTAATTTCAGAAATTATTTAGAAGTGTTTGACACCAATTTTAAAGACCGTTTCATTGGTGTGTCACTAATGATAATGCATGCATGTTTAATTAAATAAACATACGTCTAGATTAAATAATAAAAAATCTGTGTAATCATTTTAATGATACTCGATTTTTTACTATAACTCCAACAATATTATATAGTTATTGCAAAATTTGAAGGAAAAAATAACTAAATATTAAAAATGAGCAAAAATAAAGCAAAACATAAGAAAAACAATTATAAACATAAAAAATCTCCATATTTGGTTTATAGATATAACAACAATTGAACGTAAAAACAAGCTGCATCTCATGGTTACATGGTCTGTTCTTTAATTTTGGGATATAGAATCTTTGGTTTATAGAACGTTTAGTTTATTTGTTAATTTTATTAATTTATAGAATCTTTGGTTTATAGATATAACAACAAGAGATTTGCTTACAAACAAGTATACCAAACGTGCCATCAGGACAATATTTATTAAGTCATCAAACTCTTTTGAATTCCTTTTAAAAGCCAAATACTTCTACAATGGTACAACAAACCATATTTTTAAATTTAATTTTATCGATTGTTTTTAAATTTAATACTTCGTACAAAGATTAAGAAGGTCGGTTTAACAAACTTGTTTTCGGCATTGAAAGAAAAGGAATACGCCAAGGTTAGTAATACCAGAAGCTTTAATCACAGAGGTAGGCTCCTGACCGAAAGATGGATTAGATGTAGGCTCCTGACCGAGAGGTTCTTCGGTGGGATTTTTTTTTTTGGGATAAAGCGGCTTCATTTTCTGTTGTTGCCATATTTTTTATGCTTTTTTCTCTCCGCTGAAACTTGAGTCAGGTATTATATAGGACTAATTAGCGTCAACAGATTTTTTCATTCACTACCAACGTCTACTCAATTTTATCATCACATGTATCTTTTCCAACTGCTGAAAATATTTTTCTACCACCTTAGATAAAAAAAAAATAGACACGAACGCAATGTGGATGGTTGAAATAACCTAAAGGGTCAAGAAATCAGCATTTAATTACTCTTATTTTGGCTATTTTATTCAATTTTCTACTCGCTCTTGCACACTCCTTTACACGCCGAAAGGTAATTATTTCTATCAAATTTATTAATTTCCTTTCTATATACGAAAATGTACGTAGGTCCATGCTCATAAATACTAACTACAATTTTCAAAGTTTTGTTATACAACGTGATTGGATCCCTAGTGGCGATAACGGGTATTTCTACGTACAAATAAACGGTGAAAATGTTGATTTAGTTATACAAATCATGAGCTGCTACGTATTTCAAGAAACAGAACTGAGTGATAGTTGATGTAGCTGACATGGAGTAGCTGTTGATAAAGATTATCTATGCTGACCTAGAAAAATTCAAATATCGATTAAGAAAAATCAAACATCGATCAAGAAAAAAAAAAAATCAAACATCGATCGGCTACGTTATTAGATGCTCACAATCAATTTAATCGGTAATTTATTATAAAATTTACACTTAACTTGACCCAAATTAAAAATGAATTGGGTTTCGCTACACTGAACCCAATAAAATTGAGAAATAAATCGACGCTTAATCCTCGCTCTCTTTGTGTAATGGTAAAGTTGAGGATCCTGATTTGACAAGCTTTGTTCGCCTTCATTTTCTAGCGGATTCAAAATGTATTTGATTAAGGGAGTCTTCATCTTCGGTTTCTTATGCTCTCTGAAATTCCCTTGTATAATTTGACAAAGATTGTTCTGGACATGCATTTTATATATTTGAGCTAGATAGAATTTGAACACCATGTCGAGCAAGAATATAATGGTACAACAAGTATACCAAATGTGCCATCATGACAATATTTATCAAGTCATCAAGCTCTCTTGAATTCTTTTCAAGAGCCAAATACTTTTACAATGGTACAACAAAACTTTTTTTAAAGCTTAATTTTATCCATTGTTTCTAAACTTTCAGTATTTGATGAATATATATTCATGAGATAGATGGAGTTTGGACAGTATGTCGAGCAAGAACATAATGGTACAGCAAACATACCAAATATGCCATCAGGACAATATTTATTAAGGTTCTCTTGAATTCCTTTCAAGAGTCAAATACTTTTACTACGGTACAAAAAAACATTTTTCTTAAGTTTGATTTCAGAAATTATTTAGAAGCCTTTGACATGGTCCAACAAAATATTTTTTTCTTAAGTTTGATTAATTGAATGCTTTCTTCTTCTAATTAAATTTTTGTTTTTCTTTGTTTGCTTTTGTGAGGTCTTTAGAGTTTAGAGGTTCTATTTTTATAGACACTATGATGTTGAGATCCGATTCCCAAATTGGATAGGAAATGTGAAATATTGACTATCGTCCCAACTCCGAAATCGATCATGAAAAGGTATTACTCTCTTCCTCTTTCCTTTTTTTGTTTCCTTTTGCAAATTTATAAGATACTAGATAAAAGACCCGCATATATGCGGGTTTGTAATCTAACATTTATAACCTGTAAAAAAAATTAATCAATTAAAAGTATAAATCAAAATTAAATCACCCGTAAAAATAAATAAAATAAAATTAAGAATACTGAAGTGGATAAATCTAGCTTTAGTTATCTTTATATCATGAATATCTTTGATATAAATCGGATTATAATTGCATGATTTTCCTTTTATTTTTATTTAGTTTATGTTAATTAAAAAATAAGAGCGACAGTGTTGTGCTACGAGTTCCACTTCAATATTGACTTTGCTTACTTTCCATTTTTGTGTATATTTTAAGTCTCAACAGTCCTTTATTCTTCAACTAATGTATATTCGAATAGGACTTCTGTTAGTTATGGAAGATTCTAAATATTTAAGTTTGTTTAATAGCTGGTTTTGTTTTGTTACACTTAGGATATGTGAAGCATATGATATGAGATATACAGTAGTTATTATCTTGTAAAGCCGATCTACAGATTCACAAGTATAAGCCAAAACCAATATGTAAATTAGCCATCAATTATGCAACAGTTGCATACGTTTTTGGTAAAGCATATTGACGCATAAAAACCTACTAACACGCCATTTATGATGAGGATACAAACTATACATGCTTTCTTCCAATTCATAAAACATGGGACTATGTTGTTTTGGTAAAACAGAGTTTTGAGACCAAACGATCTTTAAACGTTCTCTAATTATTTATCAAATTTTGGATGCAAACCAGTTTCATCAATCTTTATATTTGTAGTTTAGATTCTTTTTTTTTTTCTTCTTTTTAAATGAGCAATAGGGATTCCATAAGAATGTTTACCTTTTTTTTTTGTCACACCATAAGAATGTTACTCGGTGTGTGGCTATTGACATTAAGGGGCGCCCATTAGTCTACGAATTGGTGCGGACCTAAAACAACTGCGTAGTGAAAACCGAATTAAACCAAACCCATCCGGTTTAAAGCGAAGTTTATTTCCGAGCAAACCAAATATCAAAACATAAGCCTATCGGATAATAGCGGATAAAGATGAGGTAAAAATATTTAAGATAAAAAATCATTATCTAAACGGATAATTTAAAAGTAAGGGTCAGATAAGGATTGAGTAAGAGTAATACGGATAATTAAAATAAATATCCGAACGGGTAATATTGACAATTAAAATCACTATTCAAACGGATAATTATGAATAATTCGGATAATATTAGCAAAATTTTTGTTGAGTTTTGAGATAGTTTTTTAATCTGGAAATTACTTTGAAAAATGATGGATAATTTTGAAAAATATTATAAGAACCCATATCCAAAATTATCAAATGGATAATGTTTATCATTTATATATATATGATTTAAATAAATATATATAATTTAAAAAATTTAATTATTCAAATGGGTAATCGGATATCCGGAGTAATTATCCGATCTTTACCTTACCCGTTAAAATAAATTATTATTATCCGAACGGATAATATCAATTACCTTTATCAGAAAGGGTTGGATAATTTGGGCCAGGTAAAGATAGAGTCGGATTACCCGACCCAAAATAAGCAGGTCTAATTTAAATTAAAGTAAAAACGAACGAAAATTTATGTTTTTCAATTCAGAAAATCCGGTTCGGATTCTTTTAGGTTTTTTTAGAATACGATTTAAGAATAATATTCAAAATGAAACACAATATAATATGGATAATATAGTATAGTTTTGGTTTTAATTCGAATTTAGATGTTAATCAAATATATCACTTAATTTTTTTAGAAATCAGGTTTTAGATTTTTTTTTTTATTTGGTTTGGATTTAGATTTAGTTTTTTTTTATTATACAAAAAAATTATTTAATATAAAATTAGATAATTCTCAAAATCAATTATCAATGAAAATGTTTATATACACACACTACACTGGTGTGTAGGACATTCTAACTTTTAAACAATCATACGTTTCGAATAAAATCGGATCGGTTTGTCCAAATTGAACCGCTTAACTAAACTGTTACGATCGGTTCAAGCTTCTGTACCGGAAAATGTTTTCACTTTATTTTACCCAAATAAATGCAAAATTACGGGGAGAGAGAGAGAGAGAAGCACAAGAAATTGGGATTGGGAATAGCAACGTTTTTGCTAAAGCTTGAAAATGGTTTTGTTGTAGCTGCAAAGCAGACGAAGTCACTGAGAGACGGAAACCTCGAAGATTTGCTCGAGATGGAGGAGAAACGACGCGAGCCTGGAACCCTAGCTTCGGCTGCCGGTAGCTCTGGAGATTCTCCGGCATCTGAGCCGACGACGCGTCGACGCGGCGGAGCTTTGAAAAGAAAAGCGAATGCTCTCGGGGGCTCCTCTAATTCCTCTTCCACGCCGTCTAAGAGGATGTTGACGCGCGAGAAGGCGATGCTTGCGTCTTTTTCTCCGGTACATAACGGCCCATTAACTAGAGCTCGTCAGGCACCGAGCAACATTCCGTCGGCGTCTGGGGATAAGTCGTCGGAGGTGTTGAATGTCGCGGACGGAGAGAAGCCCAAGGAGGAAGAAGAACGAAACAAGGCGATCCGTGAATGGGAGGTTTTAGAGGCTAAGATCGAAGCTGATTTCGAAGCAATTAGATCTCGCGATAGTGATGCTCATGTGGTGCCTAATCATTGCGGTTTGTTCTACTTCTTCCTTTGTTTGGTTGAGACTAAACCAAATTTCTCGATTTGTTTTACATTTGTCACTCTTTTGCTTTGCCAAATTTTAATACTTTACATGGAGACTTTCCAAAGTAGGCGAATTTAAAGAATCTGTGAGGTATTATAGGTTTCATGTATCACCTCATCTGGAAAAGAGGAGAGATATAACAATAACTTGTGAATGTCTAAGGCTTGAATGGAAGAAGGCATGCTCATTATCCATTTAGTCCATGATAGAAAAGAGATCATGTTGTGAAAATATTTTCTTCTTTTTTCGTTGATGCATCGGCGTGAAATTGTACTTTTTCATCTTGTGATACTAAAGAAAATTTCATTTTCTATGGCTGATCAAAGTGGAATGTGCATGATCGTTTTTTATCATGTAGAAACTCCTGCGAAGAGCACCGGGATATTAATTGATGCTCCTAGTCCTTTCCTTGTGGTAATATTGAGCTAGAATGTAATATGATAGCGAAGTTTAGGTTTTGAGTTGTTGGTATTGTTTAGTCTTTACTTCTTGTCATCCATACATTTTTGATAAAGATAAAGGACAGTTTGTAATTTGGGTTCCTGTACTTCAATTTCTTTGAAGGTTGGTTTTCATGGGAAAACATTCACCCGCTCGAGGAGCGTTCATTGTCCTCTTTCTTTAACGGCAAGTTGGATGGTCGCACTCCTGAGGTGTATAGGGAAATACGGAATTGGATCATGAGGAAGTTTCATTCCGATCCAAACACACAAATAGAACTAAAAGACTTAACAGAACTCGACGTTGGAGACTCGGAAGCAAAGCAGGAGGTGATGGAGTTCTTGGACTACTGGGGCTTAATCAATTTTCACCCATTCCCACCGGCAGATACTGGTTCTACTGCTGCTGATCATGATGATTTAGGGGATAAGGAGTCACTGCTTAACAGTTTATATCGATTTCAAGCAGATGAGGCTTGCCCTACTCTTGTTCACAAGCCTCGTCTAACAGCACAAGCTACGCCATCAGGGTTGTTTCCAGATCCGGTAGCTTCTGATGAACTGCTAAAGCAAGAGGGTCCAGCGGTCGAATATCACTGCAACTCCTGTTCAGCTGATTGCTCTCGCAAGCGCTACCACTGCCCGAAGCAGGTGTTTTGTCTCTTTACTTATTTTTCATTCCATCCGAGTAAATGGATCTTTTTCTTTCGGGCTTTAAATGTCTGTGATAGAAAGGAATACATAATTTTAACTATGACCCTGTACTATCATCTTACTGTTTGTGGCAATATTCACTCTTTCTGTTATTTTCTTTAATCGTTGTTTAAAGTTTATATGCTAATACTGAGATTTTGACAGGCAGATTTTGACTTATGTACGGAATGCTTTAACAGTGGCAAGTTCAGCTCAGATATGTCATCTTCCGATTTTATATTAATGGAGCCTGCTGAGGCACCTGGCGTTGGTAGTGGGAAGTGGACTGATCAAGAGACTCTTCTTCTCCTTGAAGCTTTAGAAATCTTCAAGGAAAATTGGAATGAGATTGCAGAGCATGTTGCTACAAAAACAAAAGCTCAGTGTATGCTTCATTTTCTTCAAATGCCAATCGAGGATGCATTTCTTGACCAAATCGATTACAAAGATCCAAATACAAAAGATACAACAGATGTAGCTGTGTCTAAAGATGATAAATATGTCCTGAAAGATGCACCTGAAGAGACAGAGAATAAGAATCATGTTGATGAAGTTGAAACTATGAAGGAAGTTCCAGAACCAGAAGATGACAATGAAGGAAAAGTTTCTCAGGAATCTTCAAAGCCTGGAGATGCGAGTGAAGAAACTAATGAAGTGGAAGCCGACCAGAAAACGCCCAAGCTAGAAACCGTAATTGATGAAAGATGTAAAGAGGAGGCTGATGAAAACATTGCTCTGAAAGCTCTGACTGAAGCTTTTGAAGACGTTGGTTATCCCATCTCACCTGAAGCCTCTTTTTCCTTTGCTGATTTAGGAAATCCTGTCATGGGACTGGTAAGTTTTGATGTAAGACAGAAATTTAGCTGCAATAGGGATTGGGATGAGATTCTTTTTAATTCATAAATGCACCCTCTTCCCTTTCTGATCCTGCAAGGCTCTTTTTTCTATAGGCAGCCTTTCTGGTGGGATTGGCAGGATCTGACATTGCTACTGCTTCAGTCCGGGCTTCCATAAAATCTCTTCGCAGCAATTCTGGATTGTTGCTTGCGACAAGACACTGTTTTATTCTGGAAGATCCACCAGACGACAAGAAGGATTCACCTGAATCAAAAAGGTTTCACAAATATTTGAATATCCGATAATGTATCTCTATATTCTGTGTTTTTGTTCTGCTCTCAATCTTTTAGAGATATTGGTTGTTGTTTCTTAAATCTGAAACTAGCAAGACATTTGCAGTGCGGATGCAGAGGGTAACGATGATAATGCTCGTAAAGATGAGCAGCCAGAAGAAAAAAGCCAGAAAGCAGAAGATGTCTCCTTGAATTCAGATGATAGGGAAATGCCAGATACTGATCTAAGCAAAGAAAATCAGGATTCAGTCTCTGAAGAAAAGCAACCTGGTTCTCGAAATGAAAAATCTGCTAGAAATCCAGATGCTGTACGAGAAAAAAGATCTAGTAAGTCGGTTGCAACTGACAATTCAGAGAAACCGGAGGAAACAATTTGTTCATCTCAGGACAAAAGTTCCGGGAAGGAGCTTCAAGAACATTTGAAGGATGCAAGTAAGCTTTCTAGTGAAAACAAAGACGCTTCTCAAGCAATTGTCTCCCAGTCAGCTGCAGATACTTCTCAGCCAGAAGCATCAGAAGATGTGGAGATGAAGGATACATTAAAGTCGGAGAAGGATCCTCAAGATGTGGTCAAAACAGTAGGAGAAGAGGTTCAACAAGCTAAGGAGGGTGCAAAGGATGTTCTTAGTATGCCAGACACGTCTGTTCCACAGGAGCCTATTGGATCAGCTTCTGTACCGGAAAATGGAACAACTGGTTCTCTCTCTTTCCCTCTCTCTCTCTCTCTCTCTCTCTCTCTCTCTCTCTCTCTCTCTCTCTGTGACACATATAGCCTGGCTAGAAACTGGACCTGCAATGCATGATTCTTTTATATCTTATTGATTTGTTGTCTAAATGTTGATTTTGCAGGTGAAAATCCAAATAAAGAAGGAAATCAAGAGAAGGATGTTTGTGAAGGGACAAAGGACAAACATAACATTGAGAAGCTTAAGCGCGCAGCCATCTCTGCTCTCTCAGCCGCAGCAGTAAAGGCAAAGAATCTTGCAAAGCAAGAAGAAGATCAAATCCGACAACTTTCTGGATCATTGATAGAGAAGCAGGTAATATATCGTTCAAGTGTATGCAGCATAGATTCTGTTATGGTGCCGTATTGTTCAGAGTTGTAACATAACAATGAGGGGTTTTTTTTATGTCTAAGCAGTTACATAAACTAGAAGCAAAGTTATCTATCTTCAACGATGCTGAAAGCTTGACAATGAGGGTAAGAGAGCAATTAGAAAGGTCAAGGCAACGGCTATACCATGAAAGGGCACAGATCATAGCAGCAAGACTCGGTGTCCCACCTTCAATGTCCTCAAAAGCATCGTTACCAACAAACAGAATCGCTGCAAATTTTGCTAATGTGGCTCCAAGGCCTCCTATGGGCATGGCTTTCCCACGTCCACCAATGCCAAGACCCCCAGGTACATCATCATTCTCTGTTCCCGGTTCACTTGTACCTGCTACAACAATGACCGGAAGCTCAGATCCATCACCAGGTTCAGACAATGTTTCTTCGGTTTAGTGAGGTCCCATATCATAGTGTTCAGATTCACGGGGTAGCTCTCGATGTTATTATCTCTGAGCCCAGGTACATTATCCCACCTTTTGCGGCTTCAACTTTGAGCTTGGTTGATTTTTTCTGGATATTTATCGGACTTATGTAGGAGAGCAGGTGATTGGGAAATTAGTTAGAGGAGGGGGTTTTAGACCCATAAATTAATGTAACAGTCAAATGAAACTTTTGGAGATCTGTGAATGTGTTTTTTTTATGGTTGTTTAAACTTTAATGAACTGTGATGTTGAAACAGAGATATATGATTCCGCAAATGGTGGGAATGTTTTTTATGGATTGTGGTTACGACACACACGTACATGTAGAAGAGTGTTCGATAAGTTACGTTGTGAAACGAAGTTGAAGATCACTTGGTTACAAGACCATTAGTTATAAGATCACTTGTGAATTTGTTTGATTTCAAAGACTCCAATCTCAAACCGGTTTGGTTATTTTCTAAACCGATATGGTCCCATTGTTCAAACTTGAAACGGGCACACATGCAAAAGTAGTAGGGCCAAATTTGAGAAGCTTCGGTTTCTTGAAAGAGCAAATATAGATCGTAGATGGTAAAGAAAGAGAGACGTTTACTCCTAATTATAGTTGAAAAAAACTTTTCATTTTTGTCAGAAGAAATCTCCTCTTTCATAGGAGAAGCTATTTCGCCAAACCATCACGATTTCAATCTCTCTCTCTCTCTCTCTCTCTCTCTCTCTCTCTTCTTTCCCTTTCATTTCTCTTTCCAATCTTCTTCGCCAAGGTATTATTAATTTCTCCAAATTTTAGGGTTTCAATTGCACAAAAGCTATTGGTTTTGCTTGGAAAACAAGGCTGTTGTGTCGAGGATCACCTGGGAGAAGGTTTCTCCACCGTTGAGAAACCTTTCACCGAGAAAAAAAAAAGAAATCATTAATAATGGCGGACTCGCCGGGGAATTCACCTCCTGCACCGGAAACTCCTAATGCAGGCTCGCCGTCAAATGGGTCATCGCCGTCAAATGGTACATCACCGCCGACACCACCCTCTTCATCGCCACCGTCCTCAAACTCTGCTCCTCCGCCAGATAACAATAGCTCCGCTTCTTCACCACCGCCTGCGCCGCCGAAGCAAGAAACCTCACCTCCTCCATCATCAACATCTCCGCCTGCCGTAGTTAATCCACCACCGCAAACACCAGAGAATCCTTCTCCACCTTCACCCGAAGGCTCATCTCCGGTAACACCACCGGCACCGCCTCAAACACCGTCGAACCAATCACCGCCTTCACAACAAAAACCATCTCCTCCTTCACCTGGTGCAAATGATGACCGTAACAGAACCAATGTCGGAAACAACAACGGTAATAACAGAGACGGTTCCACACCGTCTCCACCGTCTTCAGGGAACAGAACATCCGGTGACGGTAGCTCGCCTTCACCGCCTCGGTCAATAAGCCCTCCTCGGAATAATGGAGATTCAGACTCATCATTATCATCAGGGGATCATCATCAACCAGCCAACAACATTGGATTGATTATTGGTGTCCTTGCAGGAGCAGGGCTATTGCTTCTACTTCTAGTGCTTATTTGTGTCTGTTGCAACAAGAAGAAGAAGAAACGATCTCCTCAGGTTAATCACATGCATTACTACAATAACAATCCCTTTGGAGCTCCCACAGGTAATCAAATGTTTAATCGTTAAATCCGGTTTCAGAACGATTAGAGCTTGTAGCCTAGTGTGCAAAAGGATTAGGCTTTAGAAGCTAAAGGATTTTGTTGCATGGTGTAGGTAATGGTGGTTATTACAACAATGGAACACCTCAAGATCATGTAGTGAATATGGCTTCTCAAGGAGGTGGAAATTGGGGACCACAGCAACCTGTGTCCGGTCCTCATAGCGACAGTTCCAACTTAACCGGTCGAACAGCTGCTACACCGTCACCTCAGGCTAAGACTCTTGGTCACAACCAAAGCACTTTCACCTACGACGAACTGTCCATTGCAACAGAAGGTTTCTCTCAGTCAAATTTGCTAGGACAAGGAGGATTTGGGTATGTTCATAAAGGGGTTTTGCCTAGTGGCAAAGAAGTTGCAGTGAAGAGTCTTAAACTCGGAAGCGGACAAGGAGAACGCGAGTTTCAAGCAGAGGTCGAGATCATTAGCCGTGTCCATCATCGTCATCTCGTCTCTCTTGTTGGATATTGCATCTCTGGTGGTCAAAGGCTTTTGGTTTATGAGTTTCTACCTAATAACACTCTTGAATTTCATCTTCATGGTATGTTCATATAACATAATATTTGCACGTATTAACACTTATTACAAAGTATGGTTTCTCTTCTTATCAATAGTATGATTGAAAATTTCAGGAAAGGGTCGTCCTGTTATGGATTGGCCTATAAGAGTGAAGATTGCATTGGGATCAGCTAGAGGACTTGCATATTTGCACGAAGACTGTATGAAAATCTTTCCCGCACTTATGATATAGTTTCTATCTCGCTTTCTATAAGAAATTAAAGATTGTGTATTTTACTTTTTACATCAATGGTTAGGTCATCCTCGCATTATCCATAGAGATATCAAAGGCGCAAACATTCTTCTTGATTTCAGTTTTGAAACCAAGGTATATATATATATATTGACCATTGTACTACTTCTAGTTTCATTTCTCTCATTTTTGTTTAGAATCTGTGTCGATGTGTGTATCAGTGTATTGTTCTATTGTGCATATATAGGTGGCAGATTTTGGATTAGCTAAGCTATCTCAAGACAACTATACTCATGTCTCCACTCGCGTCATGGGAACTTTCGGGTAAAAACAGCTTTTGTAAACTGTTTTAATTCATTCGCACTTATCCGCTAACATTTTCTTTGATTCAGATACTTAGCTCCAGAGTATGCATCAAGCGGGAAGTTATCCGACAAATCTGATGTTTTCTCATTTGGAGTAATGCTTCTTGAGCTCATAACCGGACGACCTCCACTGGATCTAACTGGAGAAATGGAAGACAGTTTGGTAGATTGGGTTAGTCGGCCGCCTCTTCGGTTTACTTGTTCAACACTTGGAAAAAAAAGCCTAATCTTACTCTTTTTTTATGCAGGCAAGGCCTTTGTGTTTGAAAGCAGCTCAAGATGGAGATTACAGCCAATTAGCAGATCCGCGTCTAGAGACAAACTACGACAAACAAGAGATGGCTCAAATGGCTTCTTGTGCAGCTGCAGCAATCAGACACTCAGCAAGAAGACGTCCTAAAATGAGCCAGGTTTCAAAAATCAAAACACTTTCTTAATTCTTCAGTCAAGAAACACAATCTTGATGACATTGCTTATGAATCTTGGAACATGTATATAATTGAAAGATTGTACGCGCACTAGAAGGAGATATGTCAATGGATGATCTAAGTGAAGGAGGAAGAGCAGGACAACGAAACACGCATTTGAGCCCCGGAAGCGTGAGCTCGGAGTATGATGCGAGCTCGTACAGTACAGACATGAAAAGATTCAGGAAACTGGCATTAGAGAGTAAAGAGTATGGAAGCAGTGAATATGGTGCAACAAGTGAGTATGGTTTAAACCCTTCTGCTTCAAGTAGTGAAGAAATGCATAGAGGCTCAATGAAACGCAATCCTCAGCTTTAAAAAAAAACACACTTTCTCACTTTTTTACTTTGTTTCTTCTCTCTATGCCTTTCATCATTTTGCTAAGGCTTTTTTCATTGTTTGTTTGTTCATTCTGCGTCAAAGATTTGGAGTTTGAAGAGTCCAAATTATGATGTTTTTTAGGAGTGATTTTTGACCAGAGAGACTATAGTGTGTTTTGTTAAATATGTATTAGTACACAAAGCCTTAACTTAAGCCATACAAAGTTATGGTTTTATAACATATTTATACACATAATCAAGATTTTATATATATATATATATATATATATATATATATGTTTATCGATGTTGTATTAAATCAGAAGGGTGTCTAATCGGTTTTCGACTCGATTATGACTTTATATGATTTTAATATTTTGGAATTATATAAATCTATCGATGTAAAGCTTAAAATCAAAACATTTTCAGAAAAAGAAAACCGATAAATTTGGTGTTAGCCAAAATATATCCTAATAGTTTGTGCTAATGTTTTCGTTGCATATCACTATTTGTGAATGTAAAATTCGGAACAATGTGATTTCGAATGGAGTTATTGAAATCATGGTCGAGATCCTCGTAGAGTCGTAGTAATGAGCGAGAGATCAGAGGTTTCATGAACATAACAAGTGAGCTGAAAATTATAGTTTCTTTTCTAACATTCCATGGACTTGACGATAATTGTGGCATGATGGACGATTTTTCCATAATCCGACTAGGCTTCGTATTTGTGATGGGGGGTTTTTAAGGTGTGGGAAAAATAACCAAACGGAACAAAATCGAACTGATCCGAATTGTGATTTTCGGTTCGGGTTTAGGTAGTTTATATTACATGATGATTCATTTTATTTTAAAAAAATTGGTTATTGATTCGGTTTAGATATTATCTGAAATCTAATTCATATCCGAAATAAAAAAATTGAACTATATGTTTATTATATGGACTCTTTGTTATATTAATTAATCATTATTTTATTCTCATAAAAAAATTGAAATCCGAATTACCTGAATAAATTATCATAAAACTGAATCAATCCAAATAAAACTAATTATCATCTCATAATCTCAAACCAAAATTTTTTTTAGCAAAAAAGTAACCAAAAATTGAATTACCCGAATGACCATAAAATAAAATCGAAATATATTTCAGAGGTAATACAGTTCTCATATATATTATTCAAACCGAACCGAATTTTTATCTATTTGATTCGGTATCCAATTTTCTAAACCATATAGTATCCGAAATTCAAAAATATCCGAGTTAAAACCGACCCAAGTACCCGAATATCCCTAGTCTTTTTAATCTCACTGATATGACGTGGCAGCCTGTCGTAAGATCATAGCCTTTAGAGCTCACCATAAAATCCTGTAACACGAAGCAGCAGATCATAGCTCCCTACCGCTTCTCTTTCGATCCCACAGTTTGCGAGTTTCGACTCTGAAACAAACATAGATCCTTCCTTGTCCCGCATTTCCATTGTTGCATCTGTAGCAGAAGCGAGATCTAAGTGAGATCAGCAATGGCGCAACCACTCGTGAAGAAAGACGATGATCACGACGATGAGTGTATATATCCTCCCTTCCTTTAATTTCCTTGTAATTTAGGATTATAATGTTCGAAATATCTGGTTTTGTGCAAAGGCGTATAGATCAGATGTTTAAGCTTCTAGATCTGGTGCGATTCTAGATATCAATTTCACAGTCGTGTATTGTATGTAATTCGGTTGTGTGGATCTACAATTTCAATTTCACTGTTACTAGGTTTAGGGATTGGTTACTGAGAAGACTGTTGTGATCATTACAGACACTGTTTAGTGTTGATCAATCTGGTTTTGTTACCACGTTCGATCCGGTGTGTATTTTCTGTTTTTTGTTGGCTCAGTGGAGTATTCTCCATTCATGGGAATTGAGAAGGGAGCTGTACTTCAAGAAGCTAGAGTCTTTAATGATCCTCAGGTTGATCCTAGAAGATGCTCTCAGGTAATTGCTACTTCAAGTTTTCTTTTTCTCTGGGATTTTGATCTTCTTGGTGGTCATAATCTTTCTGTGAATCAACAGGTCATCACCAAACTTCTTTATTTGCTTAACCAAGGGGAGTCATTCACAAAGGTCAGTTTTTTTTTTTTGTTATGCGGATTCGCTTTCATGCTTATGGAGCATTCTATACTCTATACTACCATTTTCCATTGATTTTATTATGTTTCATATGCAGGTTGAAGCAACTGAAGTTTTCTTTTCAGTTACAAAGCTTTTCCAATCGAAAGACACAGGTTTGAGGAGAATGGTCTACTTGATCATAAAGGAGTTATCTCCATCATCGGATGAGGTTTTCCATCTTTACTTCAATTTTCATACGAAAATCATGGCACTTGTACTTGTGGTAGGTATATTCTCTGATTATGGTATTTCCCCCATAGGTTATCATTGTAACAAGCTCGCTTATGAAGGACATGAACAGTAAAATTGATATGTATCGAGCAAATGCTATCCGTGTCCTCTGCCGTATAATAGACGGAACCCTTCTCACTCAAATTGAACGATACTTGAAACAAGCCATTGTAGATAAGAATCCCGTTGTTTCAAGTGCAGCTTTAGTCAGTGGGCTTCACTTGCTAAAGGTACCTTTTACACACCAAAACTATTAGGTTGTTTCTTCATTTTTAGGTTATGCTTATATCCTTATATTGTTGTTTTCAGACAAACCCAGAAATTGTGAAACGATGGAGCAATGAGGTTCAAGAAGGTATTCAATCCAGATCAGCCCTTGTTCAGTTTCATGCCCTAGCTTTGCTCCATCAGGTAAGTCTGTTGCATTGGTATTACCAAGTAAATTGGTTTATGTTTCTGTTCTTTGTTTAATTAAACAGCCACTGAGAAGAAGCATCTCGAAAATAGAGAGGTGTTACTATGAGTTTTGGCTAGAAACATGAACAATAAGTTTTCTGTGGCGGATCATATCTCTTTACTATGGTCATTTTCCAACAACTCTATTTCCTTGTGAGGTTCAATCTGTGTCTGGAGTCTGTCTTTGATTCTGCTGAGTCTAGCATATGTAACTTATTAGGTTGGAAGGACAACCTATTATGTGTCTAAGTTGTACGAGTTAGCATATGATATTATAGCTGCCGTTCCATTGATTTAAAATGGCTCCCAACACGATATGCTTTCCTTCTTTATTTATAAAGGTTGTGAGAATTGATCTAATTGCTGTTGACAATCAATCATCATATGCAGATACGCCAAAATGATCGCTTGGCTGTTAGCAAGTTGGTTGGTAGCTTGACCAGGGGATCTGTCCGCTCTCCCTTGGCTCAGTGTCTTTTGATACGTTACACCAGTCAGGTTAGTCCTCTATGCTGTTTGATCATCTGATAAGTGGGTGAAAGTATTTGTGTGATCTAGCTCTAGTTTCTATTGTTCAGGTTATCCGTGACATGTCCAACCATGGTCAGTCTGAAGAACGTCCATTCTATGAATTTCTGGAGAGTTGCCTGCGCCATAAGGCAGAAATGGTGATCCTTGAGGCTGCCAGGGCGATCACTGAGCTTGATGGTGTGACAAGCCGAGAATTGACTCCAGCAATCACTGTTCTCCAGCTCTTTTTGAGTTCCCCCAGACCAGTGTTGAGATTTGCTGCTGTCCGGACTCTGAACAAGGTTTGCAATGATTTCTTAGATCGAAATTTCTATCAAAAAGTCTTTCAGCTCTTTTCTCTGTATATTGAGAAACACCGAAAAGATGTTATATTTTTTCTGGATAGCTTCATCATTTCCTTTATTATAGAGAATAAAGAGATATTTCACTGTACACTAAACACAATTCTGAACCACAGGTTGCAATGACTCATCCTATGGCTGTCACCAACTGCAACATTGATATGGAGAGTTTAATTTCTGATCAGAATAGAAGCATTGCTACACTTGCAATCACCACTCTCTTGAAAACAGGGAATGAATCAAGTGTAGAACGCTTGATGAAGCAGATAACTAATTTTATGTCAGATATTGCTGATGAGTTCAAAATTGTGGTCGTGGAAGCAATAAGATCGTTGTGTGTGAAATTCCCACTGAAGTACAGATCCTTGTAAGTGAAGTTTTAGGGTGTATTATTTGTAGTTTTGGTCTCTAGCATTGATATTCTTTCGGATAACTTAAATATGTTACTGTGTTTTTATAGCATCGTGGCTTATGATTAATCTGTGTCACCCTTTCTTTTGTAGGATGACCTTCTTAAGCAACATTCTTAGGGAAGAAGGTGGATTTGAGTATAAAAGAGCGATAGTAGATTCTATTGTGACTATTATCAGAGATATCCCTGATGCGAAGGAAAGTGGATTGCTTCATCTTTGTGAATTCATTGAGGATTGCGAATTCACATATCTTTCAACACAGGTAAATTATATTCTCCATCATCCATCTGGGGTTGCTATTAAAAACTGCTTGTGTGGTGTTTAAATGAGTTTTGTCGCACAGATCCTTCATTTTCTGGGAATTGAGGGACCTAACACCTCAGATCCAAGCAAGTATATACGATATATTTATAATCGTGTGCATTTGGAAAATGCCACTGTCCGGGCTGCTGCTGTTTCTACACTTGCAAAGTTTGGGTTTATGGTTGAATCCTTGAAGGTATGTATGTATAGTTATCTTATTGCCTCTCTTCTTTGTTTTTCTGTTTTATCTTCCTTGACTGATGATAAAGAACATAATCATTGGATGCTCGGCAGCCCCGGATTACCGTTCTGTTGAAGCGCTGCATCTATGACAGTGATGATGAGGTGCGTTCCTAGTCTTAGTCTAGAAAAGCTGACTTCTAGTCATTGGTTGCAGTCATATATCTGTGCATTTTTGTTTCTGTACCCTTGAGTCGGTTGCATCATTAAACATGCATGCATGTGTTTGCCTTTGCGAACATTATCTGAGGAGAGATACATGCAAGTTGTTTGATGATTCCTTCCTTGATCATCATGAGTTACGATCTCTTTTTATTATAAGGTCCGTGATAGAGCAACACTATTTTTGAGTGTTCTTGGTGGTGATGGTACTGTTGACACTGATAAAGATAGCAAGGAGTTTCTATTTGGTTCCCTGGAGGTTCCTCTGGTCAACATGGAAACTAGTCTGAAGAATTATGTGAGTTTTCCATATCTCGGTTTTCTTGTTTTCATATGCTTCTTAGGACGTCAGTAATCTTATACTTTGATCCTGCAGGAACCCTCTGAAGAAGCTTTTGATGTCAACTCCGTGCCTAAGGAAGTCAAATCCCTACCCCTTGCAGAGAAGAAAGCCCAGGGTAAAAAGCCCACTGGTCTCGGTGCGCCACCAGTTGCACCTGCTTCTGGTTTTGATGGCTATGAAAGACTTCTCTCATCTATTCCAGAGTTTGCCGCCTTTGGAAAACTCTTCAAGGTTATGGCTGAATTTTCTTTTCTGTTTCACCTAATGTTATTGGCTTATCTCGATTGCTTTAACTTTTACTTCCTTTTTCAGTCTTCTTCACCTGTGGAGCTAACTGAAGCAGAAACAGAATACGCCGTCAATGTTGTAAAGCATATCTTTGACAGTCATGTGGTGTTTCAGTACAACTGCACTAACACAATACCAGAGCAGTTGTTGGAAAGGGTACTGAACATTGGTGTAGAACATAACCGATTCAGCTGACATCCACTTTTGCCTTCTTTCCTCATTTCATTTCCTCGCATGTGTTTGTAGGTCAATGTCATTGTAGATGCTTCAGAAGCAGAGGAATTCAGTGAAGCAGCTTCCAAGGCCTTAAACTCACTCCCTTACGATTCGCCTGGTCAAGCCTTTGTTGCTTTTGAGAAGCCAGCAGGGGTCCCTGCTGTTGGAAAGTTCTCCAACACATTGACTTTCGTTGTTAAGGAGGTACATGTTGAATAGGCTTTTCACATCCATTTTTTTTTACGAATACGTTTATCTTAGATGAAGTGGAAGAACTAGAATGACTCTAATTAACCACAGGAAAAAGGGAAAGAATATGACTTGTTTGTTTTGTGCATTATAAATGTGTTTGTAACAGGTTGACCCAAGCACAGGTGAAGCAGAGGATGATGGAGTAGAAGATGAGTACCAGCTAGAGGATCTTGAGGTTGTAGCTGCAGATTACGTGGTGAAAGTGGGTGTCTCCAATTTCAGGAATGCATGGGAAAGCATGGATGAAGAAGATGAGCACGTAGATGAATACGGCCTTGGCCAAAGAGAGAGTTTGGGAGAAGCTATAAAGGCTGTCATCGATCTTCTTGGCATGCAGCCTTGTGAGGTTAGTCTCTTCCGCTTTTTCTCATACTCAAAAAAGGAAGTTATTTCTCATACTCGGTCCGGGTCAGCTTTTCATACTCGTTGATGGAGTCTTGAGTATACAAAACGGTTTGTTTGTTCCCCGTTTGGCGATAACTTGACACTGGAGAAATAAATTGCAGGGGACGGAGACAATTCCGAGCAATGCAAGATCACACACTTGCCTATTGTCAGGTGTGTACATAGGGAACGTGAAAGTGTTAGTGAGGGCACAGTTTGGAATGGACAGCACAAAGGAGATTGCAATGAAACTGGCAGTTAGAGCAGAGGACGTCTCTGTCGCCGAGGCCATTCACGAGATTGTTGCTAGCGGCTAAAAACTCTGATAGGAACCCCTCTCATCACGTATCTACAGGTACCAAAGAGTGTGTTATTATAAAGTACACAAGACCGGAAATAAACAAGACTTGCTTTCTTCCTGTTGCGAAAGATCCTCACTTACCCAAAATACATCATCATCTTTTAAGATAGCATAGTAACTTCTTTTTTCTACATTATTACTGTCAAATACTGTGGAGATTTTCCTGTTATGATAATTTTGTATTTGATAAGTTGTGAATCCACGGATTATCTTTGTCGCTCAGATGTGAAAACCAGAGTCCTACCGACTGCTGAAGTCATAGATCATTGATTTTAGAACTTTTGTTGTTCAAATCCTAAGTTGAGAAAACGGACTAATCCAACTAATGGACACAACCATTGGATAACGAGCACATAAGTAGTAGAGATTATGGACTATAGGTTCCAGCTCAAGAGATGGTAGTAACAACCTGGTGGATTCACAATTTGATTATAGAGAATTCACATTGTTTTATGGTTTACTAAAAGGCAAACGAAGAATAAATAAATCAAAAGCACACTAAAAACCGAGGGAAGTTTTGATCCTTTCTAAACAACTCCACTGTTTAAAAAGCAAAACACATTCCCCATTTTCCACAAAGATTACAAACCGACCTTACCGGGTTTTACTTCCAGACTACAGAAATATATTTAACCAAACCACCAGAAATGGAGCTGAGACACGACTCCTACGTTTGTTTTGTCTTCTTCATATCACTCTCCTGTGCCCTCCAAATGCCCATATCTGTGTAATTCCAATGAAAATACACAACAAAATCCTCAAAATGGTATATAATCTTTAATCACAACTATCATGTTGTTTACTTTTGTTTAGAGACCCTAACCTTTAGATTTGAATCCCAACTTCCTGTACACAAGGCACTTCCATCTGCTGACATCCCCAAACAGCTTATCCGATTCTTGTGCGAATCCTGCAGTAACCCCAAATCCAATACAACCTGTGCAAGAATATCCCCCACACATTTCAATCATAATCTTTACAATCACATATCACCATGAGCAAAAACAACTCTCACCACTCAATACTCAAAATATTGATAGCTTACCTCTCCCAAGAGAGTATCCCAAACGTAGCAGGTGTTGTTGTTTGCGTAGCCAGCGAAAAGAAGTCTCCCCGAGACAGAGAATGCGATGGAGGTCACAGGTAGGTTCTCACCATCACCTTGTGGCTGATACACCTGGAGTTGATGACCAGTCCTAATGTCATACAGCCTGCATGTTCCATCGTCTGATCCAGTCCCAAATCTATACCCATCCGGAAAGAACTTGACAGTATTAACATCTCCCTCGTGCCCATGAAACGTACGCACTGCTCGGCTTGCAGCACGAGTGTCCCACAAACGGGCAGTTGTATCGCATGAACCAGATATGAACCAATTTGGGTTTGATCCGCTGATTGAGACACTGGAAAAAATAGGGGCACAATAACGGTGTATAAGGGCACGAGTTTTAACTGAATTGCAATATATTATCCATGCTAATTTTTATAAACAAATCAAATAAACTCCCTATCCTATAGACCAAACCTATATAAGTTGATTCCAACATTCGGTCCAAATGGTATAGTTCTAGACGATTAAGTTTAGAAACTTTAGAAACCGTGTTACACAAATCGATGCCAATAAGTCAATCAGATGAAAGCAACAGCCATACCTTAGCACGTCAGCAGTATGTCCAGACTGAAATTCGCCACCAAAAACAGAAGTTTTGAGGCCAGTAGTTACATCCCATAAGACACATGTTTGATCACCTGAACTGGTGATTAGATGGGCATCCTCATTTGGGACATACTGACAGCACGAAACATACCCCCTGTGACCACTGAGCATTCTTGAAACTGGTACAGTTCCATCCTTGTCTGCGGTTGAGCTAAGACTGAAGATGGAACATACACTGTCTAATCCACCACACGCAACCGACTGACCATTTGGAGAGAAGGCACATGTCATAACCCATGCACAAGGAAGTTTTATAGCATGAGTTTTCTGACTCGTTAGAGCATTCCACACAATTAGTCTCCCATCTTGAGATGCACTGACAATCCGATTCTTCTCCGGAGTCCAATCCAAAGAATAAACCTGTAAATCCCACATGTTAAAATTTACAAGCTACCAAATCCCTCTGCTCCTCAAAAATGAAAACTACTAAAATCTTATAGACCTCATCGACCGAATAACAAACTGGTTCCGCCCTAAACTCCTCCTAAATGTAAGCTTCGAGTTTCCCCTAAACCCTTAATCACAAGCTACAAAAACTCCATAAACAAGCATACTTGAAAGATAAAGACCATATTTTTGCAGCACCCAATTCGTCAAATCATACATAAAGGCTCGAATATTCAATTGTGAGATACATAAAAGATCGAACTTTTCACTCACCTTTCCCGTGTGTCCCTGAAGAGTACGACAGCAAACCAGATCCGTCGCTCCGAAACTCACCGGAGTGCGTCCTTGCGCAACCGAATAATTGGCCACTGCCAAAATTCGATCCCAAATTAAAGCAAAACAGATCTAAGAACAACAAAAATTGTCATATTGTGAAGAAGAAAGAAGAGAAACAAACAAAAAAAATCCCAAACCATCGGTATCGAGCAGCTGGAGTCGTCTCTGGCTAAGCCTATCACGGAGGTTGTTAACGGTCTCCGTAGCGACGGCGTGGCGTTCTTTGAGCTCGGAGACAGACATTAATGGTTCGGACTTGGGCTTCTCCGTCGCCGATCAGGAAATTTGAGAGGGAGATTTTTGGGGTGGTGTGGAAATTGTCTAGAAGAGAAGAAGCTTCATGATTGAGAGGAGATCGAAACCCTAGAAAGAGTTGATTTTGGGGGAAATTACGTGGGAAAAGAGAGGAGATGATGAAAAAGCTTGAAGGAGTCAGAGTCGCTCGGTGTTGTTGGTGATGGCTCTGACCTGACCACAAGCAAGAATATGAGAGAGAGAAGAGAAGAGAGAGGCAGAGTCAATAGACCATTGACTGTTCCCATTTCGGATAGTGGACCCCATTCAAACGACGTCGTTCTTTTGAGCTTCATAATATCTTTCTTTTCTCATTATTGGTTTGATTGATGTAATTTATTAGCATAGTTAAAAGAGATAAAAAAGAGTAATGATGAAAAACAGTAATATACAAAAATTGAGGGTATTGAAAACAAAAAACACCATTTATCTCTTATATATGTATCTCCTATATTTTTTAGCTATTCCATTCTCGTTTATTGTAATTTTTTCATAAAAAAACCTTGCAACGTTTGTGTTACCAAAATATAACATTTGGTTTTGATTTGATAACTCGTGAATTCTTAGAATGATGGAATGATTTATATAGTAATTTCGTTATTTGAAAAACAAACAAAAAATATGGCATTCCATACATTTTCAGTTTTCTTTTTCTTCAAGTATCACTTATTTCATTACATCATTCACTGTCTTTTTATTTATGCATAACCAAGATTATATCTTAAAGAGTAAAAAATCTAAAAGCGGGAATTGGAATATATTCACTAATCAGATCCATATAAAAAAGGAGAGAAGAAGTGTAGTCGTTACAGACTACAATAGATTTTTATTGTATAATGTGTATAGCTATTATTAAAAAAAAACAATAACAACTTGATTACACATGGAGGGAGGAAAAAAAAACAAGAAGTACGAGTAATTAATTAATTACCTCAAGACCTAATTGGGCTATTTATTACATATTTACATGAAGATTAAGGACATAAAGATGAGTAGTAGAAAAGATAGAGAAGAAGAGACATTTGATTCAACTGCTCCATTCTTCTTCTTCTTCTCTGATTTGTCTGAGTTCACATATTTGTTCATCACTCCTGCACTTCCTCCTCCTCCTCCTCCAGGATAGACACAACTGTTATAACCTATCAAATCGAAATGCAAGATAAAAAAAAAACCAATTAGTATATGCAATTTTTGTTATTGTTCAATCAACGGTTGATATTAGCAAACTTGGTATATATATACTAAAAGGGCCATATATTAACGTGGTCTCTTTCATATTTTTCAGACCAACCCAACAAGAAAACGCAGTGGATGAGAATTGATCTCTGTCCTCGACGAATAAGACCAATCATCAACCACTAGATGATCCATAGTTGTGTCGTGGTTCATTAATGTGGTCTTTGTTACAACGTTTTATAAAAGGTCAGAAAATAATATTGGCAGGGTGTGAGAGTCAACGGGAGAGAAAACTTACTAGGGTTTTGGGAGGTGACTGTTGCGGTTTGAGAGAAATCGCAATCTGTAGGCTTTTTGGGAGACTTTTGGAAATACATATTCATGGCAAAGGCTGCGTGTGACGCCACATTGTTTGGCTCGAAACAAGCTCCTCCTGGTTGTATCGGGCCACAGTCTATTCCTTGTCCGCAAGCCCAATCCAAGCTCGCTTGCAACTGCTCATCCGTCGCACCCTTCTTCGGCACACACCACCCCGTCGATGTCACTTTTCCCGATGGCGTCTGGTTTTATAATCAAAGCATGTTAACCTTTTAAATCAAAACCTCGATTATTTATCCGCATCTGCGTTTACATGTTATAGTAAGATACTTTTTTTTCCAAATAAAATCCGTAACTTTCTAGCTTCTAACCTGACCACTACTGTTGCTGCTGCTACTACTCTTGGCAAGGCCTGCATCATAAGCCATGGAAAGATCGGTTTTAAAAAGTCCGAATGCCCGCTCCGAAGAAGGCCCAGGCTTCAGATTCTCGTCGTAGAGGGCAAAAATGTAAGTGTCCACGGACTTTCCAGGCATGAGAGGTGTGCCAACCATGGACTTTAGATGAGCTATTAGGTTTCCATTGTAAGCTTTAGCATTATCCACGCTCGGTCCAACCTCGTTACTGTCCCCTCGTGAAGCCCAACCTGTTTCCGCCACCACGATCTCCACCTTTTCGAATCCCATCGATTTCAAAGCCGAGTGAACCGCATCTACCTGCGACCGATGAAAAAACTCAAGAGACTGTAACGTGTGTCGCAAGCAACGAACATGAACAAAAACTTAATTTCTACTACTTTGTTTGTACAAAGACATAATATGACCTGAAAAGTCAACAGTTTTTTTTTGTCCTCTATATATTTTCCGTTTATTTTATTTTGGTAAGACGTTACTGCTGACGTGGAATTAATGATGACAAATGCAAACAAATGTTTCAAGAAACGTCTAAATAAGTAAATAACTTGGTGCGAATCCAGCCTGTCAGACACAGTATAGTAGTATACGACTGAGGAACGTCATCGTCACGCATACTTATTCCCCTGTGAAGATAATTATTAATAACATATGAAAAAATATATAAATTTTAACTTATTAATTGTTATAAACCAAATTAATAAGCAGATTTTAAAACTAAGAAAGTGTAGTTTCAGACACATACGGCACCTATGGACACGGATCATCCAAAGCAAATAACAACTGTCTTTTGTACTATATAATAAGAATATAGATTCCTTCTACGTTGTAAAGTAGAGAAATAGAACAAATTCCTTGCTACAATCTAGTGCAAAGAAAATCATATATCTAAATAAATAAATATACAAAACCTAAAGACTATAGTCTATAGATTCGTCCACGTGAATACTGCCAATTATTTATAAATTTTATGATCTTTTGTGTCACAACAATAAGTTATTAAAAAACTAACCGACCTATATAAACCAAGCTTTAACGTCTAACTAAATCATTATTAGATATAAAAACAGTTCACCAAATCCATAACCAGGGACTAGCTAATTTACAGATTTTGAAAAATTCTAAAACTTCTATAAGCTTTTTTTTTTTTTTTTAGAAAAAAGTTTTACTAGTTACCAAACACAAAACTGAATTGATTAGTGTGGACCAGACTGTAATTAATTTACCTGAGCATCGAACATATTCATGTACTTGATTCCGGTGTTATGGTCGACCCGACCCGGGTTAGGCTGAAAGAGGCAAAACGCCAGCGTTTCGGGTTTCGGGTCACTCTGGTACGCAAAGAACGGGTACGGGTTAATAGTGAAAGGCGAGCCAGTATCGCTAAGGAATTGCAAAATTCCCTTTAAACCGGTTTGATAACCGGCTGCGAACGAACCGGAAGATGGCGGTTCTGAGTTACCCAGCACCGACATCGCGTGCACCGTCGACACCTTGATTTTCCCGCCGAGCGACGCCGCTTCGAGGGCTTTTTGGACATTTTGCATCGCCGGGAGTAGCTGATTCACCAGATTTGGGTCGTTCGACATCAAAACCTACAATAACCGGAGGAGGTAAATTTTTCATCGGAAAAAGAGAGAACTTTAATCGAATTTGATGATCGGACGGACCTCGTTGCCGACGGTGATGAGGATGATTTTGGAGGCGGGATAAAAAGGGAGGACATTGGAGTTGATCCATTGAGTTGCGGCGTTTGGATCGGAGGCGAGTGAAGGAACATCGCCGTTAGCGGCGCCGATTACGATTCCGACGCCGGTTCCAGCCAAAGCTTTGATGATGGCGGGATCGGCGCCGTAGAGTCTAACTTTCTGAATGGAAGTTGATTGGAGGAGCTTTGCGGTTTCCGAAGGCGGAGGAAGATTGTCGGCGACTTGACCGTAGTTAACTCCGATGAACGACTCTGCATCTGTCGACAGGAAAACAAAAAAAAACAGAGGAAGAAGAAAAGGTTAGATGAAGAAGAGGGTGAAAAGAAAAACGACGTCGTGTTGAAGAGAGAAGAAGATGATACTTACGTGAGGAAGGGAAGTGAGAGAGGAAGAAGATGAGGAGGAGAGAGAAGGAGATGGAGAGAGCCATGATGGTGAGAGAGAAAGGAGAGATTTTCAGAAAGTGTTTGATTAGAGAAGAGAGGTTTTACTGTAACGGTTATAAAGACACGTTTGTGCTCGTTTTTTTCACACTCCACGTGCTGACTTCTTTTTCTTATTTAGTCTTGAGTTTAAGTCTTCGGTCTCGGTCTTCTATTGTAATATTATTGCAGAACTTTTTTGCATAGAAATTTCGAAAGAGGATAACTTTTCTCCAATTTATTGATTCAACTTTTCTTTTCTTTTTTTTTTGTCTTCTTTAAAGTCAACAAATTTCAGAAAATAGAATTTTCTCCATAAATTTTGCTGTGAGAAATAAAAAAAAATATTTCCCAAAAAAAAAACTTACACCTAGACTTACATGAGAAGGAAAGTTGGAGGAATGCAAACCAAAATAATATTGTGTAAGTGGAGATGGGATAGTGTCGAAATCCCATAAATGAGCCTACCATCGATTCTCAAATTTTGATATGTCATATTGATGTTTCTTGGATCAAACAAAAATCAGTAAACGGATTAGAATGGTGTTTTGTGGATAACGATGGGATGTCTTTAATTGGGATTAAAAAAACAGAAGAAGTCTATCGACAGTTGAATCAATAATCTCCAAAAAATTGCATATTACAAGGTTTGATAATGTATGCAAGTTAAAAAGGTACGTGGAATGCGATTTTAAGGTTAAAACTTAAACATTGTTAGTGGTTGTAAAGTGATCAAATTAGTTAGGATGTAGGACTCAAAAAGTACAAAAATGGTTGGAACATTTATTGATATTTCGCAATTGAAGATAATGGGATGCTAAATGTGTGAACATACGTAATAGGTTCGTATTATCTAGAAAATTAAAAATAAATTCATCATTACTTCAATTTCATTTCTCATAAAAAGAGGATAACATTATCCCCCTTTTCCATGCAATTTCCCAGACATAAAACCATTCTTCACGTTTCACCCACCACCACCAATAATTTTAGCTTTTGGTGATTTCACAATGTTTCAACTCAATTATTATATACGACTGTTATGTTGACCATAGCTTCTTTTTGCATTTGACGTCATTTATACTTTCCTCAAGATTTTTTACTACGCTCACATCATTTACAAAAACAAAACCAAATCAAACAACCAAAAAGGTTGAATCATTTATATTAAAAGATTGCATATTCCAAAATAGGTCTGCAACTTTTTCTATCCATGATAATGATTTGTTCACATTTTCATCAGCAATAAATCAGAACAAGTATGACCCAAAAAAAAAAAAAAAAATACCAGAAACCCAAATCCAATAATTGTAGAGATTGGCACGGAAAGGATATTCTGCTTAATATTTTGTGATATAGGATTTATCCAGATTGTGACAATCCCCAGCTTTATAACCCTGATTAACAATTGTTGTACTAAAAATTAGAGAGGATAGTAGGGCCAAATGACGAAGATGATGAGGAAGTGAAGAAAATTGAGGAGATTGATCTCGAGAAAGGAAGCTACGTGAGGTATTCATATGATGACTTAGAAGCTTCTCCAGGGGAAAGCAGGTCTTGTCTATCCACTGTCCGAGGTTGCTGTTTTGTTTTGTTTTTTAAAGGACCTTTTTGGGTTTGGCAATGACAGAGGCTACGTGAGGTATTCATATTTGATTTTTCTTTTCCATTTTTGTTTTTGTAAGATTTTGGTCGCAGGACACACTTTCATTTTGTAATCACAACAAAATGATCCAAGGATCAGGTTATATTACAAAGGATAGTACATGTTCAGGGAAGCTTATAGAGTACAATGATCAGAAGTAAAGATACAGATAGTGCCTTGGACAAAAAACAATAAAAAGAGTTGTAATGGCGACTAACAAGTTACACCAAAAGCTCTAGAGGAGAAGACACAAAGGCACCATCGTGAACCTAAACCAGAGAACAAGGACTCCCACAAGAACTTGACTGAACATGAAGATAGAGAGAGCCAAACAACTCCAAAAAGACGGTCACAGGATTCCCAAGAACACAAGAGTTGTTAATTTGGAATTCCCCAAAAACAACAAAAAGCCACAAGCTATGAAAACAAAAGTAGAGATCCATATTCAGATAAACAGAGGGTATAGGTAAAAACTAGATGTTTAGTCGGACCAAATTTTCGAGATAAGGAGATATAACACAAGTAGAGGGGGAGAGACGGCGAGTGACGTTCTCACGAGGATAATGTTTGAATAAACTCTTGTCGATTTACAAAATTTTATTTTACAAAATTGTCGATTTTCTTTTTATTTTATTGACACCAATATCAATATGCATATTGCAGCATGTCTATGAGCACTCTCTGTGTGAAACATAATCTTTTTGGTATCCATTCAGGCAATAATCTATCCACCATTGATAAAGGAAAAGGAATGATGACATCCTGCAAAAACACCAGAAACATTTCAATCTGACAAACAGACTCCACTAGTTTCCAGAAACAAAATGTATATTTCAGACGGCAATGAAACCAAGAATTGCTAGTTTCATTCATATAGTATCGCATTGCAGCGGCTTAGTAAAGGATTTCAGAGAGCTTCACAGAACATAGCAAGAGATAAACAATGCAATTTAGCATAAAAACACCTCATATGCACGGCGCGTCTCCTTTTCATTCGCAATATAAGATTGAGATCACAGAATTAACAATGTGCAAAGAGCATCAAACTTGCAATCTGAATAAGCAACTATAAAGTCCTTATTCCCTATCATTTTCCAGAAGCTCTGAACAATTTCAGCTCGGCACTTAATTTTCTGTATCATATAATAAGCTCTTAATTTTCTGTAGCATAGAGAGAGATTGACAAATAGGACCTTATCGTTGTAAAACTCAGCCATCTGCCAACTTTATTCCACATGGGCGATTGGCATGCTCATCCCGAAACACCGTGATGAACATTCTTGTTTGTCTGGATTGATCTATGTTCCTATGTTTAATAAGAGCATATAATCAAACATGTTACCAAAAAAGGCAATTATTAAATGCAAAAATTAGCAATCTCTTTAGCTTTTGAAACTTACATGACGAAAAGGGAAATCTTCAGCCTCAAGCACGTGAATGATTTCTCCCATCTTTAGTCGTTTACTAGCATCTAGGTCAATGCAACGCAAACAAACAAGGATCTTGGTGGAGGTGGTGGATTCGCAATTTTAGGGTCTATAACTTCTTATCCACGTCTACTTGCAACCATTCCACTAAGTTCATCTGAAAAATGTTTCACAAACAAATGTTTACATATGTTCTTGGGAGAAAAGGATTACGTATTAAAAGTCTTCAATGTATGAGCTTACCTCGCCGGGCGGTCTTGAATAACCAGACTGGGCACCTGCCTGTTATAATCTCCATGCGCAAAACACCGAAACTGTAAACAAACATATCTGCAGAAAATTTAAAAAGATGTAAGAAAATGTAAAGTAACGATCTGAGTCTGATAATTGAAAGAAGAGAGGGTATATACCCAAAAGTTCACATCACACGAGTTGTCACATGGCTTGTTTCAGACCCTAATAACAACTTGGCCAAACCGAAATAAGAAACTGTCGGGTCCCATTTCCTATCGAGCAAGATGTTACTACACTTCACATCACGGTGCACAACCTTAGGTTCAAACCGTTCATGTAAATAAGCTAATCTGTTCACCAAAAGCCAAGGTTTTAAAAGGCCAATCGCCGCTAGAACACGAATCGAAAAGAAGAAGAAAACAGAAGAAATCGCACCCTTTTGCGGTTCCAATGGCAATCTTCATGAGGATTATCCCACGTAAGAGGACTGACCGGACCGGACCTACTTCACCTTTCAAACACTGCTCCAGGTTTTCCTTATCAATATATTCATACACAAGCATCCTAATCAAGAAACCAAAAGAAAAAAGTAAATTTTATTAGAATAAATACGAATTCAAGTTTACTGATTCGTTTGGAATTTGTTAGTTTTGGCACCTTGGAGCACTGTCAGCACAATAACCCATCAGAACAACCAAGTTTTTGTGAAGAGAAATAAGTTTTACCATCATTTAACATATCAAAATCTTAAATTTCTTTATAAAACAATACAATGAGAGTAAACAAAAAAGATAGAAACTTTCAGGACCAAAAAAATTATATATTTTTCAAATGGGCATCAAACTTGTGGTGACTCTGCTCAACCTAAAGTCAACAACTAAAAACAAAAGAGAACATAAAAAGGAGAGAGAAAACAATAGAATGATCGTGCCATACTTACTCATAGCACGGTAACGGGAAAACAAAACTACTGTAATTCCAAGCTTATAGTCATACGAACGAAACCAACACAAACTCTTAATTCTCGAAGAAAAAGAAAAAAAGTGGAAAGAGCAATAGAGAGGAAGAGAGTTTGCATAGGAGAGCAATAGAGATTTGATTCCTCCGCCGCTCATTTCTTCCCCTATCTCTCTAAGGATATAATCAAAACGCCGTCGTTAAGATTATCACTATTTGCGGCTTAGTTAAATGTTTACATAAGGCCCATCATAGCCCATTTATGTTTTTCTCAAATTTTCTGTTCTTTTGAGCTCTAAAAGGTTGCTTCCACATTTTTTCTTCTTTTCAAACAAGCAAGTGAAGAAATGTTCAAAAAGTTAGCAAAATAGTGTATAGTGCGACCGAAAAACCAGAAGAGCATACGGACCCTTGAAACAAACATCACAGAATATGTGTCCACGGGAAGTAATAGGCCACCAACTCATCCTTGCAAGTCTCACATGCAGGGGATTTATGCAGAACATTAAAAAAAAAAACATGAAAACTTTCTAGCTACGTAGCCAAGCTTAGAAATTGTGATTAAACAACCTGCTACTTGCGATTTTTAGATTTGGACGTTCCATAAACCCACACATTTGGGAAACTTGCTCAGCAGAGAGCTCAAGATCTTGCGACAGTTTCTGCTCGTCCCATTTGTAGTAGAATAGACACAGAGCAGCCAAATCTGTACTTAATCCGTATTTGGACATAGCATCAAGAGGAAGCTGAAGCATTTGTTCACCACAGATAAAATCAACCTAAACAAGCAACACACAGACAAAGTTGAAAATCTATCAACCTAAATCAATCAACCTAACTAGCAGAATCAACAAGAGCTAAATCAACCTAGTAGCAATATCAATAAGACAGATCAACCAATATTCTGGATTCCAACAAAAAAAAGTGCATCAGATCAAACAAGCAACATACATCGTACCGAAGAAGCATAGATATGGACTCATGCTTTGAACAAGAAGAGTAATCAATCGATTTCGAAACAGAGATACGCCTGCGAAAGTGAGATTCCAGAGTCGATTAGAGAGGAACAAAAATTGGTATTCCAGAATCGAGCGCCTAAGAACGAACGAAACTGAAAACACGAAGCAAAACGGCAAGAGAAACTCAGATCTGGGACTCATACCTTGAAGAAGAAGATACTACTCCGATAGAGAGCAATGTAAAAAAACTCGAGAGAGATTAGAATGAAAAAGAGAAAGGAGAGAGAACATTTTGTTCTTCGAGTGAAACCTAAAACAGAAGAAAAACCTAAAAGGCTTCATTTATAGAGATATGACTTATGTCCATACCTCAACGTCTTTAATTTCAAATATATATATATACCTAATCAGATAATATTTTCTTGGAAAGGTAATTTTGGTTTAGTAACTCCAAGCATGCATGCGTGATGCGTCGTCTCAAGGAACATTTATAATTTGCTTTCTCCAATAAAATATCATATCCATGATACGCCACTAGTAAAATTGGTCAAACAAATTTAATACATATATAATAACGATAAAAAGAAGTTTGTAATTGTACTTAACATGCATGCGTCTTGAAAATCTACACAACTTGTATTCTCGAGCAACACATCATTTTCTAGACAAAAGTCGTATCATGTTTCTTTTCTCGACACTTAATTTTTTCTTCTTCTTTCATATAGCTTATCGCAACGGTAATATCTGAAATAGTATATGATTAACTGATTATATACTGTATATGTTTTTTTGTTGACTTGTACTATCATGCGTATAAATAAATAAAAAAACCCGTCTACGATTTTTGTCTTCTCGAGGAATTACGAGGGATGTTGTGCACACGACGAGTTATTGAACACGAGTGTTTCTTTTTTTCTTTCTAACTTGTTCTCGAGGTTTACAAGTGGGTAAAGATGTCAAACGGGCCGACGACCCATGGGCCATGTCCAACTAAGTTTGTCATGAAGCGGGCTTGGACACATTTTTATTTGTCCATGAAATAGCAGGCCTCGCGGGTTGACCCATTGCAGTTCGCGGGTTAAACGGGTTAATCTTAATCTAAGGATTCGTTCAATAGTTTACAGTCCTAAAATAACTTTTCATTAGGATTGTTGGAGTCATATCCCCGGTAAATTATAAAACCCTTTTATCTACCTAATTTCATTTTTTTTGCAAACTGAAAGATTTTAAAAAATCTATTTTGTCGGAATTTTGTTTTATCCCTTTTCGGGAATGCTTTCAAATTTTCTTTGTTGTAAAACTCTATCAAATCTAGAATAGTATGTTATTTGCATCTTGACCCACGGACCAGTCTGTTAATCCGCTGGATTTAACGGGGCGGGTCTAGACATAACTTCACGGACAGCGGTCCTAGCGGACCGGCCCGTTGCGATCTAAAATATATATTTATCTACCGTGGGGCGGGCCAGATGGACGCGGGCTGGCCCATTTGACATCGGTGAGTTAGTGATCACGTTGCGTCGTCAAATCTTCTTTTTTTTTTTTTGAATTGAATGTAAAATTGGATTCAAATCAAACTTGTTTACAATAGATGTGTACTTGGGTTTTAGATGCCTAAATCATTTTTGATTGTCCAAGAAACCAAAAAGGGTAGAGAGAACAGAGCATGAAAGAATAGAACATAGATGTGTTGAGCAACTTCGAACGCTTCTTCTCGTACGTTTCGATGATTATGATCGCGTCGCAAGCCAGTGGTACATGGCTGCAGAGTAGTCATGATGGCCCATATATTTCGAAGTGAATTAATTCGATTTTTGATGTTTTTGTCAATATGCTTGATTATGACTCTTGTTGTCAACGCTACCTTTCCGTGTCTTCTTGCGTTCCTTTCCCTCCATATATGGTATAAGGTTGATTGGAGAACGTAGCGAAGGAGAAATAAGCTATACTTTGGCCGTGGTGTGATGAGCATAGGGATGATCAAATCCCATTCTGTTGTATATTCTGATCCTAGCAGCCTTGAAGAAACGTTATGCCATATCTCTCCAGAAATATCACAATTAAAAAATAGATGGTCTCGGCTGTCCTCCGTCTTGCCACAAAGACTGCATATAACGGTTGATTACACAAAGATGGATCCCATTTTTTTGTCTATAAAAAAAAAAAAATTTGCTACCTTGTTTTTAAGAATGATGAGTTGAATTTGTGTACATATCGTTGAGGATTGTGAGTTTTTTTTATGGCTGGGACTTGTGCGTTACAGTGCATATACATTAACAAATACAGTATTAAATTGTCGATGCGTAACATTCATAGTGTAACACTATGATTGAATTGTTTGGAAAAAGTTATAAACTTGTACGCGGTTTGCTTTATTAGAATGTTTCACTTTTTGTTGGTCAATAAATAGATGAATTTCTGTCACACTTGCATGCATATAGTTTAACTATATCATATACGTATATCAAATATACTAATACATTTATATTCGTAAGAAGAAAGCACATACATTAAGTTTTTTTTTTCGTTGCTTCACCCTTAACTAGGGTTTACGTTTTAAGAACTAACTTCATAAATATGTGGAACACCAATGCAAATTAATTAACCATGTATAGTTTTTTTGTGAAATGTGAATTTGATTGCATCAAGATAATTTTCTTTATTGTAGAAACTATGTTATAAGAGTACATGTTATGTAAATACTTATGTTTTGACCTAGACAATGAAGTTTTTGACATCCCGATAATTTTAATAGGAAACAAATAATTTACTAACCTATATGATTACGAATGATCACATCACATGAAACAAAATGAAGAACTTATATGTACCAACTCATGAACCTTCTTTTTCAACCAAAAAAGAAGAAGAAGATAATTTTCTTTTATCAACAACATAAAAATATTACTCGTGAGACAGTTCGATGTTAATTTAAGGAATATATATGAGAATCAGAAGATTCATGAGTTGGTACATGTATAGTTCATGGGCATTATTTATTATACATTCACAATTGCATAATTACAAAAAGGAAAACTTGAAGCAAAATATTGTTTTATACAAAATAAAATTAAGTTGAAATTAAAACTGAAATGTCAGAAAACTAGGATGTGTATTATTGGTCTATAATATGTTGTTGAGTGCAGTGCATATATAGGTCGTGGTTTTATTTAAACCCGAACTTACCGACCTTTTTACTAAGTAATTATTAAATTAAGTAAATTTATCAAACACAAGAGGAGAAATTCGGTTAACGGAACAAATTAGTATTGTAGTTTTGATATTTTAAATCATTTTCCGAACTCACAATATAATTTGAGAAAGTAAGAGTCATAATCGGGATCGGATATTTTTTTTTTTTGTAATTCAGATAATTTTGAATCATATAAAGTTGGTTAACCTCTCCATATTGTGCAACGTCATCACATCGCATGAAGGATTGACATGTGCCTTACATTAATTGTAAGTATAAAATTAAATAAATTCAAATTTAAATTAAAACTTATAAACACATATAATAAACATGGTGTCATAAAAACATAAATCACATAAAAATATAAATTGATTACAATTAAATAATATAAAGTTTGAATTTAGTTTACCTTTTTATTTTCCTCTTTTTTAAAATTTATCATTCATTTGGTCATATTTGCCTACATTTATATGCAAATCACTTTTCTAAATTCAATGATTTTGTAGTATATATTAACTATCAAGTCTATATTAGTTATAAATAAGTTTTTTGATATTTTTATAGAGGTAAAAAACAAGAATTCGGGACGGAGTTTTGTGGGAATGAAAACGTGACGAAAATTTGAGAAAAAAAATAGTTGTTTCATTTATGTCGCATTTAAAGTTCGACATAGAAACAAGATGAGACAGGACGAAACAAAAGTTCTCAAAAATATAAAATTCATATAAATTAATTATTATTTTATATAATATAAAAATTAATAATTTTGTTACATTTAATTAAAAAAAAGAATTTGTGTGTAATATTTTGTCTTTTCTATTATTATAAGATACATATTCAATTTTATTCGGCCACCTCTTGGATGTGTAATATATAATTACGACATAATTTTAAATTTCTTAACACAACAACTCATTGTTGGATGGATTGTCCGGAATTATGACGGGATCTCAAAATATTGGGGATCGGCAAATTTGGGCTCTACAATATCGCTTTTAGAGGCAGAAGAAAATGCTATATTGATGGCTATAAAAAGTGTATATTTCATGGTTTAATATTATACATGGCTCTGTTCGGGATATAAGCATGAAAAGCATATGTCAAGATATTGGTTTTTGGTTTAAAAAAACCAGAGCTTGTTAATTTTACCATGTAAAGAGATATTAAAATGGCGCTGCACATACACTTGCAAAACATAGTGTTTTAAATATTTTTTTCTATTCGCATTGTATTTATCCTCCGTATTGGCTAATTGATAATTGATAGGTATTTTATTCCGTGTCTATGTAATTTCTCAATTTGCATAATGTAATATTTGACGAAAACAAAATAAGATACATGTTCAACTATTTATATAATATTACTTATAAAATTTGTTCATAATAGAATTTTGTTTTCGTTTAAGAACGGGTTGAGAATCAAAATTTATACCATACGGGAATGCATTTTTGTATGGAATGAAAATTCGAGACAAAAATAAGACAGCAGACGATGAAACAAGACGGGATGGAATTTTGCTAAACTCTAAATTTTTAATAATAATAAAAAAAACCGTGTCCGTACGCGCGGATATTGGTAAAAGCATTGCATATTCCAAAAATAGGATTGCAACTTTTTCTATCCATGATAATGATTTGTTCACGTTTTCATCGGCAATAGCTCAGAACAAGTATGAGAGCACCAAACCAAAAAAAAAAAACCAGAAACCCAAGTCCAAAACCCAAAGGACGAACAAAAACACAAGATGATCAAACCACAACAAACAAAAACAAAAAACCTCCAGACCCAAAATTGGGGGATAGAGACAGAACCAACAAACAAACAGATTCTCTCCTCTATTATAATCTGAAGAAGCCAATTATATAAATCGAAAAAAAAAGACGAGTGAAAACAGATTCTCCTTAACTTAGGCACCTGAGTGCGAGACCGGTGTTGTCTCGAACTTTCCTTCAGTGAACAAATGATTGTACTGTTGAGGCAGTGCATGTTCCACCTACAATGTTGCAACAAAATCACTATGAGAATCATTCCTTCAATAAACAGTGTCTTCTCAGGCAGTCACACACATGAGTCTCTTGGTTATAATCTGAATTGGTATCACTCCACAATAACCAGACTCCAGAAATATTTCATCCATGTATAAATTTGAAGAGAGAGGAGAGCCATACCCAGTCTCCATCAGTACCAGGCACCATTACATTGATCTCACTCGATTTGGCTGTTGTTATAGCGGTCTCTAACGAGTCTTTGCTTAGATATAACTGACAGCCAGTTGTGTTGTCCACAGAAACTGTGGGAGCTGAACCCTGGATCAGCCATAGATGAAGTAAAAGTCAAAGCAAGAGCATCAGTGTTCACAAAACAATTGCAGACGTTATTGAGAAGCAAAAGAGATGGGCCTTAAGAAGATATATTTGCAGCCATAAGGAAAGCTATAGATGATAGAAAACAAACCTGGCATTGCACTTCTACGTTGGTGCAATTCACAATCTCAAATGCAGCAACAACATCCTATACATACAGACGTGTTAGATTTTACACTATTAGAAATCACATAACTGTATACTGTAGGAATGTAAGAGGAAACAGTATTATTCCACCCACCGAGAAGACAACACCCATTTTGGTGCATTTGTCGATGGTGATGTTATTCACTTTTCCTACAGATTATGGAACAACAGTAAGTCCTCAAAGATTTTTTAGGACATATCCAACTTTCATGGTGAAATTGGAATGCCGCAAAAGTTACCTTGTATCTGCAAGACAGAATCTTTGCAACCAAATACATACACAGACTGTTTGGCATCACACTCGCTGATAACCAAGTCCTTCTTCCCAATTTGGTTCTCAACAGCCCACCTAATAATTCAGTAGAAGCCAACAATCATATTATAACATTTTTACCATGGTTTGCATTTGCACCATATAGATAGTGTCAGTAAAACCCACTTGCGACCCATTTGAAGTTCCAGTTTTGGTGGTCCAGTTTTCGAAAAGGCCGGTTTACTGGTACGAGTTTCCTTCTCAATGGCGCTAACTGCTCCAGACCTATCAGCACGGTTCTTTGTCTTCATATCATCCGTCACTTTTCTAAGACCTGGAAAGCAAAGAACAAGAATAATAAGCTACTTATGATTCACATTTCAAACAGACACCACCACACCAGAAGTACGAAGACATACACAGCTTCAAACCTACCTGAGGTCACAGAACCTGTGCTGAGCTGCTGGAAAACAGCAGACATCCCTTGTTTCTGGTTCGACGACGATGATGGCTTTGAAGATTCAGAACTGAAGAGGGATGCAGATGGTGCTGGTGGAGGAGCAGGAGCACCAGGTGGACCCTTTGCAGGAGCACTAGCAGGTTTCCCTGATGCATTCCATACAGGTCCCAAGGGGTAATGACTTTTAACATAATCCCTTAAACCAGGTAAGTAAAGTTCTTTTAAGGCTTTAGCCCATTCCACATGAATCGCATCTTTGTTACGGTACTCAACCAGAACCTGAAGAATAACATTTAGATCACATAATTAACAATGTGCAAAGAGCACCAAACAGCAATTTAAGCTTATGCAATCTGAATAAGCAATTAAAGTCCTTATTCCCTATCATTTTCCAGAAGCTCTTAACAATTTCAGCTAGGCATTTAATAAGCTCTTAATTTTCTGTAGCATAGAGAGAGATTGACGAATAGGACCTTATTGTTGTAAAACTCAGCCATCTGCCAACTTTCTTCCACATGAGCGATTGGCATGCTCATACCTTGCAGGGAAAAAACAAGAAAGGGGCAAAAGAGCATTGATTCCAAGAAGATTTTACATAACAAAATGAAGTAATTTCAGGAATATATCAAAATCCACAATGATGGCTTTTGCTTACCACAATCTTTTCCAGTGAAAGCAACCCATGCCAATGCAGATAAACTATCAGATGCAGCTTTTAAGTGATTGAAGAAATCCGACCTCCTTCCTTCTGTCATTGCATTAGCTTTCATTGTAACATCATTCAACGGTTTGAGAAATCCGGCCAATCCAGCCATGTCAGGCTTCTGTTCAAATCAGAATAATATCCAAAAAAACCAAAATCAATCCAACCCACAAACGAAATCATCGATTACACATAGTACCATGATCATCTGTTCCATCCAAAACTCCAAAAAAACTTACCTGAGTTTGCTTGATACGAACAAGCAGCTCCTTTTGCGCAGCAAAAGCTTCGGCGACAATCTTCGTAACATCTAGAACAGGCCCACCGATCTTCTCAGCCGCGCCCAAAGCCCTACCAACGCATTGAGAAATCAGATCTTCATAAGCCAGAATCGATGGATCAGACACCGCCGCGACATCGGTTCCGGCACCGGCGGAGAAATCTCCTCCGCGTGAAAGAGTAACTCCTCCTCCGTTGCTCGAGATCCCTTCAAGCCTCGTAACCGCAGCTTCAAGGCGCTTGATCAAATCCTCCTCCATTTTCGATCAACAGAGAGCTCGCACCAGATCTGGACGAAATCGATTTTAGATTGGATTTGATTTTTGCTTTTGTGTTTTGTTTGTGGGGTTCATGATGATGATGATGGAGAAGTCAGGAGAATATGTGATGACACGTGGCGACTGTTGGATAAATTACCAATCCCATGTAATGGAGTGGTCGTGGACTCCTGGGTCGTGGTCTGTGGGATCCGAGATCCGAACCCGAACCGGATCCGAAATGTCCTAGTCCGGTCATTGTTTCATTTTCAATCGGTTTTCGGTTCGGTTGTTTCAGATTTCTGAATATTTCGATTCGAAAATAATCAAATCGGAACTAGAACCAAAGTAATCTCGGTTTGAGACCGGTTCAGCTGTAAACCCGAGTCAAATAGAATACCGAGAAAAAAACAAATTACAAACCAAAACAGAATCAAATTACCGAGTTTGGTTTGGTTCAATTCAATTCAACTTTCTCTAGGGTCTATTTTTATTATACATATATGATATTTACAAATTACAAAGTCTTTAAGAATCTAATTTCACATTTTCAAGTTTCTCTTTTGCTTTCAACTCATATCAATACTCATTACTCAAAGACAGAACAAACGTAGAAAACATCTATCAATCTGGTTTGTGTAGTACATAGCATCAACTCTCAAGTGGTCTCCTCGAAACACCGTGATTTGTCTGGATTGATCTGTGTTCCTGTGTTGAATAAGAGCATATAATCAAACATGTTACAAAAAAGGCAATTAATTGCATACTTTGTCAATCTCTTATAGCTTTTTAGAAACTTACAGGACGAAAAGGGAAATCTTCAGCCTCAAGCATGTGAATGATTTGTCCCATCTTTGGCCTTTTACTAGCATCAAGGTCAATGCAACGCAAACAAACAAGCAAAGCTCTTTTCAAAGCTCTTGGAGGAGGTGGTGGATTCTTGATTTTAGGGTCTATAACTTCTTCTCCACGTCTACTTGCAACCATTCCTTTGAACCAATCCACTAAGTTCATCTGAAAAAATGTTTCACAAAACACAAACATTTTACATATGTTCTTGGGATGAAAAGGATTTTTAATCAATATATTATGAGATTTACCTCGCCGGGTGGTCTTGAATAATCGACCGGGCTCCTGCCTGTAATAATCTCCATGAGCAGAACACCGAAACTGTAGACATCACTACACTCATTGAGCATACCAGTACTTGCATATTCTGGCGAAACATATCTGCAAAAAAATTTAAAAAGTTGTAAGAAAATGAAAATGTAAAGTAACAATCTGAGTCTGATAATTGAAAGAAGAGAGGGTATATATATACCCAAAAGTTCCCATCACACGAGTTGTCACATAGCTTGTTTCAGATCCTAATAACTTGGCCAAACCGAAATCAGACACTTTCGGATTCCATTTCCTATCGAGCAAGATGTTACTAGACTTCACATCACGGTGCACAACCTTAGGTTCAAGCCCTTCATGTAAATAGGCTAATCTGTTCATCAAAAGCAAAGGTTCTAAAAGGCCAATCGCAGCTAGAACACGAATCGAAAAGAAGAAGAAAACAGAAGAAATCGCACCCTTTTGCTGTTCCAATGGCAATTTTCATTCGGATATCCCACGTAAGAGGACTCACCGGACCTACTTCACCATGCAACCACTGCTCCAAGTTTCCATTATCAATATATTCATACACAAGCATCCTAATCAAGAAACCAAAAGAAAAAACTAAATTTTATTAGAATAAATACGAATTCGAGTTTTACTAATTCATTAGGAATTTGGGTTTGTTTTGGCACCTTTGAGCACTGTCAGCACAATATCCCATCAGACCAACCAAGTTCTTATGTCTTACTTTTCCAATTGCTTCTACCTCAACTTTAAACTCTCTCTCTGCCTGACCCCTGAAGAGAATTATAGTCTACCATCATTAAGCAGATTCATTTAATATATCAAAGTCTTAAATTGTTTACAAAACAATACAATGAGAGAGTAAACAAGAAGATAGAAAGTTTTAGGACCAAATGGCATCAAACTTCCGGTGGTTGTGCTGTAACAAACAACATGAATCTGTTCAACCTAACAATCAATATAATACATTTCTACAATCTTGCTACCTAAATATGAAGATTTATCCATTTTTATTAACCATTAAACCAATCTATGGAGCTGTGGCTAAATAATACACCAATTAGCATACATAGCAAATTATCTTCAAGCTTATTTGATTTAGAAGCATCTCTTTTTCCAGCCATTTTTTATACGAGTAAGACCATTATCATCATCTAAAGGTAAACAAAAACAAAAGATAACATAAAGAAAACAAAAGAAAAAACAAAAGGAAAAGATTAAAGAACTAATTAGTAGAGAATAAAGAACAAAGCACAACGGTCTACAAGTTTAATGGTCGCAAAAATAAATTAACCTCTTTTTTTGGGACTAGTGACTGTAATTTAGAAATGGATAGAGCTTTTAAAAAAACTAAATTTATCTGAATTTAAATTGGACCTGTAAGCAAATTAGAATTTTTCATCATATTATATTCAAGTCAAAATCAAATAAATCATGCGTAGAAAATGTTTTTATTTTAAGGAAATACTACTTGTCGGAGATATATAAATTAATGGTTTTCGCCATTTTCTTGGGTTGGAGAGTAACGAAGAAGACAACATTTAAAACCATTTTAAAAATCAAGTACCAATGGAGCCTTGACCCAAGAATTACGGAGTCCGTGAAATGAAGTAAATGAAAAAATTTGTCAGAATTGAGTAACAATACTTAATACTATAGGAGATAAGATCTAAAGTTTCAAAATTTTCAAATAATTTGGGTTAAATCTGAAATTTTCAATCGAAATAATCAATCTTTTTTTTTCCTAAGGAAATTATCAATCTTACTTGTTGTTAAGTAGATTCTTGACGGCGGCGACAGAACCATCGGAGAAATCAGCTCTATAAACGATACCGTAACCACCTTCTCCGATTACATTCTCATCGGAGAATTCACGTGTCGCAATTTCCAGATCTTTCAAGCTATACCATCTTCCCCATCCCATTACCTCGGAACCAACGTCACCGCTCGAAGCCACCGACAAATCATCGGACCCACCACTCCTCGCTTCTTCTTTGCTTGCCGCTGCGGCGGAGGCGGCGGAGACAACGACGACAACTTCGTTTCCGGTTTTACCCTTGGAATCTTCGGAGCCGAGAAATTTTCCGACCGTCTTGATCTCCGATATCTCTTTAGACACCAACGGGATCGAGCCGGAGCTGTGTTTCACGCGCATTCGACGAGCGCGTGAGACGCGATTTAAGCAGACGAAGAGGAAGATCAAGAGTGAGATCAATAGGAAGAAAACAGAACATATCGCGATGACTAAGTAGAGGTTTAGCCCGAAAACGGCGGATTTTGTTGAAAACTTGTGAAAACCCGACTCGCCGGAGTCCGACATCGAGACAATTGGAAGTGTTTAGTTTTGATTTCTGAAAGAAGAGAAAAAATGAAATTGTTTCGAAGAAGAAAGAGAAACGTTGGGAGAAAAACCAAACAAGCAGAAGAGAAGAAAGATTGCAAAGTGATTGAGACAAGACAAATCCCAACGGGTAGAATTGAAAGGGCACAGGTCTGTGAAATTTTAAATTTTAAGGCATGCAATTTGCGTTTTATTACCAAAATGCCATCCGACACACTTGGCTCTATTTGGGTTTTTGATAGTTACATATAGTTACATCGAAAATGCCATCGAATAATTATCGATACTTATAGCGATACCAACTTTTTTTTTTATGTATCGTTTAACTTTTATAACCTTTACATTTTACTTTTTCTAACTATTTCAATATTGTTTTCTTTGCCACTAAACTTTTTGTGCAAGGAGTAAATGGTACGCGATTAACTAGTTTTTCATTGCAGAGATTAAAACTCTAGTTTATTTGGTAATAGTCGAACTATAGTTTTGATCTATAAGTTGTAGGAATTATAAATCTGTAATAGCTGGATTCCATTAAATCGGTAATCGTACGCCGCTGCTAATCAAAAATCAATTAATTAAATATTATTTTAGCATATTATGTTGGTGCTCCAGCCTATATTATGGGACAATAATACTATAGTTTTTCTTTGGGATCTTAAAAGAATACGTAAGAGTAGAGTGTTATGACTATGATAATATTTTCTTGAAGTGTCAAAAAAATGATAGCTCCATTTCTCAAGAGAGAAAAATAGTCAAATTTTAGGTTACGTTGTAATGGGCCGATTCTATGCAATAAATGTATACACACTAAAACTGTAATTTCTCATGAAAAGCCCAAATCTCCTCCGCTCCTCGCCTTTCTAAAGCTCTTTTCTGGTCCCATGGTATTCAAGAAGATTTATGATATTTAATTTTAGTCATCAAAAAGTCATGATGCTTGTTGGAGTTTGATAGTTTCTAAACAAAATTTATGGTTGTTAAAGATAGTAGTAGTTTGATTGACAAATTCTTAAATGTTTTTTTTACAAGTTTTTGAAAACCAACGTATAAGATAATTCGGCGTCGGTAGCTCAAATATTGTACTATAAAAGAAAATGGTATATTCTCCTATGAACTAAGAAATGTATGTTTATTCATACACGACATATTGAACAATGTCAAAAACCACATTAACTAGGTATATATTTGAATTTACTACATAATTTTTCGAAATACAGTTAATTTCAACAAAACCGTGATGACACGTGTAATATTGTTTTGGTCTTATTTAATATTTATAGAATTAAATATATATATTTTTAATTGATTTGATCAAAATGTCGTCGTTTTGATCTAATTGGTCCCAATATGATTCGAACCCAAATGGGAGATGTGCATGTGGGGAGAATCTACCATTTTGGATGGGTTCAAATTGTTGTTGTAAACTTGTAATGTCCATTTTATTTATACTTAACATATTTATTTTTAATTAGCCATTTTGGTCAAATCAATTAAATTTTTTTTTTTAATTCTATAAATTTTAAATTAGATCAAAACAATGTTCCACGTGTTATCCACATCAGCAACCATTAACGAAAAACTGACTTCGTTTACGGTTTTGTTGAAATTGACCGTATTTCAAAAAATTATGTAGTAAATTCAAATATATAGCTATTTAATGTGTTTTTTGGCATTGTTCAATATATCATATATAAATAAACATGTGCTACTTAGTTCATAGGAAAATATGAAAATATGCCGTTTTCCCTGCCATTTGACCATGTAAGAAGAGAGAGTAGGAAAAAAATCCCTAATTATGGATCTAGACCCATAACTTTTTGGTTAAAGGAAAATGTGGAAGAGACAATATCAATTATCTAGACATCTAAATTAAGAAACATTGGGCTTAGCCTAGGCCCAAAGCCATTTTTACGTCCATATTCGTTTTTTCCTAATATGCAACATAGGTTTTAAAATTTTGAAATCGATAAAAAAATCTCTCTTTTTCCTCCATGTTCATCTGGAAAACGAAAGCTTTCATCTTTTCTCTACGTATTCATTAATGGCGACTTCTCTCTATTTTTCAGTTATATCAAACTCTCCACCCAACCCAGGAGAAGAAAATGGTGAGAATAATCACAATCCCTTACGATTTCTTCTCTCTCTCTCTCTCTCTCTCTCTCTCTCTCTCTCTCTCTCTCTCTCTCTCTCTCTCTCTCTCACAGTGTGTATATATACACACACAAACCCACCTTGAGTTTCTCACCAAAATTTCAGAGATCATTCGTTGTTGATTTCTTTCTCCAATGGACGCCAAATCCATTAATGGAGGATCTATACAGACCCGGAAATACGTCAAACTGGGTTATCACTACCTGATTTCTCACCTTTTGAAGCTTTTGTTGGTCCCTTTAATGGCGGTTTTGGTCACGAATGTGTCTCTGTTAAGCCTAAACCAGCTCTACCTTCACTTCCTCCAGAACAATCTCGTCGGTTTCATCTTCATCATCACCGTCGCGATTTTCGGATTCGTCATCTTCTTAATCTCTAAACCTAGATCCGTTTACCTTCTCGATTACTCATGTTACCTCCCGCCTTCAAATCTCAAAGTTAGCTACAAGAAATTCATGGATCGTTCTAAACTTATCAAAGATTTCAACGAATCGTCGCTTGATTTCCAGAGGAAGATCATGGAGCGATCCGGTCTGGGAGAAGAGACTTACCTCCCGGAATCTCTTCACTGTATCCCGCCGCGCACGACCATGGCGGCGGCGCGTGAAGAAGCGGAACAGGTAATTAGAGCCAGTCCAATGTTTTCGGATGTCCCGCGCAAAATTAAAAAGAAAAAATGTGTTTTTTTAGTAGATTTTGTTAATGAAATTTTGTTTGTTCCAAAAAAATTGAACATGTGAGCCCCTAAGCGATTGCTTATGTTTGGACCGGCCATGCAGGTAATCTTCGGTGCACTCGACAATCTCTTCGAGAATACGAAAATCAACCTTAGGGAGATTGGTGTTTTGGTGGTGAATTGTAGTTTGTTTAACCCTACACCTTCTTTATCCGCCATGATTGTTAACAAGTATAAGCTTAGAGGAAACGTCAAGAGCTTTAATCTTGGAGGAATGGGATGTAGTGCTGGTGTTATCGCCATTGATCTTGCTAATGACATGTTACAGATCCATAGGAACACTTTTGCTCTTGTGGTTAGTACAGAGAACATCACTCAGAATTGGTATTTTGGTAACAACAAAGCAATGTTGATCCCTAATTGCTTGTTTCGGATTGGTGGATCCGCGGTTCTGCTCTCGAACAAGCCTCGTGATCGAAAACGATCCAAGTATAAACTTGTTCATACGGTAAGGACTCATAAAGGATCTGACGAGAAAGCATTCAATTGTGTGTACCAAGAACAGGACGAGGTTTTGAGAACCGGAGTTTCTTTGTCTAAAGATCTAATGGCTATAGCTGGAGAAGCTCTTAAGACGAATATCACTACTTTAGGTCCTCTGGTTCTTCCCATAAGCGAGCAGATTCTGTTCTTTGCGACTTTTGTTGCTAAAAGATTGTTCAATGCCAAGAACAAGAAGCCTTACATACCGGATTTCAAGCTTGCATTTGATCATTTCTGTATTCACGCGGGAGGTAGAGCCGTGATCGATGAGCTAGAGAAGAGTTTAAAGCTTTTGCCAAAACATGTGGAAGCGTCTAGAATGACATTGCACCGATTTGGAAACACTTCTTCGAGCTCGATATGGTATGAATTGGCTTACACGGAAGCTAAAGGAAGAATGAGGAAAGGGAACCGAGTTTGGCAGATTGCTTTTGGAAGCGGGTTTAAGTGTATTAGCGCGGTTTGGGTGGCTCTTTGCGATGTCGAGCCCTCGGTTAACAGTCCTTGGGAACATTGCATCCATAGATATCCGGTTAAGGTTGATCTCTGATTTCATCAGAACCGGTATAGATTGGTCTGGGAAACATGGTTAGTCCTACATGTACCAGAAGACTTTTAAGCCTTTACCAATGGGTCAAGAAACTAGTTGAAGCTTTGTTACTCAATTGAGTAATTGTAATTTGTATGTATATAAACGTAAACTACCGTTGACAAAAAAAAAACGTAAACTACAAAAGAATGGTTTAACAATTGACAAAAAAACAATATCAAAATGTCACCATAAAAAGAATTAAAATCTGAGACAAAACTTTTTTGTAAAAGTTTAAAATTTCATTTGATAATTAATAAATACTTCGAATAAAACCACTGCATCAAATCTCTCGGATTACATAGGCGGATAAAATGTCAATTTAAACACACGCACACACATGTATAAATTCATATTTTAGATTTCTGTATGATTCGGAATTTTATTAGGCATAAAAGTAGGGAAGCCCATAGAATTCAATTGAGAGTTGAATAATGAGAAATAATAATAAGTGTCAGAGAATTGGAGCAGTCCCCGAGGAACATACATCAGCAAAAAAACTCATCTTATCTATTTATGACTTACATGCACATGCATATAATACTCATATACAAACCCACATTTGTGTATTCAAAATCAAATTCAAATGAAGCTTTATAAATTTGCTCGAATATTTCAACACACACAGCGATTTTTTGACAAAAAACGAATTCATTCCTTTTATAAAATTAGATGTCTTAAACTTATGACAGAAAAAGATGTCTTAAACTTTTCATGCATGTTAATTTTTCAACAACACCTAACGTTTTCAGCTTGTTATTAAATTAAGTATTTTAATTATAACTAATAAGAAATTTTTTGTGATATATCCCTAGAAAATAGATCTGGATTTTGATACGTCTAAAGCCCCATGCACATGTATCAAGAATAAGATTTAACATATGCATGCCATATCAAATAGAAGAAGAGATGTAGGAATTATAGGATCCCATCATGACCACTGGATCTCCCCTCATTATTGTTCCATCTATAATTCTCTACATTGATGATTTCTTGGAACTTCCCCATATACATACATATTTATATAGATATGTCATAGTATGTAACAACACTTACGCATATGACATATATATACACATACGCGCAGAGACCAATTATCCAGTATATATAATCTAAAGAAATCGGCTATATGTACGAATATTTATCTCCAATTCAACACACCAGAAACATATATGCATGTATTTATGAGCACATATATAAAAGGATGGGGAACCCACAAATTAGGTGTGTGATTGTGTGACATTACTTTGATAATGTATGCATGTATAGTATGGTAGGGAAGTAGCCTTCATCTTCTATGGACTTAGTCCAAATTCATCACATCAAAAAGCAAAGACCATTTCTTTATGTTAAACAACTTTACACCCTCCCCTTATCTACTAACTCCATATTTCTTCTCAAAAAGCTTAACAAATAGTTGTCAAAAAAGCTTTATATATAATTGGATAAACCCCCAAAAATTTTGATTTTAATTCTTAGTCTCGGGAAGATTTATATCCTTATATCAATCACATAGAAGTCTTTCCAATAACTTAAATAAAAAGTCGGATAAATGAAAATATTTGAGAATCTAAACAATGCCATGCTTTTTTTTATTGTTTGAGAGGTCCTTTTCTTGGAAACATTTTCCTCACCGATTTTCGGTGAAAGTGATCTAAAACTAACTAACTGGTGTGAGTGATTTATGTGATGGGCCTTGTAGGCAAGAGCATGGCAATCACGTGGCAGTCTCTCTAGCGCCGTCTCAGTATTAGCCAATCACAATAGAGTAAGCCAATAGAGAGAGCATGGCGATCAGACGCAGGATCGGTCTGAATAACAAGATTCATAAAACTTATTGTGTATCATGTGAACAGTGCTTCGTAGCTAAAAACCGGACTTATTAAAATGAGGTGAAGCTTTTTCTTTTGGTTACCCCTTTTGAGGTGAAAGATCTTGTGCATCATCTGATTTAAATGGATAATCATTTTGTACTTAGCTTATCAAAGCTAACGATTATACAAATTAGTGTTCTAAAATACACTATAGGAAAACTGTACCGAAGACATCTAGATGTTTGAAGATGCTCGGATCCTGATTTTATACTATAAGGTAGCTTATGTGGTTACCAAAAATCTGGACGCTTAATAAGATGGAATTTAGACGGCTTTGTTTTTGTTTTTTTGTTTAAAACAAGATAAGTACAAAATATAAATAATGATGGAGAACAATATCTGAAATGCTTAATTTATTTAAAAAATGTATAAGTTTTTTTTTAATTGTACGAATGAATAAATACAAATTCTGTATTTCCTTTAATAGAATATTTTTTGAAAAAACCTAAAACAACTATAAATATGTAATTGGATTATATTTTATTTTTATATATATACAATACCGCCGCATGACTTTCCCACTAATTCTATCGATAAAAGTATGTACCAATACATAGAGATAGCCTGGGAAAAATACCCGGATTCGAAGATCCAAATAGGAATTGATCCGAATTTATTTGGTACTGAATCGAATTAGATAACATAAATATCCGAATGAATCTTTTTAAAAAATATTTTGGGTACCCGGACTAAACGGGTACCAAACCAAAAACCGAATGGATATCTGAAATATAATTATATATCCCAAAATATTAGTTATATGTAGATTTGAATTAACCAAAATATCTAAACTTATAATTATAAATTCAAAATATTAATTATTTTTAGACCGAAATAACCAAAATATCCGAAATATTCGTATGTCATTAATTATATTTGTCAAAATAAAACTTTTTTTGTAAAATTGAACCAAATTTCATTAAAATTAAATATATTTCGGATATTTCGGGTACTTTCGGGTATGTTCGGGTAAAAAGTACCCATCCGAACCTAAACCGAAAAAATTTCGGATCTCTAAACAAATATCCGAACCGACCCGAATCGAGGAGATACCGAACCGAACCCGAACCGAAATTCAAAATTATCCGACCGACACCTAAATCTATAGTACCGAAATATCTGAAACTCGAAATATCCGATCCGAACTCGAACCGAATATCCGAATGCCCAGTCCTAGATAGATATTTTAAGTCACCTATGAGCAACACTTATAGAAAAGTTATATAAAACCAATTAATTTTTGTTTTTGTAAGCTTTTGTATCATTAGTTTTGTTTTTCACCTATATTTATCTTTTCTTAGCAAATCCCAAATCTCAATATCTACAAACATCTAAAACTTCCAGATTTGTACATGTCCCTACTCTTAATTTGATGCGATGAATTTGGACTAAGTACAAGATCAGATGATTTTTTGTTATAAATATCTCTTCCTCTTCTAACCTTACCTTTACTCTGTTTTTCTCTCTCTCTCTCACACTGAAACTTAAGATGAAGAAGATGATGATGATGAATGGAGCTACAGATGCTGAGCTTTTGCTCAATTATACGGACATGTCGGTGTTAGAGCGCCAAAGAGATCACCTCCATTACCAGCATCCCAGCTTCGCCGCCGGCTTCTTCTCCGGTTCTTCAATGATTAACGCCGGCGATATTGACGGCTTTCTGGGAACCGCCGGTTTGGATCTTCCTTACGGATACACGACGGTGGAGAGTGATGCGAGACTCTCCCTTTCGCCGGAAAATATCACTTCTACGACGACTGTGTCTGGAAATTTCAAGAAAAGGAGGCTTGATAGCTTCGTTATAGAGACTAAGGTACGTATGTTGCTCTGTTCTCGAGTTTTAAAAAGAGAGTAAATTTAGATTCTACAAATGAAAAAAAAAAACAGATCTTTCTTTGTGATTCACCTTTAAGATGGCTTATCTATTTCTGGGTTTTCACTTTTTAGGATTATAAACAGAAGATGATGATGAACAGAGAAGTAGAAGCAGAAGAAGAAGAGAAGTCGAAAATAACAGAGCAAAACAATGAGAACACCATGAAGATGAAAAGTAAATCGAAGAAAGAACAAAATTTTTGCTCTAATTATTCATCAAAAGTGACGAATGAGTTACAGAAAACAGATTATATTCATGTCCGTGCACGACGAGGCCAAGCCACTGATAGTCATAGCTTAGCAGAACGGGTGAGTGAGAGAGAGACTCATTTTGTGTTTTGTTTTCAATCATTGAGACTAATTAATAATTAATTATTTTAATTGTGAAGGTTAGAAGAGAAAAGATCAGTGAAAGAATGAAGCATCTTCAAGATTTAGTTCCTGGATGCTCCAAGATTACAGGCAAAGCAGGGATGCTTGATGAAATCATTAACTATGTTCAGTCTCTTCAGAGACAAGTCGAGGTTAATGACAATATGTCTTAATTAAAGACTAAAACTTTGTTGAACCTTTTTAATTTGTTACTCTAATATCTGATATTGTTTGAAACAGTTCTTATCGATGAAACTCGCGGTTGTGAATCCAAGGCCGGATTTTGATATGGATGACATTTTTGCGAAAGAGGTTAGTCATTGATTTGTTTGTGTATATATATATATATAACTTAAATTTAATGATTAATTAGATGAGCTAAAAGATGCCATGTGAATGAAACCAGGTTGTTTCAACTCCCGTGACGAACTTACCAAACATTGTGATGCCATCAAATGAGATGGTTAATTCCGGTTATCTTCATTTCAATCCAATGCAGCAAGTGGTTACCAGTTCTGATCCAATGTCATGCTTCAACGTAGGTCATATTTTTCCCCTTTCTTTATGATATATCATTTAATTTGTAACCTTGGTCTAATAATCTTTTTTTATATATGTTTGATTATGTTACAGAATGGTCAAGCTCCTTCGATGTGGGACTCTGATGTGCAGAATCTTTATAGCAGCTTAGGAGTTTGATTAACAACGATCCACAAACTTAACAACGTTCCCTAATTCTTGACCATTTTCAGGTATCATTCAAGGTTCCCTATTTTTTTTGTAACATGGGTTATTAAAAAAAAATTATAACAGTGATGATTATTTGCCATATATTTTCGGTTAATGTTTTAGACATTTGATTCTGCAGATTCTTGGGAAACAGACAACTAATTTTTCAAGTGGGAAGATCAAAGTCATCTTATTTCTATCGGAAGAGAGAGCAACTTACAGCTGTTGTTACTTACTTCATTGAATCGATTTAGATTTTCTGCTCACTATTATTTTAGTATCAGAGAGTATATATTGTGTATAGTACTAAAGATGCAAGAAATATATGTAAAAAAGAAAGATAGAACGGTAATAGATTTTGTTTTTGGTGGACGTACTAGTCTAATGATAAAAAAAGTTTTCGGGAACGGCGTCAAAAATTTGGCATGAGTATTCAAACAATAAAAGCTAGAGTAATAACCGTAAATGCAAAATTGCCCTCCGATATTAATCTTTTATAGTCGATCCAATGAAGATTTGTCTAAAATACAAAAACTTAGGTTTCAGTCAAGTTAGAAGAAAAACAATGGTTGAGAGATGATAAATCAAGTGACCATCGAAGAAAAAGTAAGCAAACAAACTAACCGAAGAGAGAGAAAATCAATAAACAACGTTTTGTTAATCTCAGGATCAACTAAAGGATATTGCTATCTACAAAAATAATCATGTATTCAACTCAAGATCCTAGATACGAAAAATAGAATCTAGACTAAAAAATTCATAATGTTCCTAATCCATCTCAATTAGTTAAAAAAATCGGCACTAACCACACTAGTCACACATTTGTTTAGAGTTTAGACCATATTACATGTAATTATCCAAGTCATGTAAATATTCATAGACCATTTGCTAAATTTTTTTTTTTTTTTTTCAAACAAGATAGTAGATAACATATACGAATTTGAATTCGGGTATTATACCATCAATACAAACCATTAAACTACCTAATATCCTAATATGAATATAATTGTAGTTCGGATGTAACAATTCCGACAATGTCTTGGAGAATGTCTGATTTTGTTGAAAAAAATGTGAGAGAATAAAAACCTCTTAACCCGTTGAAAACCATTAGCAAGCCTCTCTGCAACAAATTGTACAAGAAGTGGGAAATGGAGGAGGAGAAGAAGAAGAGCAGAGTTTTGATAATCGGTGCAACCGGAAGATTAGGGAACTATTTGACCCGTTTCAGCATCGAATCGGGTCACCCGACTTTCGCTCTCATCAGAAACTCCACTTTCTCCGATCCTTCCAACTCCGTTAAGCTGAAATCTCTCGCCGACGCCGGCGTTACTCTCCTCAAAGTAATGTCTGTAATTTTTCATTAGGGTTCTTCTGGAGATTCTGATTCGGGAATTTTCTGGGGTTTTTTCTTAAATCAAATCTGGGGATCTTTGACTTGTCTCTTGCGCAAATCTGAAAGTTTTGTTTTTTTGTTTTTTTTTCTTCGTTTTGATGGGTTTAGGGTTCGTTGGAGGATGAAGGAAGCTTAGAAGAAGCAGTGAGGAAAGTAGATGTAGTGATCTCTGCTATTCCATCAAAACATGTTTTTGATCAGAAACTCCTCATCAAAGTCATCAAACAAGTTGGCTCCATCAAGGTCTCTTCTATATCTTAATCATGAGTTTATTATTACCAATTCGATCATGTCGTGGGCATTAATCACATTTTCAGAATTGTTTGATCTTTTGTATGAGCAATGAAAAGGGATAGTCAAAAACTGGTTCTTGTATTGTCTTTTTGGCTTGATGATCAGATGATATAGATCTTTAAACTAGAGCAGTAACATTGTTGCTTACTTTTTGTAGAGGTTTATTCCTGCTGAATATGGAGCAGATCCGGATAAAACGCAAGTCTCGGATCTTGATCACGGATTCTATTCGAAGAAATCCGAGATCAGGCGTATGATAGAATCAGAGGACATTCCACATACATACATTTGCTGTGGATTGTTCATGAGAATTCTACTTCCATCACTTGTGCAACCGGGACTTCAATCGCCTCCAATCGACAAAGTAACGGTCTTTGGAGATGGAAACCTCAAAGGTTTCTTCTTTTCGACTCAATTCCATATCTACAAGTTACTGCAAATATATACAATCATGTGGTCTGAAATTGAGTGTTTCTTGTTTTTTTGTCGTGTGTTTTGGTTAGCTGTTTTTGTGAATGATGTTGATGCTGCAGCGTTTACCATCAAAACGATAGATGATCCTCGAACACTCAATAAAACCGTGTACCTTAGACCACCCGGAAACATATGCTCCATGAATGATCTTGTTGAGCTCTGGGAGGGAAAGATTGAGAAGAAGCTTGAGAAAACTTATGTTACAGAAAATCAACTTCTCAACAAGATCAAAGGTCCATCATCATCATCACATCTAAACCTGCCTTCAAATTTCGCCAAAAATCTTAACTTCAGCTTTCTGTTTCTACGATGCAGAAACTCCATACCCGGATAACATGGAGATGGTCTTCATATACTCTGTCTTTATCAAAGGAGATCACACGTACTTCGAAATCGAGTCTTCGGGTGGAGTGAACGGTACTGAGCTTTACCCCGATGTCGAATACATGACCGTGAGCGAGTTTCTTGATACTCTTCTTCGCTAGGATTATAAACCAAATAGCAAAAGAGATCACATTTTGTCTCATTTTTTCAGAGATCTCTCTACGTTTCCAAAACATCTCTGTTGTTTGAGCAACCTATCTCTCCTATGTAACACTATCTGTCATGTTATTGATAACAAACTTGAAATAGAGTTGAAATCAACCTCAATTAGTTAGACGCAAGCAAAATAATAGATGATAAATATGATAGTGTTATAAACTATACGTATATATGGATATGTGTTTGTGTGAATTATAATATTTAAGTGGTGGTGTAGTGTTTCACTTTATTCAAAAAATAGAGAGTTACGAGACTTAGAAAGTTGAGGAGTGAGAAGATATTGTTATTGCTTCTTATTTTCTTAACTCTTTGTAAGAGCAAGTTAACATACTTATAGAATACAAGGTCGGCAACTTAAGTCGGTAAAGAAAATTTTTACATTTGATAATTATTAAAATATTAGGAAGTCGGCAACTTTTCCTACTTCTAGATGAATAATTATAATAATTTTAACACTCCCCCTTAATTATTCATCGACGTATTTTGTACTGCCTCGTTAAAAACCTTATCATGGAAAAACCCAGTGGGACAAAAACCATGACAAAGAAAAAAAAGTGCAGTCTCCCCCTGGAAAAGATATATATAATCTTTTCTTTATAAATCCCGTAGATGACGCATTCTGATACTCTGAACATGTTTTCTGAACGTTGTAGTCGGAAGCGCCTTTGTAAATAAATCTGCTGCATTGTCACTTGAGCGAATATATTGAACATCAATCTCTTTATTTTTCTCGAGTTCTTTGGTGTAGGAGAAAAATCTCGGAGGAATGTGCTTCGTCCTATCGCTCTTTATGTAACCTTCTTTAATTTGGATAACGCATGCAACATTATCTTCAAATAATATTGTTGGCTCTTTGCTGATGGTTATTCCGCTTGTTTCTTGAATATGTTGAGTCATTAATCTGAGCCATACACATTCTCTACATGCTTCATGAAGTGCAATAATTTCTGCATGATTCGAAGAAGTAGCGACCAAAGTCTGTTTCTGGGACCGCCATGAGATCGCAGTTCCACCAATTGTAAAAACGTATCCGGTTTGCAATCGAGCTTTATGCGGGTCTGATAAATAGCCTGCATCTGCAAAACCAACTAGACCAACCTCGGGGTTTCTTGAATAAAATAATCCAAAATTGATTGTACCTTGAAGATAACAGAATATGTGCTTTATTCTGTTCCAATGTCTGCGCGTAGGATATGAACTGTATCTTGCAAGAACATTAGTAGCAAAAGCTATATCTGGTCTAGTACAATTTGCAAGATACATTAGTCCACCAATAGCACTCATATAAGGTATTTCAGGACCTAATACCTCTTCATTACTTTCACAAGGTCGAAACGGATCTTTGTCAACATCAAGCGATCTATTGACCATTGGAGTACTCAAAAGAGTTGCTTTATCCATATTAAAGCGTCTTAACACCCTTTTGGTGTAATTTGATTGATGCACAAAAATTCCATCTTTGAGATGTTCTATTTGAAGCCCGAGACAAAATTTTGTCTTTCCAAGATCTTTCATTTCGAACTCTTTTTTCATATGAGTTCTTGCATTATCAATCTCTTTTTGAGTTCCAATTATGTTCAGGTCATCTACATATACAACAATGATCACAAATCCTGACAAGGATTTCTTAATAAACACACAAGGGCATATCGCATTGTTGATGTATCCTTTACTCAACAAATATTCACTTAAGCGATTATACCACATGCGTCCGGATTGCTTTAATCCGTAAAGTGATCTTTGTAATTTGACCGAACATATTTCCTTAGATGATACTTCATGCATTTTTGATCCTTCTGGGATCTTTAATCCTTCTGGAATTTTCATGTATATATCATTATCGAGTGATCCATATAGATATGCAGTCACAACATCCATTAGGTACATTTCCAAATTTTTAGATGATGTTAAGCTCATTAAGTACCTGAATGTGATTGCATCCATGACCGGAGAATATGTCTCTTCATAATCAATTCCCGCTCTTTGAAAAAAATCTTGTGCCACAAGTCAGGCTTTATATCTTGTGACTTCTTTTTTCTCATTTTTTTTTTGCACAAAGACCCACTTGTACCCAACCGGTAGTACATCTTTAGGTGTAATAACTATAGGTCCAAAGACATCTCTTTTATTGAGGGAGATTAATTCATTTCTCATGGCCATTTGCCATTTCTCCCAATCAGGCCTTTCCTGGCACTCTGTACAGACCTTGGGTCTGGATCATCATGATCAATTTCTTTGGATACAGAGAAAGAGAATATTCCATTAGTATCATCTATTTCATTTCTCATCCATAATTTTTCATTTTGGGCGTAATTAATGGAAATCTCATATTTTCATGTATCATGTTCATCTTCTGAACATTTCTCTTTATCTGGTTTTTCTGGAACTCTTTCATATATGTCTTTTGGACATTTTTCTTTGTGTGGTTCCTCTAGAACCTTCTCATTTTGTTCTCCCAATTTCTTTTTCTTTCGAGGATTTTTATCCTTAGAGCCGGCCCATTGGCCTCCCCCTCTTTAATTGAACCTTAGGTTCATTTGCTCTGCTCCCATCAATTTCTTCTTCTGGAACATCGATTCTTGATGGAGTATTTGCAGCGGGTATATATGATTTAGTCACCCTTTTTGTATTTGTAAATGCATTTGGTAACTGATTTGCCATCTTTTGTAGGTGTATAATTTTCTGAACTTCCAGTTCGCGTTGTTTTGTTGGGGAATCAAGATGTACCAAAGATGGTGTACACCAAGTAATATATTTTGGTATTCCCTTAACTCCTCCCCCTAACGCTGGAAATTCATCTTCATTAAAATGGCAATCGGCAAAACGTGCCGTAAACATATCACCAGTTTTCGGTTCAAGATACCGAATTATACTTGGTGACGTATACCCGATATATATCCCCAATCTTCTTTGTGGTCCCATTTTTGTTCTTTGCGGTGGGGTTATAGGAACATAAACTGCACACCCAAAAACTCGAAGATGGGATATATTTGGTTCCTGGCCAGATGCTAATTGTAATGGGAAATATTTATTATATGCACTTGGTCTTATCTAGACCAATGCCACAGCATGCAATATAGCATGTCCCCATACATTAATTGAGAGATTTGTTCTCAATATTAACGGTCTCGCAATGAGTTGCAGCCGTTTAATCAAACTCTCAGCCATGCCATTTTGTGTATGAATATGGGGAACCGGGTGCTCAACATCTATCCCCATTGACATACAATAATCATTAAAGGCTTGTGAAGTGAATTCACCAGCGTTATCAAGCCTAACTTTCTTTATGGTATAATCAAGAAATTGTGCTCTCAACCTGATTATGTGGGCAATAAATTTTGCGAAAGCCGTATTCCATGTTGTCAACAGATACACGTGTGACCATCTACTGGATGCGTCAACTAATACCATAAAATATCGAAACGGCCCGCACGGTGGATGAATAGGTCCACATATATCGCCATGTACTCTCTCTAAAAATACTGGAGATTCGTTCCCAACCTTAGCTGGTGATGGCCGAGTTATAAGTTTTCCTTGAGAACATGCTTTACATGAAAACTTGCCCGACTGAAAAATATTCTGGTTTTTCAACGGGTGGCCACTAGAATTTTGCACAATTCTTCTCATCATGACTGATCCCGGATGTCCTAACCTTTCATGCCAGACTTTAAATGTACTAGTAAACTTCTGATTTACTGTAACATATGATTCAGTCATATTTATTTTTGTGCAATATAATCCGGAGGACGTCATTGGTAATTCTTCCAATGTATGCTTCCTCTCCAATGTAATGCAAAGATATTCAATGCCATGCTTATTCATGGTCTCTATATGATATCTATTTCTTCGGATATTCTTGAAACTTAACAAGTTTCTATATGAATCGGGAGAATATAATGCATCATTTATCTCAAACTTTGTCCCCTTTGGCATTGAAAATCTGACTCTTCCTGAGCCCATAATAATCTTTGTATTACCAGATACAGTACTCACGCTTCCAGCGGAGTCTTTCATTTCAAGAATGGAAAATTCTTTTTATCTTTAATTATTGTGTGCGTCGTAGCACTGTCTACCAGACATATATCTCCGTCCTTGATCTCAAATTTTGACATCCTTTCGGTATGGAATTGATCGGAACGGATATAGAGACGCTCGTGCTGATAACGTGTTATAAACTATACGTATATATGGATATGTGTTTGTGTGAATTATAATATTTAAGTGGTGGTGTAGTGTTCCACTTTATTCAAGAAATAGAGAGTTACGAGACTTAGAAAGTTGAGGAGTGAGAAGATATTGTTATTGCTTCTTATTTTCTTAACTCTTTGTAAGAGTAAGTTAACATATTTATAGAATACAAAGTCGGCAACTTAAGTTGGTAAAAAATTTTTTTACATCAAATAATTATTAAAATATTAAAAATTCGGCAACTTTTCCTACTCTAGATAAATAATTATAATAATTTTAACAGATAGGAATGAGTAATTACAATAGATATTTTTTGAAAACAAAACTTGCGATAGAAACAGCACGAGAGGAAGCAAGTAATGGGCACAAAAAAACAAAATAGATTTTTTGGTTTTTTTCACAAAAAAAGGAAGCAAGTAATGGCACACAAAGGAACACGTCAAATATGTAATTAATTTATTTAAAAAATGTGATTCACAAGAGCGTATCCAAAAAACGAGGTTAAGAGAGTTGAGTGATCTAAGTGCTGTTCATTCCGACAAGACAGCCTTATTTCTCTGCCTCAACTTTTTCTTTTTATTAGATATTTTTTGTTTCTAATAACAAATTACTAGTAGTTTAAGAGCTCTCTCTCTTTCGTTTTCTTTAAACTCAACACAAACATATTTGCTTCAAGACAAAATCGAAACTCGTCTTCGAGTTTCGTTTTATTCCTCTCCACGCATCGGCCACTGACCAATGTAACATTTCTTTCAATCTTCGTACTAATTTTTTGTGATTACTCTTTGTTTTTTTGGCATCAATTCGCATGTGTACAAAAAATGATTCGTTTTTTTAGTAATGTGAATAAAATTGGCTAGTGGTCTTGTTTTTCCTTTCTTTTGGAAAAGCTTGATTGTGTAACCAGAGCTGATCGAGACCTTTGTCTGTTGGAGAGCTTTTAAGTGTTATGCTTAGATTCGAGATTTTGTAAGATTTTATGAAGAATTTATTTAACACTAAAAGGTGAAGACTTTGAAGTTTGATACATAAATAAACCCAAGAACAATGAGTTGATTTGACTTATGTAACTAATGAAGCCTAATTATGCCTTTTTGATTACAGACGATATCTTTAAGGTACAAATGTCTGAACATGTTATGGGCTTAAGCAAGATTAAGAAAGAAACTTGTGTTGATGGTTATGAATCTGTCTGGTTGAGTCGTTGGACTCGGAGAGGCAGTGGATTCGAGCTACAGGCTCGTAGTAACCGAGATGCCGAGTGTTCTACGAAGATTAACTTAACCGAGGATGGTCAACTACTGAAAGAGACAACAGGTTCCATGAAACTAAAAGGAAAAATGTTGAGTGGGTGTCTTGATCTATCCCCTAATCCTGATTCAGCTGTTATTGTTGCGAACAGAGAAAACTCGATAGATGGGAATGTGGAACACTTTCTCAACAAAAACAACACCAAGTTGTTCAAAGTCTGTAAGCGTGTACGGTTGGACCCTGAAACCAACAGTAGATCACAGGTCAAACGTCTGAAGACAAACGCCTCGGATTACAGCGGAAATGAAACCAAAGGCATGATGGTTGTTGAAGAAGGACCATCACAAGAGAAGGTGAACTACTTCTTCCACAGATTCTTAAGATGCGGAATCAGCAAACCCGGATCCAGAAGAAATCAAGAACCCTTCCAGTCACGGATCAAGAACCAGAAAATGGGAGGACGAGGAGGAAAAGACGAAGACTTTACGCTTCTGCACCCATGGATTCAGAGATGGTGTAATAAAAAAGCTGCAGAGGCTCATGAGCAAAGAGGAGGGCAAGCAGTTCACCCAAAGGGCACTGCGCCGGAGAAGCAGTTTCCAAGTATTGCAGCAATGGTATTGATGGGGAAGGCTCTGAGTTTAACCCCGACTGGTCAGAAAAAGACCAACTCCCTCTTCGTTTGGAATGCTCAGGATCTAAGGTGAATCTTACTGATGTCAGAAACACAATACCAAACTGGAATCTACATCAAATAAACTTGGAAGTGTCTGATGGAAGTTGAGATAGTAAAAATCAACTCTCATGTTTATCATTTTTAATGTAATACGTAAGAGTAAACTTCTAGAATCTTGCTTTGAATGCCCAACAAAATTATTTTCATCTCTACATTCTCATAGATAGTCCAAGCAAATGAAAGTAAAGGCGCATTCTAGAAAGATGATAGGTCATAAAGACACTGGATAAAGATAGACAAACAACGAACACAATCGAAGTAGAACTAGCTGTGGGTTGCCCTAGTGTAAATCTGCTGGCTTGAGTGAGCAGAGACCATCCTGAGCGTTCCCTTGGCCATCAACTCTCTGATCGCCTTCCTAGCAAGCGATCCATTGATCTGCACCAACACACGAGCTCATGTCACAACCAGTAGAAATCTAGAAGCCATATATTATGTGTTTAGGCACCAAAGACTAAAGAGATGTTTCCAACAGAAACAAGATATTAAGCTATCAGAGAATTCACCTACACTACTCAAGCATCATTCATATCACTCGTCATACAACCACTACTAGATAATCGTAAAGAAGCATTTTATAAGTATCAACAACTATCAAGATCTTATCAAGTAGACCCTCCTTCAATGTTATCATCTATCAAGTACTAATGTGTCACCAATGCACTCAATCAGAGAAAAGTTTCCAACTTTCACAAATCAAAGAGAAAGGAGAAAGAAGAAACTTTTTACCCTCAAACGGTCGGAGAGAATAGAAGGAGTGATTAATTTAAACTTGGGAGCTTCAGAGAGAAGCTTGTCGTAAGTGGCTTGGTCGAACAGAACCATGTTGTTCACTTTCTCCTTCTGCTTTCCTTTGCTCCACTTCTGATAATTTCCACACACACACACACACACAAAACACAGATTTGGTGTTAGAAAAACAGGGGAAACCGGATCCGTGTGATGCACAGATCGAATTAATCAAAGTTTATGGTAATTGAGAGACAAAAGATGGGATTTTTAGGAAAGTGACCTTCTTTTTTTGTTTGCCACCACCGGATTTGGCGGGTTTAGAGGACGGAGGAGGAACTTTGTCCTTCTTGGGTGCCTAAGAATCAGACAGAGAAGCCATTATAAGATCATCAGACAATAAAACAGAGAGAGAGAGAGCACACACCATTGGATCTGGACAAGAGAAGAGAAGAGAAGAGCGGCGCTGCTAACTGGAACAAGGAATTGAAGCCCTAGAGCATGAGTCTTCTCTCACTTTTTAATTTAATTTATTTAATTAATAAATCCCTAAACACCATCTCAAGTTATAATATTTTGTTTTGTTTTTGTCAACAAATGTTTGGATCATGAATCAAACCAAAAAAAATTACCTACCTACAATGTATATAAAATTTCATCCTTGAGTTTTCGTGGTAGGCTCGGATCGAAAGGTTTCTTATTCGCATTGATTCAAACTCGGTTTCTAATCAAATATTCAATTATGTCAAATTTAAAAAAGTTTCGATTTGGTCCCTTTTGTAGATTAAGGTTTAGCTTCATGTTTTCATATTTTTAAGATATATAAGAAAACTTGATTCTAAACTTTTTATCGTTTACAATTTACATACATATATTACCGGATTTAAATCTAGATTATGACACGATGAATCGGTGATGACATATATATTTTTGTTCAAATACGATTTGGTTATTGGGATAAATATTTTGTTTATATATGTCCATAGTCTACTCGGAATGAACACTCTAAATAGACTATATTTATCATAATTAAAGTAATCAGTTTTTTGGTCCACATATAATATGTGATATTATGGATTCTGAAAATTTACAATGCAAAGAAAAATAAATAAAATAATTGATTTAACTATGTATTTGGTTTTTAATTATTTATAAAGTGGTATGTATTTGGTTTTCATAAGCTCTTCAATCATAACTCAACTAGTTCAACTTGTTTGACTCAGAAGAGTTTTAGGATTTTTTTTTTCTTTGTCGGCAAGTATTAGGATATGTAACATATTTGAATTGATGATTTTGAATATCATGCAAGTATAGACAAAATATTGAAAATAACACATGATGATTTGCATAAATAGGCGACAAAAATCTTTAGAATTTTGCATATCGGAATAAATGGACCTCACATGTCAATTGTGAAAATATTTTTGGTATTGTTGTTGACTAAGTGATTAAGTATTTCTACACTAGGTGTTACCTTTAAATCTAAGAATATGCAATTAAGATTTAAAAAATTATAATATGTTGCAAGTTTAGCTGTGAACTGTGGCTTTGTGATTTGTAAATAGATTGATTGTCAGTTTTTAAGTGTAAAAATCTCTTAGCAATTGATAATGTAGTCAACTAGTCATCACAACAAATAAAATTTGTCACAAAATCATCAAGTCTACCAGACGACTACATTCCAGCATACATGATGTGTATCAGTGTATATAGTACGATACAGTTTAGATTACCCAAAATTATCCAAAAATAAATAAATCATAAGGCCCAATAAATATCCAAAATTTGGTCATGTTACATTACTGATATGTAGATAATGATCATGTGTTTCACTATAAACCATTTATTGCCGAATCAAATAAAAGCTAGCAAAAGGACCATACATATATAACTTTTTTCTTTACGAGGGACCATACGTGATACGTATATGTGTTCAAGAAAAGATTCATAAAAAAACTTGACATTTAAACCCAAAAAAAAAAAAAAATCATAAAAACCAAAATTTTGAAAGAAAAAAAGGACAGGAAATTTTGGATAATATAAAACGAAACAAATGGATAATCTAAAGAAATTAGAGAGTTTTATCAACTTAGCCAGCCACCATATGAATTGAAATAATTCTTTTATAAATCAATCATGTCTGTAACAGAAAGTTCATGTTGAGTCAAAAACTCGAAAAAGAGAAGTTAATTGCATTGTTTTTATAAGGTGGGGTCTTTCATATTACGGAAAAGCAAAGTTAAAGAGAGACCCCAAAAAAGAGAGATGAAAAGGGGTATAATGTTGAGCATGTCTTAGTGAAGAAGGAAATCACTCTCATTAAGTGTTCCATATTTGCCAAAATGGACTTTCTGCTAGAAGATAATCTATAAACATATTGGCATGAAATCTGTATAATTTGTGGAATGTATCTAATGTTTTTTTTTCCATATTTTGTTGGATATTAAATTTTTTTTTTTTTTATATGTAAAAAAAGAAGATTTTGTTTTTGATGTCAAAAAACAAAAATAGATTTTTTTTTTTTTGTCAGCGAATAAGTTTATGTTATATGATGCATATTGGATATACATTTATGAAGATTTATCCTTATATATACTAGATTTTTTGACATGCGCGAAGTGCATGATTAAATGATTAAATAGGTTGACTAATCGATTTTAAGATATATAATTTTTTAATATTTAAACGTGTATGACAAATTATATGAATTCTAACATCTATAAACATACAAAAATGATATGTATTGTGCATAAATATAATAAAGTTGAATACTTTTGATCAAGCATATGTTAATGCCATTAGTATATTTTATGTGTAAAATTGATCAAAACATGTGCAAATGTTATTTATTTCAATATCTTTTAAGTGTAAAATTGATATTCATTATTCGTGTAAATTATATAGCATACGATAAATCAGATAAATTTTAGATTTATATGAATTCGTGGGACATAACAAACGAAAAACAATATATGTTTTCCAATAATGAATTGTATAAATATTTGTAAGTGTGATTAAATATGTATAATAGACTACAACATAATAAAAATATTTGTATATTATACTAATCTAAATACATATATATACACAATAGATAATATTGTTATAAATATAATAATAAAAAGTTTGTTAATATATCAGAAAATATTAAAAATAGATGATATGGTAAGTCTAAAATATTACATTTAGTTGGGTTTAAATTTGTAAAACATGTATTAATGAGGTTATGTTATAAAATTAATGAGAATATGTAGAGATTTCCACCATGGCATATAGTTTTAATTGAAATATTCTGATTGGTTAAATTAAATGTCATGTCCCCTAAAATATTTTTTGAACGACACCTAGGATTTTTTGTGAATGTCTCTTCTATTAATATATATAGGATATGATGTTATATAACATTTTAAAATATTTAAATGTTGCGTTTTAATTGAGTTTAAATTTGTAACAAATGTATTTGTGGGCTTATATTAAAAAAAACTAATTAGAATATGTAGAGAATTCCACCATGGCATATAAAATTAATTGGAATATTTTGATTGATTAATTTAATTGATGTGGCCTTTAAATTTCTCTTTAATCGACACATGATTTTTTGCAGTTGTGATGTTGTTTGTTGTTATTTGATTTTTTTTTTTTCTGTTAACCATTGCATCTAATTTTGAAAGTTTTGCATAGATTTTCTATTTTTTTTATCAAATTGGTGAAGTGCTAATGGAATAGTATTTTTAAGAAATTTATATCAAAAACAAGATATAGGCTTCAAATAGACATGATTCTTTATAGGTTTTGCTTTTAAATTTGAACTTTTAGAATATATAATCAATTCAAGCTTTATAGATTTTATTTTTCAAATTTTTAATATAAAAAACAAATACTAAAATTAAATTTCACAACAAGAATTGTTTAAAAAAAAAGAACTTCTTACATTCAAATCCATAATGGCCCTTCAGCTTCTTTTTTTGGTTAATTGTGGCCTTTCATCCTTGCGTTGTCTTTTTTTCTTTTCTTTTCAAAATGACAAAAAAGGATATCACTGTTTATTTCCTTTTCTTATCGACTAATCGATAAAAACTTTTTGTCGACAACGCCTATTCATATCCAACCCAAAAACAAAGCTTCTCAACTGTGATATCATATCAACGGAAATAACCTCCCCAGCTAGTAAGTTTTATTGCTGGTTTAATTAGAAGTTAATTAGAATCCAAGACACTTTAACTCCCGGTTTCTTTAATTTTCCCATATTGTTTGTGTTTTATGTTTTGTTAACTATATGTCATATATCAGCAAATATTGACCTAAAATTTTGAAAACTTATAATATAAATGAAGATCTATAACACTTCTTCATAATTAACCCAAAAAACATGTCTATATAGTTTTTACAGTTGCATGTGTACGTAGTCTTTTTTAATATATACACACGAACGTGTGTATACGTAGTTTTTTTTTTTTTTTGACAAGAATGTGTACGTTGGCAGAGAGATATTGCATTGCATCTAGCTAGCTAGAGTCTCACGTGTACGTAGTTTGACATACTAAGATTTTCCAGTATTATATGTAGACGTGGATTTGTATATTATGAAAAACTTATCTTATAGTCTTGTGTTCGTTTGAACAAACATTTTTTTTCAGATTTACGAAATATTATCTTAGTAGTTTTGTGTAGAAAGTCTATACGCTCCTCCAACTATTGTCATCGACAAAGAAAGATTAGAGAGGTGCATACGAACTCAAGGTACGATGACTATACGATGATGGGTTTGTTAAGGCATTATCTTTATATTTTGAAGCTAAATTTCTTGTATTCTATTATTTCCTACTCTTAAAAATTAATCTCTACCATTACGAAACATCACAATTTCTAACATATTTTGTAAGACCTCATATTCTGAATAATAGTAGTGCATATATGATATATGTAAGAAAACTTATTAAGAATTGATTTTTCTACATATTCACAAAAGAGTTTGGATTTTTTTTTTTAAACTCACATACAATTAAATATGTTTAACCAAAACTAATAAAACAATAAACTTTACATTATACGAACCTTATATGTTTGAAGAAAATCGAATAAATGATGAAAAGAAAGCAGGGAATAAGAAGAAGATGTGATTGGTCATGGCCTCATGGGCGATGAACAATATCAAGGACAACTTTTGGGAGCACTGAGAATAATGTTGTGGATAAAGTAAAAACAAAAAACAAAAGAAAAACTATTATGCTGTTCACAATTTATAAGTTAAAAAAAAAAAAACTAGTCCAATTTATTTCCATATTTGTTTCAAAGTAAAAAGTATTGCAGTATAATAGCATTTACTGCATAGTCTATAAAATAAAGTGCAATCAAATAAAATAAAAAAACCTGAAAAATAATATTTCCATAGTCTATAAATAAGAAATGAAACCAACACAAAACCTACAAGATACAACAAACCTAAGAAAAGAAAAACATATATAACAAAAAAAAAACGTAGATCTTCACACAAAGATTCCTCTGTTTTTCTCATCTCTGTTTTTAATGAAACATAACAGCAAAATCTTATTATTCACTATGACTATTGTTCTTCTTCCTCTGTTTCATCTCTTGATGGCTAATCTCTCTGCTTCTCACTTCTTTTCGGAAAATCTCACTTCTTTCGAGTGACCAAAATCAATCCAACACATAAAAACACCTTCAAAGAAACCTCTTTCTTTTTCTTGTTTTTTTCTCTGTTTTGTTCTGTTGAAGAAACCATCTCAATGAATTCAATTCAGTTTCAACACTTTAAAATGGAGAAACCAAGAGGAATCTTGAATTTCCAAGCAATAAGATCGTTCACGAACTTATTCAGACTGATCGAAGCGATTTTTCTTCTAATCTTGATCTCCAAACTCTCTTTCCCTTCTGTGAAACTCTCTGGGGACATTTTCAAGGAAGTATCAGTGTTTCTCGTTAGCCCGAGATTCGTTTTCTTAATCGGAAACGCAATTGTAATTACTCTGTTTGCGAAATCCGGACGATACAGCTCGAGTCACGAGCCTTCAAAGACGACAACAGAAGCTTCAAGCAACGATCTTTACCAGGAATTTCTTCACAAGAGTGAGAAGAAGAGATCCGAAGTTTACGAGACGAAAACAGAACAACCGAAGAAGCCGAGTGGAGTGAAAAGGGTTAGTTTCGGGAGAAGCCAATCGCAGAAAGCGTTTGAGGCGGTTCAGCCGCTAGAGAGTGGCAAAATCATGAAGAGGTATGAGTCGGAGAAGCATCTGAGGATTTGTGATTCGGACAAGAAAGTGTTGGTGAGAGTTAAGAAACCAGAAGATGGAATGAGCAACGAGCAATTTAGGACAAAGATTGAAGCTTTCATCGCGAGACAAAAGAGGATTCAAAAGGATGAAGAACACTTGATTGTGTAGATTGAAGCTTTGCTAGTGAATGTTTGTTTCTGTTTTTTTATTTTTTCCCCCTTTTGGTTATAAACTTGAATGCTCTCTTTCAAATCATTTCATAATCTTGTATCCTCTTAACTCTTGTAAGCCTTAGAAAAACTCTTTTAACTTAACTCTTGTAAACCTTTAAGGTTGTTTGAGTAAATACAACAAATGTTATTGGATGTTACATTTGCTTTTTTAGTTGTAGATTAAATATGAGATGGCCACTTCTAGTGAGGTTAATTGGTACCTTTTTTTTATTTCTGAGGAAGTTTTTCTTTTTCTTTTGATAACCGATTTCCGAGGAAGTTGTGGAACCCTTTGGCTTTGTAAATCACCACAATAACGTATTGAAAATCACTTTTTAGTAATTCACTTATCTTTAAATGGTTTTACGTCAAACACATTTAAATGTGAATTTATCTCAAAATGAATTTAACTGTATATCTTTTTCGGAGTTCGCCTTAATGCATTGTTCCAGGGAAAAGAATGTACAAGCAGACTTACTTGCTAAGAATACTCGTTTAAGAAAATCAGTTTTTTAAAATATTGGTACTTCGGTCCCTTATTGGTTATCGGATGTATTTGTATCTGATTGATCAATAAATGAAATATGTTAGTGACACAAAAAAAAAAAAATTTAACTGTGTATATATAATGAAAGTAAAATTAATATCAGAGTCTTGTATTAGTGGTATAATTATAGCTAAATATATAAAATGACATAGACATATATAAGTATATAACCAAACCAAAACACAAATAAACCATATATACACGTACAGTATAAAAAAATCAAAATCAGTTATCGTTCGATGGAAATAACTAATGATATTTTACAAATCTTGCTTTTAATAATTTGAATGAATTTGTGTCAATAAAAATTGAACTTAAAAATGGAAATCTTTAACCTCATAGAATGTTACCGCAAAAATTTACATAATTTTTTTGGTTATGTTGTGAATTCGGTAAAAAAAAAACGAAAATCAAAGAGAGTTTAGCGCAAAAAGCTATTGAGGCGAATACCTCTTTGTGTGAATTAATAATTTACCATTTCTTATGACTCATATATAAGTCCAAAAACCTGATACAACTAGGAATATGAAATAAAGAATATTTCTATTTCTAAGATATACCGTCTATGGCATTTTTCCTGCTCACTGAAAAACTTCTTTGCAGTACACTTCAGATTTGAAGTCACAAAAAATAACATGTTAGAAATCTATGAATGTTCAATACACACCTCGAATTTAATTAGGTTTGATGTTATATAGCAGACGTGGTTAGTTACACTAAAGTATCAATATTCGATATTCTAACTGGTGCCTAATTTGTAGAGAAGTGATAGAAAGCATATAAACGGTGTTTCCAAATGCTGGATAGCATTATTTAGGGTTATGGATAAAAGGGAATATAATGCATTATAGAGTAGGGAATTGTTGGTACTATACATGTTGTCCTCACGTCATCGATCTTGGTCTCAGTTTTTATTGGGAATATTTTTTTTGTTCCGATCAAAGTTGGTCCGAAGAATTCGGACCCATGACACTATATTTTCCGTCGGGATTAAATCATTTCCAAACAATTTCGAACTCATAGGACCAAACTTCTCATTCTTTTAGAGGGACCAAGAGATATTTGGTTATCGGAAATATTTAAATACTACAACTAATTTATCTGGATGCAAAAATGTGATATTGAACGAAAAGTATTGTTTTGGGGGGTGATTGGCAATTGAACTTTTAAAATTATAAAGATTTTAAAAAAATTAAAGTTATTAAAGTCACAATTTACCCAATCAAACTGTTTTGATTTAAAAGTCTCTAAAGTTCTAAAATTCCTCCTAAAAATTCTCACAGCCATTTTCTTTAAATTTTGTTCTTGTTTGGTTAGTTTTTTCTTAAGCTTACAAAATCTGACTTTTGTTTTTTTAAGTCACAACCAACTTTTTTGAAAGTTAAATTCTCTACAGCAATTTAAAAAAAAAATTAAAATAACTTTTTGAAAGTTAAATTCTCTACAGCAATTGGTTTGGGCTTTAATTTTTGGTTGTGGATGTAAAATAAATTTTTAAAAAAAATTGCTGTGACTTTTTTTTTTAAATATGGCTGTGACTTAAAAAAATTAAAAGTCATCAATTGTCAACTTTAAAAAAAAAACATAAACGTAGAACAAAAAATATATATATAGACTGTGAGAAATTTTAAGAGTTTTGAGTGATTTTAGAAAAGTTAAATTTTCAAAAATTAAGTTACAGTCTTCTTCGAAGTCTTTCCCAATCACCCCTTAAAGTCTTTGATAATTGAACTAACTAGAGATTAGGTATCGGACATGTCTGAAATTTATGCCAAGACATGAATTACGTAACATTAAATTTCAAGCATGTCCGATAAGAACATTGGTTAACTCACATTAAAATGATAAGAACATTAGAAATTAGCAAATTTCGAAATTTTATATACAATTATATATTATTTTTGTTTAATGAAAAAAAAAGAAAATATGTTATTTTGCGTTTCGGAGCTAGGATAAACTTTTTGAATGATTTTGCTATTTTATAGTGTATCAAATTATCAATCAAAGCTTTTAAAACAACTTTCTCCACGGACTGTTTGTTATTATTTTTTAATGATCCTTTCGAGTAATTTTTTATTTATTTATTTCACTATTAACTTTAGAACTGGAAAACATTATATCATGCTATAATATTCTATCTGCACTCACGCAGACATGCACATACCCAACTCTCTTAGTAATTAATCGATTTTTTTTTTCGAATCGTTTTAAGAAAATAAATATTACAATTATAATTTACGATTACTTTTAAAATCACTGAGTGACAAAAAAAATCTGACGTGTAGCCGTGTAGGAACCAATATCTGGAAAGGCGAAATTAAAGACAAGATATGCTCGGATGAGAAAAGATTGATGAAAAACTGTAGAATCTAATGAGAATGAAGAATACACGTGAGATAAGCATAAACCTGTAAGGAACAAATCTTATTATATACAACACTTGTAGTTTCTTTTACTAATTTTTTATACGTTTTACATACATGTGATTAGTTGTTTATGGGGAAAAAAGCTATGAGTATTTTCATTTTTATATTTCAAAAGAAAATATTATAAACTTTGTTTTATGATCTTCACTTGTCTTAATTCCTATACTAACATCTTGAGTTAAATATATAATACCTTTTGAACTTAGAGTAGTTTATATTGATTGTTTTTTATTAACCAAGAAATTTTATATCGAACTTGAATCTATATGTAGTTACTGTATAAAAATTAATAAGTTATATATTAAAAAGAGTATTTGCTTCCGATGACAATAAATTGAATGTAAATTAAGAAAATAGCAATGAAAAATTGTAATCTGATTGTTTGTCTACTTCTTTTATTTGGCCAATTTTACATTTCATTTAAGTTTTATAAAACAAATAATTTTTTTCATTATATTTATATGTGGATCTTCGAAGATTATAGTTTAAGATTTAGGTTTAAAGTTTAATTTTTGTTAAGACGCTAACAGTTAAATGAATGATACAAATTGGAACTATGAAATATTGTTTTTGTCTAATTGATGTTTACTAATTAATTTGTTTTTGTCTTATTATCATTTACATAATCTTTCTATCAAACGTCGTTTACCTAACTGATTCTTAAAAAAATATCCAATAAAACCAATAGATGCAACTATCATAGACGACATGACAAGATTGAGGAGGCAGAATTTATACCATTACAACGTATAGTCTATTTTAGGGTCATCAGCATCCCATTCATTTGCTCACTTGTTACATAGACAAAACATCACTTCTAGAATCTTTCCTTTAGCATAATTTATCTGTTTTTAACCGAATCAACTAAGTTCTTCGATCCCACAAGATTTTTCTAGATATTTTGGTGGATGAAGGAAATAAATACCCTTTTGGATAATTGGATGTAGCCTTTATCTAAATTAAATGAAAATATCTTCACGTCGGTCGTGCATCATCTGAAAATGATTCACTTTTTTTTTTTTTTTTGGATATGATTCATATAGCTTAAGAATAGTTTTTGCTAAGCTATGAGTCTAATTTCCTTTTCAAGTAAAATCGCATAAAGATCGTAACAAGAAGAATATAATATACATGTGATCTGATCATGACATGTAGCATCCCTACGTCATTACTTTGGCACAACCCCGTATAATGCATTTTGTTATAAAAAAAAAATACTTATTTTTCATAATTCTTCTTAGACGCTCCATTATGCCTCCATTTTAGTAATATATATTTACGATTGTCGTTTTGTTTAATTAATAAAAGCTGTTACAAACGATGACCAAAGTCATTGTTTTAAGTAGTAGATTACACTATGTGTAAAGTTTATACCACAAGTAAATGAAAAAGCAAATGAAGTAAAACCGCGTTTTCCGCTTAGATTTAGTAGAAAGAGTGTCGTTTAAATTGGTATGTATCATGAATAAAACTATGTAAATCCCACAAGAAGCACACAAACTTTTAACCTCGGCTAAACCGATTAACACCTATAAAACTTTCTTATTTCCCAGGGAATAATCTCCACAGTCAATATATTCTCTTGAATATAAGATATAAACCAACAACTGAATAATTTGACTTTTGGATTTAGGCCAATATGCATATCAATTCTATCTTAAACATTTTATCACCCAAAACAAAAAAATCTTCTTGAATGTCCAGAGGTTCAAAATCATCACAAAAATATCTTCCTGGAACAAAGATTTATTCCAATTTTGTTTTTATTCCAAATTTTTCGGGGCTAAACCGCCATTTTCATATCTATTTTCTTGTGAGGATCATAGCCAATGAGCTCAAAATCAGCCGCAACAAAAGAATCTATATGTTTCTTCTCTGGATTTATCTTCAAAACCTGTAAAGAGCCCCAAAGATAAATAAGGATATAGATGCAACAAACTATTTGGTTGATTATGCATTCATCAAACTCAATACAAGATTAAGAGAAAGCGACTGTGTGTCTGTATATACTCACAGGAAAAGGTTTTGGTGGGTTTTCAAGTTGTTCTTGCAGAGGCCTGACATGGTTTTTGTAAACATGAGCATCTCCAATCACATGGATAAAATCACCAGGAACAAGATCTGCATAATGCCAACCAACTATCAATAGATATGACGGATTCGAAAATCGAATTTGCTCTTTTTCTGTAGTGAAATAAAAACGTTACCACAGACGTGAGCGAGGATGCATGTAAGAAGAGAGTATGAGGCGATGTTAAACGGTACACCGAGACCCATATCGGCTGAGCGCTGATACATTTGACATGAAAGTTCTCCATTCGCAACATAAAACTGTGCAAACATGTGGCATGGAGGCAGTGCCATCAGCTTAAGATCAGGGGGATTCCAAGCCGACATTATAATCCGTCGATCATCAGGATTGTTCTTGATCTTGTTAATTACGTCTAAGAGCTGATCAAATCCTTGGCCAGTATAATCAGCATGCATATCTGTGTACCTGTAGAAAGAGGTTAGTAATATGGCTAAACAGAGAAATATGTTTTGCCAAAACTCAGAAAAGCCAAAAGATAACAGAGAAGCTACTGACTTAGCACCAAAGTGTCTCCATTGAAATCCATATACGGGTCCAAGGTCACCTTCCTCTCTCTCAGTCAGTCCAATACTGAAATTGAAAAGTTTTCGTTTATCAGTGTGATGCCATAAAGTTTCAACTTTTGAAAGAAAAATGCCGATTAGAGTTTACCCATCAAGATACGCTCTTGACGCATTCCCATCCCATATATGAATACCCTTTTCTTGAAGTACCTGGCACTTACACAAGCTTCTCAAGACACAATATATAGTTCATTTGCATACGATCCAAGTGTGCCTCAATCACAGTGCTTAAGGCATGAAGATGGTGATAAAAAGATCGGTTTTTGTTACCTTTGCATTAGTTGAACCGCTAATGAACCACAAAAGTTCCTCAACAACACCTCTCCAGAAAACTCTCTTTCGAATGAAATGCAAACAAATTTTGTAAGCTCGGATATGAGGGGAAGACACAGCAAACTCTTTCGGGTTTAAAACATGAAAAGTCAATGTAAAGGTGAGCGTATACCTTTGTCGTCAGAAGTGGAAAATTCCTGCGTAAATTGAATTTCATCTGTGGATCCAAAGATATGGAGATTAGCTTAATAAGCAAACCAGTACAAGACATTCGGATAATATATTAAGAGGTAGTACAGCACCTGGCAACCGAATTTAGATAATGTACCAGTCCCTGTCCTATCGTCCTTTAAGTTTCCATTTGAGATGATCTCTTTGACCATATTCAAGTAGAGATATTCCTCATGCCGGTCAAAAATCATCTTAGGAAGAAAAGAAGAAAACTTCTTCCAATCAACTTGAAGGGCCTGTGACCCATCACTCTCATCAGAGGATTCACCCGCAGAAGACTTTACACGGACATAAGTCGTGAATGAAAATCGAAGTCCATTTTCACATATTGGAAACGACGAACACCAAGGCTGATATGCAGAAGTATCAACCGCGGGAATAAATGTATCGCAGTCAATATTTGTATCAATCTCAGTTAAGTGGATGCCTTCACAGCTAGGTCTATTCAACGATTCCCTACAATACAAAAACCGTCAAGACGATCAAAGAAAACGAAAATCACAAATAAAAAAAAAGAGTCTTGAGTAAAGAACACACACCTCAATATGTCGCCACCTCCTATTACAAACACCTTCTCAATGGACAGACTATATGGAGGTGAAGCTAATAAATCTAGAGCAGAATCTATGCTACTGCAAGTTACAACATTCTCAGTGTTGGCTATATCGAAACCACTAGAACGAGTTAAGACAACGTTGAGGCGACCAACGAGTGGCCTATACTTTATGGGAATTGACTCCCACGTTTTCCTCCCCATTACAACAGCATTCTTCTTAGCGGAATCCGAAGTGGTCAGAGTTAAATCCTTGAAGAATTTGAGATCGGTTGGCAAATTCCAGGGAAGTTTTCCGTCTTTACCAATACCCATTTCCTTGGTTGCAGCTACCACAACTTGGTAAGTTCTCTGAGGTTTTGAAGCCATGATCACATTTCCATTGAGACTGCTTGCCATGGTTGAAATCGAAACCTTGAAGATGTTTGTCAACGAGGATGGTTTGGGAGAAAATTTACAGAGCCACCTTTGAGACAAAGGCAGCAAAGCCTGAGAATTCAACACAAATAGAAGTTGAGAAGATCAACAAGCTATGCAATTACAACATAATCTCGACGAAAATGTCAAAGATGAAGAAAATCAGAACTTCGATTCCACAAAATACATCAAAAGAACAAGCTATTCAATCATAAGATTACTTCTTTCAAGACACTTCATTTTAAATGGAACCAAGTACGTTTTCCGCCTCTAATAAACGCGTAACAGGACTAATTGCAAACATGCTTAGTCAGTAATCGGAAACCTAAGCAATTATTTAACTCTAACTCAACAAGAAAAGGTATAGACATACGGCAATAGAACAAAAACAAGTAAAATGCAAGAAAGTCAAGTTCACCACTGACCGATTTAAACGCAAAAGGTAGAATCTTTGCAGGATTGTGCATACACCTAAAAAAAGAGAAACCAAAAATTTCAGAGGAAAATTCACAGAATTTCAAAGGCAAAATCAGTTAAAAGTAGGTAAGAGCCTCGAGCTCTGATAGCTAAAGCTTCATTTTTTTTCTTCCTTTTCAAGATGAAGTTTTTCTCTATTGTTCGAAAACACGCTCAAGAGACAAGACCAAACTCAGATAAAGCGTGTCTGAAAAATGAGATAAGTACCTAAAACAATGACAGTGATTCTATGTTCTTCATTAGAGCATTCAATAGAGAAATAACATAAGCCAATCCATTTCTATCCCTAAAATGTAAATACTTACTTCCTAAAGAGTGGCTTATTTACTTAATTTCATCGGAATTTTCACCAATTTTAAATCAGCATTCGTAATTTCATCGACACACCAAATTCAACATTTTTGATTCTACACAGCCAAAAACAGAGAATCACTCTTAAAAAAAACTAAAATTTCAAACCCAAACCTTGAGACGGAATCACGCGCATAACAGATTCAAGAGAAGAGATTTGAAATCTGAGATTTCAAGCGGTGCTGAGAGAGTGCAACGCCGCGTCTTGGTCGCTCTCGGAGATGATACAAATCGGCGGGAGACCAGCGAAAATAATAAATTTTTTTTTTTTTTTTGTTGGGTAACATCGAAGATATAATGGATTTCAATTAACATATTGGGCCTGAAATGGACTGGAAACAGGCCCATTTACTTTTAAAAAATATTACACCGTTAGTTTTGATTATTTTGTTCGTCAACGTATAATTGAGGTTATTCAATTTCAATCAATGATTTTATATTAGTAGGTATAAATTGAGGTTATTCAATTTCAATCAATGATTTCAAAATCAATTCCATATGCCGACAGAAAAGAAAAAATCAATTTTTATATATTTTATAAATATTTCTACAAACTGGATCCAAAACTGTTATATGAAAATATTTAAATAGATTGTCATATGTATCACCTATTATTAGATCGGATTTTTGGCTTCTTGTACAAATGTAATAGACCAACTTTCTTTACACTTATAATTTCTTTATAAACTTATAATTGTGAATGATATCCTCCGTATATTAATTGAGAAAACATAAGTGCAAAAAATTATATGTGTTGATTAAAAAAAAATTTAAGAAATACATCAATTAAATTAACCAATCAAAATATTCCAATTAATTATATATGTCATGGTGAAAATTTCTACATATTCTCTTTAGTTTTTTAACATAAACCTACAAATACAATTGTTAAAAATTTAAACCCAATTAAAACGTAATATTTTAATATTTTAAAATGTTATATAACATAATTTTTTAACGATGAATCATTTACCGATGTCAATTTAAATTTACTTTATAAAAATTATATTAATGTCCATTTCGATACCATATTTGAAATATGATTGATCTTATAATTATTTTCTTTAATATCGCTTAATTCTATCCATATTACTTTAATTTAATATTGAGACTTTGTTATAAACGTACAACTTTACAAATATAATATTTTTATAATTTTTTGCAAAAAATATGATACGTTTATCGATAGAAATATATATATATATGTATCTAAAGATTTTGATAATTTCTATTATAAGAAGACACCAGAATTATTGATATATTTGTTATCAATCAAACTGTTGATCTAAACAGTTCATACAAAATAAATTAAAAAAAAATTGTTTGAATTTCAAAAAATCATCAGTTTTCGCATTTTTACTATTTCTTTGATTTTTTATTTTAAAAGATTTATACATACTAACGCGTTATTTTTTTGTTTTGGTGAACTCAAATAAATTTGAGATAACTTATAGTCTCAAACGTATTCGATTTATACCAAAAATACTTAAATCTAAGTTAAGTGTCATGCAAATTAAAATTTATAAGGTATAATATATTTATCTATATGGGAGATGTACCATATAATTTTGGTATTTCTAATTTTTTCGATATATTAAAAAAATTTATAATTTTTTTTCAAATATTTTATTCCCGCGTTTGACGCGGGTCAAAAATTAATAGTATGTTAACAAAGAAACAATTATGTATCTCAGCACCGTCTGTGGGGAATATCGGCATGTGATCATGGGATATATTATTTACAAAGATGAAACTATTTTTGTATGTATATTTGCCAATATTTATTCTAAGTAATAAGATTCTTTGTTATCGTTAACAAAAGGATTAAACCAAATTCACTGTATGTAACATTTAATTTTGGTAGATAATCTTACAATAGAACACTACAAAATAAAAACAATATCATGAGATACTAGTTTTGTTGACATCAAGATTTTTTGAACATTAGACAAAATGTTGAAGTAGTGGGATGCACAATTCGCCTAATACAAAGACATGCTTTTCTCTTATATATTCATATTTAATTTATTTACCTACAAACGATTGGTTGATCATTAGTTTATAGCTAGAGTTATTACTTTAATAGAATTAGATTTTTTCTTTAAAGTATTTATATATTATCAAAAAGTCTAGGACCTTGTCAATATATAGATTGTTAGAATCAGAACTCAAATAGTTGTCTACATGTTTTCAACTTATTTCAAATGAGCCGCTCCATTATCTTCAACCTCCCTTACCCCTCCTCAAACACTCTTCTCCAATAAGGTAAAAAAATAAAATCTCTCTCTCTAGCTTTCTCATATTTGGATCCTAAACACATTTTGGTCTTTCTCTCATCATGATTCTTTATATTCATCTGATCATTTCCCATACATTTTGATCTAAACTTTTGTAAAATGATCTTGACAACATTGTCTTGGTAGGTATCCGATTGCCGTGTGAAACAGAGTGCTTCAAAACTCATCTAACCATGGCTGAGACCAAACCTGGTTAGTCGTAATTTCATCATAGATTGCCTTAATTATTCATGTTATTATTTCTTAAGAGTTACTAATGCAAATATTGAATATTGTTAATATCAGAAATAGAGATGTCGGAGGAAGAGAGGAAGATAGTGAAGATGTGCTCATTGAAGAAGAAAGCGATAAGCGCATCTAACAGATTCAAGAACTCATTCAAGAAAAAAGGTCGGAGAAGCACCAGCAGAGTCATGTCCGTACCGATTGAGGACGATATCGACGCAGAAGAGCTTCAATCTCTTGATGCTTTTCGTCAAGCTCTTGTCCTTGACGAGCTGTTGCCTTCCAACCTCGATGATCTCCACATGATGCTTAGGTATACACTTTTAAAAAGAAAATATCTTTCCCATTCAATCTCTCTTCATTTCGTAGAGTTATTGCATGACCAACCATAAAGATTAGTATTGCCTTCTACTCCTGAGTATTATTAGGTGATAAGATTAGAAATTTTAAATCCGAAATGCTAAGTTGGACTAGACTTCTTGGGAAAAAAATAGTTCAAACTGGTATAGTCATATATCCGACCGGCGAGACCGGCGACCATATATGGATCATTCAACAAATATTAGATTGCCATACTTATTATTTTAGGACAAAATGTTCGTGTGTGTAACCAAAAAAAAAAGACACAATGTTTAGTTACAATTAACTCAAATTTATATAATTTTTTTCTTAATCATTTACGTATGCAAATAATTTTATTTCAAATGTTTCTTTAGAAATTTTATAGAACAATCGATTTATGGAAAGGATAATAATAAAAAAAATTAAAAGTATAATGTGATACAAATTTTATTAACACTCTCTTTCTTAATTACCATCTTAGTTATTTTTTTCCCCAAACATTTTAGACCAATGCTAGGTTGGATCGGTTGGGATTGGATCCACCATAACATAGTTTTATAGGGTGGATAGAGACAAACCACTAGGCTGTTAGTCAGCCCCTCCGTTTGGGACATTGGGTTAGTTTAGATTTAAATTCTCTTATATGTTAATCAAAATAAAATATTGAATAAATTATAACAAGTTTTGAACAGTTAAGAAAATGAAAAAAACTATATCCTGTATTTTTAAATTGATAGAGTGATTCATGATCCCTCTTATTTGATCTGGTTATCATGATCAGAAAACATGGAATTTCATCAAGAAGATTTAAATTTTCATATTGAACATAAACAGATTCTTGAGAGCAAGAAAGTTTGACATTGAGAAAGCTAAGCAAATGTGGAGTGACATGATTCAATGGAGGAAAGATTTCGGCGCTGACACGATCATCGAGGTAAATCTTTTTCCCAAAATCTCGGAGCATTTAATTGGACCAAATACTAGTCTCAATGTGGGTGAATATTCTTTGACAAGTTCTATAATGTATGTTTCTAATTAATGATGAAGGATTTTGAGTTCGAAGAGATCGATGATGTGATGAAGCATTACCCTCAAGGCTATCACGGCGTGGACAAGGAAGGCAGGCCTGTTTACATCGAGAGATTAGGTCAAATTGATGCTAACAAGCTACTTCAAGTGACAACAATGGACCGGTATGTGAAATACCATGTCAAAGAGTTCGAGAAGACTTTCAAGATCAAGTTCCCTTCTTGTTCTGTCGCAGCCAATAAGCACATTGATCAGAGCACAACTATTCTTGACGTGCAAGGCGTGGTACGTACGATAAATCCATCCTTCATCTCTTTAAATTCAAAAGGGTAAATTTCGATAGTCTAAAACTATATATGTGTGTGTTTTCCGAGTGATTAGGGGCTTAAGAACTTCAGCAAATCCGCGAGAGAGCTTCTTCAAAGGCTTCTCAAGATTGACAATGACAATTACCCTGAGGTATATCTCAATCATCAAAATCTCATATTTCCAAAGATCATCTAGCTGATTATACATCGAAAGTTTCAAATGCTAATTTAAGTTGTTGAGTTTCGGGTTTTCTTGTAGACGTTGAACCGGATGTTCATTATCAATGCGGGTTCCGGGTTCCGGCTCTTGTGGAGCACAGTTAAATCCTTTCTTGATCCCAAGACCACAGCAAAGATTCATGTTCTTGGGAACAAATATCATAGCAAATTGCTTGAAGTCATTGATGCAAGGTATAAGATCACGCGGTCTCATAACTCATTGTATATGTTCTGCTTTTCGCTATCGAAATTCCAATATTCATTAGATGTTTTGTATTGTAAACAGTGAGTTGCCAGAATTCTTTGGAGGCGCTTGCACTTGTGAAGACAAAGGAGGTTGTATGCGATCTGACAAAGGTCCATGGAATGATCCTGAGGTGCTCAAGGTAATTAGCATTAACATATTCCTTAATTAGGAAATGAAATTTTATTATATTAAGCTATTTTCTTGAATCTCATACATACAAAAACATATTTTATTAATGGAAGCAGATGGCTATAAACCGCGAAGCGAAGTGCTCACCAATTTCAGAAGATGAACACAAGCATGTAGACCAAGGAAGATCAACTTCTGTTCCAGAAGTAAGTTAAAGAACTTTAACTTCTTCTTTTTTTTCTTCAACTAATTAGAAATTCTCAAATAAGTTTACTGAGATTCTCAAGTAAACGCCGCAGACTAATGAGAGAAGCAAGAAGAAAATCGATGAGGACAATGCGCATGAGAAGCAAATTGCAACCATTGACAAATCCATGGATATGGCATGGCCTGCAAAAACTCAGAAACCCCAAAACTTTCCTATCTCTAAAGGTATACATATATACGCTTTTTAGCTCCATTTCAAAAAAAAAATTGTTTCTTCTTCTGCAAGCACTAAAGTTTCTCTAGGGTTAGAGTGTTACGTGAGGAAGGGGGCACCAAAGAAAGGAGATGGAATACTTGTGGGAGGGGTCATGGCCTTTGTGATGGGCATTGTTGCAATGGTTAGGCTATCTAAAGACGTTCCACGCAAACTCACCGAGGCTGCTTTATATGGAAACTCAGTTTGTTATGAGGAATCTACAAGGTCTAAGCAGAATCAAGCTCAATTCGCAGCACCAGTCTCGAGCTCTGAGTATATGCTGATGGTGAAACGTATGGCTGAGCTTGAAGATAAGTGCATGTTCCTTGATTTGAAACCGGCTAATGTCGAATCTGAAAAAGAGGAGAAACTTCAGGCCGCGCTTAACCGTGTTCAAGTACTTGAGGAAGAGTTGACTGAGACCAAGAAGGTAAGGCAAAATCTAAACTACCAAAAATGTTCCATACAATAATCTGATTCTTAATCTATAATCGATGATTGAGTTCGGTTTTTTGTTTTGGGTTTAGGCTCTGGAAGCAGCTCTTGTTAGCCAGAAGGAGATTTTGGCATACATTGAGAAAAAGAAGAAGAAGAAGAAGCTGGTAATTAAGAACAAAACATTCATAAACATCAATCATTTAATATAATTTCCAACATTATTGTTTCTACATATTCATAATTAATCAGTGTTACATCCTTCCAGTTTTTCGGGTTCTAAATTGGCGAAAGAAGAGAAGATGAGATCATAAAGCAAGAGGCTGAATCAAACTGAGAGAATATTTGTTTGTGATTTTGTTTTTCAAATGAGGAATAGATTCATCTTAAAATGCAACAGATTTGTACATTTATCTGAAGTGAAACTATTTGTGTCTTTTTGCCTGTGACATTGTTTGTGTGTTTGTTTTTCAATTTCTCTTTGACATTTCTTGTGATTTAATCCACGAGATCAAAGGATAATATACGTTTGATTGGATTTGTATTATATCAAACGTCTGTAACATATTTGCCCCAAAATGATTAGTATTTATGTAAAATTGAAATGTGATGGAGCTTTATATGATTAAACGATTATTTAAAAAAAAAAATATATATATATATTAGATGTAGGGTTTTGTTGTTTGGTCATGTGATTGCAAAAGATAGAACACAAATTTGATTTTTGTTTTCCTTTTTTGCCTTTGCCTTTATTACACTCTTTGGTCCTTTCTCTTTCGTTGTCCCCACTCAAAGATTATACGTACCTTCCATGATATTTACGGATCCAATTTTTCTTGCAACAATATACTTTTTTTTTTTAATTTCCTTAAAACATTTGTATTTATTTATAACAACGAAAACACCATGTCCGTCGATATATATATATATATATATATATATGATATTAGATATCGGAAAACTAATATTGTTTTTTTTTCTTTTATAAAGAAAAGCTAATTTTGTTGCCAAACGAATTTGGTTTCTAGTAACAACATTAAAAGGAGGAAAAGGTAACACGTGTAGATATATCAACCAAATCAATGGATGTTCTACTAATTTAGCTCTCTATCCTATGCTTTATACGTGAATTATTGGAGATTTTGATTGTTAGAGATAGCGAAATATATAAAGGTACCACGTAGCTTTTCATTTAGTCGCGTATTATTAGTATTGATCCAATGTTTTTTGATATTCTGTATAAAATTAAAAAAAATTGTCTTTTTATGTTATTTTGTTAATGAAATTTTTTTTCCACACAAATTAGCATCTAAATATGTGAAATCTTAAGCAATCACTTCACTTACTTATGCTGGATCGGCTTTACGTATCATGCCCCTCTCAAAATGTGAGAAATTTATTTTTCTAAATTCAAAACTTTTTGGAAGAGATTTAATTCCGACGAAAAATGTAGGGACATATGATCTGAACCTTCAGATCCATTTTAACCGTAGCTTAAAAACAAAAAAATTCAAAGGAGTTTTTAAGAAAGAAAAAATAGAATCACATGAATGTTTCAGACCGTATGTTTACTTCAAAGGCCAAAAAGATGTTCTACTAAGGTCAGTAGCCACTGTGAAAATAATAATTGTACTTTGGGATTGAAATATTGAATTTAAAACGTAAATCAAAATTTGTAATCAAGTGAACCTTGAACGTGTAATAAATTGACACACCTGTACTTCCTCGGATTCTTCTTTTTTTTTGAGGATTTTGGAGAGACGCTTTGTCAAACTTTGAGTAAACATCATTATCAATGATAATAGTTTCAATTTTTAGGTACTTTAGTTTCAAAATTTAAACCAAGATTTTCTAGTATCCCTGACTTTTAGAGGTTCCCATGATTCGATGTATAGTGTGTTCAAAAAAATGTTTTGATTTTTTGTTTTTTAACACTATTTTTTCTTAATTTTTTTATAAATAAACTAAAAACCATGTAGAGTGAATGTGTTCGGTGAAATTCATGCATCTTTTTTGGGAAGTGGACTGGATCAGTGGATTTCTTCCACACTTTCCCAAAATATTAAATCTAAAAAAGAAATAAGGGTGTAATGATTTTGATCGTGAATTAAAGTTTTGTAAAGACAATTTTTAGAGATAAAATATCAATCGTGTGATTAAGACGGTGGAAAATACATTAATTAGCATATACTAAATTACTTTTCTTCTACAAGTACTTTACTAATTTAAATCATACTGTATTATTTTCTCGAACACAGATAATTTCATGTCAAAAAATTTGGAAAAAAATTGGTATTCACTATGAGAAACTGCCATCTCTCAAAACATAACCAACATCTGAATAATCAATTAATAGGAATAATTATAAGAAGAAATAAAATTAGGAAAAAAAAATAAGTTAGGGGAAGAATAAGAAATGAAACAGCTGTGTTGAGTCTGGAGACTTCTCTTCCTAACCTCACATGTCACTTTCACCTTTTCTTCTTCTTCTGCCTACTTACACACGTTCTTCTCATTTTTACTCTAAGCACAGATTCCTTTGTGTTTCTAATCTCTTTTTTTTTTTTAATTATTTCATGCTTTTTCTTTTGTTTATTAACATTTTTGCTATTTTATTTAATTAGTGTTGGTGGTATTTAGTTTTTTTTTTTAATGTTTCATAGATTGCTCCAGACAAACTCTGGCTTTAATGGGTATTTGAAAAATAATAGTACATTCTACGAATATTATTTATTTTTCCTTTCTTTTTGTCGTTACATGAATATGTGATTTCACTTAGGAAAATTCAACAAATAACTAATATCGCTTTTTTCCCCTCAACTTAATTTTTACTTTTAGGGATAAAGAGAAAACAAAGAAAAGTTTTCATCTGCATTCTTCTTTGTAAAAGATTCAGTACTTTGTTTTTTCTTTCCTTCTAAGAAATCACATTTACTATTAAAAAAATTAGGCAAGTTTAACTGTTTTAGTTTTTGTGTGACCTTTAATTTGCTTTCTTTGAAGTATCTTTATAAATTTTGAACGGTCAATATGTTCAATTTTGGTTTTCTAAAAACATGAGTAAAACTATATTTGAAGTGTAAAACTTTATATCACTAATTGAATAGATCCAAAATGATGTTTAAAGCACTAGGGTCTAACTATCTTTATATAAATAAATAAAATATCATGAACAAACAAAAAAATTGATAAATTAACTTTTTTTTGGCAGCAATAAAGGAAAAAAAAAAGTTTTTTCTCTCAAAAGAAAAAAAAAAGATTAAGGGAAAAAACATTTTGACACAAAATTGATTCAAATATTTATTAGTATTAAAAAAAATTAATATATAGATGAGTTTTTTTTAATGTTTTCTTTTTAGAATCCCTAATATATGCATGATTTATAATATCTAATATTAACTAATACATGATTTCGCAAAATTAAACTTTTTTGTCAACAATATATAAGTGCCATTAATAGAAATTAAAACTTCCTCAAATCATAATATTTTTTTTTTGGTTTGTTGATGATTTTTTTTAAAGTTTATCTTCAAGTTCTCTTTTAATATTAAGAAATTATAAATAATTATGGGATAATTTGCTCAATAATCCATATTTTTTTTTTAATTAGACAAGTAATCAAAATTGGTCCTTGTGGCTAAATAATAGCCATTAGATTTAGGGTATTTGGTTACTTGCCTAATTAATAATTTTTTTTGATTATTTAACAAATTAACCCTATAATTATTTCATAAAATATTTTTTTCTAAATATTGTCGACTTATGTAGATACTCCTCTATATATAAACCTTTTGTTAAAGTTATGGAAAAAAATATTTCCAAAAAGAAGTTTAGTAAAAAATAAAATAAAGAATCTTCTTCCCGAATGGAATCCAAACAAATGTATAGCTCATCGTCAAGTTGCACAAACACTGAAAAACACTTTTCTAGAATTTTTCTTCTATAAATGATTTCTCCTAAACCATTCATAGCCTCTCCCTTCTCTCCTTCTCTCTCCTTCTTCGAAGATTTCGCCTTTCTTCTTCGTCTTCTCGTTTCTCTCTTTATTTTAAAGATCTCAGCTTTTTGTGAGAATAATCTTTGAAAAAAATCGAAAAAACCCATTGATGCTTAATCAGAAGGTCTTGGTGTTTGAGACACATGTCTCCGATTATACTCAGTGAAATCTTCCTCTCTGGGTTTATGTTAAACTCCACAATCAGGCGCAGGACCCATCTTGTTCAATCTTTCTCTGTCGTCTTCCTTTACTGGCTTTACTATGTCTCATGATTTCTGAATTTTTTTAAATCTTCCATATATATACGCATAATCAAAACCCTAGTTTCTTAATAAAATCTTTCTTTTACATCTTCTTCGTGTTCTTCATCTTCTGGGTCCTGCCCTGTTTTTCAATTCCCCCTAAAAAAACCCATTTTTTAAGTATAATCTCTCTCTTGTCGTAGCTTCTTTCTTTGTGTTTGTTTGGTTTGTGTGTTGTTACTTAATGGAATCGTCGTCGTCGGGAACAACTTCGTCGGCGATTCAAACTTCTTCAGGGTCGGAGGAGAATCTCATGGAACAGAGGAAACGTAAGAGGATGCTCTCAAACCGTGAATCAGCAAGACGATCAAGAATGAAGAAACAGAAGCTACTCGACGATCTAACGGCTCAGGTTAATCATCTGAAAAAAGAGAACAGCGAGATCGTGACAAGTGTCAGCATCACGACGCAGCACTACCTAACCGTGGAAGCAGATAACTCTGTTCTAAGAGCTCAGCTCGATGAGCTTAGTCACAGGCTCGAATCACTCAACGACATCGTCGATTTCCTCGACAATAACAACAATGGGATGATGATGTGTTCGAACACTACTATGTTTGGTCAAGATTCTTCTTCTTCTTCAGATGATTTCGTCGTGAATCAGATGAATATGAACAACAACATGTTTTATATGAATCAGCAGCCTTTAATGGCGTCTTCTCATGATGCGTTACTGTATTAGAAAATGTGGACCTATAAAAAAACCTCGAAATTATAAAATGGGTCCGTTTTTTTTTGTCTGATTTTAAGACATTTCCAATGAGATATATATATAAATGGGTATGTTGTTTGATTGTGTTTCCATTTCATTTTTTTGTTTGTTTTTTTTTGTTTTTATGTCCGTCTTTGGCGTTAGGTATCCATCGTTATGAGTGTGTTTGTAATAAAGGCTCTGTTGCCGCATGAGTACAATAGTGTTTTCTTAATAGATACTGTAGTGTAGTAATATGCTTATTTGCTGCTTCTTTTTTCAACCAATACACAACAACAAGACTAACACAATCTACTAAGCCATATATCGTGATCTAATTTTTTTATAGTATATTTTATTTATACCTTAACTGCTATATATCTCATGTATATATATAATTTTTTGGGTATTAATAGTAAATGGCTTCAAACTTGCATTAGTAATTAATTGGCAAATGAGTTTTAAAGGACAAGAAAATAAATAAACAAAATATAGTATGTAATGATATGGTCATGTATATATCATTTGCACTTTGCATAATTATGCCATCAAATAAAAACAGCGTATAATTAAGACAAAATTACATACTATATTTTATTTATTTATTTTCTTATTCTTTAGAATTCATATAAACGTACTATTGAGTTTAAATTCGAATTATGATACAGCAACAACACTAGCGTACGATATTAGAATACAAGCCTCGGTCACATGTATTTGTTTTTATTATACATGTAGTTTCTAAATAATATAGTCAAACATTAATATGAATAATTAACATGATTTGAATGAATACTATATTAATATGTTATATATTTGCAAGCATCTGTGGACATTTAGTCTTCTCAGTCGGCCCACAAAAGTTATTTTCTATAAAAACAAAAGTTTCAAAATCATTTACCTAACTAAAACTCACAAGGGTCATTTTGCAAACTAACCTTACTTTCTTTCTCGTTTTATATCCTTAAATAATTCATCAACCCTTACATAGAATCTACTCAATCTAGCACCAAAGTAAAAAAATTGGTGATGTTGAACTGGTGAATAAATAAATCTCTGGAAATCACTCAAAACTAGACTTATAGGTGAAATGAAATCCTAGCGTCTGTATTCTTTGCTTTTACACATCTCATCTTTTAATTGATTTTTCTTATCTCGAATTTCTTTTTTCGATTTTTAATATAAAAGTTCTGTTTATCACCAATAGACCCATATACACCAGGACATCACAAAATAATGGTTATATTACATCGTGAGTCATAATGGGGAATCATATTCTACCCTTTTCTGGCAGAATTATACTTTTAGATGCTGCATAGTTTGTTTTATATCCATTGATCACAGATGTTTTATTCATGAATATTACAAAATAGATGGTTCTTTTTATTTTTATATAAAGGAGTCTTCTATTTGATAATTGCAATATTTACTACCTTTATATTTCAAGTTTAGTATTCTTTCTTGAGAGTATCGTGCATGTGTCGAGACTCGAGAGATTAAAAAAAAAAAGGCATCTTTATGTGTTTTTAAATAGGCTCTTAATTAGATTGAAAAGATATGTAATTAATTGCTTAGTTTTTGTTGTTTTGGAAGATAACAGAGACCCAAAATGTAAGGGTGTTTATTGGTTCATGGATTTTAATGAATTTGGAAATTCAAACAAAGTTCTACTCTCTTCTTTTCATATGGAGTGTCATTTTGAGATTTTATTTTCGTTTCACAAAGAGTGTCGTTTTGTATTTTCAATGCAGAATTTTGATTAAAAATTTGTTTTGACCATACTGTTTTAGTGTATTTATTAGAAAGAGAAATTTATTGAGTGTATTAATTAAGAGTAAAGTAGAACTTTTAATAGTTTTCTTAATATGTGTGAAAATGTGTAGAATGACACTTTTGTGAAACGGAGGGAGTATGTTTATTCAATCATTGATTTTCAAATCCTTATTAAAACTCTATGTTATTGTTCAATATGTGATTTTCAAATACATATTAAAATCAAGTGTTATTCAATATTGAGGAGTTAAACATGGATTTGATTTCAAAATAAATTTAATGGATTTGAGAGTGATTTCATGTTAAAAATACAAAGGTTGAAATCTTTAGTCAAACTTTGTTATTTTGAATTTGATTTGACAAAACAAACTATTGGACTTACCCTTTTCTCAAACACACCTCATTTATTTTTCATATCATCCCACATATCCACTGTAAGTGCATATTTGGGCTAAATCTATACGGTTGTGTACGTAACGAGTATGTATGAGCATAAAGTAAAGAACACATAAAGTTTGTTTATCGAGGTTCGGTTTCCCTACATTATCGGGACCTAGTCAAGAAATGAACCCACTAAAGAACAAGAAAGCAATACACAATTGCAAACGCGTAATCAAACTCTATCGCTCTTTTCTATAACATGGATTCAAGCCTGATGATCTTCGTGATCCATCAAAAACACCACTGGCAGATCTTGTTCATGTGATCTCCTCTGGTGGGATCTTCGTGATCCATCAGAAACACCAGTTGCAGATCTTGTTCCTGTGATCTCCTTTGGTGGACGACGCCACATACACATGTGTGCCTCTCTCAATAATACCCTAGGCGTGTAAGTGTTTTTGACCACGCCTCTAGGCATATATACTCACGTCCTTAAACTTTAATGACTCTCCAAGTCACGTGGGCTTTAAGGCCCGTGGCTGATCCAGTCAGCAGATCTCCTAATACATCAGCCCAAGCCCATATCAAGTCTTCTGCTTCCTGATCTGATGCAGCGACTTTGATCCAGCTCAGCAAGTCTCCTGATGTGGCAGCTTCAGCTCCACATCTACTGCCTCTTGATCAAAGTCATGTGCGTTGCTCCAGCTCCACAAGTCCCTTGATGTATCAGCTCTTGCTATACATCAAGCCTCTGCAAGCTGAGCTACGCTTGATGCTTTTTCTGATTCCAAAGCTTTCACGCTTCCAATCAGACAAATCTCATCCGGGTCTTGAGATCTTAGGTTATTATCAGCTGCCTGATCTAACTTCTGATGTAGGTTCTGTTTCTTCAGCTTCGAACTCACAGACACCTCACATCTTGATGATTTGTCTGATTTCGAAGCCCTCAAGCTTCCAATCAGACAGACCTCATCCGGGTAATCATTTCTCAGGTTATTGTCAGCTGCCTGATCCAGCTTCTGATGTCGGTTCTGTTTCTTCAGCTTTTACCTCACATGCACCTCGCGTATTCAATCTCTATCTCATCTGTCACACCAGCTTTATCATGTCTGTTCCACCAGCTGTGTAAACATCCTATTTTATCAGCTGTGTAATATCCTGTTCGGTCAGTTTCTTAACTCAGTGTCTTTGTCTGAACTGCTTCAGCACCTACGTTGATTCTGTCTCAGCCTCTGGCTCATGTACTGCTACTATCTTAGAGCCTGTGTCACTATAAAAGTCTCTGTCTAAACTGACTGTCATTCTGTCTCAGCCTCTGTGTCTCTTCCTGTTTTTGACAGCTTTTTAAACCAGTCAGCAATACACTAACATCCACAATTCCTCATTCCATTGTATGATAAAATTCAATATTTTTTGTTTCTATTGTATAACAATCAATTTTTTTTTGTTCATGTGTCTATCCATACTATAATCATAAGTTACAAATTGGTTTTTAATCGAATAAAAAAATAAGTTATCGAAGAATAAGCTGCAAGTTTCGAAAAGAAAATAAGAGATTATTGTTTATATTTTTGTTTATATCACAATATTTTAGTATAAATTAGTTTTATTGATTTTACAATATATTTATTTGATTTCTAAATCTACTTTATTTGATTTTCAAATCCATTTTATTTTATTCTTAAATCCACTTTACTTGATTCTTAAATTCACCTTACCTGATTCATAAATCCAATTTATTGATTTTGAAATCAGAAAATTCTATATGGATTTCCAAATACTCATAAATTTCCAAATCCATTAAAATCTATGAACCAATAAATACCCATAAATTAAGTAAAAAAATACTTAATTGCTCTACATTATTTGTTCTTTTTGGTACATCTTCTCCCTATGAAAAAAACTTAAATGAAAAATAAATAATATTGAAACTTGATTGGAAAAACCTTTACACACCAAAGGTAGAATAATGAATAAAATTAATGACTATATGGTGAAGACTTATTTGCAAAAATTACGGGATGAAAAAATTGTAGCTAAATAAAAAAAAATGCTTGCTTTAAACAACTATCATTAATTATGTGTGTATTTTAAATAAAAAACATGTAAATTTATCCGATGACACATTATTTGATATAACATCTCCCATGTGTTTATATAGCAAATCACGTTCTATTTTTTTTTTGTATTTTTGCAAACAAACATCTCCCATGTGTGTTTATATAGCAAATTCATCTTTTATAATAGCCGTTATTACAAAATTAGAAAACATAATAATTAAGAAGACGTAATTAATTATGGCAAATTTGGCATGTGCAGGGAACAATATTTGCCGGTACTTGACCTAAAAACACATGATGATTTACGACTTTAATAGTATATCTCATAATTAAATGATTTTATAACATTCGTTCTTTTAGATCTACCTGAACAAAACATAATTAATTCTTAAATCTTAATTGATAATCAATGAGTTTTTTTTTTTTAATACTAAGAAGTTCTGGGTTTAGATCCGTACATCCTCTCAGGTCGGATACCAAGGCACTTTATATGATCCTTTTTCAAATGTCATTCGAACCAGCGACCTCTAGGTTTTGCTTTAGATATTCTACGAGTTGAGCTAATAACTCTTAGTTATAATCAATTGGTTTATGTATACAATACCATGCTATATATCTAACAAGTTACAAGTATAATATAAAAAAGAATATGTATAACTTATAATGTTTCCATTCGTGTTGTGAACTTAGAGTCAATGTCAAGAGTGAGTTCATAATCAATTTTGAGTTGCTCATTTTTCAAACTCTAATTTCGGTTTTCAAATTTGAATATAATTTCGGTATTGTTTGTTTAGAATACAAAGTCAGAATCCATTTACAATGTAACCAAAAATAGATACGATTATAAAAAATATACTTTTTTATCAAAAAAATTATTTAGGTAATCAAATTAACTAATATCACAAACATTAACACATTTGATCAAACTATAAAATACTAAATAAACATGTGATATTCATATGTTATCGTGTTAATAATCACTTCAAATTTCATATATTTATATGAAAAACATTAATACGGATTATTAATTTCTAAACTAAAATTCTCATCTCACCGTCCTATTCTTTCAATAGATCAACATCGTAATTATTGTACGCGACACATCTCTACACATGTAGAGTATTATCTTCAAAACTATAAAACTGGATTGCAGAGGTACAAAAACTCTATCAACCTGAGAAATTGATGAAGCGGAAGCTTCTAGGAATAGAATTAGAGATATGTTGATTTCTCGTAATACCAGAAAATTAGGGTTTGTGAATACTCTTCACAGTGCTTTCTCAAAAGCTTTTGGGTTTGTGAATACTCTTCACAGTGGTTTATCAAAATCTCTTTTATAAATTTTTCGATTAATCAAATCATCAAAAACTGCATACAATATTAGGTCTAGGAAGACTATTTATAATAAAACATAAAAACCCTAAAATATTCTAAAAAAATCTAAAAGATAAACATTAAAATATAAATATAAATAAATAAAGAAATTATTTAAATAATAAAATAAATAATAATGATATTTGAAATATTTCCAAATATCTCGCTGCATCAAAAATGGGATCATATTTTCGAAAGGGTTGGAGAGAAATATATATAGGAGCCACATGCAAAACGGTCGTGGATCATGGACTCGTGGGTCAAATTTCAATCGAATAGAGGTATTTTGGTAACAGTGATTGTGGGTTAGTTTACGCCTATTAAACTCGATTTACTCTACTCTAATCCCACAAAGGCATTCGAAAGAAAACTTCATATATAATCAGATATTTACTTAAATCCCTAACATTTTGTAGTTTCACTTCCAATATTTACCGATCTTCTATTTGATGGATCAAATGATAACTTGTCAAACAGCTTCATTTTGATCTACATTATATATAAAATAGGCCAAATGATTTACACGAATGTCTCCGGATATTCTTGAAGACTCCGTCATTTGAAAGATATATGCTTTGATTAGAATAAGAAAAAATAGGAAAAAGGAAAGAAAAGAAGAGCTTTAGAGAAACGATTAGACAAAAGGAGGTAACAAAACCGTCCAAAACAAAGAGATGATTAAAAAAACGTTTCTAGTTGTTATTAGGCATGGGATTTCGGTTAAATCGAACTGAACTGATCGGTTAATTCGGTTAGTTTGGTTATTAAAAATTGTATCTAAAATAATCGAAAAGAATTTCGGTTCGATTCGGTTATTGGTTAGTTCGAATATTTTTTTTTACCGAAATTTTAAAATTTTATTTAAATTCGATTAAAATCAGGTAAAATCGGATAATTTCGATTAGTTTCATGCCTAGTTGTTATAGCTCACAGGCGAAACGAAGGTAATGTTTTGTCAGCTAATGTCATTTTTTTTTAATTCCCATGTAACATGCAAATATATTTAAGGTTGTCAAAATCATAATTTGTCGTTATCTAAATTAGTATGTTAAATCAGGGCCAAAATGTCATTAGAGTTCCGTAAGCGACTTCCAATTTTGATTAGTCCTCTTTAATAAGCCTCAACAATTGACCATAATTTGTTTAGCAAAAAAAAAAACAATTGACCATAATTTCAATCATGTTTCGAAGGTGATTAAAAGACAAATTTTTTTTTTTTGATGATTACTTTGTTTTTGTTTTTTTTTTTGGGAGTTTGCTAAATTAGGACAAATTAAGACAATTTTTGTCCCAATACACCTTTTTCCATTTTTATCATTTTTTTGTCTATATTACCTTTAATCAAATGTAAATAATTAAAAATAAATGGTTTTCAAATTTTTAAAAAATCAAAAAAATTATAAAAATGGAAAGAATAATCTATGTGAATGAATTGAAATATCGTTTTTGGAAAAATCAAAGTTAAAAAATATTGTTTTTGTTTGTTCTACGTCTTCCAGAATTCGCGTTCTAGTTCTACGATGCTTCTACGAGTCTGTAGAATGTTTGTTCTGATTTTTGATATATATCTACCAAATGTAGAATTTGAGTTCTAACACCTGCTCTGTGTTCTACAATTTGGTAGAATATGTTTTCTACTATTTTCTCTAAACACTACCAAATCCTGAATACGCATACTACTATTCTCTCTATCTTCTACCGCGTCCAGAATAGAAATTCTACCGTATTTTCTATCTTCTACGGTATGTAGCATGTGTTTTTTGCGAAATTAGTTTTGAAAATTCCCTAGATTTAGGATCTACAATTAGTGAATATTCTACTATATCTAGTTTCCAAAAACGAAGATTTCGAAGATATTTTTCTTCTTCTTCGTTTACTTCTTCGAAAATTTCAAATTTTCCCATAAACCATAAGGTAGAATCAAAATTCACAATACCTAATGAATACAAGCATCAACAGTCATCGATTTCTACTCATCACCACCAAATAAACGCCCAAACAACTGAAGAACAAGTCATGGTGAAGAAACGAACCAAACATGGAATGTGACTAAAAACTGTAGGACTAAATATTGGGTTTTCGAGTGCCTTATCTTAACAAATTGCAAAACGATGGCAGGGGTGGAAAGAACACAAAAATCCGAATGGATTAGATCCAAAAATCAAGCAAATCCGTTGAGAATCAAAGAAGTTATGAGTTTCAATGGAGTTTTAGAGAGAAGAAGATGAAGTTTTTTTTTCTTTTTTTTTCTCTCGCGACTAAGAGGGAAGAAAGAGAAAATTCGGTTTGATTTTACTTGATTAAAAATAATTGAGAATTTCTATTAATTTGTTTAAAATAATTTTCTTAATTAATAAAAACATTTTTTTAACAAAATTTAAGGATAAAAACGGATTTTTCTTTAATTAAATTTTAATGGGACAAAACTATGTTAAGAAAAGTTTATTAGGATAATAGGTGTGTTAATTTGTCATAATTTAGCAAATTCCCACTTTTTTGGGTTAATTTTTTTTGATAATGTCACGAATGTAAAAATCACGGCACACTTTTTTACGAATCTGATGGTATAAATATTAATTAAGACAAACTTTGTTTTCTTCACCAGCTAGCTTTAATTAAGATTGAATCTTGAAAAACTACGAATAATCTGAAGATTCAGATGCATTTTAGGCAAACACGCGAAACTAATTACAACATACATTATACCGCACAATAATTTACAAACTAATTAAATTTTACCATATCTATTGACTGAATTTAATTCATATATATATTCGTAATTGAAAGTTTCTTTATGATATAAATTTTCGGACTTCTTCATTTCAGCAACAATCTTAAAATACTAGACCACATAATACTTTTTTACTACTAATAAATTTTACCATATTTATTCATTGAATTCAATTCATATTATTCGTAATTGAAATTTATTTATCATATATATAAGAAATAAACAACAGTAGTAGAAACTAGGGGTGGAATTATTATCCGGGATCCGGTATCCGATCCGTTATCCGTTCCTATCCGCTCCGGAAATACGGATATCCGGGATATCCGGGACGTCCGGATCCGGATCCGGATAGTAAAATCTCGGATCCGTGAAAAATGGATCCGGATCCGGATAGTAAAATTTCAAAGTCCGGATATCCGGATCCGGATCCGGACACATTAAATATATTAAAAACATATAGTTTTACATATATTAAGTTATTTTTATATAAAAATATATGCATATATATATTGATTTTAGTTTTTTTCTAATATATCATATTTATTTTGAAAAAAATTATTCAAAAATTTAATTTATAATTTAAATTTATAATTTTTTTAAAAGTTTTAGTGTTTTAATTTAATTTATTTAATTTTTTTTTTTTCCGCATCCAGATCCGGATATCCGCGGATATCTTAATTTTTTGTCGGATACCCGAAGTCCGGATATCCGGAAATCATAGATCCGGATACTTTTTCCACGGATCCGGATACTCTTAAATTTTCGGATATCCGGATTCGTCCCACCCATGGTAGAAACCACAGTCCACTGTGTTTTTAAAAGCCTCCAAAAATAAAAGACTATCATCAGTCTAACCAGCCAATAATGGGAAGAAGTCGGTGCTTTTTGTCTAAAGGTTTCAAAGCAAATAAAAGAGGGGATTTGGCAAACAGATGCAAATATTTTATAGTTAAAACTTATATAAATATTTACTTTTACAAACTTAATGTTGGAAACAACGATGATGAATTGGAGCATAGCATGAATATATATATTTTTGGCGATAACTTAAGATTTATATTAATCCCGAATAGAGTTCAACGCAAACATACGCAAGGCTTGCTTAGCCAGAGCATCAGCCACACCATTAGCGTTTCGAGATATAAAATTAACGGAAAGAACATCAAAATAAGAAGATAAGAGCCTGATATCCGATAGGATGCCATGGAGCTCACTAAAAGTTGATCAGGAGGATATCGCTTGAACAAGTTGCTTGGAATCCGATTCCACTACCACTGCTCGTAATCCGAGATCGATTGCATTACACAAAGCTTCTCTAATGCCAAGTCCCTCAGCAATAAGTGAGGAATTGACAAAAGGGATAATCAGTGAATGTTGGGAGGAGGGCCTGAGATTGTGGAAGAACGTCCATCCGAGACCTGCGGCTTTAATGTATGCCCTCCACGCTGCATCGGTTCGGCAAAGAACAACACTCTCCGAGTATGTTCTGCATAGAAGAACCAAAGGTGCAGAGGGTTTGGTGGTGTTGCTTTGAGCTTCCTGCCATTCTCGGGCATCAAAGATAGATTTCAGTTGCGTTTCTTCAACTGTGAAGATCCTATTTGAGAAAATAAGATGGTTACGAGCATTTCATAGATTCCAGCAAATCCAAAACGCTAAACAACCAGTTGAGATTCCTGTAGGTGGGAGACAGGAGAAAGCCTGATACCACCTGACAGCAGTCGGAAATCCTAAGAATAACAAGCGCTAAACCTAGATAAAAATCAAGTTCGCAAGCGACGAATTTGAAAGATAAAACTTTGGAATCCACCAGAAAGAGGTTTTGGAATCCACCAATCAGACCCTTAGTCTTCTCGTAGATGTAGGAGCACTTTTCCCACTTCATGTTTTGTAGGAATCCATGATTCCACCTCTTTGCTTCCTTGTTGTAATTGTCCTATTTAAGGACTTAAAAATAATGAAATTAGCAGAGAAGTTTTTCTGCAATCGTATTGTGTTTTACCCATCTTTTCTTGTTCTGATTGGGACCACCTATCAGAGGAGCTTTGATGATCGCTTTCACAACATTGAGAACAAGACTTGTAACCAATCTCTCCATTTATCTGTAATTGATTCACAACATTGAGAATAAATCTCCTTCATTTAAACCGTTTTTCGATCTTTAGGTCGGTATGGTAAGGGAAAGACTCGTAAACCACAGCGAGGAAGGTTTAACGAAGGTCAAATGGCAAAAGTTCACCGGAAAACACTAGGACTTACATGGTACCAGGTAACAGAAAAACCAAAAAAGTCATCTATGTATATAGAATATGATTGGTAAGAAATGTAAAAAAAAATTAATCATCTTCAAACACATTCTAATGAATGTGAAACATTGCAGACATATATACTTCGATGCCCATAGAGCCAAAACGCAGCGCCGATTCGCATGAGCGGAATGGGTAAAGGGTTGATTTGGGTGAACGGAGAAGGCGTTTGAAGTTATTGGCAATCGTTCTTATCTCCATTAGGTCAACCTACGCAAATAGAGTATCACATCCCTAGATCTTTCTTGAAGCCCAAGAATAACCTTCTTGTTATATTCGAGGACGAGCCTAATGTGAAGTCTGAGCTTATAGACTTTGTCATTATCAACAGAGACACTGTTTGTTCATATGTCGGAGAAAAATACACTACAAGTCATTACGTGTTAGACATTGGACTAGCTAGGAAGCAAGACCAGGTCCAAGCCATCACCGATAACCTGTGTCTCACGGCTACTCTCAAATGGTCAGGCACTAAGAAGATTGCAGCCGTTGAGTTCGCTAGCTTCGGAGACCCTATCGGTGTTTGTAGAAACTTCACACTTGGTACTTGTAAATTGTAATACTCCTGTTTCAAAGCAAGTCGTTGAGAAGGTAAATTTCATATTTTGTTTCTTCTTTTTGTATAATGTGTAGCTTGTGATGGAAGTAACCAACGAACATTTAGCAAGAAAAACTGTTGCAGCATTGTTTGGGAAAGCAGAGTGTGTGATTCCGGTGAACAAGAGCACATTCCAGCAAGACAAGAAGGATTTGTGTAAGAACGTTACGCTTGCCGTGCAAGTCAAGTGTGGTCGTGGGAAGAATAACTGAGGGTATATATATAATATTAGATTAGGATCCGCGTAATTCGCGAATAAAAGTATATAGAAAATGGTTACTATATATATATTTTAAAATTGATAACCTGTGTAATTGTGACCCGGGTAATTATATTTTATAGTAGTGTCCGTGTTTCATATAGATTTTATTAATTCAATATATAATTAAAAGTAAAATTCAGACATATAACATTAAACCTGAAAAACCCTAACTTTACATTAAAACATAAATCTTTTACTAAACAATCATTCACAACCACACAAAATAATACTACTAACTATTATGAAAATAACTAACATCAACGGAATAAAATACATACACATTATTACATTACTTATCAGAAAAATATAGCATCGACATATCATATTTTTATATAATCACAAAGAAAACGAAAAAGCGTGTATAAACATTATTATTTTCGTAATTTTATAAATTATGAATCTTATATAGATTTTAGAGTTTATATTTTCGATTTTATACTTTATATTTTTTTCTTGGAAATAAAGTTTTCATTTTTCTTCTAACTTTAGTTATTTTATTTGGAAATTTTTAACATAAAATTTCATGTTTTATTGATTTTTTGTTTAAAATTTTATTTATAATTTAATACATGATGCATAGACATTAGTATTTTATAATCACATACATTATTGATCAAATATAGATTTTATAATTTTTACTTTTTATTTGATTTAATAGTCTCCATTTTTTCGATTTATAGTTTCCATTTTTCCTATTAATAAATTTTTTAACTTTTTAACTTTGCATATTTTACTTGGAACTATATAACAGTAAATTTCATGTTTTACTTATATTTGATTTTTCAAAATTTAAAATTTAAACATTTGAAAAAAAATGAAAAGACAACAAAATCAATAAAAATTTAGAAAACATGTTTTACAAAAGCAATACTTATTTCCTTTTCTTACATTATTTTTTTTAAAGATATAAATAATTAACAAAAAGAAAATTTATATTTGTTTATATTAAATATTAACACATGTAATGATCTAAATTAACTATGACACATGTTACGATCTAGTGAGTTATAATTATCTTATGTGTCATACTAACATTTTACACGTTCGACTTTATATAATAAAATATATATCATCATTATCATATGGTTCGTTTGAATGGTTCATGTTATGTATTACGTAGACCAATTTCAAAGTGGTGTGGCATCGATCTTTGTCGTTATATTTGTGTTGAATTTCTTATATTTAATGCGAATGCACGTGTAAAATATTCGAATATGATCCGATCAAGAAACAACTACATAACAAAAAAAAGTAAAATGGTTTATAACCATTTTACTGATGTTTCCTTTTCTTTTTCTTTCGAATGTTTTCTTTGTTTTGTGGGTTTTAGATTGGCTTTTAGTTTTAGGTTTTGAAAAAACCAATGTTTTAACCATTCAAGATTTAAAAAAAAAAATAGTTTTCTTAAAAAGTAGGAAAACTAGTTTTTTCAAAGTTTTCACCCATATTAAACTAAAAACTAAAAACCATGATGTTTGGGTTTCTTCCAAAACACTCATTTTTTTTTAGGCTAATTAGTGTTTTGTTACCATAGTTTCTATTTTTTTTCATAAACTTCTTTAGCTCCCTGCAATCTTAATTTTTTTTAAAGTTAATGCATGCATCTCTCGATGGTAAACATGAAAACCGTTTAACAGATATCTTGTAGACTCGCGTGCCATTTTTATGCACAAAAATAACATGCGAGTTTCATAGGAACAAGCGTACCTTATAAGCCAGGTCCACCGTAGGGTGTAGCTGAGCAGATAATTGACATCGACCCAATCAAAATCCTGTTTCCCCATGCTTTGACTAAAACTTCAGTATAACCAAAAAATCTAAAAATCTTCGCACCATTTTTTTTGTTCCTCTCTCTCGCTCTCTCTCTTTCTCTCCTTCCCAGACGAGTAGGAGCTATGGCGGCACCGATAGTTGACGCAGATTACTTGGAAGAGATCGGAGCTTGTAACACCATATCCTCCTCCCGCTCTCCTTGTTATAGCGTCATGCGATGGAGGTTTCGCTAGGCTTTTAGATAGGTTGAGAGGACTAGGTGACACCACCGGGTTTATTTATATCAAAAACAAAAGAAGGATGGGGAATGGAGAAGGCGAAGAACTCGATCTAAAATAGGAATGGAAGGAAGATATTCTCAAACATAGTTATCACGTCGATACAAATATGAAGCCCATAAAACTTAACAGTAACTTATTATGAATGAACTAATTAAGAAAATACATTCAATAATCGTTCGAAGGAGAAATTTGATAGATCCCGACTAAGATACTATTTAAATACGGACTTAGATATCATTTAAACAATTTTTTCTTACAAGTTTTTCTGAATCCGGCCAAAACAATATCTTTATGATATCAATGTTCAAAAAATCTTGAAGATATCAACGTTCAAAATAGAGAAAATTGGATTTGAAGAAACTTTGTAATTGAGAACTTAACCCATATGTTTTTGTTTTGCGATAGTAAGGATTTTAAGACAGATTCTTGTACCACGATTGCACATATATTGAACACTTCTACTCGACATCGTGTGTTGTGAGGGAGATGAATTCTTAGTTAGCAATTTATGTATCCGTTTAAGAAATCTCTGAATATCACTCAAAACTAGACTTAAGTGAAATGAAATCCTAGCATTTGTATTCTCTGCTTTTATACATCTCATCTTTTGATTGATTTTCTTATCTCCAGATTCTTTTTTGGATTTATAATATCAAAAAAAAAACATTCACGTAATCAAATTAACTAATATCACAAACATTAACACAATTGATCAAACTATAGAATACTAAATAAACATGTGATATTCGTATGTTATCGTGTTAATAATCACTTCAAATTTCATATATATATATATATATATATATTTGTATATATTTATATGAAAACATTAATACGAAATATTAATTTCACTAAACTAAAATTCTCATCTCACCGTCCTATTCTTTCAATAGATCGACATCTTAAGTATTGCACGCGACACATCTCCACACATGCTAGAGTATTATCTTCAAAACTATAAAACTGGACTGCATGACGTACAAAAACTCTATCAACCTGAGAAATGTGATCAGATCTTCGAGAGGGTTGGACAGAAATATAGGAGCCACAAGACGGTCATGGACTCGTGGGTCGAACTTCAATCGAATAGAGACATTTTGGTAAACAGAGATTTGTGGGTTGGTTTACGCGTAATTAAACTCGATTTATTCTACTCTAAACCCACAAAGACATTTGAAAGAAATCTCCATAATCCTCTTTACTTAAAACCCTAAAATTTGGAGCTTCACTTCCATTATATTTGCCGATCTTCTATTCGATGGGTCAAATAATAATTTGTCAAACAGCTTCGTTTTGATCTACAATATATATAAAATACACAAAATGATTTACACGAATGTCTCCGGATTTTCTTGAAGATTCCGCAGTTTGAAGATATATGCTTTGATTAGAATAAGGAGAAGGAAAAAAAGAGCTTTAGACAAAAGGAGGAATCAAAACCGTCCAAAACAAAGAGATGATTAAAAAACGTTTCTAGTTGTTATAGCTCACAGACGAAACGAAGGTAATGTTTTGTCAGCTAGTGTCATTTTTTGGTTTTTGTATTCCCACGTAACATACAAAGGTATTTAAGGTTGTCCAAATTAATTTGTCGTTTATCTAAATTAGTATGTTAAATTAGGCCAAAAATGTCATTAGTTAGAGTTCCGTAAGCCACTTTCCCAGTTTTGAAAGGTGACTAAAAGACATTTCTTTTTTGATCATCTTTGTTTTTTATTACATTTTTTTTTTTTATAATGTTACGAAGGTGACAATACGGCACACTATTTTACAAATGTGAAATATGCGACAATCATAGCACATCATCATGTTACGAATGTGATATATAGATCCCGACTTAGATACCATTTAAATACCGACTTAGATGTCATTTAAACAAAATATTTTCACAAGTTATTCTGTATCAGACCAAAACAATGTTTCGATGATATATATTTTTTTTTTTGTTTGATAAAGGTGTTTCGATGATATTAACATCTCAAAGTATAGAAAATTGGATTTGAAGAAAGCTTTGTAATTAAAAACCTTAACCACTTATTAACCTAAATCAGACAATATCATCCTAATGAAAAGCCCAACAATCTTAAAATTATTTTACATTAACAATTATTTTTTGTTGTCCCAATTATTTTTCCACTACAAAAAAATTGGGAGTTTGTGACTAAAAAAATGCGACTACATATGTCGTCACAAAAATTTACGACTTAAAAACAACTATTTTGTGACTAAATTCAGACTCCGTTAAACTCGTCACAAATTAGTTGATAAAATACGACTGCAATAAATTATGGGAATCTGGTCGCATATTTGCCACGAATAAGCGACCGAGTTGAGACTTATTATAACAGTCGCAAAATGGTCATAAATTAACAACGACATTGTGACTACTTAAAAGCCCGCAAAGCTGTAATCTCAAATTTGTCGGTAACAAAGCCACAATTTTGCAACGACAATTGTAATAAGAAAAATGTGGCTATTTTGTTGCTGTACTTGGTAGGTAGACCGCATTTTTTTTTTGCGGAAGGTAGGTGTACCTAAATTGTTTTCCACCACGGTTGTGGTCGCAAATTAGTCACATATTAGTTGGAAAGTAGTGGCAAATTTTTTCTATATATAAACTCCATCAAATTCTTTCATTAACACCACCATTTCATTTACCACTTTTTCATATCGGTTTTACAGGGAGAAAAATATGGTGGACAATTACAATTATTGGAATACTAGATGGTGGATGTACAACCGAATCGATGAACAGACAAATAATATCTCGGCAGAGTTTTGAACAGGGGTTGAAGGATTCCTGGAGTTTACTAGTAATCAGCCATTCGCTCAGGATAATAGGGGTAAGTTTTACTGTCCTTGTATGAGTTGTCAAAATGAAAAAGTTCATACGGGGCGTAAAATTTCGAACCATCTATATAGTAGAGAATTTTTGCCAGGATATTTTATTTGGTACAAGTATGGAGAACAACTAAATGTTGATTTAGGAACGAGTCATGGTAACACAAATCATAGTAGTACTGGAAATCAAGGAGAATTCTTTAGAGAAGGAGATAGATATGTAGATATGGTGAATGATGCATTTTGTGAAACCATGACTTCTGATAATATTTATCATGAAGACCATGATTATCAAGATGCTGCGGGACCTGACCGTGACGCCAAAAAATTATACGACATGCTAGAAGCTGCGAAAACTCCTTTGTATGATGGTTGTCGAGAAGGTTACTCGCAGTTATCTTTAGCTTCTCGCTTCATGAACATTAAAGCGGGATTCAAAATGTCTGAAACATGTGTGGACCTTTGGGCTGAATTGTTTACGGAGTACTTGCCAAAAGGAAATTAGGCAACTGGTTCATACTAAGAGACAGAAAAATTGATGCGAAATTTAGGCCTCCCATTTCATACAATTGATGTGTGCATTGAAAATTGTATGATCTTCTGGAAAGAAGATGAAAAGTGGGATAAGTGCAAATTTTGCAGGGCACCAAGATATAAACCTAGCGAGGGACGTACTAAAATACCATTCAGTCGTATGTGGTATTTACCCATTACTGACAGGCTAAAGAGAATGTATCAGAGCGACAAGACTGCTTCGACAATGAGATGGCATGCTGAGCACGAATCTGAGGAGGGAGAGATGTGTCATCCATCTGATGCAGCAGAGTGGAAAAATTTCAAACAACTGCATCCACGATTTGCTGATGAAACACGAAACATTTATCTTGGCTTGTGTACTGATGGGTTCAATCCATTTGGAATGTCTAAAAATTATTCGTTATGGCTTGTGATTTTGACTCCTTATAACTTACCACCAGGATGTGTATGAAGAGCGAGTATTTGTTTCTGACAATTTTAAATTATGGGCCGAAGCATCCGCGGGCTAGTCTTGATATCTTTCTCCGACCACTCATTGATGAGTTAAAGGAATTGTGGTCTACTGGAGTCGAGGCATTTGATGTGTCCATGAACGAGAAGTTTAATCTAAAAGCAGTACTTTTGTGGACGATTAGCGACTTTCCAGCATATGCGATGTTGTCAAGATGGACTACACATGAGAGATTATCATGTCCCATTTGCATGGACGAGACGAAGGCTTTTCAACTGCCAAATGATAGGAAGACATGTTGGTTTGACTGTCCCAGGAGGTATCTTATTCTCACAACTCTGTCAACCTTAGGCCTCTTTCCGCACAATAAACCTTCACACAGCACACGATACCCGAAACTCATGCTCCACCGTCTCAACCTCCACCACCGCTGCATGTCTAGTCTCAACCTCCTCCACCACCGCAGCAACTTCCTAATCGCAATCAGCCACCGTAGGATGAGCAATTGACCATCAGCCTGCGCGTAATAATGACCAAGAAGATCAAATCCCTTTGGAAGTGTTACTCATGATGCCTGGCCGTGAGCTCTATTTGAAGACGTTAGCTCCGAACATCGGAGAGGGACTTTGGTAATCCGTTTTTTGTCCTAAATTTAGATTAGATTTGTTAAAAAATTTAAACAACTAATGCGGAAACCATCTTTGTAGGTTTGATCGAGATGATAAGCTTTTAGTTAAAAAGATTGGAAAGATTTTGCAAGACAAATTTGATGGAGCTTACTACAGCTGGTCCGTTACGCCTACACATGCACAAGATCGTTATTTCATAGCATTAGCGGTACATTTCATACCTTTCTTTTTTTACAGGACATAGTTTGACATGCGTAAATTGGTTGCTGATTTTTTCCAACGCACGTATAAGGCTCATTTGGTTTATGTTACATGGTTACGGTACATTTCATACCTTTCTTTCATTTTGTTTTGGTTTGTTTCGGTCTCAGCTTTAAGCTTGTTATGTTTGATACTCAGATTTTGGATAGTTCTTCTCTGGTTTTTACATATGTTTCATGCTCAGTTTGTGTTTACACTGAATAATTGTTTGGCTTGACTGTTACAATCACAAAGGAGTTAGTTTGGTGTATGACTCTATCTTCTCTATGACATTGCAATGCATTTATACAATTCGTCTGTTTGATTGATATATTTTCACATGTTTGTAGCACCAATTTACGTGGAATCCTATGATCACACCTTTGGTTAGAGAAGAGTTTGATGCTATTGCTACAAGGCAGCTAAGAGGACTGGTCAGCTACGTAAAGACCAACAGAAAGCGACCTAGATGGATCAATGGTACCTTGTGGACAGAAATGGAGAAATATTGGGAGACTGATGACGCCAAGGAGAGGAGCAGCAAGGCATCCAACTCTCGAAATTCAGATCGTGGTGGACTAGGTATACACATACATGTGGTTGGACCTAGCTCTTTTTTGCACATTCAACGACAAATGGTTTGTACAATACCTCTCTTGTACTTCTTATTATTTGGCAGTTCTATTTACATTGAATTCTTCATCATCTTATGTGCAGCCATAGTAAAAAATGTGTAAGAGATTCATCCTCCAAACATTAAAAGATTAAATTTCATGTTTTTTTTCTTCCCATAATTTTCATGATTGTCTTAATTAGTTGCACTCTGTTTTTTCCTTGTTAGCCGGTTATTTGTGCTTTTATCTTATTGAGTTTTGTTTCTACGATGTTTATATGTTTGTCACTGTCTTTCTTTATTATAGGAGATAGAACTTGGCAGACCAGTTGCCTTTGGAGAAGTTTTCATAAGGACACATACAAGAAAAGACATAACTTATGTTGATGGAAAGTCGAAGCAGATTGGAGAGAGTTACACGCAGAACTTACAAGCAAAGCTATCTCAGATTGAGCTCGATCCTTCGATGACCTTAGATGGTATTTCTCAGCCTCCACAACTCACCCCGGATGAGATGAACCAAATATTCATCGACTCAACCATTGAAGATGAACGAGGACATCTCTATGGACTTGGAAGACTTTTCCGTATTCACGAAAAAGGAAACGAGAAGACTAGTTGGTGGAGCAGCTCCTCAACAATCACCACATTGCAAGAAAAACTAGAGGCAGCTCAACGAAAGATTGAAGAACAAGCAGCAGAAAACAAACGACGTGATGCCGAGCTAGCTCGCCGAGATGCCGAGCATCGAGAGAACACAAGCCGGATGGAGATGGTCTTCACATACCTTAAGGAAAGAGATCCGGGTTTAGCAACATTGTTGACGTCGCAAACACCTCAACCTCACTGGTAACGGAAACTTCCGAACCATGATCCGCTAGATCTTCTTAGTATATCTTAGAATTTTTTGTATTAGCCTATTTTGGCTAAATCTTAGAAATATTTGTATTTTGATTAATGGAACTATAACTTTTGTTAGTTTTATTTCATCTTTTGCATAAAATTTTTGAAGCATAATTAATATAAGTAAAATATTTATCTTTTGTAAATTTTATTTACTAATTGTTTTTTTAACTATTTTATATTTTTTATAAAAATCATTTTTATTTATTACTCTAACATAGTTGCAGTTTTGTTGCAAAAAATATCCCACCATTTTACGACGACAACTATAACTGTAGTCTTTAATTAGTTGCAAATATTAGCCACAAATATGCGACTATACTTTGTAACTGTTTTTAAGTCTTAAGATCGTTGCAATAATTTACGACTATATTACAACCCAAATAAAGACTGCACACAGAGTCCCAATGTTGTCGCAAGTATATAGCGACTTCCACATACCAACTAACTTTTACATGAAATAGCGACTACGTAATGATGTCGCACATGATTTATGAACATATTTGTTGTCGCAAAATGTAGTTGCAAATTTATAACTGTTTGAAGTAGTCGCAAAATAGTTGTATAATACCAACGAATTTGCGACGAAACAATTTAGCGACGAGCAGATTGCGACGACCTATAGTCGTCGCAAAGTAGTTTTAAATATATCAAATTACGACTACATTGCCACTTAATTGGTAGTTGCAAACGCCCTGTTTTTTTGTAGTGTTTGTTCATTCTTTTAAAAAAAATTCTTTCCTTTAACCTTTTTTGGGCATTGGCCAACTAAGAGAAAAAGATAATTGTATATAATCATCGCATTATTCGTAAAGTTAACAAATCAAATCATAATTAAAAGATGAGTTATGACAAAACTTTAAAGTAATATTTTTTATAAACAGAAAAATTCAGTCTTTTAAAGTAACATTTTTACAAAGAGAAAAATTTATTTTGATGTATATACTAAGTTCGATAAATACAAAAAAATATACATATAGTTCCAAACCTGAACCCAAGCTTAGCTTTGGCTCGGAACCTCAAATGTCTGTATAAATTTAGGAACCATTAATATTATAGAATGATCTTTAGCTCTCTTGGTAAAGATTAGGTAACCTTGGATAACAGCAGCTGGAGAGTTAGATTCTCCATCTTCTAATTAATTGTTTTTCAAAACCAATAATTAGTGGATCAAAAAATAAATTTTAATTTGCTTTGAAAACCATACATTTTTCATCAGGACCAACCTTAGAAACAACGTTTTCTCCATGAGTTATATATGATGCGAATCTTAGAAAAAAGTTTCAGTATTATTGAAAATAGATCAAGAATATAGACTAAAATAGCTGTGAAAAGTCATTATAAATGTAGTAACAACAAAAAGGTCCATATAAATGAACTAATATTAAACTTCAAAACGCTCCAAAAAAAAGAAAACGCTCCAAACAATTCCATGATGAGCAAGAAAACCAGAGGCGGCTAAGTTATAGTCCATTCTAAATCGATCCCATTTGAATAAATATTCTAGTTTACTTGATAAATTTAAATTTATGTACTAGGAAGTCAAAAGTCATAGCCGACAATACACAGTTGAATTTTTTTTAAATTAAATGTAAAATTGATTCAAACTAAAAAAGCGTTTTTGCATTTACAATAGGTGCAGCTGAAACAGATTAGTGAAAGGAAATCTTAGACTAAATTGAAATCAGAATAATCATGAATATCACCGAGATCCAAACCAAACCTCCATTGCTCTTTCGTATCGATTACCTCCCATCTCTCTCGAATAGATGATAGACGATTCCTGATTTGCTTGTCAATGATTTGAGCTAGTTGAGATGACGTTTTTGAAAGTTCTCCATGTCTTCTATTGTTGTTTTCTCGCCAGATTGAATGAAGAGATGTGAAAAGCATATCGCAAGAGAAATAAGTGGAGTTTGTCTTGCGATGTAGCTACCAACAACTCTTTGATTCGATCTCAATCCGATGTGTAGTTTGATGCTAACAATTTACGAACCAAGCTTCCCCTACTCCGAAAAACTGCAAATAAAGTAAAGATGATTCCGAGTTTCCAGAGAGCTTTGGTAACACACAAGATCCATTAGCTCCGATGTTCCACGAAATCAATCGATCTCCCGTTGATAGTCGATTATGAAAGGCTAACCACGAATAGAATGCGTATTTTGACGTGGCGTACGAGAACCATACTCCCTTCCATCATTCCTTGATAGGCGTTCTTTCTCGGATCAAGTTCCAAGTAGCTTTGGAGTTGAATATCGGTTGGAATATACAGTTGAATTTTCCTTTACATGTGTAATTTTCTATGCCTCATCGAGTCTACGATCAAAAGATGTTTGGGTTCATATATTTTCTTTCGAACTTCAAACTTCACACTCGTGTATTTTATACACTAACTTAGAATTGAGGATTCGATAAGCATTTGGAAGGTTTCGTCTAAACTTTATGTTACAAGTACACATAAATGAGTAGAACCTAAAATTGAACTCTATAAACCAATAAGCCTTTGAAACCAAAAAACTTATGAAACGTATGTGAAAGCACAGCTAATTAATTGAAAGGCCCAACATCTTACAAATATGGAAACCACAAATATTATAAAGCCTCAAAAGTCAAAACATAGGCCCGAGGTATATCTTAATGCGGATCTTACAACATCTTTGATTCTAATGTCTACAACAAGTGTAGTACTAAGCCTATGCGTCAATAGTCTAATCTATGGTGATGGTACCGGGTTTAGCACCTATCTTAGAGATCCGATCCGGATCCGAACCGAATCGGAAGAATACTGAAAATCAACCCAGAAAGGCAAAACAAGCTGGACACAGATGGGCCGAGAAGCCTACCAAATGATCTCGGCCCACAACAACGACTGGATTTGACGAAACTCGGTCAACGATGCTGAGTTTGGCCCACCTGATTGAACAAGCCCGTGAAGTTTCGCCGACGTGCAGACTCCGAATGAAATGGAAAGGATGGCAATTAAAATTAAAAAGGAAAAATGCTAGAAAATAGGAAGTTTTCCTATTTTCATTAGGGTTTCTAAACCGACTACTATCTTGTATAAATATACATATAACTTCAATACTGAACGGGATCGATCATTAATACAATACATAACTTCCTAACTTGTTTGCTTTTCGACTTCTTTTAAGCTTTTAGACTTGTTTGATAGATCCAAAATACCTAAACGTATCTGGATTCATCAATTGGCGCCGTCTTTGGGGAGTCAATCTTCTTCTTTTTTAGTTTTTCTCAAGGTTTGAAAGCTTCGCAGAGATGTCAGAAATACCACCTCCGGTTCCTGTTGACAACAACGACGGAATCGAAGACATCAATGACGTCACCGACGGAACGAATAACGGCGAAGACAATCGGAACAACGACGACATCTTCCTTCCAGAATAGGGGTGGGCAAAAAACCCAGAACCGAAAAATCGAACCGAACCCGATCCGAATTACCCGAACCGAATCCAAAACCGATTCTCTAAAATACATGAATGGATCCTCAACATCTAGAACCGAAAAACCCAAACCGAACCCGGAACCGAACCGAGAACCGAACGCGTACCCAAAGTACCTGAAACATAAATTAACCTAAAGATATTTAGATTTTAAGGTCGGGTATATTCATGTAATTTAGATAATTTTTATAGTTTTTTCCTTGTTTTTCGATCAATTTGGGTATTGTGGATATATTCGGGTAAAAATAACCAATTTAGGTATATGATTTGAATTTTTACAATTTTTTTTTGTTATTTTTCGAGTATTTTCGGATAATTCGAGTAAAAAATAATTAAATTGAACCAAATCCGGAAAAAAATTAGGGTAATTATGATTATTTTGGGTAATTTTTGAGTATTTCAGGTAATTTTCGAGTATTTTGGGTAAAAAATCTGAAAATACCTGAACCCGAACCCGAACCCGAACATATTTCGGATATTAGCGTGTTTCAAACCTATACCCGAATCCGACCCGAAAATTTTTAATACCCGAATGGGTCTTAGATCCCTAAATCCGAAAACCTGAATTACCCGATCCGAACGGGTACCCGATTGCCTAGACCTATTCTAGAAAACACCACGACCACCACGGAAGACCAGCTCGACGTCCCAAATCTCCTCAAGAGGCTCCTTGAGAGATTCGACAAGCAAGAGGCGGAGACTCGGATAATCAGAGAAAGAATCACCTCTCTCGAAGACCCCCCAAATCGTCTGTGAGAACCAGGGCGATCGATCAGCCGCGTCCAGAGACGTTGACTCGGGTAAACAGAACGTTGTTCCACGAATAAATTCCACTAACCACGCTCCGCTCGGTCGGACATCAAGAAAAAAACTCTCAGCCGACCTTTGCCACCCCTTCCCGACGACTCGATGATTCGGTCTGAGACCAGGAGATTGAAGGCATGAAGAATACCATCAGGAACATGAGCTCGAAGATGCACCGAGCAATCAGTTTGGCCCCAGTAATTGAGTATGTTTACTGCACGAATCGCCAACACCCTTTTCAGACATACAACAAAGAAAAAAAATCACCATATATGAAGGAAAAATTGATCCAAGTCAACACATCATGGCCTTCAACATTGCAATGGGATGAGTTCACTTCACTTCGGGGGAAAAGGAGGCCGGATACTGCCAGTTGTTCGTGGAGAACCTCGGAGGCGCCGCACTCACCTGGTTCTCCCGACTAAAAGCAAATCCATAGACAACTTCAACCAGCTGTCTACAGCTTTCTTAAAGCACTATTCAATATTCATGCAGAAGGACACATCTAACGCCGACCTCTGGTCTCTCTCTCAAGGATCCAAAGAGTCACTACGTGCTTTCATGGACCGGTTCAAAGCTAGGGCTTCCAAGATCGCGGTAGCAGATAAAGCAGCGATAGCCGCACTACGTAACGCCTTGCGATATGAGCCATCCACTTTGGAAGAGGCAATGCATAGAGCAACTCACTACATCAAGGTCGAAGAAGACCGTGCCAAGTTAACCAAGAAATACGCGCCAACAAAGACGACGACCTCAATAGAAAAAGAAGACTACTACGAACCCGCAAAACACTGCGAAAAAGATTACCCAAAAGATTATCGGAACAAGAAAGTTTCGAACTACTATGTTAGCGATGGTCAGCCTCAGAAACCCTGGAACAAGTACAACCGAGAGGATGATCCTAAAGAATCAGCCGAGAAGTTGTACTACAATTTCCACGAGAAGTCAAGACATTCGATTGCCCAGTGCCGCCACCTACAAAATATCCTCCTAAAAGAATACCAAAAGGGAGAAATCAGCGATGTTGAACTAAGGAAACCAAGTGGAGGCATTAGGTCTGACTATCACAACGAGCAGCCGAGGTCGACACAAGAAAGCGACGAAGAGTGCATCAATGATCAACGAAGAGAAGAACATCGACGGATCGATACCGACCTCAATCCACCAAAAAGAAACCGAGATGACCAACAAGGGGCGAACAATGATTCTGCATCTCAGAAGCGAATCAATATGATCATGGGGGACTCGAAGCGTGCAATGATTCGTTATGGTCAATTCAGGAGTACGAGAGACAAGCTATCACGGCACAAAAATGGCCAACCACCGTACGCGAAGGTCTTGCAATAACTTTTGATGAGTCAGATACTACTAGACTCGATTTAGCTCACAACGACCCCCTAGTGATGGAGATCATGATCGGCGATTGTGAAGGAACAAGGATATTGGTCGACACGGGGAGCACAATGGATCTAATCTATAAAGAAACCTTGAAGAAGATGGAAATCAGTGAAGACAAAATCAAACAGTACAACCGACTTCTGACGGGATTCACTAACGAGATGATCTTGAGCATTGGCACAATAAAGCTCCTGGTATACTTGGTGGGAATGACTAAATACATCAAGTTCGTGGTGGTCGACACACCCACGATCTACAATGCAAGCTTAGGGACACCATGGATGTATGTGATGAAGGAGGCAGCATCGACCTACCATCAGTGCATTAAATTCCCAACCCCAAACGATACATATACCATCAGAGGCGATCAGAGGATAGCTCGTACGTGTTTCGTCAACGAGAAGAAAATCAGAAACAAAGCCGCTCTAGCACTACAAATCACCGACGAATCAATTGATCTCGACAAATAGAAACCAAAGGATAATCCAGTTATGCAGATTATCTTCGACATGGAAATGCTTGAAAGGTGCATAGGGATTGGAACCGAACTACAAGAGGGAATCAAGGATAAGCTCGTCTCACTTCTTCGACAGAATGTTTCAACCTTTGCCTGGTCAATCGAGGACATGAAGGGTATTGACCTCAAGATTATCTGCCATGAGTTGAATGTAGATCTGACGTACAAGCCAATTAAACAAAAATGAAGAAAATTGGGGCCCGCACGAGCTAAGGCAGTCAACGACGAGGTGGAATGCCTGCTCGGCGCAGGATCAATCACCGAGGTCAAATATCCGAAATGGTTCGCCAATCCCGTGGTGGTTAAAAATAAGAATTGAAAATGGAGAGTGTGCGTCGACTTCACGGATATCAACAAAGCTTGTCCCAAAGATAGTTTTCCATTGCCGCATATCGATCGTCTCGTAGAAGCAACAACTGGGAACGAGCACCTATCCTCCATGGATGTATTCTCGGGTTACAACCAGATCTTCATGCATCCCTACGATCGCGAGAAGACGGCCTTCATAACGGGCAGAGGAATTTACTTTTACAAGGTAATGCCTTTCGGATTAAAAAATGCAAGAGCGACTTATCAACGGCTCGTCAATAAAATGTTTACCGATCAGCTCGGTCATTCCATGGAAGTCTACATCGACGAAATGCTGGTCAAATCTTCCAGCATCGAGGATCATATTGACCACTTGAGAAAATATTTCGAAACCTTGAACTTGTATGGAATGAAGCTAAATCCGGCAAAATGCACATTCACTGTCACTGTCGGTGAATTCGTAGGGTACATCGTCACTCAAAGGGGAATCAAGGACAACCCAAAGTAGATCGCTGCCATTCTTGACCTACCTTTACCCAAGAACAGGAAAGTGGTACAGCGACTTACAGGAAGGAAAGCCGCATTCAATCGATTCATATCTCGGTCAACAGACAAAAGTCTACCTTTCTATCAGCTACTCCATGGAAACAAAGGGTTTGAAAGGAACGACCAATGTGAAGAAGCATTCAAGCAGCTCAAAGAATACCTTTCTACACCACCTATCTTGGCCAAACCCGAAGACGGAGAAACTCTTTATATATACGTCGCGGTTTCCTGCTCGGCAGTCAGTGAAGTACTTGTGCATGAAGATCGAGGAGAATAAAATTATATCTTCTACGTCAGCAAAACCCTCAATGGAGCCGAGATAAGGTATTCCACAGTGGAAAAGCTTGCTTTCGCCGTCCTCATCTCATCTCGAAAGTTACAACCGTATTTCCAATCTTATTCGGTCGCCGTGCTTACCAATCAACCTCTGAGAATCATTCTGCATAGCCCAAGTCAATCCGGCCTACTGACCAAATGGGCAATCAAGCTCAGCGAATATGATATCGAATACAAAGGCCGAACTAGTGCAAAATCTCAAGTATTGGCAGACTTTCTTATCGAGCCACCACCTGAGCTACCACATGTAAAGTTCTCCCAAAAGAAGAATGGTGGACACTGCATGTAGATGGAGCTTGGTTAAGGCATGGTTCCGGAGTCGGGATACATCTTAAAACACCAACTAGAGAAGTATTGGAACAGTCGTTCCGCCTCGGCTTCGCCGCTTCCAACAATGAAGCTTAATATGAAGCATTGATAACCAGTCTACGACTTTTGCCATTCCCAGCTCATCGCCAACCAGTTTAACAGAGAATGTGAGGCAAAGAACGATCGAATGGATGCATATCTCAAAGTAGTTCAAGACATCATTAAAGATTTCAAATCTTTTTAGCTCACAAAGATTCCCCGAGACCACATTAGCTTCGACCTCGGATCCGGATTTACGACGGATCATTCCGGTAGAAAACATAGATGCACCAAGCATAGACCTCCCTAAAAGAGTGCATCAAATCACCGACCTACCGGCGGAAAACAATGAAGAAGAGATAATGGCTGAGTCAATGGACGAAGACACAGATCCAGATAAAGATTGGAGGGATGAGATCAAGTTATACATCCACGACGGTGAGGTTTCCGTAGATAGATGGGCAGCTCGTCGATTAAAAGCGCAGAGTGCAAATTAAATAGTACATAAAGGAGAACTTTACATGTGGAGTTCGTCAAGGGTACTGTTACATTGTATCCATGGAGACGAGGTCTTCAAAGTCCTGAACGAGTCACATGACGGAGACGGAGGCAATCATTCTGAAGGTCGGTCACTTGCACTCAAAGTCAAGAAATTGAGTTTTTCTGGCCAAGTATGATCTCGGATTGCGAATCCTATGCTGCCAAATGCGATGCATGCCAGTGCTACATTCCACTAAAAGACGTACCTACTGAAGACTTCTCATCGGCCACCATCGCTTACCCATTCATGCGTTGGGCAATGGACGTCGTCGGACCTCTAGTACCTTCGCATCAAAAGAAGTACATCTTGATCATGACTGATTATTTCACCAAGATTGAAGGGATTGACGTATGAAAATTCGAATGGAAATATATTATCTGTCGACATGGGCTTCCATACGAGATCATCACCGACAACGGACCAAATCTCACTTGTAAAGTCTTCGATGATTTCTGCTCCAAATGGAGGATTCGATTGAGTAAATCCACTCCTTACTATCCTCAAGGAAATGGGCAGGCCGATGCAACTAACATAACAATCATCGCTGGATTGAAGAAAAGACTTGGAGCCGCAAAAGGAGTTTGGATAGAGGAGTTCGATGGAGTTCTATGGTCGCACCAAACATCACCTCGACGACCTACCGGAGAGACACCTTTTTCCTTATCTCATGGCATTGAGGCAATGGCCACGCCGAGACGAACGTGGGAAGCCTATGACAAGTACTGATGACGTAGAATGTGGACCTTAACAATGATCGATTACACTACGGCTTGGACGAAGTATAAGGGTTACGGGACCAGGCCTTACTTCGAATGCAAAACTATCAGCAGCAAGTAGCTCGGTACTACAACAAGAAAGTCCAAAATCATTTTTTCCAAGAAGGCGACCTCGTCCTTAGAAAAGTCTATGAAAACAAGAAAAAAAAGAAGGCAGGCAAGCTCGGCGCAAAATGGAAAGGACCTTATTTAGTCTCGAAAATTATGAAACCCGGTGTGTACGAGCTCATGGAGATGGATGGTGCCGTCGTTCCACGATCATGGAATGCCTGGAATCTGAAGCGATATTATTACGTAGGGACTAAATCAAGTCAACAGTCATCTCGACATCAAAAAAAAAAAGTGAGTCATCTCGGCATATCGTTATCACCAATCTCATTCCTCATCTTTTGTAAAGTGAACTACGAGCCGCTTGCTTCCTCTTCGGAGGATATGTAGGCAACCTTTCACAAGGCACATCTGCGACTTAAATAAAAATAAAAATAAATTTTTATTTTTACAAACCATCAGGTTGTCTACTTAAATAAATTCGGCACGACTAAGAACGTCTAATTTTACAAACTCTCCGTAGTTTAAATTCTTCACATCGTCATCCTAGCCAAGTGTTCGATATTATACGCGCTCCATATGGGTGTAGTGGTGAAATAATCCACGCTTCAAACTTCTGAGTCTAAACCACTTATGTTGAAGCTTAAAAGTCGAGCCCAGTCTCGCACACGTTCTAGGTCGGCTAAATAACCAAACACCGAGCTAAAATTGCATATTTATGACCGATCTAGGATAACTAATAGGGCAAGCCGGACAACTAATAGGGCAAGCCAAACACCCGTATTCGCACCTAAAGTCAATATTAAAATATACAATCAAGCCAAAGTCGGCTTTGTTTAAAAAATATATATAATAATAAGAACTAAACGCCGAGATTGAATCGCATATTTGCGACCGATCTAGAACAACCAACATAATAAGCCGGACACCAGTATTCGCATATATACTATATGCTAGACTCTAGTCTCGCATCAAAGAAACTCTCACTAATCTTCTAAAATAAGCCACATTCGGCTAAAACCGAGCTCCGACTTAATTCGGTTCTAAGTACAAAAAAAAAAACAAGAGAAGGATGAATCAAAATTCAACCACCCTTTTGACAGCATTATCGAACGAGGACATATCGGTTCAAAGAAAAACAGTAAAGCCGAGCTCACACCTTGCAAAATAATACAACGAACATATTTGCATAAATAAAGTTAATAAAATACGAGGAAGAACGGCGTAATAATAAACGTCACAATAAAGGAGTACGGTATAAAAGAAAGCATTTTATTTTATTAAACCGCAAAAGGGGCATTATTATTCACATATAAATTAAAAAAAAAAGAAGAATAAAAAAAGACAACATAAAAAAAGGGGGAGCCACACGCGACTTCAGGCCTCATCATCTTGGAGCTCGGCAGGATCGACAGTGGTACCTCGGGGTCGATCATCCCGTACTGATCAACACTGGCGAAGACCTCGGTCTGCATGTCTCTGGCAAGAGTACTGTGCGGCGGAGTAGCATATAGAACCTCCCGCGAGAGATCTTCCACATCTAAAGCTTTGGCCTCGGTAAGGAATTCTCCTTCATCCTTCTCAAGTGTTTCCAACACTTTGTCAGGAACTAGGATTCCTTCTTCCCCCTCAAAAAACTTTAGGCCAGCCAATGTTCCCCGGCACTGACTTAGCTTCATGACCATCGGGTCAAGTTTCTCTCGGGCCCGAGATAGTCCCTAATGATTTCCAGCCGAGCTGCATTTTTAGTAGTGGTTTCGGCTCTAACCCGGGTCTCCATGTCACGCATCGCCTCACTCCGAGATGCTTGCAACCGCTTACGCTCAGATTCAACTAAGGCCTAAAAAGATTTAAGCCCTTTCTTCAGGACCTCATTCTCAGTAGAAAGAGCCCGTTGATGAGCATTCACCGCGGCCAAACCCGCCTCAGCCTGCTCTTTATCATCCTTAATAGCGACCGATATCGACTCATAGTGGAGAGCCTTCTCTGTCTGCTTGGATAGGGATTTCTTGAGCGTGAGTATCTCGGTATTTTTCAAAGCGAGACTCTCCAGCGCGGCGGCTTGGCAGTGACTCTCCTCGCCGACCTTTTGCTCATGCGACTTCACGAGGAAGTTAACAGAACTCATCACCTAAAAACAGAAGAAGAAAACGATTGTGAGCACATGTAAATTACAAATAAAAGTTTCTCGGAAACAAAAAATCAGGAATAACAAAAATATACTCGGACGAGGTCGAGGGCCACAGCTTCGTACGCCTCGGAATATTCCGCCAGCTTTCCGAAGCAGCTCCGCGGCCGCTCTGCTATTACTCGTAATAGGGGTGGTCGTATTGTGATAGTTATACGACCAATTCATGTCGATGCCGGACCTACGAGAAGGTCTGCGGCTATCGGTAGTAGGGTCTTCAGACCTATGCCATTTGACAGACGTGACCCATTCGTCTGTCGGCCTTTTCTTTGAAGGATCAAAGGAAGGAGGAGGTGGTGCCCTCTCACCCGAACATCGAGCAACGAGTGGATTTACAGACTGACTATTAGGAGTACCGCCAATCTGAAACGGGGCACCTTCCCATCTGCTAAGTCAGCCTTGGCCTTCCGCGTACCTCCTCCTTCTCTTCCTGCTTGTCTCTGGAGGGAGCAAGATCTTTCCCCTTATCTTTGGCTTCGCTCAGGCGAGCCCTCTGCCTAGATTCAAGATCGGCAGTTTTATTCTCAGACGGTCTTTTAGATCGTCTCTCTCCCTTGACCTCCACCTCGGTCGCATTTACCTCAATAGCCATTGCCTCGGCAGTCACTTTTTACACAGCCTCCACCATGGTTGTGTTTTTCTCAACGACCTCGGTCGCCGGTACCTCGATATTTTCAGGTGCCGCATCGGCAACCTGTTCGGTATTCTTGGCCTCCTCGTTGGCCAAAGAACCTATTGACTTCCTCAAACTGGAAGCATAGATGGGAATATTGTCCATTCTCCCCATTGCGATTCTTTGTCGGTTTTCTCCCCAACGATCTGGAACAAGCAGAAAAAAACAAAAAATTAGTTAAGTATGAGAACGATCATACATTGAAGACAAAAAAAAAACAATAATTAACAATAATTATCGATCTGAGCACGGCTTTGTCGGATCCGGGAGAGGTCAAATTGCGTCGTCCCACATTCTCTGATTGCGCAGATCTTCTTTACGACTTCGGGGAAGCTCAGCGTGGGGAAAGAACCATAGGTAGGATGACGTACTGAAATAAAAAATAAGGTTAGAAAAAACTCTGGAATAATTGAAGAAAACGAATGGGACATCTACCCATTGTTTGACTTCAAGCCCTCCTATACGATCCCGAGATATCAGAGACCGAGGCGGCATTTATCTTGACGAAAAAACCAACAGTGGACCTTGCTCTTGAAATGGGTCACCAACTTGTACTCCGGCTTCATGCTAACATAGAAACGACCGGGTTTGGGCCCCTTGTTTATTGCAGACATCTCTTCGAAGGCCTCAACGGTGATTTCAACGCCGCACTCAGCACCTAAGGTCGTTAACCGACCATGTTACAAATGCCCGCCGTGCTGAGTTGTGTGAAAGCGATGTCGCGGTCAACATAGTTTTTAATGAATACATACGGCAGAGGGAACCACAAAAGGCAGTACGAGAAGAACGCCTCGAATAAATATATGTACCCTTCTGGGTAATTCCATGGGAGTTCATTTGCTTCGGGTACCCTGAACTCTAGCTCGGAGGACATCCCGCACTCCGTCCTTATATATTCAAGAGACTCTATGGAAGACTTGGTGGAATAAATTCCATGAATATTGCCACAGACGGCCTTTTCTCAAGCTGCTCCCTTCGCTTAAAGCGCCTTTTTGCCCTTAATAATTTTTTCATTGGCGGGATTTAGGCTTAGGAGTAGGCTCCGCTTCATCTTCATCCGCCTCCTCGGCGTCCTCATCTCCGTCAATCCCGGCAGGTTGGTCCTTGTTCGTTGAACGCTCTCCGCTCTCCAAGTCGTCCCCGATGACTTGATCATCCAAGTCATCCTCAAGATCTTGACCCTCTGAGTCACGTCTGGGAAAAAGCTCGTCAAGGTTTTCGTCGATAAGGTTGGGAACATAGATGTCGGCGGCGGTGAACCTAGATGTGGCTTCATCACCATTGGAGGAACGATGACAATTCAGAAGCAGGGGTGTCACTAAAGAGTCCGATGTGACGGAAGAGCTAGATTTTCGGTAAATCGGAGATGGACCGGTGGGTGAGTTAGCCACAGACAGAGTCGCTTCACCTTAGGTAGGAGCGGTTCTCGAACTAAGGTGCGAGTGAGATATGCTTACGAAGATTTAAAAGGTGCGGATTCACTAAATAAATCACGAAGATACGAAGAATACGGCACATAAAATCTAATCGAAATAAAAAATAAGTAAAACAGAGAAAGAGAAATTACCTTTCGAATGAAGAAGAAATGAAGAAGGAGGACGCTAAAGGGAATATTTATAAAGGGACAGCGGTTACTAGGTGTAATCATTAGATCTAGCCGCCATTTCGAATTTCAAAATTGAGTGACTCTTCGACGTCCTACCATAATGCATGGCCAGCATTGTGCCACATGACTGCGATGAAATGCGTGTCGATTCGAATCCATGCCGAGTCAGACTTTTCTAACGATCTGCCGATCTCCCTCTTCGACTTGATCGATGAACTGGGGGGCACTTATTGATGGTGCCAGGTTTAGCACCCATCTTAGAGATCCGACCCGGATCCGAACCGACCCGGAAGAATATTAGAGGTCGACCCAGTGAGGCAAAATGAGCTGGGCACAGATGGGCCGAGAAGCCCACCAAACGACCTCGGCCCACAACGACTGGATTTGACGAAGCTCGGTCCACGATGCTGATTTTGGCCCACCTGATTGAACAAGCCCGTAAAGTTTCGCCGACCTGGAGACTCCGAATGAAAAAGAAAAGATGGCAATGAAAAAGGACAAATTCTAGAAAATAGGGAGTTTTCCTATTTTCATTAAGGTTTCTAAACCAATTACTATCTTGTATAAATATGCATGTAACTTCAATAATGAAGGGCATCAAATCATTAAAATACAATACAATACTTCCTAACTTCTTTGCTTTCCGACTTCTTTGTTTAAGTTTTTAGACTTGTTTGATAAATCCAAAATACCTAAAAGTATCCGGATTCATCATATGGGTCATTCAAAGAGTTTAGCTAGGTTTACACTATATTGTGATGATTTAGAGTCAACCTGTTGTGAGGGTTAGAAACATTAAAAATAACAATACTCAATAGAAAACCTTAGTTCTCTCTCTAGGACCCAGTCGCCGCGACAGTAGATCTCACCTTCATTTCGTGTGTTTGGCTCCGGCGTCCGGCGGCTTCCTCAGCGCCGACGTCAGAGCCCTTGTATATTATCTCTCTGCTCTTTGTTTTCATCGAGTTTGGTTTATAGGCTCTAATCAGAGGCTTTTCAAAGAGGGTATTCGCTTCGGATATGATGCTCGGTGAAGTTTGGATGTTTGGTTCGGACTAGACCTCAGGTGGTGGCAGGGGTAGATCCGAATCTGGTCGTCGTGGTGAGGTTTTCATATCTGTAGATCTCGAGATCTCTTCTTCTGTATGCTCGGATCTAGGATCTCTCGCCGTTAGCTGATCCTTCTCGTCGTCAACCTTGGCTAGAGTTTGTCTTCGGAGGAAGGCAGAGATCGGGTTCTGATTCTGTATGATCGAGATCTTGTCTCTGTTTTTCCCTCTTAGCTGTGGTATGGAGAAGCTTTTTCCTTAGTTGTTCTTCTGATCGGTTTATTAATCTGGTCTGCTAAGCTTAAGTTTCAGCTGGTGTGTAAGTGGTTTATGGCTGTTTTTTTAGTATCTCTCAAGTGGTTGATGTATCAGTTATGGTCATTTGTTATGGTTATGGTGATGAGTAATGTGCCTTGTGCCTGATGTACAAGTTTTTTTACTTGTTGAGGGTGCGGCATAGTTACTTTCGTTGTCGTTTTCACGTTTCTTATTCCATTTGGCTAGTTCTATTAACCGTACGAGGGTTGGTGCGTGTAGAGCTTGTGGGTCGTGGTATTGCCAGCAAAAGCGGATTTCAAACATGTTCGCATATCCCGTCTTTTGGGTGTTTGGCTTGGATACTTTGACAGAGTTCGTGGCTCCTACCCTTCTCGGTGATTTGAGTTCATTTAGAGCCTTAATATGTCTCCAGTATTCACGTTTGATCAAGGCAAAGTGTATTGCCTCGTTCTAGTAGCTCTTAGCTCGGCCAATCTCTGCCTTTAATCTCTAGCATTTAACTTAGTTTGTTCGACTTTTGTTGAATTGGTTTTTTGTACCTAGGTTTGTCTTCATTTTATGTTACCCTTTTTTGGGCGTAGTTCTCTCTCTTTTGGGCATATGTCTTCCTCATGTGGGTTTAGTTTTTCTGGAATTTCTGCATTTACCGCCGGCCTTTGTAATTTCACTTCGGAAGTTTTAATAAATTCTAGATGACAAAAAAAAAAAGTTAACATGTTGTGAGGGTTAAAATGAAAATCAAACTCTATAAATCCAGTTCGAGTTGGGCTAGAAAAATTTAACTAATTCAGAGTAAAACATAATTTTACTTTAATTAATAAATATGATATATTAATAAACATGATATTATCAGTCAAGCTCTCTAATCAAAAAATTATGCGGTTATTTTTTGGCGAAATTAGTTAAGGGCTTGTTGTGTGTATCCTATGATAAGATGTGCACTCATACTAGCTTAATAAAATAATTGTGTTACAAAACAAAAATGAAATTGCGAATCGTGAGAGTACGATCATCATCCACTACATCATCTTTAACATCCTATTATAATTGAAACCATAAGATAATACGTCGGAAATTAAAATTATAATGACGAATCAGTTCATTAAAGCAAAGTCTATAAAACTTTGATCTTTTTCTATAATCTCAATTAATCAGCAATCCATTAAAGTAATTTATTGTAACGAATCAGTTCATCAAAGCAAATTTTAAACAAAACAACTTTCTCTTTTCCATAATCACAATCAGCAATCCATTGAAGTTTGACACTTTGCGCATATGTGTTTTAATTTTTTATTTTTTTAAATATGACTCTTAATGACATTTGAAGAATCCGATGGGATATTAAATTTCAGCAGATTTTGACTTTTTTTTTGTCAGTAGCATGAATTATATTGAATTTAAATCTGAATGATAACACAACGATATCATTAATACAAATCACTAGTTATATGTTACGGTCGATTGAACACAATTTTTCATTTTATTAATTTATGATGATAATCTAATTTGAAATTAGCACAATAGTTTATCATCATATATATCAACTAATAGAGGATCGTACCATTGTATCTATTCAGTTGGTTATATCTATAGATTCCTCTTGATTGGAGAATAAGAATATAACTTTGACCGATATTGAATACCTAGTCTTCAAGGATTCTACCATTATGATGATATGATTGTTGTCTATCTCCAAATTAAACAATGAAGCCACTCATATTAAATAATCAAGCCACTAACTTCTTTCGACTTATGGTGGCCAACAAGAGGAAAGTGGTCTCCTTTCAACTTTTTCTCTAATCCCACCATTTTCATGAACAATTAATAAATTATAAAACCAAAAAGCACTAAGAGATATTTGCATAATTGCATTAATAGATGATGGATCATAAATAAAATGTGTAACGGTATTTTGTTTATTTATAATTGGCACAATTTCATTCTGAAAACTCAAAACATCTGTAAAACCGAGTTTTTTTGTGTGGTTAAGGTGGAGTTAACTTTCTTTCTTTTTTGGTTTTAAAGAGAAGTTAACTTGTAATGCTGTTATTTCGTTAGCGATTATATATAGTGATAAACCAAACGCATGGGCTTCTCTTTTTTGATATGGTGTATTTAAATCCACAAGATATATAGCTTAAGAGCACATCATACACTTCCACTAACTTTGCTTTTTTCATAGAGAAAAATTGAAAGGAGAAGAAGAAGAAGATGGGTTTCTTGCCATTGATGAAGAAACTAGGTTTCATCTTTCTTCTTCTTTCAGCTTCAACGTTTGCTCTCTCTTTTGCAGGTTTGTTTCTTACTTTTGTCTCTCTATATATCTCTCTCTATTTACATAAATATATATTCCTTTGTTAGCAGCTTTTCTATGCAACTTCATGTGCTTACAACTTGCTTTAGTCTTTTAGAAAGTAAGACAATAACATTACGAGCTTGTGCTGCACATGTGTGTTTCTAAATACTCAATGACTAATTAATCTCTAGCTAGTTAATCGATTTGTAAATAACCCAATAACATCCATAAGTATAATAATATCTGTAATTCAATAGAAAATATATTAGTAAAAAAATAAAATAACAAGTTTCTAAATAGAAAATTTAACGACAATATTTTTTTTTGTAGGCCGACCATCCATTTTAATCTATAGAGAAGACGATAATCATCAAGAGGTTAGTCGTTTTAATCCCCCCACCCACCAAAAGTTGCCAACTAACCTGAGTTGTGTATTTACTTTATAGTTAATATGTAAAGCAAAGTAATTTGATTTTCAAGAATTATAATTAGATGATTTCAAGAATGCTATACGTTGGTGAATAATATATCATATATGTGGACAGCGAGTGGTAGAAAGAAGGATACATGAACATGAGAGAATTTTGAGGATGAATTCAAGAGACTATGGTCGCTCAAGTCCTAAACCAAAGTTTGTGAGGCCTCCTTTCAAGCTTATTCCCAATTGAATGATCGTTTCGCCGATCGACTTTATATTATGTAGATGCCGAGTTTATGAGATGTATAATAATATATATGTATACCTAAATACTAACATTGCAATAAATAAGTTTGAATGATAAACCAATTATCATTTATAAGTTTGAAGATGTGTTATCTAGCAAATGATTCTATGGTATTTGCTCATACGAATGTGAGTTTGGTGAATAGTGCATGTCGCTTCATTACTAAAATATATATGGTTTGATTATCATGCGATTAATCGATGATAATGCATGGAGCTATATTCTTTTACTACTAATTAAAGAAATAAATTGCAAGAAAGTGTTTTCAACTCTCTTTTTTTTGGAAGCTTCCACTAGAGTTAAAATCTTATGATTTTAATTGTTGTACAAAAAAAGAAACAAATCAATGGAGTATCTTCTTCAATATGATACACCAAAATTGACATCTATGATATAACCGTATATTTATCATCAATTTTTAAATTTCAAACATATACAAAATGAGAGATAAAGCTATTAGTTAATATTTAATATATATATATATCTATATATATATATATTTAATATATATTTTTAATTGTTTCTTTATTCTTATATGAAAATTACAATTTATTTATTTGTATGGTCGAATATTAATGTTTAATGGATAAAGCTTGTATATGTGCCGATCCTAAATAAAAAATAAAAATTAGGTCGTGGATGTGATTTGTTTTGTTTTTGAATGTCTACCTCTAAAGTCTAAACCAACATAAACAAACCTCATGTCATGCGCTTTATTACAGGAAACCAGAAAATTGTTCAATTCTTGCATAACTCAGATTCCATCTCCCATATTGTGTAATTGGTCCCCAATGACCTAACCTCACTTATATTTTCTTACACAAAAGAATGTTTTCTTTATACAAATATTTCAAAAACTTTTTCTCTGGCCAACTTTCTTCCACTAGAGAATTGAGACTGACATTACATCACTCACACCTATGCTTTATTCCTCTCCATTGCTTTCTTCGTCAAGCTACAAAATCATGTACCAATTGTGAAGAACTTATCCGGTTCTGGCGACTCCCGTGGTTTACATACTCTAGCTCAGCTCCCGGGATGGCATTCTCGTATATATCCACCCCGGAAAAATTGTTATACGCCTCACTAGACATAGCCACAACATTATCATGCCCTTGAGAGTTGTGAAGCCCTAGAGTCAAAGACACGCTACCACCACCAAATCTTGACATCTCAGCCACATGATATGTAGGTTCAACCGCCTTGAAACGCCTACTATCCACTTGACCGCCCTGGACCATGCCAAAAGTTTCCACACCGTATCCTTGTACATGGTCCTGTTTGGTCCGGTCCTGTGAAAACTCTTGAGCTCGATCATCATCAGCAGCATGAGGTCCTATTTCAGACATTTTTGGTGTATTTTCGGAAGACGATTTGGAATCATTCTCTGTGAATTCCTCTTTGTATATCTCTTCCACCATCGGCTTCCATAGCCGCACACGCGCATTTATAAACCAGTTTGAAACCTTTTACAAACATCAAACACACAACAACAACAATCAATCAATCAATAATTAAAACTATGAAGAGAAATAAACAATCTTCAAATAAAGCATTCGGTACCTGACCGCGGCTCAAGCCCGTTTGTCTTGCTAGCATGATTTTATCGGAATCCTTTGGATAACTATTCATGTTTTCAAATAGTTATCAGCATTTGTTAAGAAGATTCTGCATGGAAAAAAAACTAAGAAGAGACTTACGGGTGAAGAAAATGCTCGAAGAGCCAAGCACGGAGAATCAAAACAGAGTTTTCAGGTAGACCGCGTTGAGGCCTCCAAGCCTGAGGTTGCATAAAACCTCTTTGTTGTCTTAAATGTTGATCAACGTACTTAAGCCGGCTTATTATCGCAACTCTTTTCCCATCTGATCCATCTTGTTCCCCGAGGCATTTTCGTGTCACGAGGATTTGTTTGGATATTGCATCTCTTAGGCTACGGAAATGGCGCGAAATGGTTTGAAGGGCGAGTGCCGTGTATGGCTTAGCCGCTCCATAACCTGCTATCACATCGAACGAGGATACAACTATCTGCATCTGCTGGTAATATTGTTTATATCTTCTATCCACCTTTACCAAAATCAAATACAAATATCTCATTTTAACACAAATCCAACATAAATATGTTCCAACATTATTGATGTGATTATTTTAAACACACAATTATTGTGTGTGCATTTACACGTGAAAAAAAAAAAACAAAAAATTCACATTTTAAGTCCCGGAAACAGCGGATGTGATTGTTTTAAACACACAATTTTGCGTTTAGAATTAATAAAAGAATATTGTTTAAATTGTTAAAGGTTTTGAGTTTATCTGGAAAAAACATCTTGCTATAGCATGTAAATGCAAACGCAATCGCAAACAAACAATTGAGACCTATGACAAGTAGCTATGGCATGATCAAATTAAGAAGATGGGTCTCAAGTCATTACCTCGTCCAACATTGACAAGAGTTTTATCAACTTGCTCTGCATTTCTTGTCTCTCCGATTGAGATATTTCAGCCGGAGGATTCGTGCTCGAGTCTTGAGGGTTCTGATCCGGTTCTTGAGCGCTCTCATTTTTCTTATTTCCCTCCGCCTCAAACTGTTTCAGAGCTTTCCTTACATTAACAGCCTCATCTAGAAGCTGTTGAGCCGCCTTAAGATACTTTGAGTTGGGAATTTTTCTCACAACATCCAAGTTATGATTCCCGCCCGAAAAGCTCTGTGTTGCATACTCGTTGCCTCTGAAATGCTCGGCTCTTGGCTCCGTACTTTGATGGCTCATTTGATGAATTCCAGGAAGAATCTGCGAACCGAGGCTAAGGGACAATCCCTGACCGGTCTGAAGAACTTCCGTAGCGCCTCCCATCGTGCTCATTAGCTGGAAACCGTTCCTCTCACTCGCTTGATCTCTCCAAGAACCGAAATCTTGAATGTCCTGCATTTGCGAAATTCCGCCAAATCTAGACAATGCTTGCCTCTCTTGTGATGCTGAGTTATTGTTATCAGTTCCTTCCCTACCAGCTAATTCCTCGGAGTAAGAAACTGTAGCATTCATGTGGATCATTGAGTTTCCATGACGAAACTGTGTTTCCCGATAATTCTCCATTAAAAAATGTATCAATGGAGTGTCATTCTTGAATCAATTAAGCTACTAGTTTCCATAGTTCCTTATCTTATGATCAGGTCATAGAAGCAGCAACCTGGAAGTTTCAGATCAACAGAATAATTGAGTTTTTCATCATTCATCAAAACAGATACTTTAAAAACTTCAATCTTGTTTATAAGAACTTAACTAATGGAGGAAATGCTTGAAATTAAAGACAGATTCAACAACAATTGAAATAGAACAGGATCCAGAATCAGTTTATTCCTAAGAAATATGTAAAGATTTCATCATGTTTTGAGTTTATGGTTATGCATGCAATGATGAAAATGTAAACAAAATCAGAGACAAACAAAGAAAAAAGGATTTGAAAGAGAAATAAAGAAAGATTAAAAATTACCTGGAAATCAACTGCTGCTTCTGATGTGTTTGTTGAAGGAGACCAGCCAAATCTATAAAAGGAAAAATTAAAAAAAAAAAAACTTGATGATCCCAAAATTACAAAATGTGAAAAGATTTTATTGCTTTCTCCCACAAATTTTCTCTTGCGTATTCTTTTTTTCTTCTAATGAAATAAATTTTGAATTCATCATCTCATTCTCATCAATGTCACACGTGAAAGACCCATATCATTCCCTCCCTCTCCCAGAAAAAGAATATAAATAAAAACTTTTTAATTTTTTTTTTTTTAATATAAGGGATAAAAAAAGGAAAATCAAATAAAAACTTTGTTTCCTGAAGATATTGCTTCAGAAAGCCATAATCTGGTTGGTGCTTGAGCTTCTTGCTTGTTGATTCTTCGAGTCAAAGCCTTTGGTATAGAGAAGAAAATTATTGCGATTCGAAAATGTTATAAATATATGGTTAAGGAGTTTCTATCCTTAAACAACCAGTTGGTCGACCTAAACCCCCCCCCCCCCCTCTTCATCCTTCTCATAATCCTAATCCTAATCCTAAACCTAATCCTTATCTCTATATGTCTCCTAAAAACATATTGATTAAATGAATATCCACCATACAATCATATTATGCTGTTTTATTTTCTTCAATAAAGTTGAAAAGTATAAAGAATTAAAGATGCTACTAGTTCTTGAAAGTTGATGAAAAATTAAGATCTAGTGGACTTTTCCATCTTTGACTTTGGTTCTTGAATTGAAAACTATCTATTTTCAAAACTATGTTTTTAACAAACTATTAAATCTTTTAAAATTTATCTTCCAAGACGACTACAAAATTTAGTGGATTAGTAGGTTCTAGCAAATTTTGATTGATAAATGGTTCATTTATTTTTTGTCAACAATATATATGCAGAATTGAATATGAATTGTACACATCGATAACACTAGTACAAATGACTATGTCAAATGGTCAATGGTTTAGTAATTTATCATTAAAAATGTACACATGACTAATGTATATTCTGTATTTTAGTATGATCTATTTTTACTTATTAAGTATACTATTATTGTTTCTTCTTCCTCGTCTTTATTTAATTTAAATATCTTCTTGTTATCTGAAAGTACATTCGTGGACTGTGGTAGTCCAGAGACGATAATAGTGACATACAACTATCAAAGAAACAAAGGGTCCCAAGAAATAACAAACACAACTTTTTTCTTTCTTTGTAACACCATAAGTGCTCGTTTTCCCCCACTTGAGTTTTTTGTCTTTTCGTGGAAACAATTTCTAGGTATATTATGGATTAGTACTTTTTGTTTCAAATGCTTCTAATTTTAGCATCAACTTTCTTTCTTGACAAAAGTCTATACTCTATATCCTAACTTGGTAAAACCTAAAATCTCTTTAGCTGCTTTTATAATAAAAATGATTGATAGTTGGTTCCATGGACTGAGACTTGAGAGCATCAACATAAACATAAAGAGAATGACTCGGAAAGAAATATGAAGTTGAGGGTGGATTTGTGAAGAAATGTAAAATAGTGGGTGTAGAATGAAAATAGAGGGAAAGTTGTCTGAATTGGGACAGATGTTGCAGCGAGAGGGTCAGAGTCAAAGATGTGGTAATAATAATACGAGCAATGAACATTTCTGAAGAGAGAGAGAGAGAATCTAATGGGATACGAAGGGAGAGATTTTGTTGGGCCAAGAGAGCTGTAATGTCCCCAAGCTACTTTGCTCTCATACGTGCCTTATGATTCTACGATTAAATTATTTTCATCACGAACAAAAAAAATTAACATCCTCTTTTCATTTGGTAAAAAGTTTATTAGACGACTAAAATTTAAATTATTTTATTTTCTAATTACTTAAACATTTCTTGAATGTCTTTACAATAAATATAAATATATATATATATATATATATATTGAATGGATAAGGTGTGGTATGGAACGAGACAAATGCCGAATGGAAAGAATATGATAAATTTTATAGAATATAATATATTATTGAATTGTGTTTGATATTAGGTCATATAGTGGTAACGTTAATATAGTGCTGTCATCAAAATAATGTAAAGTTTTCTATCTAACTCTAATATATAAAGGAAATATGTTTGTACAAGAAGTAATATAGAAATCTAAAATATTTTTCGGTTTGGGTTTCACGAGCTTCACTTCATAGTCGGGTTTTGATGACCCAAAGTAGATGGTCACAAGATACACATCTTGCTTCCCAAGTTACCTCTAATACTCCCCCCACACGACAAACTTGGTAAGCGAAATCATCAGACTAACACGTATGTTGTGGACATCATGTCGAGAACGAACAAAACAAATCAACAGATTTCTCTGGATGTTATTAGATGATAACCAAACAAATAGTTGAGGCAGGATCGGAGATCATTTTCGACAATCCTGAATATACTTCAATCTTAAAAGGAATGATGAAACTTCAACTCGTCTTCGGTCTTGATAAACGGGAAAAACATCTCGTGGGTACAATTGCAACTCTATAAATAAATCTTCCTTGTCTCGGAAAATCTATAAATCGGATTAAAAAAATAACCTAAAAACATGAACGTTCCAATAAAATTCTCCTGTAATATTAAAACTATAAAAAAGAATTAGAAAATTCCAATTAAATTTAAAAAAAAAAAAACACTTGTGAAAACATGAGCCCTTAAACACCATGATAATGAATCTCTCGACAGTAACTCTTGCACAAACAGAAAAACCTTCCTAAGAAGAAATTTAATTTGAAAAGTTGTACGAAAGAAAAAGAAAAAAAAAATCAAAATAAAACCAGAACGAGAAAACAATAAAACCATTAACTTTGTAAAAACATGTCACATGAACGGCTTCATGTCATCATCTCCGTCCGCTTCGTCATCTCCGCCATCTTCGACATCGTCACCTCCCATGATCATTGAGGTCACAAAATTATCAGAGCATAATTCATTTCAATCCACTAGGTTAAGGATCGAATGCTCTGATCTGAATATGGTATCAGAGCTACCTGATTGTTAGGCCACTTCGTAGATATTGTTCCCACAATTGTCCACACTTCAGATGTTCATGGCTGAGCGTGAGAGGGGTGTTAATGAAAGAAAGTCTCATATCGGTAGTTGGAAAAATAATACATTAATATATAAAGGATAAGAACCAATCCACTTATTACCAATTGATTTTGAATTAAAAACCCATAATAAACCATTTTAAAATAATAGTAATAAAAAAATTGTCTAAATTGGAACAATATGTATATATAGGATTTTGCTACTATTTCGTCGATCCCGCACCACATCGTCTTCGTTCAAATTCTTAGTGTATTTATCTAGACGAGACACATTAGTTTGGCAAATATCGAGACCGAAAATAAAATAGAGACACAAAAAACTAGAAGAATAAGCAATATAAAGGTTTCAAAATGTAAAAAATTGGTTTAGTCGGCAACTAGGCATTCGCCTAGACATTCATTAACCTTCGGATGCTCCGATTTTCAAATCGATTTCGGTTTAAGTGTTTAAAATTGGTATTAATCGACCAAATTGGAAAAATCTGCCAGTTTAACATCTGATTTTAAATTTTTTCTCTTAGTACGGGTTGTTTTTTAAATAAGCAACAAAAAATAAAGAACAAATAAAACAAAAATGACATTAAATTATTCAAATGGTAAAATATGATTTAGTTATTCCTAATTTCTAATGTTTTGGGGTTATGTTTCTTTAATTCTCATATTAACCAATGTGAAAATATATAACAAGCTCGAATTAGTGATGTTTTTAACATTCTACATTTCAAAAATTATGTTTTGTTATAAAAAAATTTATAAAATGTAAAAAAAAAATAAGTAGATAATTTATTAACACCTAGACTTCATTTAGACCCAATTATTCGATCTAAGCGCTGGGCTTTCACTGAATGTCTAGCTACCGCTTAACGAATTTTTGAATATCTTTAAGGCTAGAAGCTAAATAATTTCCGTCTTTAGCACACAATACATATATTCTTCAGCACAAATACTCAAATTCAATTTCAGAAAAATATGGGCCTCAAATTCAATTTCAGACAAATATGGGCCTCTTACCGAAGCCCAATTAGCAGTAGAATGTTTTTTTATGAAGTGATATGATAACAAAAAGAAAGAGTTGTTAATGCAAAAAGATATGTTGAAATTGAGAATTCACCAAGTCCACAAAAGTCTTAAAACCAACATTACATCAAACTGAAAGACATAGAAAGCGAAGCTCTTTGCTCGGTACACCAACACTTCCTTAGTTCAAGATTTCACCTGTAATGGGTGAAACATGCTGGTTTGTAGATTGCTGTCCGTTTTTCGAACCCACTACTACCATAGGCTTCGGGGGAATCAAACCGGCCCTGAAAAGCATATTTTCGACCGTGTCTGTTGGTTGAGCTCCAACCGATAACCAGTACCTACAAAGAAGGGAAAAGAGGTCAGAGATAACGCCGCCACCACAAAACCAAATGTGCAAGAAACGGTTTCTTTCAACAGCTGCGGTTTCCAAGTTTAGCTGAATAAGAATATGCAATGATACAAGCAAAAACCAAGCCTCATTGTGAAATTTGCAATAGATCAAAGGGGAGATGATTGTTTTCAAATGAGTATGTTAATGGAAAACAGTGAGAAGCAAAAAGATGAAACCATATGTTGTCGAACCAAATTTACTTCGAACACAAAGATTAATCTCTTCTCTAAGAATTGTTACATTAGAGAATACAATCTAAACTCAATTACGCAGCATCATTTTCCCCGCAAGTACAAGCTTATAATGACCTTACAGAATACGAAAAAAACGGATTAAGATGATGAAAAAGACAAGACAAGAAAACGCAATCCATGGCTATATATCTACAAATGAATACTACAGTCTCATAGACTAATCACAAAAACTAATCCGTTTTCACCTAAAAAAACAAGTTTAAGATTTCTTCAATAATAAACACTTAAAAATCGAAACTTTTTTTGGGGATTCCATGAATAAGAATGATCTGGACAATGTCGAGACTGCTAAAGCATTTATCAAACTAAAAGGTAAGAAATCATTACTTGATCCTGTCGAATTTGAGGCTCACTCTTTGCAAATCATCGTCTTTGCCTGAGGATGTTAAACAAAATCAAATTTCATCGAGAATTGTTTTGAAATTTATCTGAGAAGTGAGGAAAAAGGTTAGAGAAGAAGAAGAAGAAGAAGAGACGAACCTTGTAATGGATCATAAAACCCTAAAACCTCGATTTGTTTCCCGTCCCTACGCGATTTGTCATCGGCGGCAACAAGACGATAGAAAGGTCGGTGTTTACAACCCAAACGAGCGAGCCTTATCTTCACAGTCATTTTCTGGTGTTCTCTCTGTGTTTGAAAAATTTAGGACGGAGAAGAAGATAAGTAGTAGAGGTTTAAGCTGGGTGGTTTTTGTCTTCTTCTTCTTCTTTTTTGTCCCTAAATGTGTGGCCATGGAGATGATGGAGATAAGATATATCGAAAACATCGTACCGTTCTACTGTCATGTAAATCTACTACGTGCCGTTTAAATTGTTTAGAAACGGCATGTCATGCTTATTCCTATCCATAGTTTCCACCATGGAAATCCTATATGATCCGTTTTGAAAATTTAAAATATTCAACAAGTCATGGATCTGTCGTTCCAAATTTGGATTCGAAACCTGATTTGAATCAGTTAAATATAAAGAAAATATAAAATAATACATTTTAAGAATCACCCATGAAAATACCCGCAAATATTCTAATCTTTTCGGTAGCCATGTATCCGGATCCGATTAATTTTTTTTATATCCAAAAATTATGAGATAACCGATCAGTTCTCAGTCATACTTAGGAGGTGATTGGTAAGGACTTTAACTATAGACTGTTACTTTAATTTTTTTTTTAAAATACTGTAGAGAATTTAACTTTAAAATAGTTGGTTGCGACTTACAAAAAATAAAAGTCATATTTTGTAAGCTTTTAAAAAAACTAACTAAACAAGAACAAAATTTAAAGAAAATGGCTGTGAGAATTTTTAGGAAAAATTTTAGAATTTTAAAGACTTTTAAATCAAAAAATTCTGATTGGGTAAATTATGACTTTAATAACTTTAATTTTTTTTAAAAATCGTTACAGTTTTAGAAGTTAAGTTCAATTGCGAATCACCCCTTTAATACCATCCTAAAATCCTACTTTTATTCCTATCCACGTTTCAACTTTTAACAGAAGAACTTCCAATATGATTTTGCTTCAGAAATTTTAATTTTGAAAACACTAGATGAGATTATCAAAGTCGACCAAGAGTGTTTATTACTCGATTTGTATGGCCGTATATGGGCCGGATTGGGCTCACATTGACAGCCCGTAAGTTTTTAGAGGCATCGAATTTTGTAGTAGAGAGAAACACGAACCGTGAGTCTACTACATTTATTAATCAGAAAATAAAGTGTTATCTCAAAAGTCTCAACCACTCAATCACATGTCGAAATTGAGTGTGATGGGTAACAACATCCAACGAGAATGACTCTTCAAGCAGCAACCAACATTCATAAATTTGTCAAGAAACAAAAGTTTACATCATTGAGCTAAAAGTTTACATGTCTTTCTCAAAATCTATCCTTCACACGATAGTTATGATTTGATATATCACAAAGTCTCAACCAACCACTCGCATGTCAAAATTTCAGAATGCGATGCTTACATCCAACGAGAATGAGGACTCTTCATCAAGCAGCAACCAACATTCATAAATTATTCAAGATAAACCAATTTAATCACCACCAAACAAAATGTTAAATCATTGGGCTAAAGTTATGATTATAGATGCTAATTCAAGATCAATAATCTGATTAATATTGCAATATCCTAATAAGAAATGAAATTTATGTACAAAGAAAAGTTTCAGAGGAATCAGACTTACTTAGAGAATCAAAGGATAAAAGCAATTGATCTACCACATTTACACATCAATTAAAACCCAGAAACTGAGGAAATTCTAGAGAAAATCAGCCATGGTTCTTGTTATTTGAAGAAATCATTCGAGGTCGAGACTTTGGGAATTCGAGATCAGAACCTGAGTTTCATGCCGAGACCATGCTTACCACCAGGACGAACGCAACCAGGTTTCAAGTGGGAATACGGAACCTTGGCGATTGATCTCTTCCCTAACTTCCTCATCCTCTGTTTCCCCAGCTTCTTACTTACGCTCCTCGGCACCAGCTCTTCGTCTAGATCATAGGAATCGTCGTACTCAACATCATCCTCACCGCGATCTTCGTCGCCGTCATCGTAACAACCACCACCGTACGTAATACGTCCAAAAGAATAAGGAGAACCCTCACGTAGAAGCACCATCCGTCGTTGAGCCCATCCAAGTTCATTATCATCAACTTCATCGGGAAAAACCTCATCGCCATCGCCATTACCGTCGACATGACCGTCGAGATCCAGATCCGCGGCGAGATCACCACCGTCGTCCTCAGGAAGCATCTGAGGCGGCGGAGGAGAAATGACAGAAGGTGAGATCAAGGAATCGTCGTCAAGAGATATGACGTCATCATCGGAAAGACTATCGACGGAGAAAGAATCGTCGGAATACTCGCCGTCGGAGGCGTTAACGACTTCCCAGAGATCGAGATCGAGATCGAAATCGATTTCGAGATCGTCTTCCTGGTTGAGAACGAGAGGAGACATAGTGATAACCCTAGATCGATTCGCCATTTTCGAGATTGTTTCGTGGTTTGATTTCAAAGACTGTTTTTGTTTGATCATCCAAGGAAGTTACCTTTTTAATACAAAGAGAAACCACCGTGTGTTATCGTGTGACCATTGGTGGTTACACTGTGGAAGATACGTAATTAAAACCAATTATATATTGCCACGTAATTCTTCTTTTGCCATGTCAGCGACTTCTCAAATGTTTTGCCAGTAAAAATTTAATAACTAGAACTGTAAATCGATCTCATCCATTAATGATAAGAAGATACACTTTCTGTAAATTTGATCGTTTGTATTTTTTTAGTTTAAATCTTATCGATAATTTCTAGTTATATTTGCTTAACACATTTCTCATCATATTATTTTAAAAGAATAAATATATAAAATATCTGACAAAATGGATATTTAATGTTTTTTTTTCAACGAAATATTTAAATATATTTAATGTTTGATAAATATTAAATATTACAAGATATTAATTTTGAAAAAGGGATGAAATATATAAAAAATAAGTAATAAACACATCTGCAGTAACGATTCTTCAGAATATTCCAAATGATATAATTTTTAATTTATTTTTTAGTATGCAACTCTTTCACATAGTGTTCATAAACTACAAATTTCGTACATATGTTTTTTTTTAATTAACAGACATAATTCAACCCAAGAAAATTCCGGTTCATAGATTCTACAGGTCGACCACATAATCCATTTGAGAAATCATACACACCACATAAAAAGTGTGGATATTCATGATTCCATAAGCTTTTTATATGTACAAAGTGTTTCCATACATTTTTTCAAAAACATATATAAGTTTTTTAATAGAAATAAAATAGTTAACAAAATATATCAAAATTATCATATCACCGATTTTTTGTTTTGTCTAATTTATAAAATACCCTAAGAAAATAGGTCCCGTTTCTTCCTCCACTCATAATTTTCATGCGCACACAAAATTTTAACCAAAATTTTCATTTTCTCTCTTTTTTTTATTTTGGAACCTCTTTAATTCTTTTTTAATTTTAAAGAAATAAATAAAAATGTGAAGCCTTGTGTGGCTTTGTGAGAAAAAGCCTGTATCCTTTGTTTTCATCGATGAATAAATTAACCATAAAAAAAAACTCTAAAATTAGAATATTCGCTGGCACCGAATCGTATCGATCCACATCGCAGGTGAGCCGTGAGGGTTCTCCAATTCTTCAACTGCTTTTTTTCCAAGTGGTCTCTCTTTGAATCTCAGATCGCCGTCGCAGAGAAGTTTGCTTTCCGTTCTCCGACGAATCCGGCATTGTCGTCGTCACTGATTCCAAGGAGACGAAGATCTTTCGACTCTCTGTTGTTTCTGATTCAAAAAATTCCGAAAAACAATGGCGAGCTTGGGCACGATTCTGAGATATCCCGACGATATATATCCGCTTTTGAAGATGAAACGAGCGATTGAGAAAGCCGAGAAGCAGATCCCGCCTGAGCCACACTGGGGTTTCTGTTATTCGATGCTTCACAAGGTTTCTCGAAGCTTTTCTCTCGTTATTCAGCAATTAGGTACCGAGCTTCGTAACGCCGTACGTCTTCTCTCTCTCTCTCTCACTCGATCTCAATGTGTATATCCAAATATCTGAACACACATTTATTGTAGATGTCGTTGATAATTTGGTTTCTTATGTAGAATCGATGATTTTTTGGATTTATCCCTGTGGAAGAGAGTTTGTGTTGTTACGCTTAGTTTCTGCAGGTTGCTATAAATTGATTCTGAGATTTCAGCTTTATTTGCAAGTTTATCTGAGCTTGCAGTAAATGCTTCTGGAAAAGTTTCCTATATACGTTAGTATATTATCTCTTGTGCTATATCATATAGTTGCTTTCGTGGAACATGTAACGCATAGAAGAAGGTTTAGGTTGTTTCTAAATTTTCCACACATCTTTGCTTTGTTCACAGCTTTGTCCAATCTTGCAGCATTTCTTATTCGACTGTCTTTTTCTTTTTGTAGGTGTGTGTGTTCTATTTGGTTCTCCGAGCTCTTGATACTGTTGGTTAGTGTCTCTTAACTATGCTTCTAATCACATTACCTTTAGATGATGAGGCTTCTTTAAAATCTACAAAAGTTCTGTTTTTGAAATGTATTCATGTTAGATTCATCCTCCTTCATGCTCATGCTGCTAATATAATAGTTTTTGGTACTACAGAGGATGACACAAGCATACCAACTGATGAAAAAGTTCCCATCCTGATAGCTTTCCACCGGCACATATACAATACTGACTGGCACTATTCATGCAAGTCTGAAGAGTCTCTTTACATCTTGATCTTTCACATGCCATCATTATTTGACTGTTTTAACTTACAAATTTTACTCATTCAACTTTAGGTGGTACGAAGGAGTACAGGGTTTTAATGGACCAATTTCACCATGTTGCCGGAGCTTTTTTGGAGCTTGAAAAAGGGTTAGTTCTAATATATGCGATATGCACTTCTGTTCTGTTCTGTTTTATTGTTTTTCTGCTCGTGTCGTTTCACGTGTATTGATTGAGTTACTGAATTTGTTCTAATCTGCTTTCTGACAATACTAATATTTGTTATTTTATAAATTATACCTTTGTATATGAAGGTATCAAGAGGCTATCGAGGAAATTACTAAAAGAATGGGTGCAGGAATGGCCAAGTTTATCTGCCAGGAGGTCTGTGATACAAAACATTCTTTGTAGTGTGGAATTATTTTTGAGTTATGGTGACAAGTTGGTTTGAGCTAGACCGAGGTCTCTGTTTCATTTAGAATTGTGAAATATCAAAACTTATCAGCGTGTTTCGTGAAGATCCGAAATGATTTGTGTACCGATCCAGTTTTCCCTATTATACACAGGTAGAAACTGTTGATGACTACGATGAGTACTGCCACTATGTTGCTGGACTTGTGGGTTTAGGTCTGTCTAAACTCTTCCTCGCTTCAGGATCAGAAGTTTTGACTCCAGATTGGGAGCAGATTTCCAATTCAATGGGTTTATTTCTACAGGTACAGCAATATAGTTTGACGTGTATAATGTTTCCTCCTCGAATCTTTTACAACATTGGACAATTTCTATCATTGAATAATTCATAATATTGGTCTTATTTGCAGAAAACAAACATTATCAGGGATTATCTTGAGGACATCAATGAGATACCAAAGTCCCGCATGTTTTGGCCTCGCAAGATTTGGGGCAAATATGCTGGCAAGCTCGAGGTGCGTACATACTACCTCAAACTCTCATCTCATGTCTGATGTTACACATATTGACTATTTTCTAACAATGCTCTTCCTTTTTTGGTGAATTTTAAATCTCGATGTAGGACTTAAAATACGTGGAGAACTCAACCAAAGCAGTGCATTGCTTGAATGAAATGGTCACCAATGCATTGATGCATATTGAAGATTGCCTGAAGTACATGGCTGTGTTGCGTGATCCTTCCATATTTCGGTTCTGTGCCATCCCTCAGGTTAGAGAAATAAATATCACATATTTGTTTGTTCCCTATCTAAAGTTTACTTTGCCTTCAAATTCTCGTTGCGAACTGTTTATATTGTCTTCCTCGTTACATGAAACCAGTTTCAGAAATTCCTATCCTTGTCACAAATGATTACATATTCTCCTCTTTAACTGCATTGAGTTGATATAGAATCTCTTGGAAGTTAATATCGCTTTGCTTGGATGTGTTTCCTTGATCAGATCATGGCGATTGGAACACTTGCATTATGCTATAACAATGTGCAAGTATTTAGAGGCGTTGTGAAACTGAGGCGAGGTAAGATGTTTATCTAGAGTTTGGTTTGTAGTCCTTTTCACCATCTCTTCAATTAGATCCCAAGCCTTTTTAACTTTTATTATCAACAAGCTTGAGAACGTGTTACAAGCATTTCCGTCTGAAATACTGTGGAACAACTCGCTATTGTTTAGGTCTAACTGCTAAAGTCATTGATCGCACAAAGACAATGGCTGATGTCTATGGTGCGTTCTATGATTTTTCTTGCATGCTGAAAACAAAGGTATGTAATTAGTTCCCTCTTTTGTTATTTCTTTTGCTCACTCTATTATGTTCTTAGAAGAGGAAAAATATGTGTATTTTATATATCGACATGTAGGTTGACAAGAACGATCCAAATGCCAGTAAGACACTAAACCGACTTGAAGCTGTTCAGAAACTCTGCAAAGACACTGGAGTCCTTCATAAGAGGTACAGTCTTTTCTTTTGTATCTTCTTATTCTATTAGATCATTTAGATTTAGAGATTATGCCCAAACAAAGAATTCCACCACCTATAATTAATCTTCCAAGTATTCCAGAATAAGATAAAATGATCGAAATCTTTCTTTTTGGTTGTGGTTTCTGATGAATCTTTATCTCTCTTCCTTTCAGAAAATCTTATGTTAATGACAATGGACAACCAAACAATGTCTATGTAAGTCCCATTTTTCCCTTTTCCATACAAAGTATCTCGTTTTTAGAAAAAATAACATAACTTATCATCCATCATCCTCTTTCTCTACCCGAAAATGCAGATTGTAATGGTTGTGATTCTACTGGCCATAATCTTTGCATATCTCAGAGCAAACTGAGTGATGTTTAGACCATATGATGAACAGTGATTACTAGGTTGATTCTTATTCACGCCACTCTCTCTTTTCAAGATTGTTTCCAGAACAAAAGAGAGTTTATTAAACATGGATTCTGTTTTGGTTATCTTGACCGTTATTTTATCTGTAGTTTGTAATAAACTTGCATTTTGTTCAATATATTCTTCTCTCCTTGTGTTTTGGTGGGGATCAAACACTCTGTTAAATCTGTTTATAGTTTTCTTTTTTCTTTGGTTCTGTTTTTGGCATGTTACAAGATCTTCAATCAGATCAATTTTGGTTTACGGTTTAGGTTCCATTTTCCCAAACTGGCTCGAGTTTTCTGGCATATGATTTAATTTGAATGGTTGACCCAAAAAATGGTTTCTTGAATTCAAATTGGTCTGTGTAAATGTTGTTGTGTTATCATCTGGACTCAAGTTTGCATAATACATGTTATTGACCCCAAAAAAAAAAAAAAAAAAAATGCGTACTAGGTCCCGTGATTAATTACTCACAACCAAATTAATCCAAACATACACTTAACCCTTACTATCCCATTAACACACGGCCATTTTTTCTTGTCGGCAACACAATATTAAATCTCTTTAAAGTATATATAAAAAGAAAATTGAGGCTTAAGACTTTTTAACGTTTTCGCGTGTAGCACGCGGCAAGCTTTTTAAATGCATCGTTGGCCCAATAACATCAACATCTGTCACGGTGGCAAGTCAAAGACTCTTTACATTTTTGTTCTTCAACGAATCCGCCATTGTTGTCACTGTTTCAAAGAAGAAGAGTCTTTTCCTCTGTTTCTAAATAGAAATCATAAAAAAAATGGGAAGCTTGAGTACAATTCTGAGTCACCCAGATGAGATATATCCGCTCTTGAAGTTGAAAATTGCGATTACGAAAGCTCAGAATCAGATCCCACTTGATGAGCCACACTTAGCTTTCTGCTACTCAATGCTCCACAAAGTTTCTAAAAGCTTTTCTCTTGTTATTCAACAACTATGCACCGAGCTTCGTAACGCCGTACGTAGATTGATTTAGATTTTGTCACATTTTTAGTCACAGCAATATTTTCACGATTTTTCTTGTTTTTTATTAGGTGTGTGTGTTCTACTTGATTCTTCGAGCTCTTGATACTGTTGGTTAGTGCTTCACAACTATATGGTATCCAAACATTACCTTTTATTTGATGAGTCTTCTTCTCCAAATCAATGTATTCATGTTTTGATTGATTAATAAAGATTCATCTTCCTTTCTTCAATGACAGAATATTCTTGATGATAAGAAAATTAGTATCATCTACTCTCTTTTTTTGGTTACTACAGAGGATGACACAAGCATACCAATGGAGATCAAGGTTCCTATTCTGATAGATTTCCACCGTCACATATACGATCTTGACTGGCATTTTTCATGTAAGTAACAAGAGTCTCTTCACATCTTAAAGCTTTCAGATGCAAGTGTTCAGTTTTGTAAGTTAAGTTACTGTGAGATTATGGACTTCCAACTCAAAACCAATTGACAATGAGTGTATTGGCTCATATCCCTTATATATATTACTTAGTCCCATTTTAATTCCGATGCGAGATTCCTAACAATTACTCTTCATTCGATTTTAGGTGGTGCAAAGGAGTACAAGGTTCTAATGGACCAATTTCACCATGTTTCTGCAGCTTTTCTAGAACTTGATAAAGGGTTAGCTGTGTACTATTTGATATATGCAATTTTGTTGTTTTTATAAATTTTCTTGCTCATTCATTGATTGTTCTACTGATTTTGTCGAATCTCTAATCAACTTTGTGGCGATACTAATTTATTTTTTGTTGTTTTCCTAACTTACACAATAGGTATCAAGAGGCTCTTGAAGATATAACTAAAAGAATGGGTGCAGGAATGGCCAAATTCATTTGCAAGGAGGTTTTATTATACAAATAATCTTTGTAATGTCGATTTTAATTTGTTTCAATTACAAGTGTTTCATGCTTAGTTTTCCCATTATCTTACATGACCTTTGCACCATTCAGTTTGAAATTTGGATATAGAAGTTGAGCTATTTACCAACACTTATTAGCAGGTTTTTGTTAAGAGCTGAAATGATTTGTGTATTCGACAGGTAGAAACAATTGATGACTACGATGAATACTGCCATTATGCTGCTGGACTTGTGGGTTTAGGTTTGACAAAACTCTTCCTCGCTTCGGAATTAGAAATACTGACTCCAGACTGGAAGCATATATCCAATTCCACCGGTTTATTTCTGCAGGTATCATTCACAATGGTATAATATGACATGTACAAGGTTTAGTCTTCCTCCAATCTTTTTAGCAATCTTTGAAATTTTTCTGTTATCATATTTGCTAGAAAACAAACATTATCAAAGATTATCTTGAGGACATTAATGAGATACCAAAATCGCGCATGTTTTGGCCTCGTGAGATTTGGGGAAAATATGTTGACAAGCTCGAGGTGCGTACATTTTACTCTCAAGCTCTCATCTGAAGATCTGATACTATAACACAATGTGACTCTTGTGCATTCTTATAATGTAGGACTTAAAAAATGAGGACAAATCAACAAAAGCATTGCAGTGTTTGAATGATATGGTCACTAATGCATTGTTTCATGTTGAAGATTGCTTAAAAAGCATGGCCTCATTGCGTAATCCCGCAATATTTCAGTCGTGTGCCATCCCTCAGGTTAGAGAAAATAAAACTAATCACATATTCTTCAGCTTTTCCTATTTAATTAAATATTGTTACTTTGCTCTAGTTGAGATGAGTTTATGTTGTTTTATCTTCTGCATTGATATAGAATATTTTTTCTCTTTGATTAGATCGTGGCGATTGGAACACTTGCATTATGCTATAACAATGTACAAGTATTTAGAGGCGTCGTGAAACTTAGGCGAGGTAAGATGTTTTTATCTTGAGTTTGGTTTTGCAATCTTTAAACACAATTTCATCATTCTAAATCCTAAGGCTTAATTAGAATCAAAGGCTATATAAATCATTAATTTGTGAGTCAAATCAATAATTGAGTTATGTTACAAACATTGCTATGTGAAAACTGATTTATTGACAAAGATTTTCTATCGTTTAGGTCTAATAGCTAAAGTAATTGATCGCACAAAGACAATGGATGATGTCTATGCTGCATTCTATGATTTTTCTTGCATGCTTGAAACAAAGGTATATATATATATATGTTAGTATATTTCCTGTTTTATTGTTTGGTAATTAGAAAATGAAATGTGTTTTCTTTTTAATAATAGGTTGACAAGAACGATCCAAATGCCATGAAAACATTAAACCGACTCGAAACCATCAAGAAAGTCTGCAGAGAAAATGGAGTCCTTCACAAGAGGTAAGACTCTTTTTTTTCTTGGTTTCTTTTTCTTGTTCCATTATTTAAAAGAAGATCCAAAGTCATTTATCATGAGGAATTGTTGCTTTTCACGCCCAAAAAAAAAAACCGCATTTAGATTTATACTCTCTGCGTTTTAAAATCGAAAGTAGGTGTCTGACTAAAAGAATGATCTTTTATATTTTGGTTGAGGTTCTAATGAAATCTTTGTGGCTCAGAAAATCTTATGTTAACGACGAAAGACAATCAAAGGCTATTTTTGTAAGTTAATTTCTTTTTTATCCGGTTTCCATAGTAAGTGTTTCATTTTTAGGATAACTTACTTATCATCATCCTCTATACCCAAAAAATGCAGATTGTAATGCTTGTGCTTCTACTGGCCATAGTCCTTATGTATCTCAGAAGCAAACCAATGTAAGTGATTCGTGATTCTGGCTTTGTCACATCAAGATCTGGAGATCATCATGAACATAGTTTATAGTTTATTTGAATGTTTGATCAAATCTTATTCAAGATTGTGTTCCTTGTTAAAACTTGGTTTGGTCTGAAACCATAGATTTCTGTTATTTTCCTACCTTTGTTTGGGTCAAAAATTTCTGTTTTTTTTCTTCTTCTTTTTACAATTTCGTAAGACCAGTGTTTGAAAAAAGAATCATTATTTGAAAATAATTGGACAAAAAGTAACAAATAAAACCCAAAAAAGGAAGTGTATTCACATATGAAGATAGATATAGAGATTTTGGCATTTGATGTAAATGCCAAAGAAAGGATCCAAATCCAAATATTGAGATAATAATACCTTAAAGTTGAACACTTGTTCTAGTGGCATCACTATCAGATTCTGAAAATCGCAGAAACCCGCATAAACTCTCCTCATGATTCATGAACATGGACTTCTGTTTAGCCGGTGAATCTTTTTCTCTTTCTTTTTTTCTTTCTACACAACACAACTCTTCTACAGAAGCAACTCAATTCCATAACCACCAAAAGGGAACCACAATGTTACCTTCCGATTCTCAGAAAACTTCGGAAACTTTGCTAGCAAGAACTCGTTCTCGTCTTTCGATGTACTCATAAGGGAACCAACCGGCTTTGCCTTTGCATTCACCTTCTGCCCATCCGCTGCTTGTCACCTGAGACGGTAAGCAACAGAGAAAGGTGATATCAACAAACACTTTTTGAAAAACTTTATCGGTTAAATGTGAATTAAAGGAGACATTGTTGGTTTTCCAGTGTGGGGGTATCAAACCTTTCTAACAACAACGTATTCACCAGTCGATAAGCTGAGCTCAACATCTGTCACACCGTGATATGGAAACAAGACCTGAAAATGTCAAAGAGCGAATAATATGTTATAATGGAACATCAAATGAGGACCAAAAGGAATCTAGATGTAGTCTTTCTTTCGCTTCTGTAATCAGAAACAGTTTATAAAACATCCAATCCTTACGTAGAGAACTTATAATCCCATTATCTCTTTGAAACTTTTACTACCAATATAAACAAAAGGTTTAACTCGCAAAGGAAAGTATTTGGGTATTTGTGAGAAAAAGCATTAGACGACATTAACAACCAAGTAGCATACCTCTCCTAAGAAGTAACCCATAGCATCTGTTGAAGTGTCATGCATGTGAGATGCAAACACTCCATTAGCTTCCTCATATGATGGAGGCGGCGGCATATTGTCTGCACTTGAGGGAGTAGAGGGAGCTTCAATACGCTGCCTCTCAGATACCATCTGTGGGTTCAAAGAATGTTCAATTTTGCCCTTAGTTGACTCGTGTAATGAATTGATTGTTCGACAAGAATAATATCACTATGAAAGTTGAAAGCTGTAAAAATAATGCACACCAACCTCTCCTTCGAGCTGATCAAGTATTTGGAGGACTCTTTGATGGTAGGCACGTTCAGATTCAACCTTGATATCAAGAATGAACAACATAGTTGTTTCAAAAGAAGTACATATGGGTAAGTAAATCTATTGACCTAAAAATGGAGCATGTAACCAATCACGCTACCATTGAAATAAGTCGTTCAAGAGTCAATTTTTGTTGTTGATCTTCAACGGAAGATAAAGCAGAAGTGGCTTCCTTCCCCAATATTGTCATGTTTGATTTTAGGTCTTGAAGTTTTGCTTCAGCAGATTCCAGTTTCATCAAGATGTCAGGATTACCTTGAGACTCCCTCGCCTTTGCTTGGCGTCTGGCAACTTCCGTAGCCTGTTTAGATTTAAAGCAGGTGCATGAGTAAAATTTTATCATGCTAGTAATAATAAAAAGCTAGTTCTAGATTTATATTTCTTTGAAAGATAATCAAACTGCCTCATGGTATTATCTTTTGTGGTACCTGAGCTTCAGCTTCTTGGCGCATTCTGTCATAACGTTGAGCAAGATGTCTAGCATCCTCCAATGGAGCTCCCAAAACCATTGCTCGTAATGGCTCAGCAACCTAACAGTTTCAGGATTAAATTCCAGATTGAGATGTGATTGTAGTAGCCAAATTGCAATAATGAAAGAACCAAGTGGAACACCATGACACTAATAGACTTTTAAGGATTATTTTTAGAAACATGACGTAACAAAAAATTCCAGATAAAAGCTATAGATCTCCCCACAAATGGCAGTCATTCCCGTAACGATGGCAGGAAAGTAATTCTTTGTGTAGTTATACTATATCACATGCAAAAGATATGACTTGGTATGTCCTAATGATCAACACTTTGATGGAAGATGAGAAAAACAAACCTGTGTACCAAGAGCCTTCAACATATTTCCACGCTCCTTCTCCATTTGTGCCCGAGCACGTCCGTAGCTCAGTGCAGCCTTTGTTAATACATTACCATTCGTACATGTATTATCTGAGCCATATTTCCTACTATCCTCAGACAATTTCGTCCCTGAGGAACAATGAGTGCACAACGAAAGCCAGGCATGTGAGCAAATTCACTTCTATAACAAACATAGAAAGATACTATAAGTCAACACTCAAGGATCAACAAAATCACCTATTTCGACTTGTTTTGACCCGGTGACTATATAACCTTCCACACCACGAACAATATCTCTTTGGTAATGCTGAAAATGAAGAATGCATGAGTCCAACAAATTAATCGTAAACAAAACTTCAAAGAGTCAAAGGCTTTACAAAAAAACCTTGGCAGCACGGGTGGATATGTAAAGCTTTTCTAGTTTCTGATGCTGATGGAGTTCTGCATCATCAGATAAACCAGAGCCATATCCTCCTCCTCCAAACTGCTTGAAGACAGCCTTAACCATTCCACAAAACTAAGTCAGTGTGCTAATTAACCTCAAAATCGAGGAACAAACACCCAATCTCATGGTAATTTGGAACATGTAGCCAACATAACATAGTTTGAAACGCAAGCATCAAGAAAAAGCATCAAAGCAGGATATATGTCACATTTTCCGTGATTACATCATTTCTATGTTCGGGAGCTGTGATGCTAGACAATGTACAAACCTCCTAAATATGTAGCTCCAAGATGTTAATCTATGACTACAAAAATCTTTCAACATATTTATATCGAAATTCATCAATAACTTCTGATCTTGACATATAACAAGACATCAGCAAACCAATCCTAAATGACCATTTTGACAACAACAAACAAAAAAATCACATTTTGATGAGTCAAACCAAATACCAAATTATGCAGACTGAAACTTCCCCAATCTCACATCGAATCAAAGCATTCATCACAATCAAATGAATAAAAGTCAGATCCAAGTACTCATTAACTCGAAAATTCTCGATCCGAACAAAAAAACTTAGCTCCTCATCACAACATTATTGTTTGATTCACCAGAAACCAATGAAACCACGAAATCACAAAAACAAAATCTGGGAAAATCAAAGAAACAGGATCTAAACAAAAGGGCAATAAGAAAATTTTCACCTGTTGCTGTCTCGCGACTTGTTCCCTCAACCTGCTTGCTTGTTTTCTTATTGCATCCATTGTTCACCTAATCAAAGCTCTTTCGCAAAAAAAAAATCTTCCTTTTTTCTTCTTTCTCCTTCTACCTTACTTCCCACCTTCGAATTTCCTCCGATTACCAAGAAAAGCTCGGCGAAGAAACAGATTCGAAATCGTGAAAAATGGCGTTGAGCTCCGATGAAATTTCTCTGCTTTCGAAATCTTTCCACTTTTTTTTTTCCCAACACGAAGAAATCAAAGATAGAGAGACTCTGTTTCAGAAAGAAGTTTCTAAAAAGTTGTGAATTGGGCTCTTCAGGCCCATTGGGCTTATTTCATGTCAAATTAAAAAGAAAACTGGACCGTACAAAAACCCTAGATATATATAAATCTAAAAGCCAGTGAAATTAGGGCTCTCTCTCTCAGTTGTTGAAGCCGCTTCTTCTTCTTCTTCACTGTTGCTCGGCGTCGTCACCATCTGAAGATCCGTAACCATGGCCGTCGGGTAAACTCTTCGCATCTCTCTCTCTCACTTGATAGCTTCGAGTTTCATGTTCTGATCTACTTTTTTTCTTTTCCGATTTTATAGGAAGAACAAGAGGATTTCCAAGGGCCGTAAAGGAGGAAAGAAGAAGGCGTAAGTAACATAAAACCCAGATTAAAAAATTTCAGATTTTCATTATTCAATCTGTATATATTGATGAAAATGAGTTTTTGTATGACTTTGTAATCGATGATGATGGATGCAGTGTTGATCCTTTCTCCAAGAAGGACTGGTATGACGTGAAGGCTCCTGCTTCATTCAGCATCAGAAATGTTGGGAAGACACTTGTTTCAAGGACTCAGGGTACCAAGGTTAGTGTTTACTGTGCAATTGCTTGTTGGGTTTGGTTAAAGGTCATCTCTCTCTGTTTCATGGCACATTTCATGTATGTTAATGTTAGTTGGTAGTAATGGAAACCCGAAATTTTGTGGCTTTGGAGTAACTTGATGTGATAGTTAAGAGTGTGGTCTCATTCAGATTGTTACTTTTGTCAAATCTGACTTGTGTATTTCTGTGTGGGCTCTAAATTTGAACAGATTGCGTCCGAAGGATTGAAACACAGGATTTTCGAGGTTTCTCTTGCTGATCTTCAAAACGATGAGGATCATGCTTACAGGAAGATCCGTCTCAGAGCTGAAGATGTTCAGGGCAGGAATGTGTTGACCCAATTCTGGGGCATGGATTTCACAACCGACAAGCTAAGGTCATTGGTCAAAAAGTGGCAGACTTTGATTGAAGCTCATGTCGATGTGAAAACCACCGACAGCTACACCTTGAGGCTGTTCTGCATCGCCTTCACGAAGAGGCGTGCTAACCAGGTCAAGCGTACTTGTTATGCTCAATCCAGCCAAATCCGTCAGGTAATTTCAACATAGCATGTGTATATAATTGATTCTATAAACAGAAATGTTGAATAGGATTCTCGGAGATTCACATATTCTGTAATGTTTTTTGGATCATTGTAGATCCGCAGAAAGATGAGGGATATTATGGTGAAGGAGGCTTCATCTTGTGACCTTAAGGAGCTTGTGGCCAAGTTCATCCCCGAGTCCATTGGAAGAGAGATTGAGAAGTCTACACAGAACATCTACCCGTTGCAGAACGTGTTCATCCGTAAAGTCAAGATCCTCAAGGCTCCCAAGTTTGACCTCGGAAAGCTCATGGAGGTAAATTGAAATCACATTAATGTCTGTCATTGTCACATTGGACTTTGTCCAGCCACGGAGGAGAGACAATCGGAACTAACTTTTGGTTTCTTATAGGTGCACGGAGATTACACAGCAGAGGATGTCGGTGTGAAGGTAGACAGGCCAGCGGATGAGACAATAGCTGAGGAACCAACTGAAATCATCGGAGCTTAGAGGATTATAGATTTGTTTCTTTTCCCGTTGGCAAAAAAAAAAACTGATGTTATGTCGCCATTGTTGTGGAGTTTTTGGTAAGAGAAACTCTCTACTTCAGTATGACTGGTTTTTTGGACTCGTTTTTGATGGATGATCTATTTATTTACTCTTCTTGTTTATCATTTTACTTTTACCTTTTTATATTAAGTGCCTCATTTCTATTTTTTTTTTCATTCTTTTTGTGCTTGAATTTTTAATCAAAGAACAAAATACAACCACCATATATTGTTGTCAATGGGTTATAGATTAAACTTATTGGTCATTATTTTGTTGTCCATGATATTTTGCTATTTCACTACCTTGTTTAGCTATTTGTTGTATAAATTTGTGTTATGAAATTTGTACTTATGGTTTTTCCTAGTCAATTATTCGACAGAGGAATTGTCCCCCTCTGTTTCACAATTCTCGTATGTTTAATTTGTGTTTACGATTTCTATCTTTTTGGGTCTGCTAAGATTTGAGATTATTGTTTTAACTTTTTTTGTTGACAATGCTTTGCGAATAGTGTTTAACATTGTTTGTCAATACTCGGTGCTTCAAATGGATTATGTTTTGTTAAAACTCAATGATTATGTTTAGTGACTTTTGTCAACTTCTTTTTCGTCCCGTTTCCCCTTTCTCTCATGTATTCAAGGGTTTTTTTGTCTGAGAATGTAAAACACAATCGTTTAGTTAAATGTTAGAAATATTATATTTGGAACTCTAATTTGCGATTTTCGTTTGTGTTTTTGGATTTAAATAACGCATTAAATTTAGTAGATTTTTTCTTAAGTAAAACTTCGGTAGCTTGAATATTGCTTCGTTTACGGACGGTTGCATGAGAATCAATCAATATCTTATTGAATTTAAATAACACATTAAATTTAGCAGATTTTTTTTTAGGTAAAATTTCAGTAGATTGGGTATTGCTTATCAGCTTTTCCGCAAAGTAGTGATGATATAGATATTTTGAACACAAGAATACAAGAATCACCAAGTCGAAAACAACTTGCATTGATTGATTACAAGACTTGAAACTGTTCCATTTCCTTGACATAAAAAAAAAAAGAAAAAAAATACTAACAAACAAAATACAGAAAAAAAATGAAAAAAGATTCATAGTGAATCAGTGATGATGTATATTGTATCGAGGAGTAAGAGGAAAATGTGACACGTTCTCCTTTTCCCCCATTTCACCCTCGTCACTCCTCACCTTACCAGCCTGCTTCCCTTTTTATATATCTTTTCTAATTTTCCCCGTATTTTACAAAAAATAAAATCAGCCAAAACGAATATATATACATCAACTATTAAAATAAAACTCGAAAATACATGAATTTGTATAAAGAAATACGAATATAACACCCCCATACACTACTACCAACTATGGTTGGCCAAAAAAATGACTACCAAACTAAGTGATTGTTACGACTCGTTCAAATAAACCAATTCCTAATTTTGTCCCAAGATTAATTATACGTCTTAAATCATAGCAAATTAGTGAAAAAGTTTGTGTAAAAAAAAGATAGACTAAACTCTACTCTTGAAGGTTGGTGATGTTTTATCAAAGTCTATAGAGATATTTAACTCCATCACGATTGCAAAAATAAAATTCGACGATATTTTTGTACACTTTAAATAGACCATTTTCTGTTAACTACAATATTTTGAGTTTTGGTTTCATAGTTTTTTTAGGTGTTCGGTAAAACATGCAAAAATTTAGAATCCAATTTCATAAACGAACGACTCTACTAAATATTAAAGAATTTTACATATGAAACAAAAAAAATTCCAAATAAGGACTCTTTAGTTTAAAAGCAGCAAGATATATAAATTTACAAATATCCCCTAAACTTATAGTTGTGGATATTTTTTTTTTTTTTTTTTAACATTGATTTATTATTTTATTATAAATTATGAGAATTATTACATCGACGATTTTATAACGGACAAATCTACCGTCTTGATCCACGCCAGACAATTCTACTTTGCACCACGCTAAAGATCTTATATAGGTTTGTCTCTGTTAATCTGCATAAATGATAATAAATCGCATTCTTTGAGATTCGAACCTTAGACTTTTTGGTGTAAAAACATTAATGAATCATTTATCTGGATCAAAAAAATTTCTACATAAATCTTTATTTTAAACTAAACAAAAAAAAGGAAAGGTTGCATAATTGGAAGGAAAATAGTTTATTTTGATACTGATTTTATTTTATTATATTGTATTGTTAAAGGGTTTTGGCTATAGTGGTTGCTTTGGTGAACTCCACTCCAACGGTGGTTTTGCATCTTCTCCATTCCCATCACTACAAAAAAAAAACACACTTCTCCTCTTCTTTTTGTGGGTAGTGATATGTTAAATGCTTTTTATACGTTTCATTTAGTTGAACTTTATTTATGCTGTTTTTGTGTTGAGAAAGTGGTTGAATTGAATTTGAATTGCAAATCTGTTTTTTTTTTTTTTTTTTTGCTTTAAATCTATATTAAAAATGTATATATAATTTTTTTTGAATTGAAAATCTAGTTGAATTTATGTTTATTCGGTTTAGTACAAATTGACTTAATCCAAATAGACATTTATTCAAATTTCAGGCATTTATAAATCCTACATGTTCTTCATAGAATGGAATCTATATGAGATTTTCTTTTTTAAATTATAGAATGGCCTTAATGTTTCTATCGAATACTATTTTCTCCTTTTGGCTAACTAACCTATATCCAATACAACAAAGTAGTAAAACATCGAGGATTGGGCGGATTATATATGGCCATTACTAGACTGCATGGGAATGTTTGTTATTTAATGGCGTAAACATTTCGTTGTCACTAACATTTGTAAAATATCAGTATTTATATTTCTTAAGAGTAAAAAATGTTATATACTAGTATTTTTTAGAATGGATACATGTATTACATTTTTTTCCTTCAAATGAATCAATTTCTGTTTAATGAATTGTTCTTCTTTTTTTCTTTCAAATTCATGTGGCTAAGTGCAATTCTTTTTTTCAGAATTGCTTCTATATATGGTTTTGGTTATTTTTCAACGTCCGGCAAAAATGCGACATCTATCTCAGTATTTTAGATTTTAAAATGAATTTATATTTTTTTTTAAATGTAATGTTTTTTTTATAACTAAGAGGTTCCAGACCGAGATCCGACTAATCCTTCATGGTGAATGTACTTGTCGAATAGTTTGCTCACCGAATTTTTTAATAGACCTAAAACGTAACACCAATTCAATTGGTCAAATGGAGATGAAGTGGAGATGAAAGTGTTCTCAGTCAGAATTAAATTCAAAAAAAAAAGAAATTTTACATTATCTACAAATTATAATTTTATTTGAGTTTGAGCTATTTTGGTATTGTACTTATTGTTTTGTTTTGGATCTTTAGTTAGATATCGTAATTTCTTATAATTTCAAAAAAGAGATTACGGTTTAACCGGTGACTTTTACTAATACTAAGTTTTAAAGCAAAATATTTTGGTAATAGTAGTATGGATGGAATAACATATTCACCATTGTAAAAACTATTCAGCATTTCGTAAGTAGAAATGGTCAACCCTTTTGACAAGACAAGCTAAATAGGCATCGACAAGGAGCATGATATAACCCTTCACAATTATTATGTATATAAAAAAGTTATTATAAAACTCAATCAAATTGTATTGAATAATGTGAAACAGACCTGACTTATCAATTTGTGACGAAGGATAAGCCCAAGCCGTTCCACGTAGCGAACTCATTGATTAGGTCCAAAGAAAAATGAAGAAAATAAAAAAATAAAAAAAATTGACGTATGGGAATAAAGAAAAACATAACTTTTTGTTTGGCTTTAAAAAAAAAAATGATAAGTAAATCCGAGAGTTTCTATGTGTGATTTGTAGAAGATGGAAAAAAAAATTTGAGCAGCAACAAAAATCAAAGCACAAAAAAATCGATTGTTTTTTAGAAGTTAAAAGGTAAGTATGACAATATAACTTGATGTGATGCGAGCCGTGTGAGGTCTCACAATAGTTCTATACTCAAACAATCCAAATCTATAAAAAAGATTATACAGTTAACGAGTTGAAATGATATACAATAAGCCTTGGGAATAGCTAGGTTGGTCAAACCAAAGAAAGAATTTGGGCATGGTAATCCAATATGGTTCATAGACTCTTTCGTTTGATGAATTTGGACATTTGTGGAACCATTCGAATAGTAATAAAAATTTATATATACGTATATATATTTTGTTACTATTTCAGAGTAAAATAATACGGTACATATCGTTTTTATTCAAAATCGTAGTGTTTAAAATAATGGACCAATAAATTTAAATATATATGCAGCTAGTTTATTTATATGGATTAGATTTTTTTTTAATATAAAATATATGGATTGGACTTAACCCTAATTTTTTTTTTGAAAATCTAGCTATAACAGTTCGTTGTAGAATCGTTTATGGAATAGTTGTTCGTCGTGTTTTCAAATGTTATATGAAGTTATATTTGTTCATCGTGATTGGGATTAGGGCTGGACAAAATACCCAGAACCGTAGAATCGAACCAGAATCGAACCGAAATTACCGAACTGAACCCGAATCGATTTTTCAAAATACCCGAATGGAACCTATATGCATGTAACCGAAGAACCGAAACCGAACCGAGAACCGAATGTATACTCGAAACATAAATTAATCCATAGATATTTTGGTTCTAGGTTGGGTATGTTCGGATAAATTTTACAATTTTTTTTTTTGTTATTTTTTCAGTTAATTCGGTTAGTTCGAGTATTTTTAGATATTTTTGGATATTTCGGATAAAAATAACCAATTTAAGTGTATTATTTCAATTTCTATATATATATTTTTAATTATTTTTCGGATATTTTGGATATTTTCGGATATTTTGGATATTTTTGGATATTTTGGATAAAATATCCGGAATCAAATTGGATCCGAAAAATTTTCGGTTCTAAACCGGTTCTCCTTCGAAATATCCGAACCGACCTGAATCGAAGGGGAACCGAACCGGAACCGAACAGAAAATCATTCGGTTCCATATGGATCCTATATGCATGAAACCGAAAAACGGAAAGATCGAAAAAGCGAACCGGAACTGAACTGATTATCTGAATGTACACCCAAATCATCATATGTAATACAATAACAAAGTAAAAATTAGTATTTATGAGACGACAAACACACACACACACACAAAATTAGACTATAACTCGCATATTATCATTTGCGAGAAATATTATCATTAATAAATCATATCTAGACAAAATATATCCTTAAATTATTTATTTTTTACAAGATATTATATTATCATGATTATTTGGAGGTTTGCTAAAGAAAACTAATTGGCATTTGTAACATTTTATTCTACGCATATGCATTTTATTCTACGCATATGTATATATATACTAGTATAAATTCGATGTCATGAACGAATATGTCATACACTTAGAATATCATAAAGACATATTATCATGTTGATTCTTAGTTCTTAATTAAAACTTTAATTTTTGTAAACCTATATTTTGAAAAGTTAGACATTTATGCATATAATGTTTTTAATTTATAATATGGGTTCTTAGTCAAATAAACCATATTACAAAATTATGGGTTCTTAGTCAAATAAACCATATTATAAATTAAAAACATGTGTTATTTTTTTTATAAACAAAAAACTTAAGATTAAGAAAGAAAGGACACATCATTTTACACCAAAATGAAGAGGCAAATAAAGAAGACGTAAAGCATTGATTCTGAAATACCAATCTAGTATCATTCGTGAAAGAAGATTTTGTAATATCCCACAAACTTAAGAAAAATAAATTAGGGGAAAAGAAAAAGAAGAAGAAGGAAAAAAAGGCTTTAACTTTTGGAATTGGAAGCACAAACACAAAAACACAAAGTCTCTGTTTAACCTTTTAACCCCTTCAAGAATCGTCCTTTAATTTCAGTGCCCTCTTACTTTGCTCCGCTCGTTCTCTCTTCCTCTGTTTCTTCGCCTTCTCTCACCTTTTCCTCTTCTTCTTCGACTTTGTCAGGTAAAGAAATACGATGAGCTTATCCCAAATACCTCTCTATTCCTCTCATCTTTCTAATTTCTCGAAAGTTTGCATGTTTAGACTGTTTTGTAGATCATAAAGTTTAGCTTTTTAGCTACTTTTTCTCTTGTTTGTGTTATGTGTATGGTTGTTGTAATAGTGAGCATTAGAACCATATGTCAAACTGATAATTGAAACTTAAAAGATTCTATATCTATGTATGAAAAAGAGTGAATGGAGTTGTGGACAGAAGCTAGAGCCCTGAAGGCAAGTCTAAGAGGAGGAGAAGCTACATCTCTCAAGCATCATCAAGTGATTGTGTCTGAAGAATTAAATCGTACTTCTTCTTCTGCTGAAGATTTCTCCGTTGAGTGTTTCCTTGATTTCTCAGAAGAAGGTCAAGAAGAAGAAGAAGAAGAAGAAGAAGAAGTTGTCTCTGTTTCTTCTTCACAAGAAGAACAAGAACAAGAACAACCTTGTATCTTTGACCAACTTCCTTCTTTGCCGGTAAATTTCACTTATTTATAAGCTTTGTTTTGTTTCTTATAATTAAAAGATAATTAGTTGATTTTTTTTTCTGATTATTTAGGATGAAGATGTGGAAGAGCTTGAATGGGTATCTCGTGTTGTGGATGATTGTTCATCACCAGAAGTTTCACTTCTCTTAACACAAACCCACAAAACCAAACCAAGTTTCTCATCTCGAATTCCGGTTAAACCAAGAACCAAACGGTCTCGGACCAGTCTAACCGGTGGTCGAGTTTGGCCACTCGTTTCAACCAATCAACATGCAGCAACAGAGCAGTGGAGGAAGAAGAAACAAGAAACGGCTGTTGTGTTTCAACGAAGATGCAGCCATTGTGGCACAAACAATACACCACAATGGAGAACCGGTCCGGTCGGTCCAAAAACCTTATGTAATGCCTGTGGAGTCCGGTTTAAGTCCGGTAGACTCTGCCCGGAATACAGACCGGCCGATAGTCCAACGTTCTCGAATGAGATCCACTCAAATCTTCATAGGAAGGTTCTGGAATTGAGAAAGAGTAAAGAGTTGGGTGAAGAAACAGGTGAAGCTACTACTAAACCAGACCAAGTCAAATTTGGCAGCAAGTGGTAGAGAAGACTTAGGTAAAACCTACTTTTTTTAGCATTATCTGTAGTGTTGTAATTTAACAACTTGCCTCGTAACATTTGAAACTGTTTTGGGAATTAGTCTTGAAAATGGGGTTTTTCTTGTATAAGCAAAATTATGTTTTTTTTTTTTAATGATGTGAGACCACCACCACTGCTTACTTAGAATGATTTTGGTCCATGTGAAGTGGCTATAGACTTTTTGAAGTATTTTGCAAAAAGATAAAAGCTAACACTTTGAGAAAACAAATGCCAAATGAAAGAAGTATTCTGAAAATTCCACAAGAATTATGCTATATTAATAGATAAGAGATAAAAGCTGGTTACAAACTTTATGTGGCCAAATAGTTTTCGTCTCACGTTGCAAAACCGTAAAACGATTCTCCTTCACAAAGCATCAAGAAGGGTTACGAGTCATAATTTTCAGGCCTGGTTCTGAGATTTGTCGAGTCCCAAACAATTACGGTTTAGGACTCAAATAATCTATACATATTTTTTTTTTACGGTTTGGGGGCCAGAAGTTCTATACATATTACTTCTTTAAAATTTGGAAGCCAAGACCAATGTTTTATCCGACTCTCCTCAGACTGGCCCTAAAAACTTTACAAATTTATTACACAATCCCTTTTGCAAGCATAAAATGTTTAATTTTAGGAATGGTGACAACATGATTAAACACAACATAATAATAGTACATATATATTACCGGCTTTAATTTTCAGCTACAAGTTTGTAAAATCATATCAATTGCTACATAAAGACTTACAATAGAAGGACCACAGTTCCATGGACCCTTTGCTCATAAACTAGAATTCAAGAGAAAAGTAGCTTTATCATCATGTGATCTTCTCCAAGCCCAACCAATAATCATAAACTCTAAATCCTCTCGATCTTCAATACAAATCTCAACTTACTCATTAATAACATCAACCAATTTTTTTTTTCCAATCAAGGATTATAACCCAATCCTTAAGTTCTCTCGAAGATCCTACTTCACGTACTTGTAAAATCGCAATAAGAAACAGCACAATGTTCCTATGAAAAAACGGAGAAGAAAACCATCGAATGCTACAAATTTGTGCTGTCTTGCTATCTCCAAGATAATCCTTCTCACAAAACATGGCCTTATGTTTTTGTTTTGCAAATGTTATTGATAGTTGATACTACAAATTTTGTGCCTAAACACAATCACCACAACAACGAAAAATCGTGCAAGAAATCGAATGAAAGGGGAGAGATTAAAACGAATAAAAAAGCCAAAATATCGACATCAAAAAAAAGTTTCTCATTAGCTTCATTGAGCTCAGAAAAAAAATAGTAATTTCTGATTTTTATTAAGTATAAATAATTATGTTCTCAAACATCATCAAAAATCCGTTGTAGTCTAGTTGGTCAGGATACTCGGCTCTCACCCGAGAGACCCGGGTTCAAGTCCCGGCAACGGAGTCTCTTTTTTTCAACTTATTGGTTTATGTCCGGTTTAGAAAACAATATCATTTTTGGTTCGGTTCGGTTCGGTTCAACTACTAACCTGTATCCATCACATGTTGTTCTTAAATCCGACACTTTAATGGGCCGTATTGTTTTCGTAATTGAAGCTCCAATCAAAGGCCCATCTGAAACTTTTTTTGGGTCCCTCTTAATGAAACAGAAGGTTTCTCACTATTGAAAAGGGAATAGAGAGAGAGAGAGAGAGAGACTCGAAATCAAATCGGAATCAGAAAAAATGAGCGGAGTTTCGTCGGCGGCGTATTTTGCCCGGCGTGCGGCGCAGAAGGAGAGGGTTCGAATCCTTTATCGTCGTGCCCTTAAGGATACTCTCAATTGGGCTGTTCATCGCCATATTTTCTACCGGGACGTAAGTTTTTTTTCCTCAGATCTCCTCCGGCGATATCCGAATCTGACTTGGACTTTTTTTGTTTTTGTTTTGCCGATCTCGCATTTTGGGTTTTGATTCATTGATCTTCGTTCCTTTACAGGCTTCTGATCTGCGTGAGAAGTTCAACGCTAACCAAGATGTGGTTTGTTCTCTTCTCCTTTTAGACCCTCTTTTTTCACCTCCTGCGATTTCTTTGTTTGATTTTTGATTGAATTTTTTTCATCAATCCGTGGAAATGGATGTTTAACGTGTTTTGTTTGATTTGATTTGGTAGAGAGACTTTAGAGCTATGTCCATAGCCATGTAAGTGGGTTTGGTTGATAAATTTGTTGTTGAAACAACTGAGGGAAAAGCTTCTTCTTATTCTTTTGGGCCTTATTACGTTTCTGCTATGATCAACTATGAAGTCTGTGGAAAGATGTGAAATTTCATTGAAATAAGTGAATGACAAAACCTCCATTCTCTTTTACCTCCTGCAATTTCTTTGTATGATTGTTAATTGATTTTTCAATAATCCGTGGAAATGGAAGTTTATTGTGTTTTGTTTGATTTGATTTGGTAGAGAGAAACTTTAGAGAAATGTCCATAGCCATGTGAGTGTGTTTGGATGAGAAATTTGGGGACTTTTGCTGTGGAAACAACTGGGGGAAAAGCTTGTTCTACTGGATTTTCTCTTGCTTAATTGTTCAGATTTCTGCTATTATCAAATATCAACTATGTGGAAAATTCTATGTTTTCCTAATATTTGATGTGTAATTTCATTGAAATAAGTGAATGTGTGCAAAGCTTGTTTCACAGAAAATATGTTCAATAATTCTCGTGTTGAGTTGGTATTTCCATTCATTATCATTAAAATATAGAACTTTGCTCTCGCAATCCATCAGCTTATGATTAATGTTTCAGTGCAATTCATGAAATGTTTGTGTTGACATTAAGTAAATGATGTACCTTTTTAAACTGTAGTTAAGAATCATATAATGAAGTTCTTTCAACTGCTGACACAATGACAACATTAGTGATTACGATGTACATTTGTTTCCCATTGTTTGTCCCTTGATATGATCCCTTGATTGGGGTGTTTGTAGGAGGATGTTGACAGAATCGACAAACTGATTGCTCATGGTGAATCAGAATACAACAAATGGCGGCACCCTGATCCTTATATTGGTAAGCATCTCGACCCATAAATGAATCGTGGTTAATTTGATAGGAAGAAATGTGTGTTAGGTTTATGAAATTCCTCTCAGATTAGAGAACAAGAGCGGTTCACTTCCTGAATTGGACTCACATTTTCTGTTGTAGTTCCATGGGCTCCCGGTGGCTCAAAGTTCTGTAGAAACCCGACTCCGCCTGCTGGGGTAATTATTTCTTCTCAACACTTGTCACTTCCAACGTCATTTATCTCACTTTCTTAGTCGCAAATGCTCATCTTCTTTTGTGACTGATGCAGATTGAGATTGTGTACAACTATGGTCTAGAAGACAACCCCTAAACCTAGTTTGCATATTTTCACACCCATCAATAAAGTAAGTTGGATAATCATCCTCAGGTTGCATACTAAACAGTTTTTTTTCATTCTCGTAAAATTTTCTCGCCTAATTAAAAGTCGCAGTGAAACCACCAAGACGTTAAGCTTCTTCAATGGTGTTTGTTATCTATTGCAGATTGAAGCATCCGGTTGTTATGGTTCAGCAGATAAATTAACGACTTTCAAGTTTGAAACTTTAAGGGACCAATTGTAGTTTCATTCCAGTAAGATGCTCTTGTTTCAACTTGGTTTGTATTTCTTTGTCTAAAAAATATTTTAGGCTGCTTTTGCCAAGCATCTCATCATGAATCATGGATGTTCCGGCCATGAAAACTTGTCAGGAAAACAAAAAAGTGTGTTCTTTTTTTACTTTGGCCGCCTATCGAGTACAAGGTAATGAATTGCTTATGTATTCGATAATGTAATCACATAAAAAAAACACAAGCATGAGCCACTTATCAAAATCATTCAACCGTATGGAACATGTTTGTGTTGTCACACTCACTCTTTTATTCACAACTACCATCATCGTTAATCCCTATAATAATGTCGATGTCATTGTCAATATTTTAAATTTAAATTTATTGTCTCGCTTAATAATCTGTTTTTTTTTGGAAATAGCAAAAAAGAAAGGAAAAAAAGGAATCTTCTAAAAATCCCTCTTTAATTTGGTTTGGTTTTATTTTCTATGTTTCTCTTGGTTGGTTTCATGGCTAGGGAGGAATATTCCCGTGCCGGGGTTACGGATAGATTTGTTTCCATACCGGTTCATCACTCATGTGTAATATCAAATTTTAATAAAACAAAGTGTTAAACAAAAAACATTTCTCTTTTGCAGGGATCCGAATTATGCAAGATCCAGATTTGCCTAAATTGCACTCATTCTACATTATAATTTCTATAAATTAATACTCGATAAATTAATATCTCGATAAATCAATAAATTTTTTGAAATTAGTCTATCAACTAAATAATATTTCGATAAATTAATATTTCCATAAATTGATAAAATATCATAATCTTAATGTTATTAATTTATAAAGATTTTACTGTATATTTACCAAACTGCCTTTCAATTAATGAACCATTAGTCCATGGGAAAGACTAACCAAAAAATCAGAAAAAGAAAACAGTTGTTCTTGTTATAAATTATTATCTATATATTATAATATTTATTATAAGGAGTTGAGAAGGTAAAATGTTTTCACTTCTTATTATTAATGTTTAGTTTGGATATTTGGGTATTCGATTCGGGTTTGAATTGGTTCTTTCGGTTTTCGGATCTAAGGGTCGAGATTCCATTCGAGTATTTTGAAAATATTATTTACAATTAGGTATAACGTGGATAAAGTATTTTAATACTCCATTTGTATCACTTTAGATAATATTTAAGGATATTACACACACTTTAAAAAACAACATAAATAATATAATTTTATGTACTTTATACATTACACAATCATTTATTATGTAAATAAAATTAATTCAATCACTCACAAAAATAGTGTAAAATTCAAATGGTCACAAAATATAAAATATATTAAATTTTTATCTAGAAAAATGAAACATCAACTAATTTGATATAAAAAAAAAATTTCTAAAACATCAATTAATTTGATAGAGAGAGAATATGAGTAATAAACATGCATCTAAGAAAATTTTCAATAAATATCGAAAATGACTTATACCATCTTACGTAAAATATCAAATTACTTTAAATTTGTTTTTAAATTATTATCCCGTGTATAATGCAGGAAATCATCTAGTATATTAATATTTGAATTTCAGGTTATTATGGGAAATAAATAGTGACCAAAATAAACCCAAAAATAACAATCCTACGCGGTTTATACTAAACCTAGGAGCATCTTCCACCTAATGGGCCACACGTATCGGCCCATATAAATCAACCACCATGCGAGTCTGAAAAGTTATATATTTGACCTAAAAGATTCGATCGAAACGATTACGGCGTGTTCCTCTCTCTCCGTGGCTCAATGTTTTTCTCTCTGGCGTTTCAGATCCGATAATAAGCGAGGTAGGTGATTTCAAAGTCCTCCGAATGATTATCTGATGGAGAAGATTTCCGTTCTAGATTAAAAGACGGAACTGCGATTTGTTTGCCCGAATTTTGAGTTTGATATATTTTTTTTAGGGTTAAAAGTTTTGAATGACGATGGCGACGAAGGAGGCTGTAACATCGGTGTATTGGGACATCAGGAGGTGTCCGGTTCCCTCTGCCGATGTTGCCAGTCGGGTGGGCCCGGTTATGCCTTTTGTCTGGCCAAGGCTTTGAAAATTTCCACACCCATCTCAATAACGAATATCATGTAAGCATCCTCCTATCCCAAAAATATAGGACGGACTTTAATACATTTGATTTTCAAGTTTCCCTTTCTCACTTGTAGTTATGTATGCCTAAATTTGACCCCATGCTATCTTTGGTACTTGATGCTAAAACATTGTAGATAAGTGCAAGAAAAACAGGACGTGAACAAGACGACGACGAAGAAGAAGAAGAGTACATCCCCCCAAATGTCGAAACTTTGAGCGACCACTTGTAGTTTTCAAAGATGTTTTGTTCCAGTAAGACATTCTTGTTTCAACTGGTTTACATTTCTTCGTCTTAAAAATTTATACCCTTCTTGGAATAGTAAGCAGAGCAGTAATCATAGCCGTCTCCCGTTACATTCCTTAGAGTCTAAAAAAAGTGTTTAAACTTTGGCTGCCATGGCTCAGACCATTGTTTGTTGTTTTGATAATCAACTTGTCTTCCTTCATAGTTCTAGAAACGCAGCGTGTAAACACACTCCAAATCTTTTGGAGATCCAACTTGAACCATAGATTGGAAATTTTGGGTAGTTAGGAATGGTATTAGATTACGAATCAATTATATATCCAACTTGGAAAATCTGGACCGATCCTAGCAAATTTATGTCATCATGCAACAACACTTGGCATTTTGGTAAGGACCATATGGTCGAGAAAGTAAAATGGCTCAACTTGCAAGTAAAAAGCCGATTCCAATCCCAAATTGCTAAATTCAAGGCAAAGATGTTATAGGGATTGGATTCCACGGTGAAAGAAACGGTAACAATGTCAGCAAAATAAAATAGAGCTTGTTGTGGCCAAGATTAATATAACTTTTTGCATTCTCTCAAAATAATGACACGAATCATAGGATACTATACAATCTCCGTCAAACTTTTTACCTTTAAATTTTATTCCTTTTTTTTTCTTTTTTTTTGTGAGAATTATATACTTTTTTTGCATGATCGCCAACAACCGGACAACTAAAATGTAAACAGCACATCATCTCGAATATACATTTTCTTTTCCTTTTTTTTGTCAAACATAGGTCCAAAATTACCTCCACCGAGCCGTGACCAAGAAATAAAGAAAAACAATATTCGATAGTGCAATCACCTAAAACAACATAAATATGAACCACATATCAATCATTCAACCGCTTCCCAAAATCTAAAAAATAAAAAATATGTGAGTCGATAACACACATACATACATGATACATGTCAGACTCTACCATATGGAACATATGTGTGTTGTCACACTCACTCTTTTACCCACAACCACATCGCCGTTTAAGATGCGGCGAAACCTAATCCCAAAAACAATAAAGGACTACTAGACAAAACTCTTTATTCATTTATTTAATTATTCATCGTTTTTGAATTTTGAATTAAAAGAAGAAAACTCGTGAATTCTACAGTGAAAACAGAAATTGTCTAGTGGAGGACAAAGATTTATTTGTTTATCGTTTGAAATATAAAAAAAATTCGAATGGAGATAGTGTGGTACTAAAAGAGATAAAAAGGGAATTGTAACAAAATAAATAGAACCGGAACGCTTACATTTAAACGGGAAAATATATAACATACGATAAAAGGATCCGAATTTTACAAAAGTGCTTTCATTATTCGGATCCTCTAATTTAAAACCTTAAACAACGATGAATCTCTCATCATATGATTACTTGCTTAATTTATTAAAAGAAACTTAAGAAATCGTACAATGACGATTTGACGATAGTAGAAATGCAACAACAAACCACACCATCACAGCTCTCAAGCAGAGCAGTAATCATAGCCGTCTTCGTCGCAGTAGTAAAATCCGAGGTTATTGATCGCAGCTGAAAGAGAGTTACTCGGTGATGCCGGCTCGGTCGCGAGATACGGCATATTATGGAACGAACGATCGAGACAAGCCGCGACATTGTTGTACTCGTCATCTTCTTCTTCTTCTTCTTCTCTTTCGTCGCCACCGCCTTTGGTATGCATCAGTTCCTCAGCTCGGTGCTTTAGGGTCTGAAACATTAGCTCGGGCTCATGCTGCATTGCTCGGAGAACATCCGCTGAGGACTGACCAGGCACGGCTCGGGTAACCGCAAAGCTGTGTGGTCCATCGCTCTGCGACACACGGACAACGCTTGGCCCGCCAAACAGATTGTGGACTCCACCGAGCGCCTCCTCGTAAGCCCCTCCAAGGAACATACCCAAAAAGTACCTTCCTCCGTTGCCATTGTTGTCGAGCTCGTGCAATGGCAAGCTGGTTTCACCGCCTATGAACTTATCAATCTTCCCGTCACTGTCGCACGTTAAATCCGATAAGATCCCACGAGTCCCGGGCCTTTGATCAAGCTTATGGATAGGAACTATAGGAAACAGCTGATCAATCCCCCAGAGATCAGGAATCGAAGTGAAAACCGATAGATTGATATTGTAAGTATGAACAGGATCCGATGCGCCGATAGCTTTCAACACCCATTCACATAACCCATCAACAGAAACTAATTGCTCGATGCTCAAAACACCATCTTTGAAACCTTCAACACATCTCTGCTTCAGTTGATCGACATAAAGGAGGCAACTTTCGTGGTCTCCACGCATCACAGCAGCGTAAAGATCCTCGTAATTAGCTCGAGCTTCCTCCCCTTCGAGCAAGAACTGAATATCCTCGGGATTCGCTTGATGATGAACCATTGGTTTATCCGACGAAACAGCTTCGAAGATCAACACGGAATGATGAGAAACTATTGCTCTACCGCTTTCGCTGCATATCACCGGATGTTTCACCGATCTCCGGTCACATACAAACCGGATAGAAGCTACAACAGCTTCAGCATACTCCTCGAGTGTATAGGCAACAGAAAGATCCGATTCTCCGGACTTAGACCCGTCATAGTCAATCCCCAAACCACCACCGATATCGATAACTTTCATATGTGCCCCAAGACGCACAAGCTCACAGTAAAGCTGAGCAGCTTCGGCTACACCGTCAGAGAGCAACGAAGTCGAAGGAATCTGTGACCCAATATGAAAATGCAAAAGCTGGAGACAATCAAGCATACCAGATTGGCTAAGCTTCCTCATGACACGAACAATCTGAGTAGTAGTCAATCCAAATTTGCCCTTTTCACCTGAAGTTGAACCGAAATGACCCTCGTGTTTAGTCCTCAGCTTAGCTCTTAAGCCAATCACCGGCTTCACATTCATCTTCTGGCTCAGATCAATAACAAGATCAAGCTCTTCTTCTTGCTCAAGCACAATCACAGTGTTCAACGCAAGTTTTCTCCCGAGCAGAGCCAAAGATATATACTCAGCATCTTTGAAACCATTACAGACAAGAAAGGCATCAGGATTACCTTTACACAAGCATGTCATAGCAAGAAGGATCTCAGGTTTAGAACCAGCTTCTAAACCAAACCGAAACGGAGATCCAAATCTGACGATGTCTTCAACAACGAATCGATCTTGGTTACATTTCACCGGAAAAACACCTTGGTAATGAGAATCATATCCTTGACTCTGAATAGCGAAATCGAAAGCAGATTGAAGACACTCGAGCCTGTTCTTCAACACATCAGGGAAACGAACGATTAACGGAAGCTGCAACCCCAAACCACCGGAGGATTTCGGATCCGTCACCTTCTTAACGATTTTGAGCAGATCGATATCTTGGTGAGGTAAAGTGTCAGCCCCATGAGGACGAACAGAGATGTTACCGGAGGTGTTGGCTGTGAAATAAGGAGCTCCCCATCCATCGATCCGGTAGAGAGAAGCGGAGAGAGAGGAAGACCAACGGCAAGAGGTGTCAACAACGGCGGCGGAGGAAGTTGGTGACGCCGGGATAAAGACATCACCGGCGGTGGGAAGAGAGCTATCACCGGAGAAAGCGTAGGCAGTATCGACGCAAGCTAGAGCAGGCATCTTCTTATTCGCTGTCTTTCAGCAACGATCACAATCTACTTTTACAGAAAATTTCTCGAACACACAGAAAAAAACTTTCGAGAGACGAAGAAAATTGCTTTTTTCCCAGATTTTGTGAAGGTAGGGGTTTAAAAACCGCCGAGGCCGGAGCCCCGGCTACCCCCTCAAAAGAAGACAGAAGATGAATCTATCGCCGCCGTGAAACCCACCTCTCGCCGCCCGACCTGATCCGAGAATCTCCACGATGACCGTTCAGAAGAAACTCAAAAAAAAAAGGGTAAGAAAACAGAAAAAGGGAAATTTCCAAATCTGAAAATCAACAACGAATTTTATTCCCCTGACATGCAAAAGCCGGGATTTTTATGAAGAACTGAGGGCAAAAAGAAGGAAAAAAAAAAGGGAGGCGAGAATGTGTGAATTTTCTCGGGAAAATGCAAAGAAAACAGAGACGGAAACCTAGCGTAAAAAATGGAGGCTTAACGGAGATGAAGAAGAGAAGCGTGAGTTTGATGAATGAGAATTGGTTTGCTTATATAGGGGAAAACTAGTAAGGAACGAGCAGGAGAAGGAAGGTCAAGACTGAGGCAAGTTGGATTTGGGCCTGTGGGGCCCATTTATGATTTTCTATTTTAACTTTTTTTCCTTTTCTTCAACTTTTTTTTTTGTTTTTTACTTTTTTCACTGCTATATAAAGAAAACATAAAATAATTTATCATAGATTTAGTTTTCTACGTCATAGATTCAGGTGCTGTTTTTAGCTATTAACCAAATAATGATTGATTTGGATTACCCTTTAATTCGTATAAAGTTATCCCTAAAGAGAGACAGAGATATATATATATATATATACGGATTATGTATATCATTATCATTCACAAAGACAATTATGAATATTTACTTTAAAAAAAAAATTCAATTTTAAACTTCAAACATATATTTTTGTTGTGGCTTTATATGTGACATAAATTTTTATTTATATATCACAAAAAAACATATTTTACAAACAAAAATACCTTAGTATTGAAAAATATTCCAAAAATAAATGATTATTAAAAGAAATTTTGATTTGATAAGTACGTGTGGTTTAATGGTTTATATTAATGGTACTTCATGTTATCATGTGGATCGAGATTCATGGTTAATATCCGCGCGTGTAGATTTTTTAATAAAAATTTAGAGTTGAGTAAAATTTCTGTTCTATCTTGATTCATCGTGTTCCGTCTTATTTTTGTTTCGAATTTTTATTTCATATAGAAATACATTCCGTATAAATAAAATTTTTAATTCTTATTTGGAAATGGAACGGAAAATAAAATTTTCAAAATTCATTTGGGACCAATTTTATAAATAATTGAACGTGTATCTCATTTTTTCGTCAATTCATTACATTATGCAAATTGAAAAATTACATAGTTACAGAACAAAATATCAATTAGCTAATGCGGAGGATAAATACAATTTGAATAGAAAAAAACGTTCAAAAGGCTATGTTTTGCAAGTGTATGTGCATCGATATTTTAACACCTCTTTACATGATAAAATTAACAAATTTTAAATTTTTCTGATCAAAAACTAATATCTTAACAAATGCTTACCATACTTATATCATGAAAAAAACAATGTATAATATTTATCAGAACTTGTCAATCTTCTTCAAAAATCACTTATGGAAAACCATGAAATATACATTTTATATAGCCATCAATATAGTCTTTCCTTATGCCACTAAAGGCGATGTTGTCGAGCTCAAATTCGTTGATTCCCTATATTTTGAGATTCCGTCATAATTTTGGACAATCCATCCAGCAACGACTTGTTTTGTTGCAAAATTTAAAACTGTGTCAAAATTATATTTTACCTATCCAAGAGGTGGACGGATAAAATTGAATACGTATCTCATAATTGTAGAAAAGACAAAATATTACACATAAACTTTATCTTTATTTGCTATTTTCGTTAAATGTAACAAAGTTATTAATTCTTATATTTTATATCATATAAAATAATAATTAATTTATATGAATTTTATGATTATCATATTTGTTTAGATTTTTGAGAATTATCGCTTCGTCCCATCCTATTTTTGTGCCGAACTTTAAATGGGTCATAAATGGAACAACTATTTTGCTTTTCTAATTTTTGTCACGTTTCCGTTTCCGCAAAATTTCGTCCCGAATTCATGTTTTCTACCTCTATAAAAATATCAAGAAAATTATTTATAACTAATATAAACTTGATAGTTAATATATACTAATGAATAACAAAACCATTGAATTTAAAAAGTACTTTGCATATAAATGTTGGAAAATATGACTAATTGAAAAATAAATTTCACAAAAAAAAAAAAATATAGGTAAACTAAGTTCAAATTTTATATTATTTAATTGTATTAAATTTATGTTTTATGGCACCATATTATTTATTATTATGTGTTTATAAGTTATAATTTAAATTTTGAATTTATTTAATTTATAAATAATGTAATGACACATGTAATTTACCTCCTTTCATATATATGATTTTTTCAAAAAAATAAAAATAAATGTTATTTCTTTTCTATTGGTCCACATCTTTTTCACATTACCTTCTACACAATTTCTTAAAATATATTTTTCTTTTGCACATTTTGCATCAGTAATCAAATTAATAATTCATACAAATCTATCAAAATACGTTCATGGTATTTTTTGTAAGAATGTTAGGAACCAATCGAGCATTTTCCTCGTTTTCCTTATATCTCTTATCTTTTACAAAAAAATATTTAAATTTTATCCTCTGTAAAAAAAAAAAAGGTTTTATCCATAACATACATTAAAACCATAAAAATATCGAACAATACTAACTTTTAGTAGAGTTTCTAAAATAAGAATGATTTTTTTATTATTATTTTTTCTTTGATAAACCGTGGGAATTCCGGACTTTTGGCTTATAATATCTTTGGTATTTGGAAGTACACTTTAGATATTCCGATTTAAAAAATAATTCTCCGTCCCAATGGAAATTTGAATTCGGAACACAAAGAAACCAATTCTTTGTATTACCATTAGATCACCACATAATTGGTAAATTTTTATTACTGTTTTAGAGAATATTTATAAAATAATCTAAAATTAATCTTTAAATATTTACTAGACAACAATGGAAGTGAAAATAAAATTGATCTCTTCTAATTAATTTTATTTAAATTAATAATTGAATAACATCCTTTAGTTTACATTTTTGATCATCTATCTTATCTAAATACTGATAACTCGTTTTTTCTATACGAATAGTCTTTTGTGTAACTCACTTTGTGCTCGTATACTAAAAAAAAATCGGTGTTTTTGTAAAAGTTTTAATGTCAAAGATTTGAATTGGTAAAACCAACCAATTTTCTCTGAGATGATCCTTGTTCTGGTGACACATGGCCAGTACTTTGGTAGTATGGTACATATATACCTAATGGGCCATTAAACCTTGCACATTGTCTTTTTTTTCTTTCCTAATGTTTTCTTATTTTTAGACAAATTTCAATTTTTTCAATAATACAATTACTTTTAAAAAAGCACATCGATATATAATTAACTTACTCTGTCTGAGATGAGACATCACCAAACCTTTGTTCAATGTTTTTTTTGGTCAAGACTATGTCTTAATACTACTTGCGGTGATAATGCAAATGTCATAAATTTTTGTTACTGTTCAGTATAAGAAAAGACGAACAAAATTCTAATTCTGCGAGATAGTGTTATTCAGAATTTTTATCTTGTGAATAATACAAATACTTTTTTTTGAAACATAGCAATATATAATAGTATTTTTTTGTTGCCGATACAAAAAGAAATCAGGCAATAAAATTGACCAAAGAGAGAAAGTTTGACATCTAAAGATCAAAAATAATAATAATATAGTAATCATTTTTGGTTTGATGCTGTTTGGTTATAAAAAGAAGAAGAAGATTCTGTTTTGGTCACGAACACTCGGCTACGAGCCGCCGCGTGGCGGTATGACGTGTGGGGGGGACTGGTTGTGTTCTTATGCAGTTTCCTCTTTGCTTCCTTTTTTTTCTCTCTTTTAGGTTAAATTTTGCACCGCTCTTCTATTTCGCTCGTGCGAGTTAATCGTGTGAGGCGATGATATCGAATCCGAAAACGATAGATCAATGATTTTTCAATCCAACGGATACGATTATACCACGTGTATGGTTTTGTTTGAGGTTTAGTACCAACTAGGGTTGTTCATTCTGATCGAATTACTCAGTCATATAGATTCCTAATCCTAAGTTTATGTATTAAATCCGTATCCGTTTCAAATAATTTAACTTATTCAAATATATTTAGTATGAACTCTCTGTGTGTAGTGATTTTGTTTCGACTACTCATGCTCTTATCAAACCATTGTAGTTGTGTTTTTAAACTTCGCTATATTATTTTCACTCGTCGTCAAGGGAAAATATTAAGACAAGTAAAACTCAAATCCAATATTGTTCAAACAAGTAGTGAAGCATAAAAAAACCATGTTTTTATAATTTCCAATTAATGTTTTCATATAAATATTCATGTTATATAATGGGAAAACTTAACCTTGAGAATTGTCACTTTGAACAACTCTCATCCTTTTTTATTTCATGCTAGAAATCTAAGTTTGGTGTTTTTCAATTAATCTTCTCTTTTTTTTACTTTTTTAGATATGAATAAAACTCTAATAAACTATTTCATCTTTTATCTATTTAATCCCTTTTATTAAACTTTTATAGAACATGATAAGCTTGTTTTGAAACTACTTACATGATTCTTATCCAAATTAATGAAAATTTCGATAATGATTTGAAAATTTGAAATTTCTAGTTCCAAATTTCTCATTCTATATTTTATCGAATTTATTTTAGAATATTCGTTCTAAATTTCAATTACATGCAATTACCCATTTCCATACCCAAAATATACACATTTAAACTCTGAATAGTGATATTTTGTCCCGAATAGTAATAAAAATTTATACCTATATTTATATATATATATTATTACTATTCAGATTATTCCGCCCAGTATTATCCAATTACTCCTCTATTTTAAATGCGCGAAAAGATTACGGGCCCTACTTTTATGTAAGCATGTAATAATTTGTTGTCAGCAGTCTATATCAACTTTAATCTTCGTCCAAAATATATTTTTGGGCGCTGAGTGGTTATGATCAAAATCTATCGGATTAAAAATTCAACAAATAATTTTTTTTGTAAAATCTTTATATTTAAAAAATATACGAACATATATTCCGAATATATTTTCTCATACTTAATCAACTAAATTATTATTAAAACTATCAATATCTAATTTTAATATTAGAATTTTTAATACAAAAATTTATAAGAATTAAAAAATAAATTATAGAAAGTTAATAATTAATTCTGATAGCATATAATTTTATATGATAATATGTTAAATAAAGTTATTAAATATGTTAATTTCAAATTCCGTCAAAATTCACTCTTATTTTTAAGAATTATAAATTTTTCAACCAAATTTTATTGTTATCTTATTTTTAATAAAATTATTAAATATATTAAATTTAAAACTTAATATTTTATTAGTCTATCTAACTAATTTTGTTGACAAACAATACTCTTTAATTAATATTTTTATAAATTTAATTTATTTATTTTTTCTTGAAAATCCAGTCTGTAACTATCTGATTTAGCTGTTACCATTTGAATTCCAAGTTATTCTTCCAGATTCTATAAAAAATCATCATAAATTCAGCCAGATTCAGTCGGTACCATTTCAAAATATAAAATTTATGATTTACAAAAATTAGCAAAACATATCATTAATTTCAAAATAAGTTATAGATGTACAACTCTTTATGTAACGAAAAAACTTAATATTTCATAATATTTAGTATCATTTTACAAAAAGTGTGGATCTACATCCGAAAATCGAGAAATCAAGAGTTTTTAAATCCGTAAAAAGAAATATAATATGGTAGAAAAACAATGAAAATATAAAACGGTTGATTCCAGACCTACAGAGATATACAATTTCAATTCCAGATTTTGAGGTTATAAAAGACGAAAAAAACATAAAACCACATTTAAATTCATAATTTAAAATTTGGTGGTATCGGCAAACAAATTTTGATGAATCAATGATTTAAAGTCAATTCCATAAGTTTTAGTGAATCAATGATTTAAAGTCCATTAGATTATCAAATCACTCAGAGAGTGTTAGTGAATCAATGATTTAAAGTCAATTCCATAAGTTTTTTAATCTTCAAAATTTTAAATTTTGATGAAGTCTATGTGTGCGAATTCTAAAATCTCTGCAATATATCTTGGATTTTGTTTCTAATCATTTGTTCATTAAACTCCACTAGATTTTACTGATGGATTTAAAATCTTTATTGGATAACACCAGATTTTAAAAATTTTAAGACATGATTTACAAACACATATCCAATAACACCAGATTTTAAAATATAATTTAGAATCATTGATTGAATAACATTGGATTATGCTTATATTTAAACTCTATTAAAATCTATCACTGAATAACACACTCTTATTGACAAACAACTTTATTGTTATATCTAATAGCAAGGCGTTCGAATGGTAAAGACTTCTTATTTGTGTTTCCAAGTTAAAGTTTGAATCTTACCATCTACAAATGTTTATTGCTAGCCTTTTTATTCAATGTAGATATTTGGGTTGACTTCGCTATATCCTTTACTCATGTAGTCCAAACTATTTTTTCCTAAATTATTGAGTTCATCACTAAATTTTTCAAAATAACAATTTTAATCACTAACCCACCAAAACTATTTTATTTCTAATTAATTCCACATATCTAAGCAAATATGTTAAATTGCATTTATTTATAAGTAAATCGCGTTTAGAAACCATGATTACCCATGATCCGAATTTAACCTAAATCTGACCGGCAACATATTAAACCCGTTTTGTAAAGCCATTAATTGAAGTTGAGGGTTTCAAAATTTTGTAAAATCAAGTGAGCCAAAAATTGAATTGGGAGAAAACTTTCAAAACCGTGAGTTTAGGGTTCTTTGTTTAGGGTTCATCGAATTGGATAATCAATTCCATTGCTTTCAGTTTCTTAATCTTATTTTTCTGTTTTCAATAGTTGTACTAGTAGATAAAAACGGGATTTAAGGCTTTACATTTTGATTCGTGAAATGTGAAAATTATAGATCTGTATGATTTGATCGATTAAATTGGATGAAATAACCTAAATTGATTTTGATTAATTAGCGGATTAAAGGAAAAAGATATGAACTGATTGATGCAAAATCAAAGTGTTGTTTACTTTCGTATGTTCCTAAGTCCCACTTAAACTCGTGATGTGATAATTTCAACACCATTTCCTTTTATTTAACCTCTCAGAGAGAAGACGAGGAGAGGGATTTTTATCAATGAGTCATGAACTGACCATTCTTCTGTAATTTTTCCATTTTTGTTTTGATTTCTCCTATCTTCTTCTCTCTTTGTTGGGTTTTGGTTTGATAATGTTGGGAACTTTGCTTTTGGTAAAACAGAGATCGAGCTCTCCTCCAGTTGCTTTTGAAACCTCTACTTCAATTAGTGGCTTTAAAAACCGGGTTTAATATGTTGTCGGGTCGAATCATAGGTTATCGCAGTTTCTAAACGCGATTTACTTATAATTAAACGTGATTTAACATATTTGCTTAGATGTGTAGAATTACTTAGAATATAATAGTTTGGGTGGGTTGATGATTGAAATTGTTAGTCTGGGGTTTAGCGATGAAATCAATAGTTTAGGGAGAAATAGTTTGGACTACAAAAGTGGGAGAAATAGTTTGGACTACAAGAGTGGAGGAGGTATAGCGAAGTCACCCTATATATTTTATATGGCAAAAATTTTATGGATTTTACATATCTTGGGAATTTATATAAAGTTTGATGCATCTAACGTTGTAATTAACACGATCGTGACATGTGTCAATCGATCAGATTTTGACACATGTAAAAAAAAATTCCAATAAGATTTTGGTATGTATCAAACAAATTTTATTTGAAAAAGAAATTCTTATATATTTGTATTTATCATTTAGATTGTGTCTTATATATTTGTATTCTCAATTAGATTATAAAAATCAATATATACCAATATTTTCCAATTAGTTTCTAATTAATAATTCATAAAAACAAAATTAGTAGATAAGTTACATCTATACATGTTTACATATATTTTGATTTTGAATATAAATCGATAAGACACAAAATCAAGCACGTTTTTTTATTAGAATATTAAATACACATGTAAAAATCTTTTGAGTTTGAATAGAATTAGATTTACATACCCAAATCTTCAAGGATATCTTTTTTTTTTTTTTTTGTCGAAACAAGGATTACAATCTTTCACCTTTATATAACAATTTTGTGTTATTTCGATCTTCTCACCAAGCAATTAAAACTTCAATAATCTATTCCATAAATTGTGGTTCGGCTTTTTTATTAGGAAAACATCGATTACTATCTTATTCGATAGGTGTGATACAATACGAATACGATTAATAATCTATTTTATATTTGTGAGATTAATAAAAAATTTCTAACTCAACTTTTTGTTTTATTGTTTACAGCATAGATATCATCACAAAACAATGATAACTCAAACCCAAAAAACAATATCAGTTATGTGTCAATTATGATTTTAGAAGATCAGTAAAGCTAACTCAAATAAAAATATAAAATCTAATTTGTTAAGATTTATGGGAAAAAAATAGATATATGAGTAGCTATATAATTAAAAAAACATACTTAATTCAAATAGGAATAGGAAAATTAATTATTTGGAAATATGTGACAAATTTGATTGAAACTATAATAAAAATAAGAGAATCCAAATAACTAAATAACGATTAAGTTTCTCTATTAGTAGTTTCATGTCGATGTTCTGAAACTTATTTTATTTATTTTGAATGATGATCTGGTTTTGTTTTACATTTTTTGCATTTAGTTTTTTTCTTACGGGTTATGTAATATTACAATTGTTTTTAAATTAAAATATAAATATGAGATCAATTCAACAAGATTGAAATTTTTTATAAGATGAGTAAATATAATTCAAATATAAATATGAGATCTAATTCGTCAATATGTTTTTTAAAATAGATGCATGAGTAGCTACATAATAAAAAAATAAACATAATTCAAATAGGAATAGAAAAAATTATTTGAAAAGATGTGATAAAATTTAATTGAAAAAAAATACAAAATAAAAAGTAAATGTTAAGTTTATCAATTAGTGTTTTCACGTGAGCATTCTCAATCTTATTTTATTTACTTTCACGAATAATATAATTTTGTTTTCTATTTTTTGGTATTTGTTTTTTTTCACAAATAATAAAATATCTTATTATAAATTCGCATATATGCGGATCCTAAATCTAGTATATATATAAAACTTGATTGTTATAGGTTAATAAAAAACCAAATTCATTAAAAGCTAGTGATAATATAAAAAAGTGGAATATGCAATATGCAATATAATAAGGAAAGGAAAACGCGTTGACGGCGGTAAACACCCGTTTACTAAACGCGGACAGCACACGTTCACTCCTCATAATGGCTATCGTAAATAGTGCTCTTTCATTTCATCTTTCAAGCCACAATATTCTATTCCTTTATTTTGTTCCAAAAGATACAAAAAATTATTCGCGTTATTCCACAAATTATATTCTTGTTTATAGTCTTAATCGAGATCGTAAATCTCATAGGCCAATGTGTTATATCTTAATTATCGTGACGTGCGATATATATGGAGATTAATGTATCATGTGGTTGTGATCGTCAAATTAAGGGTCCGAGTAGTGATAGCGGATTGAGTAGTGCGGAACAAATAATGTGGCGAGATGGTACGGGAAAAGTTGATCATGTAGAATAAGCGGTATGGCACGAACATAATATATGATTTGAATGATGACATCAAATTAAGCGATGCGAGTAATAAAATTGTTCGGAACGGGACTGTACAACTGCGGATCATGCGGTAAAATGTATTTGCAGAACAAGTGCGATTTGTGTAAAAAAGCGAGACGAAATAATATTTGATTGGTGAAAAATAAATAAAGTGCGGGTATAATTATTATTAAAATTTAATTATTTTTTATAGTATTTTAGAGAACCAAAAAAATATTTTGTTAAAAAATATTTTTTTTTCATATTTTTTTGAATTAGAAATAAAAAACCCTACCTTAGCCACATGGTAATAGGTGAGTAATAAAACTCAAGTGCGGTCCAATAATTTTCTTCATGAAATGCTCCATATGCGGTCCAATTTCAATTAAAACATTATTTATTTATTTTTTAATCATTAAATACATACGGTACAAATATTAAGTGATTAGTGAATAATATTTGATCCGTCCCGCTTTACTCTAAAACCGTCCCATCTCGTGCCTTCCAGTCAAAACCATAAGTTGATTGGTGATTATAATAAATGTAGTATTGGTCTAATAGTTATCAAATTTTTAAGTAATCTTTTGTAATATTTCCAGTGACCAAAATATATATATTTTTTAAATATTTTTTTTCAATTAATAAAAGTACCACAGTTTAAAGAAAAAAAAATAGAACATACTTAAATTTGTGCGTATCAATGATTAGGGATGGACGTTTCGGTTTATTTTAGGATTCGGTTCGGGTTTAATTCAATTTGGTTAATTCGATTGTAACAAAACTCTAACCAAATTCAACCAAAGTTAATTTGGTTCGATTTACGTTCAGTTCGGTTTGGTTTTAGTTTGGTTCGATTTTAGTTCGGTTAAAAAAAAAACATATTATTAGTTTTGTCGGAAAAAAAAACATATTATTATCAATTAATGGATTACGGAGAAAAAATTAGGCATGGGCATTCGGGTAACCATTCGGATTTTGGGTCGATTAATTCGGTTATCGGGTTTTCGGTTTTAGGAATATAATATCCATTCGGGTATTCTAAAATTTCGGTTCGGTTTCGGTTCGATTATTTTCGGTTTCGGATCGGTTTCAGTTTTGGGAACGAATACCAAAAATAACCAAAATTTTCCGGGTTTGGGTTTGGGTTCGGATATTTTCGTATTTTTTTAATCCAAAATACTCAAAAATTATCTGAAATACTCATAATTATCCGATTTTTTTTCGGATTTGGTTCGATTTAATTATTTTTAACTCGAGTTATCCGAAAATAATTTTTTTTTTGAAAAATTCAAATAATATACGTGATTAAATTGATTATTTTTAACTGAATATATACATAATACCCAAATTAACTCAAAAAACAAAAAAAAAAACAAGAAAATTGTCTAAACTATATGGACATACTCAATCTTAAATCTAAATATATTTAGGTTAATTTATGTTTCGGATACTTCGGGTACCCGTTCAGTTTTCGGTCCAGTTCGGATTCGGTTTCGATTTTTTGGTATTAGATGTTGAGAACCCATCGAATATTTTAGAAAATTAAATTCGGTTCGGTTCGAATAATTTCGAGTTGGGTTCGGTTTGATTTTTCGATTTCGAATTTTTTGCCTAGCCCTAGAAAAAATCATCGTCATGTGATCCATGGTAAACTTATTTGTGGTTGTGAAAGATAAACACGATAACTGTATATATAAAATTGATAATCAGTTTCACAGAAAAGATAGGAAGAGAAGAGAGGAAGGAGCAGACGAAAAGTTTTTGTTTTTTTGTAAAATCGTGACATTAACCGTAAGTAACAAGGGTATTTTCAATCTACTTTTATTTTCTTTTATAAAATAAAATAAAAAATAATATTGCTCTATTTTTCTCTCTAACTATTTTTATTTGTAATTTTAAAGTAGAAAATGCTATTTTTGCTTTATATTTAGAGGAGAAAATAGAAAAATATTTTGTCTTATTTTAAAATAAAGAAAGAAATAGCATTTTTCTAAAATAGAGGAATACACTGAAAAGAAAATAGTAAAACATAAAAAATACATTAGAGATGGTTAAATATTTAATTAAGTCCAAATTTTAGAAAAATAGGCTAATTAAGCTTAAATTCATATAAGCTAACTGTATTGAAAAAGGAAAAGAAAAAACAAACATTGAAAAGTAAAATTATTTAAAAATCTAAAGATTACACATTTAAAATATTTATTATTAAATATATTTAATTAATTATTAAAATAAACATATTAGTTTATCGATTTGATTCGATTTTAAACCGAATCTAACCGAACCATTCGGATTGAGAAGGTCTTTCACCGAATGGTTTGGATACCAACTTTAATTTGGTCTGGGTTGGTTTGAATTCAATTGGTTCTGTTCGATTTTTTTTGCCACCCCTATCAATAATAATGTGTGGTTTTCAATTTTTCTTCATGAACCACCTGCATTTTCTTCTTTAATTTATTTTTTAATTGATGTGATGTGCTGTGATTTTTTTTGGGTGATACTAAAGGTGTTTAAAAAAAATCTAGAGGGTATATTTAAATTGGAATTTGAAATGATTTGTATTAAAATAATAAATTTTATGTTATTCAAACATGAATTAAAAAAAAAATTTAAAATCAAATGTTATTGAATTAGTAATTTAAAAATATATTTTAAAATCTATTGTTATTGGAAATATTTTAAATAATGAATTTTAAGAGATTTCTTATGATTTGTAAGTTTTTTGGTAGAGTTTCTTAGTTAAATTTTTTTTTGATGAAATTCTAGAAATTTTTTTAAAAAATCACAACTTTTCTAATTCACTTAAAATCATACAATAAAAATTTATTAAAACTCAAATCTTTTCAAATATTTGATTGAATATACTTCCAGTACAAATCTGCCCCGCACACGTTCTCCACTCAAAGCCTAAGGCTACATTAATGACTTTGGTACTCTAGACAACCAATTATAACGTGCCGTGTCCAACTCGGTAATAGTTAAATCTACTCTTTTTCTTATTTATATATTATTGTATTATATCTTCATAATCATATGCAATCATCTTTTGTTTTTTTCTTCAGAATGTTGTAATCATTTAAGGCATTAACAAAAACTATTTACTGTCATGTCATACACAGAACAATACTACATATTTGACGTCTGCTTAATGCAAATATATAACCAATGAGATAAGTGATATAGTTAGTGCAACTCGGACGGAACTCTATATCGGTGTAAAACGGTAAATTCCATATGAAATATTTTTTTTAGTATTTTATGAATAATATTACAAGATATTTAGCGTGACACTATTTATAAAATATTAAAAAATAAATTATTATTTTATTTGTATTTTTTATTTAGTAATATAATTATATTATTATTTATCGACTAAAATAAATAAATATACCATTAATAATTTTATATCTTTTCATTTCATTTTTAATAATATAAAATTATAATTATAATTAATATGAAAATTTAATTTGCATAAAATATCTAAATTAATACGAAAACTGATTAAGGTTAAAAACATATATTAAAGTTCAATTAAAACATTGAAAACATAAAATTACAAAATTAATATGATGTAATTCTTTTTCTGCTATTTTAATTTATTGATTGTATTTTTTTTTTATCATCGTCTATTGTAATCTTATATTTAATTTATAATTAATCAGTTATAAAAATAGTTAGTATTTATCAAATTATTAAAAAAATTAAATTAAATAATATAATAATAGAGAATATTATTTTTAATGTGAAATTTAGTGTTGTGGTTGAAGATGAAAAAATTTTGAGACACTAAAACATCAAATTTAATGCGATTTCAACACTAAATTTAGTGTTGTGGTTGGAAGTACTCTAATAAGTCATAGATTCAATTTCGGTTGAAACATAAGATTATTTTTTAAATAGTTTGGTATAATACTATGGTTATATATAATACTTTGGTATTTATAAATTATGGTAGTCGATGTTTTTATGTTGTGGTTCATAATTTTTGACTCATTTGTTATGCATCGCTGATTCAATGCATAATCACGTAAAAACCATTAATTGAAATTTTATCTGACTAAACAAAACAGGAAAACATTGAAAATTGCATTGTTATCACTGGTCAAGCATTGATGAATTTATTCAATTAGTATGATTTTTTTTCCCAAATGTGGAATAGTCAGAGGTGCCAAAGGACGCCAGGTCTTGGTTTCGTGGCCCTGCATTAAATGGGTACAACCATATCTTCAACCAAACAATTAAACACGTTTTATACATAAATTTGAGGGATGGTACAAAATTTATTGTGAATGGGAGACGTTACACAATTCTAGAATGATATACTGTGAAAAATCTTGCAATTCGTTGTCGTATCGTCGCATCCCAGCTAGAAACCACTAAGGATATCTCCAACCCACGTCATAAAATAAATTTTGGAATAAAATCTTTTCCAATCAATTCTTTTTCCAATTCCAAAATAAAGTAAAAAATATGTAAAATTATATTTTTTTTTTCCAATTCCACATCATCAATTCGTTACTCTATTTTTTTTACTTTTCACTCTATTTTCTACTTTAAAATAGAGTGGAATTGGAGTAAAATTCAACTTTATTTTAAAATTACTCTATTTTTTAAGTAAAAAGTAGAGTAATGGGTTGGAGATAGTCTAAGTATAGATTCAGTACCAATCCTAACATTTTTTCCTTATAACCAATACGAAACATATTGTTTGCAAAAACTAGGTAGAACCTGAAATTGTTTCATTTGGTCTCCTTTCATGTTTATGTTTACATATAGTGTATTTTTGTTTCCTCAAATATATTTTATTAATTTTATTATTTCTTATGATTTAAAATCTGAAATGTACCATAAAAAGGCATTTCTTCAGTGAGTATGAATGCCATGGGCTGAATGCTAGATTAGGGTTCACATGTTTGGGGAGGGGGGGGAGGGGGGGGTGGGTATAAGAGAGGAAGTTTCCCGTTACGGTATATCTCAGAGTTATAAATATTACATATTTCCTATTTTTAGTTGTATCAAATTTTGGTACTTATATATATGGATCATAAGAATTTGTAATTATTCATTCACACAATTACTAATAAACACTAAAAAAATGTATTCGTTTGAATTCACCACAAATTTAAATACCAGAAACAAGAGTTTGTGTCTCCCTTTCCACCATTGGTGCTAACCAAGGAGGGATACAATGATCTACTACATTCAGCATAATGTATTATAATCGTCTATTTATGAAATCACAAATTTAGTGTTTTAATTAAATTTACTCTTTTATTTATTTATTAGATTATTTATTTAAACTGCAAGAATTAAATCATCTTTTATTTATTTAAACTGCAAAAATTAATTCATATTTTAAAGAGGATTAGGATAAATATGAGACATTCCCTATATAAAAGGTAGAGAAAAACAAATGGAGAATACATTTTCGTTGCTTCCTAAACACATCAACGAGACCCCACACACCACTGTCTAAACATGTCAATGATACTATTGTCGTTGTCTAAGCACACTAATGATATCACTGCCAGAAAGTATCGGCGAGATCATTGCCGCTAATAAATGTATTGGATGAAAACGAGAAGACCCTAGAAGGAGGAATATCTTCAACAACCATAGAATAGACGGAATCCACACATATCCTAAAAGGGACGAAACCTACAATGATCTTAGAAGAGACGAACCCTACAACAACTCTAGAAAGGACGAAACTTACAATAATCTTAGAAGAGACGAAAGCTACATTAACCCTAAAAGAGGTGAAATATACAACGATTCTAGAAGGGAAATAATCTACAACGATCCTAAAAAAGAAAAACATAGAATAATCCTAGAACCATCAACGACATATTCCTTGGTTTTTTAACGACTTATGAATTCTGAATGTCTCGATTTTTGGTTAATCGAATATATGCGATTAATAAAATAAAATCTATGATTTTGTGTTTTCCATAGTACTTTGAACGAACCGGTTAATTTTTGACCAAAACAATATGCATTCATCTTTTTTTGTTTTTTTTTTTCAGAATGCTCTAATCATTAAGGAATTAATTGAAATACTTTGGTAACCTATTGTTCTATATAATACTTTGGTATTTATATATTATCATAGTCTATGTTTTTTATGTTGTCGTTCATAATTTTGACTCAAATGTTACCCATCGCTGATCCAATGCATAATCACATGAAAACCATTAATTGAAATTTTATTTGACTAAACAAAACAAGAAAACATTGAAAATTGCATTGTTATCATTGGTCAAGCATTGATGAATTTATTCAATTAATAACAAATATGTTTTTTTTTTAAATTCCATAAAATACCACACTTTTAAGTACCATCACTAATTTTTTTTTTCAAAAATACCAATAATTTTTTTTGTTTTTTAAAAATACCACAAACACTAAAAATAAAATTTTATTGTTTATAATTTAAATTTTTGGGTTTGGCTTTAATATTTTGGGTTTAATATTTAGTTTTTAGGGTTTATGATTTAGGTTTTAGAGTTTAGAGTTTAGTTTTGAAGGTTTAAAGTTTAGTTTTAGGTTTATGGTATTTTTGGAAACAAAAATTTGTTAATGGTATTTATAAAAAAAAAACTAATGATGATATATTTGAAACAAAAATTTATTTTTGTGATATTTTTGAGAAATATATTTTTTTTATTTTTCTTTCCAAAAGTTAAATAGTCTAATAGAGGTGCCAGAGGCCGCGCGGTTTTGGCTAGGCCTGGACGTTTTAACCGGAACCGAAAAACTGAACCGAAATCGGCTTAAAAAATATCTGAACCGAAACCGATCCGAAAACCTAAAATACCTGAATGGTTTCTATATTTTCAAAGTGCGGGTACCGAATCGAACCGGAACCGAATTGAGAATCGAATGGATATCCGAAATACCCGAAACATAAAATAACCTAAAGATATTTCGGTTATAGGTCGGGTATGTTCGGGTAAATTTTACAATTTGTTTTGTTATTTTTTCGGTTAGTTCGGATAATTTCAGGGATATTCCGGTAATTACCCGAAAATTATCCAAAATTACCAAAAAATATCCGAAATTACTTGAAAAATACCTGAAATTACCCGAATTACCCGAATTACCCAAAAAATCGAATAAACCCGAAAATTACCCAACTATTTCGGTTATTAGCCGGTTCTCAGTAAGTCTATCCGAACCGATTCGAAAACCGAAAAAATCGAACAAAAACCGACCCAAAAATCTAAAATATCCGAACGGTTCTTAAATTTCTATATTCAAAATATCCAAAAATCGAAAAACCAAACTGAAATCAACCCGAATACCCGGACATCCAGGTCTAGTCTTGGCTTTGTCGCCTTGCATACATAAATTATAGGGATGGTACCAAATTTATTGTGAAAGTGAGACGTTACAAAATTCTAGAATGATTTATACCACGTGAAAAATCTTGCAATTCGTTGTCGTATCGTCGCATCCCAACTAGAAATCACTAAATCAATTATGGATGCAGTACGAATCATAACGCTTTTTTTTTTTTTTTTATAACCAATATGAAACATACACATGTATATCATAATTGCTGAAAATATCGTTTGCAAAACTAAGAACCTCAAATTGTTTCATTTTGGCCTCCGTTCATGTTTATATGTATTATAATCGTATCTTTATGAAATCACAAAATTTATTGTTTTAATTAAATATATCATAAACTGCAAATACAGACATCATAAAAACGAAAATGATTTTTTTTTTTTTTTTAAAGTAAGGCGTTTGTGTTTATTATTTGTAATAAATATATAAAAATAAAACTCTTTTATTTTAAGTTCAAAAAATATCGCGACATAAACGCAAACATGAAAGTCTATTTAAAATAATCGAAACTTAAATCATAGAGAAATACTTGTGTAAAGAAAACAAAAAGCAATACAAAAAACTCCCAAAATAAAGTCAAGAAAAACCTCAATAAAAAACACATACCCAATAAATAAATGTAAATTAAGAAATCAAATTCATCAAGAGATGTGTTAAGGCTCGAGTTTAATTTGTTTTCCTTTAAAGTCTTATCACAAAAAAACTTTCAATACGAATATTCATTGTATAGATAAATCAAATAAAAGAAACCCAACTTTAAGAAGAACACAAACACATTTCATAAGTCTCAAGATGGTTTCAGAAAGCAAACTTCTTTACAAATAAATGTATTTAACTTCCTCAAGACAATACAAGAATACAAAAACATACCAAGCTCCTCAGAGCTCTTTATTACAGAACCAAACAATAAAATCCCTACATCGGAGAGCAAACCACCGGGAGAGAAAAAGAGATGACGATAGGCGGTTTTTGCTTCCGCAACAAAGTTCCAAGAATCCAGTAAATTTTTTTGGTTCCCGATGATACATACTAAGCACGATAAAACAAAACGCACACAGAAGTAAAGGAAATACCTTTGGGACAATCTTGTGATTACTTTCTCATTCTGCTCTCGACTGGCCAGCTCTTGAGGAGAGGATGATTCCTACAATAAGCCCGTAAAGAGCAAGCGCTTCTGCGAAGATAAGGATAAGAATCATCCCGACAAAAAGCTTAGGCTGCTGCGCATTTGCCCTGAAAAAAAGAGTCACAAATGGGCAAGTCAAATAAAAATGTTATATACATATCTTTCATAATGCCTGCTTTTAAAGTTGAGGGACGAGACAAACCTGACACCGGCATCACCCACAATCCCAATGGCCATTCCAGCTGAAAGACCAGCAAGACCACAAGCAAGACCAGAAGAGAGATGTGCGTATCCATCAAAGAGGTAATAAGACTTAGCCTTGGGGTTAATCCCGGTACTGATGATAACAGCAATAATCAATCCGTAAATACCCAAAACACCAGCCATAACAACTGGAACAATCGACTTCATCACCAACTCGGGCCTCATCACTCCCATAGAAGCCACACCAACACCACTCTTTGCAGTTCCATAAGCAGCTCCCATGCCTATCCATCCAATGAAATTCACAGAGTTAAACATCATTTCCAACAAGATAAAACGATCGCATAACATCACTCAAACTATATGTTTTGTTCGTATGATCAATGAATCAGCAGCCAAAGAGTTCCAAATTTCAAGGAACGTACAAGAACAGGCAATGGAGAAACTAATACATAAACAACACTAACCTACGTAAATCGCATCTCAGATTAAAAGCCAAATAGGAATTGACTAAGGTACACAACAAATGGTGATTGGAAATCATTGGTCGATCAGATTTCCCAAGGTCAAAAGCAAATCATATCCAATAAATGATGCAGATCGATCTAAAAGACTCATTCTTCAATCAATCAGACAAGCGATCTGCAACAAAGTCTAATGCTAAGCGCAATATCTAGCGACCCATCAGCAGTTTCTCAAGCAATTACACAAATCTAAAACATTTTTGCCAGAAACCAGGAAGATGATCACGAACAACGAAACAGATCAGACGGATTGGGAAAACAACAAAAATTGGAAAGAGAACGAATCAGATGAGAAGAGAGAAAAGGGAAATGATTACATGAGAAGACGAGTGCGGCTGCAGCGCCTAGAAAACCGAAGAACGGAGCAGTTTCATCGCCGCTAAACGTAGACATGTCGAAGTTTTGTATCTGGGATCTGAAATCGGATCGATGAGAAATCTGGAGAGAGAGAGAGAGAGAGAGATGTGGATATCTCTGTGAATTTATTTTTTATTTTTTGGTTTTTTTTCAGATGAGTGGAAGGGAACAACGTAGCTTGTTGTTCTATATCAGAGACGACCACGTCATTTTTGGGCCTGGGCCTGGTCCTGTTCTATATCTAATTATCTAATCGCTGTCCAATTCCGGTTTAGTTTTTTCTTTCGGTTTATCTTCTTCTCAATTCGGTTCAGGTTTGGGTTTGTTCAAATATAAGAAAATTGAAACCAAATCGGTTGATTTCTGAAACTAAAACCAAAATCTGTTTGTGAGAGAGCTGACACTACACCAACAGAACAAAGTACAACAAGGGTACACTGATTAATCCAAAATGCAAATAAAAATAAAAACATTTCGTTGGAGAGATCTGAGTCAAGGACCAAAGAAGCTTTCAGGCTCCATAATGAGGAAGGAACCATCTGAGTTATATAAGTACGACCTCTCATCGGTATTCGTCTTCTTCGGTTCTCCATTCCACACCATTCGACATCTTTCTTATAGTCTTCTCCAAGCTTCACATAAAACATGGATAATGATTCTCTTAAGAGTCATGAGTTGATTTATACTAACGCATGCTTTTCCGCAGCATATATTATCAGATTGGGCGTTTTTACGCTATCTAACTCGTCTTTCGTTCAAATGGAATGAAATGATAATTGATCTCTCCTAAACCACCTAAGCAAGCTTTAGCTCCTAGACGAGTTAAGAACATATGATGACTCACCGCGGGAGGAAATCCAGCGTTATATCAGAGTTATATGCACTCGGTTCTCGGTGCTTAAACTACTTGAGACCATTACTTTACATAGATTATGTCTTCCTCAGGATCATCTACTTCCCAATCTTGATCATCCTCTGGTGAATCAGATGGTTCTGGTCCCCCTTCGTTTCCACCATCACCGCTTCCTTTCTCAGCTTTTATTTTGTCCAGTATTGCAATTACCTGAAACAATCTCTAAATCAGTTTCTGACAATGAAAACTTGGTTGTGAGAATCACATGAGACAGAACATGATACTAGCACCTACTAGCAATTTATGGTTTCTACTATAATACGGAAAAAAGAGTTTTTCAAAGAAGACATTCGAAGAATCATCACGATCAACTGGGTCGTATGTATGCTATATGTTCCACAAAAGAGAGCACGCTATAAATTCTGATCGGTTTATAAACATGAAACTGAAAGATGCAAAAGTCGAAATCATGATCAGCATCATTGAGACCTTCATTTACAAAGTCTTGAAGTGTAGACAACTTAAGTCTCATAAAGCACAGGAATATATCTCGTTTCCAGTGAAAGATAATATAGAAGCCTTACCCTGCTTCCTCTTTCCATGGATTCATCTTCGATAAATCTGACCTCAGGCGTCAATCTCAACTTCATTCGCTTCCCAAGCTCACTCCTAACGTATTTAGCTTTCGATTTCAACCCGGCAATCGCAACATCTTTCCCTCTATCATCCCCAAACACGGATACATAAACTTTAACCACCTACAATCCCCAAAGGAAACCATTTCAGCTTGTAAAATCCTATCTACTACCACTCTCAAATTATTACACACAAATGCACAGATTGCAACAACAAAGTCCTATCATGAATCATAAACACATAACATGAATCAACGATCAAGTCAAGCAGAACAAAAGGGTATACAATTTTGGAACCAAAGATTTCGAAAGACCCTAAATTTCTACTCCATCTGCATAAAAAGAGCAAGACCCACAAGAACACAACATACACTGGAGTTTCCAATTAGGGTTTCCCACCTGCAAATCATTAGAGACTTCGACATCGCTAATTGTGGTAAGAGAAGAGAGGTAACGGTCAGCTCCAAGTGCAGCTTCAGGCAACACGGCGTGTTGCAAAACCGTATCTGTGAGAAGCATGTCGGAAAGTTCCCTCATTATCTGTTTAGCCACCATTTTCACTCTCCTCGGATTCGCCATACACTTTACGGTCCGGCGCACGGAGAGATTCGTACGGAGGTTAGCCGGAGCCATTGATTGTGGGAAGTGGAAAGCTTGCGACTTGGAACGGATGGTGGAGATTGGCGGACGAAGGAGGAAAAAGAAGTGAGATTGATGGGTGTGGAGCACGTTAGGCATCGCCACAGTGGACCCTTAAATCTCTTGATTCCTCTGTTATGTGTTTATGGATTTGAGAAGCTATGAATGGGTTTTGGACAAAGGAGAAGGAAGTAACGAAACAAAGAACAATATCCAATAGAGATGTATCTGAGGGTAAAATGGTAGTTTACATAATGAACTGTGACGTGGAAGAGGTGCAACCAGCCTCACTATGGTTTATTTGAAAGAGAACCGAAATAACGAAATTGAAAACCAAATTAACCTTTAATCCGGAAAGATAAAAACGAATTTAAACCGAAACAAAAGGACAAAAATTGACTTCAATAGTGATAGTAATACTAACACAATCCATTAAACTACATTTTTTGATCGCAACATAGATAACCAAATTGAAAATCAAATTAAGTTTTAATCCGAAAAGATAAAAACGAATTTAAATCAAATCACAAGAACAAAAATTGACTTCAATCCGGAAAGTGATAGTAGTACTAACACAATCCATTAAACTAGCAACATAGATAACCAAATTGAAAATCAAATTAACTTTTAATCCGAAAAGATAAAAACGAATTTAAACCAAATCAAAAGAACAAAAATTGACTTTAATCAGGATAGTACCAACACACTCCACTAAACATATCACTAACACAATTCAGTAAACTACATGACGAAAACATGTTTTCGTCGCAATGAATCATACTAAATCGATCGAGTTTTACGACGATTGTTATTTTCTAAAATCTGAAAAACCTGAAAAATCATAACCAAAATCTAGATTGAACATTTCAAGTCATTTCGTGGTTTCGGTACAACTTCATATGGTTTTAGTCCTCAAAACTATCCATCACTCGATACAATTTCGATTTTCAGAAACTCTGCTCAAGAAATTTTGCAATGAAAACAAAGAAAATATTTGACTTTTAAAATGAGAAAAAAGAACAAAAACCTTTCAAAGATTCAGACAAGAACAACCCCTTGCCCATCACAGACTCAATAAAATAGTAAATATGCAGCAATTAGGTCAAATGGATCACAAATTCAACAAGATTTCGTCATCATATTACTCCATTAGTACCCAAAATTGTTTCGTATGCAGATCTCGCCATCTACCGAACCCAACCTCCTTCGATGTTGTTCATTCCTCCAACGAGACCATCATCGATAAAATCCCCTCCTCCTCGCTTTACCTTATCCTCCGTGGGCTTCACTGGATAGTTCCCGGTGAAGCACGCGTAACAGAAGCTTTTAGAATCTTCACCCAAATGTTTCTTCAAAGTCTCAAACGACAAAAACGCAAGAGAATCGCATCCGATGTAATCCCTTACTTCATCAACACTCATCCTATTCGATATCAACTCCTCTGAGCTAGGTGTGTCCACACCGTAGTAACAAGATGCAACAATAGGAGGACTCGCGATCCTCATGTGAACCTCTTTCGCGCCCGCTTCTCTCAATAAACGAACAATCTTGGAAGAAGTCGTTCCTCTAACAATCGAATCATCCACAACAACAACTCTTTTCCCTTCTAAAACTCCTCGGACGGGCGATAGCTTCAGCTTCACTCCAAAGTCTCTGATCTTCTGAGACGGCTCAATGAAAGTCCTTCCAACGTAATGAGACCTAATCAAACCTTGCTGAAACGCAACCCCGGCTTTAGCAGCGTAACCAAGAGCAGCCACAACACCAGAGTCAGGCACAGCGATAACCACATCGCAATCAACAGGTGATTCAGTAGCTAAAATCTCACCAAATACATGTCTAGATTCATACACAGACCGGCCAAAGACGATCGAATTAGGCAACGAGAAGTAAATATGTTCGAAAATGCATTGCTTTAGCTCAGGATGAGGCATCAAACACTGAGATTTCACACCATCTTTATCAACAACTAAAACCTCACCAGGATAAACCTCTCTCTCATAAGTAGCTTCAATCAAATCAAGAGCACAAGTCTCTGAAGCAAACACAACAGCTCCATTACTTCTCCTACCCATAACTAAAGGCCTAAACCCATGTGGGTCACGAACAGCAACAAGTTTATCCTCAGTAACAAACACCATAGAATACGCACCTTGAAGCTTCTCACAAGCATCAACAATCCTCATAAAAAAAGGCCTAGCTTTAGAAATCGCAATCAAATGAAGCACAACCTCGGTATCAGAGCTAGTGTTGAAAATCGAACCGTTTTCTTCCAAATCAGCTCTCAATTTCGTGTAATTGACTAAATTCCCGTTATGTGCAACACCAACAGAGCCAAATCGATAACCCGCAACGAAAGGCTGGACATTTTTGAGCATCGAAGAACCAGCCGTGGAGTATCTTACATGACCAATGGCGATATCGCCTGGTAATTGGTCGAGTTTCGACTCGTTGAAAACCTCAGAGACCAAACCAACACCTGTAATTGTCTGAAGAACCTTATCTTTACTAACAGTTACAATACCTGCACCTTCTTGCCCTCGATGCTGAAGCGCGTGGAGAGCTAAGTAACAGAGACGTGAAGCTTCCGAGTCGCCGTAGATTCCGACGACTCCACACTCCTCGCGTGGCTTCTCGTCATCGTCGTCGTTGTCTGCGAGAAGGGCAAGAGGGTGATTTTCGTTTCTCGAGGAAGAAACTCTATGCGGAAGCGAAGAAGATGATAGAGAAGCGGGAAGAGGAGAGAAAGAGGGTTTAAGGAAGGGATTACGGAGGAAACGGAGAGGTTTAGAGGAAGGTTTATTGGGTTTAGCATTGAGAGATAGAGAAGAGGAGATGGTAGAAGTGGCCGCCATTGATTTGATGATGATGATGGTGGAGGATTTTTGTGAAGGTAACGCGAAACAAATGGATCTTTTTAGGTTTTTTTGGTTTTAATTTTTTTTTGGGTCAAATTAGGGAAAGGGTTTTATTTGACTGTGTATGTATAGCACACGTCGTCAGCGAAGTCACCGCCTCACCCTTTTGTTTTTGCGTTTTTTTTTTTTTTTGGGTGATTTTGTTAAATAACCAAAAAACAAAAAAATTAGAAAACTAACCCAAAAAAAAATCTAAGATGTGGGGTTGGGATTAGTGACACAGATTTTGTTAGTTTGTGAGTTATAATTTTTTTTAGGTTATTTGGTCTAATTTCCCTTTTTTCATTTAGTTTTTTTTATTGGTGATATTTTAGAAGAGAAACTATGTTTAAAACTCTAATTGACCTTCTTCAGTAAGAGGATTTGTTTTTACTTGATTTGGGGTAAGGTTAGAGTTTTTAATCACTGATCTATCTAATTGAGATTAATTTACGGTTAAATGAATAGAAATATCTAATTAAATATTTTTTTTTCAATTAAAAATATGAAAATCAATTCGTCAAAGTTTGAAAAATAAGATATATGAATAACTAAATAATAAAACGTAAACATAATTCATATAAAACAACAAAAACTAAATATTTGAAAACATGTAACAAAATTTAATTGAAAATAAAATAATTGAAGAAAAATAGGAAAATCAAAATAAATAAATGTTTCTTAGATTTTTCTATCGGTGATTTTACGTCGTCGTTTTGAATCTCATTTTGTTTACTTTTTTTGGATGATCTGATTTTTTTTTTTGATTTTTTTTCATGGGTTATAAAATATTAAATTATAAACTCGCATATACGCATGTTCTAGATCCACATAAAAATTAAAATTACAATTTGATTTTACGAATTGAAAACAAAAATCAAAAGAAATGTAAAAAAATAAAGATATGATTAACTAAGAGGGTGGTATTCAAATCAAGAATTTAATTGATTTTGAAAAGAATCGAACATTCTATCAAATTTTATTGTTATTCAATTATCTATTTTATAAATTCTTTTAAATTCTTGTGTTATTCAATTTATTGAATTCTTAATTCCATTAGATGCTAGTGTTATTCAATTTTACTGCAGTATCTATGGCATTGTCATTTCAAAGAAATTTAATGGAATTCCAATGAAAAATTGTAAAGAACCAATTCTCACCTTTTTTGTTGTCATTTTGATGGAAGTCTATAAAATCATGTAGAATACTTTAAAATCAATTGGTTTTTAATTCTTTTAAAGTGTCTCATTCAATAACTCCCGCTAATAATGTTTCCGATCGGTTAAAGAGGCTTATATGTCATGGCCCAAAATTTAATGGACAGAGATAAAGAAATTTCTCTTACATTTCAGATTTTTTTTTTTTTTTTGTATATTTGAATATTTTAGAACTTTTTAAGAGTGTAATATTTTGAATGTTTTAGGATGAATTAGAATAATGAAAAGTATAGAAAACTGTTGAAGAATTTAGATAACGAATCTCTAACATTTTATTGAATCATTTTATATCATTTTTTGGAGGTAAACTTGTAGATATAGAGGTAGAATCTATTATTTGTAATTAACGAACTATTTTTAAATAATACAAGTTTTTATTTTATTTTTATAACTACCAATGTTTGATTTGGATCAAGGCGATTTATCAAAATCAATGGACCAAAAGGTGGTGCATGAATGGTGCACGATGAAAAAAATTGTGATAAGAGATATCACAGTAGGAATAAATTTGTCAATACATATGTTACCAAGAATAATGAAAAGAGTCCATGAAAATAATATGTTACAAGAAAATGGATCGGATTGGAGAAACAAAAAAATTCTTAACTTTTAACGATAATTTAACACAAAAAATTGTTTAATTAACATTTTTGTTTTTTGTTTTGTTGAAAGGTGACAGTAACATTTGTGGGCTTCAGGATTTCCATCAGATGGCATCCAACAACCTCTTTGAGCAACCGTGTTTTTTTTTTTTTAAGTTTGTTTCATGTGATGTCTAATCATTGCGATTCTATTTTATTCTTCTTGTGTTCTGTCTTTAGAGAATGGACATGTTTTTGGAATTCCGGACCTCCACACTAATATGAAAATCATTTCGGTTGCACCATGGCAACAACACAGTATGATTTAATTTTATATAATATGTTTTATTTAGTTTATTCAAATTTAATTTTCTTATTAATTGTTTGTTTGTTCTCTTACAGATATGTTTGACACTAACCTAAATCATTGAAAGGAGTTTAGAACTTGGATGTTTCTAGGTCTGTGTCCTCCACACATTCGTGTATGGAGGCGTGGGAAAAAACCTTAGATTTCCGGAAACATGGTTCGCTATGTCTACAAGGTGGTGAGATAGCCACTGGAGATGGCTATAAGATGGATCCTTCACGGACACATAACCTGAAACACATACAAAAAAAACTAGTGGTCATATGACCAGACCAGAAAATGATTTAAGGCAAGGAAAAAGCAGATAAAGAGACACCTTAACAGAAGTAGAAAACAGGAAAAGACTCTTAACGTTGCTCATCCAATTAATGATCCTAGATAAACACTATATTGCCGTTGCAAATCAACATCTAGTTTGGTTTCGACATGGGAATCCAAGAAATTGGCAGTTGAATTATAATGCATAGGAGCCAGAGCACATAAGTCAAGGTAAACAAGACTCGGTGTGTTGATTGTGGTGAATTGAGAGTATTCAAGACTGTTATTGTAGTGAACTGTGAGTCTCTTGAGGGTTTTGTGGGATATAGATTAAAATGGTGAAACTTGTCCACCTAATAATTCTCACGGCATAAGTAATATTGTAAGGATAATTCCTCCGGTATTGGACAACCAGGAAGCATCCCACGGCACAATTGCTCGCATCTAAACCAAACTCCATGCATAATTTGGGCTTGATGGGCTTTTCAGTGGACTGATATATATATGCTTAATTGGGCTTTATCAAATGTCGAAAACAGAGAAGTTAAGTGATGATTGGGCTTTATCACAATGTCGAAAACAGAGGAGTTAAGTGATGAAGATAGATAGACTCACATCACAACATAGAATTTCATAACTTTGCTATGCGATTGAAATTAATGTGAAGGTTCTTTCTTTAAAAAAGATGACTCTTATTTCAAAAGTTAACATGATACTTAAAGAAAGTGGATATAGTTAAGTTTAAACCAATTCTTTTATAATAGAAAAATTTCAACTACTTTTAAAAATATGAAACAATGCAAAGTAAACAACAAACGGAAAGTGGTTTCATTTTAAGATTAGATGATCACGATCAAATCACATTGCACCATGGGGTGATAAATATTTCCCATTCTTATTTTTTTGTATTTTCATCATTTTTACTATATCTATAACATTTCGTTTGAATTCAAATACCAAATTAATTAACTCCCCCAAACAATTAGTTTAGTAAAGTAATTTGTTGGATTATCTTAGAAGACCGTCCGCATCTCCTCTACACTCTACTGATTTCATTATCTCCGTAACAGTATTATAGCACACAATATGCATATTATAATACTTTTTCAATGTAATTAATTTCAAGATATTATGTGTAATTAAATAGAGAATTTTAATACGATTTTAATGAAAACAAAAGTGATCCTAGCTAGGTCCTATTTATTTATTTCATGTAGAAAACAATTTAACTTCTTTAATTTTGTAAAAGAACATAAATTTAACATGATAAAAGTGAATTTAATTTTCAGCTATATCGTAGTATATATAAGATATATTTTTGGGGGTACTATTTCACAATAAAGGAAAAAATGAATAATCTTTGTGCCTAATCTCCTCTTCAGTTCATAGCCAGAACAAAGAGGGGAAATGTGGTTATCACCCAAGATGCTCTAATGCAAAGCTAACTCACCTAGTGACCTTCTGGTTTTTGCAGAAGGAAGTCTTGCCTCAGTTAAGGGTGTAATGGAGGTTCTAAAAGATTTTGAACTACGTTCACAAAACATGCTTCTTCTCATCAGGTTTATCTAATTCTGAGATCTCCTCTATTGCTGATGAAACAAGGCTCTCTACTCGTTCTCTACCTGTCAGGTACTTAGGAATCAAAACAGGGGGAAAAAAAGTCATAGAAAGATTGATCGTCCACTTTAACTTAGAGGCAAGCGAAGGCAAGATAATAGAATTGTAACTTATAGACATTAAAAACATAAAACAAAACATAATCTGCATACAAACTTGTAAATGCAACAGAGACTTAAACTTGTTCTCCTCATGTAGTCAAGAGCCATGGACTTCAACTTGTTCTCCTGGCGTAGTCAAGAGCCCTTTCCCAAACCTGAAACCAACAAAGAGAAACTAATTATTGTCTTTTGGTTCCTTGTCAATTTGTTGTTAACAATTTGCTACTGTGAGAGATATGTGTGAAATCAGCTCATACCACGAGACGAACTAACCGAAAGAAGAAGAAGAGGAAGAAGAAGAAGAAGAAGAAGAAGTTGTTCTTACCTTTGCTTCTATTGCATTTGCTTGTTTAACTTCGGAGTTATATTGCCGTGTCAGAGTGTTCAACTCTGTTCTCAGACGAAGCATTTCTGCATTACCTGCATAAATAAACCGGATTGGATGGTGTGGAAAGAAGAGATAAACAGCAGCAACAATTCATCCAAAATTACCATATATTCGGTAAAGCCAGAAGCCACAAAAGCTTGTTATTACAAGAGCAGGTCCAGAAGGTAACATTGAAGTCTTCTTCTTGTCCGAGATACCCCTCGAGGAATCTTCACATCTCCCAGCACAATACGATCTCCCTCTGCGTCCAAGCTGTAATCCCTACATGGCAACGCAGATCGATCAACACCTTTTTATTTGATTTGATAATTCGGATTTTTTTCTCATCACCTTGGCACACACGGATCCAAGCTTCCTCATCATCTTGCTCCTCCACTCTCCAAATTAGGGTTTTCTCCTCCTTTTCTCTCTCTTTCTCGACGCTCGCCAAGTCCCTAAAACTAAAACCTAAAACGTGTCATTCACTCTACAATTCGGTTCGCCATTGGGCCCTTTTGTCCACATATATTCAATTTATCATCGTTGTAAAACTTTTGGGCCATTGTCATAAAACTGGATTTTTGCTTGGGTGGAAAAGGAAAATTATAAATGTAATTTTATTATGAAATTTAGAGAGGAGGAAAAACCCTAATTTGCGCGAAGATGAGGATGATGATGATACGACGGATCGGAGAGGTGAGTCGAAGGTCCTATAGCACTGGCAGAGATTTCTCTACGTTGCCATCGGTTGAGAGTGGAGGAGGATTATGGAATTCGTTTGCCATGGGTTGCAGGGTCTTACTTACATGCTCAGCTTGTGCTGCAGGATACGCATCCGGTATGATTGATCTCTTCTTTTTCTTTCGCCTTTTGTTCTTGTTATGAAATGGCTTGTTTTTCTTCTTCTTCTTCTCCAGGTGATTATATCACACCTATCGACAACAAAGAGCTTAGGGACAACGTTAAGGTTAAATCTTTTGCGGATTACATTAACCTCCTTTTAAATGAGTTTGAACTGTTTTAATTATCAATGTTACAGGAGAAGGAATGTGATTTGCAAGCTTTAGAGCAAGTTTTAGAGTTTGTGCACGAGGTTGAACATATGATGGAAGCAGAACAAGAGCAACTCGGATCTGGTAGAGGGACTTAAGGCTTGTGGGATTTTCAAGTCCTACTTATCTTTACAATTCATGTATCTACTTGTGTCATGTTTGATGTCCCAAACCAATTCTGGTGGCAGTGGCACTCGATCATCTATGTTTTTACAAAACTTATTATCAAATAAATTACTATGTTTTGTCGTCCATTTTATTTTAACAAATCTGATTTTGGTTGGTTAATCACTTGAAGTTGAAAATAATTGATCACCAAAGCTTTTCCTCATAGCAAATTAAGACGAGATTTCTTCACCACCACCACAAAAACATGCTTTCTTTTCTAAAAGATTTTAACAAATCTTCCGCTTAGCCAAGGAAAGATTTTGGTTGGTTAATCACTTGAAGTTGAAAATAATGAAGAGATTCTGAATTGTCTGTAATGAAGAGAGACATCTCAAAATGTTATGAAAGAAACGAAACAGATTCTTGCTTTCGAGCCTTCACCAAAACTTTTTAAGAGTGGAATATTTTGAATGTTTTAGGATGAATTAGAATAATGAAAAATATAGAGAACTGTTGAAGAATTTAGATAACGAATCTCTAACATTAAATTGAATCATTTTATATCATTTTTTGGAGGTAAACTTGTAGATAAAGAGGTAGAATCTATTATTTGTAATTAACCAACTATTTTTAAATAATACAAGTTTTTATTTTATTTTTATAACTACCAATGTTTGATTTTGGATCGAGGTGATTTATCAAATGCAATGGATCAAAAGGTGATGCATGAATGGTGCATGATGAAAAAAATTGTGATAAGAAATATCACAGTATAAATAAATTTGTCAATACATATGTTACCAAGAATAACGAAAAAAAGTCTATGAAAATAATATGTTACAAGAAAATGGATCGGATTTCAGAAACAAAAAAAATTCTTGACTTTTAATGATAATTTAAAACAAAAAATTGTTTGATTAACGCTTTTGTTTTTTGTTTTGTTGAAAGGTGACAGTAACGTTCGTGGACAGTATGATTTAATTTTATATAATATGTTTTATTTAGTTTATTCAAAATTTAATCTTCTTATTAATTGTTTGTTTGTTCTTTTATAGATATGTTTGACACTAACCTAAATCACCGAGAGGAGTTTAGAACCTGGATGTTTCTAGGTCTGTGTGCTCCATACATTCGTGTATGGAGGCGTGGGAAAAAACATTAGACTTCCGGAAACATGATTTGCTATGTCTACAAGGTGGTGATGCAGCCACTAGAGATGGCTATAAGATGGATCCTTCACGGATACATAACCTGAAAAGTCCATTTCTGTGTTTTCATTACAACTTTGTATGTTGAGCACATCAGTTGGATTATTGCACTCTTTCTTGAGGTATTACGTCATCTGTTGAACTGCTACAACTTTTCTCACATGGTCACATTTTGATGTTCTCCTTACCAAAACCGTGCCCGCTTCAATTCTGCAGTAAATCGTCAGTGCTTTTTTGGGAATATCCTTTCTATTGTTGTTCCCATATGGATGCATAATGGGAACCAATTTTGGGTTCCACAGACCTTTATCCACAAATATTTGTTTACATGGATTAGTGTACATCATCTCCGTTGCTTTGCTGCATCGAAAGATACAACTCAAAGTTTCCGGCTGTTGGGAACTTTGTGTTGCAGTTAGCAACTAAAACCCAACACCTGAAAGCGGAGATTGTTGGGAGGGTAACGGGCTCGCCCGTAAAGAAGAAGAGTTACACTGCTAAGGGTGCATCTCGCATCATTTCACGGCTTGGGGGATTATCGTTTACGAGTGCGATGGGCTACACTCTCCTGACGTTCGAGATTCTTCCATTTATAATGAAAAAACTGGAGCGCGTCAGAGATGAATACTTTCTCAACAAAATAGGTATTTGTTTGTTTTTAAATGTTTTTTGTTTTTTTTGTTTAATATTAAATTGCTCAAGGAGACTATAAGTCACGGCCCAGTTTTTTAACGGGGTATTGAATTTTAATGGGCCAAGATAATGGATCGAGACAATTTAGCAACCGCAAGGGACAAAAAATTGTAAGATCGTACGGATTTTTCCCGAGGAACAAGTATGTGATAAGAAATAAATAGTAAGGTTTGACCAAGGATTCGAAGAAAAAGCACGTTTGTGAGAAGAATATATAGTAATAAAATTGACAACACATCTGATGTTACCAAAAATAGTGAAAAAGAGTCCCTGAAAAAGTCAAGAACTGACGATACATTAACTTTTTTCCAAAAATCTCTAGGGAAAATGTGGAGGAGCTTAAAAGAAATTTTCAAACGGGTGGAACATATTATGAACGAGCTAGAGAATCATGTGTTCTAAAATTTGAAAGAGATAAAGATAAAAACATTTACGCGGGGGGGGGGGGGGGGGGGGGGGAATAAACACATGAAAAGTGAATATGTTCAACCAATAACAAAAGGAGAAACATTATCAATCAATCATTCGACTTTATTCGGTTTTAAATCGATCATATCAAAAATTGTAATAAATCATACTGAAAATTATAATCAATCATACCAAAACACCTTAAAATTACAAGAAAATGGATTGCATTGGAGAAACAAAATAAAACAAAACAAACTAGTAAAAAAACTTAAACAGTCAAACTATATATTTGAAAAACAAATAAAAATAAAAAACCAGAACAACAAGTGATAAAAAAAACATTTTTTCTATGGTTGCTCAAACATATTGTTAGATGTCATCGTCTGATGAAAGTCCTCACGACCACCTACGTTTCCGTCACCTTTCAACACTTCATAAACAACTACATCCAGTTCATAAATTCCAAGCTCAAGCAAATCTTTGATCTCCTGACAACACAAATATGGGTCATTGAACCAATACTGCCCGAGATTACCGACCTCCACGACAATCTGCAGATACTTTCGGTAGCACCATGGCAGCAACAAAGTATACATTGATTTTATGTGTTATTTAGTTAACTCAAATTCTTATTACTTATTTTTTCTCTTACAGATATGTTCAACACGGTATTAAATCCACGAGAGAAGTTTAGAACTTGGGCCTTTTTGGGCCCGCGTGCTACCACACTTTCTGATACTAGGAGCCTTCTAAGCAGTCAATGGCGATATGTAGGGAAAGGTTTTGAAACTAAAATCAGTGAACAAAGATGACAAAGAAACGGAACACAGACAGGAACCACACTTTCTGATCCAAGGAGCCTTTTAAAGTCAAAGATGACAAAGATGCTATAAACCAAGTCAAGTCATCAACATAAAGCAGAACGTAAAGATCAACCGTGGGAGTAACAAGGCAGAAAACAAAACAGAATGTGCATACCAACTTGCAACTTATAGACATTAAAAACAAAAACATACGACTTCAACTTGTTCTCATCGCCTAGTCACGAGCCCTTTCACAAACCTGAAACCAACAAAGAGAAACCAATTATTGTCAATCCCAAAATCTAAAGTACCAAGTACCAAGTAACAGTACCAATTCACAACACTAATCCAAAGAAGAAGAAGAAATTACAATTTGATTAACCCTTATTTAAGAACATAAAAATGAAATTACAATTTGATTTTAAAAATTGAGAACAAAAATCAAAAGAAACGTAAAAAATAAAGAGATGATTACTAACGATGTTTCTGATTGCTTAAGGAGGCTATAAGTCACGGCCCAGGTTTTTTAACGGGCTATTGAATTTTAATGGGCCAAGATAAAGAAGTTTCTATCAGTTACTTGGCTATTTCCGAACCCATTTTTGGTTCTTTTAAAAATATTTTAGAATTTTTTTAAAGTAGAATATTTAGGATGTTTTAGGATGAATAAAAATAATAAAGAGTATAGAGAACCGTAAGAATATAGAATCTATGCCATTAAATTGAATCGATTTATATTATTCCTTTAGGTGGTTAACTTGTAGGTAAAGAGGTAGAATTAGAGCAGTCAAGTGGGTCTATCCGTTTCGCGGCGGATTTGATTTTTTTTTGACCCGCCTCAATCCGCTCCGTAAAAATTTTGAAACTAAAATGTTGAATCCGCACCCGCCCCGCTTAATTTTGCGGGTACCTGCGGGTTACCCGCAGGTATTTTAAAAAAAAAAAAATAATAATATATACATATTTTAATTAATTTAATAAATAAAAAATATTAGTTTATACATATTTTAAATATTATAAAACATACATACATATTTTTCTTAGAAAACTAAAATTTTATTACTAAATTTATATATATTATATAATTTTTCAATAATTTAGTAATATAATTATGATAAATATTTAAAATTAATATATTTTTAAAAAATTAAAAAATTCGCGGGTAACCCGCATCCTAAATTTCTATGACCCGCACCCGCCCCGCCCAATACCACTCCAACCCGCTTGACCCGCGGTTTCGATTTTTTTTTCATTTTGCCGACCCGCACCCGTTCCGCAGCGGGTCAAATGAAACGGAACCCACAGATAAAGAATCAAATTGACAGGCTTAGGTAGAATCTCTCATTTGTAATTAACCAACTATTTCCAAGTAATACAAGTTTTCACTTTCTTTTTATAACTACCAATGCTCGGCTTGGATCGAGGCGATTTAGCAACCGCAAGGGACAAAAAATGGTTGCCGCACTAATTGTTCACGAGGAACAACTATGTGATAAGAGATATATGAGTTATAAGGTTCAACCGGGAATTCGAAGAAAAAACACGTTTGTGAGAAGAATATATATTGTAATAAATTGGCAACACATCTAATGTTACCAAAAATAGCGAAAAAGAGTCCATGAAAAAGTCAAGAATTGACGAGGCGTTAACTTTTTCCCAAAAATATGTAGGAAAAATGTGGAAGAGCTTAAAAGAAATGTTAAAATGGGTGGAACATATTATCAACGAGTTAGAGAATCATGCGTTTTAAAAGTTGAAAGAGATTAAAAAAAACCCCTATACTTGAAGGGGGATTATGATTCCAAAAATAAGCACATGAAGAGTGAAGATGTTCAACCAATAACAGATAGTGAAACATTATCAATCAATCATTCAATTTTGTTCGGTTTTAAATCAATCATATCAAAAATTGTAATAAATCATACTAAAAAGTATAATCAATCATACCAAAACATCTTAAAATTACAAGAAAATGGATCGCATTGGAGAAACAAAACAAACTAGTAAGAAAACTTAATCAGTGAAACTATTATATTTTGAAAACAAATAAAAATAAAAAACCAGAGCAACAAGTGATAAAAAAAAACCACATTTCTATGGTTGCTCGGATGTCATCGTCTGATGAAAGTTCCCACGACCACGTACGTTTCCGTCACCTTTTAACACTTCATAAACAACCACAGCCAATTCACAAATTCCAAGCTCAAGCAAATCTTTGATCTCTTGACAACACAAATAGAAGTCGTTGAACCAAGACTACCTGAGATTCCCGACCTCCACAACAATCTGCAGATACTTTCGGTAACACCATGGCAGCAACCAAATATAAATTGATCCTATATAAGTAAGTGTGTTATTTAGTTTACTCAAATTCTTATACTTGTTTTTTCTCTTACATATATGTTCAACACGGTTTTATATCCATGAGAGGCGTTTAGAACCTGAGTTTTCTGGGCCCGCGTGCTCCACACGTTAGTGTATGAAGGAGTGGTCAAAAGCCTTGGACCTCAGGAAACATGGTCCATGTTTACAAAGCTGTGACACAGCCATTGGATATGGCTAGAAGATGGATATTTCATGGTTACATCTTATCTAACGATGACGATCGAGTGTTTTACTTTTTAAAATATAAAGGGTTGATTTGGCAACATCCTCCGTTCACGGCCCAATTTTCCAATGGGCTAATGAATTTTAATGCCGAGATAAAGAAATTTCTCCTAAATCAAATGACAGATTTTTTTTGTAATTAATTGCAATTTCTGCTGACGTGGAAAAAAATAGTAATGGCAGTTTCGTAAATATGTTTTTCCTAACAAAGAGTTATAATGGTATAATAGGCACGAAAAACATTATAATAATTTTATAAAAATTGGGTTCAATTTAGTCATTTTGATATATTTCAAAGTTATTATAGTAACTCACTGTTTGTTTAAGTAGTACGAAGGTAGTTAAGTTTTTTGTGATGACCACTAAAAGAACAATATAAATGACGAGAAGAGGTGGGCAAAAATCATTAACCGAAAAACTAAATCAAACCAAAACGAAATATATGATTTGGTTTGGTTATGGTTTAACATAAAAATCCGTTTGGTTATCATTTTTATCAAATTTTCGGTTCAGGTTTAGTTTGGTTAAAAACCGTATGTTTTTTTTTGGTTTTTAATCAAATTTAGAATAGTCTATATTATTTGGTTAAACTAAATTCATATTTACTTTTTTTTTCTTTATTGGACTTATCTTGTTCTTTTATGTATATTTATATTACACAAGTAATTTTTTAATCTTTAATTTACTGCCAAATTATTATTTTATCATTCTTAAATTCATTATAACATTCACGAATATAATGAATCTAAAGATAACATATATATTACCAATGGATTCAATGTACATTATCATTAGTTAAAAAAATTAATTAGTTCATATGTTTCATTCTATCAAAATTAAGTTATAATAATGTATTAACAATCATTTTGCATGAGCCATAATACTAATTTTTTATATTTGATAACTTTGATATCGTTTAGTATATTTTTTGCAACTTATATTACTTAAAAAAAAAATGCTGACAATATTATTTCTCGACAGTAAATATATTTATGTTATGCATCATTTTTTTTAATGGCAATAATGAAATAAACCAAAAAATTCAAAATCAAACCGAACCGAATTACATATGGTTTTTATATGGTTTCATTTTTTATAAAACAGAAAAACCGTAAATTAAAGAAAACCGAACCGTAGCAAACCGAAATACATAAAGTTTTTACATGGTTTAAATTTTTATAAAATCGATAATCCGTAAAACCGAAAAAACCAAACCGAAAACCGAAATGACCACCTCTGAAAAAGTAAAAAAAAAAATGAAAAATAAATAAATAATAAAAAATGAAAATGAATGAAATGAAAAAGAAAATTAGAATATACTAATTACAATGAATGATAATTGTTGAATAATAAAAACATTTTTAGAACTATTTAAGAATTAATAATTCACTATATTAAAAACGTAAAGTTTTTATAGATTTTGTTTTACTAGATAAAGATAAGAAGAATAAAAGCTTAAAAGAGAGAACAAAAATTAAGAAAGAGGAAAAAAAATAAAAGAGAAAAAGTAATATCGTAATTTAGCCAACTTTAAGAGGGCATTATGAGTTTATAACACACTAATCTCACCTTTAAATATCTCACCCTCCTCTTCATTATTCCCCTTGCTTGCCGAAATCATCCTAAAGAAAAAATTGAAACAAAGCAACGCCTAAAAATGTTTTTTCTCTAACCCTTTTTTTTTTTTTTTCCGTTTTCTCTCCCAAACTTTTCCTTGATCAATTTGGGTTTCGATGGGGAAGAACAATAAGATCAGAAGCGTTGTACGGATCCGTCAGATGCTTAAACAATGGCAGAAGAAAGCACACATCGGATCATCCAACAACGATCCTGTTTCCGATGTACCTCCTGGTCACGTGGCGGTTACCGTCGGCGAGAATCGCCGCCGATACGTCGTCCGTGCGAAACATCTCAACCATCCGATTTTCCGGCGGCTTCTCGCGGAGGCAGAGGAAGAGTACGGATTCTCTAACGTTGGTCCTTTAGCGATTCCTTGCGACGAATCGTTGTTCGAAGAGATAATCGGAGTCGTAACTCGGTCTGAGTCATCAGGACGAGGAGATCCGGCGACTTTGGAAGATCTCCGGCGATGTAGTCACGTCGGAATGGCGAAAAACGTTGAATATTTATGCGAATCTCGGCCGTTGCTTCCTGGTATTGCTGAAAAATCTGTGTGTTGATGATGATGATGATAAACTCGAATCAGTGGGAATTTGCAAAACTCGAAGCGTTGGTTAGAGATTAAATTTTTTTCAATCTCTAATCAGAGATTTGGTTTTAATTTTTTTTTTTTTTTTTTATGTTTAATTACTATTTCGTTTTTGCTAATTTTTAATGATTTTAGTTTGACTGGGGAAATCAAAAGGAGATGGCAAATTAGGGGTTTTTTTTTTGTTGGTCGCCGTTAATGTCATCCCAGATTGAAAGAAGATTTGAAGGAGAGAGATTTTGGGGAGAGAGAGAAACTCAGTTTTTAAATTTTAGAGATATTTTTGATTTGGTCAAGAGAATCATTATTTATTTCTTTTGGCTATTTTCAATTGTATATTCAGATTTCTGGATTTTTAACTGAGGAATAATAATTAATTTGAAGAAGTCGATGGTCGTTTATGTTTTTTTTTTTTTTAAATTGGTTTAAATACATGAGCGTTTTATGTTCCATTTAAATTGATTCATATTTATTTCCAAAATGTGATATTTTGTAGTGATCTTGTTACCGAATTTATTGGTAAAGATAATTACAAACACTAAAACCAAATATAAAAAAAATATGAAAAAACTCCTTGTTTTAGTTTTATTTGACTGGCTAAAAATACATGAAAGTATTAATTTTTTTTTTTTTGGGAGAATATTGGAAATATTGTTAGCCAATTTTTTTAAAAAAATTGCAATTTCACACAAACTAAAAATGAGAATTGTCGTTTCAACAGAGTTTATTAGAGTAACATTATTTAAAAAAATGGTAAAGATTAGATTTGATGTGTGAAAAAAAAATTGTAACAATTAGGCTAATCAAATTACAGGTATAGAAGGATCATCTAATTAATACAAACAATGAAATAGAGTAGATTTTATTATTCCTATATAGTTATAGGTATAGAGATATATCATATATTTCTTATCTGGAATATATTATTGATATAACAACATATATATATAGACATATATTTTTGTTTGTTATATAGACTAATATTTTGTAGATTTTTATGCAAATTTATATGATATTTCAAAGATAACATATAAAATAATTAATATTTAACTATATAAGAATAATAAATAAAATAACAAATATGTTAGGTCATTTAAATGTTTAATTAATATTTGTGAGAAATCTTTAGAAAAATAATATTTATGAAACAGAGTGAATACAGTTTTACTTGTGAAAAATAGGAGGGCAAATTGTTTATTTTCCTTGGAATTGGAGAACACATATTAAAATAAAATAAAATAAAATGGAGAACATTTATTTGTAGATTAGAAGATTGAAATTATCTCTAGATCTCTAGCATGACCAACATAATTTAATTTGTACGGTATACGTGGTACCTCCACCAAGAGCATCTCACCACACGTATACCTCCACCAAGAGCATCTCACCTAAATCTTACGCTGATTTAACAGTTAAACGAATCTTCCACTTACACATTTTCTCCACCTTCTAAGACAAGAAAAAACCAATCAAGCTATATATAAATGTGTACATATACAAAATCAAACAATGGTGGTATCCAAAAACTTCATCATTTTTCTTCGCATACGCTCAATCTTGGAGGTTTATCATCTTTTGATGAGCTCAAATATAAGACTGTCTTCATGATAATTAGTTTGTTTCATTAGAACAAGTACGAGCATATCCAAGAATGACATCAAAACTTTATTTGTTAGGTTTTTGGTTCTCCAAGAACAATTTTAAAATTTCAAGTTTTGAGGTTTCATTTTTTTTTTTGCATTTTAGTTTCTACAATTATATATCTCTTGAAAATAATTTTATTAATTTAATTTTTTTATCATTTTAATCTTTGAAAATATACGATTTCAACAATTTTTATCTCGTAATTTACAGATAAAAAATAAAGAGGTTTATTTATCACTTCGAAATGCATTGATTGATCATATTTGGAGCATTACGGAAATAATTTTATCGAGTAATTTGATACTTTATTTTTAATTTATCTTTTATTTCGTATTTTTATTATTATTTATATGTAATTTTATATTCTAATGTAATGTATTATTAATTAATATTGTTTGTAATATTTTTTAATGTATATTTTATAATTATTTATAAAAGTTTTATGATTTTTATTAATTATGATTAATAGAAAAAATTAAAATGCAAAATATTTTTTTAAGATTAAATTTGAAGTGATATCATTAGAAGATAACACCCTTAAACTTTAAATTTAAGGTTTGGCAAAAGATTTGCTCTTTTGGAGATGCCCATAGAAAACAAGCATATCTTAGTAAATCATCCAGCTTTTGCGTGCGTATTCATCAATGCACTAAGCAATTTAATAATTTTACTATGGACTGTTTTAATATTTTTTATATTTTATTTAATGACCTCTGAAAAGAATTAGGCATATGGCATTTGTTCTACTGTATGAATGTTAAGAGTTTTACTAAAGAAACATGCAAGACTCAGAAATATAGATTTAACATTGTAGGAAATTTAATAGAATTGACTTAGTTATTATTGATGTAAACTATAGAATTAGAATCAGGATAATATTTTAAAGTTTTTTTTGTTTGATGTCGTTTAGATTTTAGATTTTAGATTTTATTCATATGTTTTGATTAATAACTTTGTTTAATTTCATTTCCCTGTTATCGGCATTTTTTTGTTATCAAATCAAAGATCATACGAAAACATTAGTTTTTGAAGATTTCGATTTGAGCTGATCCGGTTCTGCCAAAATTAGTAAAATATGGATCGGATTAAACGTGATCCTAATATTTTCCAAAGCCTAAAAATGGGTCAAGGCCAGAGAAATTTTTTTCTCTAAACACCGAGACTAATATAGAATCTGCAATTAAGAAAAATTCGTGGAGACCTAACAATTGTTTAACCGACAATTAAGTTTTCTGTCTGAACCATTAGAACTAATTTAACCAATAAAATCAAACCGAATTAAAAGTGAATAGTTACATTAGTTAGGGAGTAATTATTTTATGAGCAAGTTGAGTTTGGCCGTTTCGTAACCTACTAAAAGTAAGACTACTACTATATAGGTCGTTCGTTGAGTAGTATGTGTCGTCATAATCCTTATAAATTATCATGCTTTGCTTTTTGAAAAGTGGTAACGAGAGATCATACTGTCTGCTAAATTATTAAATAAACACATTACATTCGATGCTTTATATATTAAATACAACTTGCAGATTATTTAGTTACAATATACTATATTGGTTGGATTTCAAATATATCATACTATTCCGTCAAAATATTGGATTCCAATCATTATGACCTTGGAAAAACAATTTTTACAACCTCTTTTTATCTTAATAATATAAGGATGAAAACTTGAAAAATATTCTATTTACAAAATGTGATGAAATTTTAAACAATATATAAAAGATGAATCAATCCATTTACGTATTATTAACTAGTTTTAAATTGAAAACTCATGAAATTTAACATAACATTAGAATCCGAACACATATTATTATGTTTAAAATAAAATTTATTCGATCAAAAAATTGTCCGATCAATTTGACCAGACTCTATTTAGTCCGATCGATCTAATTCCAAGTTAATTCTATAATAAGATATTGTCGAGACTAACGGTAAAAATTCATTATGTCAAGAAAACATTCAAAGAATATTTCATATCGAAAATGTAATGGATATAAATTTTAAACAATATATGTTATAAATTGGGATCAATATACTCATTGTCAATAAGTTTTAAATTAAAATCTATAAGAATGGATTTTAATAGAATACCATTTCTTAATTAAAAAAAAAAAACTTAACAAACTTCATCAAAATAATAATCATTAATAACTCATAGTTTTTTTAAAGTGTTCTCGTAATCTTTGCGCTGTCGCAATCATCGCGGACGATGGATATATATATTTACAAAACATAACAATGCGTTAACTATTAATATTCATAAACCAACGTAGCTTGGAATGCGTGATAAAATCTTGCATCAATATTCGAAATTAACGACTATTCAAAAGAGATCCAAACAATAGAATTGTACAGTAGTTTATAATGATTTAATATTGGGGGGCATGGAGGTCTAACCTTTTTCGATCAATTAAATTAATGTTTAATTACAGCTTTAATTAACTGTACGGAACAGAAAAAAGCCGTAGAAGAAGGAATCGTTTCTTTGCGCATGCAGTCCATATATATAATGCTGCCTCTAAGAATGACTAAGGGACGCCATATTTGGAAACAGCTCAACATTATTAATTATTATTATTTTTTGGATATATTATACTACCGTAAAGAAATTACAAAATACATAAACAATTTTTCAATACAACAGTTAACGTAAAAAAAAAATTAAAAACAATTTCGATGAAAAAGTAGAGATTAACCAAACTATCTTTGCGGAAATTTTATAGACTAACATATAAAATGTATTATGTCTCTCTTTCATACACTTGTTGATGGCTATCATTTTGCTATTTTGCTGATGAAACTCCAAAATACAAATCGCATTACTTTGACTAGAAAAATTAAGTGAATTATTGTTGAGGATGTTTCCGTCTTTGAAACTGGGTAGAACATGCCGTTTATTAACTATGGCTTTCTCTTTCATTGATCCTCTATCTTCACAAATTATTCCAGACTAGTAACTCTCATGATTGACATCTGTTTGCACATCGCCATCCAAGCATTCCAAAATTGACTTAAACACCAGAAATGACGACGATACAAAGAAACAATTTTCTTCGATGAACCGAGATTGAAATGCCTTGAATAGATAATACGTGTTGTCCAATGAAAAATAAACCCAGAATTGCTCTTCAAATCTCCGTGAAAGGAAAGAGAAGATGCAAAAACCAGTATTATATCTAGTAAGTAACACCGAAAAATATTGCTCAATATGATGATTTCCTTCATACATGAGAGTAAGTTAACAAAGAAGAAGGTGTTTATAGAGAAGAGATCCACAACGGGTTTGGGAATCGGATTCGAAACTTCGAATGAAAGTGGAAATCGCCAGGAGTCTTCTCCAACGGAAGGAAACTGACACAAATCTGTCGGAATTTTTGCCAGACAATCGTCGGATCGAAACTCTTCAAACGAATTTGAAGATCAATCTTAAAATTCACCATCAAAAGTAAGATTATTTAATCCTAATATGATAAAGTAGAAACAAAAAGAGAAGTACGACCGACGTTGGAGCCAACGTCGATTTGAGAATCAAATCAAAAGCGGTGATTTTATTTATCGAACTGAATCGTCATCTTTCTTTTTGGAGAGAGAATCTCGGTTTTTTTTTCCAGCTCAACATTATTTGTAAAGTCTTTTTTTTATACAACTACTTCCATTACCACGCATGAGTCATTTTCTTTGCTTTATACTAGTGTATGTTTATATAAACGTATGCTTGTAATTTATAAATGGGTAGTTATTTAAGTAATTTTCTTTGCTTTATACTAGTATATATTTATATAAATATTTTTTTGTATTTTATGAATGAGTAGATATTTTTAAAGTTAATTCGATATTTCTAATGTGTAGCATGTATCTAGTTGATAAAAAGAAGTCAGCGCTTTGTTGATTGAGGAATGAATAAACTTTTCACTATATACACTATTAGTTAAAGTTTTGGTATAAGAGATTTATCCCAAATAAATTTTGGGAAGACACTGGACATGTTCGTTTGCCTGCCGTCTACAGCAACGGCTGAAACTTGCGATCATATGCTGCGATTGTTGTTCGTTTTATAGCTGTATTGTCTGGTCGTAACAGTTCCAGTTGTAAAACTGAATTTTTTCAGCGATCAAAAATTTCAGACGCTGACACTGTGACTGACCGCAGCGTTTGGTCGCAGACGTTTAGCCGCATAACACAACTGCAGCCTCATGCGTTACGCAAACGAACATGCCCACTATATATTAAATAGAAAAACTTCTAATCTCAAGCGCTGGAAAAATAATGTGTTATATATAAATAGCGCTGGAAAAATAATATGTGTTATATGTATATGAAATTAAGCAAAATATAATCTCAAAGATTCTGACTGTACATAGAAATTAGCAACACCTCCTCAATTTTTTTCATCTGCAAGTTTTCTATTCTTTCTCTTTACATTTTTCAATTGCACGATTGATTTATTATTTTAGAAAATTTAAAAGATATTATTAGGAGGAAATTCTCTCTCCAACCCGAGTTTGCCCTAGCGCATTTTCCGATTTCCGTCGTTTTTCCGCTGTCCGGTGCTTGCCATTAGCGGTGTGAGAGAGCTTTCACTTTTTTTCATGCTTAATTTTTAGGTCTGTCTCTAAGGTCGGTTGTGGACTGCATGTTGATTCAGAGATTTGCTCTCTTCTTCTCCGGCCATGCTGAGGCATGGAACAACCGATGCGTCGAGTCGGATCGGCCGATAGTGCTACAGAGGCGGGATCTTGGTTTGCTTATCTCTCCGACGAGAAATTTCCTAGAGGACGGTGGTGAAACCACAAAGAATAGCAGATCGTAAACTCTGCGGAGTGGTGGCTAGAAGTTGATCCGCCGCGAAAGTCGAACATTAGTTTGGTGGGTCACACGGCGAGTCAAGGACCGTTAGTGGTGGTCGTTTGTCCCGGCAATCTAAGAAGCTTTGGTGATGTCGACAATGGATTTAGATGGGTCGCACTCTCCAACGTCCACATGTCGTTTCCGTTGGAGTAACCTACTTGACCGGATTGAAGTCGTAGAGCTGAGATACGGAGGCTACCGACATAGTGTGGAGGCGATTGAGGAGCCAACATTGGAGATTTGGGGACGATTTTTTCGTCGGTTTCCAAGAGAACGTTTTCAGAAAGCCAGTTTTCTTTCCGGTTTTGTTTTATCCGATTAAATCATGTAAACCACAACCAATTCCCGGTTTGGAATGATTAATAAATTATTAAAATAAAAAAAAAATTTATCAATTGGTCTTAAAAGTTATCACCATTTTTGTTTACTTTTTAATTGGATCTATAAAAAAATAGATTAATGTTGAAAGTTACTAACACTAAATAGAGCCGATCCCGAATTTTATAAGACCGCAAACTAGAGGGAAAAATGGATTGTTTGGCATATTTTTATTAAAAAATTAGACCATTTTGTAGATAAAAATTGACTCTGATTTTTAGAATGCCGCAAATTCATAATTAGCCTGTTTGTGCTTAGAGTCGGTCCTGATAATAGATACTTATCGTTGATGATTGATAATTTAGTTAAAAATCGTATATATAGACAATGGTAAGGGAGAGCATATTAATTTTGTCTTCTTCGAAAATAGCAATTTAGAATCAATGTGTTAATGGTAAAATAACCAGTGTAGTACAGTTGATGCTGAGTAAGCTGAAAAATGCAATCAGTGTGGTTAGTGAGGTCATTATGAATAATAATACAATAACATGCCTTACAGTCAAACTAGTGATTAGTAATTAATAATACTGATGAGAAACTAGTAGGTATAGTTACTGTGACTATATATATATACAAGTGTTTCCTGGAATTAAATATATTGAATTACACATATACAAACTTCTTTTTTGTGGCCTAATTTCCTTCACAAACACCGTTAAACACGAATGGTGACAATGATAGTCATGGATCTTATTGTTTTTCAACCCTTAATCTTTGAAACCATTTTTCTTCATACGAATGTAGAAAAAGCCTTATCTGGTTCCGTACATGATAAAAAGTACCCCACATTCTCTGACAAACCCATGTTCAAGCATGCACTTTCAAAAGCTTATGTATCCATTGAAATGATTTGACATAAAAATCTTCTTTCAAAAAGAACCCTAATTATCTAGCTATTACATGAAACTTCTCAAATTAATTTTGTTGATTATTTTTTTATAACAAAGTTGGTCCAAAGTTAAATACCTTTTTTGTTTGTTTAATGCTTAGAATCTACTGAAGTCTCTGAAAATCACACTTTTTTGGTAGGAGGTAAATGACAAGTTTGTTTTTTGCACAAGAATCGATAGGAAAATATTAAACAAAATGGAGGAATACTTTTTCTCTTGCATTAATTAATAACTTCTCTCACAGAATCAAGATCTGTGAGGAAAACATTACAAGCTTTTCTTTACAGATCTAAACCCATAGAATCTATATCTCATACGGGTTTCTTTTATGTTAGACGAGTAAATTAACTCGTAAAAAAAAAAAAACCCTAGATGGGATTAAAAATAGAAGAAAAAAAAACTTAAAAAAGAGGAGATGTTTTTTTGGTAAAGAGAGAGATGTTTTCTGCTTCTTCTTTAACCATCTTCTTCTACTTCTTCAAATGATTATAACTTAAAATTATCATCGAATCATGGAGGTTAGGGTTTGAAAAACAAGTTCATCACAAGGAATGGTGAGACCCATGTCATGGTCGAATCCAAACTCTTCCTCAGCTCGTCTTAAGAGAGATTGGAACTCAGGGTGAGTCAAGAAGGAGATTGGGACAATGTATCTGCTTCTGTTCTCTCCGACATAGACAGGGAAATGTCCCTTTGGTACGTCGAGTGGGAGGCAATCTTCATCGTAACCTCCTCCATTCTTCTTCCCTAAGCTCGAGCATCTCCTCAGAATCTGTTTTAGCATTGCTGTTTGAGTGAGTTTTGAAGTTTTCTTCAATATAGCCATTTGTTTTTGAGTTCTTGAGAGAGAAAAGTTTTTGGTTTTGTTTTGGAGAGAGAGAGAGGGAGAGAAAGAGAGAGAGAGAGAGAGAGAGAGAGAGAGAGAGAGAGAGAGAGAGAGAGAGAGAGAGAGAGAGTTATGGAGAAGGAGATGGGTGGTTATTGAGGAGTTGAGGAGTATATATTTATAAATAAAGATTTTGTATATATTTCTATGTGTCTGTACATAGTTGTGTGTGTAGAGAGAGAGAGAGAGACATGAAGACATGTGCATATGTGTGGAAGGAGAAGGTGGGAGCCAAAATGGCAAAGGCCAGCTGAGGATTTAATTTCATTGTTGGTCCTCTTTGTGACATTGTGGCCCCTTTTGATCTCCTGGTCCTTACCAAGATACACCATAAATCCTATATCCTTTTTATTTCGTAGTTCCTTTTTATACTATTTCTTAGTTTAAATATTCACTCCAAACACGTATGCGTGACTAGTTGAATAAAAAAAAAAATATCGGCAAGCAAAAAAAGTCACTTATATTTTTATTTTTCTAAACTCAATACTATAAACTATTAAGTGATAACCACCCTTTTCCAGACCCTTCTAAATCCGTTACTTTCATCTAGACAATGAACATTTCTCTTCTATATCTACACTAAATTGAATCATTTCACTGAAATGGCGAGATCTATTATAGTATCAATCATTGAGTAACATTAAATATTTACATCACATTTCTAATTAAATTAAGTACATATTAAAAACTAAAGAAAATATAAAGTTTGACACATGTAACAAATTTTTTATTTTATCGAGAAGTTCGTTTTCATTGGACCGTAATATATGCGATGTGTCATGTTTAGTCGCAGACTTGCAGTGACCAATGAAACTCTAATTTAAATTTGTGTTATGCTTACATCTCTTTGAATGACTACGTGAGCTACCATCACTGTTAATTTTATATTATTTTGACACATCCATATTTGATATAGCTATATATCATCTTTGATTGAGGATAATATATATCTATATCAAATATGCTTTGGGGAAGCAAGGAAGTCTGGGAAGGTTGGTCCATTACAATAGTGAATACACAATATTCTCTCTCTCGCGACTATCTTCTTCTTCTTCAAACTAACTCGCTGATTCCTCCGTCTGTTCAGATTCTTCGTCTAATAATAAATAGAACAATAGACAATTTCACATTTTATGAATGCATAAATTATGTAAATTTTGAGTGAATTCCTAAAAAAGAAATTAATACGCAAAAAATTAATGTTAGAAGCGAAACATGCATATATTTTGCGAACAAATTATTTTGGATCGTACTATAAAATGAAACCCGTGAAATCCAAAACGTTCAAATGTGTAATGTGGTGAACCAAAAAATCTTCTCTAAATTTTTGATATTATTCTTATACAAACATATTTCCATTTTACATATACTTTTATTATGTGCTATAATAACTTTTCATTATGTTAACGTTATTCACTATGTATTTATTTGTAAGTTGTGATTTCATATCAAACAATACAATAACACAACTGAATAAATATATATACTCTTAAGTTTTATCAAAAGGATTCTCCAACCAAAAGAATTTTTTTCGTTACTTAATATATATATACTTCTCAATATTAAAAAAAAAAACATATATCAAATGCTGAAATTATAATGCGGAAGAAAAAAAACGTAACACCTGTCTTCTCTCTCAATTGAGAGGTGTCATCGAAGAGCGTAAATCACGGACTTTGGAAAGAGTAATGTACTGAAGAGTACAAAGTAGAATACGAGTAGAGTGTTTTGGAGTTTTGTTAAATGTGGTTCGAGAGAGTGTGCCTGTGACACTTTCAAACAAATTTCTTTTTCCTTTTCTTTTGCAGACACCCATGTGCCCTCTTTCATATTTCTTCTCTTTTTATTAATTTCTGTGTTTCTGATCGTTTTTTTCTTTTCCAACGGTAGGTTGCAGTTAATCCTCAGCCTTTTATTGTTTTTTTTTTGTTTTATATAAACAAAACCCTTTTAAAATACTCTGAAAAACGCGTCTTGGTATTTACAAACGAAAAAAAGAAAACTATTTAGGACACAAAAATATGAAAACAGATAGGTCTGAGTCACCATTTGAAGTGACTTCCCTTTGTAGCTCATGAGTCTCAGGTATAATTATGCTACCGACGTTGGATTAACGGAAAGATGCTCTTTTGCAAAAGGAACTTTAATTTTACAGTTAAATGGATTGTCTTTTCTTCTATTTTTTTGTCTTTATGATTTGATCAACAAAAAAATAGGTTCATAAAAGAATAGTTTTCTACACTCGGAATTGTTACAATTTGGATCCTAATTTAAATCCATTAGAAAATGAATAAAACCAAGTAAAGAAAACAATGCACTGGTTTTTGTACATTGGATTGCCGAATGCATTACTTCACCTTTTTATTTAATCGCTATTAACGGAGAGCTAGCGGGTTACTTTAAAGTCGGAAAAGGACTTCGCCAAGAAGATCCCATTTTACCTTATCTCTTCGTTTTAGCAATGGATATCCTTTCTCGACATCTTGACTTAGTTGTGATTAACGGATCTTTCGGGAGCCACCCAAACTGTCACAGTCCTGTGATCTCTCACCTAAACTTCGCAGACGACGTCCTCATATTCTTTGACGGCTCTGAAACTTCTCTCGCAAAGATCATTCAGTCCCTTGATGATTTCTATGTTATCTCTGGCATCGCTCTTAACAAGAAAAAGTCTACTCTCTTCCTAAGCGGGAACAACACCAACCGCACTGCTACAATCGCTGCTACCCATGGCTTTTCTCCAGGAGTCTTTCCTGTTCGATATCTAGGCCTGCCCCTTAACTCCACCAAGTTGGACAAAGATCCAAATTCTCTATGATCGTATTTCGGAGAAGTTAACTGCCTGGTCAAATAAATTCCTTTCTTATGCAGGGTGCCTTGAACTGATTAAATATGTTACTTATGGTCACCTAAACTTCTGGTTCACAACATTCATATTTTCTAAATCTTACTTGGCCAGGTTGGAAGCTCTCATTAGCTCTTTCTTATGGCATGGAAAACCAGGAACAACTCATGGTGCAAAGGTGTCATGGGATGCAATTTGCAAGCCCATTAAACATGGTGACCTCGGTCTAAAGAAGCTTGCTACTTGGAATGAAGGTTTTGGACTTAAACTGATCTGGCTAATCTTTGTCAAAAGCGGGTCTCTTTGGGTAAGCTGGGTGTGGCAGAACTTGATAACTACAAAGATCTTCTGGACGTTGAGCGACACCCGTGGATCTTGGTTCTGGAAAAAGCTTCTCAAATTAAGATCCAAAGCAACAATCTTCCTCAAATCCTCCCTTGGCAATGTGAACCATACTTCGTTTTGGCATGATACTTGGTCTCATCTAGGCCCTCTCATAGGATTCACCGGCCCCTCGGGTCCTCTACTCCTTGGCATCCCTATTGATTCAAGGGTTGCACAAGCTGCTTCTAATGACGAATGGTGTTTTATCTCGACAAGATCTTCTCGTCGCTGTAGCCTAAGAAACGAGATCAGTCTACTTGATGTATTGTGTTTTGGTGCATTCCCTTGGCTTACATTCATATGCATTTGGTCTCTTTTTGCATCATACTAGTGTTTTGTCTTGCATTTCGAGTGTCATTCCATACGTAGCATCATTTTAGAGTCTAGGATCCATCCTTTATGCATTTTGTGCATTTTGAGTCCTCTTTTTAGGTACCTTGGAGTTGGCACGTCGAGGAGTTTTTGGCAAGCTAAATGGGATTCAAGAAGTGGAAAATTCATATGGAGCAAAGGAGTTTTGAGAAGATGGAAGATATAGAGCATAAAGAGCCAAAAAGCAAGTTTTCAAGGGGAAAATGAGCTGCCATCGACCCATAGATCGATCAAAACTCGTCCAGAAATAGCCTCCATGCGTGCTCCTTGATCAACCTACATTTCGATCCCCAGATCGATCAAAACAACACACCATCGACCCCCAAGTCGTATCCCGGATCGATCAAAACTCGTCCAGAATCGCCATTCCTGCCCTTCTTCTGATCGACCCCCATATCGACCTGCAGGTCGATCATATCGTCATTATTATGTTGACTTTTCCATTTTTTGTTGAATTTCTCGGTTTGATCCGGATACGACCCAGTTTGTTCCGGGTTGACCCGGATACATTTTTAGGACCTATAAATACATTTTAAGAACAAAAAAACCTAAGTTTTGATTTGATTTTTCTCCTCTCTTATTCTCCTAACTCTTACCTTATGATTTTTACTTGGATTTTGCAATCTTACCATTTCTAGTGAAGTTTTCTTAACCTTTCATCTCTTCTTTATGATTATGTCTTCATCTATGTTTATTCTTGAAGTTAGCATGGTTATTTGTGAGTAGTTTCTCTATGGGCTTTTGGGCTTAGTAGATTAGGGATGCTTAGTGGATGATTAGTGATGCTTAGGCTTATATTCTTATGATTTCTAAAGTTTAGGGTGTTCCTAATGCTAGATTTGACATGATCAATCAAAATTTAGAACATGGACATTTCATGCCCGGGAGGTGTTCGATGAAATGTCTAGAAAATCCTAACCTTACTTTTCATTCTTAACCAATGAGAATTGATGCTTAAGATGGTTAGTTGGCTTATTGAACTTATGCTTAACGATTATTGATCACTTAATTGCAATTGAAAGATTAGCTTAACTAAGTGATTAATAAATGGATTAGTGTCATGAGAATGAACTAATCTATCTTGTAATTCATGTCATGGAATTGAGTTTGTTTAAGAGTCCTAACACCATTAGTTAGTCATTGATCATCCCAAGTCAATTACTTTGCCCAAAGCCCATGCTTTCTCATATTTGGTCAAGTTCTTGTTTGTTGACTTTACGGTTGACTTTTGTTGACTATTGCGTTTTAATTTACTTATGCTTGAATTAGCTAGCTTTGATCCTGTTTAGTGCTTGTTTACTTATTTGGCTTGGTTTACCTTCCGTTTGCATTATCATTTCACTTAGTTTCGGAATTAGGACTTTTAAAACTCGAAAATACAACCTCGAATTGCTTAGCTTATTCGAATACTTGGATTCTTAGTGTAGTTATTCTAATATCCTTGGTTCGACCCTATGCTATATTACAACAAATAGAGTGTGTTGATACCTAAGTCTAGGTATAAATACAATTTGACACTCATCACTACTTCAGCCACCTAGAAGTGCCACTACGGAAGACTCTTTCTTCTGGTCAACAGACTTCAACCAGCCCCTTCCATTCACTACTTCTGCTACTTGGTTAGCTCTAAACAACTTCGGTCCCCCCGTCACATGGCACTCCTCGGTTTGGTTCTCGGGCAACATCCCAATTTCATCACTTGGCTTGCTGTGCTCAACCACTTGACGACTAGGGATTGTCTACAAAACTGGGGAGTAATCTCTAATTCTTCTTGTCTTCTCTGCTCTTCTTCCATTGAAACTCGATCTCACATCTATTTCTCTTGTCCTTTCAGCCAAGACATATGGACTGCCATCTCACCATCTTACCACCCATTCCCTCTGGATTTTGATTCCATCATTCCCGGGACTTCTACTCTCCCTAGACGCATCTCCAAAATTGTCAATCTCACGTTCTAAGCTAGCTTTTACGCTATATGGCGCGAGAGAAACAGTCGCCACTTCGGTTCAGCAAGCAGAACTGCACCTTCTATAGTTGCTGAAATCTCAAGGATAATTAGAAATAAACTCTACATCATGGATCAACCTACAGTGAGATCGAGGCTGCCACAATCCCAAGACTCCAACATGGTCCTCTGGTTCTGTCATTTCCAACCACCCAATTAGTTCCTGCTCCGCACAAATACTGGCCCCGCTAGATCATGATGTCTGCCTGTCTGTTGCAACGCCCTTCCCACCTTTGATTTCATCGAGTATCTCCCATAATCTCCCTCCTTGGTCTTCTTCAAAATTTTGATGTCTCTAATTCCCTTTTCGTCTCTTATCTGCTTCTTATCAAACCCGATTATCTTTGATGTGATTTTATCTTTGTCATATCCCAATTGACTTTTGTCTTGGGAAACATTCTTTTGATAATATATTTTCAACTTAAAAAAAATAAAAATCAATGCACACAAATTTATGATGGATCACCTTGAATGTGAAAATTATGTCAATTCTAATTGTTATGAATTTTACTATGATCAAATCAGGAGTTTTACAACTTTTGTTTTTCTTTCTCTTATATCAATGAATTTAACACTCAAGAATAAAATAAACAAAAAATTCCTAAATAGACAATAAATATGAAATATCTAAAATAAAAATTTACTCATTTTACCCTTTTAAATTTTGTTTGTGGATCTACCGCTCTCACAAAATAGTACTAAAAACTGCCATATTTTTGTACGTGTCTATTTTCTATAATTTGTTTTGCTTCATCAAAAACTATCCTTCAAAATTTTTAAATCAAAAACTAACATCTAAAATTATTAAGTATATTGACTAAATACTTAAGTACAATGAAATGTAGATATTTGTACATATGATTTACAAACAACTCATTTATGAACAAGTTTTTAGGTAGTATATATACTGACTGGCAAATTGTCATGGAAAATTTTTGATAAACTAAAATATATTATGGACAAGTTTTGACGGGCATGTACAAAAAGTGACAATCTCTAGTACAATTTTATAAAAATGGCATATACATGATTTTTTCTTTAAAGGATAGAGTGAGTAAAAAACCCTATATAAGGTACTCTCAATGTTTGAAATACTCTTGATGAAAATTGTAATAACCAGCGTTTCACAATAACAATAATGAATTAATGATATAATTTACCAAAACACTAGCTAGTAAATCTGAAAAATATATTCTTAAAACTTACATTATTTGAAACTAATATAAACTATTTTGTTTTGTTTGAAGGACAATATTTGAGTATAGTTGGACAGTAATTAAGTTTCAACCTATATATTTTCATTAATTTTGTTATCCGACTATAAATGCAGTTGAACAAAAATAAAATAGATGGAAAAGCTTTATGTCTTTTTATCCAGTTTTCTTCGAACTAAGGTACGTAAGGTAACATACTAACATTGATGATACTTCCAATCCAAAAGATATCTCATCTAACTAGATAGTAGATATTGTTCATAAGAATAAACTGAAATACTTGTTTGATAAATCTCGTAAATATCTATGGTCTTAAAAAAAAGAAATAGACTATTATTCTAAAATATGCAGGACACTTTTTTCGTTTCCCATATATACAATCTTTGACTGAAATATAAAACTAAAAATGAAAAACTATGGTCAATAGTAAAACTATTCAATTTGCATTAAAGACACGATTCGGGCAGTAACAAATCGAACCCAAAACTCTGTGGAGAAGAACTAAAGAAGACGTTTCTTCAAAAAAAAAAAAAAAGATTCAGAACGAATGCGCCCCACGCGTCCTTTTCTTTCTCTTCTCAGGCGAAAAACCTAAATTTTTTTTGTCTCTCTTCGCCGGTAGCTTTCATAAGCTTGTCTACAGCGTGTCTTCCCTCCAACAACCCCATGCTCTTGCTTCACAATATGAATTTGCTCCATCCCGAACTTAATCGATGGAGAACGCTTGATGGAATCACTGACGATGCCGTTGATGTGACCTCCGACGTGAACCTCTCTGTCGAAGCTACTTCTTCCCCTCCGACGGTGAAATCTATCGGAGCTATGTCTCCGTCGCAGGTTTCAACCAAGAACTTGGAGAAGCTGTGTACTCCTACTCATAATATCGTCGAGGGGACCACTGAGATCCCGACAACAAAAATCGCTCTCTCTCTCTCTCTGCTCAGACGAAGATCCCTGCTATGAGCGATGATTCCCCAGAATTGCCTTTATTGAATCTCAAAGGAGCGTGGAAGGACCAGATTAACATTCTTCGAGGATCTGTCTCTGGTCTTCCTGCGGTGGCTCTGGTAGTGCCGACTTGCTATCCAGAAGTGTGGCCTTCACTATTGGCCTCAAATGGTAGGTCTGGTGTTGCAGGTCCTGAAAAAGGCCTACTTACATCGAGTCAAAGGATGATTCAGTGAACTTAGCACCGGAGGAGGAGTTCCTGAAAGTTTTATCTCGAGGTTATCCTTGGACTGCAAGAATGGATCAGACGAAACGTAATTTGCACAGAGTTACTTCGCTAGAATACTTAGAGGATGGCACTCCTTTGGTTAATATCCCTAGCCATGTTCTTTTAGAAGGGATCGAGAATCAAAAGGACTTCATAATAAGACAGTTTATCGTTGTGTTGCTCCTTCTGGTGGTTTGATACACACTGTTATGAGTAAGATTTGGGGAAGAAGATGTCGCATCTTTACTAGGAAAGTTGGTGAGTCTTCGTATCTCTTTCACATACCATATGAGGCCACTCGTCGATGGATTCTTCAGAGAGGATTGTGGCACGTGGATGACTGCTTGATGTTCGTATCAGCTTGGTCACATGTAGCTAATATCTCAATTCCTGTGATCAAAATGATTCCCGCGTGGCTTACTTTTAAGAATATACCAAGTCAACTCTATTCAATCAAAGGTATTAAATGGATTACCTCGGGAAATTGGTGAGCCAATGCTAACTAGTAGGCCATGGCTGGATCCGACTCAGATAGGAGAAGCTAAGGTGTTGGTTGAGGTAAAACTTGATAAACCCTTTCCTCAAAGAGTAGCATTAAAAGAAGATTGTGGCAATATCACTATGGTAGAAGTCGTGTACTCGTGGTTGCCTTATAAGTGTACTATATGTGGCCATTTGGGTCACAAAGCGTCTCGATGTTTAAGACATAGGTTAGAAAAGCCAGTGGATATATCTTGTGCTTTGAAAGAAGGTCCCTCTACTTGTGTTGAAAACAACACTGCAAATGCTTCAAAGGCACTTGGTACTGCTTATGCCTCTAATTGTGTAGTGGCAGGGTCAACGACCTCACTCACTAAAGAGGTCCCAGAACTAAATACCATCTTGATTTATCCTTTAAGCCCGGTGCCAGAGGCTGCCTATGTTATTGCAGTAGAAGATACGATAAATGACGTAGATGTCTTAGCTCAAATAGTTGAGATTGATGCCATTCAAATTACAGATGACACTTTTGTCTGCCTTAACTCACCCACGAAAGCGGCTGCCTCCTGTACTATCATTAATGGATCCCCAACTACAATGGCTCCGACAACAATAGCTTAACATGATGACTCTTTCACTTCAGCCCTGGTAAGGAATTCTACTACACTTGCTGCTGCAGCCAATATACCAAGATCTCAAGCTTCTAAGTGCACTAGCAGTGTTGTTCCTAGAGTGTCTAACCGGTTCATAACATTGGATTTCTTGGAGGCGATAGATGATTATGATGAAGATTCTGATATGATGGATCTTATGACCCGATCCAGGCAAAGACTCCTTCGTGAAAGACCGGTGAAACTATCCATCAAAGTTCATGAGATGCAGTTATCTTCCAAACCTGGTGGACGGGAAACAGAGGATGTGGGAACCGAGGTGGACATGGCTAGTTGTCTCTTCTTGTTATTTAAATCAAACGAAGCGGAAGATTCGTTTGCTTTTATTACATTTTATGTAATCCAAGTTTTTTATCTATCTGTATATCTTTAAAAAAAAAAAAAAAAAAAACTCATTCTAAAACTAATTAAGTATCTATATAATGTATATATATTATATAGGTACCGGAAAAAATAATATGAAACCTAGAAAAAATCTTATCCAAAAAATGATGCGTACGTGTAATGTCTAGACGCAATCGCACTGTGTACTTGTTATTTATACGTTCATGTTCTATATATTTTCTCATATTACAGAAATGCATGCTGATATTAAGATATTACCGTCAAAATATGATTGTGTATTGTGCGTCAAACACACAAGCTTTTTGGGTTGGACTCAAGGTGAGCAATTTTAGTCTTAAGAAGTTTAGCTTCTTTGGTTACAGATGAGACGTTGATGTCAACTAAAGTATCACTTTTGCACACCTATTCGGCATTTAAGTGAAAAAGGAAGAATTTTCTACGGGATATATTTTCCATAATCAACGGGATTGGTTTAGTCACAAAATTTCGAAAGTTAGATAGTCATAATCGAAAATTGATAATTATTAAAAAAATTTGATTATTATTAAAGCAAAACATGGTTTTGTCTTAAACAATCGCATATGCACTGTCTTGGGAGCTACGACCCATGCGTTTAGGAGCCACCTATGTCTCTTAGGTCCTAATCATCTTTGTCCTAATCGACTCTTAACTACTAGTATTATATAAGTATTTGAAACTTTTGATAATTGTGGGATCCACATTTTGGTCTAAAAAATATCAGATATTTTGATCAGTTTTAAATTTAATATATTTTTTTCCTCGATTTATAACTATAACGAAACGAGGAAACGGCAATATCTAGTTGTAAATTTGATTATTAAAGGCAAGGCCAGGTCTGGCCCTGAGTCCAGTTCAAATTGGGCAAATTTATTATGCTTGCCCTTATTTAAAAAAAAAATAAAAAATTAGGCCCTCAAATTTCAAAATATCTCTTTGGTCTAGTGGGAAAAAACAAAAAAATTCCTTTACAAGAGGTTAAAATAAAAAAATACCCTTACAAGAGGTCAAGAATTCGAAACTTTAGAATTGTTTTATAACCTTTTTTTTTTAATAAACCAATTAAATGTTTAAAACCAAAAATTATTTGACATATATAAAGATTGTGAAAAAGAACTACACGGAACACATCATCAAGACGTACTAAAAAGGCTTTCCGGGGACTCACATATCTCGATTTGCCAAATCGATGTCTCTTGAATCAATTATAGATCGGTCAGTGGATTAGGTTGGAGCATACATAATAATATGGGACAAAATACTATTGGTTTGAAAATGTGTCGTCGTAGAAGCATCTCGGCACTACACGCCGAGTTGGATGGATTTTTTTGGGCAATGACCAGCCTAAGAGAGATGAGATTTTATTCAGTGAAGATTGAGACATATTATGCAAGCTTGATTAAGATAACCGAGAATCCACTAGATTGGCCAGCCTTTTCATTTTGAACTAGATTATTTCTGTAATCTTAGAGATTACTTTGAGATTTTTGGTTTATTCATATCACACAGAGTAAAAATGTCTGTGTCAACTTTCTTGCAAAAGAAGTACGAACACGTGGTTATTTTTTTTTTATATAAGTCATACATAACTGGTGTGGCTTGTTCTCGTGGCAATCAACATACAAATTTCACTTGATTTAATAAATGAGGTTCGTTAATAAAAAACAATTTAAAACTAAAAAAAAAAATTAAGAAAATGAAAAAAAAGAATTTAATAAAAATTTAATCACCATCGTCGGCAAAACGGCATATTTAAAAAAATAATTTGTGGTCTTTTGAAACTTAAAATCGGCTCTGTACAAGATTATACCTAATTTCTAGGTAGACAATTTAAGAAATGTGGTTGATATAGAGATATCTCCCATTCTCCTCTATAATAATATATAACTAGCGTACATACAATTTAAGAAATGTGGTTGATATAGAGATATCTCCCATTCTCCTCTATAATAATATATAACTAGCGTACATATATATATATATATATATATATATAATATTTGGTTATAAATACATTTCTTTATAATCCTATATGAATGATGTGGCAATTTAGCCCAGCAGATTAGGCCTGCCCATTTCGGATCGGATAACCCGATCCTACCCTTACCCGGCTCAAATTACCCGACCTTTTCGGGTAAGGGTAATTGATATTACCCGTTCGGGTAACGATAATTTATTTTAACGGATAAGGGTAAGGGTCGGATAATTACTCCGGGTACCCGATTATCCATTTGGGCAATTAAAAATTTTAAATTATATAAATGTATTTAAATCCTATATATAAAAATGATAAATATCATCAATTTGATAATTTTGGAGATGAGTTCTTAGAACATTTTTCAAAATTATCCACCATTTTTCAAAGTAATCCCCAAATTAAAAAATTATCTCAAAACTCAACAAATCTTTTACTAATATTATCCGAATTATTCATAATTATTCGTTCGAATAGCGATTTTAATTGTCAACATTACCCGTTCGGGTATTTATTTTAATTACCCGTATTACCCTTACCCGACCCTTATCCGACCCTTACCCTTAAATTACCCGTTTCGGAAGTGATTTTTGATACCCTAAATACCCTTACCCAACCTTTATCCGCTATTACCCGATCCTTTACCCGTAATGTGCAGACCTACACCAGATATATGTGTATGTGTATTCTCTTTCGTATTCTCTTTCACTTTCCCGACAGTTGTTTTTAGTTAATTTATTCGTACATATATACACCCGCTTCCGTAGCTTTTGTTGTTTCGAAATTGACATATTTTGCATTTCTTGATCAATCACTAATTTGTAATTAATATATCGCTTTTTACTTTTTCTTTAACTTGGTTGATATCCCAATCCTAACAATGTGGAAAACTTGGGTTGATATCTCAACAAACTTTTAAAATATTAACTTGGGTTGATATCTCAACAAATCTCTAAAAACATAGGAAATAATAAACATCTTCCAAAACTATTTCCCAATTGTAATATTTACATAATACACCTTCTCCCAACCTTGTCTTAGGCTATATTGTATAAAATATATAAAGATATATAAGAGATAAAAAAAAAGTAAAAAAAGAAGAAGACGAATTGAAGAAGCAAAGTGGTCCGAGGGAAATACCGTCACTTATTTCTTGTAGAAGCAGCAGATGTGTATTTTAATGTGTAGTCTTTTTAGGCATTGTCATTTTAGAATCTGGTCTTGTTATGCGACCATGACATGTCATTGAATCATTGATTTATCGATAGTTTTCCGAATGTTACAACATATATATGGTAATCACAACAAAGAAAATATGGTGTCGGATGGATTTATAACCGTCGGAAATTTTCGACCGAATTTTCACGGATTTCGGATCGATTTCTAACGGCAAAAAAATATGTCGGAATTTCGTGGAAAATTTCCGACGGACATATAAACCGTAGGCAATTCATCGGAAATCAGTGGGAGTTTGGATCAATTCGAAATCGGAAGAAAAAAAATAATCGTTATTATAGCCGTCGGAAATTGTGTTTTTTTTCTTCTTAAATTAAGTTTGTTTCTATTAAAAGAATCGAAAGTACGACTTAAAATACGGATTTTCTTGACCCAAAATGCCGCTTGTTGCACATGATAATTGTATCGAAAAGTCTAACGTATAATATCAATCAACATTGCATTATATAGATTAGGTTTTACCAATGGAGGTAGAACATAATCTGACTATCCTGAAATATATGACTTTATTTATATAATTTGTGAATCATGGACTAAAGTCTTATGAATCCACAAGACCTGTATCCATTAGGTAAAATTTTAGTGGCCAAAACTCTATAACCCACACAAGTTATAACTGATTAATTAAGGAAAATCCGGACTCTACACCTTAGGCGGTGGACTTGGGTTTAGGGTTTATGTTGTTCCAACAAAAAGTGTTTGTTCCTATGTAAGTTAAATCTCGATATCACACCATATATATATCCCAAATAACAAACGAAGATCAAAAGGATGACAGAAAAATTGTTAGTAAAAGAAAATAAATAGACGTAGAGGTACGTAGTCATGCATTTTATTTGTTAGGTGCTGCTTTGCATGTTCTGTGACACAGGATAGATCGTGGAAATACGTGATCGAAACAAGATGACCATAAGCATATGGGACCACAGTGCTTTTTATTTATTTTAAATTAGTAATTATTATATATTGTGTATGTTTTTCTTTAATTTCTATTGGCTAGTAAATCAAATCAATTGAATGATTTATTTTCAATAGTGAATGTTGTCGTTCTTCGTTGGTGGTGTTGCTTGATGGTGACATTAGGGTCAGTGTGAGCACATGAACGCCATGTTACTCCTTTTATTTCTTACTTAGACAACTTTTTGTCATAAATACGTGTTGTGTGAAATTGATGTTTTTTTTCTTCCATCTGGTATTATATATAAAACACGATTTGAGAATACATCAAGCAGGCGGATAAAAATATATATCCAGAGACAAAAGCCAACAGAATACAAGATATCATCGCATACAAAGCCCTAAACCAAGGAAGCTAAAATCTAATCCAAAGAGAGAGGGAATTGCTGAAAAACAGAATAAGGTATCATAAACCACGAAAACCAAACAATCTTGAGCATCAAGTAGAACCAGGAAACTTAGGCTCTTCCAGAAAACTGGCAAATCTGGAGACGGAACTAAGATGGCCTCAACCATCAACAGTAGTAACGGAAAAAACACAGAATCAAAAAGAAACAGAGCACTAAAACTATACCAATCCGGTCTCTCCAAAGAAACAGAGAACTCGAGAGGACTTCATATAAGATTTTAAAAAATCATAAATTGAAATCGTGATTTAAAAAAAAAAAATGTAGATAAGAAATCACAAATTATATTATTTTGAAATATAAGACTTTTTTGGGCTCTAGAAAAATACACAAAACATATTTAGCTTAGTTTTGTATTTATGTTCATCGCCGTGCATGTATTTTCTACTATTGTCTAACGAACGTTAACGTAGTTAGAAACGTTGTTAACTCTGTTAAAAAAGAAAACAAAAAACTTAACTAAATAATACTACATTTGAATACCAAAGCCTAATTCCCGGATCGGTAAATATTAATTAAATATTTAATTAATAAAAAAAAAACTACATTTGAATGTTTATTTTAAAAGTTGTAGTAAAAACTAAATGTTTGGATACGAGAATGTTTAGATTTGTTTTTTTTTTTGTTATGTTTTCTTTATTTTTATTGGTTTTTCATTAATAGAGTTAATGAAAGATTTTTAGTTTTGTTAGCGTCCGTTGATTCGGTAATGTCAAATACAATCGTTATCAATGAGTTTAAATACTAATGAGAGTTTGAGGACGTATACATCTTTGACGTACGACATTTTTGAAAATGACTAAATAGTTAGATAATTTGTTTTTTCCAACTAAAATTCATTTAATTTTTTAAAAAATTACTCTCTTGGTTGTTACCTAAAAAGGAGATGAGTTGCTTACAAAAGTAAAATCAGCAGATTGACTGTTTGTCAAAATAATAATAATTAGATTGACTTATTTGGGGAATTATACTATGATACATAAAAAATTACGTAGTCTAGTAGTAAATTTAACAATGAATTTTATGACTACAAATAAATTTAGCCAAAATAGAAATGCCGTACGTCAATATATAGATCAAACTTCGATTTCACATTCAAATAGAAAACTGATTAAAAATAAGTTTAGCCAAAATAAGTTTATCAAAACAAGTATCATCTTAAATCAACATGCTAAAAATCGATTTCACATTTAATAAAAGATAATTCTTAAAAATAACACAAAACAAATCTTAAACCCAAATATTTAAATTATAAATCCTTAAAATTATTTTTAATATTTGTGGTATTTAAAAAAAAATTTTTTAATGGTATTTTTGAAGAAAAAAACTAGTGAAAATATATTTGGAATAAAAACCTATTTTTATTGTATTTTAAGAAATTTATTTTAAATAAATATACTATAGTTGTAATTTATAAAGCCACAACTCATCTTACTAATACTAACCATCGTTTTTTTTTTTTTTTCCACTGAAAAGGAGTGTATTTCATAAACTCGAAATAGGTTGTTCTACAATCGAAATAAACCCAAAACCGGGGCAACAAAACCGGTAAAACAGAGAACACTATGAAAAACAAAAACCAAACAGGGCAAGCTTTCAAATTATCTCAATAAGAGAAAGATAAACAAGGCTGAAGAGACAGTGCATACTACACGACGGTATTAGCACTCTCATCTTCGAAAAAGCCTCTCAACCATCTTGGGGATCCTTCCGCCACATACGAGTTTAATCGTAAATCGGAAGTCACACTCTTGGCTATCTCCGTCGCTCCACGATTACCTTTAGAATACTCAAAACAAATTTCCCGTCCTTCGTGATTGAGTGTAAGATCTAATAACCAAAATTAAAAATATTTATTTCTATATGGTTTAAATGTTTTAAAAGATCGAGTTATACTTGTATATATATTCTAAATCTCCCTTCAAAACTAATCTAAAGCCATAGGTAACTCGATTTCAATATAATGTTTTGAGCCGACAAATCCGATCCATTAGCGATTTAAACACCTGACTAATTAAAGACACGTTCTCGATTTTAATATACATGTCTTACATTTGTTTACCACGTAAAACTTTTCTTGTTTTTTTCATTTTTTGTTTTTTTTCATTTTTTGTTTATCTACTTTCCACTGCATCGTCTTATCATATGTTCATCACGATTATCATGAATAATAACATTACGATTATTTACCACTGTATCAGCCGAAGATAACCAATCAAAACATTTGTTGAATTGGATTAAAATGAATTAGGACAGCTAATTCTGGACCCATCCATATCATAAGCGTCAGTTTTGATATATCCAGCTAATGTAGGTACTTTGAAGACGTACGTCAAAAGTATGTCGTTACTTCTCTATTTTTGTGATTTGATGTTGTCTATTCCCATTAATTGAAAAATATCTATATCATTTACTCTTAAAATATCATTTTTGATACATTTAAATATTTAACTCCATAAATCTTCATGATATATAATTTGATATCTTTCTCATATATGCATCCTTTTATATAGTGAGATTCCAACATGAGCACATCCAACAATATACATAATATATATATATAGCAATGTTTTGATTTTTTTTTTTTTTTTAAATAAGTTATGCTTGAAAATTAATTTTCATCATCATTTACACATAAAATTATAAATTATAGAGTAATTGTTTAGTTCAACGGACGGTCTTTCTCCAACAAAAAATGTATAAATATGGAAAACGAATTTTAAGGATTCACTAGACGATTGATTCATAATGAATTTTAGGGATTCGTTGAGAAACATCGGATTTACTAGTTTTCGATAAATTTGCGGGTGAACGATTCAATCACTGTAAAACAAACAAATGTGTATCTTTAGATGATCGAGAAACAGCTCTCGGACGTGCTATTTACATCGGTCATTATGTGAGCGAGTGTTAGTGGAAGTTTCAGAAAACCGAATGAAGGTTGTGGATTCTCGAAAGATATTTTGAATGTTCGCCATAGGAACCAGATCATGATATCTTATGATAGCAAGAACAATTATCGGAAAAACGAATATACGTTATAAAAAAAAAATCTCAACGCTCAAATTAGAACAAAACTACATGACTGGTTGAAAAATTAAAGAAACAAGAGAGCCCAATTGTTCTGACAAAAAAAAAAGAGCCCAATTGATCCGGTGTGGATAGCTATACCGGCAAACCACTTGGTTTTCAAGAAAAAAAGTAGGAAAGTTTCCTAATTCGAGTGGTAATAACAACAATTTTTTTAAAAAAATTTACCTACTAGTGTCTCTGTGCCGAAGAAATTATAGGGTTAGACCCATACTTTTTTGGTAAATAAAAGAAGAAAGAGCCAAATTATTTTATTACAAGAGCCCAGATGATGTACTAATAGTTAGTAACATAGTAAAAAATATTGATCAATTTCCATACTCTGTATTTTCGATTTCCTTTCAAATAATTTATGGGAGAAAACTCGGTTAACATAAACTTCGAGCCTTGGTTCCTCTCGTAAAATGAAGTGTAAAGAACCATTAGAACAATGACTAAATAAATGAAAACAGGGTTTGTAGAGTATTTTATAACCAATATATATGCTAAATTTTTGGGCTAATGAGTTACATGTCCGACCCAAAGTTAAGTAGATCCATTCAAGTTGTAAATTTGTTTTTTCCATATTATTTTTCAAATAGAGATGTTTGATTTAGGTCATTATTTCGTCATCTTTCGGTGAGAAATCAAAGCAAACGTACAAGTGTTACGGTCACACGATGCTTGAACTCAGATATGTTTGTGATATTTGGTGTTTTTACACTATTAAATTCATGATTTCATCACCCCTAATCCAAAATTTGATAGCATTTGCATCACATTTCTATCATTTATTTCTATTTAGTAATTAGATACATTTTAGAGTTATGATTTGTATTTGTGCATTTTGCTTTTTGTTTTTGTTTGTTTTAGGTGTCTTTGGAGTTCTTGGAGGTAAGAGGATAAAGAGGAGACTTAGGAGATGCAAGGGAGTTGGAGGAATGTATCAAACAAGCAAGAAGATGAAGATTTACCCGAAAAAGAAGGAGGAAAAAAACAGAGAGAATATCGAACCCTTTATTTCTAAAGAAAGGAATTCGATATGAACCATCCAAAAAAAGGAAAAAACACAAAAATAAAAAAAATATCTAACCCCTCATTTATAAGATATGCTTGAACTCAGATATGTTTGATATATATACTCTAATCTTTTCGAAAATGATATGGGATTTATACATAATTGTGATAATCATTTTACCTTTTTTTTAATTACCAATAAGTTATAGATCTTTAGTCTATAATATCTTTAAGCCGGATAACAAACCAAGTAAATTTATTTTCTTCCCATCATCAAAATTCAAATCCGGGATTTCGAAACTCACTTTATCATTTACTAAGACATTTCATTTTGATCTAGAGCGTATGCATGCAAGAAACTTTTTTGGTTTTTTTTCCTTCCGTCGTGGCATCTTTTCTATATTTTTATTTATTTATTTATTTATTTGTCAACAACATGCAATATATGGAATTAAATGTCAATGGTAATACAACGACACGTTATACAAATCAGATGATACATGCCATGGTTTATATTTCTTGTTACAATTATTTTGAATGTTGAAGGTTTTTTAGTTAGGGACGTTCTTCTGTAAACTCGAATTAATTTTCTGTATATAGTGTTTTCCTTTTTATCTTAGAAATATTTTTGAATCAAGTTGATTATTTGCATTTTGTCCCTTTTATGATTTATTTTTCAGTATGATTTATTTCAGTTTGATACAAATTAAATTCGGATAAAAGGATATATATATATATAAAATATATTTTCGGCATTAGAATGATCAAAGTATCTATTTCCTTCTAACACAACAAAAAAAAGTCTCCTATCTGTTGATTTATATTTGAAAAGTTTTCATATATCAAACGCTCCCTCTACAATTTGGTGGGTCACATCACATGCTCTCTAATTATTTCATATGAGAAGCCATTATCCGAAGAAGAAAAAAATAGGTGTAAAGCCACGAAAATGAAATTGGAGAAACATGAATATCCACGAATGGACCGTCACAAGATCTTCCAATAACATTTAGCTTTTTTCAGTCAAACGTAGAGAGTCAGTGAGTTGATGATGAAGCCCTCGTGTTGTACGTAGCTGCCAAACACTAACATCTTCAAATCCATTTCAATTATAATAAAGCTTCGAGGCCCAATAATGTTACTTGCTTTTTGACCTCCATTATGTCAAATACGGTCAAGAAGTCACGAGGATATAACAGCAATAATAATTGGACATTTCGTTTTCTATTTTAATCTAAATATTTTGTATGAATTTTTTTAAAAATTTGAAAAATATAATAATATTTGACCTACGGAAGCTTTCTTGCACATTTGCGAGTTGGAGACGCATCTGAGTCACATGTGATGCATGTAGACTTGCCTCGTATGAATAGTTAAATTCATATGTTCATTATTCAGATTTTGAATTGATTTTTTTTAAAATTAAAATTTAAAATATTGTAATGGATGTTGATGAATATAGATTAAGTTGATTTTGTAACATATCAGTGACATAATAAATGTAATTAGAAGTTTACGTATATATTTAATTGTATATAATCTAATGTGTTTATTCTATTTCGAGTTAATAACAATAACATGATGTTAAAAAAAAGGAAAAGAAGCCCACCAAATGACATCGATCCACGATCATGGTGTTTTTACACTATTAGATTCATGTCTTTGTCATCTTTTATTTATAACTTTATAGCATTTGCAACGCATTATGATCATTTTAGTCTTATTTTAGCGATTAAATGCATTTTAGAGCTAGGACATGTATTTGTGCACGTTGGCCCTTGTTTTGGTTTGATTTAGGTACATTTGGAGTTTTTGGAACTAAGAGGATGCATTGGAGGCTTGGGAGAGACAATGGAGTTGGAAGAATGAATCAAAGGAGCAAAGAAAATGAAAAAATGCCGAAGATACATGACCAATCGGTCATGACCGAGTGGCCATGACCGAGTACACTCTCACTTGGCCAAAACCTAGTATAAATGCACCGAGTGAAGCTGTCAAAAAGTCACTGTTTTTTAGTGTGTTTTTCACTCGGTTTTGAAGCCAAGTGAAGCTACACCGAGTGAGCTTACCTCTGTTGACTTTTCCCGAAAATGTTGACTTTTCCGGTTTGATCCGGATCCGATCCGGTTTGTCCCGTGTTGACCCGGGAACCTTTTTATTTAGCATATATATATGTTTTAGACACAAAAGATACCTAATAAATCTTATCATGTTATTTCTCTTTTAAGCTTTCAAACCCTTCTCATGATTTATATTTGAATCTTTGGATTTGTCATTATTTTAGTGAAGTTTCTTTTTACCTCTATCATTTCCTTTATGATTATGTATTTTATTATGTTTATCTTTGAGTTTAGCATGATGATTAGTGAGTAGTCTTTTAATGGGTTTTAGGCTTAGTAGATTAGGGAGGTTTAGTGGTTGATTAGTGATGTTTAGGCTTAGGTTCTCTTGATTTCTAAAGTTTAAGGTGTTCTTAATGCTAGATTTGACATGATCAATCAAAAATCTAGAACATGGTCATCTGTGCCCGGAAGGTGTTCGACAAAATGTCTAGGAGAACTTTAATTCTTGCTTTTCATTCTTAACCAATGGGAATTGATGCTTAAGGTGTTTAGTTGGTTATATGAACTTATGCTTAATGATTATTGATCATTTGATTGCAATTGAGAAATTAGCTTTAATTAAATGATTAGTAAATAGATTATTGTCATGAAAGTGGATTAGTCTACTTTGTGTGTTTCATGCCATGGAATTGATTTAGAATTGTATTCCTAGCATCATTACTTAGACATCGATCATCCCGAGTCAATTTCTTTGCCCAAAGCCCATGATTTCCTTCATTTGATCAAGTTTTTAGTAGTTGACTTTACTGTTGACTTTTGCATTTGACTTTATTTATGCTTAAGTTATCTTGCTTATATCTTGTTTACTTGTTTGGTATTGTTAATCTTTCGTTTGCATCATCGTTTGCTCGTTTCACCTAGTTTTATTTCGTAATTAGGATTTTAAACGCGAAAATATCATTTAGCCTAGCTTAATTAATTACTTGCATTCTTAGTGTGTTATTCTTGACTCCTTGTGGTTCGATACCTCGATTACTACTTGACTGCTTGCACTTGGGTATTAGTTTGGGATTTAAAAATTGTCTCATCAATCACGATTGGATTTTATAAAGCTCAGTCCACGGAGTAGAATTCGGCCCGTCTTATCGAAAAAGCCGATAAAGTTCCGCCGACCTGGAGAGTCCAAAAAAGGGAAAAGATGACAACCAAAAAAGAAAAAGACTATAAAGGAAGAGCTTTTCCTTTTTCAATTAGGTCTTCTAGACCGAGTATTATGTTGTATAAATATACAGATAATCTCATAAACTAAGAACATCGAATCATTAATACGATACACATATTACTTAGTTTCTGGGCATTCCGACTTCTCTGCTTTAGCTTTAAACTTATTCTGATAAATCCAAAGTACTCTAAGATATCCAAATTCATCAATTGGCGCCGTCTGTGGAGAGTCTCTATTAACTACTTTTAGATTTCTTCAGGGTTTATAAGCTTAGCAGGGATGTCGGAAACACCACCTTCGGTTCCTGTTGACAACAACAATGAAATCAAAGAAATTAACAACGCTGACGGGACGAATAACTGTGTGGACGACCGAAATGATGATAATACCGTCCTTCAAGAAAATACCACGGCCACCACATAAGACAAACTCGAAATCCCGAGTCTCCTCAACAAGCTCCTAGAAAGATTCGACAAACAGGAAGTAGAGACTCGAAAGATCGGAGAAATAATCATTTCTCTTGAATAACCGCAAACTATCTTCCGAGATCAAATCCAACCTTCCGAAGCAAGGGCAACTGATCGAGAGACTTCAGTCAGCTCAACAAAATATTGTTCCATGAACAAAATCCGCCAACGAACGCCGACCTCAATCCACCAAAGAGAAACCTAGATGATCAACACGACACCAGCAACGATTCTGCATTTCAAAAGCAAATCAATATGATCATAGAAGAACTTGAAGCATGTAACGACTCGGTATGATCGATTCGGGAGTACGAAAGACAAGCCGTAACAGCCGGGAGTACGAAAGACAAACCGTACACGAGGGACTTGCAATAACTTTTGATGAGTCGGATACCTTTGGACTCGTCTTACTTCATAACGATCCTCTGGTGATCGAGCTCATAATCGGCGATTGTGAAGTAACAAGAATATTGGTTGATACAAGGAGTACATCGGATCTAATCTAAAAGGAAACTTTGAAGAAAATGGAAATCAGTTAAGACCAAATCAAACTGTGCAACCGACCTCTGACGGGATTCACCAACGAAATGACCTCATCGGCACAATCAAGCTCCTAGTATACTTGGCAGGTATGACTAAATATGTCAAATTCATGGTGCTCGATGTACCCACGGTGTACAATGCAAACTTAGGAACACCTTGGATGTACGCGATGAAGGCCGCATCGTCGACCTACCATCAGTGCATCAAATTCCCAACTCCTAACAGAATGTACACCGTCAAAGGGAATCAAAGGATAGCTCGTACATGCTTCGTTAACGAAAAATGATCAGAAGCAAAGCCGCTCTAGCATTACGCATCACCGACGAATTGATCGATCTCGCCGAACCAAAGGAAAATCCAGTCACTCAGATTATCGTCGACATGGAAAAACCTGAACAATGCATAGGGATTGGATCGGAACTACAGGTGGAAATCAAGGATAAGCTAGTCGCGCTTCTTCGACAGAACATTTCGAACTTTGCCTGGTCAATGAAAGATATGAAGGGTATCGACCCCCAGGATTGTGTGCCATAAGTTGAAAGTTGATCCAACGTACAAGCCAATCAAACAAAAATGAAGAAAACTGGGCCCCGAACGAGTCAATGCAGTCAACGACGAGGTAGAACGCCTGCTCGGCGTATGTTCAATCACTGAGGTCAAATATCCAGAATGGTTCGCTAATCTCGTGGTGGTTAAAAAGAAGAATGGAAAATGGAGAGTGCGTCGACTTCACGGATATCAAAAAAGCTTGCCCCAAAGATAGTTTCCATTACCGCATATAGACCGTCTCGTAGAAGCAACAACTGGGAACGACCTCCTATCCTTCATGGATGCATTGTCAGAATATAACCAGATCCTTATGCATCCCGAGACCGCGAGAAAACCGCCTTTATAACAGATAAGGGAATTTACTGTTACAAGGTCATGCCTTTCGGATTGAAGAATGCAGGAGCAACTTATCAACGACTTGTCAATAAGATGTTTGCCGATCAGCTCGGCCACTCCATGGAAGTCTACATCGATGATATGCTAGTCAAATCTTCCAACGCCGAGGATCATATTGATCACTTGAGCAAATGTTTCGAATCATTGAACCTGTACGGAATGAAGTTAAATCCGGCGAAATGCACCTTCGCCGTCACTGCCGGAGAATTCATGGGATACATCATCACCCAAAGGGGAATCAAGCCCAACCCGAAACAAACCACTGCCGTTCTTAATTGCCTTCACCCAAAAATAAAAAAGAAGTCCATCGACTTACTGGAAGAATAGCCACACTCAATCGACAGAAAAAAGCCTGCCTTCCTATCAACTGATCTGAGGAAACAAAAGCTTCGAGTGGAACGACCAGTGCAAAGAGGCATTCAATCAACTTAAGGAATACTTATCAACACCCCATATCCTGGCTAAACCCAAGGAAGGAGAAAGTCTTTATCAATACGTCGCAGTATTCTGCTTGGCAGTCAGCAGGGTACTTGTGCGCGAGGATTGAGGAGAACAAAAGCCTATCTTCTACATCAGAAAAACCCTGCCAATGGAGTTGAAACGAGGTATTCCTCAGTGGAAAAACTTGCCTTCGCCGTCCTCATCTCATCTCGGAAATTACGATCGTATTTCCAATCTCATACGATTGCCGTACTCACTAATCAACCTTTAAGGACCAACCAGCATAGCCCAAGTCAATCTGGCCGGTTGACCAAATGGGAAATCAAGATCAGCGAATACGACATTGAGTACAGAGGCCGAACGAGTGCAAAGTCACAAGTCCTGGTAGATTTACTTGTCAAACTTCCGCCTGAATTACTTAACAAAGACCTCCCTAAGGAAGAATGGTGGATGTTACATGTAGATAGAGCTTCATCAAGGCACAGGTCTAGAGTCAAGGTGCGTCTCGAATCATGAACATGAGAAGTGTTAGAGCAGTTATTTCGCCTCGGTTTTACCGCGTCCAACAATGAAACCGAGTACAAAGCACTAATAGTCGGTCTACGTCTGGCCAAAGGAATAAAAGTTGAACGAGTTCGAGCCTTTTGCGATTCCCAACTCGTCGTCAACCAGTTTAACGGAGAATATGAGGCAAAGAACGATCGAATGGATGCATATCTCAAAGTAGTCCAAGAAATCATTAGGGATTTCAAATCTTTTGAACTGACAAAAATTCCCCAAGGTGACAATACAGCTGCCGATGCACTTGCCACACTAGCTTCGACCTTAGATCCGGATCTACGAAGGATCATTCCGGTAGAAAACATAGCTGCGCCAAACATAGATCTCCCCAAGGGAGTGCATCAAATCACCGACCAACCAGCGTAAAACAATGAAGAAAAGCTGATCCGATGGACGAAGACACAAATCCAAAAAAAGACTGGAGAGATGAGATCAAATTATACATCCACAACGGCGAGGTTCCCGCAGATAGATGGACAGCTCGTCATTTAAAAGCATGAAGTGCCAATTATATCATTCATAAAGGAGAACTCTATCGGTGGAGTTCGTCAAAAGTACTACTACACTGCATTCACGGAGATGAGGTCTTTAAAGTCCTAAGTGATACGCATGACGGAGCCAGAGGAAATCATTCTGGAGGACGATCACTTGCGCTCAAAGTTAAAAACTTGGGCTTTTACTGGCCTAACATGATCTCGGATTGCAAAGTCTATGCTGCGAAATGTGAGGCCTGCCAACGCCATGGTCCGCTTAAACACGTACCTACTGAATATTTCTCTTCGGCTACTCTCGCGTACCCATTTATGCGTTGGGCAATGGATGTCGTAGGACCCCTAGTTCCTGCACATAAAAAAAAATACATCCTAATCATGACCGATTATTTCACCAAATGGGTCGAAGCGGAAGCCTACTCCGAGATTGAAGGACTCGACGTACATAAATTCGTATGGAAATATATTATATGCTGACATGGACTTCCTTACGAGATCATCACGGATAATGGACCAAATCTGACTTGCAGAGTCTTCAACGATTTCTGCGCCAAATGGAAGATTCGACTGAGTTATCCACTTCTTATTATCCTCAAGGTAATGGGCTGGCCGAGGTAACTAACAAGACAATCATTGCCTAACTAAATAAAAGATTGGGAGTCGCAAAGGGAGTTTGGACAGAGGAGCTCGACGGAGTTCTATGGTTACACCAGACATCGCCTCGTCAACCCACCGGACAGACCCCATTTTCCTTATCCCATGGAGTTGAGGCAATGTCCCCTGCAGAGACAAACATAGGAAATCTACGACATGTTCTGATGACAAAGAATGAAGACCTAAATAACGACATGCTGCAGGATGGATTAGATGAAGTAGAAGGGCTACGAGACCAAGCTCTTCTTCGGATGCAGAACTATTAACAATTAGCAGCTAAATACTATAACAAAAAAGTCCGGAATCGATTCTTCCAAGAAGGCGACCTCGTCCTTAGGAAAGTTTACGAAAACAAGAAAGAAGAGAAAGCAGGCAAGCTCGGTGCAAAATGGGAAGGACCTTATTTAGTTTCGAAGATTGTGAAACCTAGAGTATACGAGCTAATGGAGATGAATGGGGAGGCCGTTCCACGATCTTGGAACGCCTCGAACCTAAAATGATATTACTACTAAAAATAGGGAAAACTGCTCAAGGCCCACCTCGGCAGTTATCTAAAAAAAAAAAATTGCTGGACCTGAGCTCGTTCTCACATTTTGTAAGCGAATTACGAGCGGCTTGATCCCTTTTCAAAGGATACGTTGGCAGCCTATTACAAGGCACATTTGCGACTTTAATAAAAATTTATTAACATAAATCATCAGATCGTCTACTTAAATAAATTTGGCACGACTAAGAATGTCCAATTTTACAAACTCTGCGAAGTTTAAATTTTTTACATCGTCGCTCTGGCCGGGTGTTCAATATTATAGGCGTTCCACACGGGTGTCGTGGTGAAATAATCCACGATTCAAACCTCTAAGTCTAACCCGCTTATGTTGATGTTTAGAAGCCGAGCCTAGTCTCGCATACGTTCTAGATAGGCTAAATAACTAAACGCCGAGCTAAATTCGCATATTTACGATCGATCTAGAACAACCAACAGGATAAGCCGAACACCAGTATTCGCACCTAAAACTCATGTCAAAAACTTGTCAACACCTTTAAACCGACCTCGGCTTAGTCTTTTAAACTAATCTCCAACTTGAGAAATCCAAATCTTGATTTTACAAAACCTTTGTTAAAGAACAAGCCGAGTTCATGCTTGCATTCACAACAAGACTGAAACGACAATAAGATAAGCCGAATACTAGTATTTGCGCATAGATTTTGCAGATTAATTTTTTTTTATAATTCGAATACCTTCTCTAAGAAGTCACAACTCGATTCAACTTATTAATTAAGTTAGACAGAAGAATAAAGAAGAACAGAGTGAATCCAAATTTCGTTTCTAAACACAATCAAATAAAAGACATCGTATCAACTCACAAAGGAAAACTAAAAACACGAGTTCGTATTGATAAACAACAAGGCAAAAAATGTGTAGACGCCGACATCACATACATAAAGAAATCCCCAAAGGGAAAATATATACAACAACAACAAAAGAAGATCGACATCGCAAATCCATTTCTCCTGTGATTACCCTCACGAGGGCCTTGGCGCCAACGAAATCGGCCTTCTACATCTGGACGATGATCGCAATATTACTCTATGTGATGCGACAAAGATCTTTTGCGTACCAATACATGTAACAGTTTTCACATCCGGATTGATATTCGTGCTCAACGGCACAAACTGGAAAGGAAAAATTAGGACAATCGGAATATTGCCACGTTGATGCAAAAGAATAATTCATGGGTGGATAAAAATTTACAACTGTGTCCAAAACCCCTTCCCCAAGCCTGGTAAGTTCGTCAAAGTCACCTTCGGTGTGCACATTAACACACACTTTGAGAAGCTGCACAGTCCTTTTCGTACGATCGGCACATACACACAACATTCCAAGAGCTCCATGGCTTCGCCAATATCTTGTTGCGTGGTCGCGAACCTTGTAGCCTCATAATAAATGGTTGTTGGTTTTCCGATGTCTAAACATCTAACAAAAAAACTGTGATAAGCCCTATCTAGAAGAATTTTATCTGTATCCTCACAAAGATTATCGATTTTAAGTTCTTTTAAAATTTCATCATTGTACACTATATCTCGACCAATCCGTCATATTCGGAGGATGTGTCAAAGTCTCCACAAGGTGAGACATCCAAGCTTTCGAGCAATAATGGAGATAATGTCCGCATGGAGTTCTGGTACTTGCATACTAATCAGCATAAAAGAAACCTCACTGCGAGTCAGAGTATTCCCGCCAGAAGAAGGAGAAGTTTACGAATTCAAACTCGAAAGCATTATTTTTTAAAAATAAGAAAATATGGAAAATATGATGGAATAACAACGGTGAAGACGACATAAAGAATATTTAAGGAGGCAGCAGTTACTAGGCGTAATCATTAGACATAGCCGCCGCTTCGAAATTCGAAAAAGAGACTCTTCGACGTCCCATCAAAATGCATGGCCAAGGTTGTGCCACGTGTCAAAAAACGAAAACGCGTGCTTAAAATCCGCCGACCTTCCTATTCAACCTGATTGGCGAACTGGGGGGGGGGGAGGTTTACTGATGGTGCCGGGTTTAGCACCCATTTTAGACCCGACCAGGATCCGAACTGACTCGGAAAAATACTGGATCGACCCGAGGAGGGAGAACAAGTTGGGTACAGATGGGCAGAGAAGCCCACCAAATGATATCGGTCCACGACCACGATTGAGTTTGACAAAGCTCAGCCCACGGAATAGAATTCGGCCCGTCTGATCGAAAAAGTCCATGAAGTTCCGCCAACCAAAAAGGAAAAAGACTAGAAAATATGATTTTTCCTTTTTCAATTAGGTCTTCTAAACCGACTATTATGTTGTATAAATATACCGGTAATCTCATAAACTAAGGACATCGAATCATTAATACGATACACATATTACTTAGTTTCTGGACATTCTAACTTCTATGTTTTAGCTTTAAACATATTCTGATAGATCCAAAGTACCCTAAGATATCCAGATTCATTAGTATCAGAGCATAACAAACTCGTTTGTAATAAGTTTGAAATATTTTGAAAACATTAACAACTTTTTTTTGTTCAAAAGAGAAAAATTTGAGTACTACTTGACACCGAAAATTGTACAAGTTCGATATATGGTGATCTACGTTTCGGCTGAAACGAAACCAACAAAAAATCTATTAGACACAATATTAAAACATTGTTATTTATTCATATGGAATTTAAGTATATATGAAAGAAGTCACTTTAAAGAGAAAGCAAGACGACATATGAGGTGGTAGATATATAGGGTCGACAGTCTTTATGCTTATAATGAGAAACAACTAAACAAAGAGCCATTAGTTGCACTTGTCTCATCAATTTTTTTTTGGATTTTGTTCATTTAGCTTTTTCGTTATTGCTTTTTTTTGTGGGTACGTTCAATTCATCTATATATGCAGCCATTATCTACAGTGTTTGCAACAAATGCAGATGCTTTTGTTCCCAAATAATTTAACATTTTTTCCACGGCTGAAAAATATCAATTGAAATTCATGTAATTTATAAGAAGTAATTTTGCAATAAATTTTAGTTGTTATATATTCAAAATATCTTGAGGATTTTTAATTCTGACAATCTCTTAAACTTGTTAGTCTAAATTATTATAAACCTGGCTAAAATGCCTTTGAACTAGGGTCAGAGCGAAGCCGAACCCAATTAGCATGATTGATACCCGTTGCATAGATTTGGCTTTTATATTGACCATGAAATTTTTTTTTTCTATTTAGATGGAAAACATTGATCTTGTAAGGATTTGATCATAAATACACACCCTCAATAAAATGAATTAAAAGTAAAAAAGATACATTTACTTTTCGCCACTGCGAATTTTACTAAAATCAATTTTCGGGAACTACATATTTTTTCTTTCTTTTCGCTATCTCGCTACAGAGTGAAAAACAACGACAATGATTTAAACAAGGAGCACAAAACTTATAGGTCAACCAACCATAAACACCTGAAATATCTTTAATGAGCTTCCTTAATTAATAATTTTGTAGGTATGTCGACGTGCTTCCGGAAATCGGATCACACAGCGGATTCAAAAGAATAGGCTGGACATCTCAAGAAATCCTCCTAATCTAAAATGCCAAAAAAACGTGGTAGGAAAGTAGCCAACGGAACCTTTTCTCTCATACTCATGATAACTGTTTTAAGGATAGTAAAATAAATAAAGTTAATCTTGCATAGAGAAGCAATGGGATAATTCGATGTTTCCTAAATGATTTATTCTCTACTTCTTGCATGTGGGCTGTGGCCTATTTGAAAATATGAGACTATGATCGATCGTATATACCTCACCCCACAAACAAAAAAGTCCTAATGTGATACAGTTTGCTTAATATGGTACGTCAAATCACTCAGGTTTAGTATCTAACATTGCAGTGTATATATCCAATTTTCGAACACATTTGTATATATCTATATATGGATTGTAAGTTTGTAACGTCTTTATCAAAAGTAATAATTTCGTACAAGTTGATTGTGTTGACATGTTTCTACTTTCTTACTCTGGCTCTATTCGACTAAGAGATGGTAGGGTCTTATAATTCATATTAGAGAATGGTAGGGTCTTATAAACATGTTTCACCAAAAAGAAAGAAAAAACAAAGTGGTTTCTAAAAGGACAAGGCATAAGCATGTGAACTTCATCCATTATCTCCACCTGATATGTTTCTCAAACTATTACACTCTCCAATAACTTGCGGTCACAAACTCCATTAAGTCCCTATATATATTTTACACACTTAGAGAAACTTGCTTACAAACTAAACCTAATCCATTTCAATAGAAGCCCAAGACATACAAACATTCTTCGTTCAAATATTCATCACTTTGAGATTTTTTTTCTTCAAGATCTCCCTTTTTAGTTACTGGCATTAATCATCAAAGATGGGTATTCAGTTGATCGGACTATCTCACGCAAAACAAAAGTTTCAAAGAAGCTTATCAGCAAAAATCGCGAGCCTCTTGGCCATGTCGGGTACTAATAATGTCCCAAAGGGTCATGTGGCCGTCTACGTGGGGGAGAGTTATCAAAGGAAGAGATTTGTGATACCTATATCCTATTTGAACCATCCGTTGTTCCAAGGTTTGTTGAACCTCGCGGAAGAAGAGTTTGGGTTCGATCATCCCATGGGAGGGCTAACCATCCCTTGCACTGAAGATTACTTCACGTCTCTATCTTCTATTCTAAATGGTTCGTGAGAGATCATTGATCATCAAAATATTCATTTAAGTTTCTTTCTACATATATATTTAGTTATGTGTTTTTCTTTTATGTATCTAAGGAAGGGGAGAGAAATAACTCGAGATTGAGATATTAAGTGAGTCTCTTTCAATTTTTGTTCTAAAAAGATCTTGTGAGTTCTTTTAACTATTCCATTTGTAAAGAATTCACTTTCTGAAAAATTAATCTAAGATTCTTTTTCTATCGATTATATCTTATAGCTTGCTTATGGCAGTACAGAAACATATAAAATGCACGAAGAAATTCATGATAGATACATATCCTATATAGAAACAGTACAGAAACTCACATATAAGTTAAACAATTTTTTTTTGTGGGATCTGAAAGAGAAATGAAAATTCAAACTTGTTAACAATATCTGAAACTTTATTTTATTTTAAAGTACTCATAAACGAAAAAACTAAATATCGAATCTATTAGTGAAAAGTATTTTTTAACTCGAGTTTTCAGATAAAAAGTGAATTGCCGTAAAAACGCAGGAAAAAACCAATTTTTATTAAAATTTTTAGATTTTGCGTCCATAGTTTTTAAAAAAATAATCTGGAAGCAACTTAAAAAAGGAATTAAATATTTATAATATTGGTAAAAAATAATAATACAATTTTCCCATTCTTTCTTTTATACATTTTGGTTGATTTTTTATTGTTGTCTTACGCTGAGCCCGCTCATTTACAAAATTAAATAATTAACCACCTTACTAAACTGATCAAACCAAACAAATACTAATACCAATACTTAAGGCTAATTAATCACTTTTAGCACTACTAATTTTAAAACGATTGAGACGAGAAGTGACGTCAATGAAGACATCTTCAGCACAAGGGATCGTGAGGGATTTCCTCTGATGATCTGTGCCAAATTCATCTTCGGCTTGATGCAACAAAGCTTGGAACAAAGGATGTTTCAAATAAGAGATCGGAACCATAAATCTCTTCGTCTCTTTGTCGTCTTCTCCCACATATACCGCGAAGTGACCCTTTCGTACATTGATTATGTGCCTTAAACGCGATATTTTCTTAACGACTATTCTCTTTGCTTGAAGAACTATATCCTTAAATCGAATCATATTTCAAGTTAACTTTGTTATAGCTTGAAAGGAGATGCATGTGTAGATTTTGTGACTACTTGTACTTTATAGGGATGAGGGTTTGTTGCTATGAGAGTAGATATTCATAGATATAAATATGAAAGGATTTTATAACATATATATAAAGTAATTGAAATACATAATAAGGGATTTTTAAGTATCTAAAAATATATATTATGATATAATTTATTTTTTATATAAATTTAAGAATTAAATATATCTCCTCTCTTAAGTTTTTTCCTCTCATTTTTTCATGATATATCACATTTTCTCTTATTTTTGTTGTATTTATTTTTTCCACATTATTATTTGACAAATCACCCTTATTATTTTGTATAGCTTCTCGATTTTCTTTAATTATAAAACATAAGCTCCTCCCTTCTTTTTTATATGCTCTATCGTTCTTGTCTTGGATTCTATTTTTTCTACAGAAATAATATTTTCTTGATAATCCACAAAGTAGAGAAAAAGATTAAAAAGAAAAAAAAATTCCATAAGTAGATTATTCATAAAAACATTTGCGTAGATTTTTAAACAGTACGTGCACCTTTCTTTGGGGGGTCAGCTTATGCTTTGCGAACAATGTACAATAATATAATTAGCATATTCCAAATTCCAAAACTGCACACCAAAAATGAAAGGTATATATATATATATATATATATATATATATATATATTTAAGATAAAATTCATAAATATTTTGTGAATCTACCAATTAAGTTTTAGATATCCTCATGAATATATATTTAAATTCATTAAATTCAAATACATATATATATATATATATATTAAAATTTTAAAACATATATTTATATATAAATGAATTTTCTTTTATAAAATTTAAAATTTGGTCAATGTGTTTAGATTTGATCATTTATGAAATATTGCTACAATAATGCGTGGATTAGGATTACAACATCTTTTGGAACTAATAAACTAATTAAGGTATGTAGCTTTTGATAATATTTATGTCTACATGGTTTGAGTCGTTGTAGATTCATAATCGGGTCAATACAAAATGCATGTCGATATTGGTTATTCAAATATGTGCGTCGAGTTTTCGATGTCCTCGTGTAACCGAGATAGGGATTAATACCCTCATGAAAGCTTAATTTATCATACGTCTCTTATAGCTAATCTCCAAAATCCATAGAAAGTATCTTGATATTTTCATTTATTTTAACGTATATTCGCTAGTCTAGTATCGCACTGCGACCAACTTGATGCATAATTGTCTATTGTTTATTAATTTCTCTTATCATTATATATTTTTCTGTTGTTCGACATCTAAGTACTACATGTGACGCATTCATACTTGTAGAGTTTATAGATTTTTTTATAACTTGTAAAGTTGCATGAGTATCTCACACTTACTTAGAAATCCAAAGCTCGGTCAGATTTTATCTAGTATTGATGTATATAGTGTTTTGTATATGATTGAGTCACTATAGGAAAATCTCTTTTGTAAATAGAGTATTGTGAACTGGTTTTGTATAAACCAGTATAAATAAATTGGTTAGAGAATTGGTTACAAGCTTGGTTTATGCCTTGGTCAGTTTGTATATAAATTTCCAATTGTATATTTTGGTTTAATTAATAAAATGAGATTTATTTACTAATATGGTATCAGAACAAAACAAATCTCGTCATTCTCTTTAACGATTTATTTTTTCCGCTTCTTCGATCAGATTTTTCACCGGATCTGTCGTTTTTCTTCTTCATCGGTTACTCGTTTCGTGTAAATCGTTCTTCGGCGAACAGGTTCATCGGTTTTCCTGTGCGATTTCAGCTTTTTCGTTATCTCAGCTGAAATCGAGTATCAATGGGAGGAAAACGCAACTGCAAGTCGAAATATAGGTCTTCTACACCTGAAATCGATTCTCCGGTGTCTCTGAAGTCTCGCGATGTGGCTTATGCTCCTTCGCCATCTTGTGTTGACATCGAAGCAACAGATCATGATTTCGGAGTCTCAGATCGTGTTCGTGGTCATCGATCTGCTTCTTTCCCTTCTCGAGATCATTTTGAGGTATCGAATAATCCTGATAACATTCATTCGCCTTATCATCTTCATAGCTCAGATAATCCAGGCTTAGTTTTAGCATCAGAACCTTTAGATGGTAATAACTATGGAGTTTGGATCATCGCTATGACTACTAGCTTGGAGGCTATAATAAAATGGGATTTCTGGATGGATCGATCATTAAGCCTGATGAGAATGATTCTTACTACAAGATCTGGTGCCGTTGCAACAGCATGATCAAGTCTTGGTTGCTGAATAGTGTTTCTAAGAAGATTTACACAAGTATTCTATATATCAAACATGCGTCTGATATTTGGAAAGATCTACACACTCGATTCCACAAGTCTAATCTTCCAAGGTTCTACAAACTGTGACATCAGATATATTCATTCCGTCAAGGTAGTCTTGATCTATCTTCTTATCACACTCAAACTCAGACTCTTTGGAAAGAATTATCCAAAATTTAGAGTCCAGCTGCTACTGTTGAAGTTCTCTTAGCATAAAAGGAAACTAATCGAGTTATAGATTTTCTAATGGGACTGAATGACAACTATGAAAGCATTAGAAGTCGTATCTTGATGAAGAAGACTTTGCCATCACTTTCTGAAGTATACAATCTCCTTGATCAGGTTGACAGTAAAAAAGATGCAAGATCTCCTGATCTCACTACTTCAACAGCTTTTCAAGTCTCTCAGTCATACAATCAAGTTTTTAATAAACAAGCTGGGTCAGGGGAACAGTCACTTGGTTATCAAAGAAAGGATATGCCTTACTGCACATTTTTTCACCGAGTTGGTCATGTTATGGATAAATGCTACAAGAAACATGGTTTTCCAACAAGCTTCAAGCCTAATCAAAAGGGTGATAAGACTTTTGTGCCAGTTAATGTTGCATTGGGTGATACTATGCAGAGAGATGGTGCTATTTCTGATGATCTCTCTCCTGATCAGATCCAACAATTAGTGTCTTTTCTCAGCAGTAAACTTCAGCCTCTTACATCTCATATCATTCCAGAAGTTCACTCTGTCTCAGCTTCCACTCCTTGTTCATCAACCACTAGGCCAATTCCTGGTATATTTTATCCCTCTATCTTTTGTTCTTTTGCTGGAATTGATAGGCCTTATGTCTGTTCTATTGATAGTAATATCTCAGCTATCAATGTTTGGGTTATAGATTCAGGAGCAACTAATCACATTTCCCATCAAAAGTCATCTTTCACTTCCTTTAAACCACTCCCAAACACCACTGTTACCTTACCTAATGGGATTCTTGTGAGCATTGTGGGTATAGGCACTATACATTTAGGTAGTATTTAACTCTTTCTAATGTTCTATACATTCCTCAATTCAAATTCAACCTTCTTAGTGTTAGTTCTCTCACTAAGAGTCTTCAGGAATCTACTCAGGAATTAATGATTGGAATGGGTAGACAGGTGGCTAACCTATACTTCTTGGATATAGAGTCCTTAGCTTTACAAGATTCTTCATCATCCATTGTTGATGCCTTTGTTGCCAGTTTGGATCTGTGGCACAAATGGTTAGGTCATCCCTCTCTTTCTAAACTTCAAACTTTACAGTATATTCTTTCTTTTCCTAAAAAAAAGTTGAAAACTGAATTCCACTGTAAAACTTGTCATCTCTCAAAACAAAAACATTTGCCTTTTGTGTCTCATAATCATCTTAGTGAAAAACCTTTTGATTTGGTACACATTGATGTTTGGGGACCTTTTTCAGCTCCCACACATGATGGTTTTAAGTACTTTCTTACAATAGTAGATGATTGTTCTCATGCTACTTGGGTCTACTTACTTAAGGCAAAGTCTGATGTTTTACATATCTTTCCTAGTTATGTAGAGATGATAGAAACATAATTTGATATGAAAATTAGAGGGGTTGGATCCGACAATGCTCCATAACTCAATTTCACTTCCTTTTATCAATCCAAAGGCATTGTGTCTTTTCATTCTTGCCCTGAAACTCCACAACAGAATTCTGTTGTTGAGAGAAAACATCAACATATCCTTAATGTTGCTAGATCCTTATTCTTTCAATCCCATATTCCTCTTTTTTATTGGGGGTGTCTGCATTCTCACTGCAATACACTTGATTAATCGATTACCTGCTCCTATTCTAAAGGACAAACGTCCTTTTGAAGTTTTAACTCAGAAAATTCCAGATTATAACCAAATTAAAATTTTTGGTTGTCTCTGTTATGCTTCTACTTCACCCAAAGGTAGACATAAATTCCAACATAGAGCTTGAGCTTGTGCTTTTCTTGGTTATCCTGCTGGATACAAAGGTTACAAACTCTTAGATCTAGAAACTAATGCTGTTCTGATCTTGAGACATGTTGTCTTTCATGAGGAGCTCTTTCCCTTTGTTGGATCAAATTTATCTCAGGATGAGTTGAATTTTTATCCTGATTTGATTCAATCAACTCATGTGATCCCTATTGTTCCTGGTAATTAGACTTTTTCTCATTCTCCTTCTGTAGATTCTTTGCCTTCTGCAAGTTCTACATTAGATGTTCCTGAGTCTTCTACTCATACATCACACATGATCACTAAACAGTCTGCTTATCTTCAAGACTACTATTGTAATTCAATAGGGTCTTCACCCATTCATGAGATTTCCTATTTTCTTTCTTATGGTCAACTTTCTCCTCTTCATCTCTCCTTTTTGGTTGCCATTGACAAAATCAAAGAACCTAAAACCTATGATGAGACAAAGAAACTTTTGGTTTGGGATGAGCCTATGGATGCTGAAATTAATGTTTTGGAAGATATTGAAACTTGGACTATCTGTACACTTCCACCTGATAAAGTCCCTATTGGTTGCAAATGGGTTTTCAAGGTTAAATTCAATATTGATGGCATTGTTGAGAGTAGGCATGTCAAGTGGGTCAACCCCGCCCCGCTAGATCCCCCCCCCCCCGGCGCCACTTTTAATTTTTTTTACCCGCCCCGAAAAATTCGCGGGAGCAAAATATTGAACCTGTACCCGTCCCGCCTAATTTTACGAGCCCCGCAGGTATTTTAAATAATTAAAAAATTATACATATTTTAATTGATTTAATAATAAAGCTAGGTTGGTGGCTAAGGGTTATACTCAACAAGAAGGTGTTGACTATAAGGAAACATTTTCTCTTGTAGTCAAGATTACTACTGTCAAGCTTCTCCTTGCTATTGTTGCCATCTACAATTTTCTTCATCAGTTGGACATTTCCAATGCCTTCTTGAATGGAGATCTCGATGAGGAGATTTACATGAAGTTTCCTCCAAGATATGCTGATAGAAAGGGGGACAAACTGCCTCCTAATGCTGTTTGTAAACTTCAGAAGTCTTTTTATGGCCTCAAGCAAGCTTCAAGACAATGGTTTTTGAAGTTTTCCACTACCTTGCTTGGATTGGGTTTTCAACAAACTTCTTCTGATCACACTTGTTTTCTCAAATCCCCTGCATCTCTCTTCCTCTGTGTCCTGGTTTATGTAAATGACATCATCATCATTAGCAATAATGATGCTGAAGCTGACTTCCTCAAATCTCAGCTCAAGTCTTTTTTCAAACTTCTTGACGTTGGACCTCTCAAATATTTCCTTGGAATGGAAATTTCTCGATCTGCAGAGGGTATTCATGTGTGTCAAAGAAAGTATGCTCTGGATTTACTTGAAGAAACTGGTTTACTTGGCTGCAAACCATCAAGTATTCCTATGGATCCTCATATCAAGTTTTCCAAGGACAGTAGTGGAGACTTTGTTGATGTTAAAGCCCATAGACGTCTCATTGGCCGATTGATGTACTTGCAGGTTACTAGATCTGATATTACATTTGCTGTTACTAAACTTAGCCAGTTTTCAGCTGCTCCTCGGCAAGCACAACTGCAGGCAGTTCTCAAGATCCTTCATTACATCAAAGGCACCATTGGTCAAGGTCTGTATTATTCTTCCAAAGCTGAAATGCAAATTCAGGCATTTGCTGATGCAGATTGGGCTTCTTGTCAAGATACTAGGAGATCTACTTCTGGTTTTTGCATTTTTCTGGGTACTTCTCTTATTTCTTGGAAGTCCAAGAAAAAACAAGTGGTTTCCAAGAGTTCTGCTGAAGCAGAATACATGAGTCTCTCTTTCACCTCTGATGAACTGGTATGGCTTACTCACTTCTTCAAGGAATTAAACATCTCTCTGGTAAAGCCTATTCTTCTCTTTTGTGATAACACTGCAGCCATTCATATCATTAACAATCCGGTTTTTCATGAGAGAACAAATCATATATAATCTGATTGTCATAGTGTCCGAGAAAGGATGGTTGCAGGTTTGTTCAAACTTCTTCATGTGATGACTGAGTTTCAGTTAGCTTATCCGTTTACCAAAGCACTCTATCCAGTTCCATTGTTTGGTAAGCAAGATGGGTCTTCTTAATTATATCTTTGTCCCATCGTGAGGGGACTATTGATGTATATAGTGTTTTGTATATGATTGAGTCATGTATAGGAAAGTCTTTTTTGTAAATAGAATATTTGTGAACTGATTTTGTATAAACCAGTGTAAATAGATTGGTTAGAGAGTTGGTTAAAGGTTTGGTTTATGCCTTGACCAGTTTGTATATAAATCCCCAATTGTATATTTTGGTTTAATTAATAAGATGAGATTTATTTACTAATATCTAGCAGTTTACAATGAATTTGAAGAAAAAATTATGAAAAGTTTACTATGTAGACCTCACAGTAAGTTTATGAAAATCTTTGACTATATACGAGCTGGATTCTGGCTTCTGGGTTGTAGGCATTATTGGAATTTTTTTATCTCACTAGATTTAATGTTGACTATGATGTAGCGAAGTCTGATATTGATATTGATATGGTTGGTTCGTTTGTGTCGAATATTTTTCTAGATAAGGGTATTATTGCACTGTAAATCACACACAATGCTTGTTTTTCTCCCCATAAAAAAACCCTAGAACATTAATTTTGACAAATTCCTTAATTCTTAAAAAAAAAAAAAAAATTGATCAAAGTAATTCTTTTTTGTTAAATCAAATATTTTGTACATGGGTTTTTCATAATAACATTATAATTAACGCCATAAAAATAATGATTTTCAAATGATAACCAATTCATATATATAAGCTCGTAGGCGCCCACGGTTTGATATATATTAATTTCTTGAGTTCTGTTTCGTGTATTTTGTATATTATATAGTTTCGGTGGCATCTTCAGTGGCCGATTAGTTTCATTTCTGATCCGAGATTTCATCAACGACTCCATGTTCCCGTTTGCATGTGTTACTCAATTACCGTTATATACCATTAATGTATGGATAACATATCATATTTATATATTTGCTTTCAAAAATCTTAATCATTTCTACATGGGATTAATTGGCTCAATAACACATAAAAAAAAATCAAATCTAAAAACTAACCAAACCCACCCATATGGCACCATCCTAATCCATTAATTTTAGATTTTTTTGCTAGTTTATATATATTTTTTTTCCTTTGCTATCCCACAAATTTTTCCTTTCTACATGTGAATACGTCACAAGAAAAAAAGCACAACTCTTTTTGTTGCGTAAGTGTAGGGATACGATATCAATTCAAATCTTACATTGGAAGATTAGAAAATAATAGTCTACTATATAAGTCAAGTCCAACTATAATTAGTATGAGATTTTTTGGGAAAAAACCCAAAAACAAATTTATGTGGGTTTAGTTACTTTGCGCAAAACGGACAATATCATACTAATACATAGAGTTGGATATGAGTTGCAAAGCTTAACAATTGGTATCCGAATTCATGTTAAAAAAAAGGATAGACTGTAATACTGATATGAAAAGATTTTTAACACTAGTGAATGTTTTCATTTAGTTTATGTTTGATATATATAGTTAATGGCAATACTAGGGAATGTTTTCAAATAATAGTGATTTTTTTTTGTATGGCAGTATTAGTTTTAATAAAAAATCGACCAAAAAAAAAAAGAATTATGATTTAAAAAAAAAAAAAAGAATTATGATCTCAATGTGTTTAGTAGTAAATCTACAGTTCTGACAGGAAGATCCAAACAAAAGAACCATTTGGTATTATAAATACTAAACAGTCACCTAAACTGATAGATAATCAGAATTTAAATGAAGTTGGAATTTTGAGAATCCATGGGCTATACGCACTGTCCGTATGATTTCAACATTGAGCATAGGAATCACGAAAATCAATTGGCAAGCTAAAGTGGTCCATCTCCAATATCTGAGCGCTCCCTGGCCGTATATTAACATACTAGCTAGATACTTAGTCCAATAAAGAAAACTTAAGTTGTATAATTTAAAAATCAATAAAAACAATTAAAAAATGAAAAATGGATTCAAATATTTATTCTTAGTGATATTTCTTAAATTGTAATTTTGAGCAATGTTTTATCATTTCTGAAAATCATAACAAATAAATGATTTTTAATATCTAGTTAATTAGTGCATTATTTATTTTTTAGTAAATAACGAAATCAAATTAAAGTTGCCTCATTTTGACATATTGGCATACTAATTAAACATTAATTTTACAAATATTCTAAAAAAACATTTTAATCACTTGCGCGATGACAGGTAAGCCAAATATTTTTTTTTTCCATAAAATCTTTTTCAGTTTCTCTCTGCAGCTCTTCTCTTTTAACATAATAAGAGTATACCAATCATTATACCATCTACTTCAAAATACTATTTTAGGTCCAAATGCGAAGAACATACATCTACCACAATAAATCGGATAGAGAAAAAGGGTAGTAGGGCATATGCAGCGAATAGCTATAGATCTATAAGGATTTTGTTTTCGATCTATATCGATCACTAAACAGTAATATGTTGTATGCTCAAAACTCAGTCGTAGCCACAATCACAATCACCATCGTCATGATCACATGCAAAATATGTAAGGTACTTGTCAAATCTTATCCAATGGCAAATACCTTGATCAAACTATATGGAGGCGCAATTTAACAAACAAATATATCCAATATCAAATATAATAGTTTGTGAGATTATGGACTTTTAACTCTAAACCAATTGGCAATGAGTGGAGAGATTCATATTCCTTATATACTAGTGTTGAACTATCAACACTTCCAATGTGAGATATTCTAATACTCTAACACGATGATAGTTCTTTTGCCTCATTCATTTTGATATATTTTTTAGATCGGTTATACCGTTTAAGTTTGATGGGTTCTAATACCATCTTAAATTTTATATACTAGTGTTGAACTATCAACAAGTGAGTTATTCTAACACTTAGCATACTTCCGAAAAATATTTAATATTTCAACCAAACAAAAAAAATTATAGAAAACCATCTCTTTGCTCATCTTTCGTCCCATTAGTACGGCCCCTACTTTGACACCGAAGACATATCTACTTTAAGAGTTGGGAACTTTTTATACGTACTGATTCAAGTGTAACGATCTATCCATTGCTAAAAGTGGCTCAAGAACTGGACCCACTTAGCCTGACCCAGGTCACACTATTCACCACTTCGAGGCTCTAATTAATTAAATATCTATACATACCCAATTTTTATATTGGCAATCATATAGAAACGTACGTTATGTGCATTATATATATATATGTGTGTGTGTGTGTGTGTGTTTATATATAAAGATGAGCTAAGCCATGTGAGCCAGATGGATGAGGAGGGCCCAACAGCCCACAACTTTTGGGGTTTTTTTAGTGACTAAGATATCACATCTTACTGTTATTTTGAGCATTTAAGTCTTTTCCTTATCTTGAAGTTACATGCTTAAAGTTTACTACTATAAATAGAAACTTCTTCTCCTCCTTGTATATCAAGTCACTTGCTTCAAATATCTTTTACCTACTCAATTTGATAAGTTTGCATTCAAAAATAAAGAAGAAGATGGGTTTAATGCGGTCGATGCTTCCAAATGCAAAGCAAATCTTCAAATCACAATCTATGAGGAACAAAAACGGATCATCATCATCAACAACAACTTCAGGGCTTGTTCCTAAAGGTCATGTACCGGTTTACGTTGGAGAAAGAATGGAGAAGAAGAGGTTTGTGGTTCCGATATCATATTTGAACCATCCTTTGTTCATAGAGTTTCTTAATCGTGCTGAGGAAGAGTTCGGATTTCATCATTCGATGGGCGGTTTGACGATTCCTTGTCGAGAAGAAGCGTTTCTTCATCTCATTACTTCTCATCAGCTGCATTGAGGAACGTAATGTATTTGATTATTTTAAGGGTTTTGATGAAGTTTTTTTTTCTCTCTTTAAGAGGAGAATTATAGGAAATGTAGTTATGTGTGTATATGAGACTTTTTCAGAGCTTAAGTTGTGCCGAAATAAGATTAAAAAAAGTTGTGCAAATTTTCATATTATTCAAACCATCAAAAGCCCACGATTTTAAGCTTTAACTCTATACCGGTAGAAAATGACGAAAAAATAATTAAATTTTAAATGCGGTTAGTTTTTTTATTTATTAACAATATATATTATGCAGGTTTAAATCCATACAATAACGCTTCAACAACGTAATATTCTACATGTCTTGGTCAAATACGGTTAGTTCAGCATGCTAGAAAGTGACTATTTCTGTTTTATCTAAATTCACTGAAGATATTTTGCTATGTTTGCAAAAGATATTATTTTCTGACCAAATACTTCCTTCACTCTATTTTTTAAAAGGTGTACGAGTTAACATGCCTCTAATAGTATTGTTTAGAAAAATATTAAAATAATTAAAGAAACTTTTTATAAATAATGGGAAATCTCTATTAAAAATTACATTAAAAAAAATAACCAGCTCTGACTTACATTATAAATATAGTACCTTAAGAAAATATATGAGACTTCGTTGACAAAAAAAAAGAAAAGAAGATATATATATATATATATATATATATAAGACTTCTTCAAGGAGTTTAAAGTATTTAAAGTATGGTGGATCACATGCACTCTGAAGAAACTAAAATGGGTTGTAACTTGTAAGTGATGAATAACGATAGCATCTAACCGTTAATAAATCAAAAGAAGACATATTTTTATTCAAATAAATAAATAGTATTCATTGAAAATGATTGAAAATTACTGCGCTATTTTATTTGATAGTGAAACTTATCATAATAAATGAAATAAATCATATCTAAATTATTGCATATTTAGATTGTCAATCACATGTTACGCTCCGTTATTAGGAAGAGATAATTGCGATCATAATAATTCAAATGAAACACGTGATCTTTTCAATAACTGCAATTTCTTAGAATAACTGTAAGCCTGTAATTCCACTAATTATAAATACATGCGATTTATAATCATTCTAATTAATTCCTTTAGATGAAGCATTAGAAATGGATATTTCAAATATCCGGTGACATTATCTCAACTGATTGATCATCTCAAATTTTTATTGAAATTGAAATAAGTTTATTTCGAACTTTCCACCGTAATATTATAGACAAAAAATTCATCTCGAAATTTTATGTCATTGCAGAATAAATGATGACGATATCGATAAAACTATTATTGTCGTTATATTCTTGTGTTCCAAACAGAGTCTTTTGTGCCGAAAACTCATGCTTCTACCTAAATGTTATATTCAACTTGTTGATATTCAACATTGTAAGAGCCCAAAGAAACCATGCATGTTCAATGTTTCTCATTTTCATGCATGACTCCAAGCTTAGTCTTACAGATTTAATAATAATTATTATAATATATAGATAATAAGTTTTGTAAAGTCAATTTTATTTAAGTCACAAAAGGGTCCTCTTAAGTGGGCTATAGGGGTAACACAGAGACCAAAAGCCACCATTTTTCAAGAGCCAACAAGAGACTTGTCAAAATGTCTATTTTCTTCAATAAGGACACTTGTTTCTGTTGTCTATTCATCATAACCAATAGGACCAAACTGGTTTCATGTAATGGCCAGAGATTTAATAAGTGACAGAGAGTGCATGTGAATCCTGTAATTTTTGTGGGTCCCTATCTGATTATATTCTTAAGTCACCAAGAAAAATCAGAATCAGCTTGATGCTTTTTCTAGGTAAACCCTAGTTTTTTAATAAAAGTATACCATGTGAAATGCTGCAAACTCCTAGTTTTTAAAACCAATTAAATAACATGTATCATTAAACATAGCTTCGAAAATTTGATTCCTTTTGACCTATAAAGAACTCTATAAATAACAACAAACTGAAACACAACTCCACCAAAAAAAACATCAATCTTTCTTTGCTTTCATAAAACAGAGTATTCTTGTAGATTCTTGATTTAGACATGGCGATTCGATTGTCGCGTGTTATCAACTCTAAACAATCCCAAAAACAGCAATCTCGTGTCCCGAAAGGACATGTTGCGGTCTATGTAGGAGAAGAGATGGATAACAAGAAGAGATTCGTGGTTCCGATTTCGTATTTGAACCATCCTTCGTTTCAAGGTTTGCTTAATCGAGCAGAGGAAGAGTTTGGTTTCAATCATCCAATTGGTGGTTTAACGATTCCTTGCAGAGAAGAAACATTCGTTGGTCTTTTAAATTCTTATGGTTGTATTGTTTCAACTTGAGACATCTTTTTTTGGGAAAACCCAGTTTCTCTTTTTTCTTCCTTTTTTATAGAATTTTTTTTTTGGTTGTCCCTTTGTTTATTTCTGCAAAGGAGAACAGATTGAATCAGCATGTAAATATGTTGTGTAACCAGTCAAATCAGGTTATACTTTTATGTACTTCGACAAAAAAACATTGATGAAAAACGTTTCATGTTTTCGAAGATGATTTTATTATATAAATTCATTCAGAATACCCAAAGTATTTAACAAAAAAATATCCAAAATAGTACCTTAGCTTGATTGATGATTTCTACGAAGAATCAAGAATCACATGTTTTCCGAAATTTAATTTAATTGTGATCCAATCACTATGTCATTAAAAAAAATTCTATTAGCATTTGTTTGTGATCCATTAATTACATGGTCATATGAATAATATATAAATTTATTTTTATCAAAACGTAATTGCTTGTAGTCAAATTTTATAAACTCATTAACTATTCCACTCATTGCCAATTATTATCGAATGTGAACCCATAGACCTTCCTTATTGAATTATTAGATAGTTATTGTAAGTACGACTTAGAGCATTTGCAATCGAAACTTCTGCACTAGACCTTGACAATTTCAATATCAGTTTAGTTAATATTTCGGTGGCAAGAAAATCAGAATTGTCTAAGCAAAACCAAAATTTTAATTTAAAAAGTAAACTCAATTTTTTAAAGGGATAGTAGTTAAAGGATCCAAACCTATTTTGTTAAACGGAATTGTTAACTTTGGTAGGTTCCGATTGTCAATGAATGGATTGATTTATGTTTCTTTTATATTACTTAAGTTATATCTTAATTTTTGGTGGGAAATAACACAGCCTTGGTCTCGAGATAATGAATTTTCCGTTCCATCTCAAACGAAATCTCACTCCAAAACCGGCAATAAACTCGATTCGGACCGCTCACATGCCATGGCAACAAAATGGATTATGATACTATATTAACATTCATGAGCTGAGTGAATTGATCCATGTTTTTTATATATTACTTAAGTTATATCTTAATTTTTGATGTAAAATTTTTAACCGGAATAACATTAAGTTTTGAACCAATTGATATCTTAACTTTTGATGTGAAATTTTTAACGGGAATAACATTAAATTTTGAACCAATTGAACCGACTATGTTCTGGAAAAATGATAGGTCTCTTCATTTCTTTTTCTGATTGTGACGCATTAACTTCTGTATCATGTCAATGTCATTTATAGGTATGTGATTTGCAATTATATATCGTGTATTAAATAGACATCAACGAGAATGACATTTCAACAAAAAGATCACAGCAGCCCTTTAGAACATCTTGAAAATTTCCAAGACTCGTATCAAATCAAGACAACAGCCATGCTGTTGTGCGATGCAAATATTAACCGTTTCAGCATATTTTCCAATTTAATTAGAAAATATTTTACATTGAAAATTATGTGAATTACTATAATAACCTTGAAATATATCAAAATGACTAAATTAAACCACATTAGTTATTATAATATTTTTTGTGTCTATTATACCTTTATAACTCTTTGTTAGAAAAATATATTTACGAAACTGTCATTACTAATTTTTTTCACGTCAGCAGAAGTTGCATTTAATTACAAAAAAACCTGTCATTTAATTACGGAGGGTGCCACTAAAATTTTCGGATCACAACAAGTCTCTGCAATAAGTATGTCGTTCCAATGGTGGCAGACTTATGTAAAAATGGCATATTTATTTAAAGATTGTAGATTTTTTTAGAGGACGGCAAATTTGTTTCACAGATTTATTTTCTTTGACATGAGCCTTATTTTTTTTAGTAGATTTATTTTCCGATTGGCAGACTTATTCGTCGGGCAGCAGATTTTTTTTAGTGAACGGCAGATTTATTTTGCTACGACATGGTAGATATTTTGATGTCTGACATATTTAAAGTGTATGGCAGATTTGTTTGACAGGCTTGTTAGTAATGACGGCAGATTTGTCGGATATTGGCAGAGTTAATGAGTTTATTGGTATCAAATTTATTAAATCGTCGCATAATTTTTACTATTGGCGGCAAACTGGCACAAACTTATTTATTACTAGAATAGACCTATAGTGATGGCAGATTTTTATTTTCACGGTAGATTTATTCGTAATGGTACCAGAGTTATGTCGTTATTCCCCGGGAAAAATCATGGTTCATAAATAAGTCTACCGTGTCAATACCAATAAGTCTGCCGCAATAATAACATGAATTTTCTTCAACATGTCAATTTTTTTGTAAGGTATAATCATCGACTACACCATGTATTTAATTTTTATGATAATTTTTTTGAAGTATATAAACTTGTTAAAATAATGAAAATTCATCAACACCAATATGAGTTATAGGCAATGTTGCTCCATTGCCAATAACAACTTCTTCTCCTCCTGAGTAGGGCTGGTGGAGAGAAAGATTCGCCAAATCAGAGGAGATGTGGTGAGTTGCACTTAAGTCAAGGAGCCATGGATTTGTAGCACATGATGCACCAGCAAACTTTGCTCTCGGCTGCCAGGGAGTAGGCGATGGAGCAGATCCAGTGTGCATTGCAAGTTGGGAGCATCGCCTCGCGCAGTGTCCTTGGATCCCACAGATCTGACAGCGACCAATGTAAGGTTTTGGTGAGCGTTGGGATCGGCGGATGTGGTTAAATGGCGAGGTAATGGCGATCAGTTCAAACCATCTTTCATAACAAGGGACACATGGAATCATATCCGATCAACCACAAGTAAAGTCAATTGGCACAAGGGGGGGTTTGGTTCACTCATGCGACACTGAAATACTCCTTTTGCACATGGCTAGTGATGCATAATCGCTTATCGATGGGGATCGTATGAGTGTTTGGAGTGCAGGAGCTAGCTCGACTTGTGTTCTCTGTTCGGACCTCATGGAGACGAGAGCTCATTTGTTCTTCTCGTGCAGGTTCTCTTCAGAAATTTGGTCCAAACTAGCCAGAAATCTTCTCAACAATCAATACTCCACTAATTGGCAGGTGATTTACCTCGTATCTAGAGTTTTCTGACCTGTTATGTCTTCCAAACATCGATTCATACCATTTGGAGAGAACGAAACGCGCGACGGCATGGTGAAGTGCCATCTCCTCCTAGTCGTATCATCAAATTCATTGACAAGCAAATGAGGAACAGACTCGTCTTGATCTGAAGCGCTGGGGATCGGAAATATGACGAGAGTCTACAAGCATGGTTCGCTACTTCAGGATAAAGCTTAAAATATTGTCTCCTTTTTTATTCTAGAACTCAAAATAAAGAAGCATTTGATGTACAAAAGTTTTTCTTTGAATTAATTTAACATATAATTCAAAACAAAAAAAGGTTTTGGTGAGCGATAATCAGATGAGTTGTTGCGTTGTTGAGGCTGCCATGGCTGGTGGCGATTGTTACCTTTGTTTTGTGAGCGATAGTGGTTTGTAGCAACATTGGGATAGACTGGATACGACGGAGGAGCTTGTGGTGTGAGGATTTTGGCTTCATGATTAAGTAATTTTTCATGGAGTTCAGTGATGGTTGGTGGTGCATCATGTCCTTCAACTTGGTCAACAACAGACTTGTAGTCTTCGGGTAATCCATCAAGGGCAAACTCAATATGATCTTCCAGATCAATGACTTTGCCAAGCAAAGCTAGCTGGTCAAAGCGAGTGGTGAGGCCTTGGAGGTACTCATTAACAGTTTTAGTACCTTTCTTCCACTGTTTCAGTTGATACTTCAATTGCTTGATGTGTCTTCGACTTGGTTTGGTGTAGGTGGAAGTCAATAGGGTCCAAACATCAGCGGACATGTGTGCACTAGAGAGGAGAGGCTGGATTGAGAGAGATATAGCACCAAGAAGAGCGCTATAGATCAGCTTGTCCTGACGTTTGTACAAGGCATGACCTGGATTTGGTGTTGATACACCAGCAACAGTGGTAACAGGTTATGGAACCGGCTTGGAACCATCAAGGAAAGCAGCTAAGTCATAGCCATCAAGAAGGGCATGGACTTGGCGACTCCACATGATGTAGTTGGAATCATTAAGCTTGGTGACATTTGACATGTTCACATTAAAAAGAGATCCCTGGTTGGTAGGTAGAGATTCAGTGGAAGCAGTGACTCCTGTGATTATGGGGGGAGATGTTATCAAAGGAAGACATGGTCGTGAAAGAGAAGGAAAAAAAAAAAAGACGGCTAAAGTTTTGATTTAGGTCTAGGTTTGGATTATAGGCTTTGATACCATGCATATAATCTTGTAAAAGTGATAATATATTATTGATGAAGAGGAATACATTTATACAGAATATGAACATATGAGAAAGGTAAATATATATTTGTACAATAAATGAAAATGATATGATTGACTAATCAGATCATCTAGTATATAAATGTATATCACTAATAATAAGGACACTTGTTTCTGTTGTCTATTCATCATAACCAATAGGACCAAACTGGTTTCATGTAATGGCCAGAGATTTTAATAAGTGACAGAGAGTGCATGTTAGTCCTGTAACTTTGGTGGGTCCCTATCTGATTATATTCTTAAGTCACCCAGAAAAATCAGAATCAGCTTGATGCTTTTTCTAGGTAAACCCTAGTTTTTTTAAATAAAAGTATACCATGTGAAATCCTCCAAAACTCCTAATTTTTAAATCCAATAAAATATGTTGTATCATTTAACATAGGTTCGAAATTTGATTCCCTTTTAACCTATAAAGAACTCTATAAATAACATCAAACTGAAACACAACTCCACCAAAAAATCATCAATCTTTCTTTGCTTTCATAAAACAAACTAACAGAGTATTCTTGTAGATTCTTGATTTAGACATGGCGATCGATTGTCGCGTGTTATCAACTCTAAACAATCTCAAAAACAGCAATCTCGTGTCCCAAAAGGACATGTTGCGGTCTATGTCGGAGAAGAGATGGAGAACAAGAAGAGATTCGTGGTTCCGATTTTGTATTTGAACCAGCATTCATTTCAAGGTTTGTTAAACCGAGCAGAGGAAGAGTTTGGTTTCAATTATCCAATTGGTGGATTTAACGATTCCTTGCAGAGAAGAAACATTCGTGGGTCTTTTGAATTCTTATGGTTGTATTGTTTCAACTTGAGACATCTTTCTTTGGGAAAACCCAAAGTTTTTTTTTTCTTTCCTTTTTATAGAACTAGATACGAACCCGTGCATTCGTGCGGGCAATCCCTTGTATAAATTAATGTGTTTTATTTTAACGTAAAACTAATATTCTTGCGTTTTATATTTATTTTAATTTGTACGCAGGCGATTCTTCGAACTCGTTCACAACTTTGATCAAAATCTTTGTAAGACACTCTAGTTTCTAAATGAGCATGGAGAAAGAAACACTAAACGCCAAATTTTCCCAGTAACCATTACACCATACCATGGTTATATTAAAGAGAGATACTGTTCAGTTCGCATAGCTTGGGATATTTATTTGGACAAAATCGAATCGAAAATAACTGATCTGAAAACCAAATAGCTTTTTATATAGCTTAAATGAATCTACTTTTTTCTATCTGATGAAAAAATTTAAATTCGAACCGAACCGAACTAGAAACCAGTAATCGAATTTAATTTATTTATTTGGTTAAAATCTAAACAATATGCAAAACCAAAAACACAGTAATTGTCATAATAATTTATTTTGAAAATTGTAATTCATCGCAAGACATTTCGTCGCCGCTTAATGGTTTCTCTACAGCATTCGTGACTGAGAATTTAAATTTCCTGTTACGGGTCATGAAGGATGCATGATTGCCGATTGTAGTTAGAGAATCGATTCCATGAGTGCTTTGGTACATTTGGAAGAATCATAATGTTGTTGTAATAGCCGGAAAAAGAGATGATTTGCGGTTGTTAGTGGAGAAAGCGAGGGATGAAACTCAACAATGGTTTGTTACAAACACAAAACAAGAGGATAGTTTGAGCTCTGTTTTATGGTGCTACGTTAGAGAAGAAATAGACAAAGCCTCGGGTTGGAATAATGAAATGCAGCTTTCATGCTTCTTAGATAAATGCCAAAGCGTTGAGTGGAGGTGCGTGGATATTGCGAAATCATGAAGGTTTAGTGAGGTATCATAGTTGTAATGCTTTTTTGTAACACCCAACCCCGATCATTTTGAGCACTCGGTCTCGTGCCCTAATCAGCATATAACGGTTAAGGAAAATAAATCACTATGCACTATGGATACACAAGTCCAACTCCTCACCTTAGCCACTTTAGTGATGAAGAACAATTCTTCCTCTTTTCTCCTCTCTTGGACAGATTCGCTGTCACAACTTTACATCACATTTTCTTATGCTTCTCAAGCTCAAATCGGTCTTCCTTCCACCAAGGGTTATATTTATGTGTCTTGAAAGTCTTTGCAAAATTTCACCACGATTCGGATTGATCTGCTTATCCAAACACCACATACCGCCAGACTGATTCGATCTGCGCGCAGTGCAGAACAGTCCAGGTAAGATGTCATAACTCCCAAACTACAAGAGATAACTCAGAGATGTTTTACAGAGACCCAGCTAAATTGGTTATGAAACTCCTTCCTAAAATTCAGTTTCATACGATCTCTGACACAAACTCTCCTCTGGCTGGTCACAAATTCGCACTGCATATATCAACTCCGAGTAAACAACCATAACCTTCATATAACAACTCCAAATAACAATTCCTTTTCTTATTCGGGTAAATAATAGAGTCATAAAGTTCTTATCAAGTTTCAGATCTATCAGAACAGTTTTGATCCTCGGTTTCCATTCCCACCAAAACTGGTTAGATATGTGATTACTTGAGATTAAGACAGATTGCGAGAGGCGAGAAAAAAACGCCATAACTTTCACCACATACATCCGGTCGAGACTTCCCTTAACTTTCTGTAAACCTTAAACTCGGAATTTTCTATCGATATGTAGATTGTTTCCGATACCTTCAGATGCGATCAGAATCTGTCTCACAAAGTCTCTCCTCGAAACTAAAAACAGATTTGGAGCAGATTTGCACTTAGATCAGATTCGATCCCTCAGATTGAAAAGACGATAACTCGCGGAATATACCTTCAAATTAAGCGAGGCCGGCGGTGCTGAAAAGCTGCGAGGGAGATCGTTCCAATGGTACCAAGACCTCGATCTGGGTCCTTCTGGTTTGACCGAAAAAGAGCTCGCAAAATGACTGGTTGAAGTTGTAATTTACGGTGGTGGCTGGAACAAAACCGGCAGAGCTTCGCTGACAAAAATTTTCTGTCTGTTTCTCCTCTCTCATGGCTCATTTAAATAGAGAATGAAGGGATTTAGGTTTAAATTTTAATTAAACAAGGTTTTGGACTTATGGGTTTTTAACTTGCAACGATTGGGTTTTTCCTTTAGTTTCAGCCTAAATAATTTCAAATCACGATCCAATACAAAGCCCACTACCACAACCGGTCCAATAAATTGCTTGTGCAAAAAATTTAAGGTTTCCCGGAACCAGATCATGACACTTTTGTCCCTCCTTCATCACGCATCGAGCTTCATTGTTTACTATGTGCAATGTGCAATGCAAAGTTTGAGAGATAATCATATAACGAGAGTGGAAATTGCATCAGCATTAGAAGAGATTGCCAAACCGAATGATTAGCCAAGATATCATAATCAATTGGACAAAATCCAACAGGAACAAAGACATTTTGAAAGTTGTGATTTCTTGCCGGTTGTAGTGACGGCAAATGCAATATCTCGTGCGATTGCGAAAAGTGTTACTCGGGATGGACGGTACAATTCTTATATGACATTTGGAAGGCCGGCATGGCTTCACAATCAAGTGATGGAGGAAGCCCGATTATGAGCTTACATGTGTTTTTTCTTTTATATTTTAGCTTGTTCTCTTTGAAATATGTCTCTGTTTTTCTGTTTTTTCAAACATCCTTGTGTTTCTTTATTTTGAATGGAAGTTGACAACAACAAAAAAAAACTATTATTCATAAACTAAAAATCCAGTTCGAATATTGATTTGATTCGAAAACTATAATTCATTATAATGAAATGTTTGGTTGTTAAAACAACTAAAAATCCAAAAAAACTGAAATCCAGATTGAAAACTTTTGTTGAGACAATTGGGCTTCAGAAATCTAACACATCTTGTTCACTTAAAACTCATTTGGTTTTATTATTATAAGTTGCTCCATTGATGTACGGAGTGGGCTTCTCCAATTTCACGAATCTAAGTTTCGCCATTGGTTGTCACTTCAACTTCCAAGTTTTGGTGGCATCTGTCGATCTTCAGAGAGATTCTCGTCATCGCTTGATCTAAGTTTTGAGGATGGGCCTCGGATCTGGATGATTCGTGGCAACTTTGATGTCGCTCGAGCTTGGAATGGTGTTGGAACAGTTTATTTAATCGCAGTTTCGTGTCTATCACCCACAACTAGACTTCATTCAATTCGTTGTATTTTTATTGTATGCCGTGGTAGATTTTAGTCTATATTATTTCTGATTACTTTATTTCATCTTTACTTTTGTTTAAAATTATAAAAACGGTTTAAAGATGGAGTATTTGAACAGCTTCAAGGAGTATAAAGAATAATCACTTTGTATTCTGGAATTGTGGATTTTAGTGATTGTTTTTTTACATAATTATTATAGGGCTTTTACTTCCACGTTGGGCCTAATTATTGATTACTATAACTACTAACGTGCAAAACCCTAATCTCACACAAACACACAAATGCCTAACCCTAAAGTTTTCTTCGATATGACCGTCGGTGGCGCACCAGCCGGTAAGATCGTGATGGAGCTTTTCGCCGATACCACACCAGTCACGGCGGAGAATTTCCGTGCTCTTTGTACCGGCGAGAAAGGAATCGGAGAGTCTGGTAAGCCACTCCACTACAAGGGATCAAGCTTCTACCGTGTGATCCCTGAATCCATATGCCTAGGAGGAGATTTCACCGCCGGGGACGGAACAGGAGGTGAATCGATCTACGGGAGGAAGTTTCTTGTCGAGAACTTCGCAAGGAATACTGGTCTAGGTATTCTCTGTATGGCTAAGGCTGGTCGGAAAACCAACGGATCTCTGTTTTTTATCTGTGCTAAGCAGTTACCTTCGCTCGATGGTAAGTACGTTGTGTTTGGTCAAGTTATTGAAGGAATGGATGTGGTTAGGAATATTGAGAAGGTTGGATCTGCCTTTGGAGAGACTTCGAAGCCTGTTGTGATCGCTGATTGTGGTGAGATTTGATCTGAGAGAGAGAGAGAGAGAGTTGTTGAATCAATGGTAGCTATGTGTTGTTTATGAGATTTTCTTTTTTTTGTTGTTCGTTTTGGATGTTGAGTTTTCTCTGGGTACAGACGAAGAGAATATATATATTAAACATGCATTAAAGTATGGAGTAGTTAACAAAGAAACCCATGATTGTTTATTAATCTTAAGCTTTTCTCAAAGAAACCCTCGAATTTCAACAGTACAAAGCTTGGTCGACCTAAATTGCAAGTTGCAAGGATCTGGTTTTTACCTTATTGCAAGGTTGAAAATAGCTGCCGTATTCTTCATATGGTGGTTAAATCTGGAAAAAAATCAAGTTTATGATATCAAGCATTGAAATTTTCTGTAAGATACCTGATTGAAGAGTAATACATATTAATGAGGTCACCTTTACTCTTTTGCTGTCAAAAAGACTCTACATCTCACCCAAGTTTTGAATTATGATGTTAGAAAATCTTCACACAGTTTAACAACTTTCTACTAACTTCACTTTCAATTTATACAATATTATTATGTGAAGACAATGAGTACATCAATAGGTTCAAGGGTTGAAAGGAATTATAGTTCATGCACAGTGCCAAAAAGAGGAAAAAAAGGATGACATTGGTCATCTGCTCTTGTTGGTTGTCTCAGCCAACTGTGATGTGTCCTGCAATCATATTTTAGCGATGAAGGCAAGCTACTATACACACAGTTTGATAATATATAAGCATTTGGCATTGTGGATTAAAAAAAGTGAATCTAGATAGGTTATTACCATGGTGAAAAAAATTGGATCGACGATTGCTTTCTGAGTAATATTGTCTTGGAAATCGGAAGATAAATGGGTATTAATTTTCAGTTGGCGATGGGAGTTAGGATTTGTGTAAACCCTTCCGATGGGTTTATTCATTATCGGCTTTGTTGATTTGTACTTTGTCAGCCCTCTATCACTGATTGAATACAAAGATATAGGTTTTTACAATTGACGATGAATAAATATATTGATCTAATAGTTGATAATAAATCCATGATTCATATACAATGAATTTTTCGGAAATTGTTTAAATTCGATCGACAAAGTGGAGAAGACAACTTTAAAACCCATGCATCGTTTTCCAAACGACATAATTTTTGGCCAAAAGAGACCAAATGCAAACTCTATCTCGTAACTTTTTTGTTTTTAACAAAAAAAAAAAAAAAGAGGACACGTGTCATTCACGCAGTGACCAGAACTCATCTTTTATGATATACTAGGTGAATACCCGCATGTATACACGGGTTTGTTTCTTTAGTATATATTTTTGTATTTTACTTTTAAGATTAGATTTAACTAATACATAGTGCTTTTTATTTGTAAAATATAAACTCTGAAAATGTTTTAAAGATTACTTAAAATAAATCCCTATGATCATCCGTTTATATAAATCGAAGAAGAGAAGAAGAAGTCATATGAGCCCATTATGAATTCAACTATCTGAACAAAGAGACATTCTTCATATGGTTCTCGTTGGAAAGAAGTCTTCATTCACTGCAATTTAGAAATTGAATTTAAGAGATAACCCTTATTATAATCTTTGTTTTTTATTTTTATTTTATTTTTAAAAGTATCTGATTGATGAAAGTTTTCTTGTAGATGTGTTTGGTGGTTGTTTCTCCATTCAACGAAGTGTATATTATTTTGTTTGAATTGTTAATTTCTTGTAATAATAGAATTATATTGACGTTACGATTTTAAATACCTTCATCATTGTACATGAGGTTGTTGAAAATTTCTTTGTAAACGGCATTCTTCACAAAAAGCTTCAAAACATATCACGAATGACAATTTGATTTGTAGCATATATGGATATGAATGCTTCTTCTGCAACACTCCTGATAACCCATGATGGAAAAATTGTAGCTACGTTTTTCAACTACAATTAAAAACATAAAGGTTTCAACCATGTTAGAATAAACACAAAGGAAAAAGGGTGACTGGAATTGAATTTGGGGAATTGAAAGACATTCGTACTTCATAATGGAACTTGCCTTTTTTCTGAAACTAACTTTGAAAGAGAACGGTGAAGAAAATAGCAAGCAGAGATTATAAATTACTCTTTGTAATATTTTACAAACCTTCTCATTTTAAATGAAATTCAAATACTTAGCAAAAAAATATATATATATATATAGCAAGCAGAGGAAGATGAGTTTTGAAGTACGAAACTGAAACCAATCAATTGAGGTAGAAGAGAGTGAAAATCGTCCTCACAATATTTAGCTTATTAACATGTCTCTATGAGAACCTTACTGTTATGAAACGCAAAGCGGATGATATATTATTGTAATTATAAAAATCATGCAGAAATTTGAATCTTGTTAGCTATTTTGTCATCCAACAAACTGAATGATACAATCTGTATTCCAAAAGATTTTAGTTAAATTTGTTACCAATTTACAGTTACACGACCTTATTTATATACATACGTTTATATAAAATTTCAAACTGAGGTTTATTATCTTCCTATTTTCTCTTAATTAGAAAGCATGCTTCTTGTAATTGTAATAAGAGTATATTATGGTTGTTTTGATTTGGCTCTTAAAAGAAAAGAGCACAAAGAGATTATAAATTACTCGGCCATTAAATTAAAATGTAAAGCATCATATCCTAACCCATTTTATGCATTTCATTATCAATAACTCAAAAACAGGCCCCTGTCTCTTCCTCTACCTATATATATATATATATATATGAACTTACCCGTATTTACTTGTATGATTTTGTTCATACTAAGTTTAATATGAGACAAGAACATGTCTCTCAGATATATATATCTTCTTCCTATCTTGATCACCATCATACCTATCTACCCTGCAACAAACCAGAAAACAAACTACGAAGATCAAACAATGGATACATTAATTAGCATATCCATCAAAGTGATAAGTTTCAATCAAGGAGATGACTTCACCTTTTCTCTTCACCAAAAAGACCCTTGCCAAATTCGTAAATAGATCTCTATGGTGATGGTGATTTAACAAAGAAAGACTATTTTGTTAGAGTCTGGTAAGTGAAGTGGTGATGGTGATCCAACAAATAAAGGCTAACGCTAGAGAGGATTGGTACCTCCAACACTCTGACTCACAACTGTGGCTTCCTAAAATCCCAAAGGATAAGAATGTTATTCCAAGGGAGGATGAGACTCATGCTACAGAAAATGCCGCTGTTACCTGAACCAGTAAAAATAAGAAGATTATTGCTTTGATGATTCTTGTGTCATTTTCTTAGAAAGAGATAGATAAAGAATCTTATCCAATCTTCAACTACAAAAAGTTGATCAAAACCAGACTAAGGAGCGTTTTATTTCTCATCAGGCAGCACTCACCGGTGAAGGTGTCTAATACCAAAAGACTGAACTGTGAATCCATCGAAAGAGGCAGTACTCAAATTCTCTACATAAAGTAGCCACAACCAAAATTACAGGCGTAAGAACAAAGATGCAGCAACATATGCAGTAATGTTCACAATGTTTCCCTCTACAGCAGTATCAGTAAAGCACAAAGAAGCCAACGTAACCCTTAGTCAATCAAAAACGCAAACATGATGAGACATAAACCCAAGACAAAAACAAAAAATCATTCGAAAGAGTCTAGAGAGATGAAATCGAGACATGAAAGAGTAATTGTGCAATCTTTAAACCTAAGATAACGTCACGTACCTAGAGATTTCGAACAGTATCGAATTTAATTTTTAGAATCGAGAAGTGTGCGACTGAAGAGCTTTTGTTGGTCATTTGCATGACCATGGAAAATCGTCAAAATATGACAGTCAAAAATTTTTTTTTTTTTTTTTTCAGTCAAAATATTTTCACCAACCTGCTCAACAATATATCATTCACACATGAAAAACCAAGATTGAATCCATTTTTTTCGCAAGACTAAACTTCTATCAAACCATGGATGTAATCAACTATTAAGCCAAAAACAAGTGCTCAATCACACATGATGAATCAACATATAACCAAATTTCAATCTTATTATCCAATTTGAAAGCCTTAATTAGGTAGATCTAGAGGACCATTTTAGGTTTGAATTCCTTAATCTTCTGCACTTTCTTGAGCTCCACCTTAAGCATCTTCTTAGATCGTACCATGTAGCGTCTCTCGTCTCTAGCTCTTTCTTCTTTATGAGGATCTCTTTCTTGATCACAACTCCTTAAATGTTTTTTCTTTGCTCTTGGTCTCTTCTCTATTATTCTAAATCTTCGATGTCTGATATACTGATAGAATACGAAAAAACTTCGTTTAATGTCGTTTTGGTTTTGGAGGAGTATTTATGTTTCTAGGGATTTGATGGAACTTAAACCTTTTATAAAAAAAAAAAAATCTGATTTTTAATTATTTTATAAAGTTGATGTGTCAAAATAGAGGATTCTTAGGTGTCAACCCCTTTTGAGAAGAAACTCAACTTATAATAGATATATATAATTTTTTTTTTGGTTGTTCCCTTTGTTTATTTATGCAAAGGAGAACATATTGAATCAGCATGTAAATATGTTGTGTAACCAGTCAAATCAGGTTATACTTTTATTACTTCGACAAAAGAAACATTGATGAAAAGCATTTTCATGTTTTCAAAGATCTTGTTATATAAATTCATTCAGAATATCTATATAACAAATAAAATATCCAAAGTATCTTCTCTTTATTGATGATTTCTACGAAGAGTCAAGAATCACATGTTTTCCGAAATTTAATCGTAACTCCGGTTTAAACATGATCCAATCACTATGTCATGAAAAAGAAGTAATTATATATTAGGTTTAATTTCTAATTAATCCATTGATAACATGGTCGTATGAATATAGAAATTTATTTTTATCAAAAATTAATTGTTTTTAGTCAAATGGTATAAACTCATTACTATTCCACTCATTGCCAATAATTACCGAATGTGAACTCATAGACCTTATTGAATTATTAGATAGTTCTGGTAAGGACGACTTAATGCATTTGCTATCGAAACTCCTGCACTAGACCTTGATGATTTCAATATCAGTTTAGCTAATAATTTGGTGGCAAGAAAATCATAATTGTCTAAACTAAACCAAAAAAAAAAAAAAAATTTGTTGAGTTTTTAAAGAGATAACAAATTCAAACATATTTTCTTAATCAAAATTGTTGAGTTTCATATACTTCCAACTCAAAACCAATTGACAATAAGTTGATTGATCTATGTTTTTTATATAATACTTAGGTCCCATCTTAATTTTTGATGTGAGATTCCTAACACATCCCTTTGAGATGATGGTTTTTCCGTCTGATCTTGAACTGAATCTCACTATAGGACTAATATGAAATCTTATTTGGACCACTCATGGGCAATGACAACACTGGATTATGATACTATGTCAAATTTCATGGGGTTTCGACTCAAAACCAATTGATAATAAATGCATTGGTACCTTTTTTTTATATTATTTAGGTCCTGTTTTAACTTTTGATATGTGATTCCTAACAAAAATAGCATAAAGCTTTGAACCAATTGAACCGGCCATGTTCTGAACAAATGATAGGTCTCTTCATTTCTTTTTCTGATTGTGATGCATTAACTTCTGTATCATGTCAATGTCATATATGGGTATGTGATTTGCAAATATTTTCAGTTTGAGTGTACATATGGTAGATAGGATCATGGCAGTTATATATATCGTGTATTAAATAGACATTAAAGAGAATGACATTTCAACGAAAAGATCACAACAGCCCTTTTAGAACATCTTGAAAATTTACAAGACTCGGATCAAATCAAGACAACAACCATGTTATCGAGTAACTCATGATCTTATATATTTGTCAGGAAACAAAGTCGTATAAATATTTTCTAATCGTTTTATTTCATTGATCAACACATATATACTAAATTATAGAGATAAGATTTTTTATTCCACATCAAACTATATAGGATAATTGCCAAATATCAATAAGAAAATCTATCCAATAACTATCAAACAAACACGAAAATCAACTTCTCAAACAGCAATAAGGAAACAAATACAAATATTAACCTTTTCAGCATATTTTCCAGTTTAATTAAAAAATATTTTGCATTGAAAATTTAAACAAATTCATATACGTACCATAGAATAGTCAAACAATTCGTTTAACATTTGATAGACCTGGATCCCGAGTTAGAAAGTAGAAATCGAGATGATAGTTTTTAATATTACTTGATTTTGTTTTAACGCTGTTTTCGAAAGTTAAACACATGTGGAGTCTCCAACTAGAAAATCAAGAATGATTCCAAGAAGCATCCATGTGACTGGAGACTGAAATTTTGATTATTGGCTGCGACTCAAAAAATCAAAGATCAAAGTAATGATTTGTTAATTTCAGCCTCAAGAAGATTCGCATCAATCAAACGAAAGCAATCCAATGATTAACCAAATTGAGCATTTATTCTATTGAATCTGAAATATCAGATTTGTTATATGTATCCTGAATTTTTGCTTCATGTTCATTGCCATATCATCCAATGTGCCAAGTTGTTCTCTATCTTACTTCACCTTTTCTCTTCACCAAAAAGACCCTTGCCAAATTCGTAAATAGATCTCTATGGTGATGGTGATTTAAGAAAGAAAGACTATTTTGTTAGAGTCTGGTAAGTGAAGTGGTGATGGTGATCCAACAAATAAAGGCTAACGCTAGAGAGGATTGGTACCTCCAACACTCTGACTCACAACTGTGGCTTCCTAAAATCCCAAAGGATAAGAATGTTATTCCAAGGGAGGATGAGACTCATGCTACAGAAAATGCCGCTGTTACCTGAACCAGTAAAAATAAGAAGATTATTGCTTTGATGATTCTTGTGTCATTTTCTTAGAAAGAGATAGATAAAGAATCTTATCCAATCTTCAACTACAAAAAGTTGATCAAAACCAGACTAAGGAGCGTTTTATTTCTCATCAGGCAGCACTCACCGGTGAAGGTGTCTAATACCAAAAGACTGAACTGTGAATCCATCGAAAGAGGCAGTACTCAAATTCTCTACATAAAGTAGCCACAACCAAAATTACAGGCGTAAGAACAAAGTTGCAGCAACATATGCAGTAATGTTCACAATGTTTCCCTCTACAGCAGTATCAGTAAAGCACAAAGAAGCCGACGTAACCCTTAGTCAATCAAAAACGCAAACATGATGAGACATAAACGCAAGACAAAAACAAAAAATCATTCGAAAGAGTCTAGAGAGATGAAATCGAGACATGAAAGAGTAATTGTGCAATCTTGAAACCTAAGATAACGTTACGTACTTAGAGATTTCGAACAGTATCGAATTTAATTTTTAGAATCGAGAAGTGTGCGACTGAAGAGCTTTTGTTGGTCATTTGCATGACCATGGAAAATCGTCAAAATATGACGGTCAAAATATATATATTTTTTTTCAGTCAAAATATTTTTCAACTGCTCAACAATATATCATTCACACATGAAAAACCACGGTTGAATCCATTTTTTTCGCAAGACTAAACTTCTATCAAACCATGGATACTAATGTAATCAACTATTAAGCCAAAAACAAGTGTTCAATCACACATGATGAATCAACATATAACCAAATTTCAATCTTATTATCCAATTTGAAAGCCTTAGGTAGATCTAGAGGACCATATTAGGTTTGAATTCCTTAATCTTCTGCACTTTTTTGAGCTCCACCTTAAGCATCTCCTTAGATCGTACCATGTAGCGTCTCTCGTCTCTAGCTCTTTCTTCTTTATGAGGATCTCTTTCTTGATCACAACTCCTTAAATGTTTTTTCTTTGCTCTTGGTCTCTTCTCTCTTATTCTAAATATTCTTCGATGTCTGATATACTGATGGAATACGAAAAAACTTCATTTAATGTCGCTTTGGTTTTGGAGGAGTATTTATGTTTCCTAGGGATTTGATGGAACTTAAACCTTTTTTTTTTTTTAAATCTGATTTTTAATTATTTTATAAAGTTGATGTGTTAAAATAGGAGATTCTTAGGTGTCAACCACTTAGTGAGAAGAAACTCAACTTATAGATATATATAATTTTTTTTTTGGTTGTTCTTGTTAGTGCGAAGCCTCCAGAGGAATCAGAGTGTCTCAAACACGTTTCCTCTGATTACCAAAACGATACCGTTGCTGCAATGAATGAAAAGACAAAGGCCCATGAAGCAATAAATCCCAACACCGAACCAGTTTTCAAACCTGAAAACTTAAGGCAGCAACGGTCTTCTTCCTCTTCAAGAAACGACAAAATAAGAGTTGCAGAGCAAGGTAAGAGGATAACGATGACAGCTCAACGTACGGATGGTCAAACAACTATATTCAACAAATACGCTCCTCTCCAATCCCTAAATGAAGACTGATTTTGATAGCTGACAAGTGTCAGAAGATCCTCTCTCTTAAAGGTTTATAAAGAGGCTCTAGCTCTCATTGTAATGGTCAAGAAAAAATGCAATAAGAAAACATCTTTTTCTTCAACACTTAGCTATAAGCTTTGTTTCTTCTTTCATGGTATCAGAGCCATGGATCGAGCCATGGATCTATACTCTTACCCGTCTCTAAATATTTCAAATTGTGTCACTGTTAAATTAACACCGAAAGAAACTATATCCTTTGGAAGCGCCAGTTCGAATCCTTCCTCTCAGGACAACAGCTTCTGGGTTTTGTGAATGGTTCTATCTCACCTCCATCATCCACCATCATCATTCCTGGAATCGATGGAACCACTGGAGAAGCAACAAATCCAGAGTATCAAGCATGGACCAGATCTGACGAAGTAGTTCAATCTTGGCTACTAGGATCTCTCTCTGAAGATATCCTCAGTGTTGTTGTTGGCTCCAACATGTCTTAAGAGGTGTGGACAGCTCTCGCCAAACATTTCAATCGAGTCTCATCCTCCAGGCTCTTTGAGCTGCAGGGACGTCTTCAAACCACCTCAAAAGGTACCAAAACCATGAGTGAGTACCTCATGGAAGTAAAAACTCTATGTGACCAGCTTACATCCATTGGTAGCCCTGTGAATGAAAAGATGAAGATATTTGCTGCTCTAAATGGTTTGGGTCAGGAGTATGAGCCTATTAAAACAAGCGTTGAAGGATCTGTGGACGCTTATCCACCTCGTACATATGAAGACGTGGTTCCTCGACTGACTGCCTTTGATCACCGCCTTCAAAGCTACATTGTGGGTTCCTCTGTCACTCCTCACATGGCATTTTACACTGACAGATCTAAATCTCCCGAGTCTCCTTCTCCTGTTTACTACAACAACAACAGGGGTAGAGGTCAAAATTTTCGAAGAAATGGAGGTTTTAGAGGATGATTTAGAGGACGTGGCTTCTTCTCTACTAGAGGTAGAGGCTTTCACCAACAAATCTCATCTTCCTCTGCATCCTCATCCTCATCTGATAGTGATACAAGGATTATGTGTCAGATCTGTAACATACCTGGTCATCCAGCTTTGGGTTGTTGGCACAAATTCAACAACAGCTATCAATACACCGATCTGCCTTGCAGCTATGAGAATTACTGATGTCACTGAGCATTCAGGTCATGAGTGGTGAGCATCTGCTCATGTGACTAGTTCACCTCACAATCTACAACAAGCTCATCCCTACACCGGTTCTGATTTAGTTATGATTGGAGATGGAAACTTTCTGCCTGTCACTCACACTGGTTCTGCAAGCATTGCTTCATCCTCAGGTAATCTCCCTCTCAAAGATGTTTTGGTGTGCCCTGCAATTGCTAAGTCTCTGCTTTCAGTATCTAAACTCACTAGAGATTACCCTTGTACCTTTGAGTTTGATTGTGATGCTGTTCGTATAATGATAAGGCAACAAAGAAGCTTCTCACACTGGGAAGCAGTCGTAATGGTCTATATTGTCTGGAGAACAATAACTTTCAAGCCTTCTACTCGTCAAGACAACACTGTGCAAGCGATGAGGTCTGGCATAGGAGACTTGGACACCCAAACCCCAACATTCTCCAGCTTCTTTCTTCTAATAAGGCTATATCTATCAATAAACTCACCAAGACGATGTGTGAAGCCTGTCATCTTGGGAAGAGCTCCAGATTGCCATTTTCTTCTTCATGCTTTGTTGCAACTAGACCTTTGGAAAGAGTCCACTGCGATCTGTGGGGACCCTCACCAGTTTCTTCTGCTCAAGGGTTTAGATTTTATGCTGTGTTTGTTGATAACTACTCAAGATACTCGTGGTTCTATCCCCTAAAGTATAAATCAGACTTTTACTCCATCTTTGTTAAGTTTCAAGCTTTAGTAGAAAATCAGCTACAAAGGAAAATAGCCATCTTTCAAAGTGATGGGGGTGGTGAATTTACAAGTCACAAATTCCTCACTCTCTTACAAGACTCAGGCATCCAACATCTTGTCTCATATCCTCACACACCACAACAAAATGGTTTAGCTGAACGAAAGCATAGGCATATCACAGAATTAGGATTGTCAATGCTTTTTCAAGGCCAACTGCCTCAGCAGTTTTGGGTCGAGTCATTCTTCACTGCAAACTTTTTGAGCAACCTGCTTCCTACCTCAACTCTTCCCAATCATTGCAGTCCCCATGAAGCCTTGTGTGGTAAAGCACCAGAGTATACATCCTTGAGAGTCTTTGGTTGCGCATGCTATCCTACTCTTCGTGACTATGCACAAAATAAGTTTGATCCCAAAGCTCTACAATGTGTGTTCTTGGGTTACAATGAGAAGTATAAAGGGGTACAGATGTCTGCTACCAACCACAGAAAGAGTGTTCATCAGCAGACATGTCATCTTTGATGAACAGGTCTTTCCCTTCTCCTCTACATATCGTCATCTTCAACCAGACAGTGGTACACCACTTCTCTCAGCCTGGCAACAAGGGCTCCACAGAGATACTAGTTTGGTGTCATCTCCATCTTCATCAGAGTTATCTAATTCTCTGCTTCAGATGATCCCAGTGTCTAACACCTCCCAAGAACAACCCCCCATGTGTGACTCCAGAAACTCCTCTGATCAGAATTCTTTAACTCCCACAAATCAACAAAATGTCTCTGCAACTCCTGCATCTTCGTCAAGCTCCGAAGACTTGTCCACTGTTTGTGAAGAGAGGGGTTCTGAGTGTACGGCAGAATCGGGTTCTCTTCCTATAGGCAAAAAGTCTCCTCCTCCACCAAACATTTCTGATAAGTCTATTGCTACTCCATCAGCTCCCGCTACACATCAAATGGTCACCAGATTAAAAGCAGGGATCACAAAACCAAATCTAAGGTATGTTCTTCTTGCTCATAAAGTCTCTTATCCTGAACCAACAACTGTCACGAGTGCTTTAAAAGATCCAAGATGGAACAGTGCCATGAATGAGGAAATGGACAACTGCTCTGAAACAAACACCTGGTCTTTAGTGCCGTTCACCTCTGATATGCATGTTCTTGGTAACAAATGGGTGTTTAGAACAAAACTCAATGCAGACGGCTCTCTAGACAAACTAAAGGCTAGGATTGTTGCAAAAGGTTTTGATCAAGAAGAAGGCATCGATTATTTAGAAACTTACAGCCCTGTTGTGCGTTCAGCCACAGTAAGAATAGTTCTTCGCACATCAACTGTTATGGATTGGGATATTAAACAAACGGATGTTAAAAATGCGTTTTTACATGGCAAACTCACAGAGACAGTCTACATGACCCAACCAGCAGGCTTTGTGGACAAAGCCAAACCTGATCATGTATGTTTGCTTCACAAAGCTATCTATGGACTAAAACAGTCCCCAAGAGCTTGGTTTGATAAATTCAGCTCCTATTTGTTTGAGTTTGGCTTCATCTGCAGTAAGCTGGATCCATCACTCTTTGTCTATTCAAAAGGTAAAGACGTAATTATGCTGCTATTGTATGTGGATGACATGCTTATTACTGGAAACAGCTCCAAGATTCTTACAAGCTTACTCACTGAGCTAAATAAGCACTTCCGTATGAAAGATTTGGGATCATTACATTATTTTCTTGGAATTCAAGCTCAGTTCCATGCTGCTGGTTTATTCTTGTCTCAACACAAGTATGCAGAAGATCTTCTCACTGTTGCAGGCATGAGTGACTGCTCACCTATGCCAACACCACTACCACTTCAACTGGATAGAGTACCAGAACAAGACAAGGTTTTTGAAAAAGCAACTTACTTCAGAAGTCTTGCGGGAAAACTTCAATATCTGACTTTAACAAGGCCAGACATCCAGTTTGCAGTGAATTATGTGTGCCAGAAGATGCACATGCCCACAGTTTCCGACTACACTCTGCTCAAAAGAATCCTAAGGTATGTTAAGGGAACAATAACCATGGGAATATCTTTCAGTAAAGGTACTGATTTTACTCTCAGTGCCTACAGTGACAGTGACTGGGCTGGATGCAAGACTACAAGACATTCACTGGTGGATATTGTACCTTTCTAGGCAACAATTTGATTTCCTGGTCTTCTCTCAAACAGCCTACAGTCTCCAAAAACTCCACTGAGGCAGAGTATCGTTCTCTCTCAGACACTTCTTCAGAGATCACTTGGCTTTGCGGTGTCCTTAAAGAGCTAGGTGTGTCCCTCCTGCAAACCCCTGAGCTCTATGGTGACAACCTTTCTTCCGTATACCTCACTGCTAATTCTGCTTTTCACAAGAGAACCAAACATTTTGAAACTCACTATCACTATGTTCGTGAACGAGTGGCACTTGGGGCTCTAGTGGTCAAGCATATTCCGTCTCATCAGCAGATTGCGGACATATTCACCAAGTCTCTGCCTTACAGTGCTTTCGTGTCACTACGTTTCAAACTTGGTGTTCTCAAACCTCCTACACCAAGTTTGAGGGGGGATGTTAGTGCGAAGCCTCCAGAGGAATCAGAGTGTCTCAAACACGTTTCCTCTGATTACCAAAACGATACCATTGCTGCAATGAATGAAAAGACGAAGGCCCATGAAGCAATAAAGCCCAACACCGAACCAGATTTCAAACCTGAAAACTTAAGGCAGCAACGGTCTTCTTCCTCTTCAAGAAACGACAAAATAAGAGTTGCAGAGCAATGTAAGAGGATAACGATGACAGCTCAACGTACGGATAGTCAAACGACTATATTCAACAAATACGCTCCTCTCCAATCCCTAAATGAAGACTGATTTAGATAGCTGGCAAGTGTCAGAAGATCCTCTCTCTTAAAGGTGTATAAAGAGGCTCTAGCTCTCATTGTAATGGTCAAAGAAAAATGCAATAATAAAACATCTTTTTCTTCAACACTTAGCTATAAGCTTTGTTTCTTCTTTCAGTTCCCTTTGTTTATTTATGCAAAGGAGAAAATATTGAATCAGCATGTAAATATGTTGTGTAACCAGTCAAATCAGGTTATACTTTTATTACTTCGACAAAAGAAACATTGATGAAAAGCATTTTCATGTTTTCAAAGATCTTGTTATATAAATTCATTCAGAATATCTATATAACAAATAAAATATCCAAAGTACCTTCTCTTTATTGATGATTTCTACGAAGAGTCAAGAATCACATGTTTTCCGAAATTTAATCGTAACTCCGGTTTAAACATGATCCAATCACTATGTCATGAAAAAGAAGTAATTATATATTAGTTTTAATTTCTAATTAATCCATTGATAACATGGTCGTATGAATATAGAAATTTATTTTTATCAAAAATTAATTGTTTTTAGTCAAATGGTATAAACTCATTACTATTCCACTCATTGCCAATAATTACCGAATGTGAACTCATAGACCTTATTGAATTATTA